>OY720224.1:16675833-17950000 GCA_963082605.1 Rhodophaea formosa | reverse complement strand
TTCCAGATTTTTCCGACCTCCCCCCGAAGAGCAAGAGCCAGAAAAACAAAAAGCACGTGGCCACGAGGTCGGTGAAGGAGAGTCGCGCGGAACGATCTGAGGACATCTTCGGACGCATCAGTTGGCTAGCTCTTTAACGGCGCTTCGATTATAATTTTACCTTCACAGGGTAAAAAGATATAGGTAAATTAAAAATAAAATTTCAAAGCCTACCCACACGCACCCTATTGAAGACGCGTGGGTTTTGTTTACGTGGACACCAGCACCCAGACATTCTCCTTAAGGTCCTGCAAGAAGAAAAATTTTTGGATTATTAGTTATGAAAATATTTTGAAAAATTCAAAATTTTAATTTTTATTTATTCAGTGATTGTTTCAGGGTTTTTCTTAAGTTTTTAACGTTGTTTCTGCTGAAGAAATCTTGGACCTACCGGTCGGCGTTGGAATCTCCGAAATCGGACGATAAATAAAGGAGTTACGGCTTTTTCGGTGAAAAATTTTTCTTTTCCCGGAAAACGCTGAAAAGCGCTTTTCCAATAACACAGCTGTGTAGATTACATCGTGCCGATTTCGGGGATACCAAACTCGATAGGTCTGCGGTGACGGGGGCCTGAGAAAACCCGGTTTGAAATTTCGCCGCCATCTTGGCCGCCATCTTGGAAATTTTCAAACCGGCATAACTCCGCCCCCCTTCGTCGTAGGGACTTGGGGTTTTCTTCCAGCTGCTAGAAATAAGGTGCTCTTCAAGCCCAGAAGGTCAAAGGTCAAAATTGTGACCTTGACCCCTTGACCTTTTTTGACCCCAGACCTATTAAGAAGGTCAAAGTCCCCCCCTTGTGCTGGAAACCGCGAGTTTCTACGGCTGTTTTTGGCGGAGAAACGGAAATTTGAAGTTTTGGCGGCCATTTTGTTCCGCCATTTTGAAAATTTTTAAACGCCCGTAACTCCGCTTCTAGTTGGCCTACAGGCTTGCGGTTTTCTCCATACAATTCTGCAGGACAGGGGCTTTTCAGCCAAGTTGAGACACAGACTCTACATAGAGTCCTTTTACAACTCTATGTAGAGTTCAAAAAATTGTTGACTGGGGATAACCCAAGAGTCCACAAATACTCCAAGCAGACGAGTATTTTACATTTGTCACTGTACATTTTAATTTTAATTTATTTAATTATTGACCGGTTGGGAAAAATTGTGACGAGGTATTTTATCCAGGTTCAACAAGTTTCTCCACGGAGAAACTTCGGTAACTAACCCCAAACCCCCCCAGTTCTTCCCGAGCCTGTAGTTAAATCTTATATTTCAAATTATCTTGACTTATGTATAATTGTATCTAATTTAATTTAATTATTATTGTAAATTTTATTCAGTATTTTAACCTATTTATTCATTTTACAACTTATACAAATTTACGTTTTAACAAATTGACATATACCTCCAACTTCAATATGATAAGGACTCCCGAAACTTCTGCTAGGGTGAGCAAGGTCCTCTTTACGGAGCCAAATAGTGACTCAAGGACCCATTGTTCGTCTTATCGTTCCCCTCGGCACAACAACCATCGTTCCTTCTATGAAAGAAACCCAAATGGCCTAACGGAGGAGGCCATGAATAAGACATATTCCGAAAACGCAACGGATATTTACAACGAGGCGTACAATCAGATGCAGGCATCAGGGAATATAAAAGGGACGATTAAAAGTAAAGTATTGGAGTGTCTAGCAAAATTGCATGACCTCGTGCAGGAGGAGGAAATGTTACGGAGAGACACCATACATTATTTTAAAAATGTCGCTCCACCTCCGCTTCCACCTCCGGCCTCGACTCCAGCTCCTCGTATAGGGAATATTGAGGAAATAACGAACCTCCTGACCGAAAACGCGCGTCATATGAAAGAGATTAAGGAGAAACTGGACACACAAAACCAGATAGTCCAGACGTATGCTAACATCACGGCAATGAGACCCTCCCCCCCTGGTGGTGCCGCGGTAAGGAAGGAGACACTACACTCCATAGTAGTCACTTCCAAAAATGAAATGGAAACCGGAGAAAATGTTTTGGAAAAAGTTAAGAAGGTAGTAGACGCCAAAGAGGGGTGGGTAGATGTCAGGAGAGTTAGGAAGGCCAAAGATGCAAAAGTGGTCATCGGCCTAGCAACAAAAGGGGACCGGGATAAGCTGAAAGAAAAATTGCAAAATGTAAGTTCCTTTAGCGTGGAGGAAGTGAAAAATCGCGACCCGCTTCTGATTTGTATAGGCGTCTTCAATTCCAACAAGGATGAAGACATATTAAAAGCCTATAGAAATCAGAACCGGGACGTGTTTCGCGGCCTCAACGCTGAAGAGAACAGGGTTGAAATTCGTTACAGAAAAAAAGCGAGGAACCCCATGACCAGCCACGTCGTGCTGAGCGTGTCGCCAGCTATTTGGGCCAGGACTCTAGAAAGAGGAACGGTCCAAATAGATATGCAGACAATTAGGGTGCTGGACCAATCGCCACTGGTGCAGTGCTCCCGCTGCTTGGAGTACGGCCATAGTAGGCGGTACTGCAAGCAGGAGGAAGACAAGTGCAGCCATTGCGGGGGACAGCACTTGCGAGCTCAGTGCACGGAGTGGCTGGCTGGGGCCCCACCGTCTTGCAGCAACTGTAAAAAGGCCGGCATGGCTGACGCAGCCCACAACGCCTTCAGCACAGAGTGCCAAATACGGCAGAAATGGGATGCGATAGCCAGGTCGGCAGTAGCATACTGCTAAAGGCAAGCTAATGATTTTGTCATTTCCTCTCAATGGTCCTTTGTTTTGTAACCGCGTGTGGGCTCACGGAAGGCCAGCTCGGCGAATGTTGACAACTTCCTATTCACGTGATAGGAGAATGCAATGCATTCACCGACAAAAAACAAGTGAAAAATTTTTGTATATATCACCAGCGAGAACAGGGAGAAAGCAACACAAGCCAACAGCGGAAGTCCGTGAGAGCCACAGGTGAAGCAACACAATTTATTTAATTTGTAAAAATTAATGCAACATATAAATTATATATTGTATATTGGCCAGAGAGGGAATAAACCATCAAATTCATACCCTGAAAAACGAAATGTAAAATACAGATAAAATACAATTAAAATAAAAATGTACAATATTAGTGAAATAAACACATTAAGAGTAAGTAAACAAAGAAATGTAAACAAAAATGTATCACTAAGCGGAAACAATTGTAAGAAATAAAAGAAATAACAAACCATGTAAGACACGATATATTCTGTATATTGTTAAAAATAAAAGTAAGTAAAGAATGGTAATAAAATAAGAAAAGATGAATGTAACAAATTAGATTATATAATATAAGAAATTGAAATGTGAAATAGAGAATAAGTTAAAATAAGCATTTGTAACAAATACTGTAGTAATAAAAAAAAGTTGTCCATTATTTACCCCGAAAAATAAATAAAGAAACAAGTAGAGAGAAATAGGCAAATAGGAAACGGTAATCCCAACCGTTAAGAACAAAAGAAGAAGTATGAATGAGATAGTATGAGGAATGGAAGTGCGAGAGGCATAAAAGATAGAACTGGTATGAAAGACATTAGCTAGCACAGGCTCCGATCACGTTGGAGGTATTATAAAAAAAAAAAAAAAAAAAAAAAAAAAAAAAAAAAAAAAAAAAAAAAAAACCTAACCTAACCTAACCTAACCTAACCTAACCTAACCTAACCTAACCTAACCTAACCTAACCTAACCTAACCTAACCTAACCTAACCTAACCTAACCTAACCTAACCTAACCTAACCTAACCTAACCTAACCTAACCTAACCTAACCTAACCTAACCTAACCTAACCTAACCTAACCTAACCTAACCTAACCTAACCTAACCTAACCTAACCTAACCTAACCTAACCTAACCTAACCTAACCTAACCTAACCTAACCTAACCTAACCTAACCTAACCTAACCTAACCTAACCTAACCTAACCTAACCTAACCTAACCTAACCTAACCTAACCTAACCTAACCTAACCTAACCTAACCTAACCTAACCTAACCTAACCTAACCTAACCTAACCTAACCTAACCTAACCTAACCTAACCTAACCTAACCTAACCTAACCTAACCTAACCTAACCTAACCTAACCTAACCTAACCTAACCTAACCTAACCTAACCTAACCTAACCTAACCTAACCTAACCTAACCTAACCTAACCTAACCTAACCTAACCTAACCTAACCAGTCCCCCGCGCTCCTCTGAGCCGTGCGCAGCAAAAACAAGGCCGCTCCGCGTCGAAAATTCGGGAAAAATAGTTAAAGTGAGAAATAAGTGTTGAGTGATAGTGCAAAAAGTGCGCGCTAGTGCCCCCTTTCGAAGTGCGAAAGAACCGTTTCGATCGGACTCGAAACAAAAATTTTCATCGGAACATAACCTCAAAAAATTTTAGTTTATCGCTTACAAGTTGCGTTTTACATCGAGAACTTTGCGTTCTGGAATTGCAGTGTTGTTGTATTTAGTGCCCCCCACAATCGTGGTAAGTTTGGGAATTTTCCTGTGAGAACTTCCGGAGAAATTGGATTTTCACCTCCAAACCACGTGGCGGAAAATTTTTCTTAACCGTCATCTCCAGTTGAGTGCGATACGTCAAAAGACGCGCCTTGACTAGCCTGTCACGTGGGTACACAGCCCGCTTCAATCAGTCAACATTCCGGTGAGTTATCTCCAAAAAACTGTAATTTTCATAGAAAAGTGACTTTTGTTGAACTATCTTGTATGAGACTTGTATGTGTTTGGTGATTCATAGTGTTAAGAACAATAGTGCAGATCAATCCATGAACAATTAAAAATTCTTCAGTGAACATTTTTCTACATTTATAAATTTTTTGTAATTTTTAATTTTTCGTGATACTGGAACCAGAGCAGCTACAGAAAAACTAGTGGTACCATTCGAAAGATATCAACGAGAGCAGCATACCCTAATTTTTTCAGAATTTTTGGTTTCATTTTTCACCAAAAACCAAGCTATTTTACAGTCAAGGTACATTTCGAAAAATACTTTTGAATTTTTTATAATTTTTGTGTAAGTGTTAAAATTCCGCAAAAATCGCCTATAATTGGTCCAACTCCATTGAACAGGAGTGCCAGCCTTCGTTTTGACATTTTCAATTTTTTAATATTTTTTATAAATTTTTTCCGAAAAAACACCTCAAGACGCCATTACCAATTAAGTTGGTTTTTCAATTATCTCGGAAACGGTGCGTCCAATTGAAACCAGCAGAGCTGGCGTGAAGCACTTATAGGGTCAACCTACCGATCTGACCCCCCCCCCACCCCCCCACTCAAATTTTTTTCACATTTCAAAAAATTTTTTCATACAAAAGTTGCTTCAATTTCGCTCAAAATTTTTTGTATTGTAGTGCTCCCTAGGCACTACATTCTCTGTAAACTTCAACGTTTTTCAACGGTCCAACTTTCCATAAAAAATTTTAACCTAACCTTAAATCTCGAAAAAATTTAAATAAAATTCCCAAAAAATTCTAAAATTATGGAAGCGACAAGTCAACCCCAGCTAGTCATTCCGGAGCTTCCGGCAGACCCTAAAGAGAGTCTTACCATCCTCGCCGACACCATCATCCTGGCAGTGAAACAGGGAAAAAGCGTAACAGCAGCGAACAAGCGACTTATTCTCGAAGCCGCGCAAGAAATTAAGAAAGTAGACATTCCCACGGCACAAGAAGAAAGGTGGTCCAGCGCCCCTGGAACACCTACCAAAAGACCACTCAAGGAAGGAGAATCCCAAAGACAAATAATAAAAGAAGAACTAGCGATCTTCAAAAAGGAACTAGTCGCTGAGATCAAGGCACCCACATATGCTGCGGCTGCTGCGACTCCAGTAGTCACACCAGCACCAGCCCGTGCCCCTAAGCCGGCTATAGTCATAAAATCTAAAGACATATACGAGTCTACCAAAACTGTACTCACCAACTGGAGAGATAATATCAACTTCAAGGACAAAAGCTACGCCCCCAACAACATAAAACCCATAGGACGTGGCAAGGTAGTAGTTGAATTTGACAATCAAGAACAGTGCGAAGAGACAATTAAAATCACAAACCAGATTAAAGGACTTGAAGCTTCAGAGGCCAAGAAACGCCCCCCCCTTGTGATTTTAAAAGGAATATCCAAGAGGGTAACCAAAGAAGAACTAATTAACTTGATCTCCCGACAAAATTCAATCCCAGCTGAGTCCCTCAGACTCTGTTTCCTAACTGGGAATCGCAACAAAGAATTATATAACGCAGTCATAGAAGTCAAGCCAACTTTGTGCCCGGAACTTTTAAAACTAGGAAGACTCGCTGTCGATTTGCAAAGAGTACATTTGGAAATATTTTCCCGATTTGTCCAGTGCTTCAACTGTCTCAGGTTCGGACACACCAGCTCCAAGTGCACCCTCGAGGCGCCCACTTGCGCCCATTGTGCCACCGAGGGTCACACCTTAACTGACTGCCCCCATAATAAAGACCCCACAAAAACCAAGTGCCTTCACTGCGCAGAAAACTCTTCAATTGACTCTAAGCACCGGGCAACTAGCCCACTCTGCCCACGACGTCAAATAATCAAAAACCGTATTGAGGCGGCCACTGACTACGGACAGTAAACCACAAGATGAAAGTACTACAGATAAACTTAGATCGTAGCCATAATGCACACCACGAATTAATCCGTTTACTCACCACAGACGATCAATTTGACATAGCCATAGTCTCAGAACCATATACTGGCAAATTGGACCATATTAAATCTATACCTGGTGTAGATATCCATCAATTTAGGAACAATGGCCGTGTCAAAGCGGCCATACTTACTAAAAGTAACATTGCTGCCCTGGGAATGGCACAATTTTCTACCGGCAACATTGCCGTTGTACAAGTTAAAATTGGATTTAAAAAACTCTACATCGCATCAGTATATATCGAACCCGAATCAGACCCAAATCAAACCATGAACAAATTGGACCAATTTCTACTATCCACGGATGGAACCCTGAGGATCATCGGCGGCGACCTGAATGGCCATCACCCTGCATGGAATGAAAAAACTAGAGACAGCAGAGGCAACGAAATATATGACTTAACCGGCACATATCATCTCGCCATTGCAAATGAAGGCGAAGTCCCGACCTTCGAAGCAATAAGACATCATAAACATTGCTCCTCTATTGTTGATATCACGTTGTATTCAGAAAACACATCCCTCACCGTTTCAGACTGGAGAGTCGACAAATCCCTTTGTCCATCGTCCGAACACAATGCCATTCAGTTCAACGTTAAATTACCCGGCAGAATAGATAAAAAGAAAAGTACATCTACCCGCAGATATGAGACAACTAAAAGAAGCCTAGAAATGCTTAAAGAGACTTTAATAGATAGACTGCCAAACTCTTTAATTGTCACATCCAACATCCATGAAGCTGATAAGAACCTAATAGACAGAATAATTAAAGACCTGAACCAGACAATACACACTTGCTGTAACAACACTCTCAGCAGGAAAAAGCTTACCTACAAAGCTAACCCATGGTGGAGCGATGAGCTCGAAGAACTCAAGAAAATTACAATTAAAGCTCACCACAAACTGCACGACCTAAAAGTAGCGAAAAGACCTATCCACCAGGCGGTCGAGAATTATAAGGAAGCAAAAAACGTCTACGCCCAAGCACTGAGCAAGGCCTCTACTGAGAACTTCAGAGAGTTTTGTCAAAAGCAAGGCAAAGAAGACGTATGGTCCATCACCAATAGAATTGTTAAAACTGCAACACAAAACAAACCTCCGCAAACACTTAATATTAACACCGGTTTTACTGATAGCTATGACAGTACAGCTAGAGCTCTCTTACAACATTTTTACCCGGACGACAATAACAACAATGAAACACCCGAACAAATTAATATAAGAAACAAATCTTTAGAAACACCGAACACTTTAGATGATGCAGATTTTGCCTCTGAAGAAATTCACGACTACCTGGTGAATATGAACCCTAATAAGGCCCCCGGTCCCGATCTCTTATCTTCAGACATATGTCTCACTGTCTTCACAACCATCCCAGAACAACTTACTTCTCTTTACAATAGATGTTTAAAAATTGGATATTTCCCCGACATATGGAAAAACGCGATTGTACATATAATCCCAAAACCAAATAAAGATGACCCAAACCACATAGCATCATACAGACCCATTGGCCTTATAAGCGTCTTCGGCAAGCTGCTAGAGAAACTTATTTCTAAAAGACTGACACACCATCTAGATATAACAAATTCCAATAGCAACCTGCAGTTTGGATTCAAAGAACAAACGTCTACAATAGATGCTCTGCAAAGCGCAATAGACTTTATTAAACAAGCAAAAGGGAAGAAACAACAAGTCGTCGCAGTATCACTAGATATAAAATCCGCATTTGATCATGCATGGTGGCCTTTCTTGCTGTATCGCCTTCAAGTCACCAACTGCCCCAAAAATATATACAATCTAATCTCCAACTATTTAGAAAATCGAACTGCAACTGTGAACTTCGGCAATACTACGGCAGTCAAAAAACTCACCAAAGGCTGCATCCAAGGGTCTGTCTGTGGCCCTATATTTTGGAACGTTCTACTTGACGACCTGCTCGAAACTAAATTGCACAAAAACGTCAGAATTCAAGCATTTGCCGATGACATACTGCTGCTTGTGAGCGGAAAAAACGCCGCATCGGTAGAACTAACAACCAACGAGACGCTCAAAGTCATCTCGGAGTGGGGCAATAGGGTGAAGCTCGCATTTAGCGCTCAGAAGACCCAGGCAATTTCCTTCACACGGAAATCTAAAGCGGCACATTTAATCTTGGAAAATTCACATATCCCCTACTCTAGCAAGATTAAATTACTCGGCGTCATCATTGATGACCGTCTTAGTTTCATCGCACACTGCAACTCTATTGTGGAAAAGGCTTATAAAATATACAAAAAACTTTCAAGACTGATAAGACCTACATGGGGAATTCATCCCCAAAATGTACAAACTATATACAACGCGGTTATCCAACCTATGTTCACCTATGCAGCAGGTATATGGGGATCTGCCACCAGATATAAGTGCGTCAAAAAGAAGCTAAGAGCAATACAAAGAGATTTTGCAATTAAAATTACAAGAGCATTTAGAACAGCACCTGGATTGACTACAATTGCGCTTGCGAACCTTACACCACTTCACCTCACAATTGAAGAAACACAACAAATACACATAATTAAGACCCATAGAAAACTCAGAAACCTCCCTGAAGATATCTTACTAAGAAAACCAATTTCTAACAGTCAAAAATTGCACCCGGCTCAGCGTCAAACAATTGAATATACTGAGGTCACAACCCAAGACGAGATTGACAAAATTACTGCTGATGCCAACATAAAAATATATACAGATGGGAGTAAATTAGACAACGACAACACTGGCGCGGGAACAGTATTTTTCCTACCTAACGGTAAAACAATTGTCAAGAAGACCAAATTAAACAGATGCACAACAGTGTTCATCGCAGAACTGATCGCCATTGAAATAGCCCTGGAGTGGCTAGGGAAACAAAACCCTCTTATTATAACCAATGCGATCATAACCATTGCGACAGACAGCCAGTCGGCCCTTAAGGCAATTAAAGACCGTAATAATACCGATATAACTGTTCATTCCATCCATAGATACTTACTCAATCTTAAAACCACATATAACATCAATTTCCAGTTCATTTGGGTCAAATCTCATGTAGGCATCATAGGCAACGAAATGGCTGACGAGGCCGCCAAATCAGCCACATCAATCAAAGTCCCTTGCATCAACAATGATTTCCCAATTTCCTATGCTAAGAAAATAATTAAACAAGAAACTTTTAGTAAATGGCTAAAACTCTACGAACAGGAGGCACCAAACCACTTTATACATAAACTATTACCGGACTTAAACTCAATTCATAAATTCATATCAATTATAACACCAACTTTTGAAATTACACAAATTTTAACAAACCATGGCTATCATAAGCAATACTTAAACCGCTTTAAGATCATTGACAATGATTGGTGCCCATGTGATAACTCAACTATACAAGACCTAAAACACCTGATAAAGCAATGTCCTATATTTAACAAACAACGCTATATACATGAGATGACATGCAACAACTTGAATATAAATGCCTACGACCTGTTAGATATATTGAAAAAGGAAAAAACCGTAGAATCATTTATACAATTTACAAACCACATTATTAATAGCCTCAAAAAGATAAACTTAACATAGTGACTAAGCAATCCCAAATTTATTTATTTATTCCATATGTACTATATTTAAATATATATATGTAATTTATATAACATACTTACACCTTAAAGAACCAAAAATTTTTAATGTAACCTTAAATTCATTTTGTACTCAATAATCTCTATTTAGTAACAAACAACACCTGTATCAAATTGCAGGTAAAATAAAAATTAATCTTTATATTGAACACTTAGTAAATAATACTTATTGTAACTAAAACGCTCAACTAAGCACCGAAAAACTCAACAAAACAAAGTGACTTAGCTGAGACTTAAAGACGGAGGTGGTTTTTTAGCCGGTAGGAGTCCGGCACTACCTGGGCCTCCCTTCCCAGGTGTCCATGAAGGATTTTTCCTCCTCCGTCTCTAGTTCTCAACAAAAAAAAAAAAAAAAAAAAAAAAAACCTAACCTAACCTAACCTAACCTAACCTAACCTAACCTAACCTAACCTAACCTAACCTAACCTAACCTAACCTAACCTAACCTAACCTAACCTAACCTAACCTAACCTAACCTAACCTAACCTAACCTAACCTAACCTAACCTAACCTAACCTAACCTAACCTAACCTAACCTAACCTAACCTAACCTAACCTAACCTAACCAAAAGTCTGCGTTCGAAAGCGCCCGAGAACGCCACGTTTTTCAATAGCTCCACGCTAAAAAATTCGCCCAGGTGGCAATTTTAGTGCTATCGTAATAATTCAAACGTCAAAAAGTGCGTATAGTGACGGCAGAGGCATTCCCGATTGCCTCCCACTCATTTTCAAATTTTCAACTAGTGAAAAGTGTGGAAAACTGTGAAAAGTGTAAAAATTAAAACTTTGAAGGCGTGCGCCGCGCGATTTATCGCGACGACCCCCAGTTTTTATTGTGTCTCCGGGAAGCCCTCATCGAGAAGTACGCAGCGACATCCCTTCCAGATTTTTCCGACCTCCCCCCGAAGAACAGGAGCCAGAAAAACAAAAACCACGTGGCCACGAGGTCGGTGAAGGAGAGTCGTGCGGAACAGTCTGAGTATATTCCCGGATGCTACAGCTGGCGAGCTCACTGGAGGCGCTTTTTACATAATTTTACCCCCCCTGGGTAAAAAGATATTGGTTAATGAAAAATAAAATTTTAAACCTTACCCACACCCACCCCATTAGAGACGCGTGGGTTTTGACAACGTGGACACAACCACCTAAACACTCTCCTTAAGTTCTGCAAAAAAAAAAAAAATTTTTTTGGACTTTTAGTTTTTGTAATATTTTGTAAAATCTGAAAATTTTATGTTATTATATTTTTTATCGTTTTATTGGCTAAAATTAAGTTTTTATAATTTGTATAGCTGGAGAACTCCAGGTGCTACCGGTCGGCGTTGGAATCTCCGAAATCGGACGATAAATAAGGGAGTTACAGCTTTTTCGGTGAAAAAAATTTCTTTTCCCGGAAAACGCTGAAAATCGCTTTTCCGACAGCTCAGCTGTATAGACCACATCGCGCCGATTTCGGGGATACCAAACTCGATAGGTTTGTGGCGACGGGGGCCCGAGAAAACCCGGTTTGAATATTCGCCGCCATCTTGGCCGCCATATTGGAATTTTTCAAACCGGCATAACTCCGCTCCCCTTCGTCGTAGAGACTCGGGATCTTCTCCTAGCTACTTGGGAATTGGTGCTCTTCAAGCCCAAGAGGTCAAAGGTCAAAAATTTGACCTTGACCTTGTGACCTTTTCTGACCCCAGACCTCTAAAGAGGGTCAAAGCCCAACTTTCGTGCCGAAAACCGCGAGCTTCTACGTCTGTTTTTGGCGGAGATACGTTAATTTAAAACTTTGGCGGCCATTTTGGTCCGCCATCTTGGAAATTTTTAAACGCCTGTATCTCTGCTTCCAGTGACCCTACAGACTTGCGGTTTTCGGCACTCAACTCTGCAGGACAGAGGCTTTTCAGCCAGAGAGAGACATTGACTCTACATAGAGTCCCTTTACAACTCTATGTAGAGCCAAAACATTTTTTGACTAGGGATATTTGTTGAGCCCACAGACACAACGCAGGCTAATATTTTAAGATTTAACCAGGTTCTGTTGAGAAAACTGAGATAAGGAGCAACAAAGCTCAATTTTAGCCGGGTTCAACAAGTTTCTCTTCGGAGAAACTTCGGAAACCAATCTCATCTTCCCAGTTTTCTCAAACCCTGTAAATTGACCTTTCATAATTTAATTTATTGATGCTATTTAATTTAATTTAATTTTAATCTTAATTTCAATTGTTATATGTTTTAACTTTTAATTATTTAATTTTATTTATACAACTTATACAAATTTACATTTTAATAACTGACTCATACCTCCATCATGATAAGGACTCCCGCAACCTCTGCTAGGGTGAGCAAGGTGTTGTTCACGGAGCCAGACGAAAGTGATCTGAGATCACATAGATCTCAATTTAGCCCCATCAGAACCCCACGCTATAACACCCATCGCTCCTTTATAGAAAGAAATCCAGACGGGCTAACAGAGGAAGCTATGAACAAAACATATGCTTGCCTATCTACTGAAATTTACAACGAGGGATATGAGCAGTTACAAGCGTCGGGGAATATTAAAACAACAATAAAAAATACAGTCTTGGAGTGCCTCCGAAAACTTCACGATTTAGTGCAGGAGGAGGAAATGTTAAGAAGGGACACTATTCATTATTTTAAAAATATTGCCCCACCCCCGCCTCCACCTCCGACTTCTACCCCGGCCTCTCACATCTGTAAAATTGAAGAGATCAAAGACCTGCTCAGCGAAAACGTGCGACAAATTAAAGAAATTAAAGAAAAATTGGTAGAGCAAAACCAGCTCGCCAAAGTCGATACCTACGCCAGCATCACAGCAGCAGCGAGACCCACTCATTTCGTCGGTGCCGCGGGAAGGAGGGAGACCCTACATTCCATAGTGGTTACCTCCAAGAACGAGTTGGACACTGGCGAAAACGTGCTAGAAAGAGTGAGAAAGGAAGTGGATGCGAAAGAGGGCTGGATAGAGGTCAGAAAGGTTAGGAAAGCCAAAGATGCCAAGGTCGTTATTGGCCTAGCTACAAAGGGGGATAGAGATAAGTTAAAGGAAAAACTTAAAAATGTAAATTCCTTCAGCGTCGAGGAAGTGGAAAACCGGGACCCGCTTCTGATTGCTATAGGCATCCTCAATTCTAATAAGGATGAGGACATAATCAAGGCCTATAGGAATCAGAACCGGGACGTGTTTCGCGGCCTCGAGGCTGAAGAAAATAGGGTAGCCATTCGCTACAGGAAGAAGGCTAGAAACCCCCTGACCAGCCACGTCGTGCTGAGCGTGTCGCCGTCTGTTTGGGCTAGGACTCTTGAGAGAGGAACGGTCCAAATAGACATGCAGACTATTAGGGTGCTGGACCAATCGCCATTGGTGCAATGCTCCCGCTGCTTGGAGTACGGCCACAGCAGGCGGTACTGCAAGCAGGAGGAAGACTTATGCAGCCATTGCGGGGGACAGCACCTGAAAGCTCAATGCGCGGAATGGCTGGCCAGGGCTCCAGCCTCATGCAGTAATTGCAAAAAGGCCGGCGTGGCTGACGCATGCCATAATGCATTTAGCACTGAGTGCCAAATTAGGCAAAAGTGGGATGCGATAGCCAGGTCAGCCGTGGCATATTGCTAAGGGCAAGCAAATGGCTTTTCTCCCCTTCTATGATCCAAATGTTGTAACCGACTGTGGAGCCCACATCTGGCCCATTCTGCTGCGTATGCTCCTTCTCGTTTATATAGCGATGGACGAATGTAGCACATTCGTAAACAAAATTATTTTGTATAAACTGCTAGCAAGGAATGGAAAGGATGTAGCAATAAAGGTGGAGTGGACCCATGTGGGCGTCACAGACGGAACACGTAATTAAATTGAAAAATTTAGGCTCATATTGAAAATATGATGTTAATGATCAGGAAGGGAATTCAACCCTTGTAAGATATAATATATTTACGTAACATAAGTACCTGTGTAATTGTAATATGAAAACCTGTAATATGAAAAAACATATAAAATGTAAATAAATATGATAATCACCAAATAAATAATATTATACAAAGAATATTACAATATAAATAAAGATCATAAATGTAAAGTAAAAGGCAAAGTAAAATTGTAAACAAGAATTATGTTAAGAATTTATTATGAATACGATAAGTATATGTATAAGGTAACGTAAAAGTGTAAAGATAAGTAATTGACGTATAATATTAATTTAATTAGTTAACGTGTTATGTAAATGTAAAGAAAAGAAACGTGTGCATTTATTTCCCCCTTTGAGTAATAAATAAAAAAGATATATGTAGAATAGAATAGTTAGACGGTAATCCCAACCGTAAAAAGAAAGAAAGCTGAAGTATGAACGAGATAGTATGATGAATGGACGTGCGAGAGGCAAAAAAGCGAGAACTAGTATGAATGAGTATAGTAAACACAGGCTCCGATCATGTTGGAGGTAGTCGTATAAAAAAAAAAAAAAAAAAAAAAAAAAAAAAACCTAACCTAACCTAACCTAACCTAACCTAACCTAACCTAACCTAACCTAACCTAACCTAACCTAACCTAACCTAACCTAACCTTTTTTTTTTTTTTTTTTTTTTTGTGTCAGGATGAAAAATGCCGTCGCATACCACTCTACTGCGGGGACAGCAGAGTGGTTATGTGGGACTCGAACCCACTAAAAAAAACACCCTGGTGTACCTCATGTCGCATTAGCGCCGAGGGCGCAGGGTCACCTGACCGAAGTCTGGCATTCTACTGCGTCTCGACTGCGATTACCTGCATCCAGGTCCCTCTTTTATTTATGCCACTTTTAGAGTGCACGCGGGTACACGCGCACGCAACCTCTTCAGCCTATGTGGAGCGACAGACTAGACCCCGAGTCTGTCGCTCAATGGCTATTGTTATGGCGGTATGTGGCGGTTATAGTCCCGCCGTGTCCGCCCAACTCTACGGCGTCGGATGGCCAACGTTGTTGTGGCTTCGCGCTCGCGCTCTGCCGATTCTTTGGCTTCCATCACTGCCTCACAAAATGTCCTCACTGCATGCCAGCCAACCCTAGACGAGACCATCGCTACAAATAAGGCTCGAAGGGACAGATCCACTCCTATGACGTCCGTTAATATAGAACGTTCGTTCTCCCATGCCGAGCACTCCATGACGGTGTGTTCAGCGGTGTCCTCAATGCCGCCGTCACAGTGGTGGCAGTCGGTTGTTGGCTCCCTACCGGCCACCTGACACAGGTACTTACCAAAGCATCCATGCCCAGTTAAGACCTGTGTCAGTCGAAACGTGAGAGCGCCGTGACACCGATCCATCCACTGGATAAAAATTGGACGGACGGCTTCCAACGTCTTACGGCCGGCACTTTCATCTGCCAGCCTATCCTGCCAAATATCCAGAGCGTCAACCCGGAATTGACTCCGGCGTGCTTCTACCTCTTTGGGCGTAGGTCTGTGGTTCCGCGCCCGTGCTTCCTCGCGCCAGAAAAAGACGGCAGCCAACGTTCTCCCTTCAAGGTCCCAAGGGAGTGAACCAGCCAATACACACGCCGCACTGTGGGAGATTGTGCGGTATCCTCTTATGACCCTAATGGCCATTACCCTTTGTGACGAATTAAGAAGGGCGATACTTCGTCTATTTAGTGTCTCAGCCCATATAGGGGCGCCATATAAAGCCATCGACCGAACGATCCCCTCATAGAGACGGCGGCAGGACGCCTTTGGTCCCGCAAGATTGGGTAGTAAACCACCCAGGGCCAACGCCGCGGTTCGCAGCTTAGGCACCAGCATCTGGAAATGGGCAGTGAAATCCCAACGACTGTCAATTATCAACCCGAGATACTTCATACTTTTCTTGATTTCGATGATGACTCCACCTACCACTATACTCGCTCCTGCAGGGGTTGCCTGACGAGCCCCATGGAACAAGAGAGCCTCTGATTTCTCAAGCGCCACCTCCAGGCCAAGCAGCTTAATGCGCCGCACAACGTCAGCCACCGCAGCGGTGGCACGCAGACTTGCCTCTCGATATGTTTTGCCTTCGATTGTTATAAGGGTGTCGTCTGCGTAGCAAGTTAAATGTACTCCAGGCAAATTTGCACCTCGCAGCACCCAGTCGTAACCAATGTTCCACAGGAGTGGACCAAGAACCGACCCCTGTGGAACACCGCACGACATTGCCCAGGTGTGCCAACCATCTTTTGCAGAGTACTCAATCCGCCTTTCAGACAGATAGGATTCCACAATATTTTGCAGGTATGGGGGTACCCTATGGAACTGCAGTGCCGTCTTTATACAGGCCCAGGGAAGAGTGTTAAAGGCATTTTTAATGTCCAATGAAACAGCCAACACCACCTCCCCCCGAGCTCGTGCATCGTCTACAAGAGATCTCACTCGCAGGATCGCGTGAACAGTGGACCTCTCCCTCCGAAAGCCAAACTGATTATCGGCCAGATCAGGGCCGACCGCACCAAGGTGTTTAATAAGGCGGGTCGCAATAATTGCCTCAAATAGTTTGGCTGTTTCACTTTCTAGTACGATTGGCCTGAACGCCGACGGAGAATCTAGCGAACGGCCCTCCTTTGCCAAGAGAATCAGCTTCCCAGTCTTCCACTCTCTTGGGAACTGTCCCACCTCCATGCAGGACGAAAGAAGTGCGCGGAATCTGGGTCCTAAGTGCTTCAGGGCCAAGACCATTGCGCGACCTGGGATGCCATCCAATCCAGGGGCTACGTTCCTATTCTGAATTCGAAGGATCGCTGCACCCATTTCCGCCTCTGTCACTGTGCATGCATCATTGTCTAGTACGGGCACGCTTCCCAATGGGCAAGCCATTGGTGGAGGAGTGTGGGTACTTCTGGCTGGAAACAACGTCGACACCACCTGGCACAAAAATTCAGGCTGAAGGGTTTCCGTCAAAGGAGGAGCCCAAGGACGCAATTTCCGTCTCACCATTCGATATGGCCTTCCCCAGGGATCATTATCCAGCGTGGCGAGCAGTTCCTCTCTGGATTTGTCCTTTGCAACAGCAATGGCCTTACGCAGGGCTCTTTTGGCCTCTTTATATGTGCTGTGCAATTGTTGCTCTGCCATTTCGTCCCTAGGGCGTCTCCTTCTTTGCCTCGTATATTGGCGTCGTGCTGTGCCACATGTAGAACGTAGCTCAGCGATTTCTGTGGACCACCAATATACCTGCCTCTTTTGAATTGGAGGCCCAGCTCGGGGCATTGATGCGTCACAAATACATGTTAAAGCCTCTTGGAACCAGACTACTTCCGCATCTATGCTATCTGGGGGGTCGGGGATCTGCGCCCAGCTTTGTACCAAAGCGGCTTCTTCCAACACCTCTTTATCCAGTCGTTTTAAGACCCACCTTGGTCCCCCTCTACTGACACTATCCGATCTAAATTCAAAGGACGTGACTTCAGATGTGGAGACACTGAAGCGGATATATTCGTGATCCGACAGTGTCTCCACGTCCGGTACAACCTCCCAATTCTGTACACGATGTGCAACTGTCGAAGAAGCAAAAGTTACATCTACTCTTGAGCTGCCTTGAGGGCGTACGCATGTTGGTCTCGTTCCTCTATTTGAAATTGAGAGGCCACAAATAGTTAGCCACTGCTCAACTAGTATGCCCCGGTCGTCTGTATCACGAGATCCCCAAGCCATCGAGTGGGCATTGATGTCCCCAGCCATCAAAATGGGGCGAGGATGGTACTGCCTTATAACAGCCCCTACCTCATCCAAGAAGGTCTCAAATTCTGCTAGGGGTCTATTAGGAGAAAAGTACACCGACACAATAACAATCTCCCCCAACAGTGCTGAGACACATCCAGGCCTCCTTATCACGTATTGTGCCTTCATTGATCCATCCAGTACTACTATGGCTGCAGTATTGGCGCTGTCGGCGATCCAGTTGCCCCTAGATGGAACAAAGTATGGCTCTGCTATAACCGCAATTTGTATAGACCACTGCGCCAAGCTTTGCATGAACAAATCTTGAGCCGCAGCGCAGTGGTTTACATTCGCCTGGAGGAAACGTAGTGAGGCCATACTATTGATTGGCGGCTTCTGACGCCGTCTCTGCCCTGGTCAAATCCGTGTCCATAGGGCTGGCTGGCTGCTGGGTCTGGCCCAGGGCACCGCCTTTCCTTCCTTTTTTGACTAGCGGTGCCTTACATGCACTGCTGCCTAGTCTATGGTCTGCGGGTTTGTTCGCTGCCTTGCAAATCGCACAGTTAGGAACAGCCTCACAGCTACCAGCTTTATGACCGGCTTCTCCACACCGGTAGCAGGCATCACTTCGATCAATCTCAGCCGTACACTGAGCCCTGACGTGACCACTCTGCAAGCACCGATAACATCGCCTTGGCTGCGAGTGTAACAGCTTTACTGAGGCAGACACCCAGCCCACAAGAAGTCTTTTTTCTTCTGCTATTTTCTTTGCAGCTGTTGCGGGGCAGGTTACAAATACCTGGCTTTTACCAAATGAGTCTACCCGGATGCTACTCATTTTGGCCGACTCTCTCGAGCATTGTCCTACACGGGCGACTGCTTCTAACACATCTTCCGAACTGACCGCATCGTCAAGGCCGCCAACAATTAGGGTTGCACAAATCTCTGGCCTCGAGATCTTAACATCACCATCATTAAGTGCTCCGCGTAGCTTGTCAGCAAGGGCATCCGCTTTCTGCCCGCTAGCAGTTCCGGGCAGTTCAAATACGGCAGCACCCGTGGCCGCTCTTCGAAAACGGAGGCCTGATATATCTAGTTCAGCCAACCTCACCTTACTTTTGGCCTCAGTAAGGACATCTTTGTACGTGATACCGCGCTTTTCAGCTTCAGGCTGTAAGGTTAAAATTACAGCCGAAGACTGCGGCACTCGCACTTTTGCAGCCCGACGTTTGTTCTTCTTTGCATTGGTGCCCTTTGAACTGGGCGTCTTGTTCGTCGCCTTATTTTTCAGAATACGACCTCCTTTTCCAACGTCCGTCCATTCTGATGGTCCTTGAGAGGACGACGGTCCAGCAGTAGGCTGCTGGGTTGTAGGAGACGCTGCAGAACTGGTCTGCTGGCCTGGGGAAGCTGCAACAACCTCCTTGTTACCCGGCCTCCTGGAGGATTTGCCCTTTCCTTTTCCTTTACCCGGAGTGGGTTCTGGAGGAGGAGCAGAAGGGGGATCATCTGTCTGACTTATTGCTACCGGCATGGTTGGAGCTGTGTAACCAGCAACGGCCTCACTCCAAGTCTTTTTTCTATCGGCTGCTAGTGGAGGCCGAAGGCGTTTCTCTGGTAGCAGGCGGTCCTGGATACCCTCCAACTTGGCATCTACCATAAAACCCGTCTTTCTGAGGAGGTCCGCCATGAACTGCTCCAGGTCAGCTCGAGTGACAGGATCATTAGTTTGCCTGTTTTCTACCTCAGTTTGTTTTTGAGCCGATACTTCTATTTGAATAGCTGTCATCTGTTTGCGGAGCTCCTGTACTTCTAAGCTAAGGCGACGGTTTTCTGCTTGGAGTTGAAGGGTTTCTTCTGACTCCGTTCGCCCTCGCATGACCTCCACAGCCTCTGAGATAGAAGTTGAAGCGTCTTTTAGACACTTAACGAAGCCTCCTTTTAAATTTTTTGACCTTCTTGCAATACCCAAGATGATGTCTACCGCATCCTGAACTTGTTTTGCCAGGGCCTCACTAGGCAAAGACTCATTCGCCTCAACTCGGTTTGCTTTTCTGCGCGTCACTTTTCTTTGGCGAGCTTGCTCAGCCATCTCCTCTAGTTCTTTTTCTGCGACAAGTTGGTCTGCTTCCCTCTTAGCTGCCGCAAGTTCAGCCTTTGTTTTAGACAAACCGGTATTACCCGGAGAGCCTGCACAACTCCGGGCCTCATCCTCGACACTGGCAACGGGTGGCACCTTCTGGTTGCCGTTGCAACCACGTTTCGTACGACGCGGCCTTTTGTTACGCCATATTCCCTCGGATTCATCAGAATCAAACACAAAGCTCTGACCAGAGCATATAGAGCCCATTTCGGACTTCTCCTCACAGTCTGTGAAGAACACTTCACTATCCTCTATTTGACCTTCTCGGTCACTCCTAGCTAACGTCGGTTTTTTAAATTGGTTTTTATTAGTAGAAACTTCCATAATAGATCCCACGAGTATGGGGGAATTATACGGTCACCCCGGGCGGTGCCCCCTGCACCCGGGGAAGCCTACGGGGTAACCCACCGAGGTGTCGGCCTGTTCCTCGGCGGGAGAAACGCTTGTGGTTGGCCTACCTCCCAACCATGCATCCCATCGCGGCGCTTCCAATGCTTGGGATTGAGGGTGATTTTTTATAGAGGTTGTCTTCCTCGCGGGCCGGGCGGTTAAGCCAAGCCCCTCGGTCCCATGGGAAGACCCACTGGGATTACGAGCTCGACCATTTGCCCAGTTTCCTGGGCCAGTCACCTACCACTATCGACTGTCACTGACTGCTGCCAGCTGCCAAGCCTGCAGTAGCCACGGCGAGCAGGAGCCCAAAGGGACCCCGCTTTCGCCCCACGCACGTCTGCACAGCTCTGGAAGCAGAGCTGTGAGAGCGCGTCTCGGCAGGATATTCGTCCACTCCTACCTTCCTGGTTCCTCTTAGCTTCACCGCTAGAACGCGGCTACTGAGCCCCCCCATCACGACAAGATGGGAACCAATCGGGGGGGAACCTAACCTAACCTAACCTAACCTAACCAACCAACCAACCAACCAACCAACCAACCAACCAACCAACCAACCAACCAACCAACCAACCAACCAACCAACCAACCAACTTGTGAGTACCTATGCGGCGTCCTACCTCACTGATACAATTAGATCTCCCGGAGCGGCGGCAAAGATAGCGGCTGGACAGAAACGCAACAAATATTGTGATTTATCTTTGCAGTATGAATTCGTTCCTTTCGCCGTCGAAACTGCAGGGCCTTGGTGCCCAGAGGCCAAAAAATTTGTTAGTGAGGTGGGACGTCGTTTAAGGGAAAGAGGTTTTGATCACCGCTCCGGATGGTATCTGGTTCAAAGGCTTTCCATAGCTATTCAAAGGGGAAATGCCGCTGCAGTAATGGGAACCTTTGAGCCGGGTACGATTTGGGGTGGAATTTTTGACTAAATACTTGTAAAAATGTATTATGAAAATGTGTCATATTTTGATTAAATAAGTTAATACCAACTTGGAAATTACGGAAAAGGAAAAGGCCCCGGCCGACCGTAATCCCCCACGGAGAATAGGGAAATCACCCTTCTTCCAGGAAAGGCCCCGGCCGACTGGTGATTCCCACGGGAACCTACGTGGGGTGTAAAGTTACGTTCTTCCAGGAAGGGCCCCGGCCGACAGTAACTCCACCCGGACGGATGGTCGGGCAACCAATATCTACCAGAAAACACGCCCCGGCCGACGGTGGTTGGGAAATTGCAATCTTCCAGGAAATCCGCCCCGGACGACGCAAAAGGGAATTACAATCTTCCAGGGAGTCCGCCCCCGCCGACTGTAAGCCCTCCCGACTTCCAGGCAATACGCCCCGGCCAACTGTAGCTCGCACTCTCTCGTCGAGAGTACACGATTTGTACACGGAGGTTATATATGTTTAATTTTTTTGTTATTTAAATGTGTGTTTATTAGTCATTTAAGATAAGCAAGCAGTGTTTCTGTTTCATCATAATTAAGCGTTTGCAAAAAGGTTGTGAGTATTGTTTTACAAGAATAGCTTGAAAGCGACCATATAGATAACTTTGAGTGAAGCTTGTTATAAAGAAAGGGACCTGTAAAACAAGGGAATCTGTGAGAGAAATGTGTGGAAAAGTGGAAAGATGGAGCTACAAGATGGTTACGCTTTAATAAATTTGGATTGTATGGGGTTTTAGAGTGCTGTTGAGAAACAATATTTAATATGTAAAGCTGACGAACTGATAAGACTTCACAAAATTGATGTAGCTGAAATGTAGGATACATAAAGGGCTTAAAAGTGCATACTTTTAATAGGGCCCTTTGGGCTCTTTCAAGTTTTATTAGAACAGACTTGCAAGCACCACCCCAAGAGGATATGCAATAAGTCAGTAATGACTGACACAAGGATAGGTAAGCCATTTTAATGATGTTGGGATCAGCCACATGACGAAGTCTTTTAAATATATTCATCAATTTGCGAACTCTTCCAGCTACAGCATTTACATGGGGACTGAAATTTAAGTTTTTATCTATGATGATCCCTAGGTATTTTACAGTGTCAGATGGAGTAATAGTAGGACAGGAGCATTTGGGAGACTTTAGAGAGCAGCAACTCTCATGTTTTGCCGTATGGGCCGAAAGCTACGGTGTCCGAAGGACCTATCCTGGGTGCAAATCACCCGGGACCGTCGGGCGGTCACCAGTAATCGGAGCTAGTCCTACTCTACGCACTCTGTTCCGGTGGCGAGTGCGACGGGGACGGAGGGTGGGATTCCTCTGGCTGTTCGGAGCCGGAGAGGTTCTGGACTGGGCTGCCTAATGACGGTCCGCTCTGCGTTTATATAGGGACTGGCTGCGTTAATGTGCGTCGCTTATCGCTGCCGGTGACATCAACGATTCATGCCTACGGTAGGCGCGCGCGCGTGTGCGTTTGTGACGGGCGACGGTGTATTTCGCTACGTCACAAAATTAATTCCAAATTATTTATGTACCTATGGCTTAATTATGATTATTTTATATTAATTTGTGACTTTTAAAATGTATTCCAAATTCTTCTTTGTTTGATGCTTTTGATGTATTGTGTATCCGAACACAAAGATTTTATTATTATATTTTTTTACAAAAACGAGATGAAATTACTGTAGTCATGGAAAAGTTCATAGTAAGAGTCAGAAAAAACGATAGGTAGTAGTTCAGACTTATCTTGTGAGGTTGAATTTTAGATTTTGATTCTGTCTAGTATACTAATTAAAATAAAAAATGCATTTTGATTGCTGTGTTTTTCCTTCCTTACTGTTGTTGTCCTTATGGTTTTTAATGAAATAATAAGCTACTGCTATGATTGTTTCAATTCATGTAGGGTCCTAAAAATTTTTTTTGATGGCGCTAGATCTTACAAATCCAAAGTTGGCTCTAAAGTCTTCTAAGTACTTGAAGAAAGATTAGATTGTTTGTTTGAATTGAATAGGCTCTCAAACTACTGGATCGATTTTCAAAATCCTTTCATCTACTTATAGAAAGCTAATTTACTTGTGGGCTATAATTTATGCGAATGCACTCGCGGGAAAATTACTAATGTTTGATTGTATCAAAACTATATTTCTAACTATAATCAGAGTTGCCATGCGTTGTTATTATTTATTTGCCGCATTTTTCCAGTATCATCTTTCGTTAGCCAGACTCGGTATTGAATTTTAAGTGATAGTATTTAAGTTTTCACTTCTGCCGGCACTCCCGGAGTGCAACACGTGGTTTTTTTTAAGGGGGTAACTGTGTCGTGTGCACAACATAATTTGATAGCTCATTAGCGCGAGAAACGAGTTCATTAACTCCATAGTTGATTTAATCTTACACCTCTCAGTCATTCTATGTTACACGAAATAAACGGACGTATATTCATTATCTCGTATCATTGTGGACACCATACAGCAGTAGTCAGCAAACACGACATATGTAAAAAAAAACAGAAGGAAATGGAGTAAAAGAATCCGTAATGTGGCGAGCAAGTTTATTGCCGAACCGTAAACACCGTAGTAACTATCGTTGGTTTACTTCTTGGAGGCGGCCTCGTGCAGTTTCTTCTGCACCTCCTCGGCCTTCCTCACCAGGTCGTCGTAGGCCTGCTTCAGCTGCGGCGCCAGCTTCTGGTTGAGCTCCTTCGCGTTGACCGCCATCTCTTTAGCTACCTTTTGTGACTCCTGTTGTAAAGTAAAAATGGTTGTTCAAGATGATTTGCACTTATAGATACGTACTTTTGAGTGTGTTGTTTGCAAGTGAGTGGGAAATATTTTGAGGAAACAAATCTGAAACTAGTGCAGCTCAATTACACACACGGAAACAAAACAAACATCGTGAGGAAGCCTCTTGTTGACTATTTCATAAGTATGTGAATATTAGGCAAGGCAGGATGAAATATATAACGCCAGTGCCAGCTTTTAATATGATAGATAGTGGAATGGCGTACCTGCACAGCGTTGGTGACGGCAGCCTGGATTTTGTTCTTGAGCACGCCGGCCTGCCTCTCCGCGTCGGGGTGCGCCTTGCGCAGCTCCGCTATATCCTGCTCGACCCTGGAGCGTGCCTGCTCCAAGGCCTCTTTTGCTTTGCCGGTCGCGTTGGGCATCTACAAACATACGTCTTCTATGAGTTAGATAATTAAGTTGCATATAATATATCTGTGTGTGTATTGCTGTTATCGTTTTTACTGTTAACCGAGTCGTGAAAGATAGGATGACAAAAACAAAAATACTCTCTCCACTTTTGATGTAACTAATTTTTAATATAGAATAAAACTATATTCATTTCCAAAAATATCGTGTTTGGGCTTATTTAATTTGTATTGAAAAGCACTAACACCTCATAATAAAAGCTTGTCTCAAAAATGTTTTTTTTTTTTATTTTTATCTACTAAATAGTTTCCTTGTACACACTGCACAACAGCGTAAAAGGAACTGCAGACTGTATGATTTTGTGTTAAGTAGTTTGTTATGTTGGCTAAAGTAAGTTTGGGGACGGTACTCACGGCGCCCTGCAACGAAGAAGAGAAGGCAGAGAGCTGTTGGAGCACTGCGTCGGAGCTTTCCTTCAGTGCCTTGCTAACGGCCTGCTTGTTCTGGGCGTCGGTGAGCGCGTTGAGCTTCTCCGAGAAGGTCTTGGCGAACTTGCTGGCGTGCTTCTGGATGTCCTCGAGCGCCGCGCCCGCATCGCGCCGCGCGCTGGCCCGCGCCTGCAACGACACCAACAGTCACTCTCACGGACGGTCACACCGCGCTACACCGACACACTCACGACGAATGCGTCTTGTCCACCGACAGGTTCTTGCTGTGTGTAATGTATCTTTTTGATAGGAAATATATTTTATAGGACAATATTATGATGAGAAGAATTAGATAATATCCTTTCAACATTAGTGTCAAGCACAGAGAGAAGTTCAAATAAATAGAAGATGCTAAGAATAAGACAAGATGACTAATAGCTACCAATGATGTAGAAAAAAAAATCTTGTTCATGTCTGATGAATGGACGTTGTCAACTCAGGTTGTCAACATAAAATTGTCGCTTTGCCATTATGACGAGAATTTGTCACTGTTCTTGAGTTGAGTTAAGTTCGGAGGTTCTTAATGTCAACAATGTCAACTTAACGTCATATTCGCATGTCACAGATTGGTACGACCACGGTACGTACGGACGTACGGTAGGAAAGAAAGAAACTGAATAATGCTGTTCAAAGAGCTACTGAAGTAACCATAAAAACTTTCGTTGGGGGAAAGTGTTAGGCACTGTACGCACGGGTGACTTTTGTCACGGTGACAAAAAAGTGTTTGTCACGTCTTCGGCACTGCGCGCACCGGTGACTTTTGTCGCCGTGACTTTTTTGTTTCCGTCACCCTGTCCATGGAGATGTATGGAGGTGCGCGCACGAAGCGACGTGACAGTGACGTGACTTTTTTGTCCGTCGACCAGCGAACAAGCCGGCGACAAAACTTTTACGATAGACATTTTATGTAATAGACGTGCACGCACAGATGTCAAAATTGTTACTCTACGTGGAAAAAACTTTCTTACAAAAAATTTGACCGACTTAAAAAGCAACTATACTTGAAAGCAAAAAATAAACTGAATCATTTATTTATTTCAACGGACAAGAATGAGCGATTTTTTATTAAATCAAAAACTTCATTCAGTAAACAACCTATCTACCAAAGACAATATATTTATTTATTCATTTAATATATTTAATGTATTTCCTACATAATATTTCCTGATCTATTTGAAGTCTCTGCCAAGCCAAAAATAATCAGAACATTATTACTTACATATGGGCAGAGCCCAGGTCTATAAATTCTAAAGCCACGTTTAGCGTGTTGGTGAGCTAATATGTAGAGAACGGAATCAAAATAAGGATGGGTTGCTAGCCGCATCGCGTATTGACATGATTTCTCACGCCTATATTGGAAGTTTAGAAGAAAAGTGAATAAGGATTCTTCTAAACTTCCAACATTCAATAGAAAATATTTGAAAAATTTATTTCAATGATCTTGAGTTTTATGAAACCTAGTATAGAACTTTCAGTGAAAAGTTCTATACTATGTTGAACCGAATTAGTGAAGTAACCTGTCACTCCAAAAAGTGTGTTGTGTACCCAGCATTCTTTTCTACGTTTCTTTGGCAAGAGATGAGTTCGCAGACAACGACCGTCTGTTCGAAATCCATGCGGACAAATGACCAAAGAGAATTCAAATACCACGTAATTACTCTTTGATAACTAAAAAGTTTTTTCATGGTTTACCATAGTTTTGTCACTGTCGCCTACCGTGAGCGCACTCCGCTTGGGAGACAATACGGAGACACGAGGAAGGCACTGCGCGCACGGGTGACTTTTGTCACGGTGACAAAAAAGTATTTGTCACGTCTTCCTATTTAATAAACACATATTATCTTCTATTTCGTATCCATTAGCTTCTAGGCTACTCAGCGAATATATTTTACTATATTAGAATATTTATTATGCTGAATGTTAAATAGGATTGTTTTCTAAAAAGTATAATAAGTCTGTCAGTTATAGATAATCAAAAATATATTTTCTTTTGTCAATAAAAATAGAGATATAGCCCTTTTAAATTTCATTACAGTTTTGCTATACTTTTAAAAGCAAACTTTGACGTCACGTGCTTTATCCTTCTCAGTCGTCGTACTTACTGCTAATACCAGCGAAATTCTTGTCGAAAACGTTTTTATTTGACTACTAGCTGTTACCTGCGGCTTCGCCCGCGTGACATATAGTCCTTCTCAGTACCCTAACCTCTGTGTAAGAAAAAATTCATGATGATCGGTTCAGTAGATAGAGCGTGAAAGCGTATCAAACTCACTTTCGCATTTATAATATAAGTTAGGAATGATAGTTAGGATTAGGATTGGATTCAGTTTTGTAAGCTCTACAAACTGACTATTACTAAATTTAAAAAAAAAACCGGCCAAATGCGTGTCGGGCCACGCGCAGTGTAGGGTTCCGTAGTTGCGAATGACAACTTTGAGTTCACACTGTTCACACTCGCACCTCACAGTTTATCGACCAAAAACATCTAACAATGAAAATTGTATGAAATTTTACATTTTCGAGTACATTTTATAAGTTGGTTGCCTATAACGTTTTAGTTTGTACCTACTTACTACGCAGCTTTGATAGTTTTCCTTTTAACTTAAGTATATATACTACTGCTGCAATTTTACAGTTAAAAAGATAATTGGAGACACTTACCTCTAACAAAAATTTGCACTTTAAAACCAAATATTTTGGAAACGGATCGCTAAATCGAAAAATGGTGTTCTCAACCTCACAATAAAAATTACTCCCTCTTTACTTGTATGGGAGCTTATTCTAGAGCTATCCTAAAAAAAAAATTTTATCAAGATTTTTTCTGCTACTTTTTTGGCAAAATTAATATACATACCCATACCAAATTACAGCTTTCTAGTACTTATAGTCTCTGAGTAAAACCGCGGACGGACAGACAGACAGACAGACATGGCAAAACTATAAGGGTTCCTAGTTTACTACGGAACCCTAAAAATAAGATATGCGAAAAGAAATCCACGCGGTCAGGAGGAGCAGTCTTCATCCTAAGTACGAGTAATTCTTTACGTATTAGGCCACCGCGCTTCATATCTCACACGTAGACTTTCACCACCACATCCCATTCCCCTTATACGCATTGTTGCTTGCGTCACCTAACATTACTGAGCAGATTGAGAAGCATGAAGGAGCTCCAGATATTTTTATGCCACTTGTGATTACCTATCCAATTGGGGACTGTGTCCGTGTTGCTTGACACGGAGAAGCGCTCATCATAACGCTCACATTCACTGGGCCAACGGGATCCTCGTTTTTGCTCGTTTTTTCCATGTCTGAGGAGCCCCTTAATCTTTTATTTTTGGATAAAAATTGTAAAGCAGTTCACAGAATACATCTACCTACAAAGTTTCAACTGATTAGTCTCAATAGTTTCGGAATAAAATGGCTGTGATATACGGCCAGACAGACAGACAGACGGATATGACGAATCTATAAAAATCTGTTTTTAGCCATTCGGCTACGGAAACCTAGACATACAAAAGGAAATGAAGTGAAACAGTTCGTGGAGTGGCGAGCAAGTTTATTGACATGTCAGCGCGTAGTGACACTGGCGGGTTACTGCTTGGAGGCGGCCTCGTGCAGCTTCTTCTGGACATCCTCGGCGCCCCTCACCAGGTCGTCGTAGGCCTGCTTCAGCTGCGGCGCCAGCTTCTTGTTGGCTTCCTCCGCGTTGGCCGCCACCTCCTTAGCCACCTTCTGTGTCTCCTGCAAGTCATAATAATATGTCCGGATTATTTACATTATTTGTCGTGTGGTTGCCGGCAGAGTAGAATAGGACCAAGTCAAGTGGATGTCGTAGAAGTCGACTAACGAAGCACAAGCTAAACAAAGTTATAAACATCAAACATACCTCTCCAGCGTGGAGCGTGTGAACCAAATCCTCTGTCTGTCCTGGCTAATATATGGCTCGTGTATTACAGCGAGAGTCGTGCTCCTGCAGTGGAGAATAACAAAGACCTGATGATGAACTATTGTGGCTACAAGTGAAGCAAAACATCGTGAAAAAACCTGCACTCGTTGAATACTTCACTAGTGTGAGAAGATGAGACAAGGCAATGGAAAATGTGACGCAAGTGCTATTTTAACGCTCACGCCAGGAAGTGATAGTGAAGGGTACAGACCTGCACGGCGTTGGTGACGGCGGCCTGGATCTTGTTCTTGAGCTCGCCGGCCTGCTTCTCTACGTCGGGGTGCGCCTTGCGCAGCTCTTCCACCTCCTTCTCGATGTTGGTGCGCGCCTGCTGCAGCGCCTCCTTCGCTTTGCCGGTCGCGTCGGTTAGCTGAAAACATACATACAGCTTCTATGATATTTTGTAATAATTCAGTTGAATATAGTTTATCAGCTGATGGTACCTATTGCTGTTATAATTTGCACTGGTCACTGAGTCTAAAAAGAAAGGATGACAAAAACAAAAATACTTCACTTTGTAAGTTTTTACCCATTTTTACGGTTCAGTAGTATACAAGGAACCCTTACAGTGTCGCCGTATCCGTCTGCCTGTCTGTCCGCGGTCAAGCTTAGGCTACTTGTATTATACAGTTGTAATTTGGCATGGTTGATATTATCAACCACGCCCAAAAAGCGATAAAATAAATTTTTGAATAAGATTTATTTTTGGGTCTCAATTATAAAATATTATACGCCTACGTCTTCGTGTCACATGTCTTCTAACTTATGTTCTTTGTCAACTACTTCTAACTATGACGCAATAAAGATATATTGTATTGTAAAGTATGCCCGTTTTTATTATCTGCTAACTGGTAACAGCGCAGCGAGCATCCGATATCGGGATAAAAAGACACTTGTGGGGCTAGAAACTCGACCTCAAAACAGGAACCAATTCTAATAGTATTTCTACATTCAGTATTTAAATTTTGACGATGTTAATGAATTTAATATTATTTAACACCACTTTAAACAAGCACTCGTAGCGACAAGTGACCTAGTTTACTTCACAACGACGTTTACAACAATAACAAGCTGATGACTTGAAAACCGCGTACAAGTAACAGCAGACAAAGCTGTGAGGTTCCCGTAAGAATTTGTGTATGTTTTTTGGTACTCACCGCGCCCTGCAACGAGGAGGAGAAGGCGGAGAGCTGCTGGAGCACTGCGTCGGAGCCCTCCTTCAGCGCCTTGTTGACTTCCTCCGTGTTCTTGGAGTTGGTGATCGCGTTGAGCTGTTCTGAGAAGGTCTTGGAAAACTCGGTGGCGTGCTTCTGGATGTCGTCGAGCGGCGAGCCCGCCTCGCGCCGCTGCACGCCGGCGCGCGCCTGCAACACCACGTCCACACTTAACACACCGCTCTACACCGACACGCTCACGACGAATGCGTCTTATCCATCGATAGGTCATTGCTGTGTGTCATAGGTATATCTCTCTGATGGGAAATTCATTTTAAAGGACAGTAAGATAATATCCTCTGAACATTAGCGTCAAGCACAGATACAGGAAGGCTAAGAAATTTAAGATACTCAGAGGTGTAATGGATGGACCATGAAATTGTCATCACGCCAAGCTGTCTCTGCTTTTATCTCTATTGCTCTGAGGTTTTTATTATTGGTTTCTTCTCACTCGCAAAACAGAATCAGATTTGACGCTGTCATGAAGGAAATATTTTTCATAAGACAATCACCAGTGGACAGGAACAATGAGTCCAAAGGCGAAAGAGTTCTAATTATAATTTTAACAATGGTACAGTTGGGATTACATCGGGTACCACTTGCACCATCAATGGTACTAGTGGGATAAATCAGTACCAATTGTACCATTAATGGTACTAATGGGATTGATTGGTACCACTTGTACCATCAATGGTACTAGTGGGATAAATCGGTGCCAGTTGTACCATTAATGGTACTTCTAAATGGTACAACTGGTCCGGCGGCGTTTTGATAGGTTGTTATCAAGGCGAGTGTTAGAAAAATCTAGTCGATAAAGAATAGAAGAATGTAAACTTCAAAAAAAGACTCACCAAAGCTAAGCAAGCGAGGAAGACGAAGATCTTGAAGGCCATCGTGGTAGTCTACGGGAGCTTCGAGGTTGGCGGACGGGAGCGACTGGGTCTGCAACGCACCGGGGACTGCGAGGCGGCGGGCCGCGCCGCGTTATATAGCGGCGCTGATAACGCCGGGGAGGGTCCCAGCAGGAACTTTCCTGCCCGGAACGTGACTCGTCCTCCACCCTGCGCCCTTTGCCCGCTGCACTTTGTTTACAAACAACCGGCTTGCAGCTTCTCACCGCGTGCTTCAGCTCACTCAATCTTAGCACCATGGACCGCGGACTAGATCCGCGAGGCGTAGAACGCCTGAACTTGACCTATGACATTGCGAGTTACCGAGAATGATTCGCATAAGATTCGGGCTTGTATGATAACGATTTCACGCCTTCTGTGACCCATTATCTCTGTGACGTGAGGACGAATTTTTTTAAAAATCTATGGACCTGAGCGAGCGCGGTTGCCGAATTATTTTCTTTGACTAGCTGAGTGCAAAACCTTTTTGAGGTATGCGCTCAAATAATAATATTTTCGTAATCATAGATTTCAATAACCGACGATTTTTAGTTTCAATGTTATACTTATGCCCTCAATTATGGGTGCGTATTGTTTGATATAATAACAAATTATATATTTTCATTTCAATAAAGTTCAAAAGATATAATGTTTACTTGATATAATTATTACTGTTTATATTCTTAAAAGCTATAATATTCATATAATATTCAATTCGAAAAGCATAAACTCATTTATTATAATGTTTATGAACACTAAACATCACCTGTCATACAACTCGTTCAGTATACATGCCATAAAATATAACAATCAAAACGAATACAATTAAAAATATATATCAATAAAAATCTAAATCAATCAAATTGATTATGTCAAGCGAGCGAATGACGACCTTAGGTGCGATAGTGACTGGTTTGGATACGCAACTTGGTGACAAAAGGTAGGTTAGGTTATGGTTACACATAGACCACCATATGAGCGAGCGAGCGAACCGAGTGAGCGACGACTGGGTGCGAAAGCGACTTAGTCACAAAACGTAAATTAGGATCTTCTATCACTTTATTTGTATTACCAATGATTATTATGCTTAATAATTAGTATATATTACGTTTATTATACGTAACAACAAATCGATTTGTTAAATTTTATAACGATAAAACTGTATATGAAAGGTTTGTTATGTTGAATAATTGTTATAACAAAAGATTTTATTTTTTTCAAAATTATTTCTTCCGAATTTTATCTTGATTGATAATTATACTGACCAAAATTATATATTTCGTTGGTATTGATCTTAAAACAAATATATTTTGTGTTTATATGATAAATTACTTACCCTTCAATTATTAGTACAAACACTCTAGCTATATATAGAAGGTGTTATAAGTATGCGTAAAGGCAATGCTTTGCTTCATTGTATTAAGTTATTGCTTCGTATTGCATTCATTTATTTTTAGTTGTTAAAAAATAAGCTAAGCTCATTGATATCACTAGGTATTCTATTCTTTCCAACAAGTTATCTCTCATCGATTTGTGCCCTGATTTTTTATTTAGGTACTAGGCAGAGCAAACTGGTCAAGTTTCAGGACTTCGCAGTTTCTGGTTGCCCTCCTACGATGTGTCCACTAACCAGAGACAATCTCTCCGGGAGCGGCGGTGACCTCCGCCCGCAGATAGCGACGTTGCCGATAGCGTCCGCGACACCTATCGCTGCAAAGGCCACCGCACTGACATCTACCTACAGTGCACTAGCCCTTGCATATTATAAGCACACATGTTTCCTGCTAACGTTGAGTTAGTAGAAACAAATTTTGTGGGTATTGCGAGTTGAAGGAAAACTGTTTCTATGCACCATCGGCAAGTTTGTAATTCGGTTTTGTAAAACAATAGATTGTCTGCCATCGCCAGTCTGCGGCAGGGTATCTCTTTTCAATCCCACGTCCCGCCGCTGGACACCAACTAAGCTATGGACCGTGCTCTACCGTAGACATCAGACCTGCAGTGACCTGTGTTTGGTTAGAATTGTTTATACTGAACATAAGTGAATGCGTGCATGTCCAATAGGATATTATTGGTGAGACCACGAGTCAAAAATCGTTCCACCTGCTTCTCTTTCCGCGCAGATCCTAACAGCTAGTGAAGAACTAGGATCGATATTACAGGAATCATGTCAATCAGTGATGTACTAGTAACTCATCACTATTTTGATTCCCATAACTTATAGCTTAACAGATAATATGTAGATAGAAGATGAACACCCAAACATAATCACGTTTTTATTCCTCGTAAACAGAGGCCTAAACTCCATCTACTCTATATTGGCCTTAAGGTTTTAAGACCTAAAGGCAACGTGGAGTAATAATGGCTTATTGGTTAGACAGGGAATGAAAATGGTGACGAGTTACTTGCCGCATGTGGTACATTCACGCAAATTTAAATATGAGTAAGAGGAAAAGAAGTAAAACAGTGAGTTATGTGGCGAGTAATGTTTATTGACGTAATATGAAGTGGCGAGTGACTACAGATGGGTTACTGCTTGGAAGCGGCCTCGTGAAGATTTTTCTGCACGTCGCCAATCTTCTTCACCAGGTCGTCGTAGGCCTGCTTGAACTGCGGCGCCAGCTTCTTGTTGGTCTCCTCCGCGTTAGCTGCCACCTCCTTAGCCACCTTCTGGCTTTCCTGCAAGTCACAAGGGAAGACGTTAAGACACGTCACATTTAGATTCTGCTGTTAAATTGCAAATTCGAATCTCGGCAAATGCACACGCTTGACAGATGTATGTAAGACGATTGAAGAAATATATCTTTCATTGCCCAATTATTGCAAACCGAAAGAAGGTTAACTTATTTTCCAAATTTAAAGCTATATTTCTAGCCCACCTCTTTCTAAAAAGCTTGAATGCAGTGAATTAAAAAAAAATATGTTCTACAAAAAATACAATATAAAGGATACCGCAACGTGTACAGGCATTTGAAAAACAACACTGTTTGAAGAGAGAGAAATACTTAGAGACCACTGTTGCGACTTGGAACACTATTTTATTTTTGCGATATTATATATGTTAATGGGGCAACATTAAAAAGCTCTTTTTCTTGGTTGGACCGCAAAGACAGCAATAAACGTGTCAACTCGCTCCGGTATTTTAATTGGAACTTCCCATAGAACCGAAGACCTGAAACTACCTACATAGTCCGCTACAACCACCACTAACTATGAGTCAAGGCAATCGTCGTTAGGTGATTGATTAATACTCTGTGGACTGTTTCATTTGTGTGAGTGTAATGGTGTTCCAAAAGGCACCTGGCCCTTGATCCAAGCTGTTATTGATTAAAGGAAAGTCTTCAAAATCTATCACCAGTGTTAATCATTAACACACACGAGATTACGATCGGAACACATGTGTACCGCATGCGAGCGTGGTTGCATCCTCTGGAGAGTGGACAGGGGAGTTGTGTTACCTGCACGGCGTTGGTGACGGCGGCCTGGATCTTGTTCTTGAGCTCGCCGGCCTGCTTCTCGACGTCGGGGTGCGCCTTGCGCAGCTCCTCCACTTGCTTCTCGACGTTGGTGCGCGCCTGCTGCAGGGTCTCCTTCGCTTTGCCGGTCGCGTCGGTCAGCTGAAAACATAAGTTGTATTTAACGAATCTATTATTAAGATCATGCGTCTATTGAATTGAATTAAGTTATATAAAGGTATCATTATTACTGGTCACTGTGTTATTGAAGATTTTTTAGAAAAGAGGTCGCACAACTGAGGGCCATGAAGCTGAAGGGAAACTATATTTATTTATCTTACATAGGATTACTTGTTACCACGGCCCTATTTCGTTTGTTTGGTCTTAATGCAAGTAACGGTTTTCATTTATGTGCGTATCTTATTTCTGACCGTCACGTCCGAGGCGCAGTGGTTAACACGCCAGTCTGCGACACGAGTGGTCCCTAGTTCAATCCCCCGGTCATGATAGAATTCTAACTTTTTCAGATTGGATTGGGTCTTGGATGTTTATCGATAAAGTATTTTTTTTAAAGATAGTATCGTTTTGTTAGAATTTTACGACACAATTTCATAACTTACAGTGGGGCTAATTTTTATACGATTCGTCCCTATATATTTTTTTAATCAATGCTTTATTAAAGTTACTACGTTTCAGTACATGAGATAGAATATTAATTTTATGTGACTAAAGACCATCTCATTAGGGTCATGCTGTTGCAATGGAGACTAAAAAAGACCTGATGATGATTGAAGACCATCTACCTATCTTCTGTATTATATTAAATACAAAACTGACTGGCTGATTGACTAACTAATCGATGAACACAAAGATGAAGTGTGTGAAACATTTTTTGATATGTTTAAAATGGTTGTAACTCGCGCAAACGAAGTAGCTAGAAACAGCTAAATAATAAATAATAAATAAATATATAGGGACATATCACACAAATTGAGCTAGCCCCACAGTAAGTTGTGAACTTGTGTCGCAGGATACTAACTCAACGATACTATATTTTATGACATATACTTATATAGATAAACATCCAAGACCCAGGTCATTCTGAAAAAGATCGTTTTCCATCATGACCTGACCGGGGATCGAACCTGGGATCCCCGTGTCGCAGGCTGGCGTGTTGACCGCTGCGCCACGGAGCTCGTCCAAGTCCAAGCTAGCATTAAATTAAATCTTATCAAATCAAGAACCTACTCATAGTCACTACAAACCAGATGAAAATTTACATACAAGTCACTGCAGAACAAGCTGAGACGGTAATGTATTAATTTGTGGAAACTAGGCAACTTGTTACTGCTATCAGGGCGATACTAATAAAATTGTAGCGCTGAGCACTGGTGTAGGTCAGGTACTCACGGCGCTTTGCAACGAGGCGGAGAAGGCAGAGAGCTGTTGGAGCACGGCGTCTGAGCTCTCCTTCAGCACCTTGTTGACCTCCTGCGTGTTCTTGTTGTTGGCGAACGAGTTCAGTTGCTCTGTGAAGGTCTTCGAAATCTCGCTGGCGTGCTTCTGGATGTCGTCGAGCGGCGAGCCCGCCTCGCGCCACTGTATGCCGGCGCGTGCCTGGAACACACCAATAGTTATTCGCACACATCTTAACACTCATAGTGACTTGTGGCGCTAAGGCTATCCCCCATAAATAAAAAAGTTTTTAACTATATGATCAAAGTCTATAAAAATAAATATATTTTTATAGACTTTGATAAATATATTTCCTTCAATTTTTGAAGGATCCCTTTTTAAGAACCTGACTTGGTGACCATAGGACCACCTAGGGGGTGCAACTTATCAGACAAGAAAAGAATTTCTTTAATCGAGAAATCGGGGAACATACATAAAAAAATTCCAACGAATTGAGAACCTCCTCCTTTTTTGAAGTCGGTTAAAACTACTGTAATTACACACAAGGATAATCGTAATTTTTTGTATGGTATCTGTAGTTATATAATTATTAAAAACAGGAAATATTTCGTCGTTTGTTTGCATTGATTTGGCTACAAAACTATAGGAAGGACTTTCAAGTTTCAAGGAAAGTTAATTTATCTGCGGGTTACAAAGGCTGTAATTTATGCGAAGAAAGTCGCGGGAAAATTGCTATTATTAATCATTTGATTTTATAAATATATATATTAACATTGGACAAATTATATTTATATTTGCATAAACAAAATTTTGAAAGGGATTATAAGTCAAGTTTATAGGAGAAAAAAAAACAACGGCCATGTTCAAGTCAGGCTCGCGCACCGAAGGGTGCTAGTTTGGTATTAAATTTGACTTGATGTTTAGGCATAACTGATGGAAATTTAAAAGGGTCTTTAGAGATAAACAGACGGGCAATCCAGTGATCCTATCAGGGTTCCTTTTTGCCTTTTGAGGTACGGAACCCTAAAACAAACTAGTGTACAATGACATACATAAACAAAACTTTTGCAAACCTGCTCTACCAACAAAAATTATCGCCTATTATACTTGGGATCGGGAATCCTCTGATTGCTCTGGCTAATATATGGCTCTGGTAGTACAGAGAGAGTCTTGCTCCTGCAGTGGAGACTAAAAAGACCCGTTGATGATGATGATACTCGGGATACCTCCACGGTTTTGGCCGTATGCCAAATCACAGATCTGTATGGCCAAATCAATAAAAACAAAATCTTAAAGTGATTCCGACTCACCAACGCTAAGCAAGCGAGGAAGACAACAATCTTGGCGGCCATCGTGGTAGTCTTCTGGAGCGGCGAGGTTGACCGACGGGAGCGACTGGGTCTGCAACACAGCGGGGACTGTGAGGGCGGCGGGCAGCAGCACCGCGTTATATAGCGGTGGCGACTGATAACGCCGGGGAGGGACCAGGCAGGACCCTGTTTTCAGTCATTAGAAAACATTGTGTGCCATGTCATTATCAAGACTAAACAAAACGCTATACTCCGTTCAAATAGAAAATAGACGTAGATAATATTTGGAAAGCTACTGTTTCTATCGTTGCCCTGTTTATGCCATAATTTTTTATGTAAATATCAAGAGCACAACAAAAATTTTAAGGAATTTAACGTGAAATAATATTTATTTCGAAAGGACCACAATTATTTATTTTATGTTGGTGGTAGCATATGAGTCCATTGTGGCATTTTTAGGGTTCCGTTGTAAACTAGGAACCCTTATAGTTTCGCCATGTCTGTCTGTCTGTCCGTCCGCGGTCTTACTCAGAGACTATAAGTACTAAAAAGCTGTATGTGTACTAAAAATTTTTTTTAGAGTAGCTACCATACAAGTTAAGTGGGAGTAGTTTTTTTTTTCTCTATTAACCCATTCGTGTGGGGTATTGTTAAATCGGTCTTTAAAAAATATTGGGAGGGATGCGTTTCTGAAACATTTGGTTTTTAAAATATAAATATTCCATCTCTAAATCGAAAAATGGTGTTCTCAATCTCACAATATTTTTTAAAGACCGACTTAACAATACCCAACACTAATAGGTTAATAGAGAAAAAAAAATACTCCCACTTTACTTGTATGGTAGTATTTGGTTTTTAAGTGCAAGTTTTTGTTGTACAAAGTAGGGAAGTACAAACAGTGTGATGCTGATGGTTGCGTCTTTTGGCAGACCAATTATTATTACAATTTTTGACTGATATTCATTAAATTCTAAAACACATGTAGATAACGAGTTGGCATAAGATTAGCGTCAAATCCGGAGATTTATAAATATATAGAACACATGAGAGTAACATTTAGTAAATAATACTAATAAATTGATATTCGAAGAAAACATTTATGTTGTAAAGATATATTCGGCCAACTAATATGTATAATATGACCGAGCAACGTACTTTTGGTTATTAGACCAAAGCAGTTCATAGGCTAAGACTTTTAGAGATGCATGAAAGTTTGGTCTAACCTTCCCCTATTTTCCCTAATGAGGGAAAGTGATGACGATGCAATTTTCTTTTGTAATGCCTGAAAAAACATGCCTATTCAACTCACATTCAGCATCTAAGTAGTATATGTGCGAGACGTTGTCCGGCTAAACTTGACCTTTGATACCGAGAAGTTATTGGACCTACAACAATGATAACCGCCTTTGTGGTCCGTTATCATTAAGTAGTGCGCGGGCGCGGACCCCGAATTTATAGCATTTTTCTTTATTTTCCTGAAGGTCATCCGAAGCTGATTATCTATTTACTTATTGTATTTATCTATGGTAGGCCAGCAACCGAGCAAACCAGTCATTAAATTCTGTGTTCCTAGTGGATATCTCCGTTGTAGGTACCTAGCTACTAAGTGGCAATCTCTCCGGGAGTGGCCGTGACCCCGGCCGGCGATAGCGACGTCGCCGATAGCGACCGCGACACCTATCGCGGCACACTGCGCTCTCTCAACGTACTCATCGCGAAAACTGTAGTCCACGAAAGCGGCTCGGAGTAGCGCCCGCCTGCCGCGACTCCTTTGAATTTTGGTAGGTTTAATTTGGTACTCTTCATAAATGTGCCAGATTGTATTGCATCACCGTCACTTTTCCTCCGTACGGAGTGTAGAAAACACATCCCATAACCTCATTTACAATGATGTCGAATACCGATTTGTTAAACTCTTTGACGTGTACGGTTTATGCAAACGCAAGGGAAGCCTGCTGGTGGAAGTTGAGCTGGGGATTAAGCACTGCAGTGACCTAAGTCATTATCGGAATCTGAACCTATAGAAAAATGTAAACTTGTTAGTATTTTAAAAAAGGTACTGAAATTATTGATAGCATTATGTTACTTATAACAAGAGTCACCTCTATTAATGTGTTTTTATTTTCTGTGTATAAATATAATGTGACAGCTCAGATTAATTAACTAGTCTAAGTGTGACAGCCTAGATTTTATCCTTATGTCATGTAAGCCTTTTTGATAGCGACCGGTATCATGCATTGATAATGCCGTTCAGCTGAGCTTCCGTCCAACACAAATAGAATGCACCCGTATCACCGCACAAAGACAGTGAATAGCGAAGGTACATGTACAGTCTACAGTAATGAACAAAAACACTCTTTCGACAGACCAGATCACATTTAATGGTTGGTGAAGGTTCGACGATAGGGCGGCTGAATGAAAATCCGAGACTTCGTGAATTCGTAATTATTGCGATAAAAATGGTTTACAAAAATACGGGGAACGTGTATGTATGCGCGTGCGTCTTGGAGTATCTGTCGGAAGACTGGTGCTCGCCGGCGGCGGTCGCGCCTCCCGCGCCTCGTTCCCCGCGGCAGGCCCGCGCCAGCTGATTTGATGCGTCAACAAGCTGCCCCCCTTGGAACATGTGGTTCCAACGTTGGAAGAGGACATAGCCTGTTGAAAGCTCTCCTTATGGTGCCCGTGGTAGTCCGCACATCCACCACACGATTGATTCCATCGGTGCCTGGATACACTGCGACGATTCTGCCCAGTAGCCATCTTGTAGGAGGAATGCGGTCATCTATGACTAAAACCATGTCGCCTAGATGTGGTTGACTGCCATCTCTCGTCCATTTGCTCCTTCTTTGTAGTTCAGAGACGTATTCTTTGTAGTAACGTCTCCAAAGTGGTTTTTCAACGTGTGAACACGATTGTATCTGCTTAGGGTGCTTATTGGTGCATCTTCCACCGGAAGTGCAGGTAACGATGTGAGTGGCCGTCCAATTAAGAAATGCAACGGAGTAAGAGGAACTAAGTCGTTAGGATCGGAAGATAACGGAGTGAGAGGTCTATAATTTAAGATTGCCTCGATTTCAATCAATACCGTAATCTAAATGAGCTTCAGAAATTACACGTTTGAGGTGGTGTTTAACCGACTCTACTGAAACGTCTGCTATGCCGATAAGGTGCGGACTTTATGCTGGGCAAAAATTGAAATCGATACTGTGTTCGGATGCATTTGAAATGATGTCATTCTTATTTAATTTAAGTTATCTAGATAATTCATTGGAAGCCCCAACGAAATTAGTGCCGTTGTCGGAAAATATTGTATTTGGTTGTCCCCTACGAGCGACAAACCTATGAAGGGCCGCTAAAAATCCTTGAGTCGTCAACTCCGTGACAAGCTCGATGTGGACCGCTCGGGTGGCCAAGCATACGAATATGAATATGTATGCCCTTTTCAGTCTGCATCCTCTACCTTTTTTGTCCGCTATCAAGATCGGTCCAAAATCTGCTGAACAATTGAAAAATGGAAATTCTGCTTGTAATCTCTGTTCACGCAAGTTGGCCATGATAGGTTGAAAATTTCTACCTGAAAATCTGCAGCATTTATAACAGTCATATGTAACCTTCCTTGTAAGGTTTCGGAAATTAATTATCCAATAATTATGACGTAGTGTTGCTAAGAGCAGCTGCTTGTAATAAAATTAAATGGTTGTGCTCAACTAACTAACGAGTGATATGATGAGATGCATGTAAGAGTATTGGATGTTTAGTATTGTAATCCAAATTTGAATTTGAAAGTCGGCCGTAGGAGTCCCATTTCATCAATAAAGGGATTTAAGTTGATAAGTTTATTTTTAGCAATTTAATTCTGATAAAGTTAAAAGACCTATGTTTTTATTATTACGGTTACGACAGTTATTAACAAATCTATGGATATACGCGGTTATGCGCTGTAATTTGCCAAAGTTTGAAAATTTCTCAGTAAAATCGTCAAAATTGATTTTATCAGAAATATGACACAAAACCCTTGTTTCAGGTAAGTTGTAAGTTATGTTTTGAGGTTGAATGTACGTTCTAATGCGTGAAATCTCAGCAATGCCTGGTCTTTAGAGTTCCCTAAGCATTGCGGATCTTCTTTGAAAGGAATTGTCACAACAAATCGGCCATCTGGCTGTCGATATGTTGTTCTAGTAAAAATGTCCTCACATGTACTCTCAGCCTTTGTCTTGGTTTGTTGAGTAGGAGGAATGAGCTCTAATTCAAAATATTTTGACAATTGTTGATCTAACTCAGTGTTGTCAGAGAAGTGACAGTGGACTGTATGAGCATAATGTTTAGATTTGGGTTTGTTTGGAATTTGTATAGACCCAGAGACTAACCAACCGAATGTTGTTTCAATAAGTGTTGGTTTATTTTTGCCTAAGAATATTTTATTGGTTTTAAGTACTTGCCAGAAAATATCAGCTCCCAGTAACATCTGCACCTCTGATTGAATATTAAAGGTTGGATCGGCGAGGTGGACGTCCTTGGGAATCTCGAAAATATTTCTGAAATTTATTGACTGCGATGGAATGGATTGTGTTATTTGTCGTACGACAAAACAATTAACGTTCTCTGTATAATCATTATTTACGCATGATGAAATGGATATGTGACATCTTTTTGTGATATTAGAAAGCTGCTTATTAAGACCTTGAACTGTCACAGAAGTAGAATGATGTGGTAGCTGTAAACGACTGAGCAACGATTCTGTAACGAAACTGGACGTACTGCCGTTGTCCAGGAGTGCACGAACTCTGTGAAGTTTACCATTTACATCTGCTACATTTATTATTGCAGTTGACAAAAGCACGTGATCTTGAGAGTGTGAGGTTGACAATGTGACACCCTGTGACACTGCCTGTGTATGTAATGTAGGTAGGACAGTGCACTCACTCGTTTTATTGTCATTATCAATTGATTTCGAAGTGTCTACCTTATTTTCTAAATGTAACATAGTGTTGTGCCGCTGAGTGCACATTTTGCATGGACCTAACTTGCATTTATTTTCACTATGGCCCTGGCGCAAACAATTTTTACATAAATTTAATTTTTTGACTAGCTCTATGCGAGATTCTATGGACATTGATTTAAATTTAAAGCATTGATAAATGGAATGATTGTTTTTGCACACTGGGCAGTGAAATTTAGGGGTTTGGTTTACCACAAATGACTTAGGGCGCACAGGTGTAATGTCACTATATCTACGTGGGTGTTTGTGATGTGCTTCCTCAATGGTTACAAGTAAATCAGCTTTGTTCTTCAAAAAACTGTTAAATTCATCAAGCGTGGGATAATCTTTAATATTATTACGCGCGGTTTCCCAGTCGCGAAGTGTAACAGCGTCGAGTTTACTGGAAACCATGTGGATTATCAACATGTCCCAGTGCTCAGTAGGTAACTTAAGTGATTTAAGAGCTCTAATGTTTTTGTTAACTGTATCTACTATATTACGTATGGCTTTCGAACACTCTTTAGAAATAGGTTCAATATTAAACAATGCTTGAATATGGTTATTTACTAAAATTCTACTATTATTGTACCTGTCGCACAGCAGGCTCCAAGCAACATCGTAATTATCAGAGGAAAATTCCAATGACTGTATAATTAATGCTGCACTATCCTTCAAAGACGCGCGTAAATAATGGAATTTGTGAATTTTTGGTATTGAAGTATTATTGTGAATCAGAGACATGTAAGTATCATGATACTCTAACCAATCTTGACACCGACCAGAAAAGGTAGGCAAGTGGATAATAGGTAATTTAATATTCGGCATACCTGACCTCCCAGCATTACCACAAGAACCTGTCACGGAGCTGTCGCTGTGCCCCGGTGCACCAGCGCCTTGCACTCGACTAAGCAGCTCCTGCGCAGCTGCGACGGCTTTGAAATAATCGCCCTCAAAAGTTTCTCGCTCGTTATACTCGTCACCTGGAATTTCACATAAGTTTTCGATATCAGACTGAGTTGAATCAAATTCACTATATATTTCTTGAATCTTATCGAATCTCAACTGTAATTCGTGAACTTGCAACTTATTAAGCTCTGTGCTAGGCAACAATGGCTCAATGTATCTTTTAAATATTGTAAGCTTCGATTTTAGAGATGCTCGTGTTTTCTTTAATGATTTTAGGTCCATGGTGAGTAGGTAGTAGTGACTAAGGCTTGCAGGTGACAAGGAAAAAATAAACTAAAAATGATGCGAACACAAAATCAATCAAAAATTTTCCAGCAAAAATTAAGAAAAATATAGCCCAAAGTTATAGAAAGTATGCACCTGAGATGAAGGAAGAATGGTGAAAGCAGAAGCACAGCAAAGCAAGTGTTCCAGAATATTCGCGGCCACACCTCCTTAACAACGAATGGTCGCGTGACGTCACCGATGCGTACGTGACTCCGCTATTCCTCACTTATTACACTGGAATTGAGACAAAAACTGTGTTGAAAACTATGTAATTATAAGTTATTTGGGTTCTCTTAGATCAGTACCTATGTAAGAAAATATTTATGTACTAGGATTGAAAAAAATCAGGCAGCCTCAAATTGTAACCTCGAAATTACTTAATGACGAACAAAAATAAAGTAATAAATTAAACTGATAAATGGACTTATTGCAAAAAACTAGGAATGAAATTGAAATGTTGAAATTTTACGAGATAGGTAGGTAGTTATTGTCGTAACGGAATATTTGAATTTGGAATGACGAGACAAAGTAATGAAATGATATTACCTTTCTGTACACGACTTAGATGCGTATGTAAAAATGATACCTAATTGAACGAGCTCACAACACACAGAATACACTGCGATCCCCTTTTCCTGATCTTAACTCGCCGGCGTCCTTTGTTTTACACCGCACGAATCTTGCGCTTGTTTCAGCGATTTGCGACGTTATTCAGCTTGTTGCAGCTACACGCCAATGATATCCAGCTTGTTTCAGCTTTTGTGTCTTCCAACTCGAATGAATAGCTCAGCCGACCTTGATTGACCTCACCGCTCAACCTCAGTGACGCTGGCACGCCCTTTGTTCTTGGTAAGGCACGCCGTTTCTGAGCTAAGGCTGATCCGGCTCGAATTCCTGGTGAAGGTTCGACGATAGGGCGGCTGAATGAAAATCCGAGACTTCGTGAATTCGTAATTATTGCGATAAAAATGGTTTACAAAAATACGGGGAACGTGTATGTATGCGCGTGCGTCTTGGAGTATCTGTCGGAAGACTGGTGCTCGCCGGCGGCGGTCGCGCCTCCCGCGCCTCGTTCCCCGCGGCAGGCCCGCGCCAGCTGATTTGATGCGTCAACAATGGTAAAAAAATAGAAGAAGTAAATAAATTTTAATATTTAGGAAGTATTATAAGTAACGACTCCAGCCAGATGTAAGTCAGATATAATTGCCAAAATATGCATGGCCAAAAGAGCTTATAATAGTAGGAAACTAAAGGTTTCCTACTATTATAAGCTCTTTCGTCGTTAGTCGTTACTGTCGTTCACTAAAAATGAGAAGGTGCTGAAAGAAACGCCTGATAATGACATACATCTGGAGTATCGCACTATATGGCAGTGAAACGTGGACTTTGGCTTAAAAGGATAGAGAACGCTAGGAAGCTTTGAAATTTGGTGCTGGAGACGTATGGAGGGCATAAGTTGGCCACACAAAGACCAACGAGGAAGTGTAAGGTATAGTAAAGGAGAAATGAAAACTACTGGATGCAATTGAAGTAAGAAGAGGAAGGATGTTTGATCACCTTATTATGGAGGGAAACTTGAAGCAAGGAGAGGGAAAGGGAGACCAAGACCAATATTTGGATAAAATAAACGATAAAACAGGGGTTGGGGCGTATGAGGATGTAAAGAGAATGGCTGAGAGCCGAGGGATATGGAGAGTACTCCACCGACAAGAACACAGTTTTCTCAAATTATAGATAGACATGAACAGTCGGGTGCAGATTAACTTGACAACCCTACAAACAGAATTCTTTTCTGTTTTATATTATGGCTTTCACCAAGATTTCAGTGACTCTGCAAATGTCCAGTATATTGAGATACTAAGTATCGGTGTTGTATGGTAAAGCTTTAACAAGTAGCATCAAAGATGCCTCGTGGGAGCTTCTGATGACCATGTTAACTTTAACTTCATCATAAATTGTTCATAAGTACGAGTATTTACAACGCCAAAAAACATCAATTTCGTATTATAAAGTCCACTAAAATCAATTTCCAAAATCTTCTAAGTCTAACTACACCCCTTGACTTCCCACCACAAACCCCAAACAGAATTAAAATTAATGAGGGGTCAGGTTTATCTGCCCCCGACTGTACGTTAATTTTACACGATAATGGTAGGTATTTATGTATTTTGCAAATAAGCTTTTGTGTTTGTGTAAGAAGTGATTCGCGGTGGTCACTCACCAGAAGGCGGCCACCTGCGGGCGCGGCGAGGGCACTCTGCCCGCGGCCAGCGCGGCGCAGCCCATTGTCAGGCTCAGGGCTGCGCACATTGTTGTGCCTAAATAATGTGTTGGTCACACACTGCATTACAATTTATTTTAATGCTATGAAAATCTATGTTATTTCAACTCAATCAAAGTTGTAGGTAGGTAAGTAACTAGTCCGTTTTCCAGGCAGTCGTGATGACTAAAGCCGATAGCAGGTAGTTGGCTAGATTATGAACCTTTTGTTACTTGGCTGAGATAACAGTCATTGCTTAACCTTCTTTCACAGAAAAGCAGCTATAGAATGAAAAGCCTAATCTCAAAAGCAATTATAGGATTTGTATGCCTTTTGGCCAGACTCTATGCATTCCTCCAAAAATTAGCAACATCTAGCGATAAAAGAGAAGATAAAATACGAACAGGTACATTACGACTATATGGGTAGGGAGGGTAGGTATTATGATATCGTAATGTGGACAATATTTCACAGTTTTTGCATATAAGTCTACATAGATTCTTAACATGAGTGCCAAATTTCATAAGTGTATTATTCTTCTCCGATCATATCTCAAAAATCATAAATTGGTTGATGTTTTTTCGTTAGATTTGATCATCAAAATAGTTTCAGTACTTTATGAAATAGGCAATCTCCTTCGTGTCTGCAGTAAATGAGGCAATTAGTTGAGTTTATTGCGGCCGGCTCGGCGGGTGCGACTTGCGAGGCGAACCGTCCGCGGCGGCTCTTATCCTATACACTAGGCACTCGGGACTCGGGATACGCACCTACGGCGGCTGTTATCTGCTGTCGCTGGGCTGCCTGGACACGGCGAACTCATCGAGTCAGCAGCAACGCAAAGAATGGCGGTTTATATAATTAGAAATAATAATTATGACAAATAATGTTAACGCAAATATTTGTTAGGTATAGGTATGAAAAATGACAACAAAGTTTTTTTCCAAACTGAAATGGGTAAGTCATGAAAAATTATGATCTTGGGTCAATAATAAATATTAAAATAAACTTAATTTCATAATGTTTTCAAAAATTCATCGCTGTACATAATGTTTTCAAATAGGGGTTGAAATTTGGTATAACAATTGTACTTTGACCAAATTATCAATTAAAAGTCACTATTGTAGTCAAAAATATTCAGGAAAAGTATTTTCGAAGGATGACGCAGGCGATACCCCGTACTTATGAAGAGTTCTTCTAAACTAAAGATACCGTTTTTGCGCATGGACTTCTATGTTAGTAAGTCGGTATATTCAGGTAAGATAAAAGATTGCTTGTTTTCATTATCGATATCCCTGGGAATATGAATCACAATGACTAGTTCTGATAACTTGCAGGAACTATGATATTTTCACCTAATATTTAATGTTCCAGAAGTTACAAAATTTTATATTATGTCAGTGTTACGTAAGTTACGTTAGTGAAGAAGATACAATAAATTTAATAGGCTGAAAAAGACCGGGGACAGCGACTAACGCCGTGAAACCAGTAGTAGCGTAGAGGAGACCAAGTTCTGGTCACAATATGATATATAGCGCTTTGCCTCGAGAAGATAAAGGAAAAGTAAAGCCACGCTCTTTTTTCTCTTTTGCTCGGCCGGGGAAGAATCACACGTTCATAGAAAATCGACGTTCGTGTAGTAGCTTTCCCGCTCCTATGCTTCGTTCGGTGAGTAAGAGAGCCGGAGGCCCATCCCCCCTTCCCCCTCTGGGAAGGAAAAAATAAAGGCCGGCAAAGCTCTTGTAACACCCCTGGAGTTGCAGTTGTCCATGGGCAGCGGTGATCACTTACCATCAGGTGATCCGCTTGCTCGTTTACCGTCCTATGACATGTATAGTAGTTATTCCAGCGCGTAGTGCGCGGCAGCCTGGCAGCCCTGCGCGCTCGCAAGATCACCAAAAGAGTCGAAGGTCGGTGTCGTGGCTCGTCGTATGGCTTCCTGGAGCTCAATTTTTGAACTGGTAGAATATATACGCCGCAACGAGCGCGTTGGCAATCAAACGCATGGTGAATTTTAATTAGCTTTATTTTCGCCCGATGACCCACCCAGGCTCCAGAAGAAGGAAATGATGTTTGTATGAAAGTATGTCTGGTTTATTGTTGCCATTTGTAACCTAAACGGCTTTAGCGGCCATCAGGTGCCATCAACAACCACCACGAACTACAAACAAGCAATACCTATAGAGAACTGTTCGCTAAAAATACGTAAAAACAGGATTACTTACTTGTTGATTTTATTCACATTTAAATACGAATTGAGCCGAGCTCAAGTCACGACGAGTGACCGATCGATTCTACCAGTTCAAAAATTGAGCACCTGGTCGGCGTCCGCTTGCTGTTTTAGGCCGAATACTAGGGCTACGGCACGTCATCATCATCACATTACGGCCGTCATTGTTGGGCATGATATAGCGACCCTAACAAAGACACATTTTATACGGGCACTGGCAGCGCGTGAGCTGAATTAACCATGAGAGCTCGTCTGTCGCGTCATCTGTTTGAGTGCCCCGTGCGTTGCTATAGCTTCCGTCTTCGTTTGAGAACTGGAGTGGACAGAACGGGGGAACTGTCTGCAATCTCTTAGTGTATGAAAGTCATCACAAACGTCTCTCTCGATTTAGATTTAGAGGTTAAGAGGAAATAGGCAGACACACGTGGTGTATGTGAAAGGGTTTTATTAGTAGGTATATGTCAAATGTTCTAAGCCATATTCCAACTCAATTTTCTCAGACTCCTCAGCTCCACCCGCCCCGAGCTTGTTCACAGTTACATTCTTGGCTGTTGAGCGTCGAAACCTGGGTAACCCTATTGCAGTAGCAGGCTAAATTATACCGCCAAGAAAGAAGTTCAATTTATACAACTAAAACCGACTGTTAAAGTTTCGAAAATTTCGTTGAGTCAAATGAGTAGAAAAATTTGTGCTGTCCGCTTCTCAATGCTGTTGGATGTGCATTTATAGTAGACAGGTGATGCAATAAGTATGTACTAAATAATGGTACTTAAAGGTAAGGTTTACGTAAAATTAATGTCAGTAATAACGTTGCCTTACAAAAATTAAATTACTTACTTTTTAATAATAGTAAGAATAGCCTTTGCAAGTAGTGATGAATAGTACCCAAGATAATCGCGTCCACTTATTAATAAATAATAAATAAATAAATATATAGGGACATATCACACAAATTGAGCTAGCCCCACAGTAAGTTGTGAACTTGTGTTGCGACACAAGTTCTGTATCCTGCGGGACTCTAACTCAACGATAGTATATTTTATAATATATACTTATATAGATAAACATCCAAGACCCAGGTCAATATGAAAAAGATCTTTTTCCATCTTGACCTGACCGGGGATCGAACCCGGGACCCCCGTGTCGCAGGCTAGCGTGTTGGCCGCTGCGCCACGGAGCTCGACATTAATGTTGTTCGCAAAGGTTGTTCGCTGATTGCAAACAAATTATGTTAGTATTTTACAAATAAGCGCTAAGCTAATTAAATAACGAGGATAACGCGAAGCAGTAACGATGTTTTTGTTTTGCCAGAAGCTGAGTGTGATAACTTAAACTCTTGTTTTTCGTGTTTAATCTACTAATGACCTGCGGCCGCTAATGTGCTTCCAAAGTCCTAATTGTATCCTGTTTATTGTGCCACTGGATGAAGACATAAAATAAAAATATCACAGATAAGTAAGCAAGTAAGGATTATAAAATGCCACGCTGTCTCACATTATTATAACCAATACTTACTGAGAAACAATAGAATCATTTTTAGGACGGACGCACTGGCCAATAAATTTTATGGTGCGAAGACATCCAAAGATTGATAAAAAATGTAAGCTTTTTTAAGTATTACTTAAATTCTTTGAATCACTTTTTCATGATGAAACATCCTAAGAGCTATCGGCAGTACAGGCGTAGAGTTAGTGGTAGAGCCCACTAGCCTACCACACTACCAATGCGGAGAAGGTACACTGCCAGTTTTCTTAAATAAAGTATATATATAACTACACATTAATTTGAATTTTGTTAGTAAAATCAAAATAAGCTACCAAGCGTTTATATGGACAGAGTAACTAAATATTGGTAGAGTGCGAGTTATAGTAGAGAAGACGCAAGTGTTGGGGAAGGCAAGTAGTAAAGTAGCTTGCCCACGTTGGTATTCAGCCTACTCTTCCATTTCTAGTAGTCTTCTCCACCAATATTGTTTACGTGTTATAGTTTGTAGCACAGTGGGAACTCTACCGACTACTCTAATACATTAGTATAATATTGTCTTTGACTCTACTGTTTACACACCGCGTGAGCCTGCGGCTGTAGGCGTCTTGATAAATAACAATATAAAACACAAATAATATTAATTTTATGAAATTACAACATGCATTTATCAAGGCAATCGTGTTGTTTTTTCTTCGTCGTTTTCCTCATGCCTGAGAGTCGTGACCACCGTAATTTGCCCCGGCCACAAGTTGTTTTCAGGCCGATCGAATGTCGTTTTTTAGGGCATGTTTATTCAGAGTACAGAAATAGAACTGATTTTTATATACAACTGATATAATATCAGCTGAGGCTGCTACTGAGAATATGCTCTGATTACTAAAATTCATATCAAGTTAATTTTCTGTACCCCTTATATTTTGTGGATGTCGTCTTTATCTGCTATGCGGTCTCCACTGTGGGTATGTCTGAACAATTCACGATGAGTGTAATTTCCGCCAAATCCACTTTAGGTACCGATTCGCGCATCCAGTCAAGCGTCATGTCTTTGGTTCTACAAAAAAGGCAATTCACAGAGCATTCATTATCGACGTTATTTAACCGTAACATTTAGTACCTACTTCAGGTACCTGTTCGCTGGGTGTGCATGTTCAGGTTGTTTTGTTTCAACTCTATTGACCGCCGTAAGACAATAACATAACGAGAAGCACTAGTTACCCGCATCCCGCATTGGGCAGACCGTGGAATACAATGCATAATAACTGCCATGTCTGGACAACAATCAAATGATCGCAGACAATCTGAGATCACGTCGGGTCCGGAGACCGTTAGGACCTTGCAGGTACTACGCGGCCGGGTTGTTATTGTTCCTATTCACCGCAGTCACGTGGTCATTCTATTTTGGTTACAAAGTAGTGCCTCTGTCTCGCCCGCCCGAGCGTATTCATAGGAGTATACAGTTGGGTTGGAGCCGAAGACACGCTGCAAACAACGTGTTACTTTTTCGTGTTCCGTACCGAAAAGTTGCCAACGGGACATTGTTAGCTAGTTTCCGCTGTCCACCGAGACGAGAGACCATGTCTTTTGACACACCGTACTAGACACACAATGGAAATTTTTACAGCATGTGCATATCTATTCCCGTTTTAACAACAAATAATAATTAAAATCATAACCGAATAAAAATTATAAATATGCCTATATGAAAGATGAAGTTACCAGAATATGGAATCAGGATAAAATAAATAAAATATAAAAAAAAATAGTTTTTCCAAATAAAACAACTGGTTTAATTCCCAAACATTTAAATTATTTCCTAAAGCTCCTAGATCTTAAAATCCTTCAACGTGGGTACATCAATGTGCAGAAAACCGCGGCCCTGAACTCCTGTGGATAGTGAGCAAGTTCAAGGATGCCTCCAGGAATGGCCAACAAACTTATAAATACAACTGACACACAGACTCCCATATCTGCCTGCAAGCAATCTTTCTTAATGATAGCCGCTTGCCCATTGCCGGTGCCTACATCATATAAATACAAAAAAAGAAAAACCTGTACAAGTTACGTAATTTTAATTAAGGCCGTCTGAAAAAGGTTTCATGCGAAGTTTTATACAAGAAATGCGGTTTGGATAGAATCCTTAGTGTTCTTGAATCCGACTCGCACTTGACGTTACTGCTGCTCCTCCGCGCAAGTCTTCGGCTGCAAGGTCAGCAGACCACATCTACAGCGGCGCAGCGAAAGCCAGAGCCATGGTTACAGCCTTTGACTATAATATAATAATCAAAGGTTACTCAAGTTCGTTGTATAGAAATACCCATTTTGTATAATTAGAAGGCAAACTTTTTTGTGCCGGCCGCTGACCTGTAAGCAACCCTTCTACGGTTGATTGTAGCTGTTGAAAATAAATAATAATATATAAGTTACTATAATATAAGAGACGAAAAATATGTTTTTAATACATTTGCTAATAATACGGTTCTTATGACATCGAAATCTGTATCGTAATGATGTACTCGTATTTACGACACCAGTGCTTTTTACTTACACCAATCACAACCGCTCAATAGCCCAATGTCACAGATGCAAAATTTAAACTTTTTCCTAATAGACTTTTTCATAGAATCCGTGCAAAGAGTTTCAAGTATTGTTTTCTGATTCGTAAGATGTGATTTTTTAATTGACTTCGAAAAGGAGAAGGTTATCAATGTACTATTTTGGAGAAAATCAACCTGAGTAAATGTACCTGATTATTATAATTGAATCTGCTAAATGAACTGCAATCTTTTTTTAGTTTATGGTATTTGAAAATGTATTGAAAAACGTCGTATGATACAAGTACGGTAAGCTGGATATTATAGTCAAGGTGTTTATAGGCACGAGGCGAAGTCGAGTGCTTATAATAAACCGACGACTAAAGTACTATTATAGAAGCAGAAAATATGGTAAAGAAGAAACAAATAAAATGCGAAGAGAAAAAAAATCTTGTTTATGATAGATATAAATATACCCGCATTTAAATGCAGATGCCCGCAACTTCGTTCGCGTGGACTATATGACTCCGGCGTATTAATTTACCTTAATATGAACTAAACATACATAAGAAAATACTTGTAGCAGTGTTATATAATTAAATGGCATTGCATTGGCTATTGCTAAATACTGGAGGGATAAAATATAGGATTCTTTTAGACTTTTTGAGCCACCGACACGATAAGAAGACTATATAGCTAGCTAGTGAGCTTGCGCTACTTCACCAAACTTTGAGGTATGGGCAGAGCGCCTTCAACCTATCGCATATCTCCAAAAGGCCTTCGGGAGGGACGGACCTCGGCTTTAGGTGTTGCCTGTGTGTTCAAGGCTTGGAGAGACAGCAAACTATCATGTTTTGTCGTATAGGCACAGAATTAATAATAGTTGGTATGGGCTGAAAACTACGTTGCCAAAAGGGGGACCGCGCTCACTAGTAATATCACTGCGGTCAGCTGCGGTCACTAGTAATATGAGCATTATGAGCTAATCGTACTCTACGCACTCTATCCTAGAGGAGAGTGCGACTTATTAAAATGGTCGATATAAAATTTAACATGGTACTTAGTGTATCAGATATTCTAAATCTTCGATTTTTTCACCTCAACAAAAATACTAATCTGGCTGAACAACTTTTGCTACAGCGTCATTTTTATATTTCCTAAAGTTTACCTGGACCATTATGGTTCTGCGTCAAGTGTTCCATATCTTCAAATTAAATACCTCAACAAAAAATGTTCATTAGGTTGAATAACTTTTGCTAAGGCGTCATTTATATATTTCCTACAGTTTACCTGGACCATTATGGTTCTGCATGAGGCGTTCCAAATCTTAGATATTTTTATACCCCAACAAAAATGCTCATCAGGCTTAACTTTTGCAAAGGGTCCACTTTTATATTTCTTATAGTTCAGCTGGATCATTTTGATGCTGAATCAGGTGTACCATTTTTCAAAATCATTTCTACCTTATATGTTGTCCCGGCTTAATAGCTATTAGCAAAAAAAGTTTCATTCGAATCCGTCCAATATTGCCGGAGATAAACGTGATCATACATACAGACAGACAAGAAATTCTTGCTTTCTATTATTCTTTTTAAGTATCCCTCTATCCATTTCAGTCAAAAATACTAAATGTACAGACAAAATATTTTTACTGTTTTATTATATGATAAATGATTATGTTAGACCGTTCTTGTTTCCGCCCTTTACTAATATTTGTAGCGTTGTTATCATAGTTACACAGACAACAGAGTATGTAATGCAGCAAGTAAGTTGACAAATTGCCCGAACGAGATATTTATAGAAGTAACTTATTTATTTGTTAATCTGCTGGTGGTGGATAAGCCGTACGGTTCCCGGCAGAGTAGAATAGGACCACTCCAATACTTCCCGTGCATGTCGTAGAAGGCGATTTAGGAAACACAAGCTAAACAAAGCTTATAAACATCAAAGAGACCTCTCCAACCTGTCTGGCCAGCGTGGAGGGTGTAGGCCAAATCCTCTGACTGATGATGATGATGAAATCTGCTGGTAACATTTAATCTAATAACCGAATACCAGTTGAATTGATTTTCTTATTCCTCCACTATTACTTATTTTTACGGGAGGCACATTTTGTAGAATCGATTGGAACTTTGAGTGTGTGGCATCCTTTGCGCTTGTAGCACACAGCCGCGAATGCGGAACGGAAGCGTTCCGGAGCGAAACATTGGCGGAATCGCGAGACGCTGTCTAGTATGATTTTGTTTGGTGCGTCTCACGAACGATACCGAAACGGAATCATGCGTTTCGCGGTAACCCAAAGTTTCGTTCCGGAACGCTTTCGTTTCGCATTCGCGGCTGTGTGCTACAGGCGTTAGGGACAACCTTGGAAGCAGTTCGATGCGCCGGTGAGGCGGTGAGCCGGTGAGGCGGCGAGGCGGTGAGGCTGTGAGTCACGCCGGTCTCCGAAGACTGCTTGCAATGTGCGCGATAGCGCGCGATAAGGGCGCTCTTTGACTTCCATTAGACGCTAATTACCGGGCTGTATGTTTGCAGCCAGCCCTAATGAGATAAGCAAGAAGTCCGGGATCAACAGAAAAATAAGGAAAACTAAGCGTAAAACTTAGCTGTAAGTAAATTACTCACGTCAAATGTCAAGCTAAGCAGGTACATCCGGAACGTTATTAATGAATATTTAAGGCGGTAGGTAGTTTTGCATAAGTTCTTATAAAATACTAGGAAAATGTCAATTAGTCTACCTGCGAGCACGAACACTGTAAAGTATTCGAAACGTTAGGTGTATAAGTAATGTAATAAACGCGATAAAACCGTAATAAAAGTAATTTTATTTATTTAAAATGATTGTTATTTAAAACAAAGTTTATAAACATCAATGAGACCTGGAGAGGTCTCATTGATGTTCCCCACCCATCTGGCCAGCGTGGAGAGTATAGGCCAAATCCTCTGACTGCTCTGGTTAATATATGGCTCTGGCAGTACAGAGATGGTTGTGCTCCTGCAGTGGTGATTAAAAAAGATCTGACGATGAACTGAACTGAAAAAAAAAGAACTGAATCTGCGTAGAATACTCTGGTTACTTAAGTAAAGAACCACAGATTTAGTTTTAAGTTCCAATACTTTGAACACTAGTTAATATTATTTATTTTTTCAAATTACACAGATTGAGCTAGCCCCTAAGTAAGGTTTTAAGGCGAAGTGAGTTCACACACTAGCGCCACCCAGCAATTAATTCTTTCAGTCCTAAATCATATTAAATTTAAAAAATCTATAAATTACTTGTAGTGTTATTGGTACAAGTTTTCACTATTTTTAATTTGATGAATTAAGAGAACGAATATTACGATTACGACGAACGAACGATTACCGCCAAAAGTGGCCACTTTTGGCAGTAATAATTTGTTATCTTAAAATTAGTTTATAATATCTATGAAACGTAATAAAAAGAATAATACAAGTAATTTACGAGGGCAATCAGCTATTAGATTTTTTAAATTTGATTTGATTTAGGACTTATAGAATTAATTGCTGGATGGCGGTAGTGTGTGAACTCACTTCGCCTTAAGTAAGACTTGTGTTATGGGATACTAACTCAAAGATACTTACTCGAACCCAGGACTATCCGTATCACAGGCCGGCGTGTCGACCGCTGCGCCACAGAGCTCATCGTTAAAACAACTTGGTTTAAAAGCAAAATAATCTGCCCCTATTTATTTTGACGAGCAATCTACCTACATGTAATTTGGTTCTCCTTTTAAAGGCAGGCAGTAAGTGACAAAATAGATATTTTGCTACGTAAAATATTAAAGGCGCTAACGTAAGCTGTTTCTGTCTTATTGTAAATGTAAAACGAGGATTAACTTAATAAATAATAGTAGTACGTATGCGGAGACTAGCAGCGTCCCCCGCAATATTGTTTCCCTGCACCTCTCCCCGGGATATGTTAAATCACACACGGACGTATGCTGGGATGTAAAGTTTCGTTTGTAGTATTTTCAGGCATAAATATCCACTCCACTTGTACAAAGACAATCTATACATATCATAAAACAGTAAAAATATTTTGTCTGTACATTTTGTATTTTTGACTAAAATGGATAGAGGATAATAGAAAGCAAAATAAAATTTCTTGTCTGTCTGTCTGTATATATGATCACGTTTATCTCCAGAAATATTGGACGGATTTGAATGAAACTTTTTTTGCTATATAGCTATTAAATCGGGGCAACATATAGAGTAGAAATAGTTTTGTAAAATGGAACACCTGATGCAGCATTGTAATGGTCCAGCTAAACTATAAGAAATATAAAAGTGGAGCTCTAGCAAAAGTTGTTAAGCCTGATGAGCATTTTTGTTGAGGTATAAAATATCTGAGATTTGGAACACCTCCTGCAGAACCATAAAGATCCAGGTACAACTATAAGAAATGTATAAATGACGTCTTAGCAAAAGTTATTCAACCTGATGAGCATTTTTTGTGGAAGTATTTAATTCGAAGATTTGGAACACCTGACGCAGAACCATAATGGTCCATATAAACTATAGGAAATATAAAAATGACGCTGTAGCAAAAGTTGTTCAGCCTGATTAGTATTTTTAGTAGAGGTAAAGAAATCAAAGATTTAGAACATCTGATACATTACCATGTCAAATTTTATATCGACAATTTTACAGAGTTACACTCTCCACTGGGATAGAGTGCGTAGAGTATGATTAGCTCATACTGGTGACTGGTGACCGCCCAGCGGTCCCCCTTTTGGCAACGTAGTTTTCAGCGCATACGGCAAAACATGAGAGTTTGCTGTCTCTCCAAGCCTTGAATACACAGGCAACGCCTAAAGCCGAGGTCTGTCCCTCCTGAAGGCCCTTTGGAGATGTGCGATAGGTTGAGGGCACTCTGCTCATATTTCAAAGTTTGGTGAAGTAGCGCAAGCTCACTTGGATCTAGCTATATAGTCTTCTTCTTATCGTGTTGGTGGCTCAAAAAGTCTAAAAGAAGTCTATATGTAATCCCTCCAGTATTTAGCAACAGCCAATGCAATTTCATACAATTTTATAACACTGCTACAAGTATTCTATTATGCATGTTTAGTTAGTATTAAGGTATATTAATATGCCGGAGTCATAAAGTCCACGCGGATGAAGTCGCGGGCATCAGCTAGTATAATAATAAACTTGTATGAAGGGTCCTTTAAAAGGGTCATCTGTGACCTGGTTTAGAGCAATATCTGACCAAAATAAGGCAGCACTTATTACTTTGAATATTTTTTTATTTATTTATATATTTTTGGATATTATTTTTGGAAAAGTTGAAAGCAGAAAATTTTACTTATGAACTTTGTTTGGACTAGTTAGAAGATAAACATACTAAAAGTCCTTACCCCTCCGAGGTGAGCCCGAGGGGGAGGGGTCCAAAGAAGGTCCCGTTTTGAAAACACGGCTTTACTCACGTTTTATTACGTCGGATCTGCCGACTAGTTTCGGTCTGTTACGAAGACCATCATCGGGGCGAGTGAAAGGGGTGGCGACACGACGGTTACGCTTCCCTCAAAGCACTGAGGGTCGCCTCCCGCGTCGCCGCCCGCGCCGCTGCCCGCGCTGCGCGGCTCGAAACGATGACCGGTGGAGGGGATGCCACGTGTTGGTCGTGCGACAACCTAATGGTAGTTTAACTCACACAGTGTATCGAAAACCTACACACACCGACCGATACTTAAGGGCTGACTCTCATCATCATCCAGCTCACTTAGCCTCAGTTCCGCGCACTCTTATAAATAGAGCCCTTCGCCTATGTGACTCTTAATATCTTGATGCAGAACTAACACACGTTAGGAGAGTGTTAGAATCGAATGGCTACACATGGAAGCAGAGCTTAAGAGTCAGTGAAAAAACAACAGAACGGGTGCCATCTGTGGATAGAGCCCTCGTATTTCTGCCCTTTGTTAAGGGGTTACGGATAAGATAGGTCATTTATTACGGCGTAAATACAGCATCAAAGCCATTTTCCGACCCCAGACAAAGTTAAGAGGCCTTATACGATCTCCCAAAGATAGGGACCCGCTGAATGTGCCCGGCGTATACGAGGTTCCCTGTGACTGTGGCAAAAGTTATATCGGAGAAACGGGACGTAATGTGTCAACAAGGCTGACTGAGCATATACGGAGCATGAAGAAATTGGACAAGGATGGATCGGCTATCACCGAGCATGTATTGGATTCGGATGTGTCTCACTATATACGCTTCGATAAGGCCAAAGTACTAGTGCGTGAAAAAGCTTTCGGCCCGCGTAAAATACGCGAAGCGATTGAGATACAGAGTCGTCCGAATTTCAATCGAGATGGTGGTTGGTCATTACCTACGACTTGGAAATCGGTACTTCAAACGTTGGGAAACTCTTATAGCAATACTGTAAAAGGTATCGACACGCTCAGCTCAGTTCATACGAGTGCTTTCGTAACAACGGACTCACAAAACGATGAAGACACACCACAGGCAACATCCTCTGGTTTTTTGGCATCCCCTCCACCGGTCATCGTTTCGAGCCGCGCAGCGCGGGCAGCGGCGCGGGCGGCGACGCGTGAGGCGGCCTTCAGTGCTTTGAGGGAAGCGTAACCGTCGTGTCGCCACCCCTTTCACTCGCCCCGATGATGGTCTTCGTAACAGACCGAAACTAGTCGGCAGATCCGACGTAATAAAACGTGAGTAAAGCCGTGTTTTCATAATGAATTTACCTCGCGTAAGTTTTAATATTATTAAGGTCCCGTTTTTTGGTTTTTTGCTTATATCTCAAAAACGGTGCGTATTTTTGATATTACTTTTCAATTTACGTTCAAGAGAATTATTTATTACCGCCAAAAGTGGCCACTTTTGGCGGTAATAAATAATTCTTTTAATTCATCAAATTAAAATTAGTGAAAACTTGTACCAAGAATACTACAAGTAATTAACTAGGGAATTCAGCTATTACATTTTTTAAATTTGATATGATTTAGGATTAAAAAAATTAATTGCTGGGTGGCGCTAGTCTCTGATTACTTACAGCGCCTTAAGCTCTCGGTTCAGCCGGCACAAGTACATATTTATATTGGTTTAGGATTGGGAAAAAGTTACTTACTAAATATACCTACCCAACACATATTACAAATACTTACCTTTTACACAATAAAATTTACAATTCTAAGTTCATTTATTCATCAGTCAAGTTAATTTTACACAGAAATTCTTACGCTAAAATAAAATTACAACCATCTCCTTAGCGTCTCTGGCGCAATGGTGCCTAAAATACTAGCTGCGTCACCGCGCTGGATCCAGAGCGAGGGACACCGGATTTCTCTGCTATGCGTTGCCTAATCTCCCTTATTAGGCGCTTGGCGTCAGAGCCTCAGCTGCCCATTGTCTCCACGGCAATAGGCATTCAGCAATAATGTGGCTCCTACTTTAGCCGCTTCTTCTCCGCCGCATCCTCGGCAGCCCCGCCGCACCGCAATATAGTCCGACTCAAGTGGCTAGGCGCAACCGTAGACGTGACGCAGGTACCGTCCCAGACCACGCATCTGCCTCTTTTCTAGGGCACTAAGTAATGTAAGTCCATCAGGCCTCTTCCCATCCGATCTATTCAGGCCTGGTGGCAAAAGTACAATTAGGAATTACGTAATTGATTTTAAAAAAATAATTTTAGTATTGGGGAAAACACTGTTATCCTAATGCATAAAGCATGTTCGACTATGTCACGAATCGCGATCCGATGCCCCTGCGGCGACCTTGAAACTCAGAAGTCACAGTGTTTGGCAGGCGTTATATTTACACACAATGCAGACAGACAATATTTTTTGGTTCCCTATCTATAAGCATACAAATTTAAGTCATAATGTAACATGGCATACTGTTTTTACGCAAAATCATTTTTAAGCATAACGCCCTTACGCATAAGAAAGACGCATAATAATTTTAGGCATAATGTACCTAAGCATATTTAATTATTTAGCCATAACATTTTAAAGCATACAAGTGTGTAAGCATAATGATGATATCAAACCATAATTTCTCAAGGAATAACATTTTTTACAGCATAAAAATTACCCGTATGTCAAAAGCCAATTATGCCTTAAAACTATTTATGACAAAATATTTTATGCCAAAGCATATTAGGGCAAAAGAACTTATGCGAAAAAAAGGGGTGCCGTATTTTTTCGTGTATAATAATAGCACAGGAAATTCAAAATTAGAAAAGTAGTAAATTATGTTTGTTATGTATCTCATAACTCCGTCACGGAATTTGTTATGGTAAAGTCCCGTCCCAGTCGTACACCGAACAAACGAGACTGACTTCGCCCCACTGTAGATCATTCATTAATTCTTGTGTCGAAGTCAGTCTGTGTCTATGAAAGGGACATATATCTATGCGGTATACTTACAAGACACCTCGCGGTGAACTCACCGGGAATCGAACCCAAGACCCTGCGATTCAAAGGTATTTGCGGTACCACGCAATCACAGGGGTCGTCAAAATAAAACAAATGTGTGGCCCGTGGCTTCTTTGCGCTAAAATTTTTGGAAAAGGTGAAGAATGAAGCCTAGATCATAATACTATCTATGTGCCAAATTTCAGCGCAATTTGTTAAGAGGCTTACATCGCCGAAACTACCGACACCCGTTATTTAATTCTTGTTCTCCGAAAAAAGAACAAATTAAAAAAAATCTACTTCCTTAGTAAATTACTTGTAGTATTTTTAGAAGAACTTTTCATCGACATCAGCATTTCAGATTGAGAGAACTATTCATTACCGCCAAAAGTGGCCGCTTTTGGCGGTAATGCGTAGTTCTCTTGATTTACCAAATGCAAAATAATGAAAAGCAATACAAATCTGATTTGAATCTGATGGTCTTATTTATTATTAAAAGAAATAAAACCAAGGGTGGCGCTAGTTGGCTGGTGTAAGCGCCTTAAGTGGTATGAGGGATGACTTTTTATTTTGATGTTGCAACGTCCTTCTTTAGACTCCCTTATTATATCAGCTTAAGACTTCATAGTATGCAAACTTTGAACAGACTGACAGGGCAAGTTTATACAAACCTGTAAGAAATAAATGTGGTGCGAATACAACCACTCAGTGGAATTAGAACGAAAAGAAGCAATAGTCTGGTGGTGTAATGGAGCCCAGGGTATGCTATTATTTGCTGGGTGCGAATAAGTGGGGTAATATCATTGAATGTAATATAATCGATCGCAGCGCTCATGGTGGCGGAAATTAAAAATTATGTTGGCGCTGCCATCGGTAATATCTCAATATCTCAAAGTAACCTGCATAGGTACTTTATATGGGATTTTATTTTGCATTCACAATGCTATTTTACCTTATTTATTAAATAAAGAAAATAGATAATTCTTATTTTCTTTATTTAATGAATAACCTGCATAGGCTTGGTTGGATAACTTATTCAATAACATCACACGATGCCGCCGTCAAAAATTGGTCATGACAATTTTTTTGTGTGAATTGCAAGAGTTATGTCAGAAATAGTAAATGCATGTTATTGATTTCCAAGAGTCACCTGGAAAATTGAATGCCACCTAAAATATAACTTGTGAAGCAAATTCATATACCTTAAAAAGTTGTGAGATCCATGGAAGGAGTCAGTTAATGTTTTAAATAAATTGTGTGATACATCGTGTTTTCATGCGATGGCTAAGTCATTCCATTTCTTTAAAATATTAACCGACTTGGTATTAAGTACATAGATCTCACAACTTTAGGCGGTAAAAGAACTGAGTTGCGAGACTTTCAGAAACTTTACATGGTTTAGCGAAACGAAACCTTATTAACATTTGACGAACTTATACAAATATGGGTGATAAAAATTCTCGTCAAACGAATTTTTTTCAACCATTTTTGTCAATCATACTTTAAATCGTTATTTTTACAAGAATTATTTTTGATGGCATTTTATATTCGTATAAGGGCCAAGCTACACGACCGATTTTTTGTCCAACCAAACTGTTTGGTTGGATTGGAAGTCACCACCAACTTCTATCCAACTAAACAGTTTAGTTGGCTATGTGCGCATACGATCAACTATTCTGTCGGTCGTCTGAGCTGAGAGGTGTGGACCATACTCTACTAATTTGTGGTGTGCACGGCATTATTCAAGATATCAAGAATGAAAATGTCCAAAATGTACAATAAAAAAAATTATAGCCCTTGTAACCAAATGCAGAATGAAGAAAGTTTTGCTTTTATTTTCATTATTGAGTTCGTACTAATTTGGCAAAATTTCTAAACATATTTCCTCCCACAACTTTTTCTTGCCATTGGTATCATTTTAATTTGTAAGTAGAAAACAATCTTGAAAACAATTTTTTTAGTGTATGTCTTATACAAGTAAAGTAGGAGCTCTACTAACTCATTGTGGCATTGTTGAATAGGTCTTGTAAAGTTGATATTTTAAGATCCGTTTCTGAAATATTAGGTTTTAAAGTGCAAACTTTTGTTAGGTGTAAATGTCCCCCCCCCCCCCCCCCAACCTCTATATGCTAAACGGTCATATATGGATACGTGAAAAAAAATACCGGAGTAGTATATTACAAAGTCGAAAGGAAAACTATCAGAGCTGAGTACTAAGTACAAACTAAAAAGTTATTGCACTTTTTCATAAACCGGCAAATTAACTTTGTCATTAATACAAACACTATGAAAAACAAAGTTATTTTTGCTGGTCAAAAATTATAGAGGTTTTGGCTAATCTAAGCTTGCTTCTACGGAACCCTTCGTGGGCGAGCCCGACTCGCACTTGGCCAATTATTGTTATATAAAGGCGGCCGAGCTTCTACCAACTTAATTAACTTTCCAAAATCCTCTACGACTAGGTGATGAAGGCGAGGCAGACGAAGGTGAAGCTGGCGAATCTTTCATTTTAACCGCGTATTGCGCTAGCGTCCTTCCACCGATACAGTTGACGGCTGACTGAACAGTCGGTCGCCGACTGAACGATTGGTCGTGTGCGCCTCGTCATACAAAACCGTGGAGTTTACGTCGATTGGCCAACTATTTGGTTGGTGATCGGTCTTGATTCTATTGATTAAACAGTTGAGTTGGTGCCGTGTGCGCGCTCGAGTACTGGTGCATTGATTTTTCTCAACCGATCAAACTATTCGGTTGGTAAACTATCGTTCGTGTAGCCTGGCCCTAAGTATGAATACGATAGAACATAAACACAGACATAAACTATAAAAATACGTTTAATACTAGCATTTAATACATGTAGGAGTAAGCGTAGGAATAGCGCGGCGGGCGCGCGGGGGTCACCGGTGCGGGGGGAGAAAGCCGAGCGCACGGAGCACGGTCTCGGCGCGCGCGACCAACGGCTCGCGCCAGCGCCACAGCGCCGTGTCGCGCACGGGCTCGGCGCGCAGGTCGGCGCACGTCTTGCTGAGCGCCGTCACGCAGTCGGCGCGGTAGTGCTGCAGGCGCGCGTGCCGCGTCTCCATGGGGTACGACGAGCACGCGCCGCCCAGGCACGCCAGCGGGAAGTGGTTGTGCAAGGCTAGCACGCGCTCCGTCTCGTGGAATGCCTTCACATACTGGCCGGGCTTGGTGAAGTTGCGCGTGCGGTACACGTGCTGCAGCATGTGCATGTAGCGCGGCAGCCCGTCCTCCCAGCCGTGCTCGTGGCGCAGCGAGTCCAGGAAGTAGAGGTTGGACGCGTGGTACGACGTCCGCGGCGGCTTGCCGGCGGCCGGCTTCGACAGCGGGAGGATGCGCTTCATCAGCGAGCTCCAGTCCGGGTCCTCCAGCGGCACGATCACCTCGTCGATGTCCAGCAGCGCTAGCCAGCGGTACTGGTACATGTGCCGGTACAGGCAGTCGTTGTACGGGATCAGCTCCATCTGGCGCTTGTGCGTCGTCTTCTTCTTCAGGTACATGTGCTGCAAACCCGGCAGGTTTGGTTGGCCGCCCGGCAGCGTGATCGGCGTCACGGTCACTGTACCTTCTTGTTTATAATAGTCCAACACTTTCGTTATGTTCGGATGCACTTGTAGTTCATAAAAGAACACTTTGTCTGCTCCCATTAATTTAATGAGTTCTATCCACTCGACTAGACGCACGGACAGGTCCTCGTGGAGGAAATCGAGGCCCTTGACGCAGACGGCGAACTCCTTGCGGCCGGCGGGGTCGACGCCGTCGTAGTGCACGCGCATGTTGTTGGTGGCGCGGTCGCACGCGCTCTCCACGATGGAGACGGAGGCGGGCACCAGGTGGCGCACGTCCGCCGGCAGCACGCACGCCAGCAGGTACGGCTGCAGCACGTGGTCACGGTAGTTACCCCACTTGTTGTTCCACACGTACTTGTACTCGAGGTTGCGCACCACCACCGGCTCGGCGCGGTCCTCGAACCACAGCTGGCAGTGCGTCACCAGCGATGGCTTGATGCGGTCGTGCACGCCGAGCACGCGCACCGCCGGCCCGATGCGCGACGTGTTCCGTGCGTCCAGGTAAGCGCCGTAAAAGTGGAACACGCCTTGACTGGAATGCATCGACTGCCAGTATGTGTTGTGGAATTCGAGTTCGTAAATGGAGGGGAACGGAGCGCAGTCTTTCTTCTTGAAGAATTTGTTTTTATCATCTTTGTGCTTGTGCCAGTAGGCGAGCGGGAGCGAAGGCAGGCGGCGCTCGAGGTCGGCGCGCAGCTCCTCGTCGGTGAGCACGCGCGTGTCGGTGGCGGGCAGCGGCGGCGCCACCGTGGGCGTGGAGGCCTGCGGCTCGGACTGCAGCAGCAGGCGTGCGGGCGGCAGAGGCGCGCGGCGCGCCGGCAGCGGCTGCAGCCGCGGCAGCGCCAGCGCCGCCAGCGCGCCCCAGCACAGCAGCGCCGCCAGCCAGCGCAGCCGGCTGCGCGAACTGCCGCTCCACCATCGCATGCACCACCCTCGCATCGCCTGAAATTACAAAAACAACAGGATTTTATTATTTGATGTAAAAAGCATGGGTTATTATGGCTACCTTTGTGCATTTGATATAGCTTAACGACTGTCATCCAGTGATTACAGCTGGGAGCAACGGCTTAACGAGCAAAGCTGGGGGCGCCTAATGTACCCCTGAGGCTATTATCATCGTTTTTAGGATTCCATAATCCATATTCTATGTTATAACGATAAAACGGGACTTTGATGTCATCCGTCCATCCGTCTTTCTGTTACCAGGATGTATCTCGTGAACCGTGATAGCTAGACAGATGATGTGTTTCTGTTGCCGCTATAACAACAAATACTAAAACCAGAGTAAAATAAATATTTAAGGGGGGCTCGCATGCAACAAACATGTTGCATCTTGCTCTTGGTGCTCTTGGTGGTATTAATATAACGACTACAGATTAAATATTTACGGCAAAAAAAATATTGAGAAACATGTTTGTTGCATGGCCAACACCATACAACAAACATTATTGTTATGCCATCTTAGCTAGATAGTCTAATGTTGTACAGATAATGTGGCGAACACTTCGTGCGCGAGGCCGACTCGCAATTTTTATCTTCTAGCATTTTTGTCTAATAAGAGGGACGCCGCAATACGATAGCGTTAGCGATATCTCTTTACGTTTCTAACGTATAGCGGCGTCCTTCTCGTTAGAGACCTAATATCGGAAAATATAACAAAGCCAAGTTTATATCAGACTTCATTAAATATTGTAATTTTATACAAAAACTGTTCATGTAGCAATATATGAACAGATTTTTATTATAAAAATTAAAATATTGAAGTCTGATATAAAGGATATAAGGAAATAAGATGCCAGAGAACCCACAGCTGCAAAGATTTAGTAGCTGTGGCTTCTCTGGCATCCTGGGGCTACGAGTTGTGTGTGGTGCGGTCATACCTGTGCCTCATTGGGCAGGCGCGCCGCCTAGTCTCCGGCCCCATGCTCACGCGCGGCGTCCGACGACCACCTTCATGTTCACACCTAAAGCTAGTCTCTCATATTATATCTAATTTGATTTGCCCAGCCAAACTCCTACCTACATCCCATCTAAACTCATAAAAAATAATGTGTATAAAATTATTGTAAATTTTCATTTGCCGAATCAAACTTTAACCCCATATGAACTAAATTATTCCTAAAAATTTAGATAAAAAAATTTTAGTCAACATAGAGGTGAAGTGATGATTTCATAAGTTGACATTTTTAAACGTCTATTCTTTTTTTTATGGCAGGCAGAAGAATATATTTCATAGAGCCTTAAAAAAGAACAGCGTAAAGAGATGTATCGTAGTCTGAGCATTTTCCGGGTTGTATCCTCTTTTATTTGTTGCGTCGGAGCCCAGGGCCCACTATTATAACTGCATTCATGCTGTGATATGGTTTGGCGAACTGTCTACCGGATGCCAAAACCGCAGAGAATACCGGTGACAATGAAGTTCAAGCATTGGCCCGCGCCGAAAATCAAACCCTCATATCGCTCTTGGTAACCACTGCACCATAGAGGCCGTCATATAGACACGGATTAAATTTAAGTATACAACACTTAGTTGGCAGATAAATGATTATGATTATTTAGGTACACAGAGTTCCTCGTATCGCCAAACAATTATTATAATTTTATGCTTCTGTGGGGATTTTACACGTAAGAAATCGGTGCAATTAAGTTTTAAAATGCCCACGTTTATCTATATCTCCGGATGTATTGGACGGATTCGAATGAAACTTGTTTTTGCTATATAGCTATTAAGCCTAGTCAACATATAGGGTAGAAATTATTTTGGAAAATGGAACACTTGATGCAGCATAATGGTCCAGCTGAACTATAAGAAACATAAAAGTGGAGCCTTAGCAAAAGTTATTAAACCTGATGAACATTTTTGTTGAGGTATAAAAAAATCTAAGATTTGGAACACCTCATGCAGAACCATAATAGTCCAGGTGAATTATTAGAAATATAAAAATGACGTCTTAGCAAAAGTTACACAACCTGATGAACATTTTTGGTTAAGGTATTTAAATTGAAGATTTAGAAGACCTGACGCAGAACCATAGTAGTCCAGGTAAATTATAGGATATATAAAATTGACGCTGTAGCAAAAGTTGTTAAGCCTGATTTTATTTTTGTTGTTGAGGTATAAAAATGGAAGACTTAGAACATGTGATCTTCCAGCTAACAGTCGGGGCACTAGGGCAGACGAGATTAACTCCTTATTAAAAAATAATTAGTGTTTCAGAGCATAGCAAACGCGGAAAATTCTTGGTAATGTGAACGCGGCATATTGATACCAAAAAACTAACCCAAAGGATAGTTCCATTCCAACATAATAAGTATATAAAGTTTTTTTTGCATAATACGTTGATATTTATTAATTATACACTGCTGCAAGTATTTTCTTATGTATCGACATTCGTTCGTATTAAGATTAATATGCCGAAATCATACAGTTCACGCAAACGAAGTCGTGGGCATCAGCTAGTGAACAATAAGTGGACTGTAAGGTTTTCTTAGGGAACTAGAAGTATGCAAGCCTACTTCTTTTTTTAAAATTTTGGCACTAATGTTTTCTAAAAGGCCACATTCTATAATGAGGCCTTTAAGCTTTTAAAGAATTCGTCAAAAACCGGTCAAGTGCGTGTCGGGAAACGCGCAGTGTAGGGTTTCGTAGTTTCGAACGACAACTTTGAGTTCACACTTGCACCTCATAGTTTAACGACCAAAAACATCTAACAATGAAAATTGTGTGAAATTTTACATAAGTTGGTTGTCTATAACTTTTTAGTTCGTACTAAATACTCAGCTCTGATAGTTTTCCTTTCAACTTCAGTATATATACTACTGCTGTAATTTTTTTCACCTCTAACAAAATTTTGCATTTTGAAACCAAATATTTCGGATACGGATCCCTAAACTGAAAAATAATGCTCTCAACCTCAGTATATTTCTCAAAGACCTAATCAACGATAACCAACACGATGGGTTTGTATAGAAAAAAAATATTACTCCCTCTTTACTTGTATGGGAGCTACCCTAAAAAAAAATTTTGATTAAAGATTTTTATATACCACTTTTTTAGCATGATTAATATACATACCCATACCAAATTACAGCTTTCTAGTACTTATAGTCTCTGAGTTAAACCGCGGACAGACAAACAGACAGACATGGTGAAACTAAAAACGAATAATAATTTCGCGTTTTGCTAATTTCGAGATTATTATCTATTTAATGAGTCGCAGATTTTTCTGAAACTGAACCACACCGTCCTGCAGGCTGTGGGGTTGTAGGCTTCGCTGAACGTCCAACAAATGAATGAGAGGGCGACAATATTTAAAATTGATTGTTCCGCAATAATGTTTTAGCTAGAATAACGTAAAGCAGAGCTCCTGGTTGATTGCGAACCTTCAACAATGGTCGAGCGAATCCAGCCAGCGCGGGATGTTGAAGCCGAGGGGCCGCAGACTGTGGCCCGTAATAAAATACTCTAATGGATCGCGTCGTTGCAACACTCGCCGCTCTAATTTGGATCACGACGTGCGATGGTGCATCAGATGCACGAAAAAATAGACAGCAGAGCAGTATCATATAAATTAACGTTAAAATTATTGTGAAAGTGAAAAATATTGAAATTGTATGTGTACTTTGTGGTGGAGACATTATTACACAAAACTTGTTGTAATTTACGCTGTCAAAATTGCGCACAAAGCTAGTGTAATATGCGTACCATAAAAAATAACCGTAGGGGACTAAACTCATTGATTTGTTCAATAGGTACTTAAGAAAAGGTTAAGATACAAAAAATCACTACAATATGAGGTTTCATACATACTTGAATACTCTCTTAACAACGCTTATAAACAACACAAAAATTTACTAAGATGTGTGTAAACAACTGTCTATTTGAGCTTGAGCGATCATATTGTCTTTTTAACCTGCTATAATATTGCAAAACTACATCAGCCGCTCTAATTTCAGTAACGGCGTAGGTACGAAAAAACGAAGATGCATCGCCATTCACTAGATCTCATTACAGGCAGCGTGGTGTGGGTGTTGGGTGCGTGGGTCCCGGCTCTAGACAACTCGAGCGGCTGAGAGCGGAGTCACGAAGCGTGGCGCAACGCCGACGTGGCACAATCGGCAGCAACCGCGAGAGATAAACGCTGCGCGACGGCCGCGGGTCAAGGTTGCGCACCCGAAGCGGAAGGAAAGAGCTTTTACGGCTGATGTGATTATAAATAAATAAATAAATAAATATATAGGGACATATCACACAAATTGAGCTAGCCCCACAGTAAGTTGTGAACTTGTGTCGCAGGATACTAACTCAACAATACTATATTTTATAATATATACTTATTATAGATAAACATCCAAGACCCAGGTCACTCTGAAAAAGATCGTTTTCCATCATGACCTGACCGGGGATCGAACCCGGGACCCCCGTGTCGCAGGCTGGCGTGTTCACCGCTGCGCCACGGAGCTCGACATTGATTGTTAGCTCATAGGAAAAGTTAGAGCAAAATAAGCAGTTTTATAAAGCCCTTGGCCTTGTACGTGACTCGAAAATTATTAATTGACGGGTCGATCAAATAAATTTTATTCTGATTGATTGCCGATTTTGCATTTAGCAAACATGCAATGCGAAGTTTTAAAAATCGGTTGGTATTGAATTGGTTGGTATTGGTTGGTCGGGAGTCGGTATTGGAATGTAAGATCGAAATCAGCATCTTAAGTCGAGAGAGACTCGTAGTGACGCCTGGGTTAGTATTAGTAGTCGTAGTGACTCTCAACCTGTTTCTTTCCATACAATGGGAAAGAAACAGGTTGAGAGTACGTAGTAATTGAGTTGTTTGCAAAGTAGATCAAAAAGTATTTATCAAGTTCTAATTTTGGTATGAAGCTCCAAAAACATCATACAAGACAAATATAGCGGTACGAGTCGGCTTCCATATCTCAGCGGGAAATGGGCATGTTAGGAGGTCATCAATATATACGGATTGGAATGTCCTCCAAGTCAGAAGGTCAGTAGCCCCGCGGACGCCGTGACGTCACGCAGCCTCAGGCAGGACCTCGGGCGGAGTAACGGAGCGCAGCGGCACAGTGTCAGCGTGTCATCGATACACACATCTCCGCAATTGGCACACTTTGCGGAAACTAGTTTAGATCACAGCATGCGGCTCGAAAGCGAAACACATGTGATTAGGTATTGCAAACTAACTGCGGAAGACTGGACTTCATTATGGGTTTTTGCAGTCTTAATCGCCATTATTGATACTACAGCATTTAAAGCAAGTACTTTGGTATTTACTCTGATATATCGACTCATTGCAGCCATCAGAAATCGTTTTCCACGTACATGCTCACCAACACCTTAAGCGTGACCTTAATAAGTGTGAGCACCTCATACGTAAGAGAAAGAGACGTCATTTATCTTTGGAACGTGTACCACTCCCACTCTCACTGGTAAATCTCAGTTCTGGGGGAAAATAATAGCAAATAGACTTGGACGAGTACGCACATTGTTGTTTAGCATATTGTCTGACTGGAATAGGTTCTGCCTTTTATCCGAGTGCAGTCAAGTTGAAAAGAAGATGGTGTGTCATTTTTGCACAGGATGGTGACATTCTTTGTTGACATAATAATATGTACCTCTAAATACGACGCTAGGTAGATTTTGTTTTTCGTGTGATGGTCACTGGTGTTAGATTTTGAAAGCGTAATGAAGTTAAAATGGCTGCAATCCTTTTGATACACTAAGGAAATCGATATCTCGAGTTATTTGATTCTTCTTATTCTTATACTAATCCAAGTCCTAAACCAGAGTTAACTGCCTAACATTCGATAACGTTAACACTGCGAAGGTCTACTAGCCCAGCGAGCTCACGCAATGGTCACCTACTATATAAGACCTAACATAATTCCGAATTACTTTTACGTCTGCTGGGCGTCGATTAATTGGTTCAGGAAGTAGCGTCAGGTTCGCAGCTATAATCGTTGCACGAAAAACGTCCGGTCGGCGGTCGTTGGTCGGCGGTCAAGGCCGCGCCCTGCAGCGGCGCGCCGCTTGCGATTCGCGGCGTTGCCACTGAATGCATAACAAACAGCGATGCACCGCGAATCGCGACGCGCCGCGGTAACCGATATGCTACAATGCTAATTTCGTGGGAACACTTGTTACAAAATATTTATTTACGTTTCTTACGGCAGACAAGTCTTCAATACAGTGCAACTAATGATGCATTGTCGTATCTATAAACAACTGCTACTACGTCGTATCTATATACTACTGCTACTGCAAAAGAAGACGAAAATTATCGTTTCACTACCCCCTTGCCCCTGATCTCTGAAAGTACTGAGCCTTAAATTGTTAAGTACAAAATATAATTCGTTGCTTTTAGATTACAAGAAAACCGATAAGAATTCAAACAATTCAAAATAATGTGGTAAACCCTAGTAAATATTCTGATATCTATGGGTAAACCCAATATAATACGTTCAATTACGGAAAATTGTTCACTAAAACAAACTAGTAGTAGTTGACTCGCGTTTAACTAATTGAATAAAATCCTTTGACTTTCGCATTCTACGGAACCCTCACTACGCGAGTTCAACTCGCACTTGACTTGGGTTTATTGGTCGAATAAAACATTCTCTTTCTCATCATGTCGTCCAACGAAATTGCGGATTCATTGCTACCTTGCATTATTTGTTTCATACTAACTACTGTTTGCCTTTGAAGAGTTTGATGTCATTTCATAGAGATTGTCATTCCAGATTATACAAGATACGAACACAAGCGTCGCATTCAAACAAAGATGTCACAGAGATAGATGAAGTGCCAAAGAAAGGCATCAGAAAACTATAAAAGGGATACATTTTGTTTTCAATTTTGAATACAAATCTTTAGGCTGTTGACTTAGGCTTGTTTGCAATATGTTTGGTGCTCATATCTTGCTTGAACGTTATTTCACAAGTAATGCACGATTTGCGGCTCGCACGGTCCCATGCCAGCGAGCGTGGTCGTGGATCGTGACCGGCGATCATCCACACCACGCTACGCCTATCTAGGGTTACCATACCATATTTCAGGAGTTTAAGACTCTTCAAAATTAAGGACTAAATATGGAAATATCAGGATTTTTAGATTTTTTTGTAAAATAGGGTAGGGGAGGTGTTATGTGATAGCGCAGTGCGCCGCCGAGTGTGAGATTTTTCAAATTGTTAAATACGTTTGAGAAACAGTTATGAAATTACGATAAATTCTAAGGATTTTTCGAAGGGAATCTTACTTTTCTCCTGCTTTTTAAGTTTTATCTGGTAACCCTTGCCACGCTCCGCGGCCCAACACATTCTCGAGCCAATTGTCGAGTCCGCGACTGAGAAATTGTATTCAATTTGCAATCTTCGTGTGTTGTGTTGTGTGAGATACAATCGCTCCTTTTACAATTTGTTGCTTTTGTTTGCTCGGTTTCTTGTCGGCTCTAACCGTTGCAAAAAGAAAATGCTCGAAGTTTACTTTTTTAATTTTTAATTTTCTCATTATGTGACGTGGCGGTTTAAATCTAAGAACGGTCATTTCTATAATGCGCAAATGAATAAACCTAGATTCCCACGTATTATTTTTTTCTTTTCTATACGGGTTAATAGTTATGATCATTAACCTTTTTACATATTAGTGGGATTAAAATATCAAGTATCGAGTGTACAAAATTTTGACAATAGTCAATAGTCAGTAGTCAAATATTTTATTCATCGTAAGAATTTCCATATAATCTGATGGTGATATAAGATAGGTACCCATTTCAGTTTTAACTTTCATTACACATTATTGAATAAGAGTGATATGTATATTATTGTTAACGTCGATAATTTATTTACTGCTATGTTTATTACCGCTTCTAAAGTAAGGTTAGTTAGTCAGTTAGTCTGTAAGGTATATATCTATGGGCCTATGTAATATTTTACTTGTTGCCTGAAAATAAATGATTTGATTTGATTTGAAAGCGGAGAGCAGAAAAAGCGGCAACAAACTGCACAGTGCACACAAACTGACCGAATGTAAATGAGTTATCGATATATTTATACATTTCAGATTCAGACGAAGGTCGGCGACCGCTGGTGAGGCGCGCGGGGAGAGGCGGATGCCGGTGCAGTTTGCAACCGGTCCTGCCTACAGCCTGCAAGCTGCGCTTGCCAGGCTTGCCCTCCCGCGCATACCCCTCTTATGTAGTAAGTCAGGTCGGGCGGGATCACTCGATCCTGAGAAATAAGGGCTGTAAAACATAAAACGCTGTCTTGTTGATGTACCTCCTGTAATTTACAAAAAGCTTCTCTTTTCTTATTATGCTGTGGTCGTTTTTAAACGTCTTGATTTCCTAAATTATACATGAACATTAAATTAAACTAATTGTTTTACTATTGCATCTCATTTGCACAGGGTTAGGATAAGGTTAAAACGAAAACTTTGAATAGCATATGAGATATTTATATTTAATAAACTGGTATTGACAAATCATCAAAGTAGATCAAATTGTTAAGCTTTTTGATAAAAGCCTCAAACGTGTAAGGACAGACATTAAGGACACCCGGCGGAGATGTTCAAGACTGGACTACGACGACCTCGATGGGTTTCTTGTCCCTTATAAGCATCACAGCTTGATGATGAGTTTCTTGTCTCTTATAAGTCTCTCAGCTTAATTCTACTCGTACAACATTACGTCTAACATGGTTTAGACAGTGATGTGTATTTCAGAGCGCGGACAAAGCAGGAGGCGTTCGTCGTTACGTCGCGTTTCGAAACTCGCCAATCTCGTTCATAGTTCATCTGAGCACAGCGCCCTCGCTGCAATAAGAATAGAGAAGGATAACAAATAAAACTGGTTAAAGCTTTATTTGTTATCCTAGAGTATTGCTAGCTTACAGCTTGCTTAGATGTACTCAATGGGTGAGATAATGGGTAAAGAAGTGCGTTTAATATTCACATTACTTTCAAAAGACCAGGCGGTAACTACCTTAAAATCACTTCTGGTAGCATTCATATCCTATCATAACTTCGACCGTTGGGGTCAGCGATACCAAATCTACCTTGGCTCAGAGCAAAAGCCAAAATATGCCCAGAAATATCTAGAAGTTCTTTTGAGAAACTTTAAAGCAGGGGCTTAGTCTGAGCAGGTTCTTTAAAGATTAGATTATTTGTCACAGCATCGATACAGTACTGATTCTGTACCTTCTTTATTGTGTAACATGATGAATAGCAGCTTGCTGGATCTAGCAACGAGGTCAGCCTTGGAGGCCAGTGGGACAGTACTCTGCCCGGCGGCTTGGCGCGCAGCCGGCGAATGATGCTGTCAAATTAATCAACGCTCATTGCTTTAATAGACGCGCAGTGATGAACGTAGTACCGCAGTAGTAAACAAAAAGTCAACTTTGATGGGAAAAAGACAAGAGCCAAAAAATCAGGAAAGCTGTGTGTCTGGTTGAGGATGGAAAGGTCTAGAATCTAAGTAAGGCCGAAAATGATGCCGGATGTTCTTTTGGGGAGAAAATTAGAAGGTTGTAACGAAAAGGTCTTCCCGTGGATGTCGTAGAAGGTGACTTGGGAAACACAAGCTAAACAAAGCTTATACACATCAAAAAGACCTTTGTAATCTACCCGCCTGGCCAGCGTATAGAGTGTGAGGTCAAATCCTCTGACTGCTCAGGCTGGCAGTACAGAGCGAGTCATGCTACTACAGTGGAGACTAAAAAAGACCTCATAATGATGATGATGATGTACAAAAAAGCGTCTATCAAACATGAAAAAGGAAACAATGACTAAAAAGCTAAGTAAAACTTTAAAAAAAAATGACTAAAAAATGTTTGAGCTAATGTTAAAAGAATGTAACGATTCTTACAATACTCAATACCTACATCAGAATGTATTCAGCCATTTGAAAGTTATGGTGGAATAAATAAACTCACATGAATCTCAATGCACAGAAGACGTGAACAAATAAATAAGCAGATAAGTAATAGAGGAAAATATATACAAAGTCATGCATGAGTGCTAGTTCAGTATTCTAATATTTCGGCGTGTTTGCAATGATGACACTTGTTACATAAGGTCTATTCGCGGCGTGTCGCTGCAGCCAACTGTGTCACTCGGCTAACGGCGGATTCGGCGCACGCGCTGTTGCAACCGCGGCGTGCAGTAGCTTTACTTTAGGAAAGCTCAGTGTTTACTGCAGGTAGAAGACTTGCAAATGCACAATGAAGCAAATACGGCGCAGATCCCTTTTTAGGGTTCCGTAGTCAACAAGGAACCCTTATAGTTTCGCCATGTCTGTCTGTCTGTCTGTCTGTCCGTCCACGGTTTTACGCAGAGACTATAAGTACTAGAAAGCTGTAATTTGGTATGGGTATGTATATTAATCATGGCAAAAAAGTGGTAGAATAAAATCTAGTAAAAAAATTTTTTTTAGGGTAGCTCCCATACAAGTAAAGTGGGGGAGTAATTTTTTTTCTCTATTTAACCATCGTGTGGGGTACGATTAAATAGGTCTTTCAAAAATATTGTGAGGTTGAGAACACCATTTTTCAATTTAGGGATCCGTTTCCGAAATATTTGGTTTTAAAGTGCGAATTTTTGTTAGAGGTAAGTGTCCCCCCCCCCCTCTATCTGCTAAACGGTTATATATAGAGACGTGAAAAAAATTACAGCAGTAGTATATATACTGAAGTTGAAAGGAAAACTATCAGAGCTGAATACTAAGTACAAACTAAAAAGTTATAGCCAACCAACTTATAAACTGTAAAATTTCATACTATTTTCATTGTTAGATGTTTTTGGTCGTTAAACTGTAAGGTGCGAGTGTGAATAGTGTGAACTCAAAGTTGTCATTCCCAACTACGGAGCCCTACACTGCGCGTGGCCCGACACGCACTTGGCCGGTTTTTTTTAATTAATTAAGTGGCTTACACAGCATGGATTAAACGTGGTCTATCCAAGTATGCCGGTGGTTTAGGGAATCACGCGATAATAAAAAATATTATTCTTTGTCCTCTTGCCATCTTTAACCCGAATACTTGATGGCATCTCAAATACATCTTAACTAAAATCGTTCTCAAGTCTCTTTTTGTTACTATCTAGATAACCTAGCCAGATAAAGAGAACCTGAGATTTAATATTGTCATTAGATGAGATCATTTTGAATATTTCGGAGTAAAAAATACAACCGGTTACTTACAATATGTTGACTGGGTACTGATACTGAGGAATCTACATCAAGGCGAGCCTAAACGCAAGCAAAAGCTGGTAACTACAATACAAGCACTAGCGCATTCCATGATGCTGGCAAGTAATCGAGCCGGATTAGTGGACGTAATAGATCTGATAGAAAGGATTTGATAACATGACGTAACATTTGCTCTCATCCATCGATGTTGCAAATATCAGAGAGCGTGCACGAATCTTTGTTGCACTTTTAATTTCAATACAATATATCTACACAAGTCAAAGTGATACAAGTGAGCAACCATTATTATCAACAGATCTTGATTTGCAGCTTCAGATGCGAAGGCATACAAAATGTCTTCTTCCTTGTTATGTATATTTCTATTAATTTGTTTGATTGCCTAGAAGTATCCCAACTATCCCAACTAATATTATAAATGCGAAAGTGAGTTTGTTTGTTTATTTGTTTGTTTGTTACTCTTTCACGCCGTATCTACTGAACCGATCATCATGAAATTTTGCATACACATAGGTTAGGGTACCGAGAAGGACATAGGCTATATATTACGCGGGCGAAGCCGCGGGTAACAGCTAGTCAATAATAAAAATACAAAAATAATTGTTTGTTTGTTTATTGTATGTGTAAGTAGCCAAAACCGGTGTCAGATTTCTCACGTTGTTTGAAGGCATCTGACATAGCTTAATGACTGTTATCAATGATGACTACCGGGGACAACGACTGAACGTGCCTTCTGAAGCAGGAAGGACTTAGAGATATTTTTATGCCATTTGCGGTCACCCATCCAAGAGAGTACTGCGCCCGGGTGCGTAAAGCGCTAATAAAGCTCACGCTCATTGGACCATCGGAGTCGTTGACTTACTTACATTACAAATTATTGATTTTGATTTGAAGCAAGAGATGCATTAGGGAATTAAAATCATATCAATCGCAAAGTTGACGTGATATTTTTTAACTTTTCAATTAAAATTTACAGAGCGAAATTGCACGTTTGACATTGTTGCAATTTATACCGTATCCGAACGATACAAGAGATACGCAACAAAATCAGATATCGGCCGGTTACTTGAGATGCAGCATAGAGAGGATCTTATTCAACGTTGACGTAATACTATCGGAGATTTCAGACGGACATGTTGCAAGAGATAGCGAATAAACAATTCTATAGTGTTGTATTATTGATAGTTCTATTTGTATAAGTATTGTGTTCGTTCATTGTATACCAATTTGATTTGATACGCTAGATTTCTCTTGTAGTTGATATCTGTATTAATATGATGCACCTACCGCCATATCATTTGCGTATAGCTTAGCTTCCACCAGCTACTTCATTTGCGTATATCCTTTATCAAACAAATTTTGGAATAAAAAGTAGTTTAAATCTTTATTAATCAAAACATGGTCTATATGGTCATACTAACTTTTACAGCAAAGATACAAATACAAATCTCTTGTTTGCGGAACACAGTTTACAAAACCTGTTATTGTTAAATGGGTTTGGGTGTAACTGTGACCTGTCTTAAAAAGACGACAATAGAATAAATGAAACATTGACAAAGTTGGAAAATAGTACTTACTAAAGCATGCTTCGGTACAAAAAATATGGGCGTAAAAATCTGACGTTATCTCATATTTATTTACTAACTTTGTTACATCTCATCGCCGCGTTGGGTACCTAAACAATCTCTAATAATCACGCAATCGAAATGCATAATTTTACTGTATGGGTTACGTATTTCTGTTCATTGGTTCAACTGTTTATTTTGCGGCGAGGCACTAATTGAGAGATGTACGTTCAATTGAAATTACTTCAAGAACTTTTATACGCCGTTTCATTATTGCAAAAAGTGCTACCACTGAAAGTAATTTAGTTTAGTTTTTTATTCTTTGAGTTTTGTTTTTTGGAGACCATTGAGTTTTCGATTCTGTCGTCTGGGTCCCGGCAGAGTAGAATAGGACCAGTCCAAGTCTTCCCATGGATGTCGTAAAAGGCGACTAAGGAAACACAAGCTAAACAAAGCTTAATATAAACATCAAAGAGATCTCTCCAGGCCGTCCGGCCAGCCTGGAGAGTGTAGGCCAAATCCTCTGACTGCTCTGGCTAATGTATGGCTCAGATGGTAAAGAGAGGGTCATGATCCTGAATGTAAAAAAATTAGGAAAATAATTTCATAGCACGAAAGCACGATTTTTTTTTATGTCATAGGATGGCAAACGAGCAAGCGGGTCACCTGACGGTAAGTGATCACCGCCGCCCATGGACAACTGTAACACCAGGGGTGTGTCAATAGCGTTGCCGGCCTTTTATTTTTCCCTCCCAGAGGGGAGAGGGGATGGGCCTCCGGCTCTTTCACTCACCGAACGAAGCATAGCAGCGGTAAAAATACTACTCATACGTCGATATTCTGTGAGAGTGTGGTACTTTCCCGGACGAGCCGGCCCATTCATGCTACTAGCAAAAGTGAATTTCGCCGGTAGCGTGGCTCTACCACAACTAAAACTGAATGCTGTCATAGAAGAGGACCCCCGGTTTCGATGCATCACAGCTCAGAATGCTCGGATGAGGAGGATTGTCGGTAAAACATAACAATGCTCCAACCCCACTGCTTCTCTCGTTTACAGTTAGGTACATCGCGCTAGCGCAAAACCGCGGCCGTGAGCGAACTTCCTAAAATAGCAAAATGTAGACGATCCGCGCACGATCTCGCGAACAGGATGCGTTTTTTGCGACTCATCACAGAACATGCTCATTACACCAGCCATTAGCGCTCCATCGTATTCCGCGTCTGCCGCCGCGTTCACAAAAACTGCACAAACCAAGTTATTATGATAATACGTGCAGTACAGCTAATGACAGTTGACTACAATAATGATGTGCCACGAAAGTCGTAGAGAGGTGACCTAAATCAATCAAAATAACAGAAGGTCAAATTTCAGAACATCGTTCTTGTTATAAACGCACAAGATAGACATTGAATTGATGTTGCTGTAATTGATTAAACGTAGACAATGAAGTCGAAATGCTCTCATTCTAAATTTGGGAAGAAACAATGACGATTTGTGCACTCTGTAAAAATTCTCCTGCTCTTATAAAACTAAGATACGACTAATGAGCACTATGAAATTAGTCGTATCTTAGTTTTATAAGAGGAAGTAAACCATTATATTTATCAATGTAAATAATCAAGGCAGAATCCTGTTTGCCGTTCATAGTAATAATAATTGCCATTCAAAGTATACCTATATAAAATGTTGATTACGAATTCATTAAAAATTCAAAATTGTGCGTGTTTTTATATCACAATGTTTAAGTTTACTTAATAGACTTTTTGCAGTGCGTCACCGCAACATGATGTAACTCTTAAGTATTGAAGCGTTTATTGTAATTTGGAGGCTTCGAGAAGCTATTTTTATATAATTGCTTGCGTAACGGAGGTCACTGGAGGCAGAACAGCCGCGACATGTGTCTTTGTGTCGCGAAGGTCTGGCCTCTGACCCGCGACCCGCGGCGGGGCAACGCGGGGTCACGCCGAGGTGATTGAGAGAACTGCTTTCCAAAGAGGTTGCAAAGCGGTAACTATTGTCCCAATAGTTTACTGGCGTTTAAAATTGCAAAATGTTTTGGCAGGAACCACAGCACTGGTCTTCCGAGAACACCACAATCAACTGAAGGATCCACTGCAATTATAATCTGCAGGCGAATTTGCTAACTCGGTGTACAACGATTTGATTAGCACTTTAGCATCCATTACGGTTTTCATATCTTAAATAAAAAGTCATTCATACCAAAGCCGTAATGAATATTACAGTTACCATAAAAATGATGTACACTGTAGTTGTCAAAAGTTAGCAAATAGGCCTGCAGGTGTCAATATATAAAACAGTAACTTTTTCTATGAAGAGTCGTGTCAAACAATATTATGCCAATTGATTATGACCAAGGTTGCTTTACATGTTAATATGCTTACGTTACTATTTGTGTCTTTAATTACTAATACAATCTATATACATATTAACTAATAAATAAAACAAATATTGCAGTCATACACTTGACTGCATTAAAACTGTTTAGCAAATCATTTGTATCTTTAAAGATATGAGTCGCCTTTGATCTTCTTAGCTCAATCCAATGTAAATAAACAAGCTCGTTAACAGTTAGACAGTATTTTCCTAGCATATAAAATCTAAACTTATTGGAGTTACTATAACACGAGATTACACATTTCAACAGATACGTATTTTTTACATACGAATGTGTTTACCATGACCATGTGTTTACTTTTGACCATCATCTACCCTAGAGGCAAAGCCTAAAGTGAAGCGAACTTACCCAGAAGATGCCTATTCACTCAATTTTTTAAAGATTCAGATTATAGCGTTCGGAAATACAGACGCAGGCAACGCATTCCAATCCCTAGCTGTGTGCATAATAGAATATGAGGCCAAGCGCTTGGTACGAATTCTAGAAATTTTAACCAGGCAACGATAGTATGTACGAGTAAGAATGATTGAATATAATCAAACGGACGAAGGTAGCTCTCAGAATAGAGTAAATTATGCATAAACATAATCGTAGGATTTTAATAAACGTGGCTGACCTCGGCAGGTACACGCCGCAAACATACGTTAAACCCTGTCGTACCTGTACAGCACAACGTTCACTGCAGCCTATCGCGCTTTACAGTATTACACATATAGTTTGGTGGGTCTAGCACGCTGAAATTGACTACTAAATTAAGTTGGCCCTATCTTATCACTCCATTTCTAAAATGGGACAATCCTTTTCCTTTCTTCATTTATTTACATTCACTTGCAGTTGCAGCCGCTCTTGTATCGACAGGAATAGCCGCATGTGTGTTTGTTTATCTCGTGTGATCTCTCAAACGCGGGTTAAGTGGCGGCGTGGTTGCCAGATCCTGTCTCGTAAATTATTTCCGCTCAAGAGAGTAGCGTACTCCAAATACTCGTAATGATGCTACGTTATATAGGTACAACTTGAACTAAAGAAAATATCAAACAAAAAAAGAAGAAGAAGGAGGGTAGCCCCGCCAGCAAATCATCCATGTAAAATCGATTTCGATTTTACATGGATGATTTGCTGCTTGCTGATGAGTTCTGCTAAACAAATCGATCGATCATCGATCGATTTGTTTAGCAGATTTTATTCATGGTGTGTTCAGCTTAAATCCGATCTCGTCATCAGCCGGTTGCCGGTACTCCACTGCGCTTAGCTTCACGTAGTTCCTACTTTCCCTTCGCCCTCAGCGCGAGACCAGCGCCCGTGACCCTGGCCCGCTTCTCTCCGTCGCCTGAGGGCACACTCAGTTGGTCGCTGTTGCCATTCTAATACTATACACAAAATGCGAAAGTAACTCTATGAGTCTAATGTAATTTGGTACGAAATATTTAGATGCTTATGGTGGGACACAGTTTGAATACCCGAAATAATATGATGGGTAAAATAAAGCGAGGAAGTTAATGTGAGCAATCAATTCTCTCTCAACTAAGCAATATTAAAAGTTATTCCACGTAGACTTAGTCACGGGCCAAATCTAGTTTTAAATGAATCATTATGCACTCGGCAAATTTATTAGTAAATTTGAAATTAGATCGATGTCTGAATAATCAGTTTATGAATATACGAGAAGGTAATTAATTATCTCGATGGTAAATAAGTGCAGCGGTCGTCCGCCTACAGGCAGGACGTCCATGAAACCACTAAAACTCAAAATGCCACCAACATTTTGAAAGTTCAGCAGGCGGAAATGTAGCCAGTTACAGCGATTAAAGCCTGACTAGCAACGCGATATCTGTGGCGCTGTGTTTGACACGCCAGATTGGTGGAAGATGTGCTCAGACTTCTCATGTGTGTGTATATACGTGAATGCTGTCTCGGATTTTGACTGTGGATGCAACCCAGAAAATGCTCAGATAAGGAGTATCTTACTAGCAACAGCTCGCGAATTATTTGCTTGACCATAAGTATTTTTTGTGATCTTAGTCCAAGCAATACTCATATGTATTTAAAGAATAACCTCTCAACATGTAGACTTTCACATTTATAAAATCAGTGAGATTGACAATCAAGGCACTACTTATCTACAGGTGTTGTGAAATTATGAAACTAAAAGGTTTTGAAACTTCATATTACTGTCGAGTAAATATCACATAAGTTGTTGTTACATTGATTTACGTAGATGGGCGACGTGAAAAAGTGCGCTATCAAACATAGGTACTATACAAAAAGCAACGTTCGATTGTTTACTAGTTGTGAACGTACTGACACTGACTTTACTACTGTGGAGAAGGAAGGAAATGGCGTAACAATGGTCATCCACGCGTACAAGGTGACTAAATTAAAAGGCCATTTATTTGTAGACTTTCCTTCTATTGATTAGAAGCCTCGTTGGAGATCTCTAGCACTTTTTATAAGAAACATTGGGTAAAATTTGTTATGTAAAACACTGACATGAACTAGGATTTTAGAAGTCCAGATATACAAAACCTTAATTTGAATTTATAATATAAATAAAATGTTCACTAATCACGACTTAATCATTGACAGGGTAGAACCAGGAATGCGCTACTTTAGGGCCACGCTTAGTGTTTTAAAATAAACATGATTTGCTAGCCTTTTATGACTAAATCATTAATGTATGGATTACAAATAAAAATATGAAATGGAGGAATGAAGAAAAACCTCTGTTTAGTTAACCAAAGAGTAGGTAACAATACTCTTATCTAAAGGAAGCATAGCAAATGAGCTGAATAGTGATTGATTGCTCCGTAATTACTGATGTCTGTCCAGTTTGAAGCAAAAACTGCATAAGTACATATCGGGCAACGTGTGCGGTCGTAGAAAGCTAGGAAAGCGGGTGTTCGCAAACCGGCGCGGCGGCCGGTTGCCGGCCGGGGACAACGTCGCGCTGCGATGGTCGCTGCAATCCGTGATACAACAGTGTCGCAAATGCAGGTCTCAAATCTCAAACAATATCATAATATATTTCATCATCATCATCATCATCAACAGGTCTTTGTTAGTCTCCACTGCAGGAGCACGACCCTCTCTGTACTACCAGAGCCATGTATTAGGCAGGGCAGTCAGAGGATTTGGCCTACACTCTCCACGCTGGCCAGACGGGTTGGAGAGGTCTCTTAGATGTTTATAGCTTTGTGTAGCTTGTCTTTCCTTAGTCGACTTCTACGACATCCACGGGGAGACTTGGAGTGGTCCTATTCTACTCTGCCGGGAACCACACGGAATAATATATTTATAGATATATAAATGGCAAACCTGACTGAGTCATATCTTATATATTAACGCACAGGACTGTACGTAGAAACTTGGAATTTGGTATAGGGGTTCCGTTCTTTATGTAAGTGAGCACTAAGAAAGGATTATTACAAATTAATCCCTAAGGGGTGAAATAGGGATGGAGCCGCTGGAAAATTACGAGTTCCTTAATAAAGTTTTGCTAAGCTCTAACGCCCTAAAAAAGCAACAGATCTACTCCAATAAATAATAGACACAGATGCTTAAACATTGTGTATGAGATGTCATCAGTACAACATCTAGGACGAGAATGCTGGACAACGAAACATTTAAATGTTGTCAAGCAAGTAAATACGAAAGCGATTACCTTCATCATCATGAAGTTAACCCTTAGCCTACATTTGGTACGTAGTTACGAGTGCGTAGCAAAATTACAAGATTTGATATACTTAGTTTCATAGTTTCTATAAATAAATTCTGATTGGTGATAGGAACGAATATTTAAAACAACGCTAAGATAATAATATAGTAATACAGTACTATTTTTAATTAAGAACAGATGTCAAGAAGTTTGTTTTTAAGTAAAAATAAAATTAAAATATGCACATCAATAGCTTTTCAGGTCGCTTTTAGAGCAGAACGACGTAGATGCGGGGCACGAGAGCAGGTTTAATGTTAAAGACATGTGTGTCTATAAGGAGGAAAGGTATAAACATAAAATGTATTGAAATATCTCTCCCTTAAAATTATCTAGATACAAATAATGATTGAATCCAGGATTTTCAAACTAAAATAAGCATAATGGTTGTCACACCGGTATAGATATAAAAAGTACCAGTAGGTACATAGGGAATGTAAACCCGACAGAAATTATTGCAGAGCAAAAACAAATAAATTTTCCTGAAACATCAGTTTTATTCACAGCTAACATACATTTGCAAATAGGTGAACATCTATAAATTTGTAAATTAATTTAATTTCTCTCGACTAATGTAGATGACAATCAAAATATGTATCAAAAACTGTGATTAATTGTACTGAATGTACACAACCAAACTTACGTCACTAGACGCGGACTCCATTGCTCCTGCAATCCTTCTCCAGACACACTGTCACAATACTACTATAACAGTAAAATAGCAAAGACCCGACTCTCGGCTAAATTGACCGATGCTGAAATGAAACTAAATTCCCCAATACGCATTATCAAATGTATCGAAATATGGCGGTATGGATTCGTGCGGCTTATCTGATAATGGCCTTAATTCTTCTATTTCGGTGTTAATCAATAAACTATATCACAGTGAACAATTTGGTCACTTTTAGCCTTGGTCGAACATTGCATTCAATAACAACAATTTCTTAACATTTATTTATTAAATACACTTATGTCACGTGTGATAATTTGGATCTTCCTGGTTAATCAAAATATTTACGTAATAGGTATAAAAATCATGCAATTTCTCCAAAGTATAAAATAATATAAAATTTCTGATATCTTGTACAATAATTGCATGAAAGGTTCGTAATAGTTAGATTCTTTTGGTGTTTGATAACTCTTGTAATATTATACTTTAATAATTCTCTGAAAAAATGCCGATAATAATGCAATTACTGAAAACCAGCCCACAGAATACGGCCGATAACGTCTCGTAAATGATCGATAATATTTAAGAGAATAAGGTAAATTTTGGAACTTGTTGTTAAACAATGCAATTAACGCTGTTAATTAACGTAACCAATATCCAAGGAGTCACACTTGAAGAATAAGATATAATTATGTAATTTATGGTGACCAGAGTGTAGAGAGAAAATTTAATATTTAGGAAACTTGCTGCAGTTATCATCAAGGCAGGTAAAAGCTGTTAGTCCCGGGTCACTATTATCGTTTCTCGTTGTATAGCACTAAATGATTGCCATCAATGATGATGAGTAAAGTGAGCAGTTAGAAAGTCTTACTCCAGTGTTAGCAAATACCATAACACAAATAATAAGCTAATGAAGCTTTAGTAGGTACTGCTAATACAGGTGCGCCCACGCTGGTACAGGCAGCTTTCCGAGATCTGCAGCGACCTACTGCGCTCCAACGGTTGTTGGCGAGTCTACAGTTACCCGCGCCGGACCATTAGAATACCCTCGGGCCACAACACACCCGTTATTCATCTTAATATAGCCTAGCACGCTCTCCGAATCTTGTTCGCATATTGAATTAATTTTATAAGTAGGTTAATGACTTTATAATAGACATCACTATCAATAATTTTTGCAGATTAAGGTTATTTTCTTCGATAAAGAAAAATGGATCGGTAGGATTATTATTAATCTGAGTGATCGTTTTAGTCTCGGAAGCTCGGACGGAAGTCTATTTATAAATTTACTAGCGCGATATATATTTTTAAGTTATAAATCTTCATTCACATCGCTGCTATCAATCACGCACATATACGAGTATATACGAGTACAAGTATATATATTATGTTTGTTAATACGTGTTAAAATAATTAAGTGTTTCTTTTAATCCTACGTTTGTCTAATTAACCCTAAAGTAAAGTAACTCTAATTACTACAGCGTTAAGTACATTAGCTGTCTCCTGGATAGGTATTTATTGAATAATAGATATGAATTCAAGGAAAATACGTTCCGTGAATTCGAAAATCAGGTAGCCTTAGGGATAGCTAGGTCAATCATGCGTTTTGTCAAATTGACCACAAAGGAAAGCCAAGTTGCCCTAGAGTGGAGTGGACTGCAGCGTCGATAAATCGGCTGGATTACGCGTCGCTCTGACCTTATGCGTTTGAAATGCAATTACGTAGATTATAATAACTGGCGGCTGTGGCAAGCCGGGTCTAGACCGGTTCCTCGCGGCCCAGTTACTCGAGACAGGGGCACTATTCTCCAACAGGCGACTACATCTAGGCGTTTGGATTTTGTATGTTAAAATTGCACGTTTTGGAGAGTCGCCTGTACAGAAATAGCAAGTCCAACACAGCACTACTATGTGACTCTGCTTACGAGAGATAACTCTTAACTCTTCCAAGAGTATTCTCACCACATCCTATCATGATGACCTCCTTGGCGTGTACTGACGTCAAACCACGATTTTGTTGATGTGATGGAATTTAATTAGCGAAAAGTTTTCTGACTAGTTATCATCCTATATAAGTAACTACACTTCAATGAGGTAACTGTTCGGGAAGCAGCTGCTTGTAAGAACTTTGTCATATCATTTTGCATCAAAATTAAATTCTCTTATTTTTATATATGACTGCACTTTATTAACTGAACACAGCTGAGTAATGAATGGTATTTGATAAAGGAGAGAAATTTTAGAACTCTATAATATCCTAGGCAACCATAACAGGAAGCTCGTTCCACGACCTAAGCGTACGTGGGAGTTACTAATGCCTATCAAAGCGCATTCTATGCAAATGTATTTGGCTACAGCGTGAGGTAATGTAGGGATTAAAATTCCTAAACGATTATGTGAGCTGGTGTTATAAGATATGAGATCTTTGCAGCATGTAGTACCACAAGAAAAGCCACAAATAGGCTTGAAGAAAAAAGGTGCACGAGAAATAGAACTTTTGTAAACTATAAAAATGGCTGATGATATCTCGGTCATCATCATAAACGATTTGAAAACTTACATACAATTGAAAATTTAACAGAAAATCCTTGTTACACTAGTTTAGACCTTACAATATTTATATTTTGATATCCGATAATTCAGCGCTCAAACCACATATATTTTGTGCCCAAACTCCGAGCCGCCGGAAACGTGACTGGGGCAGGGACCGGAAAACCTGTTTCGGGCCTAATATGATTAATAAAGAAACCCTATGATATGGTTAACCCCTTCATTGGGTTAACCCTATCATTGAGTTAACCCTATCATTGGGTTAACCATATCATTGGGTTAACCCTATCATTTGGTCAATCCTATCATTGAGTTAACCCTATCATTGAGTTAACCATATCATTGGGTTAACCTTATCATTGGGCTAACTCTATCATTAGGTTAACCCTTTCATGGGGTTAACCCTATTATTAGGTTTACCCTATCAGTGTATTAACCGCATCATTGGGTTAAGTTAGTTAGTTAACCGTATCAATCGGTTTAAAAAAGGTTTCTATCAACTGTGTTGCCTGTCTTTTTTGCGCATTTCAATGGTTTTATTCAAAGTTCCGGCATTTGTCATAAATGTTCGAAATTGAAAACACGCGGACGGCTTCGCTTAGGTATACTCTGTCGATTGTTGAAAATTTAACAGTTTTTCGTTTAAAATTTTTAAGTTTATTGGAATTCGATTTGTGTTTCTAAATAATTAGTACTTATCACACACTAGCTGAAGCCCGCGACTTCTTTCGCGTGGACTTTATGACTCCGGAGCATTTATACCTCAATACGAACTAATGTCGATACATAAGAAAATACTTGCAGCAGTGTTGTATGTTTAATATAAAAAGTTAATAAATATCAACGTATTTCGCAAAAAAATTATCTTGGAAGTATCCTTTGGGTTAGTTTATTTTGGCGCCTGATTTCAGCAATGATGGTTTTCATTCCATTTCACTTCGCACCTGGTTGACACCACCTTCGCGAGTGACCTGGGACCGCTGGGCGGTCACCAGAAATATGAGCTAATCGTACTCTTCGCACTCTATCCCCGTGGAGAGCGTGATTCTGTAAAATTGTCCATATAAAATTTGACATGGTTCTGTATCGGATGTTCTAAATCTTCGATTTTTATACCTCTACAAAAATACTAATCAGGCTGAACAACTTTTGCTACAGTGTAATTTTTAGGGTTCCGTAGTAAACAAGGAACCCTTATAGTTTCGCCATGTCTGTCTGTCTGTCTGTCCGTCCGCGATTTTCCTCAGAGACTATAAGTACTAGAAAGCTGTAATTTGGTATAGGTATGTATTTTTATCATGGCAAAAGAGTGGTAGAAAAAAATCTAGAAATTTTTTTTAGGATGAGAGATAGTGACAGATGGAATTTGGAAGAGATCAGAAGGTAGGAATGAAAGTCTTTTTATGTCAACAGGCAATTCATTCTAGATTCCAGAGTCGTGAAGTTAGGGAGGTAAATAAATTTGACATAAAATTGGTCCAAAAAAGGGGTATGAGGGTATGAGAGTGTCTACTCTCCATAACCCTTTTTTGGACAAGAACGCTTTTTTGGACGAACGAAGAAGAAGAAGCCAGTGTTTTTTTTATGTCATAGGGCGGCAAACGAGCAAGCGGGTCACCTGATGGTAAGTGATCACCGCTGCCCATGGACTAATGTAACACCAGGGGTATTACAAAACCGTTGCCGGCCTTTTATTTCCCCTCTCCAGAGGGGAGGGGGGATAGGCCTCCGGCGCTCTCACTCACCGAACGAAGCATAGAAGCTGTAAAGCTACTACTCAAACGTCGATTTTCTGTGAGAGTGTGGTACTTCCCCGGAGAGCCGGGCCATTCATGCTACCCGCAAAAGTGATTTTCGCCGGTAGCCTGGCTCTACCACAACTAAACATGTCAATCATGTGTCAGAGAGAAATTTAAATTTAGATTTTAAGTAATCGGGAGAGTGAGTTCAGTTCAATTCAGAATAGAAAATAAAGTACAAAGAAGTCGTAGGTGCCTACGTTGACGAATTGGAAGCCATTTTAACTCAGAACGATATGCAGAAACGATAGTACTTACGAAGGCAGAAAATGAAACGGATATAATTGTTGACGAGACGATCAAACTTATTGAGAAGATGTTCGTCAACATCGGGCCAACACACATCAGCATAATCCATTATAGGAAAAATTAAAGTTTTCACAAGTAAGATCTTCGTCTATAAAGGCATAAAGTTCCTGAGACGGTTGAGTTGTTGGAGAGTGGCTGTAACAGAACGATTGCTTTCTGTTATATGAGTGACCCAGCTAAGTGTGGAGTCAATGAGCAAGCCAAGGTTCTTCACGGATTTACAAAAGGGGATAGCGTTATTATCAAACTTTACCGGTGAGAGAGCATCAAAGTTAATTTTATTTACTTGTCTTATGCTTCCCACAATTTAGCCTGGCACTTTGAGGGGTTGACTTGTATGCCATAATAATTTCACCAAGATAATATCGATGAAAAGGCTGTAAACAATAAATATATTCGATTCCAAGTCCTCGACTGACGACTGTGCATAGATTTGAAGATCGTCTGCGTAGAAATGATAAGAGCAACCAATTGAAGAAGACAAGAGATTAATAAAAAGACAGAAGAACAATGGTGGTAAGATTCCACCTTGAGGTACGCCAGTAGACAAATCTCCATGCCGACGGATCACGATCCACACGAACCGCTTGCTGTCGGTCTCGGAGGTACGCTGAAAACCAATCCACCACTGAGGACGACAATTGCAGATGATGGAGAATGGCAAGGAGAATATCATAATCAACCATATTGAAGGTGTTAGAGAAATCGATTAGAACAAGACTGGTAACCAAGGTATTCCAATAACCAAGCGGATGTCTTCAGAAATTTTGAGAAGTGCAGTACTGGTCATGCACGGCTGCCTCGAGGATTTTGGAGAGGAAGGGAAGGATTGAAATAGGTCTGAAATTTTTTAAAACTTGAGGAGAGGAAACTTTGGGCAGAGGTATTATGTAAGCCTTTCGCCATAAAGACGGCAAAGTCCCAGTGGCTAAAGAAAAATTAATAATGTGAGCTAAAATAGGTATAACTAAATGCAGTATGTTATTTATCATGTGCCGACTCACATCGTCACACCCAACTGCTTTGGATTTAATTGACATGACAATTTTACAAATCTCATCCTCAGTAGCTGGAGGAAAAGAGAAAAGTCCTATCGAAGGTTTGGCCATGGAAGAAATTTTAGAAATGATAGAAAATTTGATAATATGATCGAGGAAACTTGATGAAGAGAAGTGATTGTTGAAATCATTAGGAGAGAAATTAAAAGAGGAGCAAGAAGCATTTTTTTTTAGCTAGACTCTGCGAACGTAGAAACTTCCAAATTTCGGTCGAAGAAGATTCAGTCAGACAGACTTTCACAAAAATGTTTTCGCTTGTCTGCTCTTACCATACTATTGAAACGATTACGCGCAACCTTGCATACAACCCAGTCCTCGTCCGTTCTGTCCCTCTTAAAAGTCCTAAACGCCCTATCCCTCCGTGACCTGGCTATACGAACGCCCCTGGTAATCCAACGAGAGGGTGGACGCTACATTTTGATGGTTTTCAATGGAGCATGAACATCATAAAGACTAGTTATGGTGGAATAAAATTTTTCAACTTTATCATCTATGGTTGTTGTCTCGATAACTTCTGAAAAGTCCAACTTAGCTGCATCACTTAACTTTTCATGATCAATATTTGTCATGTTACGCATCCATGATTCGTATATGAGAACTAGCCAAGTCAGACCTTAGGCTACAATATATTATCCTAAGTTATAAGAAGAAATGATATTTTATGTTGTAAATAAATAAATTTCAGGACTGACCATTGAACTTGGCACCCATTTAGATCTCACTTCATTTGTCGTCGAAGTTAGCAACCAAGGCATAAGTATATCATAATATTGAACTATGTGTTGCTGGCGACGGCTTCTCAGAATAAGTTGGACAGCCCACCGCAGTAACATCTCCATATCGAAAGAATTACGAATAAAGAAAAGGCTCTCGTCGATTGTGCAGTTACGAATCCTTAACTTCTTCGGTCGTGTCACCCTCAAAGACACCAAAACCCTCAACTCTATGGAGCGTTTAGTGTTTCAGGGTCGTAATGAGGGCAAACGTTCACGTGGTCGGTCTCCAACGAGGTGGCTAGATCTTGTCAAGCTGTAACAAAGTACCAGCAAGGGAATGCACCAAGACGGCTGCAGATAGAGACATGTGAAGAAAAATCGCAAGAGCAGCGGCCATGGACCAACAACCCAATCCATATAGTCTGGCTAATGAAAGCTGAACCTCGTCATTTTTTGAGTTGCAACACTGATACAGATGACTTTGACATTACAGTTGTCAATGCCTGATTTTATTCATTTATTCACCCATGTGTTTTTGATTCACCCATGTGTTTTTGATACTCATAAACAAGGCTTTGAATAAAGAAGAAAAAAAAGTAAAGGAATCTAAAATAAATAAATTTACCGGCACTGGGCACTGTCCTTTTATATATTTTTGATCTTTCCGTAGAAAAATTGTACGTATCGATGAATTGGTAAATCACTTTTTTGATGTAACGTTTTAGCATGTCTTCAATTATGATTTATGAATTACTACTAAATGTTTATAGTATTTATTGCTTACTTTTAAACAAACAAACCTTGCTTAATTTCGGAATACAGTGAAGGTAGGTATTTAGCATGGGCTACGGCCGCAGTGGCATCATCACGAATATCCCAAATACCATATATTAAAAGTGTATGGTATTTATATAATTATATTGAATTGAGTCCTTAGAAGTTAGTATGAAATAAATTAACTTACATGTTTTGGGCAGTCATGTAATAAGTATCAAAAATATTTTTCCTACTATAGACTGTATGGCTCGCCCGTGAATTTTTAAACTTCCCGCGTTTTGTGAGGTTCAGCTTTTGTTGGTCAGACTTTAGTCACGCACGACCACTCTGTCTAGAGCGTACCTACGACTAAGAAGAAGAAGAATATTGAACTTGGCTCTCATTTCACATTTATGTTTTTGATTGGATATTGCCTACCTACGTAGTCATATTGTGACTGTATAATAAATCATATATTTTTTATCTTTACTAATATTATAAAGAGAAAAACTTTGATAGTTTGTTTGCATTGAATAGGCTCCGAAACTACACGAATGATTTTCAATTGCAAGTGAGTGACATTGGCTTTAATTTACGCGGACGACGTCGCGGTAAAATCGTAAAAAAATACAGTTTGGTACCAAATTAATATTTGAATTATTATACAAAGTGGAAGAGACACACCCGTAATAAACCGAACCACGGGATAAACTAGATCACTTTTTTCATTATATGAGCGGCGGTTGTTCTCGGTGGTGCCATTTATTACACAAATTAATTAACACTTAGTTAAGTTTGTTTAAAAGAAGCGCACTACACTCAAGGTTCGCATGCATAAAAACAACACATAAAGTGTTCAACACTCCGCACCCGACCTTCCGCACGCGCCAGATGCCGAAACGATTTCGCGAATCTAAACAAAGTTTTAGTATTTTGTGCATAATCCAAATCAATAAAAGGTCCATTATTGTCTGAACTCATGCAGCGTGGGGCCCTACCTAATCCCCCCCCCCTCCCCGCGCCGCGTGTGCTGTCTTGCTAGGTCTTGCAATAGGCTGAATGCCTTTGTCAATAAAGATCGAGATGGCTCGATAGTGTTCCAAAACCCCTTGATAGGGTTTTTAGTATCGGGTAAGCGTACCATTCAATAACCGTATTCTTTTGGTTAGAATTTCATCAAGTTAACCCAATGAAATGTTTACCGTATTAATGAGGTTATTGTTTTGATAGGGTTACAACATTGTTAATACTAACCCTGTGTGCTAACCGTATCGATGGGGTTTCTTTCATCAAGTTAACCCGATGATATGCTCACCGTATTGATAGGGTTACCGTATCGATAGGGTTACAATATTAATACGCTTACCATATCGATGGGGTTTTAGAAAACAATTCAATGAAAAACCCTATCAGAAACCGCGGTTAAGGTAAGCGGTTCCGGTCCCTGGACTGGGGCCGCCTGTGCTACAAAGTTCCGGCGACCAAATCAGTCTAAGGGCCATTCAGTATAATTTAAAATGATGTCACAAAAACACAACAGAAGCTGAGTCATTCCACTACGGCCAGGACAAGTGTATACGTATTTCAGGACCATACCTCATTGTTCGCAAAATAGCAACAGAGGAATTGCGTTGCTTTCAGAGCAACTCACAGGTGATTTAAATTTTTTTTAACTTTGTCATATTAATCGTGGCTCACTGGTTTCGCAAGTGTGTTTAATTCTCGGTCAGACCAAGATTACTTGTGGTAGAGCCACGTTACCGGCAAAAAATTCACTTTTGCTCACCAGTAGTGTGAAGTACAACACTCTTACAAAAAATCGACGTTTGAGTAGTTACCGCTTCTCTGTTTCGTTTGGTGATTAAGAGAGCCGGAGGCTCTTCTCCTCTTCCCCTCCAGGAAAGGAAAAATAGAGGCCGACAACGCTCCTATAACATCCCTGGTGTTGCAGTTGTCCATGGGCAGCGGTGATCACTTGCCATCAGGTGACCCGCTTGCTCGTTAGCCGTCCTATGTCATAAAAAATAACGTTTTCAGAATGTCTTGGATGATCGGTTTAGTAACCCACGTCGCCATTTCACAACTTAGTGGGGCTAGCTCAATGCTGTATCTAAAAATTAACCAAGGTGAAAAATATTACTAGAAGTAGGCACTCGCTTAAGCTGATAGTCATAATCTACGCCGTGTGAAGGATTTGAGAAAGGCTAACGTGATTTAGATTTTATCATGAGATTCACCTCTCAAAAACATTAGGTTACCTTTTATTTTGTTTTCATAAAGTTATAACGACTTTATTTCTAACGTGGAAGACAGAACTTAGGGTCATCATCATCATCATCAAATTTAAGAGCTGGGCTCTTTTCGGTGGAGCTTGTTTCACTTCTCTGTAAGTAGCAACTTAGGGTCACGCACGACCCCTAAATGCCATATTTGGAGTTTTGGTGGACAAAAGTAGGTGCCCTAGAAGGTGGAATAAATAAGAATGGTGGGTTGGAATCCGCATCGTCTATTGACATGATTTTTCATGACAACCTTTTACGATTTGCACCTGAAAGATAGCTGGTACGTACTATGTTTTTTTTTTCAAGATCCGCATGGAAGACTAAAATATGATAAAACTACAAAAAGTGATTTTGCCGCTAGAGACAGACCACTCTGTGTGAAGGACTTTAGAAAGGCTGGCATCTTTATCGTTACCTTTATTTTTCATTGTGTTATTTCACTCGGGCTTTCATTACGAAGAGGACGACGCAGAAACATTTGATGACAACTGACAACACGGCAAACTTGGAACACATTGGACCATACAAGCACACCAGATGTTTTGTAAATACTCTTGCTTAGGACTGACTCTTGACTTGATTTTTTTTCGTGTGTGTTAGTGGCCAACTGGTGTAAGATTTTTCAAGCTGCCTAGGCATCTGAATACGTTGTTAACGTTTGCCATCAATGATAACAACCGGGACCAAAGGCGGCCTGCCTTGCGCCCGGGATTGCTTAACATGCGTAAGCGCAAAGTACCTACCGACTAGGCCATCGAGCTCCTCACTCTTGAGTTACGATGTGAAGATGTACTATGAATATTAATTACTAAGGATATAAGTAATAACATTTAAAATAACAGGAGATAAAAACATAACGTATAAAACCGGTTATTTACGTGCTATTTCGTCGGGATTGCCGTGAAATGGGCTCCTGACGAGACTGAAACTATAGACGGCAATCATAATTAAGTCGTTTTAATATTTGAAGAAAAATACTCAAAAACTCAATATATTTTGTTTTGGAAAATTTATAATTTTGAATTATGTTATTAAATGACAAATAAAGAAAATATTTCAAAAAATATCAATAATCACAAGCTTTTAAGCGATCCTTTTAATTGTCACGTTACACTGCTCATTTTACGCGTTTTTCGAAGATTCGAATCTTCAAGAAAACACCACTTCAGAAGCAGATAGGTACACACCCCAGGCAACTTTAAATGAAGAACGTATGATGCCTAACTTCCGATAGATAATTAAATTCGGGCTTCCATTCTTCTACCTAGCTTCTCCCCCGGCGGGCTAAAGATCAACACGCGGTGGACACAGTTTAGTTTGTCAGTCGTTGCATAAAGATTTTGCATTTCACATTAGAATATGAGGCAGTAAACATTTACGAGGCGCGCAAATTGAATGCGATACGCCGCGATAAACAGTGGCACTCGCGAACCACCAGTGATGTTTAGTCGGATGCATTATTACTCTCGCCTCAAAATGCCCTTCGGAAACGTTTGTTCGTAAATTGTGATTTGCTTAAGAGTGTTCTCTAGAATCACCCCATTTTTTAAATAATCACACTGATGCTCCAAACAGAACAAAAACGCCGTCGCTCTATCAGAAGAACCATATGAGTCCAATGTCAATCGATCAATGTCCATTCGTACCTCTATCCTAGAAACTTAAACCCGTACATAAACTGCCATGACAGACCTGGAAGTCACTAAACTATCTCCAGACACATCTTAACCGAGCCGATGCAAGGATAACCTGTCCAGGTAGGGTTTCAAAAACACAGTTCATCTGTGTCACTATGTATCTTCAGACTATGCTACATTTATTATCCTGCTCTACGTGACCCTCCTCCTGTAGTTTGAACGACATAATTGTGCTACCAAAACCAGCCAAATAGCCAACTTTTTAATAGCGGTTTGCCACACATGCTTTCTATCTTCTTCTTGTCCTGACGACAAGAAGAAGATAGAAAGCATGTGTTGGTCAATGTGTGAACCGAGACCGTGAAAGGTCACTTAAGGGCTGTAATCTTAGAGTATCTATACTAACTAGTTAATATTGATACTCTAAGGTTGTAATCTAAGATCACTGAGCCACTACCGCTTCCTGCTACTACCTTTGTATGCGATTGATAGTCTAAAGGTGCTTCAGGTAGCACCAGACGTCACGGCTTTTAGCGTGGTCAAATACTCGTTAAGCATTTAGACTCAATAGAAAAAAATAATGTGATAATCAACGTAAGAAAATTTTGAGTAAGTTATAAGCTGTCACCCGCAATCTGATACTATCTCACCCAAAACAAGGAATGAGCACAAAAAAATGTAAAGAAAAGAACCAATATTAAGAAAATACAATAAAGCTTTGAGCTATATTAGGTCTAACTTTACTTCTTCTAGATTTAAATCAATTACATTATTCAGTATCTAATGTCCAAATACAGAAACATAAAAAATAAAACGCATTGTTCTTGGAATTAGAACTGGGTTACTTTGGAACGAGCCGTGATTAGACGATTGTCATGATGCAGTTGATGGTGTCCCACGCCAATTTAGTAAGTTGTTGCCTTTGTCGTCGCCGTGCCGGCGAACCCTTTGTACTGGCCCTCGTTTGATCAATTCCTTGTCAATTAGCCGTAACATCACGGCGTAGCACTATGCTTTTACTTAATATGACAACTTTAATCAATGCGACTAATAGAAAATCATCTAACATATACATCGAAATCTATTTTATAAAACTTTAAAACATGAACGAAGTCATTGAACATAGTGTTTCCATCACCAGCAGATTGATAGTCATTAGAAATGTTAAAAATACTATGCAACGGGACAAAATTATCAAAGCATTGAACGTGTCCTAGACTAGGAATAGCTTGTTCGTATAGGTACTAATCGTACTAATATTATAAATGCAAACGTTACTCTGTCTGATTTTTAGTTCGGTACCTCTTCACAAATCAACTTACTAACGTGACTTTTCGAAAAAAGAAGAAAAATAATGAACCTATTTATACGAAATTTGGTTCTCGGATCCTTCAGAACATTCACGGTGGTGGGAATCGCAGTTCATTATCGCAGAAGACCAAACGGCATTCTGGCATATACCTACATACTATTTTTCATCACTACTACTATTTGGCATCAATAATGTCTATTAGTGCTTTGCTTACAAGCTAATAGACCTTTAATTAAAGTATATAGCACATTCCAAAATATAGATCGCCTTTTTTTTATTCATCAACCATGCCTTGCTTATAAGATTACTCTTTAAATATGGGTTTGACGATCTGTTCTACGAGATCAAGATTACCAAATCCAATTTGATTCTCTGAAACATATCAACTTAATACAATCTGGTCCCAAATCCGTGGCATTGCCGTTTCTGTCCAGTGTTATCTCGATCAAATGCCGCAACGCCTGTAACGTTGCCTGCGACTTGCAACGTGAAAGGCCGCGGCTGTCGGGCCAGCACCGACACGTAACCGACTTGCCTCTGTTTACTCGATAGAAAGGGCCGGGCTCCGGAACCTGTTCCCGAGACTCCCTAGTTTCTCTGTCACACTTACGACAAAGATGCACCTCTACAGTTCATTGTATTAGGCACCTACGACCGGAAATAGAAAGCTTATAGCCTAAACATACAGGTTTAGAAATTAACTCTTTTGCAGAAGGTCTGATACCAGCTAGCAGAAATTCCTTTTTTCGAAGAAGGAAGAAACATGATGGGGCTTTAAGTAAGGATGTTCGCAAATGAATTCTTTGTTTGAATATGAATAAGAGTTAGAAATACAATTAATGAAATATTGCAGGAGTTGGTACTTTTAAAGAGACCTGACTAAACATGGAAGAACCTATATAAATATATATGTGTAGGATTAAAATAGCTTTTTGTAATGTTTGAAAACATTTTCCAGGTATGTTTCAGACATGAATATGATACCATATTTCTAAAGGATACTGACTGATATATTACAGCTGTGACTCATGTTATTTTCCACTCCAACAAACTTATTTAGACAAAATGACTAGTCATATTTTTTGTGAAATTATTCATAATAGACACGATTCATTTGAATTCCTTATGACTAACGTTAGAGGTCGGAATTTCTTCCGTTTGTTTACAAGCTTTTTATATTACATTTATATCAGGTTTGTTGTACTCAAACTGTCTGGTTCACTACTCTATAAATTGCGTGTCGTCGTTTGAGTTGTATTTTAAGATTCGTTATAAATGTGTAGAATATTTAATTTTGGCAGCCTTCTCGATTAATTGAATAATTTCAGTGAATAATGTGACAGATATAATAAATTTCGTTTATGAGAGAGTTTACCTACTATCTCCAGATAATTAAAATTCTGATAAGTAGATATAGGTATTTAAATAGTAACATCAATTAAAATAGCTAAATCGTTCAAATGTGGTCGTGTGGGTGAGCACAGCCAATGCGTTGCAGATAGAAGAGGTTTCATGATACTTTCACTTCAGTATTTCTTCGTCTCAGTACATTTTACAAATTGAGTTAGAATAAGTTATCAGAAGTGTTGGTTAATGTAGTTGTCGTAAAGATATATGTATAGTGCGTAATCTATGCAATTACGGCGAAAAACACTCCTTGAATGTTATCGATAATCAATCATCGGACATCGATGTATATCAAGTGCAGATAAGGATATGAACTATCGCAATTTCTATTTGTATTCGAGGAAAAAGCAATTTGAGTAAACAAAATTATAACTTATTCTCACTTCACCAATCACAAAGTCGAGGCTCGTTGGAATCTTTTCTTAGCAAGCTTTCGTCAAGCTCGCCGCACTAAGCACACACTTAGCGTCAAGGAATCCGCATGCGGTTTGCAAGAACTTCGCCGCAGCGGGGGTCGGCTCACCTTAGCGGTGGCGACTGGAAGCAGGTCCTGGAGAGGTCGGGAAGCGGCGGCGGCGGGCGGGGCGGCGAGCGCTCATGCTCGCGGTCGTCGACCCGCGCCGGTGCGGCGTGCTGCTGCCACTAACTGTACACTTCACTGACACTGATGCCGACGTGCTGCCGGCGCAGGGACTCGGGACTGACTGGCGCTGCGGGGCAGCCGCCGCGCTCCGCGTGCGCCCGCGGCCTTGACCGCCCGCCCCCCTCTCCACCCCCTGCTGCGGCGCCCGCGCATCCGCGAGGGTCTCGTCTCCTCAGGTAGGCTCGGGCTCCGGCGCATGTTGCAGGCGAAAGTCAATACCGTTAGATCATTATTACGTTCACACTTTTTGCCGGCGTCACCCCGCCACCGGATTGGATGTTACAATGTATTCTTGTTCATGTTACGATATTTATTTTTGTCGCCAAGTACTGGAGATGATAAGGCACGACGGTCATTATTGTACATTAGTTATTATTTCTCTTAAATACTGAAGCAACTAATCAATACTGCTTTAATTTCGTTAATTATTCCCAGATCGTTACGCTAGTCGCTTCCCATTTGTTTACATACCTTGTGTTCTTGCCGTTTAACTTATTATCTTCAATTCTTTGGAAAACGCGCACTGTTTATAAGGAAAAGTCTCAACGTACCTAATCAGCACCACTGTAATTCAAATTTATTTAAATTTCAGATAGTTGCCACAATGCTGTAACAGCTAACAACTACCTTGGCATCTACTAAGTTAAGAAGTCTAGCTATTACTGAAACTACATCCAAACACTTTACCATTTTAATACCATGGCAACCAATATTTTTTGATCACATCACCACTAAATCGTAGCTCTTTTAAGTTTAATTTTTTTGTGCAAGTTGCAACAATCTACGCGCACGGCTAGCTCTTCTTCCCTTCGGGTTTTGAATATTCCTCTATAATATAACCATACATATGTATTATAAACAAATAAACACCGTGATCGTGACAACTCGACAGCGTCGTTACGTCACGGCTTCTGTTATTTACGTAACTAAGTATTCTCGTGGGGACACTTGTTTGTTCATTTCATTCCCAGTAAACAGGCATACATATTCATCATCGATTCGGAGGCTCTAGAGACCTCACGTGGCGTTTGAAAGTAGCCTTGCGTTTTAATAACAAAGGTTCATTATTTAATTTATAACTACATTATCTGTATGGGTATATTTCGTGGAAATATCTTCCATATCGGACCATGCATAGATTGCAGTTACGAGTATTTATGGCGCACATATAAGTTCCGAGTATATCTATAATTTCTTTTATTTTATATTTTAGAAAATGGGCGAATCCAGATTTTATTTAAAATGGTACGATAATTTATTTATGAGACGACGAAGAACAGAAAAAGTAATGGGCGTCAGAATAGCTAAAATAATCGCGGCCAGTCAGGCATATGAATGAGAGTTTGCTGTCTCACCAAGCATTGCGCACACAGGCAACGCTTAAAGCCTAGGGACCCTTTGGTAATGTTCGCCTTACAGATTGAGGGCACTCTGCCTGCCCTCACCTCAAAAGAACAAGAAACCTCAATGAAGAAACAAGGCATATTCAAAATTTTTTCGAATTTGGAAAAAGACAAATAATCCAAAAACACCAAAGTATCCAAAAACTAAAAAAGCGGGGACGGGCGTAACTTCATATGCGCACATGGATTAAAATGGAAATGGATGTAATTACATACATGTTTCGCTTGTTTATTGTAACCGTAACTCATTGTAAAGCTTAGATAACAATAGTCTTCTTCAGAAATACGTACTTTGTAGCCATTTTAGCGCAAATGGCTTTAAAAATATTTTTTTAGTTCTTTGAATTTTCTGTCGGCGTGTATACCTACAACCCGTTGATTTTTTTGAGTATTAAGGTGCAATTTTGAGCGGTTGTCCTACATGTGTTCCGCTTGGATATCGTTTGAAGCAGGCAGATCGTCTTCATTTGATTTACGTAATGTAAGTTGAATCAGCCTATCTACTAATTTCGACAGCGACGTTGTGCACCGTTTTGATGGGTTACATCAAAACGTTGTCAACACAAGGTTTTCAGCTCAGACATCCATTACATTTTTTGTATCTCAAATAAAAATAGTCGATCATACAAAAGTTGTAATAGGGTTTGAAGTACAGAAAAGCGTTGTACACCGTAGTTGTCAAACGCGTGAAGAATGCGAAATCAGTTTTTAAGCTATCCCCCTAAACATCTTGCCCGTCTTCGTGACTTGCACTGAGTTGCACTGCACTCTGCGCTTCGCATCTCGTTTCTTGTAGATGTTCTGCGCTCGACCGAGATAACGAGCTGGTCCGGGAATGCGGTCCCGCCGGACGCCGGCTGCTAGCCGCCGGCCGCCGGACCCGTCGCTCGTTGCCCCATCGGCATCGCTGCACTCACATGCGAGCTCGCATTTCAAAACCATTGTCTTGTATCGGAGAACAATCGGATGCTATAAGTGCCGCAATACCAAAACATCATTAGTTTCGTAATGCCGGAACACTTTTGTTCACAAAATAATCGCCCCAATTTGTGTAATGGTCGTAATTATTATAGTTTCAGTAATCTACGTATGACGAATTAAAACAACATACAAAAAGGATCGGCGTCAGGCAGTCGGCTGTAAAACTTTAGAAACTTCCCAAATCATAATGACCTTGACTAGTATATATGTATGCTGCTGATATATCTATGTATATCCGGCTGTTCTCCTCTACGGATCACAATTATGAGCCGATTCCCGTGAAATTCTGTAAATGGGTTCAAATTACACAGAATTTTTTTTTGTTGATTAATTTTTGGAAAATTTTCAAGTTGGTTGAATTGGTGCTTAGGACCATTGTGAGTTTGCGGTGATAAGACTTGCAAGGTTTACAGCTCAGTGAACCACTAATCTTAAAAGGAGACTATGTCCCAACGTTAATTTCTACAGGAGAACGAAATACCTACGTGTGTAAACACTTCGATCACGTATATAAAACAGTAAACATGATAAAAGGACACTCGAAGTGATTTATTTGGGGAGCAAAAAGTTGGCAGTATTGCTGTACGTATTATTTACTCACGTTTAACAATGATTGGTTTCAGGTTTTTGATACATATTTTTTTATTTATTGTAATAGTAGTTTATGGTAATCTAAATTTATACGGGATAAATCAGTACCTTGCTTCGAGCAACACGGCTTCTGTACGGAAGCCGTGTTGCTCGAAGGTACCATGCCATAGAGCCTCCCATAGATAATTTTAACCTCAAAAGGTCGAGGCAAACAATATCGATTGTGATTCGTTCCGGCTGGTCGGTCGTGTCGCCGCATCGCCACCAAACTCCGATTTTGCGGACACTGCTGGGGCGTGACTGACCCAGCACCCAGCGCCGGTGATCTTGATGCTTGGTCACTGACCTGGCTTCACGAAAACAAAAAAAATAGTTTATACACTGCCCAACATAAAAAGAGTAATATTTTCAGGGAACATATAACTACATATAATGTTTCGGAAGATTTAAAAGTATGAGGTAGTGGTTTAAGAGTGCAAACCATAAGCGAAAGATGTAAGCTTCTGAGTTTAAAGCCCGATCTGACTCAAGTGCGGTCATTTTCATCGACCACTTCCTGTTTTCAATGAAGAAAAGCATCATGCGTGAGGCAACCTGCACACTCAAAGATATTTCACTAGCGAATGAAATGGAGGCGGTAATAATTAACCACTACAATACTCCTGCCAAAAATACTAATTATGCGTGAGTCTTTACACACAATGACACCAACAAGAGCCTAACTCATGTTTCAGGCGGAGTCGTTTATTTTTTGTTTTATTCAATAAAAAATAAAGACAATAATAGTTAGTGCCGTCTGGTTTTTGGGCCAAGGTTGCGATTCTGTTTTTTTCAATAGACGACTGGATAAGGACTAGCACTCACTGGTGCCAAAGCCAAGAAAAGTAGTTATGGGTGGGATTGATTAGGATTGTCGACGTTTCATATGATATCCAGAGTCCCGTTAAAATACAAATAGCCAACAAAATTGAAATAAAAATATATTGAAACAAACAATAACCGTCGGCCAACGAATGATTATGCCGTTGGTGCTGATAATGATGTCTTAACAGCAAACCCTGGGCTCCGAAATGTCACAGATATCGAGTTACATGATGTTTTCATCTAGGTAGTTAAATACATGAAAAAATAATTCAATATTCGATCACTAAAATGTCTTCGTTGTTTGGTTATTTACTCGTATTGTAACCACGCACATTACGTTCTATACTTGTAACATTTCGCAGATCGAAAGAGCTAATGAGATTAGAAATGTACCTAGAGTATTGTTTCAAATTACAAAATACTTTAATTAAGTAATGCTTTGTTTCATAACAATGTTTAAGTTCCATCAGACCACCAGACATAACAAAATACATACGGACTCAGATAAATCGATACAGATGTGGATAAAGGGAATCGTCGTGGCTTACAAGCTAACGCAAACAACAACAATAATGTTACATAGGAACTCCACTCTGTCGTTTTTCCGATAGAATGCTTTCATATTGTATCTCTTGAAGTGTTGTTTAATTTGTGATTCCTATTCAAAATTATTCCGAAAACTGGTTTTCAGACCAGCTGATCAAATGCTTCTCTTTACGCACAGAATCTAAGCTGACTATAAACTGTTTTAGTATAGTTTAAATGAGCGTGGGAAATGTTGAAAATTTGGATAGTTCCTTTCTCGAGGATAAAAGATACTAGTAGCGCTCATAGTTGCATACATATACATGGACGATTTTGTAATGTACTGTCATGTACAAAGACACGACAAGCTGTCTCAGTGCTCGCTCAGGAAGGCGCGGTGACACTGATGAAAGTCTGCTCTAATTAGCTACTTTCTTGAAGACTATCCATCATGTAACTGCTTTAAATGCCTAGTTAATTGTCGTATTGGAAGTACTTCGCATACGACGTGTTTCGGCCGTTCACCGACCTTGGCTAGGGCCTGTGACCTTGCCAAAACTTTCATGCTGCCGGAATCTTGCAAAACTGGTTTGGAAATATTTTAGTTTAAGCATTTCCTGCTGTATTCATATGGAGTCACGAATCACCATTTCTTGTACAGTATCACGAACTGGTCCCCTACAAGTTATTAATTATTAAAATTACCAGCTTTATCTCCGTAGGATGAAAGTGGTAGTGGGTCAGTTGTCTAAGAGTGCGAATAAGCCAAGGTGTCCGGCTCGTTCTATGCTCAGCCTGACCTGTACCTCTGAGTTTGTAGATCAATCTGACTCAAGTGCAGTTGCATTTTCATCCACCACTACCTGCTTCCGGTGTACTAAAACATCGTGAGGCAACCTGCATACTAGTAGATTCTTCAGTAGTGTGTGATTGAAGAAGTGAATGGCAATCTGCTCCATTATAGCTTGACCGAAATAGTCACTGTGTGCGTTTCTTACCACACAAGGATCCAGAATAGTAGAGCTTAGCTTTTGAAAATTAGAAAAAGGAAAAAGAGAATACACCTTACTCGGGAAACGATTGACTCATTCTTCTAAGTTTGATTGCGTGACAAAAACTCTCTCTCTCTTCTCTGCTGACTCTTCCCAGACCCTCTAACTATCTCCAAATGACATTCCATCAAAATAATTTCAGGGGCTGAGCGTGAACAGGTGGGATAGACAGAGTTAACAAATTCTCAGTTGCCAGTTCATAGTTCCACTGACGTGGAAGAAGAGCCAAGATAACGATCGTTACAGATCATGTTTCCATAGAACGCTCGCACTACGCATGACAGCTCTGGCAACACCGATCTCTCGCTAATTGTATGTGTCCACTGCACACTCCGCGGCTCGCCGTGGTGTGGCGTCGCGGTTAGATGGAGCGGAACATCGGGGTCAGCTCATGATGCAGGGGGGAAGGGGGAGGGGGGACCCACTTCTGCGGGTATAATTGTGAGACGGGTGCACGTGTGCCACGCTCCGGATCATCCATATAATGTAACGTGGTGAATCGATTTCAAAATCCTATAACACCGCGGCGAATTACTCGTTTATTTTATATGTTACCACAGAATACATAATATGTAGTTGATGTTACCGTCTGCAAAGCACACGGAGTTTGTAGCTGTGATAGCCGTAGATAAAGGGTAAAATTGCTACTACTACAATTTTATAATGGACCCACGTACATCGGAGTAAATGTTGGCGACAGTCTACTTGGCGCAGAGATTAAATTATCAGCTTACTACACGAAGGGCTCTGAGTTCGAATCCCGGTGCGGTGAAAAGATTTCTACTTTATGTTTACAAGTAGGTAGGTATATGCCATTTGTCTAGCTAGAGCTACCCAACGTCAGGAGGGTGTCCAGCCGTAAAGACAGCCTAATCATTTTACAGTATGAGTAGCGGGCTCCGACCATAGATATCAGAATATGTACATCATGGCTCCGACGCATCACATTGCGAGGATGCAACCAGGAAAAACTTTAAAGTAAAGAGAAGCAACTACGCGTGTCCATCAGCAGCTTATGTGCATATAAGACGCGGAAGAGGCCGGGCGCGCGGCGTGGCCAAGGGCCGCGTCCGGGTCATCTCATCGCACATCGCGCGAAGATGACACGTTCACACGTACTTACGAGGCCGTACTTGCGTCATTCACAGATTTCCTACGAATTTCTCCGCATTTACTTATTGAAGCTATAGTATTTTTATCGTAATTAATACCTAACACATATGCAAAAGTGAGTTTGTATTGTTACGCTTTCACGCCTTACTGTACTGATTATTATGAAAAAGGGCATACGTAGATATCTCTTATCCCGGAAAAAGTACTGTTCCCGAAATATCTACACGAGAGGGAATACGCACACGCTCTTGATTGTCATCATCACACAGGCGTAGCCAGGTTTTGATTTCGGGGTGAGTTCAGGAAAATCAAACGACTAAAAATGCGTTAAATAACTGTAATATTCATGACAGCCGAGTCTTTAAGTGTGAATGCGATCGGATAATCGACGGCGCGGGTGGTGGCTTCAAAAGACATTCATTAACTATAAATATAAAAATTAACAAGTTATGGCACTCGCCTCTCCTTATTTTATTATTATTATTAATGATAATATCCTTCTTTTCGATTAGATTTGAACTCCTTTATAACATTCCCCATTCGTTTTAGATGAAAAGCGAGTCACTGTACTACCTAGCTTTTATATCGCCTGTCGGAGATGAAAGACAATAAACGGACGGACAACATTTTGCGTAGTGATCACACTCATTTTCTAGTAGGCTTACAACAAAATTCTTTTTTTTTTCAATATTTTTTTTCTCAAATGATGAGCATAATTCGTGGGAGTCCTCTTTCACCTCGTCGTAAACACGCCGCCCACCGGTCGCGACGACCGCCACCATGACAGATTTAATAATAGCGTACTGCGTCTAATAGTAACGCTAAGTTCATTAACTGCTCCTCTTTCAGCTTTCAATGTGTTTGTAAACGTCTCCTACGCATCACTGAGCGTACAGAAATAATCACTGCTCAAAAACTGGCATTATGGATATTATAAAGAAGATTTTTTTTTATTAATATAAGAGGGCATAGATCACGCCTCGATTGAGTTTGAATTTATATCCCCCAATACAAATTCAATACATTACGTATTATTTCTAGTATCAGTCCAATATTTTTCTGTCGGTCGTATGCCTGATCACAAACTACGAAGAAGATACTATTACTAGTATCAGACGACCCACTGCCTTATGCTTTCTCTAGGCAATAAAGATCATAAACAAATAAGGGAGTGGGGGTGCAAATGAAAAAAATGTCATACAATTACGTTTGAGTTTCTATTGGGGGGCACAAATTCAAACTAAATTGACGTGTGTTCTAGGCCCAAAAATTCGTAAAGGCAGTTTTTCGGCAGTGTGCCTGATAGTAATAATAGTATCTTCTTAATCTTCTTCGTAGCCTCCATTCGTTTCTTCGTAATCTTCAAAATTTATTAAAACATTATTTTTTAGAGGCCAGTATTTTTCTTCCTGGTAAAAAGGTTGCAAACTATTTGTGATATTTACTAACAGACATTTAATACAGTATTAAATATCCATGATACTTACTATACCTATTGGTACATTGATGATGATAGATACAACTCCTTTGCCTGATCAACACGCCGGTTACCACTTTCGACAACCGACATAAAAGATTTAATTGTATTTCCTATTAGTATTTAATTAACTACTCTCTTTCAGCTCCGCGTGTGTTTAAATACGTCTATATTTATGTACCTATGTACAGAAATTACGCGTAAAATAATCTTACAAGGCTCTCGTACGTGGCTAAGCATATTAAAGAGCCGCCATAACAACAGCTTTAATAAAACCTGCTAAAAGTAACGCTCTAAGTGCATTAACTGCTTCTCTTTCTCTAGCTATGCGTGTGTTTATATACGTCTAGTTTGTAACACTACGCGTACAGAAATTACGCTCCAACGACATTTTGGTAATTAGGTACACTTTGGAGGTGAGTTCTTGAAGGATATCGCAAGAGAGTACGAGTACCGTGGTATAAACTTATTACAGGGGAGCAGAATAAACTAGTAACTACTACTGTTAGCAAGATCTACTCGTAGTTCCAGGTCAGAAGAAAGGAAATAAGTGTAACATTTTCACAATTCTCTGGTCTAGAAACTGGTTCAGTAGCATTTTTGTATCAAAGGCGACCAATGATATATGTAAGTAAGTATTTTTCTGGCAGACTTTACTTCTTTATGACGAGTGTTTTGCAAACGGTCCCCCAGCCGGCCGGCTTTAATAGATTTATTTGAATAATCGCTTCTATTCACAGAATATGAAAACTGTTTGTCGTAAACTAGCACGCGTCTGGCTGGCTCAAACGGCCACATCGTTTGTCATGTATTTTTTTGTCAGTTAGTCAGCGGTTAAAATGCAGTATTAAAACTAATGTAGTATTGAAATGTCAAAAGTACGTAAGCATTATCAGCATTTACGCATGTTTAATAGCTTCGAGCGATGTCCTCGCAGGGATAAGAGACCACATGTGGCATAAAAATATCTTGATCCCCTCCATGTTTTGGGATGCATATTAAACTGATGGTCCTGATTGTCATCAGTAATGACAGTCAGGCTACATAAAATGTAAGATATGCTATTAGATAGATTGAAGAATCTAACACGAGTATTGACCCAAAACAGAACTACAACAACACAGAAATAGAAAACCAACAACTTTTCAGTATGGGTATGTAATTTTATTAGATTACACATCTAAACGGACAAATAACACATATTGAGCTAGCCCGTAAAAGTGAGTTCGAGACTTGTGATAATCATTCTGACTTAAAGATATTATCTATATTTTATTATTATATATTATTTTTGTTGTTACACGAATTTCTAAAAGAAAGATAAACATTTTTTCTAAAAACCGAATTTTGCAATCAGCCCTAAATAATGTTGAGCAGAAATCACCGCAAAGTAGATACAAAAGAAATCTGCTGCTGCGTACATTTCGGCGACGCGTGTGACCCCACAAAGTACGTGTGGCCCCGATGAAGCATTCGCTAATGAGTCACAACTTCAACACAAACAAATAATCAATTCGACACAGCTTGCAAATAATTGACTTGACGTGTGCTTGCGTCTTTACGCAACTATGTTTTATTTCACAAAATCAAATTATTTTCCAAATTCATTGCAAAATATATTATAGCTCGACCTTCTGTTTACTTGATGAAAATTATTATAGTATATCTAATAGAGAGTTGTATCCGAATCCTTAACTATTTCGTACACTTGTAGTCAGTGAAGACAAAAGCAAAGAAGCTAATAGATCCTTATCTAGCTTCTTTACTCTTGGTTGGCCATGTTATTTAGTTTATACAACTAAAGACTTCTTTTAGAAAATTTCCAAGCTTAATATCTACATAGGTACTTCATAATTATCTTTTGTAAGCACATTCTAACCCGATGATAATTGTGTTGCTGTAGAATCGATGCGTCGGCTATATTTTGGACAACACCGTCTAGTATTGTATAGTGTAATGATTTGTCGTTCATTATTTATCTTACCTGTTCCGTTTCACCCAACTTCCAGTGCTGGTACCTTTCCGGTAGCTAATTTTCTTGGTCGTGATGTTGAGGTAAAATTCGTAATGTAACACCTGTGCCCTTCAATTCGAAATGCAACTAAAGCAATTTTCTGAGGTTTTTTTATTACATTTGCACAGAATGTTCCAATTTCCCGCATAAGCAGCCGTTTATGCCTGTGACTGCGACGAATCTCGAGTCGTGGCGAATGTGATTGGAGCAGACCTGCGACGATGTCACGCGTTAGAGCTGCAACCGCAAGGGCATCCAGCGCGCTGATTGCATTCAATTGGATTTGATGCGGCTGTTAACAACGTTTACTCAGCCGATTTATTCCGGGTTGCTTTGTGCTATTGATAGAAGGTCAAAGGCTCGGAGAAAAGTCCTAAGCAAGTCAGAGACATTATTAAAACTCGAACTGATAGTAGGGAGCCAATAATTGAATGAGATCGACTCAACGAATAATTACAAACGTGTTAAAAAAACCGCCCAAGTGCGTGTCGGGCCACGCGCAGTGTAGGGTTCCGTAGTTGCGAATGACAACTTTGAGTTCACACTGCTCACACTCGCACCTCATAGTTTTACGATCAAAAACATCTAACGATGAAAATTGTATGACATTTGACATTTTCGAGTACATTTTGTAAGTTGGTTGTCTATAACTTTTTAGTTCATACTAAATACTCAGCTCTGATAGTTTTCCTTTCAACTTCAGTATATATACTACTGCTGTAATTTTTTTCACGTATCCATATATAACCTACCTCTAACAAAAATTTGCAATTTAAAACCAAATATTTCGGAAACGAATCCCTAAATTGAAAAATGGTGTTCTCAAATTCACTATATTTTTCAAAGACCTATTAAACGATACCCAACACAATGGGTTTGTATAGAAAAAAAAATATTACTCCCTCTTTACTAGTATGAGAGCTACCCTAAAAAAAATTTATTTTAAGATTTTTATCTACCACTTTTTTGGCATGATTAATATACATACCCATACCAAATTACGGCTTTATAGTACTTATAGTCACTGAATAAAACCGCTGACGGACAGACAGACAGACAGACATGGCGAAACTATAAGGGTTCCTAGTTTACTACGGAACCTAAAAAAGGTTTCTGAAAATTTGTCACATTCCCAATCATCATGCAATCAGTGGACGAGGTTTAGAATCCTGGAAAACCAACAACTACTTCAAGTTTTCAGAGTATCTCATGTAGGTTAGTAGATTACTACTAACCTACATGAGATACTCTGAAAACTTACTTAGTTAATTTTAATTTATTTCATTCTCTTTTAGTTAAATACCTCCTTTCAAATTGACCCTCTGTGAGCGTGTATGAGCCACTTCCTGGTCCTCCCCGTATTGTTCGTCTCCGTGGTGTGAGATGGTTACACAACATGTTGCGCCACTAGAGCGCGCCACATGGAAATGTGTTGCGGTTCGCGTGATGACCTCCGACCCGCACCCCCCTGCACCCTCGGTTGATGTCACTTACCTAACAACTGAAGTTATTTGTGTAGGATGTATCGCCATATGAGAGGAACATTATATTCTGCGAGAGTGTATTGCATTAACAGACTTCATGCGTTCTCTAGATGAGCTATGTATCACTTATGGCCCGTTCTACTCCTGGCTTCCTTACATCTCTGTTGATGTCGTTTGCCTAAACAACAAGTTCTGAGGAACGCTGGGACATCAACTGTTTTTTGTCACTCTATTTATTCCTTTTTTACCCGACAGCGGCGATTTCCAGAAGGAGGGATGTCAGACCTGTATGAATGTCCGCTCATAACTACATAATGGCGCAACCGATTTCTTTGAATTATACGTCATTAGATACGTCTTGCTAGCGCAAGTGTCACTGGAATATAGAAATCTTTTAATCAAAATAAAATTACTTTACAAAAATTACTTATACTTATATTACCTTATAAGAAAAAAATAAACTGATAATAAATAAATACTTAATTATTATTTATTTACTTAATTTTTACTTTATTTATTTTTTACTTTATTATTCATTTATATGTTTTTTTTTATAGTTACTTATTTTTGCTGCATTTCATGATGCCAGTTATACAAAGCCAAGTATTCCTTGGTAATCAAACAGTATTCGCAATTCTTAACCACTGGACCACGGACGCTCCCAAATTAAAATGAATATCTTAGTCAGGCGCCGGTTTACTAGTGTTATGAATATGTTTGTAGCCAGCTGTCACTGTGACAAACAAACAAACACAGCGGGGCGGTCGTCGACTTCCTGCCGCGATTAGTTCATGTGGTGTACGTACAACGTACATCTACGTAGTATGTCGAGTGATGACGACACATGACGATACTCGACCTCGATAAATAAAGAACACTATTTTAATATCTTATATCTCTACGTACATCTACTAGTGTAACGTCACACGACCTCGTTAAATAAAGAATTGTTTTAATTATTATCTTATAAGCTCAATGTCATGTGACGAATGTGTACGCCGTGAAAAGCCTGTATATAAACTGTGGAAAAACCTACAATAAAGGAGTTCAGTTCAGAGTACTGTTGGGAAACCAGCACACACCAAATAGCGTTTTACAATATAACACCCCCGCGTCCCGTCGTTTCACCACATGGCGACCTTTGCCAGTGCCGTGCCTCGTAGGTACTGGTGGCACGGATGTTCGTACGCGTTACCGCGCAAAATGATAAAATTTGGACAGCAAGAAAAAGAAGAAACTATACGGAAAATTCAAGAAAATATAAAAATGTTAGAAAAAAAAATGTAAAGAAGAAAGAAAAATGAAGATTACTAGAAATAATGGCCAATATTGAAAAAATATTTATGTTAAAATGAAAAATAATATATTTTTGAAGAATAAGAAAAATAAGCTAAAATTAAGAATAAATGAAAACATAATGAAGAAAAAATAAAAGTATACATTGAAGAGAGAAGAAAGAAGCCAACGGGACAAGGATGGTGTCCAGGGTATAGCCCGGCCCAGTTGGAGCGGTGTTCAAGAATATCCCAGCCCGGCCCACCCTGCTTACTGCATGTAGCAGCAGCCAAGCGAGCACCTGCATTGTGATCGTCCCCGGGCGCCAGGAGACGACCACTTGCTGTGAAGTATTTCAACACCAGGAATCGACGACTTACGGAATATTCTTTTCAAATAAGGTATTATATTTTACGAGTATTTATTGACTAGGTATTCCCCAGTAAACGTACTATATTCGTATTTTTTTTCTGATATATGGCAATATAAGTTTTATTATTGATGTTGTTTTACGTTGTTGAAAGTAACTACAACTATACGTGTAAAGTAAAAGATATTAAAAAATTTCGTGAAAGATTCTCACTAAAGAGAAGATAAAGATAAAAATAAGGATTTTTGTGTGCATCGTTTTATAATCATAATTCCTCGTCAGAAAAACGAAATAATGTGACACAGATATGTAATTAGGTATATCTATAAATATAATAATGTGTAATAAGTTTTGTAAAACATGATCAGTAGGTTGCACGAGCTGCACTGCTGAAATATATCATGAAAATGTCAAGGTCATAAGGATACAAGAGCAGGCCAGAATCTATTTTATCTAATCCGATCATGTCTAGGTCGAGCTACCATTCGTGAGGTTGATATTTAAAGATTTACCTGTAAAACATGCCCAACGAGCAAAGACGCCGTTGTAGGCTTGGCCCAGTTAAGGAGCCTTTTAGAGACGCAAATGTCTTAAGAAATGAATAATGTGTAAAAATGCCATACGAGCAAAAATGCCGTTTTTGGCTAGGCCCAGATAAGGAGCCTTTTAGAGACACAAATGTCCTAATAATGAAATAAATGAATAGTGTATATTCATAATAATTACCTTGTATCCTGTGTGTGATATGTACCTTGCTTATGTTATAATGTGATGAACACTTATTTACATATACCTATGAACTTTTACAAGTAACTAACCCACATAAGAACTAACTGACGTACACACAACAATTATTGTTATCATTTACTTTTTCCACTGAGTGTAATAAAATGACGTAGATAACACAGTGATGCACACACATGTTATAGTAATACTAATAGAAGAAATCTTCATATTACTACTTACAACAAATTGATATAGGAAGACCTATGACGTATAAATTTTTGTCATACGTTCTCAGCATCCATCTGATTGATATTTGTAATATGATATCACAGAAGTGATATGAAAAGATAATGTGTATTTTTTTCTCTATAATTGTTATTAGTTGTAACAAAAACATTGTAATCCATTTTACTATAATTATTAGATACTAGCTACTTATTCTATAATAAAATTTTTCTCAAACATGCTCGGAAATGTAGGCATTACTGTAGTAAAAAGAAGACCGGAAGTTTGTAATTCTTGGCTCATTCATCGCATTGCCGGCCTAGGCCAGGAAATAAGTATGAAAATTACTTCCCGGCCGCTGCTCAAAACTTTTTAATTAATCTATGTAACGTAAATTATGTCACTTGTCATACAGCCAGTTTACTACCACTGCATTTTTAAAAAATGCATATAATACGTGAATATAACTACAATTTCATTAAAATATCGATATGTGATCATACGAAAATATGCTTAATTTTCGTTGCGAGAGAAGAAAACAATAATCTATGATCTATTAAATTTTTTGTGAAAAATATGACTGGGCTCTATGGGCATTGTTTCCTTTGCTGGAATTGACAACTGAAAATAAAAAAATTAAAAACTCGGGAGATCTGTTATTTTCACTATACCCGTAGTGATTAACGCCACTGCCGAAAAACTGCCTTTACGGATTTTAGGGCATAGAACACACGTCAATTGACTTTGAATTTATGGCCCCCCATAGAAACTCAAAAGGAATTGTATGGCATTTTTTTCATTTTCACCCTCACTCCATTATTTGTCTATGATCCTTATTGCCTAGAGAAAACATATGGCAGTCGGTCGTCTGATACTAGTAATAGTATCTTCTTCGTAGTTTGTGATTAACGCTTTGCAGTAATTGATTGACATTGATTGTTTTCGGTAAATATGTGCAAAGTTGGTTATTTATTCGAAATGAAACGGTTCAAAATGAGTTTTAGTGATGAAAGCAACACTGCAATGGATTTTAAGTACCTACTTTGCCTAATTTGAAACTTGAAAGTGGAAAAATTACTACCGGCAAATACCTAGTAAGGGGAAATATTTAAGGCATGTAAGTTTATGTGTAACTTTAAGTTAAATTTCCTCACATTTATTGAGAAAATCTCTATACTTTCCTCGGCGGGAAAGTCCGGCAATCCCTTACTTCCCGGCCTCTGCAGTAATGTACTATATATTACGATAGAAATAAGACATAACTTATGTATGTTATGCTTGTGCTAAGGCTTTATTATGTACCCTAAAAAAAAAGTATGCTGGTCCTATTCGAAATATGTACTACTTGTATAATTTAGACTCGTTTTTCATCTACTTAATGTTGTATAACTTTATTTTTAAAACCAGAAATTGTAACCATAATTTACATAAACGTTTAAAAAAAAGAGGAAGAGAGGTGTAACTGTAATATTTGATTGTTTGTATACATTTAATAAGCCAAAAATTATTGTTAATTTTTGTCTCATAAAAAAGAGGGAAGGTGTGGTGTACGTACAACGTACATCTACGTAGTATGTCGAGTGATGACGACACATGACGATACTCGACCTCGATAAATAAAGAACACTATTTTAATATCTTATATCTCTACGTACATCTACTAGTGTAACGTCACACGACCTCGTTAAATAAAGAATTGTTTTAATTATTATCTTATAAGCTCAATGTCATGTGACGAATGTGTACGCCGTGAAAAGCCTGTATATAAACTGTGGAAAAACCTACAATAAAGGAGTTCAGTTCAGAGTACTGTTGGGAAACCAGCACACACCAAATAGCGTTTTACAATATAACACCCCCGCGTCCCGTCGTTTCACCACATTCAGGAGTTGCAGCCGAGGCGCGCGCAAACAGACGGATTGAGACGATCTGTCGGCAATCGTATGATAAGATAATGAGGTTTGCACGAGATTACATGTATTTGAAGAAGCTAATTTTGGAGATCATGGAAAACAAAGAATCTTAGTGATAAGATAATTTTAACTTATTTAAAAAAGATAAAGAAAATATGAATCAGCAAGGTTCCCCACTAACTCTGACGCTTACTTTTGTGCTTTAGAACAGAATTATTCAGTAAAAATATGTAATAATAAAATGTAATCAATTAAAATTTATAAAAACCGGGCGAATCATATTATATTAGTCATAATTAGTCCAAAAAAGGTTATATCCACGTTGCCGCTTTCATAATTTCGACTTAACAAATACAAGCGAATCAAAGCTTATAGACTAAAAAGAGATCTCTCCAAAATGTCAGGCCAGCGTGGAGAGTGTAGGCCATGTTAAGTTAAATTTTTTCTCGATTGTTAGGACGTTTATATCCTTCTCCTTACCTAAATTGAATGATGGTCGGTTTGATAAGAACCGTAACAAACAAACTTACATTTGCATTTACAATAATAGTTGGTATAGCTTTGGGCAACTAACGACTGTAGAGATTAACAAAACAATCAAGTAAAAAATAATGCTTATTAATTATGTTTATAACCGGAAGTAGTTGAAGGAATACGAGTTCATATTTAATGGCTATTTGTTACAAAGCTATTACCGCTAATGACGGCTTCCGTGCGCAGGCTAATACGCTTGTCTGCTGCACGAGAGACTCTTAGTTTGTTTTCAGGACTGATACAGGTATTTGTCTACGGCTCTGGAGCTATCCAAAGAAAGTTAGCGTCATTAATAACTTTGAAAAATTGTAACAGTAAAACTTGTACTTATAAAATTAAATACGGACAAATTACACAGATTGCTAGCACCAAAGTTTGAGACTTATGTAATGGGATACAACTCAACGATACGATATTTTGTCACAAATACGTTAAAGATAAATATCCAAATCCAAAGTCCAAATCTAAAAATTTTACTTTTCCATCTAACCGGGGATCGACCCCGGGACCTCCAGAGCGCCAGCTTGGCAAGATGACTGCTAGACCACAGAAGCCGAGGAACCACAGACACCGTGCTGCGACTTATAGGCCAATCATATCGTACAAATAACGTGGTTTTTCAGCAACTACTCAGCGCGCGGAGATTTCAGACTGCTGCAAATCTGGATAAAAAGTGCTATCTAGATGGACCCAACAACATACCAAAAGAGCAAGTACACCGCAATTATTGTAATTTCCAATGTAACAAATGAATGAATGTAACAAGGAAACGGGAGACACGCAAGGAGGAGCTCTTACCAGTAATGACTGGTAAGAGCTCCTCCTTGCGTGAGCAGCCGGCGCGGCGCGGAGCCGGCTACCGGCTCTCGGCTGCCGGCTACTCTACTCGCTGCTTCCGCGTTCTCGCTAAATGTATCTCGTCCGTCACTCGAGAGGTGTGCGGCGGGAGGGCTACCACGACTCACACATGGCTCTCAATATTTATTTCATACTAGCTGTTACCCGCGGTTTCGTCCGTCTACGTCCTTCTCATTCCCCTAACCTATGTGTTTGCAAAATTTCATGATGATCGGTTCAGTAGATACGGCGTGAAAGCGTAACAAACAAACAAATTCACTTTCGCATTTATTATATTAGTTGGTATTTATAATTAAACTAGCTGTTACCCGTGGCTTCGCCCGCGTGATATAGCCTATGTCCTTCTCAGTACCCTAACTTATGTGTATGCAAAATTTCATGACCATTGGTTCAGTAGATAGGCCGTGAAAGCGTAACAAACAAACAAACAAACTCACTTTCGCATTTATATTATTAGTTGGGATTTTATAAAATTACGTATGTCTCCAGTTTGATTATTACTATTTTTTTTCTCTTTTAATTATTTTTATCACCAAACCACGCACCAGCCACACTTGTTGACTGGTAGAGAATGCCCCCAATTTTACTTTTATTTTAATGTGCAATAAAGTTTAAATAAATAAATATTAAGGGCCAGGTGTGAGTCGGACTCACGAAGGAAGGGTTTCGTACCGATCAGATAAATTATCATTTTCAAACTGACCTGGGGCTAGGATGTTTATCACCTCTCTCTCATCATCATCACCACCAACTCCATCGTTCAGGCGGCGCGTTCCTGGGCAGCGAGCTCATCCATACCGGCTGGAGGGCTCTGCAGATGCTGGTGTTGCCCAACGTAAAATAAAGTGTGTACTTATGTGTGTGATACGACAAGCAACCGTGACATATTTATTTTATTTTAATTTATTAATTTATTGTGACATGTGCTATGGAATTACTTAATTCTGGATTAAAGTTATATTATTATTATTATCAGTTTATACAGCGTATAAACTGACGCTCTACATTCCCTTACAGGGGCGAGTAGACCGTCAATATCAACCTTCGCTTTGGGACCATTGCTGAATCGCGATAATTTTTTTGATTTTCCCATGCCAATCGCCTGGACAGCTGAACATTTTTGTATGAAAACGTCGATTTTTTTGAGTTCCCAGCGTTGATCCCATAAGAAAAGTTGTTCATATTGTCGGCCATATTTGTTGTGTGGTTTCCGGCAAAGTAGAATAGGACCACTCCAAGTCTCCCCGTGGATGTCGTAGAAGTCGACTGAGGAAACACAAGCTAAACAAAGCAATACACATCAAAGTGACCTCTCCAACCCGTCTGGCCAGCATGTAGAGTGTAGGCCAAGTCCTCTGACTGCCCTGGCTGATATATGGCTCTGGTGGTACAGACAGGGTCGTGCTCCTGCAGTGGAGACTAACAAAGACCTGTTGATGATAACGATTAACGGGCTGTTACCGATCAATTCACACGCTGTATTTGTTATAATAGTATCATTGAGTTAGTATTTCATAACACAAGTCTCGAACTTACTTTGGGACTAGCTCAGTATGTGTGATTTGTTATATTTATGTTCTCAAACATGCTTGGAAATTCTCACATTATTTTGACAACCTTGTTTGAGATAATTCGATATTACTGTACTGGCCAATACATACCAGCAAAGTATGTTTAAAAATCCATATCTGTCGTGTTATTAAAAATGGAATGACGAGTTTGCTGCGAAATAATTCAAATGCGGAGATTAAGAAATTCGAATTTCAAATTTGACCTGGCTAGTAAGCATAGATAAAAAAAAATCGAAAAATACCTACAAGATTTTGGCGCGATAATTTCTACATATTGTACAATTTGAACATTTTATGAATATTTCTGACATGTTTACATAAATATTTCATGCTGGTCTAGGATAAAAGAAAAATCGTAGAATATACCAGCTGCTTCTCTTCCCGTATAGTCCGTTAAAAGCAGGCCAACGGAGGGGGCGAAAACCTAAAGATAAGAATATATTATCAATAGATGATGCGGCTAGCAGCCCATCACTATTTTAATTGCATTTTCTACATAAAAGCCCACTACGCTAAACGTGGCTTTTGGGATTCGTCTCACCTGTAAAGGTAAAAACGTGATAATATGTATGTCTGTTTGTCTGAATATTTTTTTTTTTTTTAATTTCTGCGCAATATTTGAGTAAAATACTATACAAGCATTGGCCGCAATCAAGCATTGATGGACTTACGGCCTGGCCACGGGACATTCGCCGTGGCGAATTTTCGCGCGGCGCGAACGACGAGTCGACCGGCGAGTGAAACAAGAGAATAAAAAATTACCGAGCATGCCACGCGCACCGGCGACCGGCGACGCGACCGACGAATTGTATCAGGCGAATCGCGCGGGCGACCAACGGCGCGGTGGGCGAGTGAAACAAAATCGTGAATTCGTCGGCGCATGCCACGGGGTCGAGGCGGCAGTCGCGGCGAATAGTACAAGGAACAAATGTTTTTAGTCGGTTTTGAATTAGGCGAAATTTTAACGCGGATTAATGAGCTTGGCCAGCTACGTCTGGCCAAGATAAATTTTAAAATACCTATTACAAAAAAACATTGCCCGCACTGACTCTTTTCCACCGACTTCAAAAAAGAAGGTTTTCGATAGGCCCGTTTGTATTTTACTTTTATTTTAGCTTCTAACAAGTGTGCCAAATTTCACACGTGTTTTTTTGTAAATTTTTAGTTTGTATGTTGTCTGCTTGTACCTATGTTTTAGTATGATTTCGTATGTTATTTTATGTTTTTGTCAGTTTTTGTATGTTTTGTATGATTTTGTGTAATTTCGTATGTTTCATATGATTTTGTATGTTTTCATATATTTTGTATGTTTTTGTATGCTTTGTATGTTTCGTATGATTTTGTACGTTTGTCCATGCATATCTCGGAACTATAAGTCAGATTTTGAAATTATTTTTTGTGGTAGGTGGTACTGCAAGTTTCATCAAAATCGGTTGAGTGTTTTTGAGATAGATTATGTGTGTACGAGAGAAAAATTGAAGTCGGTTTTTTTAATACTTTTGTCTCCAATTCTAGTTGAATATTTTTCTTCGATTGTTCTCGAAATAAAATGTTTGGTAGGTATATACTATATTTTTTGTACTTATGAATTTTCCATCTGCCTATACTCCGACTTCTATTCAAATCATGTACTCCACAATCTCTTCCAAATAATATGTCTTTAACTAAAAATGTTTAATTTCTTAGCCAAATCGAGATAACTTTGATAAAGACATTAGGCTCTCAGATCTCCGTCTATTCTGGTCGCCGCGGCGAACGCGACTGCCCCGTGGCCTGCAAATCGCGCCGCACAATTAGTCGCTTCGCCCGTCGTGCCGTCGTTCGCGTCGCCCGTCCCCGTGGCCAGGCTGTTACGTATGAGTGCATCACACGTTCGTCCATCAATTCCTCTATTTCCGGCCGCTGCACTATATTGTACTGTTACTAACGAGTTTTATTTCGTTTTTACTTTCCTTTGTTTTTTAGACAATAGATACACGATCTGATCACATTTTACCTTCGAGCAACACGGAAGGGAGTAGCCATACGCTGCATTCCCCTCTGTCAAGGTACAAGCCAAAATTAGGCATATGCATGTCTATGTGTTAGTTGTGTGTGACTCTCTGTACACAAATTATTTTTTCTTTTTTATGTCATTTTTTGTGACAATGTCATAACTACTATCAAGTGACAGTTTAAGTTTTGTATGTAGGTGTGCGGAACTAAACTTGTGTGCACATTTCCCCCCGCAAAAAACGCCAGAAAAATTATCATAGTAAATTGTCGCTTTGCCCACTCCCTCCGTCCGGTACGGAGGCCGTGTTGCTCTATGCATTTTACCCTTTGTTAATCTTTCGGTACGGAATCCTAAAAATTAAAATGTCCGGAGAAAAATCCTTATTAAGTATCTTCTTTTAATATCTCCTTTTTAGGGTTCCGTAGTAAAAAAGGAACCCTTATAGTTTCGCCATGTCTGTCTGTCTGTCTAATGTCTGTCTGTCTGTCAGTCTGTCTGTCCGTCCGCGGTTTTACTCAGAGACTATAAGTACTAGAAAGCTGTAATTTGGTATGAGTATGTATATTGATCATGGCAAAAAAGTGGTAGAAAAAAAACTTGAAAAAAAATTTTTTTAGGGTAGCTCCTATACAAGTAAAGTGGGGGAGTAATCGTAGTAGTATCGTTGAATAGGTCTTTGAAAAATATTGTGAGGTTGACAACACCATTTTTCGATTTAGGAATCCGTTTCCGAAATATTTGGTTTTAAAGAGCGAATTTTTGTTAGAGGTAAGTGTCCCCCCCCCCCCTCTATCTGCTAAACGGTTATATATAGATACGTGAAAAAAATTACAGCAGTAGTATATATACTGAAGTTGAAAGGAAATCTATCAGAGCTGCGTACTAAGTACAAACGAAACAGTTATAGGCAACCAACTTATAAAATGTACTCGAAAATGTAAAATTTCATACAATTTTCATTGTTAAATGTTTTGGGTCGTTAAACTGTGAGGTGTGAGTGTGAACAGTGTGAACTCAAAGTTGTCATGCGCAACTACGGAACCCTACACTGCGCGTGGCCCGACATGCACTTGGCCGGTTTTTTTCTTAAAATTAATTTACAACTCTAATAAAATTTAAATCCTGGGATGTGGTAACCCTAGGACCACAATCTAAATCAGACTCGTCACTCGAAGGTGTACAATACAAACTAAATCAGTCTCGTCAGTCGCCGGCCGCTGCGGGAAACACGGAAGACTTGACGCGTAGTATAATAGCTATTCACAGGCGCAAAACGAGCAAGAGTTACAACCGTATTCTAAGACGTTGTTCAAGTCGTTCACGCAAATTTATCGGAAGACACCTCAAGTTTATAGTTACCTATATTAATAGTTGTATCTTCAATTTGACATAAAAATATTAACTATGATTCGAGGGATATCTTTAAATCTCAGCTTTAAATGAATGACTGAGGTTCAGTTGAGCCAAGAAATCCTTTATTTGACTAGAACACAGGAAGTGTGACTCACTTTAACAGACGTTGGAAATGATGCATTTCTTTCTGCTTCAGAATTTGTAGCGAACGCTTGGAACTTTGTTGCATAACTTTAGATGGTTGTACTAACTCAATTTATTAGAAACTGAAAGTAGTGCATGAACTACTTTCAGTGTCTGTTCTGCGTAACATCGAAACATTGTAGATAATCACCATCATCTCAATTAACAAGCACGACTATAAAAAAATTATAATCCAATAATAATTACAGAGTCAAGCAGGAAGTTAAATGTATGTATAACAACTTTACTAAAAAAACCGGCCAAGTGCGTGTCAGGCCACGCGCGCAGATTAGGGTTTCGTAGTTGCAAATACTTGCCAACTTTGAGTTCACACTGTTCACTTTCGCACCTCATAGTTTAACGACTAAAACATCTCATCAATCAAAATTGTATGAAATTTCGCGTACATTTTATAATTTATTGCCTATAACTTTTTCCCCTATACCATACAAAAAGCTTTCTACTACTTATAGTCTCTCAGTAAAACCGCGGACGGGCAGACAGACAGACATACAGAAATAGCGAAACTATAAGGGTTTCATGTTAACTACGGAACCCTAAAAAGCAAACAGTGCCTTGTAAATTACCAAGTTCTCCTAAGAGACAATGCTAGAAACTCTAAAGAAAATCCAAAAACTTGCTTCTTGAAGGAGCTCAGCAGATATTATTTAGTATATTGGATTCCCAGAAACGTACGGCTAAAGCAATAAATAAGTTGGAACGAGCAAACCACACAGCTTCCGCGTTGCACAACGGCAAACTTCCGCCAACTCCCGCGGTCCCGGAAGACGAGGTGTCCCATAATTCGAGGGTTATCTCATCCCGCGCTATCTTTACGCAACACATCTCGCTTCCTCGTGGCCGGCACCATAACTGCCTGCACACCGCAACCTCGCATGACTTCCCTAACTGTACCCGCCGATACCGTATCACCTGACCACAATGAGTGGCTGAACAGACCACCACAATATATGACTGTATTTTATTACTTGCTAATTCATTTGCGTAGTAGGTAGGTACGGTTTTAATTTATGGCTCAATTTTCAGCATAAGTTCTGAAAAATTGAAACCAGGCATAAATGTGCACATATTACAAGTGCCATGTGTTTTCTAGGTTAGTTCATACACAGAGGAAATAAATACTACCTAATCACATATTGATACAAATATGTACTACCTACGTTCAGAAGAGGATAGGCCTATGATTAAATTACCACTCTCCCAACAACGAAAGCGTTAACCTGTGATTTCACTCGTTTGCATTATTAGGGTCTTGTTGAGAGCAAGAAATTGGGCTTTCTGGTCACCAAGAGGTGACCCATACTGGATATTTGCTGAGTTGATATTTTTGTTTGATTTTAACACAGGCTGGCATATACTTCCATTGAAATTCTGTAAAAACGTTTGCTGTGATATTACTCACTTCTATATTTATTTATCTTCCGGGCCAACGACACGAGCTAATAATGATTAATATGAACAGTTCCATTCTTTCATTCGACGCCTTTATGAAAATAGGTCATTGCATTTCAAAGTCGCCTCATGTGTTTGAAAGCTAGACTGCGTGTTATTCGATGCCAACTACTAGCGGCCATGCACACATGACTACACATCGAACGTTACGTTGCAGCTTTGAAACATGCTCTATTTCGTCGAGATAAAGGCTTTACACACATGGAATTGTTCCGCGTGATCAGCGCTCGTGCGTACATAGAAATTGCTTTCAGCAACAGAACCACTTGACCGTAATTGATCTGAACAATAACGGAGTTCGAAACGAATGCTCTTTTGAGCGAAATAGCTGAAATTTAGCGCAAGTGGGGCAACGCATGACCAGATTGCAAAAAAACGTTCGCGGACCACTTTTAAATACAATATTTGGGGGTTAAGTACTCTGAATGCGGCCAACCAAAATATTGAAGATCTTAAATATTTTCATATTTAGTCTATTGAAAATAACATGTATAATATTTGCAAAGACGAATCAATTAATGACACTGGTTAAATATGAAAAACTTTACCTTTGGCACATACGGAGTAAAAATCTAAATGATTTGAGGGGGAGACTCAGTCAATATAAACAACTTTTCTTATAGAACCATCATGGGAAGCCAAGAAATATCCTTGGTATGTCAAATAGATATGACTTTCAGCGTGTTCAGCTGTTCGGAATATTTATTTATGAATGCAGCTCAAATAAAATAGGCGTTATATTTTTAGTCAATACGATCGTATGGGGGACAGCAGCAACAAGTTGAGGGACTTTTTAAGAATATTTTGCGCGTCTTTCAAAGGCAAAGTGTATAAGCACTTTAAGATAAATGAAAAAGGTCGTTTTCCACCATGATGACCTGCCCCCGTATTTGCTAACTCGGATGACAGGTGTCGATGCCTATCAATCTAGAATTTACAGTTACAATGCGGGTTTTGCTTGCTCGAACTTTTTATTTTAAGTACAAAAACCGCATTGTAACAGCAAATTTTGTTGTCACCTGTCATCCGAGTTAGTAAATACGGGCTGGCCGGGGATCGAAACCGGGCCCACGTGTCGCAGGCTGGCGTGCGAGTTCGCCACGGAAGCTGTTATGGCAAATCAGTTTAAAGTATTCAGTAGCTATCATAAATTATGTCTTGATTGAATTGACGGTGAGAAACTCCTGTTGAAACAAAGTCTTGAATGGATTTCTCCACAGTAAACATCTTAAGATCGTTCACGTACAGCATCAATGAAATTAATAACAATGGGCCGAGTTGTGAACCTTGAGGGAAGTCAGAAATAATTGCGTCATTTTCTAAGTAAATAACTCCAGGATCGTTATTGGGGTGAAACGAATCACAATTAATTTAATAATAAATAGGTGTGAAAAATTGCACATTATGAAGGAAAATCAGGCAGTTACTCACTAGCCACTTCTTAACGTTAGAAACATGAATTACTTAATCGAAGAAAAAAAAAACGCAGGTAAACTAGGACTCAATCAGCATCTATTTTTGGCTTAGCTTTGAGAATCGGGCAGATTTTTTTATACGGGTCACTTTTTTATTTATTTCTAACATTTCGATCTCTTTTTTTTATTCTCAATTTATTTTTGCTTGCTTGCTCTAGTAAATAAGTGTGTATGTGTGAATTCTTATGGGCCATAAAAACTCTACGTACCTACCTTAAATATGATACTGTTTGATTGAAAAAAATTTGTTGCCTGCAGACTTTTAAATCTAGTTAAATCTTTAAACACTACGTTAGACGAAGTAAACTTTTACTTCTTGCAATGAAGAGAACGAACATTTGAATTTTAGGTCATAATTACACAACCGAATAGAAATTCATTAATTACTCTGTGACAGGCAGATGTGTTTTCATGATCATTCATTTGTTTTGCCGGTCATGCCTTCGCGGTATGAGGCGGCGTCACGCGAGAGATAGTGCCTCCGCATACAACTAACTCAACGTTCGCACTTCGGTATACATTGAGGAATTCATATCTTAAAGCACAAAATCTTTCAAGCATTATCAGTAATGTACACCAAAACGCAGGTGATTGTAGTTGTAATGAGGAGAGACTTGTGTGAGGCACGCAAGTGATGCCGCTAAGTAGCTCCGGGAAGCGCGCGGACACGCGTACTAATTAGAGTAGTGCAGTGGACGCACCACTCATTATCATTAATTACACCGAGTCCGCGAACCGGCCGGCTAATATACTTGTTACAAACAGGTTCACGAACCAAACGGTACATAATCAAAAAACAGTAATGACATGGAACGGATACAATTAGTTTATTAGACCAGAATCAGAATGCCTAAAAAACGTCAATCCGACGCACAATATACACCACTCGAAAGCCTTAAATTGCCAATAAATATTATATACAACAGCATGCAGGATGCAGGTGTAAATCGAAACATGTGTAAACCAAGCGAAGTGAATGACGCGAAATGAGAGTGAGGATTATTGAAATGGTGAATGATAAAAAGGAAGTAAGAGAAGACATGATAATATTTAAAAAAATTAAGACTTTTTTTCAATTCCTACTTTTACTTTGCTCAAATCTTTTTCATATAAATAAAATTAACATAAAATTACCAATACATATATTATACTGTATTTATTAATAATAAGTAAAACAAAAAACATTATTGAGTAGAAAGTGTAAAGAACCGTTCTTCGTTCTAAGGGAAACCGATGCCGCCGATACGCCGTGTTAACTGATGCAAATTCGTTTAGCGCGATGCGGCGAGGTGTGACCCTTCTCCCTTCCAAGTTAGCAACAGGCCCTCTTACTTCGTTAGCACCGACTTGTTTGTGGGACACAAAAGCATCCGACATACATTCATCTGTTGTAAACAGAATGGCCTGTGAGATATCATGTTGAGCTCAATGTGTGACCCTTCTCCCTTTGCAAGTTAGCAACAAACCCTCTTACCTTGTTAGCAGCGACTTGTTTCTGGGATACCAAAGCATCTGACATACATGTATCTGTTGTAAATAGCCGGACCTGTAAGATATTATGTTTAGCCTAAAGCGGCAAGATGTCACCCTTCTCCCGTGGCAAGTAAGCAACAAACTCTCATTTGGTACTTCTCATGGTTTGATGTCTCAGAGGCCAGCCGCTGCTAACGAGGTAAGAGTACCTCGTTAGCAGCGGCTTGCTTCTGAGATAAAAATAGATCAAACCATCTGACATACACTCATCTGTCGTAAACAGGAGGGCCTGTGAGATATCATGTTTAGCCCAAGGCGGCGAGGTGTGACCCTTCTCCCTTCCTTTGACCTCCTTAGCGAAGAAAATTATGCCGACACTACTTATTTGTAGGACACAAATGCTGCCTTTTGGCAAACGTTCATATCATGCTAATATTACCGCTCCTAGCGGAAAGAAAGCGTTGGACGTCAGATACTTGTATGTAAAGCGATGAGACGAGCCGTGACCTTTTGGCACATTACCAACAGATAGACCCTCTCACCTCGTAAGCGCTGACAATTGGCACGATTTGGGCGCCGGTGCTGGCAAGCCTAGAGTCATCTGGCATAATTCGTCTCTTGCCAAAAGGATACCTCATCGCTACTAGCTAAAACCACTAAAGTACCACTAAAAAAACTATGCCAGAACCTTTTAGGCAAAAAGGATCTGGCATAGTTTGACGACGAACATAAGACTGCCATGGCTGATGCCAGCCGGGGTCAACGACATAACGAGCTTTCATAAATATGTCACAGTAAGTGGTTGCTTTACATGTAATATTGCTCACACACACCTACTGGACAATTGAACACCTCATCGAACGGCACGCTTTGCTTTTGTGTTATTTTTTAGACGAATTATGGAGCACCTCATGTAGAATATCGAAACAGTATGTCAATGAAACCAAAATTAACCTATGTTCTTAGCCAAGAGAGATGTGCTTAGAGTTGCACAACAATTTTGAAGTATAAAATAAAACAGCAATTTCTTTAAATGACGCTGCTCACATTCCTATGTCTAAGACAATGAGGCAGCCTTGCAGCGGCGCGACGCCGCATTAGAGCTGATTGGGTGATGGTGCGGCAGCCGTAATGACACCTCGTTGCTCCATTAGGCCGAGGCCGCTCCAATTGGGTCCGATACCACGACAGCGACGGTACAGAAGTTACTCGTGTGTGAGTGTGACTTTAACCAACACCACACGTCGTGCATTTGCGGGTTTTGGCACGTTTTGCCTACACCTTTGATTCTCTGAGATACCTAAGAGAAGAACCTCATAGCAAAAAAGTCATTGATCTTTGAAAAAGAAACATCCTGACCTATCCAGCGCGTAGCGCGAGCGAAGCGTCCCCGCTTCTGTCCAGCTGTACTCCTCTACAGGTCGCATTTCTTAACATATTCTCGTGAAATTTTGTGAGTAGGTTCGAAAATAAATAGATAATTTGGCAATGGCCGCATACATGTCATAAGACTCGCAAACTCCTCAACTTACAGAGCCACTAGTAAGTATAAGAATACTAACTAGCGTACAATTTTGTCACCGAGTGATAATATATCCCATCAATTTCACATAGTTACTAAGCAGACAATAGATTAGTCTTGGGTCCTATTTAGGGACGTAATGAGCAAAAACTTATTTCCAGATTTTACAGACAAAGGTAGACTATAGATCTAAGTTATTAATTATTGGTGGCGCATTGATAGGAGTTAAGCAATAGTTTGCATTAACTAACTGATGGCAGAAGCACACAAAGTAAAGGTTGTAGGGGCAATAAAAACATTTTGTAGATGGTACTCGGGAATAAAATTACTGAAAATTAGCGTATCGATGTAAGTATTTCTAATGTGTTAAATATCCATCAGTGCGAATGGCTAGGGCAGCGAATTCGAAATCGGTCAACGGATCTTCATCAATGGGGCACACTTGTTCAAAATTGCTCATACGTAGACTATTTATATTGCAAAAAGCTGAGCACATGTCGCAACGCGGGGGGCGCGGCGCACTGAGAGCATCTGATTGTCGTGCGTCATCCGCAGCCTGTTTGCGATCACAATGCTCTGCAATCAAATTAGTGATTCGATTTACTCGCTTCCTGTTATTGAGGCAAATTTGGTTTGGTACAGCACACGTTTATTGCGACATGCTAAATTACGTTTAAATATTTTTTTAGATTCACTAATTGTTACATTTTGTTTTCGCAACTTCAATAAAATTTCGTTTACATTCACATTGATATAAAAAAAAACCTAGTCTAATAGAGAGTATGGTTGGCAGTTTCCACCAGCTTGTGATCCAATCATCAATTGTTTGATCACAATCTGGTCATTAAATCGCAAGTTTAGCAGATTACTACAAAACCTCCGGACACCGTGCGTACACCCAGAATATTATAAACTGTAGTGTAGGTGGGTATAACATAATATAAAATGTTAACTTAGTCTACCTGCGAACATGAATACTGTTAAAAGTGTTTGAAACGTCAGTTGTAATAATTATGTAACAAAGACGATTAAATCGTGCAATGTATTTTAATGTGTAATTGACATTACATTGAGTCATAGAGTGTACTTTCGAAGATTTAATTGGACCCGTAGTGATCTAGAGTCTTTTCTAAAGGAATAAAGGCCTGTAAGACAAAATATGAAGTTCAATTAAATTATCATCATTTTTCGTTCGTTCGTTGTGTATTGCTACACCCCCATTTCCCTTGTTGGTCTGTACACCTGTATCTTCTCTAAAATTATTGAAGTCTCGTCAAGTCCTCGACCGTAGGTGCCATCAGTGTTAGGCGTCGTCGGTCGGCGGTGGCAATCCATCAAGCTGACGTGTTTGCTGTGCGCCGCTGACCCACATACCTGCGGATTATCTCGAGACCATGTTGATATTAACTAGTTTACACTAAAATTAGCCGAAAGATGTACTAGGGTTTCGATTCATACCAATATACAGGTATGTAGTCTTACCAGTATAATTGAAGCATTAATTGCTCAGTGGTTTAAGAGTACAATTCATAAGCAAAAGCTCCAGGTTCAAACACCTGCTGACCTGATTTTATAGTCCAATCTTATACAGATCATTCTCGTCGACCACTATCTCCTTCCGGTGAAGATAATATTATTAGGTAACCTGAACACTAGTTATAAAAATGTTCGAAGGGAGACTGGCGTGTAGTTCGGAATATTATTTTCTAAGATCAATCGAGTGTGTTTGACCCTATCTTGTTTGATGGGAAAGCACGGAGTGTACGGTTGGTGCCCGCAAACTCAAATAATGCCTTTTCATTCGTGCCTTGAAAATTCCTAAATTGAACGAGTCGGGAAATGTGAAAATTCCGTTAGTGGAAATTCCATTACTTAGCGGATCGCATAATGAAGAAAGAAGCGAGACTAGAGATGCGCTGAGCAGGATTATCGACCACTAGGAACAAAATCCTTGTCCACGTCGCGACGTCCGATGGTGAAATGATGCTGGGAGAATTAAACCAGGCAACTCCTGTGAACACTCTCTGAAATGCAGCCTGTAAAAAAACACACAGACAGTTCCAGATTCCTTGTCATTTGCTTACACTTAAACAATTAATTTTCATTGCACTAAGTTCTACCAGTAATACACTCTCCGAAGCTGCAGTGTGACGGGGCAGATGTTGCGGGCTGGCCGGCGAGCGGTTCCGCGAATTCCGCGCATTTGCATACAACGCGAGGAAGTGGGGTCGCCGACCGCGACGTTTTATTATTATTGCCCACTTGTTGCGAAGAAGCACTTTCGATGAGAGCTACAAGTCCACAACGTTCGCAACTTAGTATGGGGCTAGCCTCAAGCACAGAATTAATAATAGTAGGTACTTACTAACGTACCTCAAGTGTTATTTGTTGCTATATTATCTAGTGTAGTGTAGTCTAGTGGATAATTATCTCTCTATCCTCTCTGATACTAAAAAGCGGGGCGTTTTTGGTATGATTGTGTGAAAAGCAACACACACAGTGACTTTCTTTGGGAGTAAATGATGTTATGGTCTGCCATTGCCTTCTCCATTTTATACACTATGTGAACTATTCACTAGGGTGCAGGTTGTCTCACGTTGTTTTCCTTAACAAAAAGAAAGTATTGTTCCCGTCTGATCGTGTTCCTGTTTACAGTTCTGCTGCATCGTAGCCCACACATATGATCACAATCCTCAGCACTGAGGGACCGATGTAGAAGAATAAGCATCGTAGCCCGGTTATAACGTAAGTATATATTATTCTATCAGTTATTCGTTGTTAACATACCTACTTGGCTATAAACACGAATTTCAATACAAATATTAGTAATCACACCTCTTACGTATACCAGTTTGCTCTTAGCTCTTACCTCTACTTCCTATGACCTTTGACGTCCTCGAAGACTATAAAGAACAATTAAAAAAAAAATATGTAAAAAGTGAATAAGTTTAAACACTTTTATCTGTGCAGGCCCGTCCCGTCCCGCGTCACATGCATTTGCACATGCACAATTGCTCTCTGCACTCACACATACACTATGTATCGTCACAGGCACACTTGTGCTATTCTGACATCACTCGTATGACTTCCAGCACTCAATTCACATTTACTATTACATGCATAGTATTCGCAAGGTTATTTTTATTTATTTTATAGTACCTAAATAATTTCGTTGGATCTGGAAAACAATAACATTTGATAAATATTTAAAAAAAAGTACCTAATGCTCCTTGGCCCATAAAAGTACTTTTATAATTATGTCAATAAGTCAGCGCCAACCGAGCCAATAAAAATTCACATGTATGCGACATAATACATACATCGTCTAGTTGCCCCTCATTTAGTTTTATCTGCTGTGTCCTAACAGGGAGTTACATGTAAGTAAGTACTTTGTTAATAAATCCTATAAAACTGTGGCTTGCATTAAAAATCTGAATATACATTTCGCATACCTAGCTGATCGAACAATTCAGGAACGAACTCGCAGGTCTTCACAATCTCACCGCACTCACTCACACACGTGGCGGATGCACCGTCGCGTCGTGCAGGCGCAGCGCAGTGCAGGTGCAGGTAGCAAGCGGCGACTTTGACGCGTCTTCTACAATGCAAGGAGCTCGTGATACATCACCATTAACGACGTACGTAGCATTGGAGACGGGCAGTGCGGGCCGAACGTACTATTGGTCTCTAAAACAAAGACATTTTGTTTCCAGTTGTTCAATACGGAACATGCATGTGCAGATTTTGATAAAAATAAACTAATGACTTAGTCTTACGTTAAGTCAACATCACGACTATTGAGAAAACTTTTAATTTGATATTGGTAAGTTAAGTTTGTTTAAAAGTTGGTTGGGCAATTCCGTATTTAAAGTATGAAATATATATATTTTTTTATTGGCTATTTAGGTCCCACTGCTGGGCAAAAGCCTCCCCTTCCGTTCGCCACCTAGTCCTGTCCAGTGCCCTGTCTTGCCATTCTATATTAAATACACACAACTCGTCTTTCCATCTCATTTTTGGCTTCCCTCTTGAACGCTTGCCATCAGTAGGAACCCATTTGGTTACTGAATGTGCCCATCTTTCCGGCATCATACGGCATACGTGTCCCGCCCAGTCCCATTTTAGCTTAGCGGACTTCTTACCCACGTCGACCATATATTACCTTCCATAAAATATCCCATATATTTTGTAGCAATTAACAATATGTGGCCGTTCCCATAAAAAAAATATTAAACACATGCTAAACAAAATTCTCATATCACCCGTACAAAAGCGTTATCTGTGACGTCACATGTGTCTAGTCTTATAAGGCGGATGAGGCGCCGGTGTTAATGGACTTGCCAAAGAGTTTTTGGAGTAAGTATATATTTTTTTCACTGATGAGCCATGTTTGGTCTTTCCATAGCCTAACGAAAAAAATAAGCTTGTTCTCTATTGAACTGGTTATGGAACTGGTATTTTGCAGGTTCCATTGGTTCCGCGGCGTTGGTAGTAGTTAACGTGGTCAACTCGCTGGAAGACTACATAAAGGCTACTACATAAGGCAAGGAAAGTTCCCCGCAATAAGTGAACTTTTTCTAAAAAAATTATCATGTCTACCCGTAGAATATGAGACCAGAAAAGGCAGGTTAAGGATTAAGTACTGTCAAATGGTCAGTTTGTCTTGTTTTGTCAGTGTCTACCTATTGCGATATTAATTAAATACCCAGTTATTTATACGCATTTACATACTTATTACCATTATTATTTATTGATAGTCATTATATAGGCATTACCTACCGCGTGGTATTTGCTTAGCATTTGGTGAACTTTGTGCACCAAGGGCACATACCTTATTATCGCCAGCTAATACCTGCCTATAAGACGTTTTGCCAATTATTTAGTAGTTTATACATAGGCTTGCCATAATTAAGAAGAGCCAGAGGCACATTTTCATTTTGCTTTTCGCTTAATTTGTGTTTTTCATTTTGAAGTGAAATCAAAATTAGAAAGAAAAAAAATAGGAAATGTGAATGTACTTTGTGTTAAATTAAAAGATGCACTTAGTACAAACAATACCATAAATTTTATTATTTGCCTTATATATTTCACTACTAAGAGAATATTCTTTTTTTCGAATTTACTACAGGCCCATACGAAAAGTTATTCTTATTAGCGGGCTGATTTGCCCCTTCAAGTATGTTCTTCAAGCATTGGTTCTATTATCATATTGGGATGATTATCTACTGCAGTGGTATTTGCCGTTAACTAAAGGTCCTTTAAAACTGAGCTGCCTGAAGCGAAACCACTGGTAGCCTTTAGTATTAACTACGAATGATAATAATGAGGTTTAGTGAGACATGACGCCTATTTTGAATAACGATACAACTAGCTACATCCAACGCTACTTTTTTCTTCACTTGCACGTTATGAATCATTTATTTGCACAAATCTACACTCTACCGTCGAGAAAGTTACTCGTATGTTGCATCAATATTCACAAAATGTAGCTGTCGATTTATTAATAATCTGTATTTTATCGCTAGTCGATGTTATGGGCAGTTGCTTCCCGCGACTTACTTTCGGCTTTATCCCACAGTCCGCGAACACGTTAGATGACAGAGTCTTCACACAGTTTTTCGGGCCCTGGGTTTGAAGCATCTTAGTAAGTCAGTAAAGATGCAACCAGGAGCACGCGAAGATGAAATAAACATAAATCTCAGCTCCGACCCGAAACATTCCAGGCGAGGATATAACCCGCGAACATGATCAGATAACAGAGGCATTAGTTTTCGCAGAGATCTTTAATTAATGACGTTTTTAGGCAATTTTTTTTTTACACCTTGTGTCTACATTAATACAACTTTCGTAGAGATTTTATTTTTTTGAAAATAAAGTGTTTGTCGTTTACTGATAATGTTACTTTCTATTGGCGAAGGACTTTTTAAAACCCGTCAGTAGTTCATGAGTTTATCCCTTACAAAAAAACACACAGTCTTTTATCTTTTTAATATTAGTCTGACGAGCAGCCCTCCCCGACGGCGCTCGGGTACGTAATAAAACATATAAACCTTCCTCATGAACCACTCTATCTATTGATAAAAACCACATTCATGAAGTAGTGCAGTAGTAGGTATTCGAGTTTATCGCGAACAGAAGGACAGACGTGGCGGAACACTTTGTTTTATAAGTTGTGGTGATCTAGATAGTTAACGTCCATAAAATTATCACCATTTAAGGCTAGTTGGTTAGATCAGCCAACTAGCGTCACCCCACATTTAATTTCTTTTCCTACTAAGTCAGAACAAATTTTAAAAAATCTAATTTTGTACTATGGTAGTAAATTATATGTTGTACCGACCTATTTTTGGTTTAACTTTTTATCAATATAATCATTTCTAATTAAGAGAACTAGGTACTGATAAATATTTACTGCGCTTTTGGCGGTCATTACCGCAACATTAGAACTACTCATTAGTAGTTGTCTTAATTTGACAAATGCAAAATAACGAAAAGTAATACTAAAACACAAATAATTTATTACTGAAGTACTGGTAGATACTGAAGTAGATTTTTTCAATTTGACCTAATTTAGGAGAAGAAAAATAAAAAGGCAAATTGCGCTAGTTTAGTAAAAGTACGCTACACAGTAAAAACTGCATCGAAGACAGCCCAAACGGTTTCAGTTGGCTCTATCTCACAAACAAAATATTTAACTGTCGTCTGGCCTCAGCATTAGTTCATGAACTGGCTCCGTGTGAATACTCACTTATGTACTTATTAATTACAATAACGACACAAATAAATAAATGGCCATTAAAATTACATGTCACACAAGCTGTTACAAGGTAAATATCGTCAAATGCCAATGAGGTCGTAAAAGAATGCAGGGTGACGCCGGAAAGTCGTGAATTACGCGCGACCTTTGGCTTCGGCAATTAAATGACATCACGCACGGGCATCAATTACCACTTACGACAGACATCGATCAGTTGGGCAATCACCTTACTAGGCAGGGGGCGGGACGACGTACAGTCTTCGCCACAAAAGAAATTACTACTTACAAATCTTTGTGGAGGGAATCAATGGAACACTATCGTTAAAGGAACCACGTCAGAGGCCGAGAGGCGATTCCGAAGAACTCTGACACCAGGGTGTGCGTAGTCGACTGACCGTGTCACCTACACGAAATGATGATGATGAATAGAACACTTTTCTGATTCACTTACTTCCCGAATTGAGATTGAATGATGAGAATGAGAATTCGGATTTCAGATTCATGGACCTCAGAGAGGAACGTGCTCCTGCAGTGGAGACTAAAAAGACCTGATGATGATGGTGGTCTTCATGACGCTGAAATCCATGTATCTAAATATGGTTAAAACACATCCTTACTAATATTATAAATGCGAAAATAAGTATGTTTGTTTGTTGCGCTACCGATTATTATGAAATTATGCATAGGTACGTGTTGCCTGGAATACATAGGGTTGGAGAAGGATGTAGAGTGGGTACCTACCACTAACGCGAGCGAAGCCGTGGGATAGGTATATCTGAAACGTTATGTAAGCAACTCTTCTTCCATTACAGGGTCCACCAGTCTAAGAAAAACAATAAACGTTATTTCTCATCAATAGATGGCGGATGAAAATGTGAAGCCTAAAAGGTTAAAGTTTTAGTTAAAAAATTCATTTTCTTCTGATAATTTGTTGAAAAAACTAATAACATCGTAACATTCGTAACCATACTAATTCTCTGTTTCTCTGTGTCTCCCTTTCTTAGGTATTCCCGTTACCTACATTTTGTTTACAGCTTGGCCGTCTTAAAATTTGTAACGATCATCTAAATATTACAAGTCAAGGACGTACTACGTTAATTATTGCCTATGTGATCCGCAGATAAATACGTTTTCCATCGGTTCATTTTTTTTAAATCAGTCCAGTTTTTTTTTTTGGAGTCTATTCAATTCAAACAAACAAACAATCAAATATTTAATTTTTATAATATTAATAAGGCGATTATCACACGGCGCGGTGCACCGCGCGGAGAGAGGCCAATGCGACATGAGATCTGCTTCACCGCGTACCGTAGCGGTGCGCCGTGTGTGAATCGCCCAAGATATCTGTCCGCAGATCTTGACATACTCGTATTTTTTAGTACTCGTAGTCACACACGTTCTTCCGGGATAACAACTACTCTAATTGCCGCCGGATCGCCTTGAGGCGGTGTCTGATTCCGGCGGTGCAAATATTTAGATAGGAGCACGGCTGCGGCCGGCCTCTGCGCACCGGAACGCGGGAACCATAACACGGAGTGAAAGACGACGCGCCAGTTGTAGATAGTATTGTGCGGATAAACACCCGTACTTGTATACATCTGCTGTCGTAGGTGACACGGACTACGGTAACTTTTGATGAAGAGGGCAGTTAAATTTATCTTTTGCGGGGTAACACAATGGCCACCTGAGTGTTAGTGTGTGTTAAGGTAAAAGCTGAATCAAAATAGTGATAGGTTGCTAGCCACATCGCCTATTGAGGTAATTTCAAAGATCTTTGACTACATACTCTCTAGACACCGTCATGCCTTCATTTCAATTAATAACTTATTTGTGTTACACGCGTTCTGTCAATTTATGCCCTCAAAATCCGTCAAATTGGTAGTTGTGTGTGCGCGACAGACTATGGGTTAGACACAATTTTTTTCTAGGCTTTCAAGACATAGATTTCGCCCAATCCATTGACCGACTTTAATGGTCTGCGCTGGAAGAAAAGCAGCTGGTATATTCTATATTTTTTTCTCCTCTCCCAAACCAGCATGAAAGACTACAAAATACCTATTAAGTATCTATCGTTGATCGAATATGTATAAATATATAACTAAATAAACACGCTGTGCTGACCCCACAGTGGGAAAAGGTGAGGAAGAAGACATAAGTAAATCGAGAGAATTTGTTAACCTCAAGAAAGGCTTTGTATAGGTTAGTGGACAGAGGATTAAAAAAACAGGCCAAGTGCGAATTGAACTCGCGAAGAGAGGGTTCCGTACAATGCCAAAGATGTTTATCCAATATTGGTAGGTTTTACAATAAGTACTCTTAATGAGTGTGATTTTTGTGGTATTATTTCTAAAATCTGACCCAAATTTGTTTGTGGTAACTAAAAAAAGTATGAATGGTACCTGTCTGTAAGGGGAAATTACTGAATATATTGTCAATTATTGAATTTTGTCTTGTTGTATATTCTTGAATGTGTGGACGAAGACCGAGTGGTAAAAGATATTCTGAAATTTCATTTTTTGGGTGTTCTTTAAAATTTATATTGAAGTCTCCGGCAACTATAATATTTCCATTTGCACTGATCACGTTCTTAAGGCATTCGACAGCAGTCTTTAGAGGGCATTTCGGTGATTTATATACCGTTATAATTTGAATATTAAATGCGTCAAAACGTAGACATTCACAATGGCCACCTCCTGGACTATCTATAATTGACGTATTTGTGGAGGAATTGTCGAATTCATTGGCCTGATTCCGACTGATATACGCTATAGAGCCTCGTCCTGGGTTTGCGTTTGTCAAGTTATGGCCGTCTATGCGGCACACCTGCTCAAATCCATTAAGCTCAAAATTATCGCAACGGGAACCCCAAGTTTCGACAAATAAGATGACATGAGATGAATTTATTATACAATCAGCCCTTACATCTAGTAAATGTTTACGTAACGATTGTACATTATGAAATATTAACTGAATTTTATTTCCTGGTAATTGCAAGAATTCAAACTGAGGTATTAATTTATCCTGTCTCAATCTCGTCATTTCCAAATAAACTGGACTTGTTTCTAATATCTTAGCAGGGGGGTTAAAGTTACTATCTGGTGTGACCAAATATAGACCACTTGCGGACGTAGCTCGAGAGCAGGCTACGTATAGCATAGACCTCTTTAAGATTCGGCTTATATGAACTACAACTTTCTCAATAGTAGAGCCTTGGGATTTGTGAATGGTCATTCCCTCTGCTGGTACAATAGGGAATTGTGACCGATGTACTTTTAAGTTGGAGGACTTCCACTGCTTTACTGTGTATGTTGAAGTTTCAAGTGGTGTCCACTCAGATTCTATGTATAAATGATGATTCCTGGTATACACTTCAAATTTGTTTCTTGCCACAATACCAACATTTTTAGGGTTCCGTAGTAAACTAGGAACCCTTATAGTTTCGCCATGTCTGTCTGTCTGTCTGTCTGTCTGTCTGTCTGTCTGTCTGTCTGTCTGTCTGTCCGTCCGCGGTTTTACTCAGAGACCATAAGTACTAGAAAGCTGTAATTTGGTATGAGTATGTATATTAATCATGGCAAAAAAGTCGTAGAAAAAAATCTTGAAAAAAATTTTTTTTTTGGGTAGCTCCCATACAAGTAAAGTGGGGGAGTCATTTTTTTTTCTCTACTTACCCATCTTGTGGGGTATCGTTAAAAAGGTCTTTAAAAAATATTGTGAGGTTGAGAACACCATTTTTCGATTTAGGGATCCGTTTCCGAAATATTTGGTTTTAAAGTGCAAATTTTTGTTAGAGGTACGTGTCCCCCCCCTCTATCTCCTAAACGGTTATATATAGATACGTGAAAAAAATTACAGCAGTAGTATATACATATACTGAAGTTGAAAGGAAAACTATCAGAGCTAAGTACTAAGTACAAACTAAAAAGTTATAGGCAACCAACTTATAAAATGTACTGGAAAATGTAAAATTTCATACAATCTTTATTGTTAGATGTTTTTGGTTGTTAAACTGTGAGGTGCGAGTGTAAACAGTGTGTACTCAAAGTTGTCATTCGCAACTACGGAACCCTATACTGCGCGTGGCCCGACACGCACTTGGCCGGTTTTTTATCAAACTGTAGCCACAACCGCAATGGCCTTCTTTGGTTAGTGGTTATATGGCGACCATATTCAATAGCTTTCAGTACACCAGTAGTGCCATTAACTAAACCATCCGTAGTGTCTAAATTAATTGTAACCATGTACCGCGCGCTTAATTTCAGATACAATTTTTGAGGTAAGCCAAAAGTCTTCATCGTCGGTAATGTGTTAACTGACTGTAGTGCTTTCTTCTTCGCTGTCGGATTGGGTGCACCGGAAACTATGTCGATTGCCTTGACAGAACAACCTTCAGTATCCATATTTGATAATTTTTGCATATTATACCGATCTACCTCCTTATTGCTTGCAAATAAGTGTATGGCGCTATCAGCTTCAACAGGTAAACTAGTAATCTTGAAACATCGTGACTTTAGAAGCTCAATGTCGTCCTCACTCATCTTACCTGTAGACATATTATTTAAAGCGATAGCGAAGCTATGATCATCCTTCTGGCGCATTATTTTAGTCATTTCAAATAGGCGAAATGGTTCCCATAATGGAGCACCCGCTAGAAGAGCCATGGGATTACGCCCAGTATTAGGCTGGAAAACCCAATTGTCTCCTACTGGAGGCAATTGGTTAAAATCACCTACCGAAAGAATGGATTTGGCAGCAAACGGAATATCGGTGTGAAAGATTTGTTGCAATCGTCGATTGATCTGATTAAATGTCCTGCTTCCTAACATAGATATTTCGTCTATTATTATCAGTTTCACTTTGCAAAGTTTACTAGCTAATGTGTTAGCAGTACCTGCCGACAATGCCGGCATAGTACTGCCGCACTGAGATATTGGCAAACTGAACGCATTGTGAACTGTTTGTCCACCGATTCCGTACGCAGCCTTGCCCGTAAAAGCGCATAGCAATATTTTTGTATCATCAGGGTTAGTTCCTGGTTCGCGTTCAAATAGCGTCAAGTAGTGATAAACAGCTTTTATCAATAAGCTTTTGCCAACTCCAGCACCGCCACTGATAAAATAATAAAATGGAGCCACTGGTTGTTCTGTAAACAGACTTCCTAGATACAAAACTAAATTGCGCTGGTCGCTGTTTAATATTCTAAGTAAATCAAGCACCTTTTCTTCGCCCAATAATGGCGGTTGAGCAATAGCACATATTGGGTTATTATCTTGTCCTTGTAGCTGTAAACAGAGATCGGGATCAATCTCTTGCGTCTCCATTTCATATTCAGCTAAAGAAAGGGCAAGCTCTTGCTTCAGCTCGTATGTTACCATTATCATCTTCATCCTCATTTTCAGCATTACGCACTGCTAGTAGTAATGATTCGAATTCCTCCGGTCCTCCTAATAAATTAAACTGAATGCTTTCTATTTTTATTTTGTCTGAATTATTTAAAAAATCTCTTCTAAATTTAAGTCATCATTAGCTAACTCTGAGGCTTCATTCCGCCAAGGTAGGTACAACATGAGCTGTTCCCTATAAAAGTTAACCGGATCTTGTTCACGGTTATAACGACGAAAACGTATTATTTTGGGTTTTAATCTTCTCCGTATGCAACCATCATTGTTCAATAATTCTATCCATTTACCCGTTGTTCTATCTTGGTCATTGTTTTCTAGATTGTCATCACATATTTTTGGTGGCTTGGTTGCATAAGTATAAAAAGCAGCAAAATATGCCAGACTCATGGTCTCGAAAGTGTCATCATCCGGTCGATTAATATAATGGTCCAATAAATTTTTCTGGAATATATCTGTAGAAGTAGGATCTAATGTTTTCAATGTTTCTGTCGGTTTTAAAATACCCACTCTTTCGTTTGGATGCGCTGTATTGATATAAATTTCAGCCTCACTAGCATGTGACAAAGGCAAACCTGCAAGGCAGTAAATAGCTTCTTGTGCAGAAATCTCGGATGAATTAAGAAACACTTTGGATATAGCACGCAAAGATTCCTTTATACTTGAATTGCCATTTTTAGCTTCCTCTACAGCAGCTCTAAGTAGATTCGACATTCCTCGGTTCGACTTATTAATGTAGTCTACGATATAAATAGAACATGCAAATGGATCTAATATGAATTGGATATCCATATTAGCCTGTTGTAGTTCTAATATCTTTTTACAAAAACCGGCCAAGTGCGTGTCGGGCCACGCGCAGTGTAGGGTTCTGTAGTTGCGAATGACAACTTTGAGTTCACACTATTCACACTCGCACCTTACAGTTTAGCGACCAAAAACATCTAACAATGAAAATAGTATGAAATTTTACAGTTTATAAGTTGGTTGCCTATAACTTTTTAGTTTGTACTTAGTACTCAGCTCTGATAGTTTTCCTTTAAACTTCAGTATGTATACTACTGCTGTAATTTTTTTCACGTATCTATATATAACCGTTTAGCAGATAGAGGGGGGGGGACACTTACCTCTAACAAAAATTCGCACTTTAAAACCAAATATTTCGTAAACGGATCCCTAAATCGGAAAATGGTGTTCTCAACCTCATAATATTTTATAAAGACCTATTTAACGATACCCCACACGATGGGTAAATAGAGAAAAAAAAATTACTCCCCCAATTTACTTGTATGGGAGCTACCCTAAAAAAAATTTTTTTTCATGTTTTTATTCTACCACTTTTTTGCCATGATTAATATACATATCCATACCAAATTACAGCTTTCTAGTACTTATAGTCTCTGCGTAAAACCGCGGACGGACAGACAGACAGACAGACAGACAGACATGGCGAAACTATAAGGGTTCCTTGTTTACTACGGAACCCTAAAAAGGATTTATCAAGATATCCTTTGGTTCCCTTTTCAAAAATATCTTTGGTCGCTTAAGTGTAGCTCTTACGACTAAAATATATTCAGACAAAGTTAAACCAGTGGATTTTAAATAATCATCGAAAGTAATTTCACTAGAAATATGAGGTAGATCTTCTTTTAGCTTTTTAGAGATCTTCTTCCACTTTTCTGTAGAGGGATTGTCTTTGTTCAGTTCTGTCAGCAGTCTTGTTTCATCCATTGGAAAAAAAGGTATTCCGAACCTACATGGTCGATCTGGTTTAGGATGACACGTGTGAGTATGTTTATGAGTTTGCCTTTCTACGAGATCATTACTTAGTTCAGCACTGTCACAAGACATAATCTTATCAGAAAATTTTATGATGTTTTCAACGGAAGTTTTATCTCCAGGTGTGTAAATTGGTGCACCTTCTATCCACAGCATCATGTGTGCATGTGGCGACCCACGATGTTGGAACTCTATCCTGTGGTATTGATGGCTAATTTTGTTTTCCCCAAACGGTCCTGCTGAAACTAACCATGTCTTTTTCATTTCTTTAAGCCTTGTTTCAAAAAATGTAGCGCAAATTTATGGATCTGACTGAATGAGACGAGTTTTTTCCTCATAAGAAATGGATTGAGCATTTTCAAGGCTCACTTCTTCCTTATCAACAGTTTTTTTAAGTTGTTTGATAAGTTCTGGCCATTTTGTTTCAGCAGCTGATACGGTAATAAATAAGGTTGGTACTCCAAATTGTCGAACCATAGCCAGTACTTTTTTTTTTTTCGCTTTCCCAATGAGCTGGTGAATTTCTTACGTTGCACAAAACTCTGTAGCCATCATCATGTTGTATGAGATTATTCAAATAGTCATCACTAAGCAGATTGGATACAATAACAGGTACACCATTATTTACTTTCTTTCGCAAACAGGTGAGAATACTATTTCGCAGTTGCAACATTTGTTGTTTTTTCAACAAAGTGAATAAATAGTCAGCTCTCATGGCCCTACGGTCAAATCTTGTTATTTCCGACTTTACAATGTCACTGTAACTCAAGCTTGTATTAAAAGTCCGCTCAACACCTCCATGTATTTTAATGAATCCTAGTTCTTCCATGTGTTCATCATAAATTAGTGATATTGGTTGCCGTGCCGTTCTCCTGGCGCCATGGTTATAGTAACATCTTGATCATTATCTAAGAGAGTTTCTTCGTTGCCAGGGTTTATGTTTTCTTCTGGCCCTATAATATCACACGTACATTCTCTTAGATAGTTTTCCTCATCAGACTGATTATCACAAGTCCACTCTTCGTCATATTTAATACCTATTTTTTTAAATAAATCAGTTTGAACAAGGTATTTGGCAGCTTCTCTAATGACTTCTGGTCGGATTCGTTCTTTTCGCCCATGCCTGTAACACATTTTTCGCTTTAACTCTATTGTGATAATATGATTATCCGACATATTTCTCGGCAGCGCTGAAACCATGGTACTCACATCCACAGGAACATTAACCACTCCGCCTGCCAATCCATGCTGGAAACCCAGCCCCTGACCTTTTCTTATTATTTTAAGAAAAATGTGTCTTGGTGAAACCAAGCGCTCCTCAAGAGGTGTTAGTTTTTTTAGAATATCAGGAATATCGGGAAACAGCAAGCCGTTACACATTGCTAATTTCGGTACCTGTCCAACTTTTAAATTACTGTGGCAAGTGTAGCAAAAGGTATAATTATTAGTGAAGAACAATCTTGAATTTATATTTTTTAATATTTCATCTGGGAATGATGAAACAATGTTTTCATTTAATTCCTTAAGAGAGCTTTTATGCCACAATCTTCCACAGCAAGAGCAGATACTAGTGTGACCATGCGAAATATTGTCAAAGAACTGGTTTTTTATCTTGTCCCAATTATTTTCAATATTTTGCTTTCTTAAGTTTTTGGTCTCCTTTTCGCGATTCCAATATTGGGTACCTTTACGAGATGACCGATGTGCTGTGGCATCACGTTCTTTTTCTAGCATTCTGAAGGCAGGATCTTGTCGCAAGCTTTTATGTAACAGTGTATCACGTTCTCGCTCTTGTGCTCTGTATGCAGGATCTTGACGAAGCACCCGATGCGACAGTGTGTTTTGATCTTGCTCTTGTGCCCTGTAATTGGGATCTTCACGTAAAACACGATGTGACATTGTGTTACGCTCTTGTTCGTTTTGCCTATACGTAATATTCTGCCGTAAGATCCGACGCGAAACAGTATTGTGTTTTTGTTCTGATTTGCGTCTGCGAGGTTGCGACCGTTGCAGTTTCTTCGATTCTTTATCGTTTACTTTCTCTTTAATTCTAATTTCATCTTTGCATCTCGACAATCTTTTTCGTTTGAGATTGTTTTCCACGATCCCGAACGATTTTCTTTTACAAGCAACAAACGACACGCTTTTTAAAGAACTGCAATTACTAGGTATAGGAGAACTTTGAACGTTGGAGCAATCGGAATATCCTGAAGTTTCATTTGAAATAGGGATCGAGAGCACGTCTTTGTCCGAAACATCCGAAATTTTATTTATTTTCTGGCGCCTTTTTTTCTCTCTTTCAGCATTACGTTTTCTATCCAACTTAGTGCCACTATATTTGTTTGAGGGACGCCCTCTACGATCAATAACTGAAGACGGAAATTGTGTTAGCACATGTGTTGTGAGAATATTTAGAGTGTGAGCTCTTAAAGACTCAACGACAATTTAATGTTACATGGATCAAGCTCTAAAGCAATCGAAGTACTAAATGCTATTGCAAACAACCCGCAATCAATATAATTTGTCTGTTTTTGAACCATAGGAAATACTATTTCTTCTTCTTGAATGTATGGAAACAGTTTTTTTAAATAGTTTGCCTGTATTTCACTTAAATTGCTATACAAACTATCATAAATTTTGAGCGTGTTAGACGCGTAGTGAATACAAACCCAGTGCCCTACTTTTGAGAAATCTCGGGATTCAGCCGGAACAGGACCTGAAGAAAATTAGAATTTGGGTCAACTGGACGAGCTCTCTCGCTTAATTCGTCAATTGCTAACTCGAAAGCACTTCGATTTTCATACCCATAAACTTCTTTTAGCAAGGCATTAAACTCTTCCACGACATCTTCTTCAACATATCTAGCATTATCCAACAGATATTTATACATTGATGAAACAGAAGACATTTTTGATACAGAAAATTAAAATTTTTCTATATAAAAGTTTTACTAAGTCGGAAATCAGTAACCGCAATACAATCGTGCACCGTAGGGAATCAATCGCAATCGTAGTTTTTTTTACCAACGGAAAACTTTCAACCTTTGGTTGAATTCAACTCATAATTATAAAATTACGAAAAACAAACCATAGCGCGTTTTAAATTTCAGACAGCGCCATCTAGTTATACCGCCCAGAAAGTGTTGTTCGGAAGGAGTGATGTTTATGAATAAAATAATAATTTAAAATTATCTCATCATCATCAGGTCTTTTAGTCTTCACTACAGGGAGCACGACCCTCTCTGGCTACCAGAGTCATATATTAAGCCGGAACAGTCAGAGGACCAGACCTATTCTCTTCAAGCTAATCAGACGGGCTGGATAGATCTCTTTGAGGTTTAAAACCTTTGTTTAGCTTGAGTTCTCGAAGTCGCTTTCTACGACATCCACGGAAATACTTTGGGTGGTCATATTCTACTATGCCGGGAACCACGCAGCAATATTAAAATTATCTCCTAAAGAATATTTGGTTATTTTGCTTTACAAATTTAAATACATAGGTGTGATCGGATCCAATTAAACGTAGGAAAACCCATTTTACCATGTTATTTTCGGATGACCTATATTGTGTTTTCTTTTTGCAAGATTCCTAAAATTTTTGTGGTGAATGGTAACTAATCCTCTATTTTTTAAATATTTTTACGGTTCTTAAGTTAATACAAAATATTTCATTTAAAATCCTCGCAATAAGACGCGAGTTGACTACTACAAGCGCTATCTGGTGGTGTTTTAATGAAATAAGGTTTGCGAAACTTTTTATTTTTATTTTCTAATGTGACCCCCAGAAATTACCCTTTTTTCAAAAAAATATTGACTTTCTTTGAAGATGGTGTATTTCTACGACCCAAACACATGTTTGGGTCATAGAAATACACCATCTTACCAAATTTCAATTAATTTGGTTCAGTAAATTCGGAGAAAATTTGCTGTGACAGACGGACGGACGAACAGACAGACGCACGAGTGATCATTACTCCAGCCCTATATAACAATTATTCATTTAAAGTAATAAGATAAAAGTCAGCGGGAAGTACTTTATAGTTTTTGATTTCCATATACGCGAATGTGCAAAAATGTTTTATTCGATTGACTAGCGCTATCTAGTGGTGTATTAGTGAACTATTTCCTCAGGTAAACTTATTATAGTGAGTTTACCACTTTATCTTCAACTGATACAATTCTCATTATTTTTCCTGTAATCTTCAAGCAATGAACTATATTTTGTAATTTTTTCAAAATTTTCGGCAAAGTAGTTTCAGAGATCAGGGGGGGGGGAATGGTCAATTTTTGCCTTCTTTCGTGAATAACATCAAAAGTATTGATTTTACCCGAACAAAAAAAAAATATTTTTGAGATCCTCATAATGAGCCCTTTCATTTGATATATGACACAGTAAGGTTTGCAAAACTTTTTTTTTTAATTTTGTTATTTGGCCCCCGAAAATGACCCTTATTTCAAAAAAATCTTTATTTACTTTGCACATCCGTGTTTGGGTCATAGGATTACACCATCTTACCAAATTTCACCTAATTTGGTTCAGTAGATTCGGAGAAAATCGGCTGTGACAGACGGACGGACGGACAGACAGACGCCCGAGTGATCCTATAAGGGTTCCGTTTTTCAAAATTTGTACGGAACCCTAAAAACAAATAGAAGCCACCCACTTGTTCTGATTCATATGGAGTTGACTTTGAGTATATTATACCTATGGAGACTGCTTGGAGTATTTATTATTATTAATATTAATTATGAAAATATGACCGTCTGACCGACCGGCCGACAGTATAATTACTTTGCTAAATTATATAACAACAAATACTATCGTAATAGCGGATCCCGGGCCCCAATCCACAGCTGAGGATGCAGCCGAGAAATAGCTCATACGACGAGGAGGAAGAAGAATAAGAGTCCTGGTGTAACCGGAATCCGTCATTTACCAATACTTATAATAATAGTAGGTAGGTATTAAAAATTCAAATAATTTTTAAGTTAGGAAGCGTTCCATCGATACGTCCAAACTAATATTAAAAAGAGGAAAGATTTCATTGTTGGTTCCGGCTCCGAAACTACTAAACCAATTTCCAAAATTCTATCACCTAAGCAAACTAATTAAGGTCCGAAGAGCGGGCGTAAGGATAAGTAGTAGATCACTGCCAATAGGTTTATTCCTTTACAAACAACTTGTGTTTACAAGATAGTGGACGAGAGTCGGTGTTTTTAACGTCTAACGCGGAAAAATTCACGGGAAAATCGCAAGTAATATTATACAGACAAAAGACTTGATTGTTTATTTCAATTGAATAGGCTCCGAAACTAATAAGCCGAACTTTTAAATTATTTCATTCTTTCACACATAGGCTATAATTTACGTTGACTAAGTCGCTGGAACATTGCTACTCATTAATAATTAATATTTAGACTTATGTGTTGTAAAACGGGCGAGTGGCAGCGAGGTGCGACGGACAGTGCGTGCAATCGAACGTACAATACAATATGACGTCCCTTGCTAATTTGCCAGTCGCCAAGCCAACTTAGACGAGACAGCGAGCCCATACCACGCAGCCAATGAGGCGAGCCATTGGCTGCTTTGATATATCTTGATTTTTAACTAGCCCACAGCTGGGCAAACGTAGAGGTACCCTGGCCGAGCAGTGACACGATATATGTACCTAAGGTTGAAGTAGATCTAGTTTGAATAAATCAAATTCGTTTTAAAAATAGTGTACAAAATTTGAATTTTTACCCGATTTAAACACCCGATCTAATATTTGGATGTGGATGTGAGAATAAGGAAAATGAATGATATTTAATAATATAAAAAATTGATACCAATATTTGATATTGGGGTATGTTCATTACTTTAGAAAAAAATCTTTATAAAGGAGGGACTGGAATATTTGGTTTTTGAGTTCCCTTTCTACATAACACAAAAATCGCTCCTTTTACTTGTTTTCTAAGTAGGTATATAAGTCTCTCTAAAAATAGTGATTGATGATGGTAAAGTGGCTACCTAAAATCAAATAAAACAGCTTAACAATACTATGTTTAAAATAGAACTACTCTTGGTTTACTATCGTCTACATGTTTCTGACTTGCAGGATTAGTGGTGGAACCGGTTGTATCTACACCGCAATGCATACATACATCACCTATTCTATTTATATTAACGACTGTCTGTACCAGGCCTGTCCATGAGCAAACGCAAGCTGTGTGCTTTGAAAGCAACTTACGGTTATGGCAAATAACGAACAAGGGCCTTCAACTTTCCGAGTGCTAGCGGAGGCGCCTTTTCTTTATACACAACTGGTTATTTACACGTAACCGATTTATTAAATAACAGATCGATTATAATAAAGGTTTAGCTGTTGTCCTACGACTTTATTCGCGTAAATTATTGGGTAAATACCCGCTTACGATGATAATTACGATTCTATAGGAGATTATTTTTAAGTCACTCAATCAATTAATTTTATTTAAATTAAACATGGTAGAACATGGTGTCATGAATACTATTCTTAGATGTTTAGTCAGAGTACAAAGGCATGCAAATTTTAAACTAAAAATAAATTGTGTTTTTATTTGTGAATATCCATTACAAACAAACACAAATATAGTCATGTCGAAAAAGTGTAAAAACCATATTCTACAAGAAGATCAGCAGCGCCCGCAAATCCTACGCCTATTCCCTTTTGGCACAGAGTAGGTTGACTTTTTGAACGTCATAGATATACTGTTATTATTTTTTGATAGTCGCAAATTCGAAAAGCTTCCAGAGAGTACCAAATATATAAAAGATAGCATATCAACAATCTGTATTGAATCATATTCAGTCGATAACCGCTGAGAAACTGAACGCGGAAGGAAGACTGCGGAAGCTGCAGACTAAGTTCACCACGACCATAACATATAGTTAAGTTTGAACATGACTTACAGAATCGATCCTCGGAGTAAAGACTTTTACCAATCAAAATGTGGTTATTCCAATGGAGTAGAGTTGTCATCCGATCTACATAAGTAAGTACACAAACACTATCATTATCAATACGGGACTTTCCGCGATTATTTCGCAAAATAATTGCGGTAAGTCCCGTAGTGATAATAATAAGTACACAAAATCGAAGCTCAATGGGAATAAGTGCTTCAAAATTTATTGCAAGATTTGACTCTCACAAACAAAATAACAGAACAAGTTAAATAAAAAAACCGTCCAAGTGCGTGTCGGGCCACGCGCTGTTTAGGGTTCCGTAGTTGCGAATGACAACTTTCTGTTTACACTCGCACCTCACAGTTTAACGATCAAAATTATCTAACAATGAAAATTGTATAAAATTTTACATTTTCGAGTACATTTTATAAGTTGGTTGCCTATAACTTTTTAGTTTGTACTTGGTACTCAGCTCTGATAGTTTTCCTTTAAACTTCAGTATATATACTACTGCTGTAATTTTTTATACGTATCTATATATAACCATTTAGCAGATAGAGGGGGGGGGGGGGGACACTTACCTCTAACAAAAATTCGCACTTTAAAACCAAATATTTCGGAAACGGATCCCTAAATCGGAAAATGGTGTTCTCAACCTCAGAATTATATATTATTTTTGAAAGACCTATTTAACGATACCCCACACGATAGGTAAATAGAGAAAAAAAAATTTTTCAAGATTTTATTCTACCACTTTTTTGCCATGATTAATATACATACCGATACCAAATTACAGCTTTCTAGTACTTATAGTCTCTGCGTAAAACCGCGGACGGACAGACAGACAGATAGGCATGGCGAAACTATAAGGGTTCCTTGTTTACTACGGAACCCTAAAAACTTGCTCCTTCTTTACTTGTATGGGAGATACCCTAACAAAAAAAAATCCACCACTTTTTTGGCATGATTAATATACATACCTATACCAAATTACAGCTTTCTAGGACTTATAGTCTCTGAGTAAAACCGCAGACAGACGGACAGACAGACAGACATGGCGAATTATAAGGGTTCCTAGTTTACTACGAAACCCTAAAAAACTTGCTATAAATAGATGCTTGGGTAGTACCATGTAGGTAATATACATGAAGAAGCAATAACTTATTTACGAAATTCAGTTCACTATCTTGCTGAAATTGCAATTTGTATTGGCTCTGTTTACCTAAAAATAATAAGTAAATAATTTCTGATATATTCCTGCGCATTGTTCAGAAAAGCAGCTCTTGGCGACGCACGCGCATGTCCGCGGGTGAAACGCGACACCGCCACATTGCCGTCTGTCTGCAATAAAAAACTGTTTGCGTCCCAAGCGGCCAGCCGGCCATCTGCTGAATGTTGTCTCTGGGACGTAAATCCCAGTTGGGTTGCAGTCACGCAAAACATAGCAGATCCGAAACAAAATAGACATGTAGCGAAAAAGCATGGTACAACCAACACTAAAGATTTGTTGACGTTCAGTGACTGTCGAAAACAAACCATCTGTTGAAAGTTGACGGTTAGACTAAAAATCTAATAGATATTGTACTAGTATGTAGCAGATTGAGACCTAAACGTTATTTCACCTGTAGTCGTTACGTTCGTCACTAGTGGAAATGTTAGTAGCAGTTGAAGTTTTAATGCTGACAGACAAACTCAAAGATGCATGTTATTTTTATTGACAAGATAGTAATAATTTAAGATAAATGTATCAATTTGTATTAATTAAGCTTTCAACTGTGACTTTCTTGCCTAAATGTAGATCCGTCAAGAGCATTTCCAGCGGAATAAAAGCCTGCGCCGACGTACCCCTGTCAATGTGTATGTAAAATTTCTTGGTGCTCGATTCAAACGTGAAAGCGTTCAGAACAAAGATATAATTGTACAAACTAAATTTTGCATACTATTGAATAATCTTATATTAATAGTATAATTTCAATGTGTATTAATAAATATACGTAGACGAATACAAATACAAATACAAATAATCTTTATTGTGGATCACGAACTTTATAGAAATGGAAATTGAAGATTAAAATTCATGTAATGCTGACTCACGCGTGAAAATATCGGTTGTTTAGTGCTAAAGGGGAGGTCATTGGCCCAGGGGACGTACCATTAGTAGCGCTTACCCTTGTTGCAACCCCACACATGGTCCCAATTGGGTGACCACAACTGGTATAAAAATGCCTAAAGCTTTGTACAGCAAATAAAACCCTTGTTCTAATCTGTCATTATTAGTTGCAGTCGTTACATTATGGCAGAGTCAAGCTGCCTAGAGGCAGGCAGCTTGAAAAACCTGACACCAGGTTTAGCCACTTGCCACAAACAAAAACAAAACTGACTTATCCCGGTTTGGTTCCCGTGGCTGGCCACTGCAGCCCAGTTCTGGAATTTGACCCAATATTATTCGTACTGTCAATCTACTGCTTTGAAGCATTGTTAGAATGCTGTATCCCGGTCTCACCTGCACCGGATTTTCTACTGTTCCTTCAGCTAGCTGCACCAGCCCAATTTAATCCTATATCATTCGTATTGTCAATTTACTGCTTGAAGCATTGTGGCTGTATCCCAATCTCATCTGCACCGGAACCTCCGCTAGTTCCTTCAGCTAGCCGCATCAGCCCTATTTCACTGCAATTTCACCCTATATTATTCGTATAGTCGTTTAGCTGCTTCGAAGCATTATTAGTGTAGTTTTATCCAGACTTCACCTGCACCGGGTCCTCCTCTAGTTCCTGCGGCTTTCCGCGCCAGCCCAATTCCTCGGCACTTTCGCTCCGCACTCGTATAATCAATTGCCATCTCTCCGTGCCAGTTCTCCGCGCATCAGAGCGTGTTTTACGGCAGTTTTTTCTCCAAAACGCGCATTCAGGCATACAGCGGAAAATGAATGCAAAGTGCGAGGGCGGCTCAGAATTATTAACACACTTTCGGAACGTACACTACATGCAAAATTAGGAAATTTACTTTCTCCGGTCATATAACAAAATATTAATGTTGTTATTATGATCGCTTATCACTTTTTCTAATTAGTAAAATACTTAATTAATAGAACAGAAAATAACAACTATTAATTATTAGTTTCAACTGAAATTAATTAAATAAAAGGGGCAATGGTTAGGCGAACCATCCATGCGCAAAGCAAGAAGATTCCGGATAATTTACACCTACAAAGTGTTGCGAGCAAAAGGGTTGACCACCCTTTTGCTCGTGACTGACTTTGTGGGTGACGGGATCATATTTTCCCTAATCTGTTGATGGATGAAACAATACTATGAAAAGGTGCCTAATTAATGGCATACTACAAAGATAAAAGAAGATAAATAGATGTCATATCAGAGACAAATACAAGATAGTTGCTTGATAGCTCAGAGGCAGCAAATCTATTCACAATGTCTACACAAGTTTTTTCAACATTTCACTTAGAATGTAATGATGAAGTCGTATCATATCTCACTCATCCTAATTTGCTAAGGCATTTACAAGTTATTATGGAATAAAGAAAGTCATCTCTAGTCGTCATACCATACAGCGTGTAAATAAAAGAAATGAAAAAATGACATTTACATTGGAATTTAATTTTTCTCTCTATTTTGACGGGCTGAATCATCTCTTTGAGGTAAACATCGTCGATAAAATTACGCGCTGTATAAACATAACACTTGTTTAATAGTCAGTCGTATAAAGCGTATTGACGTTCGTTTGTCGATCGATGCATCTAGGCTTCCTGTAATGAATCAAGGTTTGACTCACATCACTAGAATATCGGAAACGAAGACATAATCATCCAACAACATATTGGTAACTAGCTGTTACCCGCGGCTCCACCCACGTCATATATAGCCTATCTCTCTAGCCTATGTATTATTTATTGTTCTATTAGGTATTTAAATACCTAATATGCCATAGATTAAGAAACTATGTAAATTATATTGTACAATGATTAACGAATAAATTATTTATTTATTTATTATTTATTTATGTCCTTCTTAGTACCATAACCTATGGGTATGCAAAATTTCATCACAATCGCTTCAGTAGATGCGGCGTGAAAGCGTAACAAACAAACAAATAAACAAACAAACTCACTTTCGCATTTATAATATTAGTTAGGATAGTTAGGATTAGGATAGGATTGTAAGTTCTGGTAGCTCTAGCAAAATATTTTTAGGGAAAATGTGTCGTAACACTTTAAAGGGAATTCATGAATCTCACTCTGACAGTATATCATCATTACTGACTAACATGAGGAGCCCGATGGTCCAGTGGGTGTGAGCTCTATGAGCGCTTACATATGTTAAGCAACCCCTGGTGTAGTCCCTACTTGGATGGGTGACCGCAAGTGGCATAAAAATATCTCGAGCTCCTCCGTGCTTCGGAAGGCACGTTAAGCCGTTGGTCCCGGCTGTCATCGTTGATGGCAGTCGTTAAGCTATGTCAGATGCCTTAAGGCAGCTTGAAAAATCTGACACCAGTGTTGGCCACTTACACATACGAAAAACAACAACTGACTAACATTCATTTGATGAATGGTCGCACGGCACGTCGTTTTGCGCGTTTACCCTTTTCTTCACAACGCTTATGTTTTCGGGTATTGTTCAAACAAAATTAAGCATTTCTAATAGTCCTCGCGTGGTGGGTGACGGGAACGTAATAATTGTCTCTAATCTGTGAACTGAACACTTTAATGAAGTATTTTCAAATAAAATTAATCATTTCTAATAGCTCTTTGACTTCCATGACGGTTCATTGATTTGGTCTGAAAAAAAGATAAAAACATAAAATATAACAGCTGATTCCGTGGGAAGAAATCCCGTCCAGCAATAAAGCTGATCAAATATTTAACAAATAATGATAACATAAGGCAATACAGTAACCAAGTCGTCACGATTCCGATTTCCATCTGCTCGCCTAAAAATCACGCATATGTTTCTGTTAGGTCCTATAGTCCTAGGTTCTATCTACCCCGTAAGGGCTTTAATGTATGTATTACTTTACCACTTTTTTAAATTTGTTAATCTGATCGGAGAATTACAGCTGCAGGCAGCGGGCCGGTGTCGTCGACCGCAGTCGCTGGCTGTCAGCCAATTATGCACTTACAATCTTTTTCTCTGGCTGTAGCCAATTAGTAGGGAATGAAAACTCTGAGCGGGACCAACAGTGTGAATACTTTAATAGGTTTTTTTACATGAACATCTTCTAGCCCAAAAGTAAAGATTTGGCCAAAGATGGAGCGACCTTACCCAAATGAAGCTAACTTTAAAGAGCTTCAGGTAATATGTGTTCTAAAATTACTTATTCGTAGATTCGAAAATATAAACGCAAGCAACACATTCCAATCTCTAGCTGTGCGTGTAATAAAAGATGAGGAGAAGCGCTTGGTACTAATTCTAGGAATTTCAACTGGGCAAGGATGTTATTCAGTGGGGCGTCTAAATATCCGATAGAAGAAAGGAGAAGGCGGTATGAGCTCATAAAGGTTTTTGGGCACACTCTCCGAAGAATATCCTCTGTGAGACAGGCTGGTTTATTACCTAAGACTTGCCAGATTATTTTCAATGAGTTTATTATAAATTCCTTATTCAAAGTCATAAGTTAGAGTTTATGTGGATGCCGGTATGATAATTGTGAAGCTATGTCATAAAATGTTTTAAATATCTTACAGTGCGATGTTGGAGAAACCATAACATCAAGGCCGTGAATGCCACCACAAACAAAGAGAGTCTTAAACGGATACGAAAAGAGAGTTGTAAATACTGTTTTTTAACCATATTGATCAATGCAATAATTGGAATGAGGTGCAAAGTAGTTCAGGGTTTTAAATGTGGACATAATTTGCTTTTATAGGTAAACATAATGGAAGGAAACGGTGATGGTGGCCTGGCTCCCAGCCAAAAGTTTATCGGTTCATACATAAACTCAAGAGTATCGCTGTGTAGTGTATTTCACACATTCTGGTTACATGCGTTGGTAGTGCACCTTGAGCTAAAATGCATGCTGGTTAAACTAGGTTCCTAACAGCATCTATGACCGCTTGTTGGCTGGCTGCCAGTTAAACATCAAATTAAAACCTCGAAGACGGTTTCACACCTTAAGTCTGCCTGTGACTTATATGGATGGTGCTAAAGTATTATTTTAGGAAAACTATTATTTTTTGCTGCTAAAAGCAAAGGAGATGAAGCAAACTAATGCATCAGTTCGCAAGATTAAGAGTGCAGTAGAATCGTCGTCCGTGAGTTGGGTGCTTGCCAACATAAAAAAATAAACTAAAATCACTAGTTAAGAAGCTTTTGGTAAATATCATCAAAAACCTGTACATCAAATTTATGATACGCTAAGAATATTGTTGGCGCTATCAAATTATCTCAATAAATATTGTAAACTAACAACTTAAAACTGTAAAAAACGCTATTTTAGCTTGTCAAGCAGATACCTCCGAGACGCATGATTAATACACCAGCACACCCATGAATGAGGACATCAGGTTCTAATCCCGACGCGAACAAAACTTGTACTCCATTTTCACAAGTATTTGTTCGTGGTTCTGGAGATACCTAAGGAGGCGTCAGGCTGGCGGCTGGCTATTAAACTATACCAGATCATATTACAGTATAAATGCTGTTATAAGAGCGGACCTCGGGGTCCAACGCATCACAGCTGAGGATGTAACCGGGAAAACGCTTATTGTCATATGAAAGTAACTAAATCCAAACAATCAAATATCCATATAAAATAAGTTTGCACCAAACAGAGATAGTGACTTTAGATTAACTTTTGAACTGTTCGACGGGATCGTTGGCGGCAGCTCCAAGCGCACGGTCAAGTGCGGCGCCCGCGCTGGTCTGCAGCGGGTCTATTTGCAGAACAATGCAAACAGACGTGCTCCTATTCATATCGCGCATTCGCTCGCCTATTTCAGTCAACTTCAGTGAATGCCACTGTTGAATAGGTTTGTTTAGGCGTTGCTATGGCATTGGCAATTCTAAGAAGTCTAGGAGTTTCTGTGAGACTATTTTGTGGAGAATTAGTGACGTTGTTGCCCAATTTAGATTTCCTCAAACTTTTGGACATTTTTAGTTGTATAGAAACGAATCTTGGGGACATCATCATCACTATCCAGAAGTATGGAATTTACAATGGCAAACAGATTTGGATGCTGTTTGTTTATTTGAAGTTGTTTGTGTAAGCTAAGCTTGAATTCTTAGTACGAATTAAAGGTCACAGGCATCGTATCAAATATTGCAGTAGCAGCAAATAGCTATGTAGAACATCGATTGGGGGTCAAGTAAGATTTGTATGAACATTCATCAAGAAGATCATGACAACAAAATGGGCAAATTATTTTTAACCTCTTCGGTCGTACGTGATATTACGGCTGTTTTTAAAGCTAGTATAAGTTCTCATTAAACAGATTTTAAATAGGAAGCCGCAACGCACTTGAGACAAAACAAAGTCTAAAAGGTTAATAATGAAACATTTGCATTAGTTCTTGATTAACCTCTGATGAAAGATTAGCAGCGCATACTGTAGCCACGGTTGTTAATAGCCCTTTCAATGAGGTATAAATAGTTTTAGTGTTTATAAAACCTCTATATCTTGCGCAAGGAAACGCCAATAAAATTCTTCAACGATTGCAAAACGATCCAATTGCTGTCAGCCAATTAGATGTGATCTGTAAGAATGTAGATCAATTATTGTGATCTCGTGTTGATTACACTCGCATGTTTCGTTACATGTTACATGATAGGTAAATTAAAGTTACAGAATTGTTACTACAAATATTAGACTTGGCTGTCATCACTTGATATTCTCCACGTAATGGCGTGGACGCTACCTTGGTGCGCTAATAGTGTCGTGCATATAAGTTGATGTTGTATAGTTTACGTGATTGATACCCAATTGTACAATCCAACATTTTGAAATGGCAAATTTTGAAAATATACTTTAAAAAATATTATAGTGTCTTCATCCGCGTTCAGCAATCATTTTACAGTTTCATTTAAATATATCCTATATTTTTTGGCTAAAGGAGTAAAAATCATCTTGACATCGATACAAACATTCACATTTGTAATATTTTTAGGATTTAAAGGATCCGTCGAGGCCGAGCAGTTCCATAATCTTTTTTTTATTTACTTAAAAACTTTACCTTAATTTTATCTATTCGCCAGAACTCAGAACAGACGGTCCGTAAGTTATTAATTCAAACAAAATTCCCAGGGTTCGATTCAGCTCTTAATCTTCTAATCTTTTACATTATGATTATGTAAACATGTTGACATTGCGATGTAATGATTCAAGCAACTGATCTGATAATGAATAACTCAATACTGAATAAGTAATTCCTTTTTTTCAAGTCTCGTTCTGGGATACTTAGCTATCCATGTATTAACTATTTTTTCAATACATTTGCTAATAATACGGTTCTTATGACATCGAAATCTGTATCGTAATGATATATTTTACAGCACTTGTGCTTTTTACTTTACACCAATCACAACCGCGCAATAGCCCAATGTCACAAATGCAAAATTTAAACATTTTCATAGAATCCGAGCAAAGAGTTTTAAGTTCAGCATGAAAACTTATATCTGATTCGTGAGATGTGAATATATTGAAAAACGTCGTATGATACTCGTACGGTAAGCTGTCTATTATAGTCGTCGGTTTATTTTAAGCACTCGGCTTCGCCTCGTGCCTATAAACACCTCGACTATAATATCCAGCTTACCGTACTTGTAACATAATGTACTATAATAAAATTACTTGAATACGGTTTTATCGCGTTTATCTCATTATTTTAACAAACTACGAATAAGTAATAAGTTGTTAAACAAATGATGTTTCGAACAATTTACTGTAGGTACTTATTATCTCAGGTTTTTTTTTTGTTTTTCGTGTGTGTAAGTGGCCAATACTGGTGTCAAATTTTTCAAGCTGCCGCAAGGCATTTTACATAGCTTAACGACTGCCATCAATGATGACGGCCGAGACCAACGACTTAATGTGCCTTCCGATGCACGGAGGAGCTCGAGATATTTTTATGCCACTTGTGGTCATCCATCCAAGTGGGGACCGTGCCCGGGGTTGCTTTACATGCGTAAGCGCTTCCAGTGCCTACGCCCATCGAACTCCTCAGGTAGGCTAAGTTGACATTTGTATGGTTGGGTAAAAGATGTAAGTAAAACGACCGTCTACTACATTTATTGAAAACGTTCCATGGATGTTTCACGGTGTCCGAGGTCTTGCGGTCTTCTGCTGATAATGACTGGATCTCAAGTTGGTGGGCAGTTGCCTACCACCAGCTATTAGGTTTTCAAATTAAGTAATAAACGCGATAAAACCAAAAGTAATTTAATTTAAATGTGTAATAATTGCGAAAACATTAGAAAATATTAATTATCTACAATGTTTGCTGGCCAGTGTCGTAGAACGAGGTAAGCAAGTACCTGTTCATTTTTTTTTATTTTCTGTTGTTTTTAGACCTTGCAAACCCGTTTCAAGAGCCACAAGCAAGCAATCACTAACTTGCTCACGCTCGCGTGCACTCGCTAACGACCGCACCTACTCGAGTGCGCGCGTAGTAAATCTATTTTGGTCTCGATCTCTTCCCCTCTTCCATTATATTTGCTTGGAGTAGATAAGCAAATCTCTCACTAACGTTAAGAGTCACAAATAAGTGATGTATGTATCACTTATTTGTGACTCTTAACGTTAACTCTTAACTCTTGCTTAAGAGATTTGAGGATCTCTGATAGAGCCTTTTGATCATAGAGTCCGGGGTTCAATTCCCGGTGAAGTCATGATGGAAACGAACTTTTTCAGATTGGCTTGGATCTTAGACGTTTTAACCTTTTATGTTTCTATTATAAAAATAAAGTATCGTTGAATTAGAACCTATGATACGATACGATGAATTCACGACTCGCTTGTCGGTTTTTATTTATTAAACCACACTTACTCCGATCACTAGTACCCAGGCAATATAGCTTTCAGTCCATACGGCAAAACATGAGAGTTACTGCTCCCCAAAGGTTTTGCCATTGTTTCTCAGTTCGGCCCTTCAGGTTATGCATGCACAACGCGACCCATTAGTCATAAGGGTTTAACTGTCTCTCCGAGCTTCGCGCACTCAGGCAACGTCCATAGCCGAGGTCCGTCCTTCCTAAGGGCCCTTTGGTGACGTTCGCCTTACAGGTTGAAGACACTTCTGCTCTCACCTCATAAGTCCGGTGAAGTGGCGAAAGCTTAGGGCTAAATAGTCTAATAATCAAATAAATAATCTCTTCTCTTCCGTTCTTCCAGTACCTAGTATAAGTTTAGCAAATAGAGGTACCCGGAACTGCAACTTTACAGTTACCGAGCGCTTTCGTGTTTATTTCTTTGTACCGTATGGTATGCGAAGATTTCACATTTACATTGCAAAGCAAGTTTCCATACGGCAGATTTTCTTTACTAGATAATACTTACATAATGTACCATTTCTATTTTCCAGCTTCGAGCCCTGCCCGGTCCTACTTCCCGTAACTCTGGTACCGTAAGTTGGGAGGAAGATCAAGAGTTACATTTTGAATGAATAACTTCATAAGACGATTGATTTTTTCCATAATTAATCGTCCATTTCCGATCAATCTCCTGTTCAAAAATAGTATAAACTTATATAATGCACGGACATTTTGGTCATTTCGTATTTCTAGACAAAAGTCGTGTAATTATTTACATCGACTACTTTTGATTTCAATGTAAGAATGTTTCGTGAAGGAACTCGCAATGGTTCACTGGGGTTTGGAGAAGGACAAAGGGTACCCTTAGAATATTTCTCTATTCTAAGAGGGTACGTTTATTTAGGAAAAGGTCTTTACCTGAAGGTTCTACATTCTACAGCAATTTGAGCAACAAATATAAGTTATTTCTGAGTAAGCCTATAAACCAACGACAGCCCCAACATAATCCTGCGCGGCTTGGCAGACCGGGTGGGTCTCATTGATGATTGAATATAGTTAGCTGGATGGATACGGCTGCATTGCAGCAGCAGTGGATCTTATATTGTAATCTGTCTGTCTGTCTGTTTTTGTCCGTAAATTATTTACGGATTTACTTAAACTAAAGTAATGTAACACATTTACGCGTTAACTTACTTTAGTTTTAAGGCAAGTTGTTACTAACCCCTATGGATCTTGTTATAACTACGAAATAAACAATTTATTATCCTTATTACGTAGGTATATTTATTTAATACGTTTTTTTTCTAAACTAACGCATAGGTGCTGTAAGTTAGCATTGGCATTACCAATGCTAGTGCGAGGCATGACATCATGCTGTAGCGTTCAAGATGCGTGTCTGCTGTGGCTAATGAGGACAGTGCTCAATGCTCGAGGATGCAGGCAGATTATCATGCGGCGACGACGTGTGAAGGGCAGGAGTTGGCAGATAATCAGCGCGAGTCTGGATCGGAATTACAATTTTGTGTAGTACCTGGTAAACTATTGATTTCATTAAAGTCAATTATCACGCGTCTAGATAACGTCATGTGTATGAAATGTTTGTGTTAAATATTTTGCGTTTAGTTTATTTTAAAGGCATGAGATTGGAATCAAAGTACAAAGAGGGATGAGCGAGCAGTTATATAGAGGCGGGTCAAAAGTTCCGGAAATACTGAACTGGACTAAATCTCTGACTGTCGCACGTATATATACTCTTTTGCTATGTATTTGACATTTGGCTTAAACTAAGAAAACGAAAAGAACTGAAATAATGAAAAACTACAAATAATATCTTGAATCTTACTGTAAATTTGATAATTTGAAAATCATAGAATTAAATGAGTGGCAAATGAAATGTCCGCTTCAAAATGTTCCTGAACACCCTCATTTGCAAAGGAATTGGGATAACATACTGAGCAAAGTCATTGTTAGTGACATGATGGGTGACTGTTCGGGGGCTGACTTGGCTAGGCTTAGTGCTGTTTTGATGCCGGAAGCGGGTGCATGGCTTCATGCTCTTCCCTCACCGCAGCTAGGAACGTTATTGGACAATAACTCATTGCGTATAGCTGCAGCTTTACGCTTGGGATGCGACATCTGTGAGCCTCATCGATGTGTTTGCGGGATTTTAGTTGACGCCAAAGGTTACCACGGGTTAAGTTGTGCAAAATGCTCTGGGCGGTAACCTAGACATCATGCTCTTAACGACATAATTCGCAGAGCACTGATAAGCGCCAATATTCCGTGCATTTTGGAGCCTCCAGGCTTGAGCCGCACTGACGGCAAACGCCCAGATGGACTAACTTTAGTTCCTTGGGAAAGAGGTCGGTGTTTGCTGTGGGATGCGACATGCGTCAGCACATTTGCCGCTTCTCATTTGAAGGACACCGTTCGGTCTGCTGGGGCAGGAGCTGACACAGCCGCCAGGCTTAAACATCACAAATACCAGGCTCTGCAACAGTCATATATATTCGTACCCGTAGCTTTTGAGACCACTGGTGTTTGGGGGACGGAAGCACGAGTATTTCTTAAAAAATTGGGGTGTAGGCTGTCGGAGAAAGTAAATGACAACCGCTCCTTTTCGTATCTGTCTCAACGGATTTCAATTGCTATTCAGCGTGGTAATGCCGCAAGTATAATGGGAACATTTGAGCCAGGTACGATAAGAGGCGGTCTTTTAGACTAATATTTTGACGAAGCATGTTGCGGATACACTCCTGTAACTACTTTGACGAAGCGTGTTGCGGATGCACTCTTGTAACTATTTTGACGAAGCGTGTTGCGGATACACTCCTGTAACTATTTTGATTTCAATTAAAATCATAGAATAAGTTTAAGTCGATATCTTCATTTTATACCTTAATACTGTCTGTATCAGAAATGAACAAAAAATCAGTGAAGTTCTTACTCTTTGATTTTGATTGTTATGAGCATTCATACTGGAAAAAGTTTGTGAAGACTAATCTAATGAGCCCAAACAGGTTAACCTATCTTCTTTAGTTTAGAAGTCCTGAAGCTATCACCCTACCAAACGCATCATCAGATTAGGCATTGTCATCCGACTTAAAGACGCCTTGAGGAGCCCGATGGTCCAGTGGGTGTGAGCTCTATGAGCGCTTACGTATGTTAAGCAACCGCTGGTGCAGTCCCTACTTGGATGGGTGACCGCAAGTGGCATAAAAATATCTCGAGCTCCTCCGTGCTTCGGAAGGCACGTTAAGTCGTTAGTCCCGGCTGTCATTGTTGATGGCAGTCGTTAAGCTATGTCAGATGCCTTAAGGCAGCTTGAAAAATCTGACACCAGTGTTGGCCACTTACACATACGAAAAACAAACAATCCGACTTAAAAAAAGAACACAATCTTTCAGCTCAATCGGTTAGGTATTAGTGCTTTAAAAATGAATTTCAAGATTTGACCCAAAAAAAAAATAAAGTTAACTACAATTCAAGTTTAATAAAAGCTTGTAAGTTTAGGCAAAGTTTGTAAAAAACACAGCCGATTGCCATTACTGAATAAACTGGTTAGAATTTCAAAAATTGCTTTCTCATTTCAGGAACTTATGTTGTTATGATAAAAGGGAGGAATTTGCCCTGCAGTTGGACAGCAAAGGCTAGGAACAGAAATAGGAACTTATCTATGACGCATGGCAATCCTGCCATGACTCTTTGCAAAACATGACGCTTGCGCCGCGTTCGCTGCGTGACATTTAAGGGCTGCATTGTCTATGAATTACCATGCGCTGTAAATGTCAGCCGCGCATGTCAGCCAGCCTGTTGCGAGCACAGAACTAGTAGAACTTATGTAGTTGCGAGACACACTAGTTTACCCACACTTACATACACTAATAATATTCATTCGAAAGACTATCTGTTTGCTGCTGGCACTGAACTTAGCAGTAAGTAAATTACATGTAAGATATTACCTTTCCAACCCGTCTGGCCAGCGTGGAGAGCGTAGGCCAAATCCTCTGACTACTCAGGCTAGGATATGGCTCCTGTAGTACAGAGAGGGTCGTGCTCCTGCAGTGGAGACTAGAAAGACCTGATGATGATTAAGCTTTTGCAGTCATAAACTCTATTTCGGCAACAATGCAGCTGCCATTTTCACAGACAGTTACAGAAGGTCCGTTGCAAAATATCAGACGAAAATCAAAACATATCGTGGTCGGTCACATAAAAAAAATTACTCAATTATGTATATGACAATAATTAAGTGTTTTACTAAACTTAAAATAAATAAATATTTCGAATGCTGAACTCTAACCTTTCACGATTAAACTCATAAAGGCGTTTAGACGCAATTTGATTTAGAGAGTAACTAAATAGACTATTCTTTATCGTTCATAGTCTTTTTGAAATCGGCGTGGTATCTGGATCGGATACCGGAACGGATCTTGAGCGGCCAAGGGGGTTAAGAAGGTTCCCTAAGTGAAATTGAATACATTATAATCAATTATTAAATGATAGACAACTTAAAATGGAAGCTTCAAATGATTGAACTAAACGGGGTAGATGTAAAAGTTTGCGTTTGGAATAAATGATGTCTCATTTTAGAGATATATATACACTTAGGTATATATAAAAGTCATGCAGACAGAGTCGCGAGCATTAGCTTACTAAATAATAACCTACTGGCGCCAATCTAAAGCTTAGGGTTTATTGAATGCGAGCTTTTTGTTGCCTGTGCGCTTTGTCCGCTGTTGACGGCTACAGCGTATGGCTGTGCCTTTGATCTCAATTCCCAGAACCCGCACTGAAGCTGCAAGCCGCAGTGAATTCGTTGAGAGCAGGAAACTTTGGCAGCTCACGTTTATGACATGTTTCACAGAGTAATAATCGGCGAACTAAATACCAAATTTAAATCAAGCTTCAATCAAACCTTCATTCAAGCTTCAGTTTACAATAAATACTTACAGTTTACTTTTCTTAAATACTGTTCAAATTATTTTTAAAGCCTTAATATATTTTTTCTCGTTAAAAAAAGTTGCCAACACTACACACGGCATACGGCAACTTCAACCAATCGAGCTATTTGCACACTGAGCAGCGTACATTTTATGGTATGAATTTGCTTAACATATAATATTGACTCGAAGCTGGATTTTTGGAAAAAAAACTATTATAAAAAGCGTAATGAGGCGACGTAACGATCTGATAGCGCTATCTCTCTCACCATTCTTACCCACATGTTCCAGCACTCTTACGCAACTTGATTAATGCGGTGTGCTGTTTTGATGACATTAGTGTTGCGTGTCACCGAGCAAGGGCCCGTTCCCAAGTTTGTCTGACCATCACAAATAACACACTATTGCGTTACCATTTTATCAGCCAGCAAAGCACACATTAAAATTATAGTGAGAAACCATAATATACAACATTATTACATGTAAGCTTTAAGTCAGCTTTGAATTGATTGTTGGTGTGATGTTATTTGTTGGCTCAATCTTATAACTGTTGCAAGCTTATTAGGACCAGGGTTGGAATTTTGAAAGTATAAGTATAATGGTTCTGTTAGGATGGAAAGGTATGACCTGTCATTTCACGCAAGATTTAGAAATTTCGAGTTATGGAATCTATTTCTTCTTCTTAGCGTGTCACCTCGGGCAAATTATGTTTGTGTTGACCAAAACTCTGCTACTGATACAGCGTTATCAGTAGCAAACAAGGATACTACTCAACGCTTAATCACAAAATTACACAGATGACTTATAACACTTGAAAGAAAATGTTCGGAAAGAAGATAGACTTCATAGAATTCCGTGTCGCTGTCATGTGATACGGTTCTTGATAACTACTTTTAAACTTTCGCGTTGCATATTTATTAAATGGAAAATTGGGAAATAACGCGTATATACTATTTTTATAAACGTCTGGAAGAAAACGGTATGTTCGGTTCTTGATAGACTCTATGCTGAATACTTCTAAACATCTTAAGGCCAAAAACGTTCCCTAGTTTTGTGTTGTCGCTGTGTTGACAATAACATGAGATAATTAATTTTTGATAATTATTTTCGATTTATTTTTGACTAACACTTTTTTAATGTTTTGCTTTCTTTTTAACCGACTTTAAAAAAGGAGGAGGTTCTCAATTCATCGGAATCTTTTTTTTATGTATGTTCCCCGATTTCTCAAAGACGCCTGGACCAAATTATGACTTTTTTTGTTCGATTGGTAATACTTTACAGATAGTCCTATTAAATTTTTGTCGAAATTTGTAGAGCGCTTTTTAAAAAAATACACAAAAACCAAAAAAATGTTTACACGCAAATTACGAGGGTTGAAGCCGGAGGGCGCAAAAAAATATAAGATTTGGAAAATTAATTTAATTACTGAATAAAAATTATTACATTATCTTATAAAATATTGGACGTGACAATTGATCGATGTGAGATACAAAAGTGACGAATACGTTTCCGAAGATCGGGCGGTGGCCAGGTGCATCGAGGCGGGGCTGCTGCGTCAGCGACTCCGCAGGTGGTCCGCGATCGGGCGATGTTCCGATAAGCTGACTAATCCTCATGCTCGTGACGTATCAGCAAAAGTAAGGGTGGTACTACATGTAACACCTCCCCCCATAGATGAGCAACTATTCTCGAACGTTTTTGGGGATAGTTGCGGGGATATTCTTGAAGTCTACCCTTATCTCATTAGGGTTGGTTGCTCTGGGCGTTATAATTGCTTCGTTCTTATTATGTAGATAGCGTCTTCGTAGGCGGTAGCTTGCTACGGCGGTAGATAGCGCAAGACCAATCAGAAGTACCACGTATAATGGGATTGTGGTATGATATAGTGATTGTTCGGCGACTTTGTTAAGATGTACTGGAGCCTGGATAGATATCTTCCTATTTGCAGAATGTAGGTTTTCTAGGTTTATAGAGTCTAACACGATGGATGGATGATCCAGTTGCCTGTGCTCATCATACTGAGGCATTTCCATAATCTTCACGACGTGTCCTTTGATATGCTCGTTCATATTAGCAATAGTGAAACCTGGTGCTTTCAGCTGGCAGTGCAACGGGATAATGGCTAGGAAACTTCCATGAAGAGTCTTGTACTGTTCTTGTTCACAGGAAATTTTGACTTTAGTAGGCGTAGGGAAGTACATAGTGTAGTGCTTGTCGTCTAGCTGCTCAAGGGCTTCTTTCATCATGATGACTGGGGTCTGCTTACAGGATTTATGGAGTTCCTGCTTAACGATGAGGTGTTGGATGCAGTCAGGTTCATCTAGGAGTCTATCATTGGGCTTCGCTTGGCAGAGATATGACGAGTTAACTTTCAGACATTCTGTCGCAATGTACATGTAATCTGTTCCAGATATTGCTATATAGGGTAAGGTAGGTATTAGGACATTTTTATTTTTATTAGGGACTATGGAAAGTCTATAAAGGATGTAGGAAAGAGGATAGGCAATCGGCATCTTAATAACTACAACTACTCGCCTATCGGTATAAAAATATCCTAACTTAATGATATCATAGAAATCTCTGTACTCGATGTCAGGGATTTCATCTTTAGCATATAAGGCCTTAATTTTAGAGATTATATTCTTAAGATTATCTAAACTAACCACAAAGTGTGGAGTGCTCGATGCACGGATAAAGGCTAGAGTATTCTCTAGTTTAAATAGTTCTTGAGATAAATATTCGATATTATCTCCTAGTATTAAGAAGTATTGCGCCAGATGGGCATACTTAAGTAGCACTGATTCATTTGAACTATCATTTTCCAAAACCGTATTAAGTATTTTATTAAGTTTTTCTTGGTTTTGAACTATGCTGTCTAGAATTTTTGAATTGTAAGATATCCATTCCTTATTTAGAGTAACGTGATTATTAAATTCTTTTTCAAGTTTCAGTTCATTATCCTGGAGGTCCTGAATGGCTCTATCATATTTAATTGCATCAGTGTAATCTAAGTTTCCAGAGATGCTCTTAATTATAGATCCTAAACCGTCGATGAGGCCTCTCTTAGCACGGTGTGGCTCAAAGGTAAGTAATTTATCAGATATATCATTAATTTTAAGGTTGAGATGCTCAATGTGCGGGTCGAATAGATGTAAAGTTCTATTATTAAATTTAATCTTAATTTCAGATAGTTGTAGCCTAACCCTATCAACTTGGGTGCGAATATTATCGAGGTCTACGTAATTTAGGAAGGAATGATAGTGAGCTATAATTTTCGTAGGTCCTAGTTTAAACGGGAGTAAACCTGGTCCGTCGTCCAAGGAGTCAATCGTTACTTCTTGTCCTCTCGTCAGCTGGAGTAGTGTCGTTAGTAGCAGTAGCCTGTAACAATGTCGGGTCTTTAGGACTACGTTTCAGCCGAGATTTTGCAACGGGCCCACGTTTCTTTTTAGTATAAATGTGGATAGGAAGATCAGCGAGTACTGTATCCTGAGTATATCTAGGTGCCAGTTTTTGTCTATTTGCCATAGGGTTACGTACAAAAACTTACTGATCGGGGCTATACTCTTTTTCAGGTTCACGGTCTTTGTTCCTGTTCTCAGTCAGTTGAGTCCTGTCATGTAGTGAGGTCTGATTTATAAGGTCATATACATGAGTCATTCTATTCTTATGTTCTTGTGAATATTGTTGTAAAAGATGTTCAGTGATGTTTATATCTAAAGGATCACGTGGATCAAAATGACCTGTGATCAGATCAAGGGGTTTACATTTAGTAAAGCTATGGATAGAGCTATTGTAAGCTAATACTGCGTATGGCATGAGGTTAACTACAGGTTCATTGCGTTTTTCTAGTTGTAATATTCTAAGATGTTCAAGGATAGTAGAGTGGAAGCGCTCAACCATGCCATTGTCGTTGGGAGTATGTGCAAGAATTTTGTGGTGTTGAATTTTATGGAGTCTTGTGAACTCAGAAAATAGTTGGTTGGTAAATTCGGGGCCTTGGTCTGTTATGATTGTAAGGGGCACACCATGGTGGGTAGAAAATTTTAGGAGGGCTTGAACTACGCTTAGAGCTGTTCCATCTCTAAGGTGATATGCTTGAGCGTATTTGGAGAAAGCATCGACAAGTGTCAGATATTTCTCGTTTTGTGCTGTAAACAGGTCTAGGTGTACTATTTCGAAGGGTTTTGATGGTGGAGGAACTATGCAAAATCTTTGCCTAATAGGGTTCCTATCATATTTAGCTTGGCCGCAAATGCTGCACTCATTAATATATTTAGTTATATGTTCCCTCATTTTAGGCCAGTAATATTTAGAAGATAAAGCTAGGTAAGTTTCATTGATACCACGGTGGTTTGTCTTACCCACGTGATATTTTTGAATTATTTCCTGCTGTCTCAGGTACTCTTTGACATTCTCTAATTCTACTTTGGTAAGTACTAGGTTCATAGCAGAGCTTTTGAACTTTTCCTGAATAATAGGGATTATTTGGTACATAGCAAGAGGAGGGTGGATTGTAAGACCTGTTTTAACCTTGGGATTCACAAATTCTTTGATTGAGTTAATGACGTCCTCTTCCATATTGGACTCAGATATTTGAATAACTGTCCTTGTGTGCGTCTCGAAAGGTTTGGTCACTGAAGGTTTTTTCTTAATGTCACCTACAACTACTAGACAAATTTGGCGATTGAACTTATTAAGAGGTTCATCTGAGATAGGAATCTCTAATATGGGATTTTCGGCATTAGTGTGGGCTGTAACTGTGGTTGAACCGTTAGCAGGAGCCGTTACAGTGGTGGAACCAGTTTCTGAAGGAGGTTTCTCCGAGACGTTAACTGCAATAGAGCTGGTTTCCTCATTATTAATCTCTATTCGGGAAAGAGCATCGGCGTTGGTATTATGTTTGCCTTGCTTATACACTGTAGTAAAGTTATATTCGCTTAGCTTAAGGCGCCAACGGGTCAGTCTAGAATTGGGTTCCTTAAGATTCATAACCCACTGCAAGGGTTTATGATCTGTAACTATCTTGAATTTTCTGCCAAATAGGTAAGGGCGAAAGTACTTGGTTGCCCATACAATTGCCAAGAGCTCCTTTTCTATGGTGCTGTAATTTATTTCACTTGAATTTAGAGTTCTTGATGCATAGGCTATCGGCTTATCGCTACCAATCGTTCCTTGTGACAAAATAGCACCAATTGCATAATTTGATGCATCAGTCGTAAGTATGAAATCTTTGCTAAAGTCAGGATACTGTAAAATCGGGTCATTTGTGAGTAGGGTCTTACAAGTCTCAAAGCTGTTAATATAGTTAGTGTCATTGTAAGTAATTTTAGATCCCTTTTTTAAGCATTGTGTCATGGGTTTAGTTATACGGGCAAAGTCCGGAATGAATTTTCGGTAGTAGCCTAATAATCCTAGAAACCGTTTAATTTCTGTAGCTGTTTTGGGCAAAGGAAACTTTTGAATCGCTTTAATTTTGTCTGGGTTAGGTTTTATACCGTCTTTACTAATTATGTGTCCTAGATATGCTGTCTCTAATTTTAAGAATTCTGACTTATCCATCTGAATTTTGAAGTTGGATTCTCTTAATCTTTTAAATACCTTTTCTAAATTTACCATGTGCTCTTGTAAGGAAACGCTAAAGACTATAATATCGTCTAGGTAGACTAGACAAATCGTGTTCTGTAGATCTCTGAGGACATTATCCATCACACGTTGAAACGTGGACGGGGAATTTTTCAAGCCCATAGGCATACGCAAAAATTCATATTTCCCATGTTCTACATTAAACCCTGTCTTTTCTATATCTTCAGGATTCATTTCCACTTGATAGAAACCACTCGCTAGGTCTAGGGTAGTAAAATAGTGACAGTTACCTAATTTATCAAGTACGTCAGCTATGTTCGGTATTGGGTATTTGTCATCTATCGTTTTCTCATTTAATTTCCTGAAGTCTACAACTATGCGCCATTTAGTTTTTCCAGACGCATCGGCTTTCTTTGGAACAACCCAGATGGGAGAGCTCCATGCTGATTGGGAAGGCCGAATGATACCCTGAGATAACATTTTAGAGATTTGCTCTTGGACTTCTTGTCTATGAATAAATGGGTATCGATAGGATTTAGTGTAGACTGGTAGCTCGTCAGTTGTTCTGATACTATGTTTAATTTTATTTGTGAAGGTAAGAGGTTCTCCATCAATGTAGAAAATGTCAGCGTATTGAGCACAAAGGTTTTCTAAGTTAGCTCGCTCTTCAAGATTCAAATGGTCTGTACGTAATCGAGAAAGGACTTCAGCTACGCGATCAGGTAAGGTTTCAGAACAATTCGATTGAATGTTAAATAGTTCTGCACTAGCTGGTCTATCCATAGAAAAAACTATGTCATGTCTAGTCGGGTTAGTCACTTCTACTATACCGCGATTATTTTTTACAGTCGTTATACAGTCTTTAATAAAACAATTAGATATCACTTGCTCAGATATCATAGCTTCACCATCATGAAAGTTAACTGGGATTCTAGCCAATTTAGAGGAATTAGCTGGGATAATGTCTTCATAGAGATTGCAATTCCTAGAATCATACATTAATAAGGGAGTAGAGGAATGCCGTGTAACTAGGATCTTATTTTTTAAATCAATAGTAGATTCAAATTTTTCTAGTAAATCTAAGCCAATAACTCCGTCAAAGTAATTATGAAATTTATAGATAAGTAATGTAATGTCTTCTTTTTCGTTAAATTCGTTTAAACATGGTATAGTTATTGAGTGATCACTACGCGTCGTTGCATGTATATTCGTAATTTCAAAAGGATCGTAGTTACATGGTACATCCGAGTAAAAGGTGCCTACAGCTTGAGGGCTGATAAAAGACTGATTAGCTCCCGTGTCTATTAACATTTTAAGAGGTGGGTCTAGTATCTGTACGTAGGGTAATTGCCGTTGCGTTTGTAGGTTAATTTCTATTTTAGTTTTTCTAATTTCGGACCTTTCTGAAAATCCTGATCTGGATTGGAAGAGTGAGGGACTTCCTCATGAGCTTCTTCAACTGTAGCTGGTAAGTAATCTGGAGAATATGAGGACTGCTCATATGAAGGGTCATATGTATAGTCAGAGTAATCGTAATAGTCTTGGCAGTCACCATAGTAGTCACCATAATATTCATTATAATAGTCGTAGTCATAGAATTCGTTAAAGTTAAGTTCTCTAGTCTTGAAATAGTTCGAGGGTGGCGGATTCCCTGATTTGGTCCAGTCATGGGGCGTGCGAGGCGAAAAAGGCTTAGATACATAGTGACTGACGCCACTCATCGGTTGTGGGGCATTTGCGTTACTAGCATTTGCGTTACTACGGGGTTGAAAATGAGGCATTTTAAAAACGTTACTTTGGGGTCTATAATTAGGTGGGGGAGCCGCAAACATCTGTTGAGTACGGGTAGGACCGTTATGGAATGACGTTTGGGGTCTCCAGAGAGGCATAGGCCTCTGCGTAGGGAATGGCCTGGAAGGGCCAGGTACACCAGGCATATTAAAGGGTTTCAATTGACCGGGCATATTTAAATTAAATGGCTTAGGCGGGATAAAATTAAAATCTTTAGGGGTTGTAAACGCGTTAGTGGTGCTGAAAGGAAATTTAGGCTGGTTAAATGAAGACGTAGACTGCAACTTTCGGTGAGGCAGGTGTTCATTGCGCTGCTGCATGTATAGGGTGTTCATCTCGTTGTGAACATATTCTAGGGCCTTTTCCATTGTGTCAGGCCGCATGCACCGAATCCGAGAGCCTAGTGGGTCACGAAGCCCACGTAAGTATGACTGAAGGGTTAACTTCTTATATAAGGCACGTTTAGCTTCAATGGTGCTCGGTATCGTTTCATGCAAATTGACATACGTCATAATTACGCTAAATAGGTTTTGACACTGTTCATAGAATTCCTGTGGGGTCCCTGAACCTTGCGTAAGAAGGGAAAGATCATTGTACAGTGAGGTCTCATCGCGTTGATCGGCAAATGTATTTATAAGAGTACTACGTATAGCCTCCCAGGTCTCGGGGATACCATTGGAATTTATAGTGCGGGCCGCGGGCCCAGTAATCTTATTAAGGATACCGTTAATAAGTGAAAGATTACTTAACTCGCGTCCAGCCTCCTTTGAAATATACTGTGAAACTAACTGATCACATAGGTGCACAAATCGGGTTAACACGTTTGAGTTCCCATCAAACTCCGGAACTAGCCTAAGGGCCTTATAGATATGATCTACGAGAGGTTGTGCCATCTCGTTAGATTCTAACTCTTCTACTTCCTGAATACTACCTAGATCTCTGTTTGAGTCTAGCGCTAAAGATCTATTACTAACACTAAAACTAGAAAACCGAGATTGCCGTGGGTGGAAAATCTTGGAAAATCTAAAGGAAATCTTAAAAGGAAAGGAGAGCAACACTAGAGAGATTCTGATGTACTCACATATGCATCTTATATCCTTCTGCCGTATCGATGTCTGGATACACCCTCTGGACTGCAACACGTAGATTCTGGACCGTCGCACACGTCACTGGTCACTGACACTATGTCTATGATTTATGAGTCCCGACGATCCTCCAAGACTGCGCCAATTACGAGGGTTGAAGCCGGAGGGCGCAAAAAAATATAAGATTTGGAAAATTAATTTAATTACTGAATAAAAATTATTACATTATCTTATAAAATATTGGACGTGACAATTGATCGATGTGAGATACAAAAGTGACGAATACGTTTCCGAAGATCGGGCGGTGGCCAGGTGCATCGAGGCGGGGCTGCTGCGTCAGCGACTCCGCAGGTGGTCCGCGATCGGGCGATGTTCCGATAAGCTGACTAATCCTCATGCTCGTGACGTATCAGCAAAAGTAAGGGTGGTACTACATGTAACACGCATGCCGTTCGGTTTACACTTATTTCCATTTTATTCTTATGCTTATTTAAACAAATTGATAGGGTTGAAGAAGGTTTTTGGTTTTTGTAAAAAATATGTTAAATTATTCAATAATTTGATTGATTGTGATTGTACTTCATATTCAGTTTTTGAATTTGTAATTAACTTCACTGACATACTCGTATAACATAATATGTAGACGCCGTCTTAACAGCGGTAGAATATGTGTGACCATAATTAAATATTATATAAGACCATATGTTTGTTAACCATATTCGTAAATAAAGATATTCTATTCTATTCTGATGAGATAACTATTCTTGTAGAATTATAATTTATGTATAGCAGTACATAGACTCTTAATTACGTGGATGAAGTCGCGGTATAAAGGAAGTGTGACATAGCAATCGATACGCTGATGGCTCAATCCTCTTGGTGAAGGAATAGACTGTGAGGTGTAGTGATGCAACAAATCGCTCGCCGTAGCTAAGTGAAAGCCTAGATCCAACCTGATTACTAGCGATCAAACTGTATCAACATCTCTCATACCGTTCGTTTTAAATAAAAGTAGCGGGATAGCGACTATACCAGTATATTGTATTCACGACTTTGATCTAGTTCCCAATGATGTTTAATAAATTTTGAAAGATTCATTACTCTGCGGTAGTCAAAGTTATATAATAATAATATTTTTTTTATTGATTTCACATTTCTTATTTCACTAAATATTTATCAATACAATGAAGTGTGATACACATGTGAAATATTTCCTGACGTCTAAACTAGGCATAGCCTGTATCTTAGACGTCAGTTTCTTCCTATGACAAACAAATATTATATATCACTTAATTTATAATGCATTGCACTCTTCGTCGTCACAATGAATAGAACTACCGACGTAGCGGCGCGCAAAGGTGAATCACGCGCCGATCTCGTGGACAGGACAGGTAGAACCTACTTAGTTGGTTGAACATTGCTACCACTAAGACTACGAACCCCTACATGCTATATGCACCCTACAGTATGCTTCCAGTTAACTTACTCGACGCACACAAATCTAGACAGGTGGCAGCGCGTCAAGCCAAGTTCAAGTAACAGAACTGGCGAGCAGCACCGTGTGTAATATTAAATAACACGAACCATTTAGAGCCACGTTTGATTCCCTCATCAAAAACTATTTCACATAAACGTGTCAATATTGGCTCATATATTGAGACTTGCAAGATACATATGTGCATCAAATTTCATAAACAGATCATCTCAAACGGTTATTAAGATATTAACGTACCACAGCATTGAAACGCGAGCTGGTTGTGATGCATTTGAAAGCGGTGGTTCTCAGACAATGACATGTTTTATCAAAATCCGTCCAGCCGTTTACAATATAGAAGGATTTTCGTGTCTTAATGTTGTTGAGTACTATTCTTAAGATTACGGTGGATATTGCAGTTGTTGCCTACTTTGTTGTCCCACATAAAACTAGATCGCGATTAGCCTAGCGCGTGTTGGCTCATCATAGGATTACGCTGGCGAGCTTATAAGTTGTAAGCCAGGCTTTAGATAAGCTGCGGCGGTCAGCACAACGCTTGGTACCATTATTAATTCTGTGGCAACGCTTTGTGGAGTAAATACTTATGGATATCGCTCTTCTATTCCGTCATAAACATAGCGGATTAAGGATTAACGGTATATGTTCGAGCACAGATTGTGAAACGACCTCGATAAAGAAACGAAAACGAAACGGGTAAAGGCCTTAAATAAGTGGGCTCTCATTATTAAAATATTGTAATATTGGGTTACTCGCTTCTTCTTATCGAGTCGAAAAGGTTTCATTTAATTAGATATCTTTTGACCAGTACGCTGATTGCCATCAGGTTGGCAGTTAGGGCAAGACAGAAGGTCAGAAGAAGACTAGTTGGCACTGCAGTCACACAAATTGTTGGTAGAGAAACGATCCCCACGCCAACTCGGAGTCGGCTTAGGGATTTCCGGACTGCCCAGGAGAGGTCTGCACCAGCTGGAGGCTTCTCAATAGGTTGAATATCGGATGGACTGGGTGGGTACTTTTTTCCAAAGTTACGCCTGGTTTTTGAGGATTCTTTGGGACTGTTTCGATTCTTTAGGCGCGACGAGTTGGTTACTCACTTGTACCATTAAATAAAACCTATCATGATGGAAAACGATCTTTTTGAGATTCACCTGGGTCTTGAATGTTTATTTATTTTCTATTATAAAAAATAGTATCGTTAAGTTAGTATCCTATGACACAGGCTTTCAATATAACAATAATGTGAACATTGTATTATCCTATTTAAGAAAATAATTAATTTGAACTTTACAAAGTCATGTTTTGACCTCATCCTGACAACGCGCGACGGTCAAAAAGTCATCCATATGGAATTTCAGAATGCCATGGATAGTAACAAAAAAAATTAAATACATGGGTTACATAACAAAGAATCAGTCAGTTGTCCGTCCGTCCGTTTGTTTGTCCGTCAGACTTAAATAATGGTTACAAGCGCAAGCATATGTGTACATATCACCGTTTCATTTCCGAATGAATATTGATTGGCACGCGCTGCACCCACACACATTCAGCAGTCAAGCCGTTCAGTCGGCGCCGCTCTTTGCTCAAAATGTCATCCGCTCAAGGGACACAATATATGACCCTTTCGAGCTTTATTGATAGACTACGCAGGACCGGCGCCTCGACGCGGCTTCTCGCATACGACATGGACATTTGCATTTCAATAATTTTGTTTTATTACACAAGACTTAATAAAGTTTACTGCCTATGACATATGTTTTCTATTCCGCACTACGGTAATTTATCTTTATTAGATTTAATGTTATATTGCCTTTTAAAGAACATAATAACATTAGGTATATAGTGCCAGCGTAGAGTAGGCACTTAAAATGTTGTTGAGATTGTATATTTTATTTTTTACTAAGTATTATTCCCCGTCAAGGTTCAGGTGAGTATGTGAATATAAATTTTCTAGAAAGCCCACTTATCTCTACACTACAAAGTAAGAAATCTAGTTAATATAAATAGTAATTTATAAGATGTAAGTAATATAAGTTTTTTAAACTTACCATAGACACAAGGTTCTCACAAGGAGGGGTAAATTTAATTATGTATCATCTATCTGCTGTAAACGATTTAATGTAACACCTACTTTGTGAAGAAATAAACATAAGATAAGAATATAAATATTATTACGTGTTTCAAAAGATACAAAAATCAGGTTAAGTCCGCCATATATATTTTTAGCGATATCAAGTAGCCTATGTCACTTTGAGGATAGATCTCATGACACTTGCTACTTAAAAATTGGTCAAGCCTTTTAGATTGCAGGAAAAACAAAAGAACAGATATAATTACAAATATACCTACCCGCAACAAAATCATTCCTTCTGGTTTATTTTTAAATATTTCTTTTTCAATATTCTTATATTCAAGTACCTGCCTCACAGTATCAACTACTACTTATGTTATTTCATACAAGGAGTTCATTCAGAAGTGGAGAGTTGATTGTATGAACTTCATACATTCAACTCTCCACTACTATAACAATGTCAACACCCTCCTCGAAGAAGGAAGGTGTATGCAAGTAAAGTAGGCCACCGAATCAGTGACACTATAAAGAGGTCGCGTATATTTGCGGAGAGTGTCGTGCAGCCATTATAGAAAAGATAAAATCTTATTACATGATTATTAAACAGAATATATTTTTATTACTCGTATTTACCCACCATTGTTCGCTATTATTACTCTCATTCACCTGTGTTTGCCGAGATACTGTAAATTGTTGTCAATGTACATACAGTTTGTGCGCTTTAACAGCGAATAATATTTGCCTACCGTTTAACGTAGCTGGCACCGTTTGACGCCATCTTAGACAATGGGCTAATAAAGTGTCAAACGATTGGCCACGAACACAAGGCCAGTGGCCGGTGTCGTATTAGGAATATAAAAACTGGCAACATCTCGAAAATTCTTCGAAATTAGGTCACATAATAAAACAATCTTCCTAAAAAAAAGAACAAAATCTAACTAATAAAATAACTGACTTCAACTTTATACAAACTGCTTAAACGATTTTAATGAAATTAAAATTCAAAAAATACCCTTTAATAAATCAAGATTTTTGTAATCAGACAACAAATGAGGAGATATGGCTGTAAATGACCTCTTTTTTAAATTCGGTAAAATGTATTAGTTCGTGCAAAGTCTACCACTGCCGATTTGTTGATCCGCAAGTTTATCTCAGGGTAAATGTGAATCGAGACGCACGACGTGATATTAATAATTTCAACTTTTTTGTATCTCACCTTAGTTTAAAAAAATATGTTCACTTGTATGATACCTCAAATATTGGACACATTAGATACCTCTAAAAATGGGACACAATAGATTATAAAAAATAAGTATATGGGAACAAATCACACAAATTAAGACGCTTCGCGTTCGCTCGGTCCACAAATCTTATCTCCTAAGAACATGTCTATTTAACTGACTTCAAAAAAAGAATATCTCGCATATGGCTGAACCGATTTTGAGCAGTTTTAAGAAAAAAAATTGTTATATTCTAAGGTTTTGACATACATCGAGAAGGTGATTTGAGGTTCCTTTTAAAAAAATAATTATATGGATGATTGTTCGATATAACAAGTCATTACTCAATGGCGAAAGAAATGTAACAACGTAATAGATCCTTACGACAATGACATCATTAGCGGGCAGCCGCGCATGACACGCCGTGATATACTCCAATCACCGTCAGGTTCCTCCATGATTATGCAGGCCGGGCCGCCCTCTACTTTACCTCACCTCCCCGGGTGATTAGATAATCACCCGGGGAGACAGGCGAAAGATACCCGGTTGACGCAGTGAGGTCAACCGCCTACGATTTTTTCCGTCCGCCATGGGTAACTCAATCCCAGAAAATTAAGCATAAGTAATTGCCCGTGCTGGTAATGGAACTCAGCGCCCTTCATTTAGCAGGCTGGCGTGTCAACCACTGCTACACGAAGGCTGAACCCGGAAATACATTGAACTGCCCCATAGCCCATGTGTACACATATAGCATAAAGATTGGTCTGTACTCTGTAGATCACCTCACAAGCAAAACTCACACTTATACTTGTAGTACAGCTAAGGCCTACAGTCCTGTGGGCCTTAGCAGCGTAAGTGTCAGTTTTGTTCGTGTGACAACCTTGTGTTATATACTTAGTTGTGACTACCACTTTTTGTTGAAGTCTTCGCAGCCACCATCGTAAACGTAGAGTCAAATGAGCAGCATATAATAAATTTTATGCGTTTGTTGATACCTATGTTTCACAGTAAAATGCATCGTGAAACATGTCAAAAAATGCATAAAATTTATTCTATGCTGCTTATTTGACTCTAAACTCTGGATAACTACAGGTATTTTGAAACTTCCCTTTGCCTATTAAGAAATTAAAACATGTAGTTTTTCACGGCTGTTGCAGCGGTGTTGTTGCACGAACATACTATTTTACCGTCTTCTCTTTCTTACTCCATCACATTCTACACTAACAGTGCCTTTAGTGCATATTAGCAACCGATGTCTAGTTGTGTTTTTGTTGTAACAAAAATCACCAACACTGCTGCATCAGTCATCCTAGCTGTAACGTATGTTCGCGTTAGATCCTGACTCTCGATAACACGATACGAGTATTCTAATACTATCTAGCAGCGGTAAACCTGAGTTTGCCAGAGGTCCTAAGTTAGAGGCATTGACCGCAGTCGCGACCTACTCCAACGGCTGGTCGTTTACCTCCTTTCTGGCAGACCAGTCTGACCGCCTCTAGAGGTTAGGTCAGGTCGCACTTGCACATCCCGCCAGATTGGCACATTCCTTTTCACATGAAGACAAAGATATAAGAAGGCACTGGATAATTCTAACTAATATTTCATGTGAATTAGTTTCTAATATTTATTACTTTGTAACGAAGTCAAGCTTTAACTACTGGCTCTCACATCGAAAAAGTTTGGTGTTTTCTACATAAACGTAAGCAAATCTGCGTGATTTGCGTATCCTGATCAAAAGTCTCATTTGGAAAAATTCGTGTGTATTGACCATACCCAACACTAATCAGCCAGACTTTCAGTAGGCGTTTAGAAAAGCCTTAAAAAGTTGCTTTCTGAAGCATAAGACCAAGAAAAATGTTTTGTTCCTTAATCTTAGGGTTTCTATGTAAAAAGCTCCTGACCCTCCTCAGTATTAATCAGCAAGAGTTATAACGATTGTACTATGGTAATCTTCCGGAATAGCACCACCAAGCGTACGACGCAGAATCACGGCTGCAGTGGAAAAATATAAACAAACGCATGATACGCGACACTTGCTTTATGGTCAAGTCCCTCCACCCTCGTAGACTCAAGAGTCGTAATAGTTTTTTGAGAGAACCCAACATCAACCCAACAAAAGCCCCTAAAGCCCGAATGGAGCAGTGGATAAGTAAATATCCACCATTACCGTCCCATATTCCACCTGCTGAAAAACTACCACCGGGAGGAAACCTGTCCTGACCAGTTTGGAGGTCTTTAAACAGACTCCGCGCTGGTGTCGGCAGATGCCAGGAAAACCGAGTCAAGTGGGGTTTTTCCAGCAATAGCAATTGCTACTGTGGCGCTGCTTAGTCGATGGACCACCTATTAGTGTGCCCTGAATGTCCAGCTTCCTGCACTCAAATAGACCTAAATGAGGCAAATGACCGGGCAGTCGCAGTTGCAAGTTACTGGTCAAGGCAAATATAAAACTAGCCATCTACGACTCGAAAGAAGAAAAACTATGGTAATGAAGTGGGTTAATTATTTTTGTTGCCGCTATAACACTTATAACAACTTAAACTTAAAGGTATTTATCTAATTGTTCAGAAATAGTGATACGTGTTACGACATATGCAATGTCTTCTGTCTCGATTACATTAATCTGATGCTAAGCACCATAATTAAAATCTATCGCGATGGGGTCAAATGTCGGGCGATTGCAAAGAGTAAATAGCCAATTAGATTTTTATTGAATCGAAGATTATGTATGTACATAAATGTTAATTTCGACAGAGATATCTATATGGAAATCTTTTGGTTTTGTATTGAGTGTCCTCAGAGCTATTACAAGCTATCAAGACTCACGCCTCCGTCAGACCGGCACACGGGTAAAGTAATCGGTAGAGTATGTTGTACCAAAAGGGAGGTTGCATTGAAACTATTATAATATAAAGTTATTTTGTATAAAAAATGGGTCACCCACGCCACGTCCGATGAGATACCCGATTATTGATTCGGTCTCGTCAAAACCGCATTTCAACGCGCACTTGCCTTGGTTGGATGCGTGGTTCTCGAACTGTAAAACTAAATTCGGTAATCCCCACGAAAAAGCACATAAATTTTTATACATACTGCATTATCAGCAGCTGCCTAGCAGTAAGCAGAATTGTTAGTAGAATACCCTACAAAAAAAATACTCAAGAGGAGTAGAGTGGCTGAAATGTGATAGGATTCACCAATCTACCACTTACTTTTTCCCATCATCAACATCTCCTTTCTTTACCGCACATATTTTTTTGTAAATCCACGGCGTTCTTTGACCTCCTTATTGGAATGGATTCTCGGTTGTATATCAGCTGTGGTCCGTTGGGTCTGGGGGCTTATAGGTCTGTTTATAGCTTTACTAAAATTAGGAACTCCTTCTCATTTTCTATACCTAAATTAGTTTGAACCAGAATTATAATTGATCGATCAATAATAATTGTATAGGGTAAAGTTCGGCTGCTCCATTTCAAAACCCAGTAAGGGACATTTATACCGAAATTTTTTTTATTGCACTATTCGGCTTAAAATAACAGAATACGTAGGATGTAAAAACACCCTCTCCAATATTTCAATAAATATCCGAAATATAACGAACCCGAAACCTAGTAAGAACGTTTTAAAATGGACTTTCCCAAAATATAAACATAGTAAGACACTTTCACCATTTTAAAACCTAGTAAGGACCCGCGCTTACTGGGTTTTAAAATGGTCGGTGTGCCTTACTAGGAAATCGAAAGGGTATTCGAATCACATCCCGACCAATAACGAACATAGCAAGGGGGGAAAGGGACGCGCGGGCGGTGTGACACGCGTCTCTGGCCAGTCCGCTTGCAGTTTACTTGAGTAGTTTTGCCGCTGCGCTCGACACGATTGGACAGGCTCAAAATTTTTGTCGTAGTTTTCGTGAAAACATTACTAAACTCAATGAGCAATAATGGATCGTCCATTGCAATTTTATCGATCAAAACGAATCATAGGTTATAAGAACCTTAGGTTATAAGACAGATGGAGTCATAACTGAACTAAGCAAAGCTGTTAAAAAAGGACGTCTTTTTGCATTGAATCCGAAAGAACAAAGAGGGGGTTCTCGACGCTCTAAAATAATAGATAGCAAAGTTATAAAAGAACACATATTAGGCTATCATCCCGTTACAAGCCATCATCGCAGATACAATGCGCCACTTACAAAGTACTTACCAAGGCATTTGACCCTAGCATATATGTATACAGACTTCAAAAAAAAGCATCCCAATTTTAAATGCGGCAAGGAAAGCTATAGAAAACAGCTTAAAGATTTAAAAATTTCCTTTCATATGCCAAAATCTGATAAATGTCCCGAGTGTTTAGCCTTCGAAGAAGAACAAGCAAAAAATAAAGATTCAATACCCATAGAAATTAAAGAAAAATATGAATGTCATAAGACTAAGGCCGAGGCTGCTTTACAAAAATATAAATTGGATGGTGAAAACGATAATAACGATCTCGTTAAATATTTTTCAATGGATATGCAAAAAGTTGTGATTTTGCCGGAGATGCCTGCAATTAAGGATGCTTTTTTCATGAGTCGTCTAGTAACATTTAATCTCACGTTTGCTCCAATTCAAAGAAAATCTAAAGACGTAGCTACTTGTGTCTTATGGCACGAAGGAAAAGCAGGGCGTGATGCTAGCAATATAGTAGATGCAATTCTAACTTTTTTGGAATCATATCGTGACGTTCACCACTTTTACATTTGGGCAGACAATTGCACTGCACAAAATAAGAATTGGACTTTATACACTGCTTTAGTAATGATTGTAAACAACTCGGCTAATAATATAGAATCTTTAACTATAAATTATTTAACAAAGGGACATACACATATGTCTGCTGACGCAGTTCATGCTAACATAGAATTGAAGATGAAGAGGCAAGGGAATATTTATGACTTTCAAGATTTTAAGGATATAGTAATGGGATCAAGAGCTCATATAAAAGTACTCGAACTAGAAAAAGTTCATGAATGGCCTAAAAAGAAAAGACTGCCTCGATCAAATGAACCGCTCAAAGAATTTAATTTAAATTCTGTAGTGGAGGTCAAGTTTATATCAGGGTCAAGAAACCTACTCTACAAAACTAGGTGTGCTCATTGTTGACTTTTTACAGTTTCTTCATCTAAATCATCACATCACTTTAACTTACCTTAATTATTTCATCAATTTCTCTTTTTAAATATGCTTTTGGTTAAAAAAAATATATATAAACTTAATATAAATATATAATAATAATTTTCTCTTTCAGGTTCGAGTCTCAATTTTCTGAATTAGATTTCTTAATGAAGCGATTTAATATCTCAAGTCTACCTACAATCATTCCAAATCCAAGAGGTGTCAAAACGGAAAAAAAAGAAGAAATAATTAAAAAACTGGTACATCTTATGCCAGAATCTAGAAGAAATTTCTGGTATAATCTGCCTGTCAATAATAATTCCGTTGATCTTGTAGGATCGCGTCAACACACGGAATGAAGAAAAGCAAAAATACGTTTTGTTAAATTATCTTAATTTTCTAATAAAAGTATTAGTCGAAGTATAATATTTGCTTCTCATTACACCTTGTTACACCTGACTACATTTACTATGTAATTAAAGCAGATTTTCGCACTTGGCTAGTCACCGATTACCATTCTAACACCTAGTAAGTGCGCATACTATGTTTTGATTTTGGTTTTACTATGGTACTCACATTTACATTTAAATTTCTAGAATTAGTAAGGGGTATAAAATATGCAATTTATAAGTAAATTAAATGTATTTCTTTCAATATTATAGTTTAGAGATTATTTTTTCAAATAAACATTAAATGTTTATACAAATTTGAATATTTAAAGCAGTGCAAACCAATTTGTATTTTATCGCTCTCCTGTAAAATTTGTTCCAAAGGACTTACTGGGTTTTGAAATGGAGCAGCCGAGTTGCTGGTAAAGTATTGGTTGGTAACTCCACCGAAAACTTTACCCGTGGATTGAAGATTTTGTGTTATTGCGATTGCGACATGTCTTCTCCTCGCGACTTGGCAATTTAACGACAAACAGCGATGTGACAGCGGCGCAAAGTGCACGGCGCGGGTTGCGCAGGCGCACACATGCAAATTGGGCAGATATTACGGAATTGTTTAGCGTTTAAATTTCTAAAATATTCGGTAGTATATGGTTAATGTTATAATTATAGTAATGGTATGCGTATGTTGCTGAAATAGCTGAACAGAAGATTTCAAGCAAAATACTCAAGATTGAACCCTTTTTCCCCTATCCTCTTTTATATGAGTTCCTAGTAAAGATTACTAAAAGCCCGACAGGGATAACTTCACCTCATTTGTAGTTTTGAGATGATCGATCGTAGGTCTAATAGGATTAATTATATATACAGATTTGTTCAATTAGTGCACCCAGGGATTGCAAATTATCATCGTTGAGGATAAGTTGCATCCTCAGCTCAAACGTGTATTTTTTGATCAATCAATTGTCATATGAGATTTTACATCAGATGTTGAAGAAGTTCAGTACCGCTCTACGCATGCAAATGCAAACACGCGTCAATGGTCAAATTCGCCCTGTTATATTGCTGGGCTTGCAAGACTGCCTTGATTGTAGTCTTGGAGCCACTCTAAAATGTTATAATTTGTTAATTTAATACACTGTTCGTAAGAGAACTCAGCCAGCAGCTTGTTGTAAATAAATGTTATTAATTAAGATGTTAGTTTAACGAATTGTTCGAGGGTTCCATGTCTTTGACGATTATAAAAAGGAAGCAGAAGTCGCGGAGATGCGGAACCACCCGCGCAGAACTGCGCGCGCACGATTCAGTCATTACTATTATGTTACATACACTACCTAAACACTTTTAAATACATAACTATGTAAAAAAATAATTAATGGCTGTTTGTGTGCATATCTTTTTATACGACCGTTCTTTCAATAATTGCGAGCTGTGAATCGTTGGAGCCCGGGATTCGCTCTTTTTTACTGTTCTGTGGCTATTACTATTAAAGCATGTGATGTGAAAGGATTTGGAATAATAATTTCTTAATATTACGGGCCCGTACTTATATTTTTTATTCAAATACGGGCCCGGGATTCTTCGGCGTCGCACATCTCAAATTCGCCTAGACTCCTGACGAGTCTGAAACTTAGTCGGCCATCCCGACAAAACAGCGCACGAGTCAGTAAATAATTCGTATCTCATGAGGAAATTTTACACAAGGCAACCAATTTCTGTTCGAATATTTTTTAAGATATGGCTTATCGGTTACCAATATCATACGGCATTAATAAAAAAGATTTTAGAAACTATTACAATCTCACCCCGCCCTCTTTTCATGTTCCCCCTGCTTTCCTTTTTGATAAACGTGTTTTCTATGATTTTTTTAAACACATTAGGGCTGCACGGGGATTTTAAGGATAGAATATTAAAGGAAATTGAATGCACTTCCAAACCCTAAACTTTGTTTAAACTTAATTTATGATTAACTAGCAGCCCTACCCGGCTGCGCCCGGGCATGTATTATACCTTAAAACCTTCCTCTTGAATCACTCTATCTGTTGGTGAAAACCGCATGTAATTCCGTGCAGTAGTTTTTGAGTTTATCGCGAACAGACAGACAGACAGACAGACAGACGCGGCGGAGGACTTTGTTTTATAATATGTAGTGATTTTTTTACAATAATTCTAATACAATCCTGCTCCTCGAAAAACCATTCGATCTTGCCTCCACTAACCCTAATTAAATAATAAAACAAACGTATCTCACGTTTTTTAATCGGTATCCGAGTGTACCCGTTTGTACTTTTATTTTATTTAAAAAACAACAAAGCCATTCTTATACATATCTTAGAATATTCAGTTCTTAGGTACTAACATTCAAGAACAATTCAGTAAGGACAAGTAGTGTACTAAATTATGTCGCCTCGCGCAACTTTTAATAACATAATATTGAAGTAACTATTTGAAGAGCAACGACTATAGTCAGCGGCTTATTTGTCTAATTGAATAGCAATAACAGCCACTTGTTTGCTATCTGGATGGACGTGCAAATAATCATTATCTACCAAGGGCGCCGTCAGCCTTTGAATCAAAGGGGGGGGGGGGGGGGGTGGCACTACTGGGCAGTAACTCGTAGAGAGAGGGTAACAGCCTGTACTTTTACTAGTGGTTGTACCGCTAACTGAGAAGGTAGGAAAAAGACCTTCATTAAGCAGTGGTTGCCCCACTGCCCCTATTGTTAATTATAGATAATCATCTTATTTCGGTTGCATGTTCAACTCAGCTATGATCTGGCGAAAGTTTTTACAGCCATGACGCTCACCCGTTCTTTGGTATGATGATTAAAGACAGCAAGAAATTTTAATGAAGCTCGCCAGTGACAACATTCCATGCTCTGTGATTAAAGATAAAGGATAAGTAAAAATACTAACTGATTCCCGAGCCTTTTGAACAGGGCAGCTGCACCCTTTGATCGATCACCCCTCTTTGGCTACGCCCATATTATCTATAGCCGTCAGCCGGCACTAACCACACGCTAAGCTCCTCGTTGTCGGCGCGTTAGAGTGAGCCACGTTTAGCTTCACGTAATTACCCCGGCTGTTGATTGCAACTCGGGTGGTCTGCCGGAGATAACAGAAACTAAAAGTACTCTAAGTTTTTAAAATCTGATACTACTTGCTCGTAAGTAGTATTTTGTACGAAGAGAAAAAACGGCGAACTCGTAAAGGATGAGTATGTTTTTGAGAAATCCAGATATCTTTGGATACAATAAAAGTTACCTAATTAATATTGGATATATTATCGCGCAATTTGGAAGCGTACCACGAGCTTCGAAGCAACAAGGCTAAGTATGCGATGGCAATATGTTCAGATGAGAATGGGTGAGTTGTCGAACAAAAATACAAATATTAAACCCTTTTTTACCTGTTTGGTCTCAAAGTTCAATCGTATGCAATACTGGCAATTTTCCCGCGACTTCATGCACGTAAAACTTCACCTCCCTATTCTATCCCCTTAGATTTGAATTTTAAGATCCTTTCTTATTACTCACTTACATCATGAAAAGAACCCCTGTACCAAATTTCAAGTTTCTTGATACAGTAGTTCCGATACAGTACTATGTGTTGGGTACATATCAGAATCTCAAAAAACATAACACCTTTATTTAAAATTCACAAGCCCAAAATACCGTAAGATTTCAAATACCTGAACCAATTATACCTTACTCTACAATGCCAGATTTAGAGTTACCATTATACATTACCATCATAATTTGTCAGTTTTAAAAAAATACCAAACCTTTAAATATTTAATTACCTTACATTACAATACCAAAGTATGGAATGCATAAAATAAACAAAACTTGAAATTATATTCAACCACTTCAGAGTAACGGGACACTGTCTGGCGCTTTATGTAGAACTCTTCGTCGCTTCGCTCCTTGCAACCTACCCAGATAACCAGTTCCTTTTTAACACCATATTTCTAACGCTAGCAGTTTTTCGATTTTGAAAATTAAAAAAAAATCACGTTCAAAAAGCGACACATGATATCCAAATTTGAATAAAATTTATTTTCATTTCAAAACCTACTATAATACATACATAATACTCATATCATACCATAAAATTTTTTTTGCAGAACCATAAGTCACAGAAGAAAATTAAACGAAAAAAAAAGTTTTTTTTTCTTAGACCGATATCTTGATTAGAGGAGAGGGTTGAAGAGGCTTCTTAGGTGTTTTTGCGTGACCTCGAGTAACCTCAATCCGCACATTATTTCGCGCGCGCGTTCTTATTTACGCAGGCTACTTGCCATGCGGGCGGGGCGGGCAGCCCCGCGTGGGTAGCGGGGGCAAATCTTAGATTTTTGCTGGCCTAGGGTAGGCCCTTAAGCTTGTTTTTCCTTACTCGGCTTCTACGACATCCGCGGGAAGACAAGGAGTGGTCCTATTCTACTCTTCCGGGAACCACACGGTATTTTATTTACCTTAGAATATTTTGAGCTTATAAAATCAGTTAGGTAAATTAGGCTAAGTTTTTTTAAAGTAAGATATTTATGGATGAAGTAGTCAGTTATAAGATGTTTCGAGCTTGAGCCATTCAATCATAAGGTAATGAAAATGTTTTGTTTTTTGAATAAGTACTTACTTGGAATTTTAAATGTATGGTATTTAGAATACGGGTATTTTGGGCTCGTTCATTTTAAAAATTTTAAATTAAGGCGTTATGTTAGCTGAGATTCTGATATGTACCCGTGCGTCGATATATTATAAGTCAGTCAGGTTTATATAGAAGATTTACATCTGATGAGAAAATACACAGTAATCAAATGAAATTAAATATAACGGGTCAACAGCGTTTATAAAATTATCATATAACAGAACAGGACATTCTTATTTAAAAACCGGCCAAGTGCGTGTCGGGCCACGCGCAGTGTAGGGTTCCGTAGTTGCGAATGACAACTTTGAGTTCACACTATTCACACTAGCACCTTACAGTTTAACGACCAAAAACATCTAACAATGAAAATAGATTGAAATTTTACAGATTATAAGTTGGTAGCCTATAACTTTTTAGTTTGTACTTAGTGAGTACTAAGTACAAACTAAAAAGTTATAGGCTACCAACTTAGTTAACTTAACTTAGAAAACTATCAGAGCTGAGTAGCTCTGATAGTTTTCCTTTCAACTTCAGTATATATACTATTGCTGTAATTTTTTTCACGTATCTATATATAACCGTTTAGCAGATAGAGGGGGGACACTTACCTCTAACAAAAATTCACACTTTAAAACCAAATATTTCGGAAACGGATCCCTAAATCGAAAAATGGTGTTCTTAACCTAACAATATTTTTGAAAGACCTATTTAACGATACCCCACACGATGGGTAAATATAGAAAAAAATTTACTCCCTCACTTTACTTGTACGGGAATTAAACTAAAAAAATTTTTTTTTTTCAAATTTTTATTCTACCACTTTTTTGCCGTGATTAATATACATACCCATACCAAATTACAGCTTTCTTGTACTTATAGTCTCTGCGTAAAACCGCGAACGGACAGACAGACAGACAGACAGACATACAGACAGACAGACATGGCGAAACTATAAGGGTTCCTTGTTTACTACGGAACCCTAGAAAAGTATCACTATACGCATTATAATAAAACATACATATCTTCTAGTTTCTGTAGTCTGATGACGGTGCTACAGTACTATGGCACCTAATGGCACCTGTGGCTGAATGCTAACTAAGGTGGTGACATTGACTCCGTGGTTGGACAAACACTGACTGTCGCTAATTAGATGATCCATGGCCAATTGTTAGGTTATGTTATTAGCAAAGTGGTAGTTCCTTCTTAAAAACAATGAGTATGAAGGTATGAAGTCAACATACGAAGGTTACAATTTAGACAACATGTAAAATCAAAGTTAATATGAGCCCTTTTAAGGGTTTCGTAGCCAAAGGGTATAAACTAAACCCTATTCACGATACTTCACTGTCCGTCCGTTCCTCTGTTTGTCATCAGGCTGTAACTCATGAATCGTGATAGCTGGACAGTTGAAATTTTAACAGATGACGTATTTCTGTCGCCGCTGTTGCTATTTATATATTTAGTACAAGTAGTAAATAACAAAAATAAAATAAATCTTAAAGGGATATACAAAAAAATGTTTCTTCTCTTTGCGTCTATCTAGACGATTTTCTTTCAAATGTGCTATTCATTAATATTATATTAAATACATAACAGAGGCGTAAAATGTCAGATAATAATAACTTTTTGGAATTTTTGGCATTAATCATCATCTTTCCATAGCACCGAGTAAGATGATGGATCTTGTCCGTCATCCTCTTCCATTTTTATGATATAACCAGGGAACAAATCACACAGATTGAGCTAGTGTGTGAAGTGTCAAAACACTGTGGGAACATAAGTTCGTGGGCGTGGGATACTAACTCAATGATATTATAATATTTATCATAGATAAACATCCTAGACCCAGGCCAATCTGAAATAGATTATTTTCCATTTAGACCTGATTAGGAACGAACCCGGGACCCTGCGATACAAAGGCACTAGCACTTCCACTGAGCCACAGAGGTCGTCGATCGAAATAGATTACATTAGAGACCATCATCAGATCTTTTTTAGTCTCCGCTGCAGGAGCACGACTCTCACTGTACTTTTAGAGACATATAGTAACCAGAGCAGTCGGAGTATTTGGCCTTCACTCTCCACGATGGCCAGACAGATTGGAGAGATCTCTGTGATGTCTAAAGCTTTGTTAAGCTTGTGTTTCCTAAGTCGCCTTCTACAACATCCTCGGGAAGACTTGTAGTGGTCCTATTCTACTTACTCTGCCGGGAACCACACGGCACATTAGAGATACAAGAATACAACAAGGGCACCGTTTGACTCCATTCCCCACCATAGCCCACAGCCATCCGATTGTCCCTCGCTCCCGCGTCCCCATCACCCAGTGACAGTGATGCATTGCTATCTTCGAGCAACACGGAAGGGAGTAGCCATACGCTGCATTCCCCTCTGTCAAGGTACAAGCCAAAATTAGGCATATGCATGTCTATGTGTTAGTTGTGTGACTCATCTGTACACAAATTATTTTTTCTTTTTTATGTCATTTTTTGTGACAATGTCATAATTACTATCAAGTGACAGTTTAAGTTTTGTATGTAGGTGTGCGGAACTAAACTTGTGTGCACATTTCCCCCCGCAAAAAACGCCAGAAAAATTGTCATAGTAAATTGTCGCTTTGCCCACTCCCTCCGTCCGGTACGGAGGCCGTGTTGCTCGAAGATTGCTATTGACATTGTGTCGGCGCGCGTTTTTGCCGCCGCGTGTGAACGCGCCGCTTACTTTCTAGCTTTGTGCGCGGTTACACGCGTTATGTCACAAAGACAATGGGGCAACGACAGTCGCTGTTGAGGTGATATGATCGTTTTAATACAAATTCAGGACGCTTACTTAGCTCGTGTAACAAGAGAGAACGCTGTAACAGTGAAAACAGAAGCTTCGCTCGTCGGTCGAAAGCTTCTAGTTCGTGGCGGTCACGATGTATCAACGTGCATTTTCTGAATTACTCGTAAATAGGTACATTTAAATCATTTAAACTACGATAAGAAATTCGTCAAAAAACGTTATTACTAAAAATCATGGTTGCCAAATGTCCTAAAAACGTTTGTAAAAGGCAATGACGACTCTCAAAGAATCCATCGCTCTACTAAGAAAACGTCTATCCTAAGGGTCTACGTTTACGTTTAGGATCTACGTTGAAATGAAACACAAGAAAACTGTTCTATGATCAAATCATGACATTTGAAAACCTATATTCTTAGAAAAAATAATTGATGGCGCAATCGTTAATATGCCGACCTGCTGGACTAGAGGTTCTGGGTTGCCAGCGCAGGCAGGCAGGTGAAAATAAGGTAACTAGGTACAATTATTTAATTGTACCTACTTACCTTATTTTCACAAATATTTGTATACGACACTGGACTTACATAAAGCAGGTTGACGTCAAGCAGGTGTACCAAATCATATTACTTACATGACAGTGTGAATACTATCATAATAGTAAATCACACAGATACAACGGAGAAGAAACTCAGGAAAACTCACAGAGTCAAATAATACTAACTTCCAATGTTATAAAAATCGCAGTGGCGACTCAATTAGCCCTGAAGACCATATCAGTCCACTCACTTTCATTAAAAGGATTCTCGCAGAAGCTTTGTAAATGATTCGTACTTAGTTCGTAAATAGAATTTGATTTGTCATCCCATTCACGTCCACTTAGCTTGTTTACGGTAATTGCATGACATGGCACCAATAGTCAACACGACCCTGTTAGATTGTAGTTATGGTCACGCGATGACCTCTGGCTATCGCAACCTCTTAATTCTGACGTCAGCATGGTGTCATCAAAAGGCACTCCAACCAACGGCACAAAATTTAGGAGAAAATCAAGAATGCTGTTGATAGACTTATAAAGAATCTCATAATTCAAATGGTCAAGCAAAAGAGGGCAATGTAGCCTATAATAAAGGTTGGGGGCACTCACCGCAAATATCGGCGAAGTAACCGGTAAAATAAAAATTAAAATACATGCGGCCAGTAGTTTTTGAGTTATTCAAAAGTTCCATATAGTAAAGTTAAAATAGTTAGCGTAAACTGTTACATTACGCCATACGATATTATATAACTTAAGGTAAAGGTGCATTTCTTTGAGTGCTTCCTCCACCAGTTAATTCATGCAAACTACTGATGGCCAGTCCCTCCATATCCTCCATTAATCCAATAGTCGATGCATGCAACCCCTCCCCGACATTGCCGTATTTGTTGAGGCTGCAGCTGCATCGTGCGAGCGTGCGATCATGAAGAAACTAACAGTAGTGGGTGGGCGCTGGCCAGCCAATAGCTTGCATGAACTAACTGGTGGCGGAAGCACACAAAGTAATTTGACTCAAATTGCATGTAACTTTGAGTTGCGTAAAGTAACGTCTGAATCAATTCAATAACTAAATTTCACAACTATTATTTTATTTATCAAATAACTATCAACACACACTGGTAATCACTAACAAGCTTGTTCAGCCGTGATGAAGACATAGCAATAAATTAAAAGCGCCAGCATTGTATTTAGCCGGTCACGCCATGACCTCTCATTGCCGCGGCTCCGGTGTGACGTCATGGAGCCATCACCACTGCCGCGTCACAGCACGACCTCTATTCACCGCCTGTCATTACTCCTGATCGGGCCCCAGCAGACGATGTTGACAATCTTAACAATGTTCAAAGTCTCAACCTGAAAAACATATTTGACTCTTGGAGGTATACAAACTTGCAAAAAATTGGTGACATATTTAATATCTTTACTGGTAATAATGCAGAAGTACCCGTAGATCCTAGATTTGCTTTGGTCAGTCATTGGGCAATAATGTGTCAGTTGATTCTGCTTTGCAACTATTATCCAATGACAGCGGCTCATCAGACTCTACAATTACTATTCAGTGCTGCCTTTTGGTATTGGCTCTCTGGTATATAACGCATTTATATACCAGAGAGCCAAGATTTCACGGCGTGGAGAGCTGGACCATAATTCCGGTATTATGTGCAAACCTCAAAGCCATCGATGTGTATCTACAGACGTATGCTACGTATATCAGGGTCCAGAAAGTAACTAATACTGAGGTTTTACGCAGAATGGGAGAAAAGATGGAAGTCCTAATAACGGTGAAGGAAAGGAAGCTGCAGTATTTCGGACTGTTGCTATGACTGGGCAAAGATACCGCATTTTTCACCTTGTTATACAAGGGTAAACCGAGGGGAAGCATAGATTCGAAAGAAGGACGGCCTGTTGGTTGAAGAATTTAAGAGCCTGATTCTAGATGAGTACCCGATCTCACTTTCGTGCAGCAGCTGCGAGAGTAAAGATAGCCATGATGGTTGCCAATCACTTTAAGAAAAAAAAGCTGCCTTCTGGTGGCAAGCATTTCTGAAAATCATTGCGGTCATTAGTATGACTGTCAGATGAATTAGCCAACTAAAATTGGCTAGTAAATTGTATCTTATTCAGCGTTTTCGCGGTTGCATCCTCAGCTGTGATTGGTGGAGCCCGGGTTCCGCTATTATGTTAACATATAACTAATCTTCTCGTTATCTACTATTAATAATTTTGTTGGAATACGTAGTATGAGACAATGTTGAACTCTTTTTTATAATAATAGAAAATTAGCAACCATGTACAAGTACATAGGTACCTACATCCGGTTCCCTGACGACCGGATGATCTATGTTAAAAACGCTTATCATCGGATGACTCACTGTTAGGTAATATGCTTCTATTTGACGTCATTTTTTCTAAGTAATGTCAAGTTTTCACGAAGGTCAGCCGCAGCAAAATTAACGTTTACTTAATAGATACTCGTATGCTCAATAACCTATAAACCGTAAAGTGCAAAAAACATAAGGTTTCAAAAACCTATCGGAAACAATCCGAATAAATCCTTGAATGGTGGTTTGGGTGAATTAATATCCTTATTTGATATCTTTACTTTGTATGTCAACGGCCTTTGTGCTGTGGCGCAATGATTACACGTCAGCCTGTGCTACGCGAGGGGCATTGGGTTTGATTCCGGGCACCAGCAAATAATTTCAGTTCATCTTCTTTGGAGCTGCTCAAAAAGGGGGGCGTCAGGCAGGAGGCCGGCCCTAAAATTTTTTCCAAAGTGTATTTCAGCATGTATGCTGTGACAAAAGCGGACCTTGGGCTCCTACGTATCCCAGCTGAGGATGCAACCGGGAAAACGCTCAGATGAGCAAGAAATGGTCTATTAGTATATGTCATTCATATGACAAGTCATGTATGCTACCACGGTGTGCTACAATAAAACATTGTTTGCCATGAATTAAGTCGTAAGTTTATTTGAATTATCCTTATAACAATAATGTTATCACTAGTTTTGTTAATAATGTTATATATAACATTAGGCACTTATACCAAATGTAATTTATTTGAAGAGTGTAATCCCAACTAATATTATAAATGCGAAAGTGTTTGTTTGTTTGTTACGCTTTCACGCCGTATCTACAGAACCGATCATAATGAAATTTTGTATACACATATATTAGGGTACCGAGAAGGACATAGGCTATACGCGAGCGAAGCCGCGGGTAACAGCTAGTTATTTATAAAGCAAATTAAAAACATCGTTATGTTTGTTTTTAATTAATTCTTATTTGTATATTATTTTATTTATAATATTTTTTCATATTTCGTCCTTATGTGCGCTTAGATCTTTAAACCCACGCAACAGATTTTGGTGCGGTTTTTTTTATAGATAGCTTGATTCTAGAGGCATGTTTATATGTACAATACAAGCCCGGGTGACGCCGGAGAGGGCTGCTAGTAAGTAATAAATACAGTGTTCTTACCAAAGAGATTACCCTAGACCTTTTGGTAATATGTATTCTCAACGCACATTACCGTGACCAGCGTAAAACCATTGACCATCAGCGGCTTCCGCGGTTTTTGTTTGTTTGTTTCAATGACGTGATGCTCAGCCCGGTGACGTGGCGCGATGCTATCAGCTCTGCGGTCAGGGACCAGGGTCAATGCTGGTCACGAGCACTCCCGCCGGATGTAGGCTGTTGGACTTGTTAATGGATTTATTAATTATCCGGACATATTCCTTTAGTGAATTTCTCTATTTCATGTGTGTTGCTTCGTGATGCCACCCGAGGCTTGTATTGTGCTGTTCTACAAGCAAAGAATGTCTAGACGATCGAGCGCGAGGGCTACATTAAAATTCCTTACTCTAAGTGCTATTTATACTCCCTTGAGCCTCCGTGGTGGAGTAGTTAAAACGCCAGCCTGCGACCAAAGGGACCCAGATTCGATCCTTGGCCAGGTCTAGATGGAAAACGTACTTTTTCAGATTGACCTGGGTCTATAAAACCCGGTACCATCCGTGTCGCAGGCAACGTGTTAACTGCTGTGGCACGAAGTTCGTCAATAATGATAGGTTTAAAGTTGGTCAAAAGCTTAGATAACCACACTGGTTAACTTGTTACGATCACAGTGACCGGTGTTAACCGAGTTAGGTCACCGGCGCGCGGGGATCGAGACCATTTGTCTCGACACAATGGCTCCTTTCAAGCAGACGCCCGCTCTGCGCTCACTTGTTGCAACACACAACTTTCGACAAAAGCTTTCAATAGCAGAGCACTTAGAGAGGTCTACTTTTTTACTGCAATAATTGCAGAAACAATGTAATCATGTGCATTAATAGGTACTCCTTTACAATGTTTTATTGGGTATGGGATCTCAGGCTACCTTTCATCCCAGAAATAAGAACCGTTTTCGAGGGAACGAGCACAAGCTAAGTAGTCTTTGCTATCCAACGTGGCAATGTCGCTAGCCTTTAAACTATTCATCACTATCTCTTTCGCGAGAAATGAAACCTAGGCTATGATTGTGTCCACAGGCTCCAACTCTCATTGATTTATTGTTAGTCCGCTATTATGGCATCGATTTCATTCCTGGCGGGTAACAGTTCCATCGGAAGTGGCATAGAGGCCAAAAATTATCTTGCTTCAAATGATAACCATTCTTTAAAAGCGTACGCAGGGCTTCAAAGCATCATCATCAAAGGAGTGGAAGAAGCGAGTGGTAGTCATCTAAGTAAGAAGTAACGCGAGAACCTGTGATATATTATTTGGTTGCGGTGGCGGAGCGTGGCGAGGCGTGGCGAGGCATGACGCGAGGTCGCCGCGAGGTCGGCGGCTTTTTGCAGCTCTGAGCACAGCCTCCTCATCTAAGTGTATTCCTGGATCCTCAGCTATGATGCCTCGAAGCCGGAGATCCAATATATAACAGCATGTTATTTTGATTTAACTTATAGCGATGCCTGTCACAAACAGTCTTTTAAAGGTTCACGGTGTCATACTGCTGACAAGTCAACAAAAACTGTACCTACCAGTCACCAAACCCTTTTCGAAACCATCTTCAATGAGTTGTGTTTTTTTCAGTGTTTGGCTGGTGCAAGATTTGCCCGGCCTGAAGCCAGCTTGTTCCGGAATAAGTCTCGGCTCTATGGATGTAGTCGGGCGGTTCAGTTCAAATAAGTAGTTTGAACGTATGACAGAGTAAACTAACCGGGCGGAAGCTTTTGGGGTCATCCAGGCGTTGGAGTTTCCGGGCTTAGGAATAGCAATCACATTCGAACTTCTCCAACGACGGAGTATTCGAACATACAGCAGGATGTTATTAAATAATTATGAACCCAGGAAATTGCAACTGGACCCAAATAATTTATCTGTTCTACAGTAATATTATTAATACTCGAAGCTTTGCCACATTTTGAAGTTTGGACTGAGGTAGTAAATTCCAATCTTTACTAAAACTTAACTAATAAATAATTATAAAATATTTACTTTTTAAATTAGCAATTAATTGTAGGTATTTGCAGCAACAATCCCGATACCTCCTTACCTACCTTATAAAATATACCTCTAGGTACGAAAACGTCCATTGCCAGTGGCTCATCGTAACCCGAATTACCGTGGAATCCCAACTAATATTATAAATGCGAAAGTGAGTTTATTTGTTTGTTTGTTACGCTTTCACGACATATTTACTGAACAGATCATCATAAAATTTTGCATACACATACGTTACGGTACCGAGAAGGACATAGGCTATATATTACGCGGGCGAAGCCGCGGGTAACAGCTAGTTACCTATATGATATCATTATTATTTTTTACTAAGCGCTAACTACGAATACTCTGCAATCTCAGCGAAGATAATTTGCGTATACATGCGTAACGAGGGGAAAAATTGGATTTGTTAATCCGATCGGCAATGCGCAGTGGACTGGAAGCCATGATTAGAATTACATTTGGCAATCTCGGATCGCCAGAAGTAATGGCTGATCAAACAATATAAGCTAATTAGGTGTCTCTCAAAACTTTTTTACAGATGTTGGCATGTGCGGAAAAAAATAGGCGTCCATTTTAATTTATCATAATTAGGAGTTGAATTTCTTTGAAATGTATTTATCAAAGATGTTTTATTTGACCTCTATAAAAAGAAGGGTTTTGCTCAGTGCTTTGAGAAAAGTGTAACGGTCGTATTGCCACCTCTAACACGCGCCCCGATGTTGGTCTTCAAAATAGACCCAAACAAGTCGCCGAATCTGATGAACCGTGAGTATAGCCGGGTTCAGTAATCATCGGTAACGTTATATATTTTCTTCGAACAACTTCAATATTATGTCCATAGCGGATGGTGAGCGGCTCGTGGGAATACGACTATTTAATTCGAACCTTATTACACTTCCTACATGTAAACACCTAGGCTAAAGCTTAAATAACTAAATTACATATCTTAGGAATGTCACGAATAAAATTTTATAGACCTAAAGGTATTACGTAATTACAATTTTATTTAAAAATATGAGACAGGTTTTATATATCCTCTTTATAAATGACTTATTTTATTACTCGACCAACACACCTTGCAGAATTCAATTTTGCTAGCGATCGTAAATGTTTTTTTTAAATAAGGACATTATTTGCATTTTACTGGTAGTTAAGTAGTTACCTATTTCTTATCGGCACAAATCTCAAAAGCACAGTATTGCCATTTACGTACTTAATTAGATTTAATATTATTGAGCTCCCAGCATTGGTTCCAAAGAATAAGTATATATATAACCTTTCTCATGTTACCAACGCTGGGAGAATAGTTTTCGACATTCCCAGAAGCGGCAATTGCGCAGCGCATTAAGAGCGTAACCTAGCTATGTTTTCCATACAAATGTATTTCTCTATTTTCTCGCCGAAAACTGCTTCTAGAGGCACAATTATTTTTTCATAAAATCTAGTACTAAAAAGATATGGCCCAATATTTTATTTTTTCTAAAAAACGTTAATTTTTTTTAGAAAAACAGTTTTTTAGAAAATAATAAAAATGTTTCCTCCATTATGTTTTATCACTAAAGAATATAAAGTTGTCCTTGGTAAAGCCGTTTTTGTCGGTTTGCGGCGTGATTGCAAATTCTTGTGGTGTGCTAAGGGCACGCGAAACGCGTCGCTAGCTAACCTCAACCTAAGTGTTAATCCATACAATAATATAATTCTTTACCAATTTTCATTTCTTCTTCTTTGCGTGTCGATGGTAAAACTCAACCCTCCCCCCGCCACTACAGGTTTTTTAGTTGCCAACATTGGTTTCACAGGAAAAGTTACAGACGGTTAGTTTCACAGGAAAAGTTGTGCTCGCCAACCCTGCCTGCCACGTATATTCCCTATAGTCCCTATTCATAATCATGCTCGGAAGTAAAAAAGTGCTATTACTCGGCTAACTGGGTTTACCAATGCTTGATGCCTAAACGCTTTGCAGTTAGATTTATTTGTGTATAAAAGCGATGAGCAACTAAGTCGTGACTTCCGACAGCGCGCCATCACGAGGATGGCTTGCCGTAAAGGTCAGCACACGCCATGCAATGTTACGTAACGTGGGGAAGGGCAAGCGACAGACGCCGCATATTCAAGCATTGACCTATGCCTATTAATTAACATTGCTAATCTAGAAAACTAAACAGTTTAACTTGGTGTTCTGGATAAATTCAGGAACACCACACCATGCTATCCTGTTGTTATAGCAAAAACCCTTCCCATTATCACTTATAATGTTTCTTTATCGCATCTTCACATTACGCAATATGGCAAAGAGCATCAGCGGCAAGCGGATGCTCATTGAATGCTAATCTAGGAAATGAGCCGTTTGACTTATAATCCTAAGCTCAAAGGCTAAACTAAGCTTTACCCTTTCTCCAATGAAACGGAAGTTACAGTAGGTATAGTAGATAGGCTTCTCTCGCGCTTCGTGCTCGCCCGGTCAATAACTTACTTGTCCAGTAAGGGAAATATTAAAAAGGTTTCGATAGGCAACAGTGGCGGACTGAGATAAGCCAAACAAACTGCGCTCATCAACTAGTCTGCTAAGCGTGGTGAATATGGCAAAACCCCCCATGATGAAAATTCTTGAGTAAGTCCTATGTCCAGCTGTCGATTTATTGCAGCTGAGATGATAATGATGATGACCAGCTAACAAGCGATCATAAATACAATCTCGGGGCAGTATGAATAAGAACATTTTTAATTACTAGATTGTTATAGCGAGTATGCCATCCGTGTCCGCAAAGGTCACGCCACACGCCGGCGACTCCAAATAATGTGTTAGTTACGCAACGTGGGAAAGGCGACAGTTGTTACTGCAGCGCAGAGATAGAATCGCGCGGAAGTCAATATTCCCACTTCCGAGCCATGTTGTGTTATGGTTACAAACAAGTTAAAAAGGGCGACACCCTGTGTGTCTGATGTTTAGAGTTAGGCCGTTATCATAGCGAGTGTATGCAATAGTCAGCCTCATGCTGCTGACTCCAAATACTGTGTTACGTAACGTGGGAGAGGTTGACAGTCTGTGCAGGGCACAGGTTCAGCAGACAGGACCATTGTGCGGAAGTGAAGATTCCCACTTTGGAGTGATGTTGCCTGGTGTTCTGGATGTAAGAGACCATACTCTGTGTGTCTGATGTCAAAAGCTAGGTCCTTATCACAATGAGTTTATGTAAAAGTCAGTCAAACTTCAACCACATCACACTACTTCTTAGTTATTGAAGGATCGACAAGGATCATAAACTATTCGATGAATTCTAAGTCTATGCGTAATGCTGATGCAACGTGGGAAGATAACAGTTGTGATGTCCAGCGGGCAGGTTCAGCGGACGAGATGCCATCGCGCTAAAATTCTCAGGTTCCTGGTGACGGGAGTAATTTCAACGATTTGTTTCATTGCCTGTACCCTTCGACGTGGCGGCTACTCGACATCGCGGTACTAAAAGAAACTTTTTCAGCAACTCGATGTGGCGGGAATAAAAGCGGGAGTTATCAAAGTAGACATGGCGGCGACTCGATGACGAGGCAACAAATCACCCGGTCACCGGACTTACACATTGTTATGTTATTTCGAGATTAGAAACCAACCTGTGAGTGACATGCTGTGCAGGGCTAGCAAATGCTTTGTGAGCTTTCATGCGAATACCTAATGTTAATTAATTTTGAATATATTTGAGCAAACAGTACATTTTATCTTAATTAATGTGATAATAATAAATGAATTGTACATAATAATTTTAATTAATAAAGATTAGTTTTCAAATAAAGTTTGTTAAAATTGTATAGCAATTTTTATTATGGAATCATTCTCATAAACGCAATATTTTAGTTCAATTGGTCATTGTGGCAATAATTGCCAGGGTGTTTGCCGGTCGGCTGATTGCAGGATGAATGGATGTAGACAATGCGTTGCAACACAAAGAAGCCTCCAAGATATCGCAGAGCTCCTATTAAGAGGGCAAACAAGTCGTATTGAAGTGGATGAGGCAACCGACAAACAAAATTTCTAACTATGCAACTCATGAACCGAGTGCAACAGAATTTATGCTTTAAACGTCTTTCTTTCGTTTCTTTTTACAAGCTTTTTACCTAATAGTATGTAGTACCTAATAGTATATGTCTTTCGGTTTGTGCATACAAGGGAAAGGTGCATACCTTTGTAAGCCGGAACCACTACCAAACATTAAACAAAAGTATTTTACCCTAAACATAGTGATTTCGCAATTTTCTCGACTATATTAATTAAGCACAAAATTTTATATTTGACTAGAGACCGTGGATCCTGGCTGCTCAAGACGATTTCAATTCCACAAACTACAGCTAAGAATCTAGTCTGCAACCCCGAATAAGTACTTAAAATAATCTTAACTTACGACATTCTTAAATCTCAGGCTGTGTTTTTCTCGCTAGGTTTTTATCTAGACGGTGGCAGAACAAAATTTTTGATGTTCTTAGTTGTTGTTCAGTTCTAAGATACTTTCGTGACACCATTTGTATCGGGATTAAAAGTACATATACCGACCCAGATGTGTATATCCTGCCTTGTCGACCTAATGCCCGTCGGCCAGCTATTCGGCAGTAATTCATTAGCTACTTAGCACTAGTCGGCGGCCTTAATTAATTTCACGCGCACATTTTATTATTTTAATTGCCGCGCGGAGGTCGCGACCCCGCGATCTGTCCTCATGCTTGGCAAACACTACAAACTACAAACGCGTTTTTAATACGCGCTTAAGGTTTTAATATTACAAGGATAGCTTTTATGTACCTAATTGCTTTTATAAATTACGATATGTTTTTTATTAGTTACTCGTGTCCCCGAAAATATAATGCATAATGTCGATGTGCGCGTGAGCTTGTGTCGCTCGCGACACGTTTGCTTCCATTGGTGTGTTACTGATAAAGCACCGACGAAAAACTTGTCTTAATATCGTATATTAACAGATATTAGAGCAAAGAACAAGCATTAATTGTGTTCGAATTTGTGGCTTCAATAGAAATTCAAACTTAATTGTGTGACATTTATCAATCACCTTTGCCCTCACTCCAATATTTATATGGTCTCTATTGCCTGAGAAAATATTAGGCAGTCGGTCGTCTGATACTAGGTAGGTAGTAGTAGAATCTGCTGCGGAGTTTGTGCTAATAAGTTTCTCAGAGGCATGGATAAAAAATGTGACCTTAGGGGCTTATCCTCATTTCTTAGCAAGATTACCAGACCTGTTCCTAAATCCATGTGCAGAAGAAGCAGCAGCAAATGAATGATGTAAAAAGGTCGTTCTGATTTTGAATTAGAAAGTATTTTGTATTTTACATTACATCGAAAAGCTGATTTAAAGAAGACATAGATTATGACTTATGAATAAATAAATGAATTATTTATTTTCAAGTAGGTAACATTGACTGAAGTACCTAACATTGAAGGATACTGGAAATACAATTTGAGTTTTAATTTCTTGACGCTAAACTTTGTGTTTACTTTTTGTACTGCAAAATGTAGGTAGGTACTCGTAAAGTAGTCAGTTTTCTGTTGATGCAGCGTGACTGCGTGACACAAGTTTGCGTAACTCGCAGAAGCCATGTTTGTGAATTTCTCCCAACAGAGTGGCGAGAGAAACGGATGGATGTGAGCGTGAGTAACGATGTCTCGGTCAACGTCTTCAACATCATCTCAGCCGTTAAAAGTACACTGTTGGACATAGGCCTCTCCCAAGGATTTACATTGGGGAGGATTTGGCTTGGCACACACACCACGCTTGGCAGATGAGTTAACGAGGTTTAACTTAGTATTTGCACGCACTGGGATCGAACCCAAAGCCTGGTTAGTGGGCTATGTTAACACTCCGCCACGTAGGCCTGTCGATCTCGCACGCCATCTGTCGGACTGCCAGCCGCGGCCGACTTGGCAACGGGAGCAGTAAGCAGGCCACCAATTAGCCGCAGTGGATAAGCGATCGCGAGGTGAAAACGAGATGGGTGCTATAATACAGGTGATTCTAACAACTTGGTAATATTTTAATGGTGTTAATATGATTCCAGGAATAGAATATACCATGATGTTGCGGATGAATAAAAAATAATAAGAAAGAAAAATATGACGTTCAAAAAGAGACACAATTATTTTTATCATCCAATTTTGAATAAACATCTTTGACTTTGATGCCGAGTTTTTCACATCCGCGGATGTCAATGCGAATGCGGATCTATGAAGGCTCACTTCCGTGGATGCGGATGTTTAAGATCTTACACAAATATATGGTATACCTACAAGCTGTTGTCCGCGGCTTCGCCCGCGTGATATATAGCCTATATCTATGATCGCTTTAGTAAATAGGGCGTGAAAGCGTAACAAACAAACAATCCCGATAATAATTTACAAAATTTCACACGTTGAAAATTAGGAACTTGTAAATAATCCCCGACACGAAAAGAAATGATGGACCACATTATTATGCTACGCAGGAATACTTATGTTTGTGTTAATTTGTTTGATTCGATTTGATTTGACACGCCACAGCACCGACAACTAGGTTGTGTTGTCTGTGCGCCACAGCTAAAGACGCAACCGGGGTGTGCTCAGGTATGAAAGGCCGAAATGAAGAGGTCAATGTGAGATAGCCCGGATTGCCGAGAGGTTTCGGCCTGGATAATACTATGGCTCTTCAAAAGAATTTATTTTTAATCGCCATAGATGGAATCTACTACACCCTGAGACTACACCGTCTAATTGGCGACCCGCTCCAATTGACGAGCGAGCCGCGGACGCCGGATGATAATCCGATGATGGAGACGCGAGATACACAGGCTGAGTGCAATGACATGGTTGTTTGTAATGCATCAGGATACACTTACAATTACATTGTTTTCTCACACAGTGAAGTCAGAGATAAAGGCTGAAAACCCGAAGAATGCGAAAGATAGGAAATCAAATCCAATCCAAAAGAATTACAACCACATTCAAATCTTTCTACCCGTTTGCCGATCATACAGGTTGGGACACGCACATAGTGAAACTTACAACACCTTTCTTTTAGAACTGGTATAGTTGAAGTTGCGTGGGGAGGGCTCCTTACAATGCCAAAGTCAAATGTTTTTCAATCAGTAAAACGCGAGCTAATAACTACTAGCGCCATCTAGTGATGTGTTAGTGAACTATTTTCCGTAAGTTAACGTATATATTGTGTCAAAGACAAATATAATACTAAATTAACATAATATTAACGGTAACTAAGATAAAAACAAAAACTAATCCTAAAATAAAAACTAACCTATAAAAAAAAAGAAAAACAACATTAAGATAAATAAAAAATTGAAGCCAAATCGCTGTGGTCAGCGGGCAGGGTGCCCAAAAGGCTGGCGGCATTTCCACGCTGGATGGCCAAACTCAGCCTTTGGCCAAAATGCGCGCCTGCCCTTTGGTCACCAGAAACGTCGATTAGGCGTGCGGAGATCTCTTTAAATAACTGTCGGGCTTCCGCACCCCAAGGCCCTAAGGTCTCCACGGCAAAGGGCACAAATATGTAAGGCTCGCCTAGAGCTGCATATTTGCGCCCCTTAATGGCTTCTGCCGCCGTTGCAGCCGCGCCTGCTCGGCGAACGGTCGCTTGTAAGTGGGATGGGGCCACAGTATCCACGCATGTGGCATCCCATACAAGCGACCGCCCGTTTTTCCAAGGAATGAGTGTCATCCCGTCGGGCCTCTTGCCATCATCGCGAGTGATACCAACGGGCTCGAGCACTGCTGGTACACCCGCGGAGGCAAGGGCACGACGGATGACATCATTTAGCGCAGCATGACGCGAAAAGCGTCCTGCACTGCGGCGACAGGCCAGGCCGTGGTGGCCCAGGGAATCGACATGTCCCCCGCATCACTAAATTGTGTTTACCAATTTATTTTCAATAGATAGAATTCTTACGGGTATCCTGTAATCTACAAGTAGGTAATGAATAAATTAATTTTTTTTTTCAAAATTTTAGGCTCAATAATTTCGGAGATCATGGGGAATGGTCAATGGGGAATTTGCATGAAGTACATTTAGAAAACTATTTCTGTTTATATGTACCTATAAGCATCTAGCTGGAAAAATCTATTAAGGACACTTTCAGTCCGATATCGATACATTACCTTTAGTTAAGATTGGTTAGAAGAGTCTCTTTTAAAAATATTAAAAAATCTTATATTACTATGAAATAGCTCTTTTAATTTATAGCAATTTTTTCATATGAAGCCATTTCCTTAAACGCAATATTTAACATAGCTAACAAACAAAGTCCTCACAACACGCATACAAATTGCTAAAGGAGTGATGTCAGTAGGTAGTTGTTTTTTCTCAGCATGTTTCTCAGGGACGTTTAGGCCGAGCGAGACGAAAAGTTGGAATTTTCAAACCCTTATATCTCAAAGAGTTTTTGGGTTATCAAGATAATTTTTTTCACTATTATTTCTATTTTTGAGAGGCCTTTTTATAGGACAATAAAAAAATTGTGTGCAAGTTCCGCATTTTTTTCCTTTTTCATGAATAAAGTCAAAACTATGTATATGTATTTAAAAAACATATTAACAAAACTATATTTGCCTTAGATCCTCATAAGCCCCTGCATTGATTATAATGAATATAATGTAGTGTGTACGTAAGCGTTGATATTTTTTTTTTATTTGTCCCGGAAATTACCTTTTTAGTGTTCCGTAGTAAACTAGGAACCCTTATAGTTTCGCCATGTCTGTCTGTCTGTCTGTCAATGAAATGAAATTTTTGTTAGAGGTAAGTGTCCACCTCCCCCTCTATCTGCTAAACGGTTATATATGGATACGTGAAAAAAATTACAGCTGTAGTATATATACTGAAGTTGAAAGGAAAACTATCAGAGCTGAGTACTAAGTGAAAACTAAAAAGTTATATAGGCAACACTTATAAAATGTACTGGAAAATGTAAAAATTCATATAATTTTCATTGTTAGATGTTTTTGGTCGTTAAACTGTGAGGTGCGAGTGTAAACAGTGTGAACTCAAAGTTGTCATTCGCAACTAAGTACGGAACCCTACACTGCGCGTGGCCCGACACGCACTTGGCCGGTTTTTTTTTAATATTTATTTATTTTGCTCGTCTGCTTTTGGGTCATGAATCACACCATCCTACCAAATTTCACCTGATTTAGTCCAAGAGATTCATTCGAAGTAAATTGGCTGTGACAGACGGACGGAAAGACAGACAGACGTACTGTCAGAGATGTAAAAAATATATTTTATTTTGACACCCCTTTTCTACATACACGTCCACCTGTTTAACGTGAGACATTTATACGTGGTCATAAGACCCTAGGGTCTGGCCCTCTGGAATTGGTCAGGTCTAATCTGGGTTAGGGGTTTCATCATCAACTGCCTACCCAGCCTCCCGAGTTGTTTCTTTTTCATCCCCAATTCATCCAAACAAGAGTATCCCAAATACCGTTGTTCCGTTTCCCGGTCCAAATAATTCCCACACTTCCCTCGCTTAAAAAACGATTTCGATGGTCAGCAAGCATCGGAACCGAGATAAGCAAAACAAACTGCGCTCACCAACCCGTCCGCCAAGCGCGGTGAATATGGCAAAGCTCCTCGGAAATCCTTGGGAGAGGCCCATGTCCAGAAATGGACTGGATGTGGCTGAGACTCCGATATATTATGTAAATAAATAAATAAATATATATATAGGGACATATCACACAAATTGAGCTAGCCCCACAGTAAGTTGTGAACTTGTGTCGCAGGATACTAACTCAACGATTCTATATTTTATAATATATACTTATATAGATAAACATCCAAGACCCAGGTCAATATGAAAAAGATCTTTTTCCATCTTGACCTGACCGGGGATCGAACCCGGGACCCCCGTGTCGCAGGCTAGCGTGTTGACCGCTGCGCCACGGAGCTCGAGTGAAACTTCTGCATTTTGCTAATTTGCACGTGCAGTAGGAAGTGCCTGGCACTCGCGACGACATTATAATTTATGAGGCATTGTCCAGACAGATGTGGGACGCCCGGCCGCTCGTGACATGGGCGACGAGTGCCGAATTACGGGCGATTATGTTGTATTACGACATACGATAACAAAAGCTGTTCTTGGATTATTGACGACCTTTAGCAACCTCTGTGCTGTGGCTTAGTGGTACCACAAGTGCCTGTGAATCGCAATGTCTACCGGTCCGTTCCCCGGTCAGGTCAACGATCTTTTTCAGATTTATTGTTTACTTAATTTATTATCAATGTGTTAGGCTGTTAGTAGGCATTTGAACGTATCAGAGAAGTTAAAAAAATTCCATTTGGTTTCCGTCTCTTCTAACGGATATCATTCAAGGCCATGAAAGAACAAGAGCTTACATCACATGCAAAAGTATAGCAAAAAGCGTCTGGCTCCGGCCTCAGCGGACCGTCTGCCCACTTTCATGACAAGGCGTTCCACTATCATCAAAGATGGCCTGAAATATGATCAGGCAAAGTTATTGCAGCTCGCTGCCAGCCCGACGCTAACCCTTGTTGGTTTCAGCTCCATAACCACTGTTTTCCGCCTGAGTTAATGAAGTAAGTACCATTTAATGCATACGCCGGGAATTAAACCAAACCCCTCGCAGAGCAGGCTGGCGTATTAACCACTAAGCCACGAAGGCCGTCAAAGTCACGGATGTCCCACTGTCTATTTTTCCATCAACGATGAAAGCTTTAAGCAGGGAGGTAGAGCTTGTGAGTTGTTCTCGTGCAGTTGCGACAGCTACAAGCCGCTGCACCACACAACCGGAAATTAAACGTAATTCGCTCGATCATATCAAAGACAATACTAATTGGTTTCCTAGATAATGCTTGAAGTATAAACGTAGATGTTGGTGAGATAGTCACGCATCTTAATCCGGCAGATGATGCTCAGGTAAGGCGTTAGTATTATATTGTCTTTGGGTAAGGTCAGCATCAGTTAAGCAAGTCGAAGAGGTATCGTTTGAATGAGCAAATCAAATGATAGCTGTGCCAATGCCAATGGTGTCCGAAAAATACCCAAGACCGTGGCGCAGTGAACCCCGGCTCCGACGCATTAAAGCCAAGGATGCAACCGGAAGCTGAGCACGCTGAGATGAGAGGGATAGAGGTGTTCTACATGCCACCAAAACGACAGTGTTTTAGGACATCAAAAAAAATGATAAAACCTATATTTACTACGAATTTATACTCGTATAAAAAAAATCAACTCACCAAGCATAATATGGAGACGGTAAATAAACATTGACATACCTTGTAGAGCGACATGTAGTACAAATCAACTATTAACGTACTAACAGTTGTAAAGTATACCATTGCTTCGATCGCACAATACGCACGACGGACGCAGCCAGGTGGATCGTTTGCTCAACCGCTGTTGTCGAGGAGCTATCATTATATCCGTATCCACCACGCCCGCGCACGCCCCACGCAGAGAAATCAGGTCAGGTTGCAAGCTATGGAAGGTTTACAATTAGTTTGAGGCCCTAGGAAGGACTCTCTCTTTTAGGTTTTTAAAGGTAGGCTTTTGTGTTGGTAACATAGTGTGGAAGGAAACGCACACAATTACTAATTTGACTGGAAATAATGGAGCAGAGCAGAACCAGTAAACAACAGTAGTATGCAGATTGCCTCAGGATGTTTTCCGTCACTGGAAGCAGATAGGGTCGATGAAAATGACCACACTTGACAGAGATTGGCCTGCAAACCCGAAGGAACTGATCGGGCCGAGCGGGGTTTGAACCCGGGATCTTACGCTTATAGCATACATACCTACATACTTAGTATCACGTCTTTCTCTTACGAGGTAGACAGGCCCCAGGTCTATAAAACCTAAAGGCCACGATTAGCATGTTGGTGGGCTTGTAGCTGGAGAACTGAATCACAATAGTGATGGGTTGCTAGCCGCATCGTGTATGGATATGATTCCTGACGCCCATTCCCTCGATCGGCTTTTACGATCTGCGCTGGAAGAGAAGCAGCTGGCACATTCTACGCCTTTTCTTTTCTCCCAGACCAGCGTGGACGCGTATAATAGGTCGTGCCCTTAGAGTATGTCGTGCCCTATACCACATTCCCACTGCCTCTTCACCTAACCAAGAAGGGCATGGGATGGAAATCATTTCTCGTGGGATAGATCATTAGATCAATAGTTTTTGAATTCACTGAGGTCAAATACACACACAACAAATACTCACTTAACTAAGATCGTAGTTGTATACATAAATCAAGCATGTGTAAACGAAGTATTTTACTTGATTGATGAAAATAATAGGTAATAAATTCTTCTGAAGGGACATTCAAATAACATTTGTATTACCTACCATTATGTTAAAGACAATGCCCCGGGTGCCCCAATAAGTAACTATGTGAAGCAAATAGGTTTCTAACTTTCCTATGCTGATGATAAATGACCACACAATTACCGTGTCACACAGAAATGTAGTTACGCCACCGTGCCGGACTCTTTACAGAGTGATTAACTCCGCAGGTTAAGGCTTCCCGACTCGAGCATATGGACTTATACGTAATATCACTCAATCAATAGAAATTCATGTACTTTGAATTCATATTTTGGTGAGCAGTAATGTATATTTTGTGTTATTTGCACTTTGCACGAACTTGATATTACTTGATTTATATTTCTGGGGGATAGGATCTGATAGAACTACATCATGACAAGTAAGTAAGTGGGTAGGTTTGTTTTTCGTGTGTATTATTGGCCAACACTAGTGTCGGATTTTGAAGCTGCCTTATGACATTTTCTGACATAGCTTAACGACTGCTAATTAATGATAGCAGCCGGGACCAACAGCATTACGTGCCTTCCGATGATGGGTTAGATGGTAAAGATGACGAAACATTAAACTGACAAAATTTCATAGATTCATACCTTCCCAGTAGCAGCTCCTGCCGCCGCGCAGATCGTAAAAGCTGATCGAGGGAAGGGCAATATTTCAATGGAATTATGTCAAAATGGCGTGTAAAGTACCAGGAGCATACACATGCTATTTTTTTCTCTTCTCCAAGACCATGTGTACAATTAGAAAAGAAGAATGTTTCCAAAGATGTTTTCTCAGAACAGCGCATTTCTTTCCGTCTGATATAATATACTTACATGGAACAAACGTGCAGCGCACCCTAAAGGTCGCGCGAAGGTCGGAAACGAATAAATCTGTCAATGATGCCACGCCGCCTGCATACCGATGGCGGCTGAGCATGGCCCGTAACATGGTGCGTCCTCAATTGATCAGGCTCACTTGAACAGCCGCTGGCGTGGGGAGGACATAGCCCTGGGCGACTAACAGGGGCGGCAGGTGAACTGTTTCTGAAACTGAACTGGGCAGGTGAGCAACTTACGGGCGGGACCGAAGTGAACATATCTATCTACGGTGAGGGGCAGGACAAAGGTAGACGAGTATGGCTATTTTGAATTCGAACCCCCAAATCCTGGAGTAATTCCACAACTCGTCCCGTGTAGTTGCGTGACCTAACCGGCCATGTGTGAGTCAAACTCGCGCAATGAGGGTTCCGTACAATATGCTTCGTGAATACACACACAATGTGCAAAAATGTTTTATTCAATTGACTAGCGCTATCTAATGGTGTTTTAGTGAACTATTTCCCTAGATGAACTTATTATAGTGAGTTTACCATTTTATTTTCAAGAGAGATCAGGGGGGGGGGGGGGGGGGGGTATTCACGAAAGAAGGTCGAAGGCACGAAACAAAAATGGTCAATTTTTGCCCTCTTTCGTGAATAAAATCAAAAGTATTGATTGTACCCGAACAAAAAAAAATATTTTTGAGATCCTCATAATGAGCCCTTTCATTAGATATATGACACAGTAAGGTTTGCAAAATTGCCCCTGAAAATGACCCTTATTTAAAAAAATCTTTATTTACTTTGCACATCCGTGTTTGGGTCATAGGATTACACCATCTTACCAAATTTCACCTAATTTGGTTCAGTAGATTCGGAGAAAATCGCCTCTGACAGACGGACGGACGGACAGACAGACGCACGAGTGATCCTATAAGGGTTCTGTTTTACAATTTTTGTACGGAACCCTAAAAAAAGTGTGAAACGTTTTATTCAGAATCGGCAACGCGCGAATGTTAACCCTGGTGTTGCAGGCGTTCATAGGCTACGGTAACCGCTTTCCATCATGTGAGCTGTAGGACTGTTTGCCTGCTTAACTACTTAATTTTAAAAAAAATCTCCTAACTGGCAGATATACCTGTTCCAGCAGCAATGCAGGTAGGATGTTTTCCATTTGCATTCCCCTCCCGCTGTCCCGTCGTCATAAAGAAGTCATCATCATCATCATCATCATCAGGTCTTTCTAGTCTCCACTGCAGGAGCACAACCCTCTCTGTACTACCAGAGCCATATACTAGCCTGAGTGAGTAGTCAGAGGATTTGGCCTACACTCTCCACGCTGGCCAGACGGGTTGGAGAGGTCTCTTTGATGTTAATAAGCTTTATTTAGCTTGTGTTTCCTTAGTCGCCTTTTACGACATCCACGGGATGACTTGGAGTGGTCCACAGGAGTGGTCCTATTCTACTCTGCCAGGAACCACACGGCGGATAAAGAAGTCGTCACCGTCCAAAGGGCGGCAAAACTTGCCAGCCTTGGGCGATGGAACGTCACGCAGCACGCTACGTGCGCCACTGCATTGAAAGGAGCTCTTGAATATTAATGGCGGATGCTCGATTTAATTTGAGCACTGTTATGTTCGGAAGTCGTAATTTACCCTGACGTTGACACCAGATGGTAAGCGGCACGAGTGTTATTGTCCTAATGGCTTGTATACACTTTGATTAGTGCAAGTGCGAAGTTCATATATTTCCTACTAAACGTTTAGTAGCAAATGTATGTAGGTACTTCGCACTTGCACTAATCAAAGTCTATACCAGCCATTACGGATTACGGGGCTTAAGTACCAAGCTTTCAATTAAGCCTGACATTTCGATGACATTGTAGTCGTTGTGTGTGATCCCGGCAGAATGCTCCATAGCGACGATTCTGATCGCGACCATTGAAAATCTATGCTAAGTTTGTTTGGTTGAACGCGCTAATCTCAGGAACTACTGGACTGATTTCAAAAATTCTTTCACCGTTGGATACGTACTTCATCCCTGAGTGCCACAGGCATGTTTTATGTTCTGTGGGCGAGACCGGGGCGAACTGCTAGTCATCAATAAACAAGTACCTATACTCTTTGCCTATACATACATATGACATGTAATGATATGGTTAACTATCCGTTCCTTGATAGGAACTATATACGATTTGCGATCGGAGAATGAACAATAAACACAAAATACATATTAATAAATTTATTTAGTCATCTTACAATACAAAAGAGAGGTAGGTATATTACAAATTATCCTAACTAAAATACTCAATTATTATGTACACGAACAAATGGAATTTAAAATTAACTATTAAGTATATGTAAAGGAAAAAAGCGATCCTAGTCAGTTCGTCCAACCACCAGCTCAGTGGGTGTCTCACTCTTTCTACCCCATCGACCATCTGTTCCTCGCGTGCCCCACCCACTGCCACTTCAAAGAACTAATCCGCTGAGCTATGGTGGTAACCTTTATTCTATGAATATACTTGTTCCTGATTCGATTTCGCAGAAAACACTGAGCATAGCCCTCTTCATAGCTCTTTGAGCGACCTTGAGCTTTCGGAAGTGATGACTCACGAAAGCTCAAGGGCGCTCAAAGAGCTATGAGGAGGCAGAACGACGAAAATCTACTATAAATGTGTTATCCAGTGATGGGATAACACAATAGTAAACTAGCTGTTACCCGCGGCTTCGCCCGCGTGATATATAGCTTATGTCCTTCCCAGTACCTTAACCTATGTGTATGCAAAATTTCATGATGATCGGTTCAGTAGATAGAGCGTGAAAGCGTAACAAACAAACAAATAAACAAACAAACTCACTTTCGCATTTATAATATTAGTTAGGAAGTTAGGATTTATGTCCTTAGGCATTGGTATATTTTGGAAGAGAAGACACTGCAGAGCTTCCAGAAAGCTGCTCAAGCTTGCTTATAGTCCTGGGAGTTCCTAGGTTATTATTTTTGTAAGTCTTGTACTTGTACCATAAAGACATTTCTTAAACAAAGCCTTTGTGGGCCAGTCATTGTCTTCTATTAAAATAAGTTCTTGCGACTAGAAGTCCTCATCATCATCGTCAAAGGCAGGGTGAGCGGTGCGTGGCAATGGTTCCAGATCTCTGTCTCGAGTCCAATAGTAGAAGAGTGATCCCCGGTAACCCTCCCCACCCGCTCGGATATACCTCTTTTCATATCGGGCATCTGCTGCCCTCACCCTAAAGAACTGACCATTAGCCTTGATTCTTAAGCTTGACTCTCTTTCTCCAAGGGAACATCGCAAGTTTATCAATGAAGGATGAGTGACCAGACTGCAAATATTAAGTTCTGGTAAAACAAGGTCTATATCCAGGTTCTCTAGTTTAATTAAATTGTCTGCCAACATTAGTAGACTCTCCAGAGATAGCGGACATCTCCATAACTCTAGCACTTTTAATTCTGGTAACCTTGTGACCAACGGGCCCACATGCACATCTGAAAACCAAGTAGCACTGAGTACCAGCTCTTGAATTAACAACGGGAGATGTTCAATGACTTGTATGAGAGCATTTGTGCGCACCATTCGAGCTCCTGTAATGTGCAGACGACGTAAGAACTTTGGGCGAATAACAGACAGTGCACCTTTAACTGTCATCAACCAGCATGAATATAGTTGTAAGGAGGTCAGAAAGGGGCATTCGCCGATCGTAGCATACGCATTATCTGTCAGCTCAGTGCAGCGTAGAGTGAGCTCTCGGAGGTGTTGGCGGCGCGCTCGGACCAGAGCCAGTAGGTCTCTCGGTGGATAATATAAGGCGCGGCCGTACATATACAGCGCCCTAAGCCGGCGGCTCTTACCTAGCGCGCGCAGCACGACCGGACTCACGGTCTCGTTGATTACCAGTGACGTCAGCCCTAACAGAGTCGGCATAAGACGGTAATCTAATATACGTGACTGTATGAATACATCAAGGTGGTCTAAGCAGGGCAAGCGACTGAGCGCTTCTAAGTTATCACTGGTGAAAGGGTTGGCGGCGTGCACTGTCAGGTTGCGAAGGTGTGGAGACGTCGCTGATGCCATATTGAGGAAGAACCGCAGAGAATCAAGGCGCAGAGTGACCTCTACGGTGACGAGGCCGTGGTGCAGGCGCTGCAGGTCACCGGGGCAGGCCACGGCCAGCGCGCGGCGCGCCACGAGCTCGGCCCAGCGCCGGCACACGCGCGCCGCCCCCTCCAGCAGGTCTCGCGAAGGCAGCCGCTCCAAAATCATCATCAGCACCTCGTTCGGCAGCTGCTCCATGACGCACGTCCATCATCACTGCAGGGTATTTGATGGAACCGTGAATACTTTATTTCATTTCATAGTAAATATGCAGGTATTTAATTCAGAGTTTTCATTCATTTTTATTCCAAAAACTTGTAAACATAAACATAACCTCTCTGACTGATTAAGACGTCAAGTCAACTGACACACACATGACAGATTGACACTTGACAGACTCAATGTAGGTACCTCATATGCGTTATAAGGTTATATAGGCGTTAAGCCCGTAACACACGATCCGACAAACTACCTACCGTCGGAAACCAACCATCCTGCAAGCCTACACACCTTCCGACCGATATCATCCGACGAGCCCCGATCAGTGTTGCCAATGCTACAAATGGTATCTACAATCTAAGTTACCCCTACTCTGGGGAAAATCTAATGAACTAATGGAGGTATTGTAAATACACGCAAATATTAATGGTTCATTGTGTATTAAAACTGAATAACCATGAAATGCATATAATTACGTGGTAAGTTAATATGACAAAAATAACAATGGTTGCTACAGGATTTCACTACAACGCTATTAAATTGTTTCCGCCAGACACGGGAAAATAGTCAGGTCTAGCTATAAAGTTGATAAGTTAGTTAGTAACGCTGCATCTGACTGTCTGTATATGTCGCCTCTTACATAATTCGCTACATTTTAAAGGATTACGTTGTAAACGGATTTGAAAAGTTCGGTTATAAAGTAGATAAAGTATTTTATTTTAGTTATAATAAGTAGGTAAAAATGTTGGTTATAGAATTAAGCTACCAAATGAAAAAAAATGTCGTTAACGATGTGGCTAAAAATTGGCTATTGTGGCAACACTTTGTCGGACCGACCGTCGGAACATCCTTCCACACGCACCGATTTGGCAGATGGTCCTACCATCTGCCAAATCGGTGCGTGTGGAAGGATGTTCCGACGGTCGGTCCGACAAAGTGTTGCCACTATAGCCAATTTTTGCCCACATCTTTAGTGACATTTTTTTTTATTTGGTAGCTCTATTCTTTTCCATTTTTAACTACTTATTATTAAATAACACTACCTAGCTTATACATTTTTGAAATTGCTAAATTTGTAAAACTCAATAGCAATTTATTTACAAAAGCAACAGAATTTTTTTCGAGAAATACAAGGAATGGCCACAGATTAGTTTATGATACGGTACCTAGAAGCAAAAAGGTTCAAAAAAATAGCTACTATATGTGTATATCAATATTCAATAAAATACCTAATGACATAAAACATATGACATTTAAATCGTTCAAAAAAACCTTGTTTAGCTGGCTCTTGGACAAAGGTTTTTACACAGTTAAGGAATTTCTCGACTTACAGCAATAAATATTATACAAAATTTATATAGGTTTGTGCATAGTGATGTTTAAAAAAGATAATTCGCTATTAGACAGTTGTAGCAATAAAATATGAAATATATTTTTTATGGTAGCTTATAACTAAACAATTATCATCCAATATGTTTTTTGCATTAAAACAATTTATTAATATTTAATTTTTGGAATATTAATCTCAGTTTTTTTTATCTGTGGTCTACAATTGGCGGCCATGATTAATCTTCGTATGACGTCATAACTCAATAAACAAAACGTCAAAGACAACGTGATCAACGTCAAGTGCTCGTCAAGTCGTTTGTTCTCATACATATGTCTCCATATTTGTTCTATACAATGTTTTGAGCCTTCTTGGTTCTATATTTTGCTGAGAAAAAAGTGGAGAAAAATCGCTCTACTATTTCGATTTATGCTATAAAAAGAGTTTCACGAAATGGAGTCAGGCTACATTAAAGCGGATAGTGTAGCCCAGAGTCCATTCGTTTATGATCGCAAAAAGATTTAAACAAACATACATACAGACAGCGGAATGCGACTTTGTTTTATGCTATTTATTAGTGATAGTGATTAGTGATGATTTTAAGAAGTTAGGTTAGATGTAATTTATTTTTGTAAAATCGAACATATTGATTTCTTCTAAATACTTACATCAAAGTGATCCGCACAAAAGAATATCACAGACTTATCAGATGGAAACTGTGGGTCTCGGCCTCGGCGTGGCAGGACTGGACTTATAAACATGTATAAACAATTTCTTGGGACATTTAACTGTCGTACTTCTAAGCATAGGCACCGCACACGTTTTGTAACTTGTCATTTTCACAATTCCAGTTAAATCTGTTTAATTTACACCTCAAAACAGTTAGAGCGCCGTATTAGCCGTGCTTTGTTTATTGAGTTGTGACGTCATAACATGGAAATGTCACGTGACACAGTGTTTTAGCGCGAATTTCGAACCAAAAGATGAAAAAATCATGTTTTCTTATCAAATAAAGCTTTTTCGAAAAATATATAATTGTAGAGGGGTTTAAAATAAGTCTATAGATATTATAAAATATATTTCAGAAAATTGTCAAGTAGCGAATTGTAAGCTTGACAATACATAAATAATATTTTGTGACATTACCAAACATGAATTGATTGAATGAAATGCATTGTAATAATAATTTAATTATAAGTTGATGATTATAAATTTGCATGCTATCCCTAATGGCTGATTAGGAGTGAAATAACCTTGTAACACCTTTCTTTGTACCCTACTCATATGCAAATAAACTTATTCTATTCTATTCTAAATAAATACTTAAATTCAGTAAAAGAATTGTACTTTTCATGTCCATTTATAACGTAAGCTTATAAAATGTAGCAACCGAAAATAAAAAAATAACATGCAACTGTGGCACACTTCATTGTAAGATTAAGTAATAAAAATAATATCTCCATTTTTTTTTATTTAGTCGCTTTGGCTGTTAAATCATTGGTACTAGTAACTTTTACCCTTAGATTTAGCTACTTCCCCGACGTCATTGAGGACTGACTCTTTGAATGTTGCATTCACAACGTCCGAGGAAGGAGACGTTAAAATGGAGCAGGGGAATCGAACATAGGAGCCGGTGTTATTACGGAACGAGAAGTAATTATTGAATTACTCGAATTGTATAGGGACTTTTCTTGTTTGTGGGATTTATCTAACAAGGATTACAGCAACAAGGTTATTAGGAGTCAATCGTATAATGTAATGCTTGAAACACTAAAAAAGTATGACAATGAGGCTACCTTAAAGACACTAAAGAAAAAACTCGACAATATGCGAACATCATATAAAGAGAGAAGAAAAAGGTAAAAATATTACTTGTTACAATAATAAACACAACTTTTAATTTTTAGTATTGATTTTAATAGAAAATATACAAGTAGGTATGTGCGTAAGTAATTATGTATAATATAATAATAAGTAATTAGGTATAATAGATGTGTAGTTAGTTGAGTTGAAAGACTTACATTATAAATAAAAATGATTTGTGTGTGTGTAAGTGTGTATTGGGTAAATGAAAAGCCCGACGGCCATGTGTAGTTAGTTGAGTTGAAAGACTTACATTATAAATAAAAATGATTTGTGTGTGTGTAAGTGTGTAATGGGTAAATGAAAAGCCCGACGGCCCTGTAGCCATAAGCATTATTAGCGCTTACGAATGTTAAGTAACCTCACGGGCAGTCTCCCCTTGGATATCTTCGCAAGTTGCATTAAAACATCACGAGCTCCTCCGTGAATAGTGACCTTCGTGGCGCAGCGGTCGACACGCCTGCCTGCGACACGGATAGTCCCGGGTTCGATCCCCGGTCAGGTCAAGTTGGAAAATGATCTTTTGCAGATTGACCTGGGTCTTGGATGTTTATCTATATAAATATCTATTATAAAATAAAGTATCGTTGAGTTAGTATCCCATAACACAAGTCTTGAACTTAATTTGGCCTAACTCTATGTTATTTGTCCGTATTTATTTATTCCTCCGTGCTTAAGTAGGCTCGTTAAGCCTTTAGTCGCGGCTGGCTGTCATCATTGGTGAGGGAATGATATATATGATAGCTTGAATAATTTGACACCAGTATTAGCCACTTACACATACTAAAAACAACCAAAAATGGATAACATTTTTCACAATTAACATAAACGTCATGATTGAACGATGGCGGCTTAAATATACAAACATTATATTGCGTGAAATAAATGTTGATGGTGGATGCGTCGGGTCCTTAACGGAAAGAAAGTTTTAGAATATTATTTATTGGTACACCATTTTTAGGGCACTGTAAGTAAGTTCCACTCAGCATGGATACATTTTCATTGTTATTCAGTTTTAATACAAAATAAACCATTCATTTCTTATTTCTATGACCTCCGTTATTTCGTTAGATTTCCCCAGAGTAGGGGTAACTCAGATTGTAGATACTATTTGTAGCATTGGCAACACTGATCGGGTGCTCGTCGGACGAAATCGGTCGGAACGTGTGTAGGCTTGCAGGATGGTTGTTTCCGACGGTAGGTAGTTTGTCGGCTCCTGCCAAATCGGAACGTGTGTTACGGGCTTTATTAAGCTCGTTATAAGCATTCATTTCCATAGAGAAGCAAACTATTATGGTATTCGTCTTTCTACTAAAGGGAAAGGATATTTGTTTATTTTATGTAATCATATCCTTATTCGCAATCACATAGGTACATTTACAATAAGTTAGCTCATTCAGCACCACATCATTATATGTGTCCCTCATACTTCTTCTTCTTCCTCACCTTATCCCACTTATGTGGGGTCGGGACAGCATGTAAGCCTTTTCCATTTCCATATGTGTCCCTCATACATATTCATTAAATGCAAACGCAGCCTGCAGGCCGATTTGCTAACTCGGTGTACAACGATTTGATTGTCACTTTAGCATCCATTACGGTTTTCATATCATAAAAATAGTCATTCATACCGAAGCCGTAATGAATATTAAAGTTACCATGACATGTGACATGCACAATCGTCAGCTGTGGAGTGCTATTTTTGAACGCGGGCCACTCGTCTTCGAGCGATTTTTGTATGGAGGTGGTATGGAGAAATCGTTCGAAGACGAGTGGCACGCGTTCAAAAATAGTACCCCTGAACAGCTGACGATTGTGCTGACGATCAAGTTGTCTTGTCATGTCAGTGTCATTTGTTGTGACAAGCTGTAGAGGCTATGATTTTAACCTATGAATCCTATGATTTTTAAATAAATGAAGGTATTATTTTAGCAGCAAAAAATGCGTTTACTAGCGTTGAGTTTCCTCAAGAACTGCAAGTTCAAGTCCGCTTGGTACGAGAGCACCAGAAGAATAGTCACAGACGTAGTACAGCCCCAGGAGAATTTGGACAAAATTCCAGGTGAGCTGGGGAACGTCTTCACTTCCCCTTGGGACAAGTTAATATGCAATAGGATATTGCTGTTCTTAAATGGGGGCGGGCCCTTTTGGGTGAGTGAAAACATCGAAATATCGATCGTATACGAAAGGGAGCGCAAGACTTAGAAAAATTTTCTCGATTTTTTGGTGTCCTGTTAAGACCATTTTATGACGCCACGGCTTCGAGATCTTCATCAGCATCACTTTAGGTCATATAAACATTTTTCCTGCGAGCGATATCTATGGAGTTATTGACAATTTTCCATTAGTAGGGTGCAGCTCTTTTTGCGAAAAATCGTTTCTAAATTAGGGGTAGGTTGCGAGGAGCGTTAGGTTCTACTTGAACCAAAGCAAATTGTCAATAACTCCATAGATATCGCTCGCAGGAAAAATGTTTATATGACCTAAAGTGATGCTGATGATGATCTCGAAGCTGTGGCGTCATAAAAAATGGGTCTTAACCCTTGGTTCGCACTGATCAGTGCTCTATGGAAATCGCCTAATTGCCAGGCGAGCGAATTTTCAAAGTTTTCTTTAAAATATTATGTCATTAGTTCACTCATACATAAGGTATATTTTTCGGCAAGATAAAGAGTTAATAGGACATCAAAATTCGAGAAATTTTTTCCAAGTTCTGCGCCCTTTCCTATACTCTAACCGAAATTAAGTATGTTTTGTTATTTCAGCTGCTGACCCAAACCTAGTAGAATTCCTGCCAACATGGCCAGAGTCTGAGCAACCAGAGCTCCGGGCTGCTGTGTTAAGGGATATGCGCATCCTGCCCAACTTCGTGACAGAGGAGGAGGAGACTTCGTTGGTGAGCGAGATGGAGCCGCAACTCAAGAGGATGAGATATGAGTTTGATCACTGGGATAATGTAAGTGTGTCTTTTAAAAACCATATTTACTGACGGTAGACTAAAACTTACTTATCATTTGTTATGTGCATGTGCACAATATAGTATAGGTAGTTAAAGCACTTTAGTTTATAAGCAGTTGCCTCTTAATCTAATATAGATACTATAGAGTGATTCCAATGTGTTGCTTTCTTTATTACCAGTCCTCTCTTAGGTACTGTGTTTTGTTTCTATACAAAAGGGCAATGACTGCCCATAAAACATGTCTTCTGAGATAATTTATCTTGCTTTTAAAAATATATTGAACACTATGGCAAAGCAATATACAAAAAATATCACCAAAAATAATTATAAAAGTTCACGGGTAGTCATAGAATTTATTCTTATTAATTGTGTTTATAAATCTTGAGTTGGCAGAGTTACTAACTTATGAAGGCCATTGTATAGCAAGGCAAATGTATTTTTTAATTGTTTGTCATATTTAAATCTTAAATGTTACAGTTATTATTTCGCTTGAGCTCATCATCATCATCAGGTCTTGTATAGTATCCACTGCAGGAGCACGACCCTCTCTGTACCACCAAAGCTATATTAGCCAGAGCAGTCAGAGGGTGAGCTTGAGCTCCCCTTACATTTATGTCTTCATAACATTGTCACTGCAGGCAATTCAAGGGTTCCGCGAGACAGAGCGCAGCAAATGGAACGAGACAAACGCCCGCGTGTTGTCACGCGTTCTAACAGCCGCGTTTTACACGCCCGACGCTGGGGAGCCCCTTCCCCATACACACATTTTGGACTTGGCTGCTGCAGGTTTCATTAAGCCTCATATTGACGCCGTTAGAGTAAGTATTCCTCAGTTTTATAATTAGAGTTCTTAGCTCAATAGGTAGAAATGATAGGATCACTTTGTTGTCCCACCGTCTGTCCATATTCTCAAAAAGAAGTTATTAAGTGGAGGTGTCAAGTCAAATTGAATATCAAATATTTATTTTCAAGGTGCAATATACCTACTTATATGAGTTAATTTAGTGGTACGGAAGGATTAGAGAGTTAGGCTGGTGGCTTTCTATAATTTATACTTTACAGTTCTGTGGAGAGGTGATTGCGGGTATCTGTCTACTATCGAGTGCAGTGATGCGGCTGCAGCATGAGAAAATTCCCCACCTTCAAGTTGATGCATTACTGGAGCGACGATGTCTCTATATTATGAGGTAAATTGTCAACCTGTATTCATTAGACAAGACAAGCAATGTCTCCCTAGCCTTCGCCCATGGTACTCAGGGATAACATACGTACCTTTCTACAGGGAAAGATCTTTTTTAATTGGTCCACAAGTTCCTGATATTAGCACATTCAAGCAAACAATTACACTCTTCAGCTCGAGCTCCGTGGCGCAGCGGTCAACACGCCGGCCTGTGACACGGATGGTCCCGGGTTCGATCCCCGGTCAGGGCAAGATAAAAACGATCTTTTTCAGATTGACCTGGGTCTTGGACGTTTATCTATATATGTATTTGTTATAAAATATAGTATCGTTGAGTTAGTATCCCATAACACAAGTCTTATTAAGAACTTACTTTGGGGCTAGCTCAATCTGTGTGATATGTCCGTATATATTTATTTATTATTATTTTATTTATTTATTCAGCTTTACAATATTAGCATGGATTTATCTACCCAAACAAATCCATTTGTTATTTGTATAAATCAAATAGCTCAAATGGTTCCAGGGGCAGTGCTCGCTACGACTTCACACACGCAGTGCTGGGCGGCGAGCACAGCGCGTGGCGCGGGAGCAAGTTGCCGCGGAGGCGCCGGCTGGCTGTCATCACGCGCTCCCAGCCCAGGCCCGAGGACGCTGCCTAGTGGATTTAAACCGAAACCTTAGGACTCCATCAGTAACGTGTGGCAGAACTGGCAAACTACCATAGGCCCTCGGACTATATAGGAAAATGGGATACAACTAGGGGTTGCGAATCACTTGTACCATTCACTGTCATGGTAATAAGTTTTTATGGGCCTTAAATAGTATAGTTACGACACTTTATCTACGGACAAATGGCAAAAATATTTCATCCTATGAAAAAATGCAAGAAATCAGCGAAGTGTTGGCTGATTTCTTGCATTTTTAGGGTTCCGTACAAAAATTGAAAAACGGAACCCTTATAGGATCACTCGAGCGTCTGTCTGTCCGTCCGTCCGTCTGTCACAGCCGATTTTCTCCGAATCTACTTAACCAAATTAGTTGAAATTTGGTAAGATGGTGTAATCCTATGACCCAAACACGGATGTGCAAAGTAAATAAAGATTTTTTTGAAATAAGGGTCATTTTCAGGGGCCCAATAACAAAATTAAAAAAAAAAGTTTTGCAAACCTTACTGTGTCATATATCAAATGAAAGGGCTCATTATGAGGATCTCAAAAATATTTTTTTTTGTTCGGGTAAAATCAATACTTTTGATTTTATTCACGAAAGAAGGCAAAAATTGACCATTCCCCCCCCCTGATCTCCGAAACTACTGGGCCGAAAATTTTGAAAAAATTACAAAATGTAGTTCATTCCTTGAAGATTACAGGAAAAATAATAAGAATTCTATCACTTGAAAATAAAGTGGTAAACTAACTATAATAAGTTCATCTAGGGAAATAGTTCACTAAAACACCACTAGATAGCGCTAGTCAATTGAATAAAACATTTTTGCACATTGTGTGTGTGTACACGAAGCATATTGTACGGAACCCTCATTGCGTGAGTTTGACTCACACTTGGCCGGTTTTTTTTCCTCCTCTCCAGCATTAGATGCAAACTTAATGAAACTGAACTCTACATTTGTGATACAAATTATTCAGCTTGATTTCACCAGTTAACAATGTTTGTACAAAGTTTCAGCTATAGACTGAATTGATAGTGCCTTGTGGACAGGTCCTAAAATGTACTGAATTGAAACGTCCAAGGCGAATGAACTTTTTATATTTTCTTGTTTTGAATTGCCTACCTAAAATCACACAGGATACCTTATGTTTTTCACAAAAACTTTCATAGCGCGTTTCAACTGACTGGCAGAGCCATCTATTTATGGCTGGTGTAAACTTATTCAAATATTTGAAAATTGTATTTCGAATTGTCTTATTTTACTCTTTTCGAACATAAACATTCCGCCCACCATGGACAGCTAGGTCCATTATGACAAAATACAATAATGCGTTTAAATAACAGACAAAACATAGAAATAATTGCGGTGGGCTGATGAAATAATAACAATAGCTTTCATATAAAGCAGCGGACTGTAAAGCATAATCACAAAAACATATTAAAATTAACATTTAAAGAACACATGAAAACACAAATAGCTTATTATAGTTCATCTATAAGAACAACAAAAAACAAATCAATCAGATACAGGCAATACGCAAATCTTAGAAGTAGGCCTTTTAATGATATTTCCCTTACATTTCAAACTTACAACACGTGTAATTTTGTCCAGACCTTCATGTTTATCGATGACAATACCATATAGCCATTTTGCTGGTGGCAAATCATCTTCACGTACCAACACCACATCACCAATCTTTGGTTCTGGAATTCTTTCCTGCCATTTACGACGATGAAAGAACTGTGTAAGATAATCTTGAGACCAACGTCTCCAGAAATGTTGCAACATCCTTTGCGTCAATTGCCAGCGTTTTAAATTACTAACATTGCCATCTTCATAATTCTTATCAGGGGCCATAACCAAAGGCTCTCCCACTAAAAAGTGTCCTGGTGTAAGAATAGTTGGATCACTAGGATTGGTGGAAATTTGAGAGAGAGGACGCGAATTCAAGCAAGCCTCCACCTGTGTAAGAACAGTAGCTATCTCTTCAAACGTAAGAGTGGCATTTCCGATAACACGTTTTAAATGGTGTTTCGTTGATTTAACCCCCGCTTCCCAAAGTCCACCGAAATTGGGGCTATGAGGAGGAATAAAATGCCAATTCGTGTCATTATTGGCTAGTGACTCACCAATTTCAGTTGCTATGTGAGACTTTTTTGAAAAGAAAAGTGATTTGAGCTCCCTAGCAGCACCTGTGAAATTTGTACCATTGTCGCTCCAAATGTCGGAACAATGTCCTCCTAACAACAAAGCGCTTGAAAGCAGCCAAGAAACCCTGAGTTGTCAAGTCACTGACAGCCTCGAGATGGATGGCTCTGGTGGCCATACAAACGAAAAGACAGATGTACCCTTTATATGAGCGATGACCTCTACCTTTTGAAGTACGGATGTTAATAGGTATGTAGTATAGTAATAATATGTATGTAGTGTAGTATTATACCGAACACCCGCAAAATCAACACCACTGTGAAGAAACGGACGACTGGCTGTAACTCTTGCGGATGGGAGCTGACCCATGAGTTGATTGTTTACCCGAGATCCATAACGAATGCAAATGACACATTTGCGGACATAAAATTTGACTAAGTTCTTGACATCAATGATCCAATACGTAGTTCGCAAATATGTAATCATAAGTTGAGGTCCACCATGAAGTGTCTTTTCATGTGCTTTAGTAATCAATAAATTGGTGAAATGTGACTTCTTTGGGATAAGAATCGGATGTTTCGTCTCTTCGCACATTTGTGATCGATGTAACCGTCCATCAATACGCAAGACACCGGTATCATCAACAAATGGATTAAATGAGGCAAGTCTACTTTTCTTGCTTACTTTACCAGTTTTAGTTAAGGTAACTAACTCTTCTCGAAAATGTGTAGCTTGACATTGTCGGATACAAAGGGTTAATGCATCACATAATTCTTGAGTACTAATAACATTTTTATATCTTACAGGTTGAATAGCAGAGAGCGGCCGAAAAGAAATCTTCTACAATAAGCGATCACACGGATGAGCTTACGCAGAGATGAGTATTTATTCCATAGTACAAGTTCTTCAGTTGTAGTTGCATGGCATACCTTATTTATCTTTTCTTCCAAGTTCGTATCCTCCATTTGCCTGTTATAATAAATATTGTGTAACGTGGACCTGAACTCCATAATTCATTCGGATAATCCTGCGGTTTGAGCCCTCTGGATGCACAATCTGCTGGATTTTCCTTTGATTGTACATGTGACCACTGGGTGCTATCTAGCACTGATAAAATTTCTGAAACTCTGTTAGCAATAAAGGTTTTCCATCGGCTTGGATGACTTTTAAGCCACGCAAGCACAACAGACGAGTCAGTCCAAGCATGGATGTTTTCTTTACTTATTTTGAGAACAGTTGATATTTCCGAAAGCAGCCTTGTAAGCAATACAGCTCCACACAGCTCAAGCCTAGGAATTGACACCTGCTTGACTGGTGCAACCTTTGTCCGGGACGCCAGCAAATTCACGTGACAGTCACCATTCTTGCTGAAAACTCGAATATAAACCACTGCAGCGTATGCGATATTTGAGGCGTCACAGAAGCCGTGTAATTCCACAACACGGTCGTCCGTTCTCGTATTGATCCATCTTGGCAACTGCACATTGGTAAGTAATGATAGTTCGTTTCTATAACTGATCCACTCATGTAACAATTGAGATGGTAATTCATCATCCCAATCTATTCCTGAGAGCCATAATTTTTGGATAAAGACTTTGGCTGTTATAATGGTGGGTGCGATCCATCCTAGAGGATCAAACAGACGTGCAATATCTGAAACAACCTTCCTTTTAGTTACAGGCTCACTTAGCGGTGGCAGCTTTACGGAGTATTTAAAATCGTCATTAAGGCGATTCCAGGTAAGTCCAAGAATTTTCATTATGGAATCAGTCTTCAGCTGCAAATTTCCTTCCTTGGTTCCCGTTTCTACCTTGTTTTCTCTTCTCATTTCTTCCATCAAACTCTCACTGTTTGAGCACCACTTGAGCAACTGAAATCCTGCTTTTTCCAATAAATCATTGATTTCTTTGTACAGTTTAACTCCTTCTTCGACGCTTTGACAGCCCGTAAGTATGTCATCAACGTAAAAGTCATTTATGACTCTCACAGATGCTAGAGGATAATCAACACCATCGTCGATGGCTACTTGCTGCAACGCTTTTACGGCTAAATATGGCGCTGAGGCTGTGCCGAACGTCACCGTCAACAAACGATAATGCTTCAATTCGCTGTTGGGCTGATTGGGATTGCGCCACAATATACGCTGGTAATCGGCATCCTCAGCAAAAACTTTCACTTGCCTGTACATCTTAGCTATGTCTGAAACTAGACATATAGGATGTAAGCGCCATCGTAGAATCAAGTGTCTTAAATCTGACTGAAGAGTGGGACCTATCATCAATTCACTGTTCAGAGAAACACCGTTCTTGTCTTTACAGGATGCATCAAATACAACCCGTACTTTTGTGGTTGTTCTTTCCTCTTTGATGACAGGATGATGAGGTAAGTACACTGCAGCTTTGTTATCGCGTTCCGCTTCAGGTACTGTTTCCATATGGCCCAAACTCAAATACTCTTGAATTACTTCAGAATATTGAAGTTTCAGCCTTTGATCCTTTGCTAATCTTTTTTCCAACCAGCGAAACCGGCGAGTGGCTATTTCCAGTGAATTTCCAAATCTACATGCTGGAACTTCATCTCTGAAAGGCAATTTGACAACATATCTACCGTTCTCGCGTTTAGTAGTAGCGGTGAATAAATCTTCACACCTTTGTTCATCAGGAGTGAGATGTTTCCTGTTGCTACACTCGTCTGATTCCAACTCCCAGAATTTTCGAAGAAGTTCAGATTCATCTGTGCACTGAGCATGTAAATTCATAACAGCATAACAATGCTGTACCTGGGTGTTTTGAATTTGCCCAGATATGATCCACCCAAATTTTGTTTTTTGAGCTATTACTGTATCAGTCGATCCTCTTATCAGACCTTCTTGTAAGATCTGCCCATATACTTCTGCACCCAACAACAAATCAATCTTATTGGGCACAGTGAAAGCAGGATCGGCCAGTTCTAATGTTGATAATTCTAAGGACAAAGGTACCGTAACTCTTTTTTCTGGCAGAAAGGTGGTCAGCTTCTTTAAAACATGAGCCTTGACATTAATAACAAAGTTAGGGTCATGAAGCGATTGAATTTTTAAATATACTATAGACTTTGATTCCAGTGAATCAGTCTGATCGCTTCCTAATCCTGATATAACGCTCTTGTTTGAATATTTTCTCGCACAGAGAAGCTGTACCGCCGCCTCCGTGATAAAAGAGGCCTGCGACCCTTGGTCCAATAAAGAACGAAGGGTGATATTGGTACCTGTCTTGGACAAGATATTCACCAGTGCTGTAGCCAATAGCACTTGGCTATGATTTTTTGCAAAACATGCTACACCTCCAGATTCGCCTTGGCTTCCTCCAGCCGATTGATTACCAGTTCCTTCATTATCGACTGGCTGAAGTACATTTTTAGGATGCAACAAAGAGTGGTGACGTCTTTTGCAAATCCTGCACCGAGTGGATTGCCGACAATTGTAAGCAGAGTGTTTGTGGCCTAAACAATTAAAGCAAAGGCTATTAGACTGGACAAAATTACGGCGTGCATCTACATCTTCCTTAGAAAACTTTTTGCAGTTAAACAATTTATGAGATTCTGTACAAAAATCACATTGAAGAGACGTAGACACGTGGAGTGACTTTGGATTGGAGGTACGACCCTGTTTGTATGTTTTAGTATCAAGGAATTCCAATGACCTAAAGCGCGTTTCTAAAAAATCTTTAAATTGACATAAAGTGGGAAGCTCATCACAAATTTCGCTTATTTTAACTTCCCAAAGTTTTCTACTTTCAGTGTCCAATTTTAAACAAATAATGTGAATAACAATTATGTCCCAGGATTGTACATTTACTCCAATATTCTCCAGAGCACTCAAACACTCAGTAGTCGTGTCTAATAAATCTTTAATGGCATTGGCAGATTCGGATGTTAAATTCCTTTGGCTTAAAAATCTTTTTAAAATACAACTGGCCAAAAAACGCTTATTATCGTACCGTTTTTCCAAAAGTTCCCAACATTTCTTATAATTATCCTGAGTTATTGGAACATGCCGCAACAACTGCTCAGGTTCGTCTTTAAGGTGACCTTTCAAATAATGAAGGCGCTGAACATCATCCAGAGCCTTATTGTTATGAATCAATGATTTGAAAAGGTCTCTAAAACTAACCCAATCAGAATAAAGACCTGAAAATACAGGTATTGAAAGTTTAGGCAGTTTTATTGAACAGTTTTCAGATTTGTTAGGAGCTTCTGACTGAACATTAGACCTTTCGTTGAATTTTCGCGAAACTTCCATGAGTTCACCTTTATACTCAATGTATGTTTCCTCAGCTAAATCATATAAGTCCGAAGTGGTGTAGGTGGACTTTTGAAGTTCGATCATGGGCGTTTCTTCAACGATGGTTGTATGAGTGTCGGTAAATTGAGACCATAACTTTTCTAAATTCTCAAGTCTTGCTTCAATATACGATACCGTTATCCTTTCTTTAGGTGACTTTTTAAAATTCCCTCTTGCTTTTAATATTTTAGTTTTAATATCTTCTTGTTTATTAAACAAAGACTCCATTTTAAAATACCGACTCTCAAACAATAATCAAACAAAGACACAATAAATAAGCAATAACACAAAATGTTCAACAGAACTCTATGTAAGACGCACAAAAAAATTTTGTATGTAAACTCGGTGAAAATTTTACAAGTCCAGTGAAGTTGATCGACAGATTTTCTAAGTGTTTGACGTATGCAGTTTTCCAGTGAAATTTTACAAGTCCGGTAGAACCAATGTAAAAATTTTAAGTGTTTAAATTTAAAAACACTTGTGATTTTTCACGCACGGATTCCTCATCCTTGCAAACGATCTTGAAATTTTTACAAGTTCAAAGTACTTACAATTTTCCGGACACTGGTATGCACTACACTCACAACGGAACACTTCACCAGGCCGCAATACCGAGTAACCGGTAGCGCCCCCTGATGGCGCTCTGCAGAAACTCCACTTGGCAGCAGCACCACCAACTGTCGGCAGCCAGCTACCAGCAGGGATACTCCTGGCTCCAGCACCACCACAAAAACCTAACTTTCGGCTTATCCGACTACGCAAGGACCAAATGGACAGGTCCTAAAATGTACTGAATTGAAACTTCCAAGGCGAATGAACTTATTATATTTTCTTGTTTTGAATTGCCTACCTAAAATCACACAGGATACCTTATGTTTTTCACAAAAACTTTCATAGCGCGTTTCAACTGACTGGCAGAGCCATCTATTTATGGCTGGTGTAAACTTATTCAAATATTTGAAAATTGTATTTCGAATTGTCTTATTTTACTCTTTTCGAACATAAACACCTTGTGATATTTTATTAGGTAATTTCGTTTTTGTAGGAACCTAAACCTACATACGTACCTATGTTGTTGTTTTTAATTTTATTGTTTTTAATAAATTACGTCTACATTACATATGTTGGAAAGTATTTGTAATCTAGTCTAGAATTATAAAAATAAAATCTTTTCAAATGAAAAAGAATTTTACTTTTTCTAAATTATACTTTAATGCATTAAACATATAGTATATAACAAGATATACTTTAAAGATAGAAGTTTAACCTAAGAATAGTTCATCAACATTTCAATCATGAGAAAGAGATCAGCAAAATATATTAGTCTCTTTAGCAAGTCAATAGCAGATATTGGACATGTTTTTCACACACTTTTAGTATCCCTATGTCAACTAGTAATCGCCATACGTATTTAATGTTTTATGTATGACACACAAGTCTGTAACAGATTAGTCACTGACATCGCCAGACTCCACACTAACTTCACATCACTATCACACCATGGGCCACTAACTTCACGTCGCATCACGCCCTAGGCTTGTAGTCTTCGTCCAGAGCCTCCATCTCGAGATACTCGACGTGTCCCTCGGCCTCCTCCCCGTCGTGCGCGTCGTGTGCGTCGTGTGCGTCGTGTGCGTCGTGCGAGTCGTGGTCGTCGTGCGCGCGCTCGGCGCGAGCGTGCACGCGCGCGTGGCGCTTCATGGCCGCCACCGACCCGAACCTGCAACACGCAATTTTTCGTAAAATGTATGGCGCTTTCATGGGCAAGAATGTAGAATGTTGTGTTTTGCGAATGTGGTGATGATCATGATATTTTGAGAATATGATGTTATGAGAGTATGATGTTTTGTGGACGTAGTGTTTTGCGAATGTGGGGTTTTACGAATGTGGTCTTTTGAGAATATGATATTTACCGACGGAGCGGATTATTTTACTGTGATATAAATACATGCTACTTGTAACACAGCTTGCTTGCCGATGAGTGCGGGCGCACCGGCCTAGCCGAATTCGACGACGATAAAGGAGGCAGAACTTTTTATTAAATATCAAAAAATAAAGTCTTCAAATTTTGTTTTATATTTTTGCAAATTTCAAATCTTTCACGTGATTTGTCAGTATTAGAGAAAGCGTTTTTGACGTCTGAAAGCATTCCAGAGAATGCGTGCGGTGATTTTACAATGAATTTAGATTAGCGCACTAGCCGTAACTGTGATACATACAGTACAGTAAAACAAATGCACAGAGTAGTGAATGTTACGTCTACGATATTGCGTTATCAAGTTTATAATGCACCTTGTTGGTCAACAAATTCGATAGCGTGGGAATTTAACAACACATTTTTTTATGTATCTGTTTGCGTAAAACTCGATATCTGTACAATATTCAGTGTGTATATAATATTTAGTAGAGACAGTACTGACGTGCGGCTGCAGTGCGGGCACTGAGTGGGCCCCGCCGCGGCCTGCGGCTCGGGCGCCGGCGACGCCGACGCGTGCGCCGCGCGGATGTGCGACAGCAGGTTGCCTCTGGAAATAATTGTTTCATGCTTAGTTAGATAAATTTGGGTTCTCATTTTTCTAAAAATTTTAATATCGGAAGTCGATGTGAAAACAAGATTGTGATATTCGATATACGAATGAAGTCACCTTTTAACATGACGAGTTAAAAAATATGTAACACTGGCAGTGCCAAACGGAGATAAGAGTCCTGTACCATTAGAGCCTGCCTCACCTGGTCCCGAAGCGCAAGATGCAGCCGTCGTACCCGCACACGAACTGGTCGGCCTGGCGGTGCGTGAGCAAGTGCGCGGACAGGTCGTCGGCGGCCTCGAAGGCGCGGAAGCACGCCGGGCACAGGTGCGGCGCCGGCGCGGCGCGGCCGTGCGCGCGCGCCGCGTGCGCCGCCAGCGCCGGCCGCGACCCCACGCCCAGCGCGCACACGGGACACGCGCCAAAGCCCACGCACACCGACGAGTGCCGCCGCAGCTCCGACGCCGTCTGCAGCAATGCTACGTTATCAACTACTGTTTACAATTTCAGTTGAACACAAGATTGTGAAACTTTTCTAATAGGTCAGTCAATATCGACACAAAAAGTGACAAACATTGCAAACGCGTATGTATAGGCGATTTTTTTATCTATTGTAGACACCACTTAGAACCTACACCCTAGTTTGCAACTTTCTTAACCCTGTGCCCGAAAATATGGGACTTTTTTCACTTTTTCGGGTATTTTCGTGGTATGCTTTTATGAAATACACTAAATTATCTACCATTCGAGTATAATTTGAACTCTTTGTGACTTATAGTTATTGAGTCACATCATACCTTGTCAAACCATGCCCATTTTTTCCCAAATTTGGAACAATTTGGGGTAGTTTTGTTTTTCCGGCCCGGGTTCCGGGTTACAGGAATGTTGTAATAAAATAAAAGATAGAAAACTACAAGGTGACTGGTAAGAGCTATATAAACCGAAAAGTGGTATGTAAGGTATCATATAGACATGCTAGATAAAATAACATCTTGTAAGAAAAGCGTCACAATACCGAGTTAATTAACATTTCATAATTAGACAAAAATCTTAAGGTACCAACCCTACATCAGCTGTTGTCATTCATCATTACGAAAATCTACAATTTTTACTATCATTTGACCAATGACCTAGAATACCAGGAGCTAAGAAATTACAATTACAAAGACTAAACAACGACCATAACGAATAATCATTGCCTAAGATCCTTGTGTCTCTGAGAGACAGATTTTTAATTTAAGTGGTAGTTCAATCACTAAAATTTAAAATCTGTCAATTAGTGATTATCACTAAATGAAATAATTTACTTACGTAAACCATAATCAGCAAACAGCATCGTAATTTTTAAAAATAATTTAACTGCGAATCAAACAAATGGATTTAATTATGCGTGGATTTCTGACAAACTTGCTAGTTGGTTTTGATTTTTATTACATATCAATAACAATAATAATAAAAAAATCCTCATAATGTCACTGGTATTACGGGTAAAGTTAAATCTTCTTACAGAGTAGAAGCCCATCATTAAAAGTAAAAACAGCTGATATCAAATCGTAGGTATGTAAACTCTTGACATAAATTAATGCTTGAATTAACAATAAACAATTAAATTCTATCGACTTAAAATTAAATTTCAAAAGACAAAAAAACATTCATGTAATTTCGAAAGTAGAAACAATTTACCGAGATGCAATGCATTATCTCTTCTGCGAATATTATTCATCTTCATGCACGTAATTTTCTGTCTCGCTCTCTCATTATTCGCTTTATTTTATGATATTTTAGGCTTGGTTCCGTATAAAAATTTTTAAATACCGTTTTTTGCTATCAGATAAATAAGTTTTCTTTAACTGTTACTGGAACGATGAACTAAATGTTAACTTAGCTTTGTAAAACATTATTCGTACATGAATTGAATTAATTAAAATCCTTGAAGTGGCAGTGGGCGAGGCACTAACGCGCAAGACTGACAGCCATTGGGGTAATAAAGTTCTCTCATAACGACCACGTACCGCCAAGCGCAATGTTGGAATCCCACTGACCAGAAAAAGCAGTTATCACGAATTATTTTTAGTTTTTCGCTCTTCACATAAAAACATTTTTTTTAATAGGATTTGTTTTGCACTAAAGAGAATACCGATTCATAAATAACAACAGATACCTCAGATACAAAAAAATGCGTAAAGAAGTTGTAAGATTTTTCACATCTTCAAAAGATTTTTGATATCGCAGCTGCTGTCCAAAAACTTCGGTAAACACGACGGTCAGTTAGACTGGAAGTCTTTTGTCTAATTAAATAAATTACTTTATCCACGTCAAACGCACTTGTGGCGGTTTAGAAACTCTGACACCAGGGTATGTGGGGTCGTAAGACCTTACCTAACTTACCTACACGAAATGAAGAAAAAATACTTTAAAAAAGGTTTTTCCTTATTGCATTGCGGAACCATAATTAAGTAGGTACTAGGCATACAGGATAGATGAAAGAGGTCACTTTGATGTCGCCGCTTGCGCTTGTATCGGAACTCGGAAGAAAGTCAGTCGATCGGTAACATTCTTAGCGAAAAGAGTGATTATCTCACGCGTTCGTGTCATCATTACTATCGACTTTTTCGAACATGAACTACTCAAATTCGGAGTATTATGATATGGTTATGTGTGTGGGGTCATGCGACGGCAACCTGGCGGCTGCTCGTCGTTTGTATGAGGATCGCTACGTGTTGGGTAGGCCCGACGCCCGTCAGCTTCCTTCCTACGCGTGCTTCAGGAACCTCGTGAACCGGCTGCACACCACCGGCAGGCTACAACCGAGCCCTGGCGAGGGCCCACCGCGCGGGCGAAGTGACTTGGAAGACCAGATCCTGGACCATTTTTCGGCGGACCCCACGACCAGCACACGTCGCTGTGGAGCAGTATTAGGAGTGTCACAGTGGAAAGTGTGGAAGACACTGAACACTGATGGGCAACACCCTTACCACTACCGGAAGACCCAGGAGCTCCTGACTCGGGATTTTGCCTCGCGTGTTCAGTTCTGCACGTGGTACGATCACGAAGTCACGAGGGACCCGACGGTGGCCATGAACATTCTGTGGACAGACGAGGCGTCTTTCACAAGAAGGGGCCTCTTTAACTGCCACAACGAGCACGTCTGGGCGCACGAGAACCCGAAGGCTTCCCGCGTGGCAAGTTTCCAGCATAGGTGGCGGATTAATGTGTGGGCAGGCATTATTGGAGACAGGCTCATTGGTCCAATTTTTTTGCCGGAATCCCTTAATGCCGAAAATTATTTATTATTTTTAAGAACTGAGCTGGAAGAGATGTTGGAAGATCTTCCAGTAGCAGCCTACAGGAGAATGATTTTCCAACATGACGGCGCTCCCGCTCACTTCGCCCGCGAGTGCCGAGCGTACCTGGACCGGCGGTTCGACGTGTGGATAGGTCGGAGCGGTCCCGTGGCGTGGCCGCCACGATCACCTGATTTAACCCCACTCGATTTCTTCTTGTGGGGTTACATAAAAACAAAAGTGTATGCCGTGGAATGTGAGAGCCCGGAAGAAATGCGTGGGCTGATACTTGCGGCGTTTCAATCTGTCCCGGCGGATATGCTTTTGAACGTCGTAAGCTCAATCCAAAAGAGGGCGCAATTGTGCAGAGATCGTGGTGGAGGACACTTTGAGCCGGAAATTACCTGAATTGTGTAGGTACCTAAATCTAAGTGGTGATACATGTCGTGCTCGTGTATGATTCTTAAATTTTCATTTAATCCAGTTTAAAACTCGAGATCAGTGTTTTTTTTTTGAACGCAACAGATTTACAACCTTCGATAGAAGTACATAAGTGTCAAATTTGTGAAACAATGTTGTTGCTAAGTTCCGCAAAGCGTATGCCGCAAAGGAAAGGCGGCTTCTTTGAAAGAGCGGCGCGGCGGCCGGCGCGGTGTCAACAAAGAGGTAGGTGTCTGAATTGTACTAGGCTGGCAGAACATAGCAAGAGTTCGAAATGATCTCAGCTGTGTTTGTGTTTAGAAATAAATTGCTATTATTAGGATGTGTCTACAAAAGTACTAGGAACATATGACATACAAGGGCTTTGCCGCAAGTAACGAAATTTATCAATGAGTCTTTCTTTTCTTTCTAATATTATGCATAATTAGGGGTGTGACCAAAACAAAAAAAATATGTTTTTCTACTTTTGTATGGAAAATATCTTAACAAGATTTTCGTTTCTTTTCACCGCCATATGATTTTCATAACCCTCGGGGTATGGCCTTGTCACGGCTTCATATAGCTTTTACAAGTCGCCTTGTATAATGATAAGCTTTCAAATGGGTGTTATTTCATCTCTCTAAGTTTTTTAACAGTACAGAAACAGACTGTCAGAAATGGGTCTTTTCGACCGGCGAGTAAAATTTCATGTAGGATGTGGGCTGGATAGTCTACATTTGGATCAAAGCAATTTGAAATTTGTTCGTTACAATTGTTTGTGTAAACCACACAAACAGTCACCAAAAATTAAAATAAAAACAGACCACTTTTCATACTTCGTACGGTCGTAAGGACCATTTTTGAGAGTCTGTTTCTCTACTGTTAAAAAACTTAGAGGGATAAAATAACACTCATTTGAAAGCTTATATAATCTTCTTTATTTAATTTCAAATTTCCTGTAAGATCTTTAGTTTCCTTAATACGGGCCCAGAAAGCAAAACTACCCCAAATTGTGCCAAATTTGGGGAAAAATGGGCATGGTTTGACAAGGTATGATTCAATAAGTCACTGAGAGTTCAAATTATACTCAAACGGTAGATAATTTAGTGTATTTTATAAAACTTTACGACAAAAAAAGGCATCCTTAAGGTAGTTTTTTGTAAAAACTGAAAAAAAGTCCGACAGTTTCAGGCCCCCCAGGAGTAGCATAGGGTTAAGAAAGTTGCAAACTTGGGTGTAGACTATTCTAAGTGGTCTCTACAATATAAAAAAAAAAAAAAAACGCCGATACATGCGCGTTTGCAATGTTTATGTCGATATTGACTGGGCTGTAAGTTACCCAGTTTTCTTCATTTCTATCTTTGCATTAGATACTCCACTATTACCTGTCTTAGAAAGTTCAAACATAAAATTTGCATTGATATGTTTGAGGAATCTCCCCTGCCTCCAAAACATGCATCTACAATGCTGCTTTTGCGTGATAAACTATCGTCATCTCGCTTTTTATCTTATTTTTATCAATATAACTTTACCCGCACAAAAACTATAAAAAAAGAAAATTTCAAAAGTCAGTCTATTTTAAAGAGACAGTTAAAAGCATAACAAAGGAGGTATATTGACGGCCTCTCATCTAGGATAGAAAGTTCATAGCAGTATAGAGTCATACCTGGAAAGTGGTGTTGCACAAGTAGCACAGCAGGGCGTGGTGGACGGCGTGCACGGCGCCGTGCTGGCGCAGAGCGTCCCTGGCGGCGAACTGCGCGCCGCACGTCCAGCACGAGTGCAGCGCGTCCGCCGGGTGCGTCGCCAGGTGCCCGCGGAACTCCGACACTCGCTGCCAACAATCAGTGTGATATTTTTAATATCAAGATATTCAACCTTCAAGAATCAAAAGGTGCAGATATCTTGTTGTCAGAATATTACAGGTACTATATGGTAAAATAATTTATAGTTGATCCATAAAATTAGTAGCTTTTGCTTTAAGAGTTTCATAGCTAAATGGCAAAAAACAGAACCCTTATAGATTCACTGTCTTTGGTCTACAAGTCAGCTTTTTTTATCCAAAACTATTAAGTCTAAATACTGCAAATATAACTTTATTATCCATAAAACACTTTGAAGAACAAAGTAATTTTTGCTTGGGAATTGAGGAAATGTTGCGTTAATATATGCCTGTGTTACTAAGAAACTCTTCATGGGCGAATCTGACTTGCAGTTTTCAGGCCACTCTTTAAACTATCACACTTAAATATGCTGTACCACTGTGAACTTAACTACCAGATATTTATAAGTGTTGCACTTTAGGCTAACAGTCAATACAGTAAAACTTTCTTGATATTTAGCAAGAATTCTTTTTAAGACAAAAGCTTTAAATTTTAAGTCTCAATATTTTTGAAAATTTCTAAACAATTGTCAAAATCAACTTACCTGGAAAGACAGTGGACACACAGAGCACTGATACACTGTCTCTCCCCTTGCATTCTTAGCCTTTTCCATGTCCTGATCATCCGCCGCCGTAGCCGCCGTCAAGGCATCTTTATCCACCATGATAATATCCTCTTCACTATACGCCCCTCCAGCATTCACTCCTGGCCCTCCCACTACGATGAAAACGTCGATTTTCTGCGTTAATTCGTGGAGGCGCCGTCTGAGGGCGCGGATCTTCTCGCTCAGTGGGGGGACGCCTTTGGATGAGAGAGTGGTACTGAATTCGTAGGCGTCAGTCGTGCGGCGGATGCAGCTGAGGCATAGACGGCCTTCTGGAATCACCTAGAATAACAAATATTCATTTTAAAACATATAATATGGTTTGCAAGAAGTGTTCTAATAGATTTTTGGTATGTAACTACAACTGTTTGTTTTGGTATGTCGTTGAGAGGTTATGTATCATACAAAATCACATAATATTAACTGGTGTGGTACCTTGTTGTTATTGAGGTGCAGCAACATGGCCCTGAGCGGCACCTGGCCAGGAGCGGCCGCGTCGTGCTCCTCTGGCGTCAGGAGCTCGCCGCCGCTGTCCGACCCGCACACGCAACAAGTCTCCAGCTCCGTTTCGATTTTCATTACTGCAGCTGCCATCGTAGCAGTGTGTTACGTCGGAATATCGAATGATTATGTCGGTAACGTAAATATTTAATGTTGAAAATTAATATAATAGTTGGAAATTCTGGAAAGAAGAAACAGCGAAGCACTTCATAATTAATATTTTGACGTCCGGCTGCTGTCGCTTCTCGCTGGCACCAAGCTGTCACTGTCACTGTAGTCAATGTCAAAATATTTTTTTGGTAAATGGAACTTACTACATACAGCCACTCAAACGTGGCATAAAATAGAAATATATCTTTGCTTCAACGCGATGATGTAAAAAAAGAAATTATTTAAAAAATCAGCAGACGCCATTGTTATTGTTTGTGTCTTGAAGATTTTGCAATTTTTATCAGAATTCATCCGGTGGAACTGTCAATAAATTCATTTTTCCAATACATTTCCATATAGCCAAAGTGTAACTATGTCTATCGGTGTGCCTATTAAAGTACTTCATGAGGCCGAGGGCCATGTAGTGACCTGTGAAACGAACACCGGCGAAGTTTATCGCGGGAAGCTAATCGAAGCCGAGGATAACATGAATTGCCAGATGACGCTGGTGACGGTGACCTACCGGGACGGCCGCGTCGCTCAGCTGGAGAATGTGTACATTAGGGGCTCAAAGATCCGCTTCCTCATATTACCGGACATGTTGAAGAATGCGCCCATGTTCAAACGTCAAGGGAACAAACCGACCGCTGGGCGCGGCAAAAGCGCTATATTACGAGCACAAGGTAAAACTCTACTATTTATAATTACAATAGGTACCTACATAATAATAACCTCCAGACTTATCTGTCAAATTCCTATCTCCAATTTTTTTATTGTAAGTAGGTTAGGTCCGTTACATACTCTTATTATATTTACCCAATTTAGGCTTAATTGTCCATGTCCATATTCTTGTAGAACATAACAAGTCCATGAACTTGTTATGTTCTACAAGAATATTTATAAACAAACAACACCCATACATCACTGTCCAAATGTCACAGATGTGAATTGTTTTTTGATCTGTCTGTTCCTTGTACTTAGTATCTAATTTATAGAGTAGAATTTGTAGAGGAAAAACAGAAATATAAAAAATATTCCTTGCAAGAACTGCTTATTCTTATTTCAAGGCTAAAGACTAGTTTACTTATTGAAATCTTTGTTTTATTAAGAACTATTTGTACCTTCCTGAACGTCTGTCTGTGTGAATGAAAATTGAGCTCATCAGTTGCATCTTAGCTGATTATTTACATTTGACCAATTTCCTGGCATATGGTTGAGCTCAATCTTAACTAGTTCTGACACTCATTTTTACACACGAGTGAACAAGGTTTTCTCCTCAATTTTTTCAATAGAAAGTTTGTATCAGATTGCCATGCAAACTGGAGGTATCTGGGACCTAGGGTTGCCAACATTTTTTTGTCAAAATATAGTATTTTTTCAAAAAAAGGTCATTAAAAATATAGTACGCTTCAAAAAATATAGTATTTTTGGGGAAAAATAAAAAATAGACTAATTTATAGTTATGTATTTTTGTCTTCAGTAAATCACAGTCAACTTTTAAATTAATTAAAATAAATATTTTTTATTTTAATGAGAATTTATGACAGGGAAGCGTTTGGTTTCACGCACACGCACATTACGTCGTCGAAGGAAAGGCGCGTTAAAAAATTGAGGGACCTAGTTTTTTATTTTATTAGTTTTAGATATAAACATTGATCTATTGTACTGAAATATAGTATTTTTGCGTACTATTTATTTCTTCAACAGTATATAGTAATCGGAGTCCCGAAATATACTATATATTATAGTAAGGTTGGCAACCCTACTGGGACCATTCAATTATGGGTTGTATTTGTAGTTGTACTGCAACATTTCAGGATCCCCCTATAAACATACATACATATTATCATGTATTTATCAGGCGTCCTTGTGGGATCAGAAAACCCAATGGCCATATTTAGTGTGTTAGTGGGTGTCAAAGTAGAAAGCGGAATCAAAATAGTGATGGGTGGTTAGTCACAACACCTATAATGTGATTCCTTTCATTTTCCTCCAATCCTTTGACTAGATTTTATGGTCTGTGCGGGAAGAAAAGTAGTTGGTGCCTATATTCTATTTTTCCTTTCCTTCCAATCCAGCATGGAAGACCACCCCCTATAAAAACATGTATAATGAATGTTAACACATTTGTTTCCAGCGGCGGGGCGGGGCCGGCCGGGCGGGCGCGGCGGCGGGCACCGCGGCGGCTGGCAGGGCGGCTCGGGGCCCTCGCGGCGCTAGGCCTCCGCCGCACTCAGCTAGGCTAAGCTCTTTCCTAATGTTTCATAGAATAAGACCAACTTGTAAATATTTCATGTGCCCCGGTGTGGTAGATGGATCCATTTCTTGCTAGTGTGAGAAGTAAAGTTTTATAAGAGCTGAAAGTATTTGTTTTACTTGCTGTAGGCCTATTCTAAAGCCTTTGCAGCTGATAAGACATCCATCATTACTAAATTTTCATTTCAGGGGGCACAGTAGCGACGCCAATCATTTTATTCCTAATACTTTACAAATAGAAATAAATTCAAGAATATAAACTATATAAGCCTTAGTAAATAACCTGAAGTATTTTTGGAATCATGTTTATTATTATCGGAATCAGTGAGAATTATGAGAATCTGATTACCGCCAAAAATGGCCGTTTTTGGCGGTTATCACTTTTTCTCTCAATGACTGATTCTCATAATAATAAAACATGATTCAAAAAATACTTCAGGTTATTTACTAAGGCATTGTTTATATTCTTGAATTTCTTTCTATTTGTAAAGTATTAGGAATAAAAGAATAAAATGATTGGCCTCGCTACTGTGCCTAGTGTGCCCCCTTAAAAAGGGTTTGTATGCATGTGACATAAGATTTTTAACTTTAGACCCTTCAATTAACATCAGATTAATCTGACAAACATTGTCATGTCCATTCTGCCAGCATTGTATATTTATGACCTAATTATATTAATATTCACTGAACTTGGCCCTGGAAATATGACAACTGATAAGTCTGGTGGTCTAAGGGTTAAAGATATCTGAAGTTGAAGGTAGTCGAAAATAAAAAGCCACAAATGGATCCTCCTACTATACCTGCCAAATATGATCATCGCACATGTGACTCATTCTGAATTATAATAGTTTGCAGCCTGCAAGCTGCATCAGTATCCATTTTGTTTTTCTGTCATATTAACTTCTAAAAAAGTTATATTCAGTGTGATTGTATTAATTTTCATGGTGAGTGCAGACAAATCTGGTGCTTTGATGTTCTATGAGGTTTTAATATTGCATTGAAAATCAAGCATATGAAAAGCAAACTACACTTAAATACTGTGATTTGTGTGTGCATTTCATGTTAAAACCTGAAGTTAAGTATTGATTTGTTGACTGTATGTCTGGCCTACTCTGATTCTTGCAAGCAGTCTCAAATTTGATAGTACAATTAATTTCAAAAGATCTTTTTCAATATCAGTTCAAACATACAATGACTTTAACTTTGGCTGGATGACATGAGTAAGTCTTAATATAACTCAGTGATACTTTAGTTAGGTTCATTTTAATTGAGACACTGTCTTGTATGTCGTGTGAAGTGGTTATGGAATTGTGTAAGAACAATGTGATAGTGAATGAAGATGAAATAAAGATGTGACCAATGATACCAGGAGTTTTATTCCTAATACTGCCATCATTGTTTATTCCCAGTCCCAGTAGTCCTTTTGACAGTTCCTTCAAAGGAACTAATGTTAAATAAATGTTACTTTTTCTTCTCATTAGTTTAATCATTTTGAAGGAACTACTGTGACTTTATCTGTTTAAGCTGGTGACTTCATAGTGCTGCGCAAAGCATTGGCTATTTTTCAGCGTTTTATTTTGCCCCAAATTTTGTTTTTGAAAATAAGCAAATTCAGTGTACAGACTATATGATGTGGAACTATACTTAGCAATAAATATAAGACTATGTTGGATAAAAAAGGTTGTTGCAGGAATAAAGAAAAAGCTAAGATAACTATTTACAGTTTATTCACCTCTGGCTTCCGCACCGCTGGTCACCCTACCCTTACTATACTATCACAATCATAACTTAGCCTACGTTTACAAATCCTACGCACACTACAGCCAGAATCGTCGCCCCTAATATTCATTTGTGCATGAATAAATTAATGTTTTTTGAAGACACTAGAATTTTTAAGATACACACCATCAGCTGTATCTATAAGTAGATTCCTTAGTAATTTTGTTCAGATGGTCCATTCAGGTCCTATTCTGGCTGTAGTGTACTCTGTCACAATTATCATGTTAACATTACTGAAAATAAAAGGCCAAATTCGATAAGTACCTAGCTTGAACATTACTAAAAAGTAACGACGCTTGTTGTCTATTTGGTTGGACACATCGTGTACAGAATAGAATATCTCTCAAAATCTAACAAGTTATTGCGAATGGACATTCTTATTTGAAGAGCTGTCTATGTGTCTTGTTTAATACGAATCAGAATACGGAAATCTCCAGATAGGTACCGCAATCGCGTATAAAACAAGGAAGAAAATGATCGGCCGAGTAAGTTTAATTTTGGCTAGTAGGTACTGACATTTCGTCAAGCAACTTAAGTATAACATCACAAATGGAAGGTAGGTACAAAGTTCTTCTCTAGCAACACTGGGGGATAAAACGCGACCTTTTTTGGATACACTCCATGTGCGGTTTGTTACACACACATAGAGTAATGATAGAATCTGATAGAAATGATAGTCAGTACTGGAGAGAATGTAAGGGTTTATTGATAGAACTGATGATGAGAGATGCACGAGATGATAACTCTGATAGATGATAGTTCGACCGGAATACACTGATAAACTGATACGAATGATAGCGAGCACACGACACTGCTTGTACCGTCGTTGCCGAGGACGTGACGTGAACTGATTGATTTTGTTAAGGCCGAGCGCCGCGCGGTGTGTAGGTAAATTCGCTGACGCTAGTGATTTGTACGGCCGTGGCCCGTACACTCTAGGTGCATACAAAAAATTACTGAAGGAAGAAGGATTCCTGGGATTTCTGCATTCTGATTTGCGTAACCTAGCCTACGTTCGTTATCTCAAAGCGGGGACTAAACTAAGCGGAAATAATCACAATATGTACACTTATTGTAGAATTGAGCCATTCTCTTAAACTAAGGTGTCCCCGGTGTCCCCTTTTTTTTTTTTTTTTTGTTCCCCTTTTTGCCAGTCAATGAAGTTCATATTCTCCGACCTGTCATTGTTTGGTTCCTTTCTGTTGAAGACAATACTTACTTAAATTAGGTACTACTAACTTATTATTCTATTGATAATTGTCATCTCAATGTAGGGAATAAGGGCCAATTCATTCTAGCGCAAAATTGAAGCGGAAATCAAAAAGACTTAAATATAATAGCAAATTTTGTATTAGCACTAGTATGAATCGACGGGTCAAACTTTAAAAAATTCTCTACACTTCGTAGGACTCTTGAAAATGCATTAGTAAAGTTATTTTAGGAGACAGCTCTGAAATAATCTTGATATTTTCAGAACATTCCTAAAATATTTAGTGGAAACTAAACATCCCAAATGTAAATATTACCTCAATGCCGCAGCGCAACGGTGCTGCGCTTGAGGTCAAAAGTTCGATACCTAGTTAGCAGCAAACATCTTCGTTAAAAGTATTTACCTACCGGTACTGAGTAGGTTTGCTATATTATAAGCTAGGCTGGAATTAACTTTGTAACAAATACACAAACCAAGTATTTTAAATTTAAGCGCATCCTGATCACCAATAGTCTTGCACGGTTCCGATCCAAGGAAAAACTGATCTACGCTAGAATCGAACTGATAAATATTTCACGCATGGGCCCGCGTAATCAATACGGATCGGTGTAAAGGGGTTGGTGTCAGCGCGCGTCAGTCTTGGCGGGCGCGGACGCGGCGCGGCGCGGGGATGACAGCGCGCGGTGCAGGCGTTGCACAGGGAGCTCCACCAGCAGCGCCAGCGGCAGCGCCGCCAGGTACGACACGAACGCCACGCCGAACCACTCCAGGATCTGCCCAAGGGACAAAAAGTAAACGGTACATTTTATGGTTTAGCACAGGTATGGCGCTTCATACAAGCGGACTTAGATTTATGGCTAATACACTACAAACGAAGTTTTACTTCCTTGCACCCGTCAGTGTGTGAGTACACAATCGCGGTCGACAATGAATTCAAGTACAAGCGTACATATATGAGACGGCACTTTACATGCGGCTAACAACAGTAGCGGCTAACCCTGTTTTGCAAAATCTTAAGAATTTCGAAGAACGGGACATCCAGATGATCCAGATCATCATTCAATATTGTGAGAATCGTTGCGAGATTCCGTTCTTTACGTCAGTAGGTATTTTTATTAATTCTGTGGTCACGCAACTTCTTAGTTGAGTACCTAGTAAGTATCTTCTCTATAATCCGTTAGCCCCCACTTACTTGACCTCACAATTTCAGCTTCTATGCTCCACCCATGAAATAATTCTGCGCTCTTCAGACACTACGTCTAGCTCCACGTCATCACACTAATTTTCTTTCCAATTCGTTCGCTGTTACGGCTATACGACTTTGGAACGCCCTCCCTGACAACATTATGAGGGCACAGTCGCGTGATCACTTCAAAATGCTTGTTACTAGACATTATCGTGATCAAGTTTTGCTGCAATAGTATATTATGTATGTTTATTTATGATATAGTATTTATGTATATATGTGTTTATTTATGATATATTGATATTTATGTAGTTATGTATTTATATCTCAATTCTAATAAGTAATTAAATATAACAACTTTTTTTGTCGTTTGTATAATAAATGACACGTTTTATTATCTATAATATTTATTAAGTCAAACTTAATAATTGTATCTCCTTTACAGTATCTTTACAACTTGCACCCCTATTATCAACTTTTCACCACATCCCTATGGTAAAACTGGTAGACAATGCTTAGCATTAAGTTTTTACCTTTTGTAGTAATCATAGTGATTGTATGTGCAATAAATTAAATAAATAAAAAAAAAAAAATATTTAAGTATTAAATACTTGACTTAGTTAAGGGATGGAGCGCAAGGGAAATTCGTGAAAAAGATCTCGAAAGGATTTTCTCAACGTCAACTGTTCAACGAATCCTTGAACTACAGCAATCGCTCTTTGTTCAAATATGGCATACTTACTACCTAGCTGTTACCCGCGGCTCCGCCCACGTGTTGTATAGCCTAGGTCCTTCTCTGTACCCTAACCTAAGTGTATGCAAAATTTCATGATGATCGATTCAGTAGATACGGCGTGAAAGCGTAATAAACAAACTCACTTTCGCATTTATAATATTAGTTAGGATAAAAGATCTTCCATCCATCAAAAAAGGCCGCAACAACGGTCATTTCTATCAAGATGCCTTACCGCAGTTTGTCTGTCGAGCTGCGTGGGCGCGAGCCTGCCGGCGACGAGCGACTTGTTGATGATCATGTGCAGCATGAGCGCGCCGAAGGTGAGGCGCGCCACCACCGCCCAGCCGCGCCACGACAGCACCCGTCGCGTCGCCGCTGAGGACAGGCAGGCAATACATAATAAAAACATGAGGACTGCTTATCGACAGAAATTAGTGACGATGCCAGTGTGCTTGAGATAGAACTACCGATTTTGAGGACATGCATTATCTAGGTGCATCATTATGTCCAAAGGTTTGGCTGGGAGAGAATGCCATATGGCATTAAGTCCACCTTTTGTACAATTTTTTTTAAATTGTGCAATAAAGTTTAAATAAATAAATTATCATCAGCCTTTTTAAGTGTCCACTGCAGGAACACGACCCTCTCTGTACTACCAGGTCCATATATTATACAGAGCGGTCAGAGGATTTGGCCTACACTCTCCACGCTGGCCAGATGAGTTGGAGAGGTCTCTTTGAAACACAAGCTAAACAAAGCTTATGAACATGCTTTACCCAATGCAACCCCCAGCCTTCTGATTGCATTTCAGAAAACTCTCATTATGTCATTCGCTACCTACGCTATGCGGGTGAACTGTCGCGCCATCCGCGGCGAATGTTTGTTTCTTGTTTTTTGCTCAAAGGTAAAATTATTCAATTCTTTCTTCAATAGACCTGTATTTTTCAACCGCTTGCGTGCCTCTGGTTGTTGTTCTAGGTTTCCAGTAGGGTCATTACTTTCGTACCTTGTATATATAGAGCGATACTCACATTCTACTCCCTGCATAGCTCCCAAAAGTGCGAAGAAGATCAAAACCACGAATACAGGCCGTTCGAAGGCGGCCAGCGCAGCGGCGTGCAACCGCCGCGGTTCGCCCGCGTCGGCCAGCTGCGGGGACGCCGCCACCCACCACACCGCTAGCGGGGTCGCCGCGACCGACACCCAGCGGAACACCTGAAAGGGACAATAGCACAAATACAGGCATCAAAGTTTTACGTACCTGTCCCGTTTTCTATTTATAGAAATAAATAATTGAGTCAAACAAATCACGCAGATTGAGCTAGATAGCTCCACACAAATTTTAACTTGAGTCGTGGTATACGAGCTCAAGGACACTAGATATTATTAATAATAGGTAGATAAACATCCAAGACCCAGCGTGCATTCTCAAATTGGTTTCAATAGTTACGAAACTAAAAAAGATGGATTTATTAAATTACATTTTCCCCTTTGAAACGAAAACCGTAGTTAAACAAATATAAGTTGCTGGCTAGCTGTAGCCGCTTCGACCATGTCTGCTTGAACAACCTAAAATAATTATTTACTTATCTAAAATCGGCAATTAAAGCAGCCGGTACAATGTCTTTCTTTCCGCCAAGACAAGCACTGAAGATACGATTATCTGCATCTGCGACGACCCACATTCTCATCGCTAGGCGCTTAGTTTCACAAGCCGTTTCGACAGCGCGGCGGCTTCAATACGCATTTCTGGAGTTCGCCCATGTGTAATCTTAATTACGTACTGCTTTGTGAAATCTTTTCTGTAACCTTTCCATATCAAAACTAAGTTGCATGGGAGAGTTCGATGGCCCAGCGGGCGCATTGTTAGCGCTTACGCCTGTTAAACATCGGGCATGGTTACCACTGCGAGAATACCACGAGTGACAAAAACATATCCAGCTTATTACACGAACAGATTCGTCCATTGTTTACTCTGAAATTGATTTTGACTACATGCGTCTAGCTGCCGACATCTAAGATCACGGTCAAGGCCTGGCGCAACGATGACGATGACTTGCAATGGTTGCGCGAGCTTTGACCCGCTTCGCCACTTGTCGAGAGTTGTGACGAAACGACAGTTACGGGTAGATACTAGGTGTTTTGATGTGTGTGAATAAAATTGGCAATTTTTCATTGAAAACAGAAACTACAGAACTGCTTTGAAAATCATGATGAAATTATGACTCACATAATCGTTATATAATTTTCATGGATGGAACTAAGTAAATGTTGAATGAAATTTATCTGTTTTGTTATTTTATTGTTAACATCTTTTAAGAAAGTAGGAAGGGTTCGTACTAGCGTGTTAAACGACTGGAAGAGGATAGGGAAAGATGGAGGGAGCTTCGACAAAAGCGTCGCTCTTAAATTTTAATGATGATGATGAGCATGCTGTTTTAATACATACTATAGGTAACTGGTAACCTTATTTTTGAAAAGATTCTCACTTACAGTTTGACTGGTTACTTAACGTGTGACGAATCGTTCTACCAGAAATATGAAATAGGTAGGTAAGAAGCAGACATATTTTTAAATATTTAATTTTAGATAGATTTGCCTTGCGAGTGAATTAGGTTGTCTGTGTCGTTTATACCTTGAAATCTAATATAGTAGGTAGGTATCTAATATCTAACTACTGAAATTTTTAAATAAGAAGAAAGAGAATCTGGGGTACTATCTCTATGGCCTGGTGCCTCCAAAAGAAGAAGACCAAGTACCAACCTTGTACTGGCTGAGGCTGAACTGCGAGTCCAGCAGCGCGTGCTGCGCGTGCGCCAGCAGCAAGCCGGCCAGCGCGCCCGGCAGGTTGCCCAGCGGCGACTGGTACAGGATGTTGAACGACAGGTCGCCGCGGTACGTGTCGCGGATCAGTCTGCGAAAAGAACAGACACAATCTGAATCTCTAGGATATGAAGGTGAACCGCAATCGTAATGCAATGTGAACCCAACATTGTTATAACCTTACATATGAAGACATCACAGCGTTCATTTATTCATTCATTCCGTACCCCGGCCAACTGTACCTAATCTTCCCTAAAAAATACGTCCTCACAATGCGCTAGACCCGTGGGAGTGCGGGTTACCATGGCGCGTGGCCTACGTCATCCATGCACGGCTTAGTGCCGCCTATGGTGATCTACAAAGTACGGGTTGGCGTTTCGATTTTTGAAATTACTTATTGAAACGCCGATACTGACAAAGCATTATTTTGAGTGGCATTTGCATGTAGTATGAAGGTAAGTAGTATAGCACAACGGGGAGGAAAACAGATGTTGCACTAAAGTATGAAGCCTTTTAAAAGAATTTTCATGATGAAAACAGAAGAATAAATGAGGATAGTATAAAATAAGGCAGATTCTGCTGCCGAAAAGATGTGCAAGGGTCTTTTACATTTAATAAATTGGCAATGGAAGTTATTTCTCTAACGTTGTGGCATAACTAATCATGTAACAAAGAAACTTACTCAGGCCGATGCAGTTCAGTGTTGGGCACGAGACTCCACATGTAGGCAAGTCCTAACAGCACGCTTATTGACAGCTCCAACAACGCTCCCAGGATATACAGCGCGCTGCGACGGAAGCACAGACGGAGCAAAGTCAGCAGCAGTTAGAATATCAAGAAATATAGAAACTTACTCAGGCCGATGCAGTACAATGTTGGGGACGAGGCTCCACATGTAGGCCAGTCCGAACAGCACGCTTATTGACAGCACCAGCAACGCTCCCAGGATGTACAGCGCGCCGCGACGGAAGCGCAGTAGAAGCAGCGTCAGCAACAGCGAGAACGCGTAGAGTTGCATGTCTGCTGCCAGGTACCTGCAGTCGGAACAGTACAATGTTTATCCAAAGAAATATGAAGAACATAAGGGGGCTAAAGAACACTACAACAAATTCAAAATGGCAACTGCCTGAGTATGCAACTTCCTCTGGGCACCGGCAGAGGGGGAAAACCTAAGAAGTGCTGGCTTGAAGTCATTAAGGAGGATATGCGTACCAATGGTCTCACAAGCAAGGATGCTGAAGACCGTGGAAATGGAGAAAAAACAAACCGGATAGCGGATTCCGGGCTCCGAAGTACTCAGACTAAGGATGCAATCGGGATGGCGAAAAGCGAAAAGAGTTCAAACAAACAGGTTACCCATTTACTTCTGAGTTGAAATTGACTGTGGTCAAAATATTTAATTTCTGTCACAATTCAATAGAGTCTATTAATTTCTTTTTTAGGAACCTCCAGGTATACAATGAAATTTACCACGTCTGGATGAGGCACTTTTCATCCGCGTACACAACATTGTTCAAGTACAGCAGATGCGTCCACCACTTGTGCTGGCAGATGGCGCTCTCCGACCCCACTAGAGGGGTCCACATGGGCCCGTCACCCAGGCGCTCCCACCAGCTTGCGGCGAACCAGAGCACCATGAAGTAACTGGGGCTCATCCTGCAAACAACAAAAGTTTAAGTTTTTTTTTATGGACAAATCACCAAATTGAGCCCAAAATAATATATAAGTTTTTAAGAAAGACTTGTGTCATGGGATACCAAACTTAACGATACTATAGTTTATAACAAATACATATATAGATAAACATCCAAGACCCAGGTCAATCTGTAAAAGATCACTTTTCATCTTGACCTGACCGGGGATCGAACCCGGGACCATCCGTGTCACAGGCCGGCGTGCTGACCGCTGCGCCACGGAGCTCGTCAAAGTTTCGTCAAGTTTAATACATGCTATACTTATCACGTCATTATCCCTTAAGGGGTAGACTTGTCTTATGGCCATCGACTCTCTATGGCCACTAGACAATACTAACGAAAAGACTGCACTTACAAAAATATTTGACCATATTAACACCCGCTATAGGCATGTAGGCGGCATAGTTAGATCCACTAACTGCTACGGCCGGCCATCGCACCGGCAACGGCGCTGCAGCGCATTTTTCTACTCGTCACTAGATGGCGTTAGTTCGCGTTAGTGTAAACTATAGTTAAAACTTATAATTTAAATATTATTTGCCAAAAATATTGTTTAGTTCTGGTAAACAAAGTTCTGTTAAACATGTAAAACATAATTTTTATTTCTGTTTCTAGATACAATAGCTGTTATACTGTTGGCTCTATGGGATTCGCAGAAGTAATCTCGAAAAGTTTTACTGGGAAATAGTTTTCTACATGTACATGTCTTAATGTCTAGTTTCTTATTTTTGTTACTGTGCGTGTGTGTGTGAGTTTTTGTATGTCCATATACCTGTCTTACCTGATAAACCTATTAAACATTGTCTCGAAGAACGTGGAGAAAAACTTCACTGGTTCTCCGCGCCGCCGCTGCTGCAGCAGCTTGTGTGCGAGTAGGAACGACGACATGATGAAGAACAGCTGCACTACTAAAGTGCTGTTCGTCATCATCATCACGTCACCGGCACGGCGAAGCTAAAACACGAATGAGTTGTGGAATCAGTATAAAAATGCATATAATATGTATCTACGCTGTATAGGACGAATGATAAAGAAGGGTAGGTTAAATTCTAACAGGGAATAGAAAATTGCAGTCGGTTTAGTTATAACCAAGTTAACGAGCGCACGAAGTCGCAGAAAATTTTCTAGTAATAATTCCGATACCGTCAATAAAATATTGTCAGGGTACACAATTACTCTGTATTTTTCAAAATCAAAGGTTCTAAAATGAATCCTTGGGGGACTCCAGTTGTTACTACATATTTTTTTACTTGACTTTGCCTTTTTATTTGATTGTGGATGTAAAAACTCAATTTATAAAATATGTTAAAATATACAGTGATGAATTTAAAAATATTCTTTTTAAATTTATTATAAAACTTAAAAAAAAAAACAATCAAACGCCTTTAAAAGATCGCAAAATGTTAACCTACTCGACGCGCCCGGTAGGACAGCGTGTTGAGCCAGCTGACGTGCTCGATGATGATGCACATCATGCCCAGCACACGCAGCCCGTCTAAGTCAGTCAGGTCGGTGTCGGTCGTGGTGGTTTATAAGTCAACGCAAAACAGTTAAAAGAACTTCAAGAGATTTTAAAATGTTAACCTTCTCGACGCGCCGCGGCTCAACTTGGTAAGAGAGCGTGTTGAGCCAGCAGACGTGCTCGATGATGATGCACATCATGCCCAGCAAGCGCAGCCCGCCTAAGCCAGCCAGGTCGGTGTCGGTCGTGGTGGTTTATAAGTCAACACAAGACAGTCAAAGAACTTCAAGAGATTTTAAAATGTTAACCTTCTCGACGCGCCGCGGCTCAACTTGGTAAGAGAGCGTGTTGAGCCAGCAGACGTGCTCGATGATGATGCACATCATGCCCAACACGCGCAGTCCGTCGAAGCCGGCCAAGTCGGTGTCGGCGGAGACGGGCGGCGGCGCGCGCAGCGAGCGCCAGCAGCCGCGGATGGACCATGATAGCGCCCAGGACAGCCCTGACAACAAATACTACAGTTAGTGCTAAGTAGCTACAGTTAGTTCTAAGTAGGTACTTGTATATCGTAGATTGTAAGTTGACGTCATTTGGAGAAAATGCGTTGTGCAGTTTGTTGCCGCTTCTTCTGCACTCCGCCTTGGAAGCGGTGTAAACTTAGCTTTAAGTAACTTATTGACGTCAACGATAACATAACATTGTAAACCAATTGTAAATGTAAAGTGACGTTCACCAAATGATATTTAAAATATCTTAAGATGAATACAATTTTTGACTATTGACTATACTATAGTGCATTTGTAAATAAAATAAATAAATATATACGGACAAATCACACAGATTGAGTTAGCCTCAAAATAAGTTCGAGACTTGTGTTATGGGATACTACACTCAACGATACTATATTTTATTACAAATATATATAAAGATAAACATCCAAGCCCCCTGTCAATCTGGAAAAGATCATTTTTCATCTTGAACTGACCGGGGATCGAACCCTGGATTATCCGTGTCGCAGACTGGCGTATTGACACTTGCGCCACGGAGCTCGTCAAACACAATTTAATACAAAGGCACAAAGGGTTTGACTTATTAGGGAATTCGACACATAATCTCAGCCGTAAGAAATCCACTGCTGAACATAGACCAACTACGCACAGCTGGACATAGATATAGACTAAGAATTTATATCATGGAGGGTTTGACCATACCACACTTGGCAGACAAGTTGGTTAGCGCAGTTTGTTTGGCGTCTATCGGTTCCGAATCTGCTGCCCATCGAAACCATTTTTAAGCGAGGCAAGGGTAGGAGTTTGTTGGACTGGGGAACGGGATAAAGGAATTTGGGATGCCACATGCTCGGATGGATTGGAGATGAGAAAGTAGCAGCTCAAGAGGCCGTGCGCGTACCCGATGCATATTTGCAACTACCGGAGATGAAACTCCTGACCATAACTTGATATATGCAGATAATAGAAAGAAAAATATATTACACTACTGATTTAATTATTTTTAATCTTAACATTTAGTGAATTAAGTTAACTAGGTAATACTAATACTAAGTTTTAAAAAGTCTAGAAAGGGTTTAGCCACACACACGTGCCGAAACGTAATAAAATCAATACTATTAGAACACATTTGTTTTGCTTGGCTTTCTTTTTTAGTTGTCAACTTTTCTTAGTGACTGCCCCAAGATTACTAGAAGTTTTGAAGTAATCTATGTCTCATAATTACCTAAGGAGAATTGGCTACAAACAGGTGGCTGACTCAAAAACCTTTGCCGAGTAATTTTACACAATAAATCACTAACATTCTGTCATAATAGTGGCCTCTGAGTTCTGGCGATCAGGCTGACGATGCACCCGGAAAAATATTGTAATGAAGAGAAGGTGTCAAACTCGTAGTCCATTTTTTCTATACATATTGTTACTAAAGATTTCATTGTTTGCTTGTTTGTTTGCATCTCATAGGCTCTAAACTATAAGACCGATTTTCAAAATTGGTTTTACCTATAGAAAGATAATTTATCTGTGGATGACATAGGCTATAATTTACGCAAACGAAATCTCGGGAAAATGGCTAGTACCGCATAAAGCTATATTGTATTGAAACGGTTTGAACATTATAACAATATCTATAGGTATGCTTACAAATCGATTGCAGGTTACTGTATATTACGTGTCTGTAACAACCATGGTAACAAACGCTACAGACCACTCGCACAAATACCATCGCATTCGCATAATGTTCCTTTCGTTCCGCACGCGCTCGCCTCATAGTTGGCGAGTGATCACACTTCCCATTTTGAATGGGACAGTCCAGTCATTAATTCGACCTCTTTCAGTGCCCCTGAATTAAATTTTGAGGAACTCATATTTTTTTGTACTATCTTCTTTTAAAATAACAAACAATAACATCTAAATTAAAACATCCTTCATTTGCATCGTTTTGTTTTTTTTTTATATCTTAAAATATCGTAGTTTTCTGGATTATTAGTTAAAGTTATTATTACTTAGTAAGACTTCGTAAAAAATTTCATTAAATCATGTACATATGTTAATCCAATTGCGTTCGTAGGACCGTCAGGATCAAAGTTCTTTACGCCAAACCCCAAACAAATAGAGAAAGAAAAAGCAATGATAAAGTTGGCCCAAATCCAATTAAGAATATACTAAGTATAAAGCTGCTAAAACGGCTACATTGGCCATAACACTAAGAAATTTCGAACATTAATTGAAATTAGCCACACACATGCACATAGTGCATTCTGTGCAACTTTTACTTGATATTTTTCGGGATTCACTCTACATGGCCAGACATAAAGATCGGGCCGGCCGACATATAAAAAGAACATGAATAAAGTCTCCATAACGAAAAAATATCCATAAATATCTAAAGAAAATATTACTAACCACTGAAAGAATTTTGAAAACCGGTGTAGTTTTGAAGCCTATTCAATGCAAACCAACAACCAAATCTTTCCTCTTTATAGTAATAGTAATGTAATGTTTACAAATATTTTCCAAAAGTGATTTCGTAGTCCCGTTTCTTGAATACCGCATGGCCACGTTAGCATAGTGCAAGCACGAGTGCAAGTTGCAGGTTGCAGCCAATAAACATAGCTGTATCGACGGCGGCCGACGACCGCTTGCAACACTTGCCGCGAGTAAGTACCTAGCGAACGCTTTCTGGAATATTCCTCACAAGGCTCAATATAGAAGCCCTTCACGGACTTCCTTTCACGAGCTGAGTGCTTCTGAAAATCTAATTAGTTGTACACCGTGTATCTCGATCCTCGACATAACCTTAAAGGGGTGACTCTGCCCGTCAATATGATTAACTTTTGCTATGGGATCAATGGTGGGAACTCAAAAAAATGCTGATTTTGAAATTTTCTTGCAAAAGTATTTAGCCGCCCACAATTAGTATATAAAAAAAAATTGAGTTCCCGACTTTGATCCCATAGGAAAAGTCGTCATATTGACCTTAAAGAGAATATCGAAGGTCAAGTTATACGTTGTATAGATTATCCTTATTTAGTAATGTAGGTTCCCCTTCAAAATAAAAACAATATTTTGTGTAATGTAAAAGACATCAACGAGCTTTATGAAAATGTTTTAAGAATATAAGATATCTTCGTCTTAATGTTACATAGGAATATGTTCTTATAGTCGCTCAAAGTTTATACTTAGAAGATTTCAAAGGCGCACCAATGAACCAAGACTTAGATGCTTATCCAAATATTCTTTATATCACAATTTACAGCTTTTATAATAAAAAAATTACAATAACTACATAGTGCAGTCGTGCCCTGCCTTAGCCGCGCTGCCCGAATTTGGACATAAGTACTGTAAGTAATAAATTCATACTTAATTAAAATTATCGTAGAATCCCAACTAATATTTTAATGCAAAAGTGAGTTTGTTTGTTTATTTGTTTGTTACGCTTTAACGCCGTATCTTTTGAACCGATCATCATGCAATTTTGCATACACGTAGGCTAGGGTACCGTGAAGGACATAAGCTATATATTACGCGGGCGAAGCTGCGGGTAGCAGCTAGTCTTATCTATATTTCTTGCCCTAACTTTTACAGGTGTGCGAAAGCGATTATATACTTGTTTGTATATTTGTTTACCTTGAACCATAATATATAAAACGATTAAAAGATTGATAGAGTGAGCAATATCATCTCCATCCTAGTCTCCCGTTCAATCACCTGTATGTCTGTATACTCACTGACGACCGCCATGTTACCGACCGTAAATGATCAAAAAATATCTGTTACAGCTTCTCCGATCTCATCAGCCACTTTGTCTGTTAAATTTCGCTGAATCGACTTTGGTGTAGAATACATATCAAAAATATACATAGATTAGCAAGATATTGATTTTTTCTAGAAGAACAAAAAGCAAATAATAGCAAATTTTCGGGCTTATAGAAATTAAGATATTCATAATATATAAGTATAGTTTAATTTTCCATAGTCTCCCGCCACTGGTTTAAGATACATTTTACTGACGCTAAGGACACAAAAGATAAGTTCTTAAACTATTAAACAGAGAGAATAATCTCCCACTGAACAATGAAATCATTCTGAATTCTGAAGTCGATATTCTCATAAATTCTGAATGAGCTTCAACGAAAATAGCATATTGTATAAAACGTCTTTATCTAAAGCGTGCGATCTAAATTTAAATTAAATATATTCATTCGACTTTAAACGTATGAAATTACTCATTGAAATCACCTCTCTTTGGGTGGCAGTATCATGAAGTGTCGTATTCACACATATGGAAACACAATGCGTCGGCGCACGTGCTGATGGCTCGGCGCGATGCCTGCCGTCGTCGGTACTTCCTGGCTGCATGCACTTACTACAGCCACACATATGGGATCTTGAGCGTAGGTGAAAGTCACATTAAAGTCATTAACAGTAATATATGAGCTGTATAATATCTAACAGCACAAGACAGTGTACGGTGTAAAGGGACGCATAATATTTACATGTCATTTATTTAATTATGCTCCAAATATTTTGACCATATTTGGAGATATCGCGAGCTAAACGGCGTATTCTTTTTTAAACTTTCGCGCTTTGTAAATACAAATTTTAATATTAACAGGACTTAGCATGATCTTTTTACTTTCGTTGACTGACTCTAAATATTCCTAAGACTCTGTACATAAGAAATGCTTCAAGCATATCTGGAGGACCTCCTTGAAACGCTGCGTCACTGAAACTTAAAAGTCACCACGCGTTACGGCGCTGTGGTATGAGACACTTGCGCCACCCATCAATTAATTCTTTTAGTCCTAATATCAATAGCCCTTATTGTAGTATTCTTGGTAAAAGATATTATAATATCTATGAAAAGTAATATCCAAGAAGTAGTAAACAAGTAATTTAATAGGGTATTCAACTATCAGATTTTTAAAATTTAATATGATTAAGGACTAAAAGTACTAATTGCTGGGCTACCCAGCAATTAGTTCTTTTAAAAATAGCGCTCTAATCTACATCTCGGTGTAGGGCACGCATCGCAAGTCAGTTAGGTAAATAATTCCAAGTCTCGCTGAGGATAGCCTATGTGTATCCGCTATTATGACCGGCCGAGGACCGTTGCGACAGCGTTTCATAACAGACACGCACATTCGCAGACAATCTCAAATCAAACCAGCGAGTCTGATACAGTCTTAGCGAGTTTGTTTTTAAAGAGAAAGTTGGTTCTTGGTTTAACTCATAAATCTGAGGAGATTATCCTTGGCAAGGTGGATAAAGCACCAGCTTAGCCTATAGCAAAGACAATATAATACTAACCTTAAGGCTTTACACGTCATACGAACATTTTTCACGGGTAACAACTGGTTGCACATATCACAGAATAGATAAATAACGGCTTAATGAATTCACAATGTTATTGTATCTTATTATTGAATAAAGAAATAAGATATGGTGTACAAACTCCAGCCGAGCAAGACCTGAACTTGTTACTTAAGGGCTATCTACGACCTCTGCCAAATGAGCTACCATCCTTAAATTTTGCACGTTGAATATCTCCCTTATATGCATTAAGATTTGCCATACCTTACATAACTTCTCAATGTTACAAGTGGAGTATTGGATTAAACTCATGTTGTTATGCGTTTGAAAATTAATTAATATGTAGCAAGCCACCATATCTTATTTCTTTATATACCAAGATTAGGTATCATTAAAGTTTTAGAACAACACTAGCAATATTTCTGAAATTGCACATTTTCAAAACAAAGGATTAGCGAAATATCGGCCTTGATGGTAATTTTGTTTGTATCGAATAGGCTCCGAACCTACTGAACCGATTTTCAAAATTTTCGCCTATAGAAAGCTAATTTATCTGTGGGGGCGTAGGATTTAATTTACGCGGACGAACTCGCGGTAAAGTTAATAAGTATAATAGTTAATAATAGTTAAAAGTGAAACTAAAAATAAAATCGTTGAGTTAGTATCCCATACATAACACTAGTCTCGAACTTACTTTGGGGCTAGCTAGATCTGTGCGATTGATCCATAGATACTTATTTATTTATAAAAAAAAATTAGGCATTAAATGTGTAAAATGAACATGACCTCACGCACAATGTCTATAAACCTTTGACTATAGCTATAAACTATAAATTGATTTCGCTTTCCTGTAATGGTCGATATTTTCTTATTTTATACGACAGTTATAAATATCAAATTGCTCATAAAAACATATAAATGTCATTTTATGGCTACTATGTGCCCGTCCATCTTAATCAATCAATCAATTTTAACGTTAACTTAACTTTCTCAAAATTTATTTCTACCTACCTTATCTAGCACTCGCGCATCGAGGGTTTCTTAGAACATAACTAATTCGGAGATGGACATGATACACCAGTAGGCTACTGATTTAAAAACAAAAAAAAACATGAACTGACATGAAACAGGTGCCTGAGAAGCCCTTCCTCTGAACTCTTTCAGTCTTTGAGAATAAAAGAATGAATTTTCGAAATCAGTCCAGAAGATTTCGAATAATAAATAAAGATTTCATGATATTGAAAAACAACTACTTATTTACGAGTTAAAAAAATATGGTATAGAGTTAAAGGCTTGGAGAACGATATACGGAATTTTACATCCCGGGAAAGGGTATTTTTCCTGACATAAACATTCCGCGACAGGAGTTGCAAAAGAAAGCTAATATTAAATAACCAAAATTCCCGAAGCAATTATTAAAAATCAATTCCACAAACACATACACGAAACATGACCCTCTTTCATTGGCAGCCGGTCAAAGCCAAACCGAATCTTTCACAAAACCGTGATTTGATGGTTATCTCGAATGCGCCACCAACCTTAAAGTGTGCGACTATTCCGGCTACTACCATATGCATTGCAGCTTTCGTATGGTTGATGTTTTTTTATTGAACATATGAAAAGCACGATAGTTATTGAAGTGAAACGATGTAGGTACACCGCAAACTTCAAAGGTTAGGAAATAGTGACCTGGTGGAATGAAAGGTGCTGCATGAGGAGCGAGGCCACTAGTCGCGTGCGGCCCTACGCCCAAAAGAGCAGGTAAATTTGGCGATTATGATACTACCAGGATGCACGACGCTGGAGAATACTGATCTTATACGTCCTCCAGCAACAATCCATAACTCGCCTTGAAAATTTAACCCTGATTCACGCGAAGAGCAAACAGTAGAGTTCGTACTATCCTACTAGTAAGTAGCAAAGTAAGTTCTCTACCGTTTGATAGCGAATTGGATATAGCGGTATACGCGAGGAGTAAATACTCCACGCGTACCTACACCGCCGGAGGAGGCTTGAGATCGATTTCACACTACCTACGTCCGATCTGAATCCGTGAATATACGGATCTAAAAAACTCGGATGGACTCTGGATAACTGTTCGCACTTCATAAGAGATCACGGATTCCCCGCTGATTCACGTCATACCCTGAACTCCTACCCCACCCACCCGCTGAGTCCTCTCGAACGCAGCTAGTACTTGATTTGGACGAAGTGGGTAAGTGTCCATATAAATCCTAATCCTATCCTAACCAATATTATCCTATCCAATTCCTAACTAACATTATAAATGAGAAAGTGAGTTTGTTTGTTTATTACGCTTTCATGCCTCTACTGAACCGATCATCTTGAAATTTCGCATACACATAGGTTAGGGTACTGAGAAGGACATAGTTTATATATCACGCGGGCGGAGCCGCGGGTAACAGCAAGTAATCTGTCATAACAAAGCCTTCTCCAAAATGAAAATTCACGAGTGACGGAGAAAAATCAGATCTACTACTTAATTGTTCTACGACAACGCCGGACTATATTTTCACAGATTCAGATCGGACGCAAGCGAACGCGAAGCTTGTAAATTGGCCTTTGACCTACCCTTAAAGGGATGCCTCAGGTCAATCGTACGTCTATCGTCAATATGAACAGTTTGTGATATGGGATCAATGCCGGGATCTCAAAAACAATTTCGACATTTGATCAACCGACAAGGTCGCGAGTCGCGTGCGGCCCTACGCCCAGAAAGCGGTCAAGTTTGGCTTAATGGCGAGATGCCACTGACTGATAACTTTTGTGGCTATGAACTTAACGTTCACGAGAACAGTAAGACTAGTTCTTTGAGGAGCTCAATGGCACAATTGTTTTTGGAATGAAATCTTCTTAATAGCTTTGGGCATTTTTAAGATAGAAAAAAAAATAGAACCCCCGACTCTGTTACCAAAAAACCAACACCTCTGTATATACATAAAAGTATTTCCTGCAAAATATAATATTCCCTGATGGTTCAAAAAATACACACGGAATGGTTGAAGTTTCACTTCTATCGGCATTCCCGGACGGTGGGAGTATTTTTTTGTGCGTATCAGTGACCATCACTAGTGTCTCACGTGATAAAAATCTGTAAGATTATCATGACTACTTCAATATCGAAATCGACCAAGAATGTTATGACCATATGCAGTAGAAAGCAATGAACATATACTTGGCCATTATCTATAAAACTAGCGGAAAGTAGAGAGACATCACCTTTTTGTGCGCATTAGCCACGAGTAGATCCATTGAAAGCTGTGTCAGGGACTCGGGGACATGTTTTCATACATTGCCAGTATCGCAACTTAAGATATAATTATGTAAAAAAAAACGCACGCTCTCGGTCTATAAAATTACACTCTTGGAGACGATTATTTTTAAATCTATGCCAGTCCGAGATGGGAACAATTGAGACATATAATATGTATGTAGCTCTATATAACATTTGCCAATCAATCAGCAAAAAATATAGTTTCAACAGGTACATTACATATTTTAATTTCAAAAATGTTGATGCAAATGAAATTGAATTCACCCTGTCAGAAACTGATAAGGCATACCCATCTCTGTTTTCTGAGCTCTATGGTAAGTACGTGTAATTCATCAAGCGATGTAGTCTATAGCCTCATCCAAAAGATTTCATGTAATTTTTTGCAGAGATAAAGAAGCACTAGTTGTGGCGAGTGGCAGAGCCCCGCTGTCGTGGGTGCCAGTTAGATAATGTACCGGTCGCCTAGAGGCTGTACACGTGAGTCGTGAGCCTGCGTTGCCCAACGCATCGCCGCCACTGGCCACTGTCGCCGTGTGACCGCAAGCTAGCCGCAATCGAGACAACGATTACTAGAGAAATCGATGGTAACATCAATGGAACACATTATCGTGGTCAGAGACGGGTATTAGTGGAACTGGGATAGATTTTAAGAACTTATTATACTTAAGACATCATCATTACATTTGTATGAAGACCACTGCTGGATACAAGCCTCCCCCAAGGAATTCCGTCATTGCAGGTTGGCAAATGGGTTGGTGAGCACCGTTTGTTTGGCTTATATCGGTTTCAACGCTAACTGCTCATCGAATTCGTTTTTAAGCGAAGAAAGAGTAGGAGCTTGTTGGACTGGGGGAACGGGATGAAGATAACTATTTGAGATGCTACTTGCTAGGATGGATTGGGCATGGAAAAGTGACAGCTCGAGAGGCCAGGCGCGTGTCCCGGAAGCCATACCCGCAACTGCCGAACCGGCAGGTGAAGATAACACCCGTGACTATTTATGCTTAAGAATAGTTTGCCACCACCACTATCCCCGTGTGATTGGAAACTTGGTTGCAATCATATATGTCCCTCAGGACAGGACTGAAATTTAGAACAAGATTTCCAAACTTTGCTCGTTTTTACTTCGTCCGTGTTTGTGCCGTGTTTGTGATCACAAGAAACTTGGCCGATTATTGGAGAAATCGGTTGTTATATCAATGAAAACCATGGGCGTAGGTCGGTTTTTGGAACCTAGGATGTATTGTTTAATTTAAATATTTTAAAATTTTGTTTGTTTGTTTGTTTGAAAATCTTTATTGCACAAAACTGAAAACATACATTATAAAATTAAAATACAAGAAATATGTACAAATGGTGGACTTATCCCAAAAGGGATCTCTTCCGGTCGACCAGTAGGTTAAAAGACAGTTTAAACATGACGGACGGTAGAAGTTTGTACAATATATTAAAGGTAAATATTAAAGGTAATTTTATACTTAAATCACACATTACTTATATAAATAACTTTAGGTGATATAAAAAAAAAAACACCAGAACTAGCCGCATCGCCCATTGAGATAATTTCTAAGATTTTTGCAGATTCTTCCGGATGGCTTCGATCTCTGCGCAAAGGCTGTGAAGCTGGTATTTACGTTTGTTATTTTCTCCCAGACATGGAAAATTGACCGATAATTGAAGTAATCGACAATACTTAATACGTTTCCATTGATACCTAATGGAAACGCATTCTTCGTAAGAGTCCGACATTCATGCAGGCACGTAAGGTATATGATACAAACAGGGTTGCCTTTTAAACCCACAGCGAAGAAGCCAAAAGGAAATGATAGCAATTTACAAATGTGTGTAAGTACTGTTACAATGTACTGGAGTTTTTAAGCATTCAAGATACTGTACTCAAATCCTCCTATGAAGTAAATAAAATATAAGATATGGTGAAGAAATACACACCAGCAAGACTTGAACCTGCCACTATGTTACACTGCGGCATTTATAGATTTTCATGAATATGCATCAATTATTGTGTGGCTGTAGAACTGGTGTTATTGCTACGGGATGAAACGAAAAATAAAAGGCTCACTGTATTAGTCCAAGAGCCAGACTCGGAAAATGGGTTGCAATTTATAGAGCAATTAAATACTTTTAGTAAGCTCACCATATGTGCGCCCGTATCTAGTAATGAAGGTGTCTTAATTACTACATAGATACGGGCGTACGAACACATATTAATGAAATTTACATATAGATACATAATACAAGTCCCAATTTTTTTATAACTCTATATATAGCAGTATCGCCCGGAGATCTTCTCTGTAAATATCGCAACCATCGAAATCAACACATTGCATACTGACCATTGGCTGCCACTAGACTTGCGCTGTGCAACCATTGGCCCACTTACTGCCCACCGGTGGGTCATTATCATCGGTCGTGTGTCGGCCACGTGACCGCCTAGTTTGGGACCTCACTTCATCAATCTACTTTCACTTGTTTAGTACGTCTAAATCAAAACCAAAGCAATAACCAGTGGATTATTTCAAAAATTAAGTCGACTGAGCCCTATTGATATCTTTTGCTGACATTTAGACACACTCCGGGAAAGAATACGAATAACAAACCTCACACTTCTTAAGCGGTCAAGCCGTATATATACGCGCGAAAAACATTACCCTTCTTCTAAAGTTAGGGTAAAAATTAAGTGAAGCCAAACAAAGTTGATAAATTTTCTAGACCGACGATGGTCAGGTTTTCGATATTATTGTTATATTTTTACTAAAATTTGTAAATAAAGTACGGAGTCATTATCTTGGATGGATTGTTTGTGATAAAAATGTACATAAGACGTTAAAAGTGAAACAAAACATATACCTTTCAATTAAAAATTACTGCGACCATATCTCAAAAACCTTGCACAGATTTCAATACAGTTGTGCAACGTGACCGTTTTTTGTTTCATGAGTGTGTAAATTGTCAACACATTCAGGCTTTTCAAGCTGTCTGCATCTGACAAAGCTGAATCACAGCCATTGATATTAGATGTACAAAATATGCAGTAGCATCTCAGACTTTGACCACAAACTAAAAAAAACATTTCATCCGTTTTCGATTTCGCTGCGCGGCCGCGAATCTGACATAATAATTATGTAAGGACTCGAGTTAAATCGTCGCAGCAGCCGTGACGCGAAGGATTCAGATAATTGGGGTGAACCAGAACCAGTCGGGTTTAATTTTGTGATGTGATATTGTATACGGTGGCGTATTTTGAGATATGAGCCCAGGGATTTTTGTGTTACGTGCCCCCAAAGAGTAACGCGTTAAATATGGATTTCTAACAAGTACAATGTTTATAAAGGACAATGCTAAAAGTCGAGGTCCGATTTTAATTGATTTCGACAGGATTTTTAGGGTCAATTGGAACATTAAGTAACCTTCAACTGATACGTAATTTCCACAAGGCTCTGTAAAGCATAATGTAAATTACAATTTTCGCAACCAAAAGCAACAAGATGATAAGTAAAGGGACTGCGGTGATGCAGTCAAATTGGTGTACTAGAAAAATAGGTTAATGACTTTATCTGCAATCTGCATGTGTGTAATGTGGATTGATTTCACCAGGTTAATCAGCATCTACTCGTATTTCTTGGAGTCGTAGGCCCGAACTGAGCAATGTCACACAAGTGTAATTAATTCACGGCGCGGCTATATTATAGTATAAATCGTTGTAGCAGCCGTGGCGATGAGCATGGTTGTCGATCCCTTGCGCTAAGTACGACTATATTGAAACAGAGCCAGTCATGTAAATATTGCGATGTGATACGTTGGTGTATTTTGGAGCCAAGGGATAACCGTGATCTGTGTCCAAAAAGAAAATAACTCGAAATGGCCGGCTGAATACGGTTTTATTACTGTTATCCAAATAATTATTTTATTCCACCTTTGCAAATGTAAGTAATAAAAGAAAAGATTACTTAACTGAAACTAAACTTACTTAAATACAATTATTTTTTTTGACGAGCTCCGTGGCGCAGCGGTCAACACGCCTGCTTGCGCCACGGATGGTCCCGGGTTCGATTCCCGGTCAGGTCAAGATGGAAAATGATCTTTTTCAGATTGACCTGGGTCTTGGGTGTCTATCTATATAAGTATCTATTATAAAATATAGTATCGTTGAGTTAGTATCCCATAACACAAGTCTCGAACTTACTTTGGGGCTAGCTCAATCTATGTGATTTGTCCGTATATATTTATTTATTTATTTAATTCATCCTTATTACTTGCGTGTAAATAAATGCTAATTCTTTGCGCAAAATAGTTACCAGCCAAACTAAAGTTTCATTCGACACAGACTCAACCAGCCTTTTGCTCCAAAACTGGAATAGTTTGTAAGCTGGGGAACTCCACGGACCCAATGTCTGCATCTCAAACAACTCAAGAATATATTCGTCACTTAAGCATATATTTGCATCGTTTGAGGGACACGGTGGTAGCTGCACCCATACCAACCCGCACGTTGCCCCGGGCCGTTAAGTTGCTACAAGCTAATACGCCACCGAATATAAGTTGCAGTTAAATTCGGATAATTATCGGAGTTTTATTAACAATGAGGTAAATTCAGTAAGATATTCATCGGAAAATTACAGATACGTAGAACAAGGTCTCATTTTATAGGCAAAGCTCTCTGGTCTGGGTAAATATAGAGCGGACCTTGATACGAAAATAAATAAAAAACAATGCGGTTAAAACAGGCCTTATTTGCGTCTCTAAAGTTATTTTTTATTTTATTTTTAAACGATCGGGACTTACCATGTGTCATATTATTTATTTATTTCCGCTGACGTGTATTTGTTTCATAAAAGTATGTCTCGGTCTTTCCGGTCCCTTTTCTCCTTCTATGATGTATTTGGCCAACTCGATGTTATTTATTGCATTTGTTACCTTATATTATAGATATAGGCAGTCAACGAACTTTGAGCAATTGCGGCCTTTCGCTCCGAATCATAATATTTATTTGCTTATATTAGTGGCCATCTCTGGAATTGGATTGAATTTTGAATTTTCTGAATGCCACGGGCATCCGAAACAGCATAACGACTAATGATACTTTATTTAATGATGACAGTTGGGACTAACGGCTTGACGTGCCAAAACAGAGGAGCCATGCCATCTGGCCATCGAGAATATTTTTACGCGATGTCCAAAAAAATAGTAATGTTTTTTAAATAAAAAAAAAAAGTTATTTTGTTGAGTTGTTATAAAATATCTTCCGTTATGTTGTATCTACCTAGCTGATGGATTTGTCAAGAAATAGATTTGATTTGTTTAAAAATAGGTTTGATTAGAAAAATAAAATTGTTAAGAACTAACTATATAGAAAGGTATACAAAACATCTTCCCGCCATTTTTCGACTGTATTAAAATGGACATTTTGAAAAGTTTATTTAAAAAAAAAGGAAATAATGCCAAAAAGGCAAAAATAATATTGGTATTTATGAACATATTGCAGTCCTAGGAAGAATAGTCAAAGTTGGTTCAAGCATTTTCTGTCTGCAAATTTTGATGTGCTATTTTGAATAGACGGAAATTGTCATACAAAATACAAAAAGGCTATTCCCGTACCTAATATTATTAAGTATGGTATTCGAGTTTCTTAATTCAACAATAACTCTAGATTTGACTGAACTCCGATATCACACTAATGAATACTGGCTATTTTTTTTGGCAAGGCAGTCATGTTTTTTAAAATAAAAAGCTTTAAGAATCAGTGTAAGTTATTATTTATTTATTACTCATTTACTAATTCATCGAATTTCATAACCTTTATTGACAAGGAAAATTGATCGTTAACTATAAAACTTAATGAGCTGTAAGGACAGCCTTCTCGATTATTCTTTTAAAAACCAATACGATCTTATGATTCGACAGATATCAGGGTTGTCTTGTCGCATTTTTCATCAATTTCATACTTCGCACTCGTGACCTGATACCATGTGGTTCCCGAGTTGAGGTGGAGGTTGAGCTATTCCCGAGAGAGTAGAATAGGTCTACTCTAAGACTTCTCGTGGATGTCGTAGGCGACTTAGGAACCACAAGCTGAACGAAGCTTATAAACATCAAAGAGATCTCTTCAACCCGTTTTGGCCAGCGTGGATTTTCTAGGGTCATGCTCCTGCAGTGGAGACTAAAAAAAAACCTGATGATGACTCGAGACCTGAGCGCCCCATGACTGTGAACTGCACTGGGAAACCTTAATTGGTGGGAGTGGAAGAGACAGGTCGAAGTCTGTAGACTGCCTATGAGTATCTGCGGAGTGCCTGCACACTTGTGTTTGGGGGTTAAGATGGCGCTCATTTTTCTTAGTGTGAGTGAGCAAAGTCGATGGCCAAGACAAGACAGTCAGTGCCAGTAGAGCTGCTGACGTCCCAGCAGGGGCAATCTATCCGCCAGTGTGCTTATAAGCAACAACACGTATCTCTAGACCTTCTTTTTTCGCGTGTATAAATTGTGGAACTATCTAACTTCCTCTGTGCTTCCCCGTGGCTAACCTTAATACCCTTAAAAGACGGGTAAATTTCTATTTAAAAGATCTGCAGCGTTCTGTAACAACTCGATGTTGCAGATATCATAGCCGACGATGACACATACGATTAGGTGTTTCGTATGCTTGTCTGTCCGCACAATTATTTTAAAAAGAATAATAGGGGGCAATAGCGGTCCATCTTTCTCGGTGTTCGTGGCCTGAGATAAATTAGGGGACATAGTTACTGTAACCACGATGTACCAGCAAAGGTCCGCTCCCTGGTTGATGGGGGCAAACGAAGAAGAGCAGGGAAACACTTACCTTTCTTGGTGTGAGCAGGTAGAGACACGTCGAGGGCCGTGGACAGTGCAGCCAGGGCCAGCAACGCGGCGAGGGTCCCAGCGAGGGCCCGCTCGCTGACGGAGAGGGGGGGCGAGGGGGGAGCGCCCCGCCGGCAGTACTCCAGCTTGTAGAGACGCGCAGACAGCTGGTGCGTCTCGACCGTGCTCGCGTTTACGCATGATAAGAACCTGAAGAATGAAAAGGATAATTAAGCATTGTTAGTTTAGGTTCCACGCCGGTCTGGGAGAAGAGAAAAAACGTAGAATGTACCAGGTGTACTCTTTCTGCGGAGATCGTAAAAGCAGATCGAGGGAATGGGCATCAGGAATCATGTCAATAGGCGATATGGTTAGCAATACATCACTGTTTTGATTCCGTTCTCATCTACAAGCCCACCAACATGTTAAACGTGGCCTTAAGATTTTACAGACCTGTCGCCTGTCTACCCCGCAAGGAAAAAGCGTAATAGTATGTATGTACGGTACGTTTGTTTATTATTACAAGCTTTTTTTTAACTTTGCCCTATAGGAATGAATATCCAGAAAAATCTTCCCCGATAGAGCAGGAATTCCGTGTACTTCTGTTAGTTGGATGGCAATGCACTGTTATTTTCCCATAGATATGATCTGATGATGGAGTCGGGAGGTGGCTAAAGGCACTTATTATTGAACAAGATAAAGCAATCGTGTTGGTATTCATTTGATTTGCCTTGGCTCATCAATTAACAAAAAGCGAATTGCTCATAATAAAAACGACAGAAATCGATGTGGAGATAATGGAAACTTCTGGATATATACTAAATTTAAACGTGTGCTATTTAACTGGCTCCTTACTAAATGTTTTTATAACGTTAATGAAATGTTTAAATAAATCTGACGATCCAGTGGTGATAAGCTGAACATTTGTAATAATATAATCATTTAGAAATTGCATTATAATTAATTTAATCCAAAATATGTTTATATTAATTTGATATAATTTATTGTTTAAAATTCTTATGATATCATATCGGTAGAATATGTGTACAATATCAACTTGTAACACCATGATTGTTATCATACCATTTTATTTCTAGGAATAAATGATTCTGATTCTGATACACTTACATGCTGACAATATAGTCTAAGCATAGAAGTAGAAGAACTTGATTTTTTTTAATCTATGAGTCTATGCCTCTTGGCGTGGAAACAGTGGTAGAAAGGTCCAGAGACTAAGAATTATTTACAACTCTCTCAGCGATGGGTGTTTTAACTTTGACTGAACTCACCAAGCGTCCAAGGGCTGTGGGCTGCTGGCCAGCTGTGGGCAGCGCTTGCTGACGCACAGGCCGCGATGCAGACGGGTGTGGTTGAAGTTGTCCACCCAGTGTGATGAGAACCTCTGCAAAAGAACGAGAACAGTTAATAATGGAAAACAGTATCAAGTGTAGCTTTAACCAAAAATAATAATACAACCAAAAATAATAATACTCACAACTTGCAAGTTCAAAAAAAAACCGACTTTATGGGACTAATATCTATTTACTTCTGGCCCACTCTCCGATGTCAAGTTCTTTCTGTTCCATACTCTGGTGCGTGTGGATTTGATACGAAATATACTTTTATTATGTTTTGCCTTTGAGAGGCTTGCACGGGGACACATGCCCAACACGTCGAGGCCCTTTGTATAGTTTTGATGTGTACCTAATAGGGTTTTCTCGCCTTGTCGGTCTCGTCATCAGTTAGAACAATTAGAAACAGGTAAAAAGTAATATTGTGCTCTATCCTTATCCAAACTAATATTAAGAATGCGAAAGTGAGTTTGTTTGTTTGTTTGTTACGCATTCACGCCCTATCTACTAAACCGATCATTATGAAATTTTGCATTCACATATGTTAGGGTACTGAGAAGGACATAGGCTATATATTACGCGGGCGAAGCCGCGGGTAACAGCTAGTTTATGTATAATTTAAGAAATGTTTTCGTGTCGATGGAATACTCTCTATGTCTCTCGGTTCTCGGCTATTCTCTTGATCTCCTTATATGACACAACTCAATAATCAATATTGAGCTTTGGATGTGATGTTTGGATGCTGCTCTTAAAAAGGGCTCAAGATAAGGGGTTCGAACACCTGCCATAATCGCTATAAAAGGATTACTCGCGGCAGGTGGTGACTCGCCACTGCACTCCATTAATGCTGCCCCACTCTCCAAATCAATCACCGCGATTGGCGACGGAAGGGCAACATCGGTGTGGATGGCTAAGGGAGCAGAGAGTCATAGCGATCATCAGTCAGACGCCCTTGACGATGGCGTTACACTTCCATCCTTCCAGCAAAAGCTACTCTGGCCGGCCGATGGCAAGCCAGCGATTTTAGGGGTTCTGTAACCTCATCGTTGTCCATTCCGTAGCTACTCCTTAACATCCCACCGAAGTTGCCCTACGGCATTGTCTATACTTGTCTATACATATAATAAAACAGTAAAAATATTTTGTCTGTACATTTAGTATTTTTGACTTAAATGGATAGAGGGACACTTAAAAAGAATGATTAAAAACAAAAAAATATATATTAGAATTTCTTGTCTGTCTGTCTGTATGTATGATCACCCTTATTTTTTGCTATAAAGCTACTCAGCCTGAGCAAGATATAGTGTAGTAATGATTTTGGAAAATGGAATACCGGATGCAGCACCATAATGGTCCAGCTAAACTATACGAAATATAAAAGTGGAGCCCTAGCAAAAGTTGTTAAGCCTGATGAGCATTTTTGTTCAGATATTAAAAAAATCTAAGATTTGGAACACCTCATGCAGAACCATAATGTTCCAGGTAAACTATAAGAAATATAAAAAATACGCCTTAGCAAAAGTTATTCAAACTGATGAGCATTTTTTGTTGAGGTATAAAAATTGAAGATTCGGAACACCTGAAGCAGAACCATAATGGTCCAGTTAAACTATAGGAAATATAAAAATGACGCTGTAGCAAAAGTTGTTCAGCCTAATTAGTATTTTTGTTGAGGTACCTATAAAAATCGAAGATTTAGAACAACTGATACAGAACCATGTCAGATTTTTACATCAACAATTTTACAGAGTCACATTCTCCACTGGGATAGAGTGCGTAGAGTAGGATTAGCTCATATTACTGGTGACCGCCCAGCGGTCCCGGGTCACTCGCACCCAGGATATGCCCTTTTAGCAACGTAGCTTTCAGCCCATACGGCAAAACATGAGAGTTTGCTTTCTCTCCAAGCCTTGCACACACAGAAAACACCCAAAGCCGAGGTCGTTCCCTCCCGTAGGCCCTTTGGAGATGTGCGCTTTATAGGTTTAGGGCACTCTGCCCATACCTCAAAGTCCGGTGAAGTTGCGTAAGATATTATTCAAAATTGGGGAAGGTCTCTTTCCTGACCAAATTGGTCAGGCGAATCTTCCCGAAACTTACTTGGCAAAGTCGTTTCTCTGGAACAAGAACTTCTACGTTCAGTATTTGCGGACCTTCAGAGCATAACAAACCAGGAAAATTCTTAGTTATGTGACCGCGGCATATTGATACCAAAAAAAACCGGCCAAGTGCGTGTCGGGCCACGCGCAGTGTAGGGTTCCGTAGTTGCGCATGACAACTTTGAGTTCACACTGTTTACACTCGCACCTCACAGTTTAACGACCAAAAACATCTAACAATAAAAATTGTATGAAATTTTACATTTTCCAGTACATTTTATAAGTTGGTTGCCTATAACTTTTTAGTTTGCACTTAGTACTCAGCTCTAATAGTTTTCCTTTCAACTTCAGTAAATATACTACTGCTGTAATTTTTTTCACGTATCCATATATAACCATTTAGCAGATAGAGGGGGGGGGGGGGGGACACTTACCTCTAACAAAAATTTTCACTTTAAAACCAAATAATTCGGAAACGGATCCCTAAATCAAAAGATGGTCTTCTCAACCTCACAATATTTTTCAAAGACCTTTTTAACGATACCCCACACGATGGGTAAATAGAGAAAAAAAATTACTCCCCCACTTTACTTGTATGGGAGCTACCCTAAAAAAAACTTTTTTGCCTTGATTAATATACATACCCATACCAAATTACAGCTTTCTAGTACTTATAGTCTCTGAGTAAAGCCGCGGACGGACAGACAGGCAGACAGACAGACATGGCGAAACTATAAGGGTTCCTACTTTACTACGGAACCCTAAAAACGAACCAAAAGGAAAGTTTTAACATAGTATATAAAGTTTTTTTTTGCAAAATACTTTGCTATTTATTAACTTTTAATATATACTATATAAATAGGTGTTATAAAGTCCACGCGAACAAAGTCGCGGGCATCAGCTAGTATTATTAATAAATCAATCATAATTATCAGTAATCTATACCGGACGGTTGGTGAAAAAGCCCCATTTACGAGTATTCATATTTTTAATTAACATGTTATTGTAGTAAATATTGTACAGCCTTCACTTGACCTCTGTTTTATTATTATTGAAAAAAAATTATCTCAGTTCATTCATTCATTACATTACATCGAGTTTTTAACGATTTTTTCGGACCTTCCCAGAAATGGTAATTAAATTAAATGAATACTTTGTTGTTATTCAAATTTGAATCACATGTATTCATGCACTATCTTAACATCACCATTGCTTTTTATTATTATTTAAATTTAATATTCTCTTTATTTGCTTAAATTCTTAGGATAGGAATTATAAAAACTATGTAAAAAGTAAAATATAACAAAATATGGTACAAAATTAAATACAATTTTTATAGTATTATTATATTAATATTTAAAATCGAAAAACTACCTAACCAGCGTTTCGATCAGAAAGCTGAGCTGAGAAGAATACGGTAAAATAAACTCACTCCAGTATGGGATATAGCTGACAACAAAATTCATTTGAAGTCGTTAAAAATTTAAGATATCTTACCTATTACCTATTTATCTCGGTTTTTATGGTAAGTAGAAAAATGAACGAATTATGTCATAGGAATAAAAACATTATAATTTTTTGCGTATTTTTCTGTTATGTGATTCATTTGGTGTCTTAAAGAATTAGTTGTATCGTTGTCAGAGAAACAATTATATTAATACACGTGTCAGTGAAGTTTTGATCGTAATTGCCTGCTTTCATCACGTTAATGAAATCTCAATGCCAGACGACCTCATTACGGCCCTCCGCGACCACACTCGTTGGCGCCCCGATGTACAATGCGGTTTTTGTACATTCGATCAAAAAATAAAGCCTTCAAAAACTGCAATGTACTTCATAACGTTGTGATGATTGGAGGTTCTTAAATTACATAGGTACAGAGTCGTTTAAACCGGCGTTACCACACTGCGACTAGTAACCAGTAGTGTTTGCTAAGCTGCGGTAATAGCTCGGTGCCAGGCGCTACTGGTGGACCAGAGCAGCTGATAGCATATCTTCCTCATCTGAGCGTTTTTCTGGTTTTCCTGGTGTTTCCTGGATGCGTCAGAATCCGTCGACCGCTATTATGGCAGTATTTATACTGTGTTATGTATGATTTAGCTAAAAGTTTTTAACTGGCCGCCTGCTTGACGTCACCCAACCTTGATAAGTTCTGACTAAAATTTGTGTAACTAAGGCACGAATAGTATAATTTACACGGGAATTGAACCGGACACCCTCGTGTAGCCAGATTGCATATTAACCACTACACTGCACTCACCACTGCAGCCACCAGTTTTGGCCAATTTTCAAATACAAAACTAAGTGTGACTGGCCAAAATATAAACTACTAACTATTTCTCGCGACGTCGTCCGCGTGGTTTTGTTACAAAAACTATCCGGGCACCCGGGCTGACCCGGGCTGACCCCCAGCCCGCAAACCCCGAAGCATAGCAGGTATCAATACTGACGTTTATAGGCAAGTTTTTGATACCTTGGGTTACATGTATAAAATTTTCAGATAGGTTCCTAATTATTTAAAAATGAAATAGAGCCTGCGTCCGTATTAGAATTTAGAATTTTGAAAACCAGTCTAGCCGTTTTTGAGTTTATTCATTACAAACACACAAATCTTACCTCTTTATAATATCAGTCTTGGTAAATAAAGTGCGCGCCACGTGGTCAGCGAGCAGAATGAGTGCAGTCTGCAACATGTCAGTGTTTTCGAAACGAAAGCAGCGCTTTCTCAGCGCATCATTGTAATTACACTTTTGTATGGATTGCATAATTGGCAGAATGAGCCACAAAGCAGAGTGCAAGCACTGAAAACTCATATTTGCATCTGGCTGGTTACATTATCGTATATGTCTCTACATATCTACATTACTTACCACCTATTAAAAATATTATAATGTATCTCGTGCAAAAAATTCTGTAATCGATATATGAACAAGTCTCTTGTTGATGTCTCTCCCCGAATACATTTACAATTACAGCTTATCAGCAGTTCAAAACAGCTTTTAAAGCCCGCCGTACAGTCATTTGTACATAATCTACTTGGACTCTTTATAAGATCTACTCTGATGTTAGTTGTCAATTTTTCGCAATGAATGCAGACAGGTTAAGATAAATTTCATTACAACATTCATGGTCAATGGCTTCATATCAGGCGTAAAATTAACATCGAAATTGTTTTCAAAAAATGTCCTGCCACTTGAGTTCTTTTCTATATATTTTTTTCGAGTGTTGTTCCTACTGGAAAAGTTGTTTTTGATATTTTGAGTCGTTCCTTTAAGGCGAGTTTTACACCCAACATGGCTTGGTCTCTCTCAACTACTCCGTCCATCAATTACCGCTGTTTCGCAGTGACCGTGTAAACGGGAAATCGGACATGTTAACCACAACGTCGCCCTTGCACCAATAAGGGCATGACGCACTTTAAATTATGAAACGTAAACATTGAAAGGATTCCTGGGAAATTGGTCACATTAAGATATTTTGTTAAAGGCCAAATACCTTCCTGTTTTTCGGGAGTTTCGGAGTAGAATACTCAAAAGTAAATAAGTACATTTGATTTAGCACGTAGTTTTAATGGACCTGAAGGTAAAAGTAGTTCGCAGTCGGTTTTTTCATGACTATCGAAAAAGGAGTGTATTGTTTTCTAGTTCATGTATGTATGTTAATATGTAAGTTGTATGACGTGTATGTATGTTCATTCTTTTACTCCACCTTAACGTCTAAAAGCCTTAGCAGATGTGGATGTATTGTATAGGGTATTGTTAGAATCCTTAGTTAATTTTTTTTCCAAATGCCTTGTTTTTGGGTAATATTTATCAACCAGATTTTTTTCATGTTTGTTAGTGGCCAACGCTGGGGTACATTTTTACAAGCTGTTTTCAGGTATCTGACATAGCTTAACGACTGCCACCGATGATAACTGTCGGGCCAACGAAATAACGTACCTGGTGAAGCACCGCGGAACTTGAGATATTTTTTTACCACTTGTGTTTATCCCTCCAAGTGGAGACCGTGCCCGGCAACCGGGGAAACTCTACGTGCGTAAGCGCTCACAGTGCTTACGCCCAATGGACCATCGACCCTTTAATACTTTAAATGTTCTTTCTGACTATTTAAAAATAAAATACATAGATAATATATCTGGTCTGCTAATTATTTGAAAGCGTAAGCGCTTCCAGTGCTTTACGTCAATTGGGTCATCGTGCTTTTATAACTTCATATATTCCCTCTAACTCACTTAGTGAGACTATGTGTATTTATTTTTGAATGGCTAATCATTTGAAATGCATTGATCCGAGTTGCCCAAGCGGCCGATGCGGTCACTGCGCGTAACACTCGAGTGTAACACACCGACAGGCCGACACCACGCAACGCACACATAACGAGGACTTTGCCGATTGCACACAGCGGTCTTTTTTGGGTCTATGCATTCTTTAGGCTTATTGAGATGAGGTTTTATTTATACATTTACAGCCTGAGCACCACAGGGGCACGGGATATAAGATAAATATTACTTGTTTGCACCTTGTATGTTTGCCATGAATGATGGTATAGCCATTTGTTTTCTGCTCAAGGAAGGCATCACTTCAGGGAAAAATGCCATTTCCTCCTTTTTAGATAGCCGAGTAAACAGCTCGTAAAAGCTAACACATACCTGCATGATAGCGAACAACTCGCTGCTGCGGTTGAGCGGCGCCAGCTCGAAGCTGCCGAGGCAGTAGACATTTTGCGAGCCGAGGCAGGCCTCGTAGTCGTCCAGGTGGAAGAGGCGAGGCATGGCGTAGTATTGTTCCTCTGCAAAGAAATACTTCGTTTATAATGCTGTTTGTTTGTCTTTCATGTGTGTAAATGGCCAACCCTGGTGTTAGATTTTTCAAGCTGTCTAAAAGTATCTGACATGGCTTAACGACTGCCATTATTCATGACAGTCGGAACCAAGGCACGTTAAGCCGTTCGAAAGGCACGTTAAGCTGGAACCACTTGCCTTTCGAAGCATGGAGGAGCTCAAGATATTTTTTATGCCACTTGCGGCTTAGAACGCTTTAGTTAGTAGAATGACAGTGGGTTCACTTGGTGGGTTTGGGAAAGTAATTATATTTTGTGAGATCCCGTTCTTGTCAATACTAGAATTTTTTAAACTTTTAAATAAATATATACGGACAATAAATAAATAAATATATACGGACAAATTACCCAGATTGAGCTAGCCCCAAAGTAAGTTCTTAAGAAAGACTTGTGTTATGGTATACTAACTCAACGATACTATATTTTATAACAAATACATATATAGATAAACATCCAAGACCCAGGTCAATCTGAAAAAGATCGTTTTCCATCATGACCTGACCGGGGATCGAACCCGGGACCCCCGTGTCGCAGGCTGGCTTGGTAACCGCTGCGCCACGGAGCTCGTTTACTTATTGAGAAACTATAAACCTATTTCCTAATGTTAGTAAACAGGTAAAATTCCTGTAAAATAAATCCACTCGGAATGTCAAATAATTTTATGTTAAGTAAACATTAAAAAAGTCCCTAATAGTTGACTGTTGAAGGTTATTATCGAACTTGTCGTAACAAAAGCAATTAAAGTCTGCAAGGTAAAAAGTCGGTTAAAATCACGTTTGCTGAGTGAGCTAAAAGTCCCGGCGCCAAATATTAGCATCAAGTTTTAAATCATTCGTTTGTGTTGACGCAGCTATGCGGCCTTTTCGCAAACGTGATGCCTGCTATTTGTCTAAAATATAGCTAAAATATTAAATGTCCTGTACGGCCTTCTTCTGTGTAATTTCTTAAAAGCTTCGCTGCTCGCCGGATGTTGACCTGCCAGTTCCAAATTAGCGAACAAAAATAATTCAAAAATCACGTGCACTATAAAGGTTTCGCATTTCTGTCGTAATTATGTTTTATGAGTATTCGATAAAATGACGGGTATCCCTTTATTAGTTCACAAAGCCTATAAGTCATTTTAATTGGATACTAAATTTTGTTTTACCATTGTATTATTTGTTTATATTTCCCTCACGTAGTGATAAAAGCATAATTAGCAACACAGTAAAGTAACTTCAATCAAAACCTTTCTGTGACCATGGCCATGGGTTCGTTCACGCATGTCGCATCATACATATAATAAGAAAATATACTTAAAACCAACTATTGTATATTTGACGAGTGCATTTTGTACTTCCACATGTATAGAGCTATATAATTAGCCAGAGCTATCAGAGGATTTGGCCTATACTCTCCACGCTGGCCAGGCGGGTTGGAAAGATAATAAACTAAGTAATTAATATGTAACAGTGATATATCGAGCCTTAAGTTCGCGTCTAGCTGAATAAGGTCGCGTAAGTCTGGTCTAGAAAGCGCTCCTAGAGACGCATTGCGTCACGACTAGTACTAATCAGGCTTTACAGATAAAGCTGAGTTCAGAGCTGTAAGGATCGGAGACAAGAATTCCAATTATTGTAAATAATCAATTGTAAATAATTAATAAGAAATCGTAGAAAAAAAATGCATTTAAAATAGTGACAACTTTTTTAGTTGATTGGAGTGAATTTTTTTTTATAATATCAGAATAGCTGTGATAACTTGTGGAGCCATTTGATTATACTATTAGTGGATTTGTGAGATGAAGACCTTGTGGGTCTTATGACGAGTATTTATCATCATCTCTCAGCCTCCTCTCCTCTCTCTCCTCAACAGCCTCTGTGGTCCAGTGGTTAAGGCGTTTGCTTTACTGACCCGGGGGTTGTGGGTTCGATTCCCACGGGAAGCATACTTTGTTGAGTTGTTTCCAGTTTGGTTAGGACAATGCAGATATGAATCACCTGATTGTCTGATAAGAAAGATGATTCCGTGCTTCGGAAGGCACGTTAAGCCGTTGGTCCCGGCTGCCATCTGGTAGTCGTTAAAGGAACCACGTCAGAGGCCGAGAGGCGGTTCCGAAGAACTCTGACAGCAGGGTGTGCATGGTCGACTGACCGTGTCACGTACTCGAAATGATCATGATGATGATGATCATCTCAGCCGCGAAAGTCTAATGCTGGACACAGGCCTCATATCATCACATCATACACAGCATGCTAGGCAAACGGGTTGGTGTTTTGTTTACTTATATAGATTCCGATGCTACAGCCCAATGAAACAATTTCAATGGTAAAAGGTTTAAATGGTAAAAGGCAAGACAGGTAAGTGCCATTAAAAAAATGCCTGAAATTGGATCGACTCTGAAATATATTTTGCAATTATTGAAGCCGATCACAACAAGAGAATCGGTTAAAAAAATGCAACCTGTCGAGGGGAACAATTGGACAGCTGAACAACGGGATCAGTTAAATGAATTAGCTTAGTTTTAGTTGAAAACAGAAAAGGCAAAAAATCCTGTGAAAATGAAAATCAAGTAGGATTTTTCAGCGTTCAGAATCAAACCCATAGCTCTTAGGCGGGCCATCTATGCAACTCACTAATTTACTAACTGTCTTCGGCATCACAAATATCCATATGTTAAGCAGTATACCTTCCCCTTTACTGCTAATCAGCGTGGGCTGTACAATTACAAAATCAGTCGTATAAGTCCTAAGCCATGTCTGCCGAGTGTTCCACATCCCGTCCCGGCGCTTTGAGAAAGCTACTCAGAGCAGGAAGCTCGTTATATCACAGTCTCTAAGTATGAGCGGCTTTTAACTGGAACTAAATAGCGTTTAGTTCATTTATAGAGGCTCATGTTACTTAACGTATTTAATACTTACACTACCACCTCTGTAAACTTAAGAATATGAGGACTGTTCGTAAGCAAAGGGCTTTATATTTCTACAATATATAACGTTTATACTTGATGAAACATGCAGTTGCATGCTGGTTTGGGAGAAGATAAAAAACATAGAATATACCGAGTGCTTTTTCCCGCGCAAACCATTAAAACCGGTCAAGGGATTGGATGAAAATCTAATAAATCATGTTTTAGGCGATGCGGCTAGCAACCCATCACTATTTTGATTCCACTTTAACGTTAAACGTGGCCTTTGGATTTTATGACCTTGGGATCTGTCTACCCCACGAGGGAAACAGACGTCATAATATGTATGTATGTATGAGATGAAAAGTTATCAATACAAACCGAAAAAAAATTCTTAAAAAAATAAAAGCGTGCTAAAAAGTAAAAATAGAAAAATAAAAAAAAAATCACATAAGTCGAACAAATATTATGTAGTGGGCAACATTAGAGTATGATGGTCATTTCGCTGGTTCGGATAGGAAAGGCACGGCCCTCGTACAAAAGACATCAACGCGTCGCGTCAAATGCTCAAAACAAGCCTGATAAATAAACGTTCAATTTAAAACAAAACATACTTTTTTATGAGTTACATTATAAATAATTAAATAAAACAAATAAACATACTAAGTGTATACTGCTTATTTTAGCCAATTTTCGGATCAACGAGATCAGTCATATTTCAAGTCTCTACCTACAAATACAGCCATGTGACAGATAGACAGACGGACAACGGGGCTTAGTAGTGATCATTATCGTCATTATAATTTTAGTAAGAGAGATCCTTTGGGTACGGAACGCTAAAAATGCAAAATTTTGCACCAAGATATGGGTCAAACCTAGTTTAAAAGGCACACTACCTTGGGGTCAAACGAAAGTAAATAAAAAAAATAAATTTAATTCAAAAAAAATCATTACTGGTTGAGGTTCAAACCCAAAAACCCATAGAACTTATTTATTTGCATGGTTAATGCGCCAAAGAGGTCAACAATAATCGGCCATTAATAAAAACAGATAGAAAGCGATTATCTAATGCAAATGGCAGGACGCGAACGTAACGTACAATAAATTAATTCTGTCTAAAAATAACTCGTTACGTGTGGTCAGTGTGGCAGGCCACCGGGCTACTGGTGCGGAGTTCGAATCTTGTTTGAATACTTTGGGTTATAACCCAAACATATTGTTCGTAGCTATAACTCAGAACAATACGAGTGAATATAGTTGATAATGACTTACTTATGTTTTAATTTTGTTTTATAATTTTACCTGGTTACGCAGAAAATTTTGCGACTAACAGATTAAATAGCGGAACACTGGCTGATTTTGATTCATTAAAACTAATGAGTATTTTTAACAAAAAAAGAACGCAGCTTTCCAAATTTGAATTTCCCTCCACATTCATTAACGAGCAAAATTTAAGTAGTCTGTCTCAGTGAAAAATGGATCTACAACGACAACATTTTCGTGCGATGATTTTGTACAAACATAAATGTTATCTAATACCTACCTACCAGAAGAATTATTGAAAAGACTTCGAATTGCGTTTATAATATTTCTGTAAAACTGGCCGAGCCGCTTCCAGAAGTTTTATAAAATCTTCGGACGCTCATTGACATCATTGCTTACGGGATGTTTGTCAAACTAAACTGCTTAACTATTTCTTAGTAAAATGCTTAGTTTAAATTATTTATTCAACGGCATTATTTTCAATATGATGAAAAAGCAACTGTGTTGGCACTATACTATAACCTATGTCACAAGGGAGCCGTACGATTTCAATGAGTAACCCAATAAGTTTAAATCCGTTGAGGCATTTAGAAGTTATGGTATTTTAAATTATATATATACATAAAACATTCGATTTAAACTAGCAAATAAAACTCTATTTTTTAACCGAAAGCGTCTATGACTCAAGCAAACAAATGAATGAAACTCGTGTTCGTTGACCACTAACCGCGACGGAGCATATTTCTGTTGCTTTTATTACCACATATTTAAACATTTTACACTGACGATACTAAACATAAACAATAATTCTTAATATGAACAAGACTTATCACTAACTTTTTACTCATTTATCGAGTCCCGCTGGACCAGTATGGCTGTTACTCCATAGAAACATCTGCGGAAAGAAATAAGTAAAAGGTTCGTGCTAAGTCTTGTGTGTTAATATTTATGTGTTTGAAGCCTCGCGCTTCTAGTTAAAGAAAGAATAAACTATATTTTACAAAGAAATAGTCGCCCAATAATGTTTAAAGGCAAAGAAACCTTGGATTAAGTAAAACGTTTTTTTACGGATGCCTATTTTAAAATAAAATATGCTTTCTATGGTTTAAAAATTTATAAAATCGTTCCAGAAGTTTGTGTGTTTGTTTGTAATGGATAAATCCATCTATCGGGGAATGGAACGGATTGATCCTCATTAAAATATTAGTATTTATGATTATTATTTTATGATTCTATACGAGTATAAATCAAAATTCAACTTTGTCGCCTTCATCATCACACCACCGTGACGTCAACTATTCCGGCTAATATCCTGTCGTTTTCCTGCCTACGTGGAGCCTAGCTCTTTTGACATTTGTATGACCTTGATCTGATTTAATAGGATCATTTTATGGCGACATTAAATAATTTTTTATTAGATTAATATTTGCTATTTATTACTTTATAGCGAAACCTGCGTCATGTTCTTACGTTAAATATTCCTGGGAGCGCCTTGTAGTAGGTACTTTAAACGGGTATAACTTGGTACCTGCACTTTACCTATCATCAAACTGATATTTACATAAGGCGCTTAGATTAGACCAGTCCACTAGCGCCACCCCTCATTTTATTTCCTTTACTTCTTAAGGCGATAGACTACCTGGAAATTTTCATACAAAAAGCGATAACGCTTCCCACCCCTTAAAATAGTCCAATTTCAATATCTTTTTTACATATTATTGATAAATTGGAGGAGTAGAGCTGTTCGTTTTGATATTTAAGATATATATTGCTAACAACAAAAGTTATGAGCATCTAAGTAAATATCCATATTTTTTACATAAAAATTACCTGGGGCATTTTAATTTATTTAAGTAAATTAATCTAAGCCGAATTAATAAAAAAAAACGGTTAGCCCTAGATTAAAGTGTGCTAAATCAAATGACACCAAAATTTCTTCATTTCGTAAAGGTTTAGGGGAGTAAGTTATCGCTTTTTGTATGAAAATTACGGGTAGTCGATCCTCTTAATAAGATTGAAATGATTTAGAGCATTACTTCGGTAGTAAATTACTTGTGGTTTTTTGAGATTATTTTTCATCATTTTGCATTTGGTAAATTAGGAGGACTACTCGGCCGTCAAAAGTTCTCTTAATTTGAAATAATAATATGAATTAATAGTTATACTAAAAACACTGGAAGTATTTACTACCGAAGTACTGGCGTAGATTTTTTCAATTTAACCTTATTTAGGGTACAATAATAAAATAACGGGTGTGTCGCTAGTTTCGCTAACGTCATCATCATCATCATCTCAGCCACAGGAAGTCCACTGCTGGACATAGGCCTCCCCCAAGGATTTCCAATACGACCGGTTAGAAGCGGCCTGCATCCAGCGCCTTCCTGCGACCCTTATCAGGTCGTCCGACCACCTGGTCGGTGGATGTCCAACGCTGCGCTTGCCGGTACGTGGTCGCCATTCGAGAACCTTTCTGTCCCATCGGCCATCGGTTCGTCGCGCTATGTGCCCCGCCCACTGCCACTTCAAAGAGCTAATCCGCTGGGCTATGTCGGTGACCTTCGTTCTTCTACGGATCTCCTCGTTTCTGATTCGATCTCGCAGAGAAACACCGAGCATAGCCCTCTCCATAGCTCTTTGAGCGACCTTGAGCTTTCTTATGAGGCCCATAGTAAGGGACCACGTTTCGGACCCGTAAGTCATCACTGGTAACACACATTGGTCAAAGACTTTCGACTTTAGGCACTGAGGTATTTTGGACGAGAAGACGCTGCGGAGCTTCCCGAACGCTGCCCAGCCGAGTCGGATTCGACGAAAGACCTCATCCTTGAAACTGGAGCTTCCGACCTGGATCAATTGACCCAAGTAGATATACTGCTCTACAGATTCAAGGGTGAAGTTTCCAACAATAACTGGTGAAGGCGCAACATGGACATTCGACATAATTTTCGTCTTGTCCATGTTCATTTTAAGGCCTACTTGTTGAGAAACTTCATTGAGGTCATTGAGCATGGTACTTAGATCCTCCAGCGACTCTGCCATGACGACAATGTCATCAGCAAATCGAAGGTGAGTGATGTACTCGCCGTTGATGTTGATGCCAAGTCCATCCCATTCCAGGAGCTTGAAGGTGTCCTCCATTGCAGCGGTGAACAGTTTCGGAGATATGACGTCTCCGTAAGCTAACGTAAGCTCTCGCTTCTATTTAGACGTACGAATTCTCTTTTTTCGTCATTTGTTTATTGTTTCCGACTTATTTTATTTATTTATTTATTTGTTTATTGCGACAAAAACGGTTTGCACCAATTACATATTATCACACATTAAATAAGAATCAAATACCTTAATTACAAACAGAAAAAAAAAACTTGAATGTCAACAATTTTGGATATTAAATACAATAAATTTTGAAACAGGCCGTACAACCAATAAATAACAAGAAATATAATACGAAAAAAAAAATGTCAATGTTGTAAGTCGTTGTCGTCATCATCATCATCATTATCATATACTTAGGTATTCATGTCTTATTTCATTTGCTTTAGATCATGTGTATGATTAAGTGCTTTATATAATATTTACTATTAAAATATACTGCGCCAATCCCCCCAACATTTTAAAGTCTATACTTATCCAAACGTTGGCTGGAAGAAATCGAAATTAGTAAACTGGAATATTATAAGTATCTTAGTAGAAGCAGTGTATTCCTTTCAGATTCCCAAAATATCTACCCGGCGCCTCCTTGTAACGGGTGAGTAGGTAGATATTTTGGGAATCTGAAAGGAATACACTGCTTCTACTTAGATACTATTTTATGCCATTTCAATTAGATAATTATGTATGTCCTCGTGTACATCATGCGTCAATTTATCGACTCTTTATAAAACACCACAGACAATATTTTCAAATATCCAATACACATCTCCCTGCTACAGTATCGATTATGTACCTATGCATTTCTGACGAAATACGTACAAGAAGGGCAAGGCGAACTAGTACTACTGATAAAATTACTTAAAACGAAGTATTTTGGCTGGCACTTGTGAAAATACAGACAAAATTTACAAATTACCCATACATTTAAATATAAGGGGAATTTTGGCAGGAGACAACGAAGTGTTTTGCTATTGTCTTCTCTATTTCGCACGTTACTAAATATTCCCACTAGTGTGCAGATTGCATCACGGAATTTTCCTTCAATCGTAGAAAGTAGTGGTCGATTCGACAAGAGTCAGATTAATTTGCAAACTCAGAGGTTGGGCTGGGCGGTTTTAAAACCCGGAACCTCTAGCTTATAGGTCGCGCTTTTCCACCACTAAGCAACCACCGCTTCCTCTGCTCAAAAATATAGAAAATATATGTGTAGCCTCAAGATATAATATTTACCTTAATTTAGAGCCCGATGCAATACGAATCGAGTTTATCTTCGGGTTTTGCAACGGCGAATATCGACGCAATGTGTTACTAGGTTAGCGGCCGGCGGCCGGTCGGTGTGGTTCGCTGCGCGAGAAACGAAAAACACTCCGTGTTTCGCTTGGTTCATTTGATTTCAAAAGTCATCAATCCATGTACATGAACTAGCTTTACTAAATGTGCAAAATAATATGAAATTAATTTAAAAATTGATTTATCAAGTAGCAGGATCAAGGAGGAGGAAGGATTCTGTTTTATAAACAGATTCCTTCCATGCTAGTTTTGGGGAAAAGGACCAGACTGTAAAAGCCGATCAAGGGATTGGGCGAAAATCCGTTAATGGTGAGGCGGCTAGCAACCGATCACTATTTTGATTTCGCTTGCACCTTATCGCCCACCAACACGCTAATGTGTGACCTTTGGGTTTTATAACCTTGGGCTCTGTCTACCCCGCATGGGATAAAGACGTCACGCATGTTGGTAGGCGTATAGTTGGTGAAATCAATTGTTAGTTGACATAATTCTGTAGAGTTTCGCCTATTCCCTTGACCGATTTCTGCGGTTTACATACAGGTAGAAAGCCACTGCTCTCCCTCTGCATTGTACTGTACACTCTACGTTTTTTCTGTTCTCCCAGGCCAGCATGGGCTGCAGCATGCTTATATTATACTTACTGTATAGTTTCAATACTTGAAAACGTGAATATACTGAATAAAGATTTTTTTTTTAAATTTAGAATATATTTAATAGTTTACAATTTCTTTTGTTGCTAATGATTTTTTTTTCATTTGAAAATAAATTGGTAGTCGTGTTTTTATTCCTATAATTAAGTACTTAGTTGAAAATGCGTCTAAAAAGTAACTACACCACTATTTTAGCTTATGTGTTTCTTCCTAATTAATTGTTTTTGTTGTAAATAGTATTACCGATTCGGTTAATCTTATTAAATAGTAAATTGAGTTAACTTATTAGCTGACAGAACATGTATTTAAAATATAATATTATTGCATGTACTTGTACTAAACATGTTACTGTTAATATACAAAGTTTTATTACTTGCATTTACACATGTGTTAATAATAATAATTAAGACTAAAAATGGGAACGGCAACTTTACTTAAATCTGTCAAAACTCGAGTTATTGTTGACAATAAAGGGAAAATGGGGTAATTAGAAATAAACCAAATTAAAATCAAGGGTACACAGTCATTTCGTGTCTCTGTGACCCGTTTTGACTGGTAAGCGTTTGGACCTCTTCGGATTCTAATATAGAGGACTACATGCACTACACACCGGGTGATATTCTAAAGCTCATCGAGTCATTCTTCAGAAATTACCGTAGGGTGAATAAGGTATGGGGTAGGAGAACAAAATAACCCGAAAGTCAGACGTGCTCCGATTTTAAATGTGCCCCATTGAAGATAAGTAATTGAGTCTAAGATTTTAAGAAGGGCACTAAGGGACCGTTCATATATAACAGAATCGTATCACTGTGTTTAGAGATGTCGTCAGTTACTGCGAGGCGTCATTTTAAAGAGGAGAGAAGCAAGCCGGAATATATGTTAACTAGCAGACCGCCCCAGCTTAGCCCGCGGTACATATCTAGCATAGGGCAATCAGGGCTATCGTACCTATCCAACGGTGAAAGAATTTTAGAAATCGGTCAAGTAGTTCCTGTGATAAGCGCGTTCAACCAAACAAACAAAATCTTCAGCTCTATAATATTATTAATATTATAGATTTACTAAGAAATATTTGAATAAAAAAAGAAATTGACGCTCATTTATATGTGTTATTTTAAGAGTTTCTTTGATTGTAAATATTCTTAACATCGTTTTCGAGCGATAAAATCCTAATTCAAAATATAAAGTGTAAAGTTATTTTGTATTGAAGTGAAATGTATGAAATTAATTGATGTTGATCGTCGACCAACAACGAAAATAACAGCCTTTCTGGCAATACAAACTTCTCAAATAACAGACTCCAAAATGCGAGGGAAAAAAATTCTCCGAACAACGGCAATTGTCCAACAATGAAAATGAATCACTATTTCACCTAGAAATTTCAAACATAGACTAAAAAATAACTCGCGGATAATTGTAGCAAGGGTAGCACTAAAGGACCATTCACACATGAAACTAATGAACACATCGAAAACATGACGACAATTCTAACCATAGCAAATTATTGTATATACTTGATTGAAGAAATTTCTGTACTAAAATACATTTTGTGCAATTATTTAAAATTTGCTAATTTAAGAAAAAGTTTAAGGTATATAAATAGTTTTAAACTTTTATAAATATATTATTTTAATACTTTTTTTTTGTCATGAAATAAAATATTTAAGGGAAAGCGTTTTAAGTATGTTGTTTAATTATTTAAGTATACGTAAATCGTTGTATGTATTTAGATTCTCTGCCCTTTGTCCCTTTTGTCCATTTTGTTTGAATTAAAGCTTATTAGCAATAAGCGTTAATTCAAACAAAAGGAAACAAAAAAGGGAAGATATACGATAAAATTACTGGATTCGAGCATTAACCAACAGCGAAAACATCGCATCAAATCCAACTCCTAAAAAATATCACAAATCACAGAATTCAAACCGCGCGGTAAATTGCAACAATAGCAGCACTAAGGGACTATTCACACATCACGGGTCGTACCGCTAAGCTCGGGGAGGCGGTCGGCGGCGTGGACGCGCGCCAGCGCCAACAGCGCGGCGGCGACGAGCGTGGCCGGCGGCATGGTGTGCACTGACCGCCCGACCGCGCGGGCTTTGCGCAACGCTGCCCACCCTATCCTTTCCTTTCCAAGATTGGAGTGTTCGGAGAACTGTGCGAAATTGCTTCAAATATGACGTATTTTTTATTATATGCCATGACTAACGTTAACATGCCAGCCTGCTACACGATGGACGTCTGGTACGACGAATCCCGGCGCGGATAAATACTTGTACCTCATTTTACGGGTACTTTCTGCGGTTCCGGAACTACCCAAGCATCAACCAGGCAGCCGACTAGAAATACTTTCGTGAAACCATATTACTATCATAATAACGGACCCCAGGCTCCGCACTATAGCTGAGGATGCAACCCGAAAAGCTGCTTACATGATGACGATGACATGTATTAGTAACACCCACTAAATGGATTTGTTGCCTCGACGTCGAGTCGCTCCACGTCTAGTCGCCAAATAAATATAGGGGCAAATCATACAAATTGATCACACAAATCTGACACCAGTGTCGGCCACTTACACACACGAAAAACTAACATCCCACAAATTAATTAAGTTGTGAACTTGTGTTGTAGGATACTAACTCAACGATCCTTCATTTTATAAAATATTACTTCTATAGATAAATATCAATTATTGATGACATTTATTATAATAATTTGAAGATTGAAGAATGCGATTATAAAAAAATTTTAGGTATTACTAAAGATAAGTATTGTGATTGGAAACCCCATATTGATGATGTGTGTAACATACTAAATAAATTTGTATATGTACTAGTAGCTTAGTAACTTACGTAGAACATCGACTGTACGAACCAGCCTAGTTGCCTATCATGGCTATGTAAGCTCTATACTTAGGTACGGTTTGTTAGTCTGGGGAAATTCAAGCGATATTAACAGAGATATTATTATATTATTATATGTATAGATGAAAGCCAGCTTAGTTTTATAGTGAAAAAATATTTATTTTTTCATTATAAATGTAAGCTTTTTTTGTAATGAAAAAATAAAGTGTCTCACACTTTTGCGCTTTTTCACTAACACGTATTTTCTCTAGGGCATAGAGACGAATAGCAAATATTGAAGTGACGCTACGATGATTAAAAACAATACGTACTTAGTGTATTGAATTTGTATACTACAACAACGCGTGGGCATACCCTAATACCCGATAAAGTCAGTTGTTTTTCGGCATGGTAAGAATAGAGATAGAGTATGTCAGATGATTAGGAAGGACTGTGACGTAAGTTATGAAAATGAAATTTGAAAATGTTATTTATAAACAAAGACGAAAAGCAAAATGCAGGATGAAGGAAACAAGCACCATCGTTACTAATAGTTCGTTACAGTTTTGTGTGTGATGTTGTCATTAGATAAATTTTTCATCGATTTCAAAAAGCAGGAGTTTCTCAATTGTCGATTAAATTTTTATAAAGTAACCTCATTGCTTCATCATTTATAAACTGATATGAAAAAATCTACATACATACAACTATTAAGTCTTTTTCCCTTGCGAGTTAGACAGAGCCCAGGTCTATAAAACCTTAAGGCCACGTTTAGCATGTTGGTGGGCTTGTAGGTGAGAACGGAATCAAAATAGTGATGGGTTGCTAGCCGCATCGCCTATTGACATGATTCCTGACGCGCATTCCCTTGATCGGCTTTTACAATCTGCGCGGGAAGAGAAGCAGCTGGTACATTCTAATAAATAAATAAATATATAGGGACATATCACACAAATTGAGCTAGCCCCACAGTAAGTTGTGAACTTGTGTCGCAGGATACTAACTCAACGATACTATATTTTATAATATATACTTATATAGATAAACATCCAAGACCCAGGTCAATATGAAAAAGATCTTTTTCCATCTTGACCTGACCGGGGATCGAACCCGGGACCCCCGTGTCGCAGGCTGGCGTGTTGACCGCTGCGCCACGGAGCTACGTTTTTTCTATTCTCCCAGACCAACATGGAAGCAAATTTTTATTTTTCATTGATTTAAAAAAGCCGGAGTTTCTCAATTGTAGGTTTTTTTTTATAAAATAATCTCATCGCTTTATTATAAACTCACTAGCTGTTACCCGTGCCTTCGCCCGCGTGATATACAGCCTATGTCCTTCTCAGTACCCTAACGTATGTGTATGCAAAATTTTATGATGATTGGTTCAGCAGATTGGGCGTGAAAGCGTTACAAACAAACAAACAAACTCACTTTCACATTTATAATATTAGTTGGGATGGGATGGGATTGTTGGGATGGGATGGGATGGGATAGTTAGGAAGGATAGGATATGAAAACATTTTTTTTTATTATTATTTCGATGTGCCCTTTAAAATTCATCCAAATCTGTTCAGTAATTTGGTCTATCCCCTAAGGGATAAAGACGTGAAAATAAGTATGTTACTTGACAAACATTATACAGCAACAGCTAGTCACAATTCCTATCTTTGAATGACTTACGATAGATTATCCATACAAAAAAAATCCGGCAGCCATGACTGCTGAGTGAAGTGAAAATAAAACGCATAAACTTGCGAATTGACATGACGCGTGATGCGTCAGTGTACAATTTTATCCCCTACAAAAAGGGCTGCAGTGCCTTTCCACTCGTCACTAGATGATGTCAGTTGAAAAGCTGTTCGTATTCTCGGGCTGAATCACCTCTTCAAGGCTAAGTCGAAGCAAATAAATGCTGCGTAAATTAATGTTGTTACTGTTGTTGTTTTTCGTATGTGTAAGTGGCCTTTACGGTCAGGGATGTCCTCCACTACTACTGTCCGCTAGTTGGAAGTTTGGGTTGACGAGCTCCGTGGCACAGCGGTCAACACGCCTGCCTGCGACACGGATGGTCCCGCGTTCGATCCCCGGTCAGGTCAAGATGGAAAATGATCTTTTTCAGATTGACCTGGGTCTTGGATGTTTATCTATATAAGTATCTATTATAAAATATAGTATCGTTGAGTTAGTGTCCCATAACACAAGTCTCGAACTTACTTTGGGCATGTGGTCTCAACGCCTTAATCGTACGATTTGTTCTCAGTGACTCGCATAGATGGCGCCACTCGAAACTACACAACATTGTATCTACCGTATTGTGAGAATACAAAAACATGCTTCACAAAATATATCTTATTAAAAATCAAAACAATATTTTAGGCTTAATATTTTAAAATGACACCGTATATTTAGTAAGTTATATATTTTTGTATGAGGTGGGCAGTCTATTAGTTAGTATTATATTGTCTTTGCTTTGGGGCTAGCTCAATCTGTGTGATTTGTCCGTACATATTTATTTATTTATTTATGGCATTGGGCACGCGCGCCTGGCCTTTCAATCTGCTACTTTCTTCATCCCAATCCATATAAGCAAGTAACATCATCATCATCATCATCAGGTCCTTTTAAGTCTCCACTGCAGGAGCATGACCCTCTCTGAACTACAAGAGCCATATATTAGCCTGAGCAGTCAGAGGATTTGGCCTACACTCTCCACGCTGGCCAGACGGATTGGAGAGGTCTTTTTGATGTTTATATGCTTTGTTTAGCTTGTGTGTCCTTAGTCGCCTTCTACGACATCCACGGGAAGACTTGGAGTGGCCTATTCTACTCTGCCGGGAATCACACGGCGGGTAGCAAGTAACATCCCAAATACCTTTATCCCGTTCCCCCAGTCCCACAAACTCTTACCTCTTCTTTTAAAAATACGGCTTTGATGGGCAGCAGCGTCGGAACATATATATGTTCCGACGTTGCTGCACCAACCCGTTTGCTAAGCCTATGTCCAGCAGTGAAATTCTTAGTACGACTGAGATACAGATAACGATGCAGTGACCAACGCTGGTGATAGATTTTTCAAGCTGCCTAAAGGCGTCTGACATGGCTTGACGACTGCCAATGATGACAGCCGGTACCAATGGCTTAACTTCGTTCTAAAGCACTGAGGAGCTTGAGATATTTTATGCCACTTGCGGTCACCCATCCGAGTGGGGACTGCACCTGGGTTGCTAAACATGCGTAAGCGCTGATAAAGTTCACGGTCACGGGCCATCGGACTTCTCGGGTATAAAATAAAAGTAATTGACAATCTTTAACATGAGAAAACTGACATTCCGATTTTGACAAAAAATGGGACTATTTGGCAGTAAAAATCTCATCCCAACTAATGTTAAGTATAAATGCGAAAGTGGGTTTGTTTGTTTCTTTGTTACGCTTTCACGCCCTATCTACTGAACCGTACTTCATGAAATTTTGCATACACGTTGTCAGGAGTACTAAAACTAGTTTCTAAATTAATACATGAGGTTTTCATATCGGTTCAAAAATGAAAGAGATATGGCATAACCATCATATTAAAAAATGGCCCGTAGAAGCAAACTTAGATAAGTCAAAAAGCTCTATAATTTTTTGCCAGTAACGATAACTTTGTTTTTCATAGTGTTTGTATGAATGACAAAGTTATTTTTGCGATTTATGAAAACCGGCCAAGTGCGTGTCGGGCCACGCGCAGTGTAGAGTTCCGTAGTTGCAAATGATGACTTTGAGTTCACACTGTTCACACTCGCACCCCACAGTTTAACAACCAAAAACATCTAACAATGAAAAATTTATGAAATTTTACATTTTCGGGTACATTTTATAAGTTGGTTGCCTATAACTTTTTAGTTTGTACTTGGTAGTCAGCTTTGATAGTTTTCCTTTCAACTTCAGTATATATACTACTGCTGTAATTTTTTTCACGTATCCTTATATCACCGTTTAGCAGATATAGGGGGGGGGGGGGGGGGGACATTTACCTCTAACAAAAATTTGCACTTTAAAACCGAATATTTCGGAAACGGATCCCTAAATCGAAAAATGGTGTTGGAAACCTCACAATATTTTTTAAAGACCTATTTAACAATACCCAACACGATTGCTTTGTAAAGAAAAAAATATTACTCGCTCTTTACTTGTATGGGAGCTATCAAAAATTTTTCTACCACTTTTTTGGCATGATTAATTTACATACCCATACCAAATTACAGATTTGTAGTACTTATAGTCTCTGAGTAAAGCCGCGGACGGACAGACAGACAGACATACATGGCGAAACTATAAGGGTTCCTTGTTTACTACGGAACCCTAAAAAGTACAGTCAAATGAGAACTTCCGATGTATTCAATTTAAAAAATGTGAAGTCTAAAAAAGACTATTACAAGTCCAGCCAAGCAAGATTCGTACACAGAACCTTTCGACTCTCTTACCACTACACAATAGCCGCCACTTAAGAGATAATACCCAAGTATTTAATATGTACTACTAAATACTTGTGTATTATCTAGTTATCAACAACTGTATGAAACAAATGAATGGTGTTTACCTCACCCCGCAATCTCAGTAAACATCGCTGCAGATGAAGACATTAGTGTATGTGGATCGTGCACTATAATAAGACAAGATTGTCTGTCTGTACATGTCAATCTTGCACTTACACATTTCTTAGTAAGAGGCTGGTCTCAGCAAAACTAGCGTCACCCGTAATTTTGTTCTTGTACTCATCATCATAAATGAGATCAAATTTAAAAAAATCTACGTCAGTAAATTACTACACTTTTATTACATACATGCATACATACTGTCACGTCTGTATGCCTTGCAGGGTAGACAGAGCCCAGGTTTATAAGAACTAAAGCCACGTTTAGCATGGTGGTGGCGTGAAGATGGAAAAGGGAATCAAAATAGTGATGGGTTGCTAGCCGCATCTAGGCGATGCGGCTGGCAACCCATCATTACCATGATTCCTTAGATTTTCGCCAATTCCCTCGATCGGCTTTTACGATCTGCGCGGGAAGAAAAGCAGCTGGTACATTCTATGTTTTTTCTTTACTCCCAGTCCAACGTGGAAGTTTATTAATAATACAATTTCAAGTAAAGAGAACTGCTCATTATCCAACAGAGGGCGCTTTCGGCGGTAGGTTAATGAGTATTTGTTACAAAAGCAAAATAATGAAAAGTAATACAAAAAATTCTAAAAGTAATTTACTGACGAAATACTGTCGTAGATTTTTCAATTAGCTCGGATTTAGTAGTAAAATAAATAAAAGTGAGGGGTGGCGCTAGTTGGCTGATCTAAGCTCCTTAAGGTCACTCATGCGTTGATATTGAATCTTTACAATGAGTGTCAGCACTGAGACGTCAGGTCTAATAAGCTATTTCTGATTAAAAAACCGGCCAAGTGTGAGTCAAACTCACGCAATGAGGGTTCCGTACAATATGCTTCGTGAACACACACACAATGTTCAAAAATGTTTTATTCAATTGACTAGCGCTATCTAGTGGTGTTTTAGTGAACTATTTCCCTAGGTGAACTTATTATAGTGAGTTTACCACTTTATTTTCAACTGATAGAATTCTTATTATTTTTCCTGTAATCTTCAAGCAATAAACTATATATTGTAATTTTTTGGAAATTTTAGGCCCAGTAGTTTCGGAGATCAGGGGGGGGGGGAATGGTCAATTTTTGCCTTCTTTCGTGAATAAAATCATAAGTATTGATTTTACCCGAACAAAAAAAAAATATTTTTGAGATCCTCATAACAAGCCCTTTCATTTGATATATAACACGGTAAGGTTTGCAAAACTTTTTTTAAACATTTTATATTTGGACCCCCTAAACTGACCCTTATTTAAAAAAAATATATATTTACTTTGCACATCCGTGTTTGGGTCATAGGTTTACACCATCTTACTAAATTTCATTTAATTTGGTTCAGTAGATTCGGAGAAAATCGACTGTGACAGACGGACGGACGGACAGACAGACGCTCGAGTGATCCTATAAGGGTTCCGTTTTTCATTTTTTGTACGGAACCCTAAAAAGAATATAATATTATTTTTAACAAAAAAACGAAAGTGACTTCAACCCTATACTTGAGTAAGTGTACAAACTGGAACTAAAAAGTAGGAAAAAGAATAAAATAGAAATAAGTTTAAACCGAACGGCATCCGTGTACTCAATTTTTCGGGATCCCTCTATTAGAACAATGGGACCACCTAGAGGGTGCAACCTTTCAGAGACAAATACAAAGAACAAAGAATTTCTTAAATCGGTCCAGGCGTCTTCGAGAAATTGGGTAACATACATAGAACATACATAAGAAAAAAAGAGTCCAACGAATTGAGATCCTCCTCTTTTTTTTAAAGTCGGCTAATAAACGAACAAACTGACAGACAGCTGAATGATCCCACAATCATCACCATCATCAGGTCTTTTTAGTCTCCACTGCAGGAGCACGACCCTCTCTGTACTACTAGAGCCATATATTAGCCAGAGCAGCACTGCTTATGTACGAAAAACTCAGAGTGCGAATCTAACTGATGTGAGTCTGACCTTACTTGCCCGTTTTTAGTGTTACGAGCCCCAATTGGTAAAAACAGGACCCAATTCACGAGACTTCATTGTCCGACCCTCTGTGGTCTATCACCAGGCTGTTTCTCTTAGAACCGTGATAGCTAGACAGTTGACATTTTCACAGATGATGTATTTCTGTTGCCGCAATAATAACAAATTATAGTAAAAACAGAATAAAATAAATGGGTATTTAAGGGTGGCTTTCATGCAACAAACGTAATTTTTTCCCGTTTTTTAATCGATATTAATAGTGGCGGTGGTAGAAGCTTGAAATATTCACAGAACATTAAGTTTTATATTCGCTTTAAAATAAACAATTAAATCAAATTAAATATAAATATTCAAAGGAGCTATACAGCAAACGTGATTTTTTTACCTTTTTGCTCGATAATCTGATGTTGTATAGGCAATGATACGGAACCTTGCGTACACGAGTCCAACCTACACTTGCGTCAAATTTGCATGTGGTTCTCTTTCCGATAAGTTGATGATTAAGAATGTAGCTCTTCACTGTGTCATTTTGTGGATATAAACGCACGCAATTATATTTTTAGAAGGAAATAATTTGATACATAAGTACATATTATCACGTCTTTACCCCTTGTGAGGTAGACAGAGACCCAGGTCATATAACCCAAAGGCCACGTTTAGCGTTTCAGTAGGCGTTAAGGTGGAAGTTGCAATCAAAATAGTGATGAATGAATACCAATCCCTTGACCGGCTTTTGTGGTCTACGCGGATAGAAAAGCAGCTGGTATTCAATGCTTTTCGTTTTTTCCCAAACCAGCAAGTCATTTCATACAAAAGTGACTATCTTTCTAATATGAAAATTAAGCTTGTCGTACGTAAAAATTTACACTAGTCTATGGCCAATTATACACACGAAAAAGAAAGAACAAACAATTTTATTTGATAAATAAAAATAAATAAATAAATAAATAAGTCTTACCATGGGAATAATCCGGCTAGGGCTATGGACGATTTTTTTAAAATATATGGCTATGACCTAGCATCTCTATCACCACAAACTAAGAAGAAGATACTGGTATCAGACGACCGACTACTTAATATTTTCTCTAGGTAATAGAGACCATAGATAATTACTGGAGTGAGGGTAAAGATGACTAAATATAATACAAATTCAGTTTATTTTTCTTTTGGGGGCCATTAATTCAAATTCAATTGACGCGTGTTTCGACATTTAAATCCATGAGCAGTTTTTCGGCAGTGTCTATTATTGCGACGTGATATTAACTAGGAAATATAATTATTTAATTTGTATTATGTCAATTAAGCACATCACGTCTTAAGGGTACGTGCCAATGATTTTGCTGTCTTTATGTTAAATGGCACGTTCACCCCTACTACTGTATTATTACTTTTGTATATAAGTTATTGATATTCTTAAATAAATTATTCCTATTTTACCGGTCACTGTGGTTTTAATTAAAACTTCTCGCCATAATTGGTGACCCCGACGTGATCAACGTGATTCTGCCACAGTAATCCGACGGTCGACGAAGTTCTTCGAGTACGCGAATCGAACGTGCATATTTTCACCGGCTTCCCACAAGCGGGTCTCACCGGTTTGAAAATTCAAGAAGCACATTTATCTCCATTGAAGATACCGTCGAAATGGCTCCAGTCACACCGGTAAAAGGAATCAACATCGCCGCCTCTCAAGACACATCGTTTGACTCCTGCACAGATGTCGTGGCCTCTATCACCATAGCTGAACGGTTGCCGGAATTTTGGAAAGATTCGCCTCGGCTATGGTTTTCACAGTTCGAAGCCATCGTAGCACCCCAGAAACAAGGAGACGACTACAAATTCAACGCAGTGGTGTCCAAGCTTCCAAAAGATGTAATACACCAGGTCAGCGATATTTTAGTTAATCCACCATCTGAAAACAAGTATGCTGCAATAAGAGATCGGCTTATTAATTGCTATGAAGAAAGCGAGCACCGCCGATTTCATAAGTTACTTGCGGAGATGGATTTGGGCGATCAGAAGCCTTCGCAATTATTACGGCGAATGAGGGAAGCAGGAAACGGCAAGATAAACGAAGATACTATTAGACTGCTATGGCTGAGACAACTTCCTCCCTCGGTTACCACTGTTTTGGCGGTCACAGAACAATTATCGCTGGAAAAGTTAAGCGAAATGGCCGATCGGATAAACGAAAACATGCAGTTTAATAAAAACGTTCAAAGTACCTACGCCACCGATGTCAATTTAATAACACATATGACATCACAGTTAGCGTCATTGAAACTGGAGATCGCTGAGCTACGTAACGAGCGCCGTTTTAGCCGACGGGACAACTTTAGGTATCAGCGGTATGGCCGGTCTAGGTCACGGTCGCGTGGACGTTCGTCATCAAGGTTGTGTTTTTATCACCAGCGTTTTAAGAAGAGGGCTCATAGATGCATCCAACCTTGTGCTTGGAAAAACGAGGAGCAGCCGTCGGAAAACTAAAATTTGCACAGAATGAGGCGGATCTCTGTGCTCTTCAACCCTCCAAACGCCTAACTATTACCGACTCAAACAGTGGTTATAGATTTTTAGTGGACACGGGAGCAAATTGTTCAGTATTAACCAAAGACGCACAGGGCAAAGAGAAAGCAAGTGATTTTAAACTTTATGCTGCGAATGGAACAATTATCGATACTTATGGCGAGAAAACGATGACGTTAAATTTGGGTTTACGACGTAATTTTACGTGGACATTTATCATTGCCGATGTCAAGATGCCAATTTTAGGAGCTGATTTTTTGGAGCACTATCGTTTACTGGTGGACATATCTGGAAGAAGATTAGTAGACAAGATTACAGAGCTGAAGACGCCTGCAAACTTGGATAAATCAAATTTCCCTTCTGTTCGCTCCATTGATGGCGGTTTACAAGACAACGTAAAACAACTGTTGGAAAAATACGAAGATATTACTCGGCCGATGTCAATCAGAAAACCCGTTAAACACAACGTTCAACATCACATCATTACAAAAGGCCCACCAGTATTCGCCCGCGCTCGCCCGCTGCCGCCAGACAAGTATAAAGCAGCCAAAAAGGAATTCCAGGAATTGATTAATATGGGTATTTGTGAACCTTCTAACAGCCCATGGGCCAGTCCTTTACACATGGTTAAGAAGAAAAATGGCGAATGGCGTCCTTGCGGTGATTATCGTGCGTTGAATAAAATCACAGTTCCAGACAGATATCCTCTTCCCAGGCTATTGGATTTTTCGTATATTACGAGTGGAAAGAGCGTATTTAGCAAAATTGATATCAGGAAGGCCTACTACTGTATACCAGTTGCTGAACCTGAAAAAACTGCCGTAATATTGCCTTTTTCGTTGGTGCAGTTCCGGTTTATGCCGTTTGGATTGCGCAACGCTGGACAAACTTTCCAAAGATTTATGGATTCCATTTTCCGAGATCTGGATTTTATATACATATTTGTTGACGATATTTTGATTGCCTCACGGGACGAAGAAGAGAATCTCAAGCATCTGGATATAGTGTTCAAACGACTGAGTGATAATGGCATTACGATTAATCTGAGCAAATGTGAGTTTCTCAAGAGCGAGTTAGACTTTCTTGGTTATCATATAGCGAGCCAAGGGATGAAACCGACTCAAGAAAAATCACAGGCAATTATTGATTTTCCTAAACCAAAGACGGTCAAGGAACTACGTCGTTTTCTGGGCATGGTCAATTTCTACAGGCATTTAATTCCCCGTGCCGCTAAGCATCAAGCCCCACTTAATATATATTTGAGGAACTCAAAGAAGAATGACGTCACACCGATCAAGTGGAATCCAGTCTCTGAAGAAGCTTTTCAGTTATGCAAACAAGATCTGCGAGACGCCGCTACCGTAGTTTTTCCCGATGCCAACGCAAAGATTGCCTTAATGACGGACGCTAGTCTCAAGTGTGCCGGCGCAGTCCTCCAACAAAGAGTCAATGGATATTGGAAACCAATTTCTTATTTTTCCAAAACATTTTCCGAGGCGCAAATGAAATATTCTACCTACGATAGAGAGTTACTCGGTATATACATGGCCGTGAAGCATTTTCGAAGATTAATTGAAGGACGTGTTTTCACAATTTACACCGATCATAAGCCATTAATGTATGCGTTCGACAAGAAGCCTAGCATTGATGAGAGCCCCAGGAGGATACGATACTTGGATTACATATCGCAATTTTGCACCGATATACGTCATGTAGACGGGGACAGGAACGTCGTTGCCGATGCCTTATCAAGAGTGGTGGAAACAATAACACTTCCGCAAGTTATCAATTTTTCGGATTTAAGGAAGGCCCAAGAAAAAGATCCCGAACTGCAACAGCTACAGAAGAATAAATCATTACGCATTTCGCTTGTTCGCTCATCGCATTCTAACGACAAGATATACTGCGACGTATCAACTGGAACTGCTCGTCCATATTTACCTCAAGAATTCAGGAAACTAATTTTTAACAGCTATCATAATTTGAGCCACCCTGGAAAAAATGGAACGAGAAAATTAATTGGAAAAAATTACATATGGGCGAGAATGAATGCGGATATAAATAAATGGAGTGAGTCATGTCTACAATGTCAACAAGCGAAAGTGCATAGACATACGATATCGCCACTGGGGAAATATTTGCCCGCGAAGCGCTTTTCTCACGTGCACATTGATATTGTTGGCAAATTACCGACGTCTCAAAATAAACAATATTTAATAACTATGATCGACAGATGTACGTCATGGCCAGAAGCTTTTCCTGTTTCCAACATCACAGCAGAGACAGTTGCAAAGACAGTTTACGAAGGGTGGATTGTACGTTTTGGATGCCCGGATTACATTACATCCGACCAAGGAGGACAGTTTGAATCTGAAATTTTTAGAGAACTTTCCAAACTAATGGGAATCGACAAATTACGCACTAGTCCCTATCACCCAGAAGCAAATTCAAAAATTGAACGTTTTCACAGGAGCTTAAAAGCTGCGTTAATAGCAAGAACAAATACAAAAAATTGGACAAAAGAATTGCCTTCAGTACTGTTCGGACTCCGCTCCAGTTATCGACAAGACACTGGTTGCTGCGCCGCCGAACTCGTTTATGGGACTACCATTAAGTTACCAGCAAGTTTTTTTGGAGAAGAACCCAGGATTACCTACCCTGAATGTATTCAGGAGATTAAAGAAAATATTAATAGAGTCATTTCTGTGCCAACAAGAGAAAGTACAAACGGGAATATATTCGTTCACCCCCGACTAAAGGATTGCACTCATGTGTTCCTGCGATGCGACAGATTACGCCCCAGTTTATCACCACCATATGAAGGTCCATATTTGGTAATTCGAAGAAACGAAAAGGTTTTCACTATAATTCGTGACGACAAGGAAATAACAGTATCTATAAACCGTCTGAAGCCAGCATTTTTAATAAATCAGTCTGGAGAAACAAGCGAACGTGAGATCAATAAGCAAGATGTTGAGTGTCCGCAAGAGATAAAAATCACACGTTCGGGGCGAGAATCACGAAGAACCGTAAGATTCAAGATATAAAAAGCTAATTAGTGATATACAATGTCGTAGTATTTATCCATCATCCTTCCGAGCAGCATTCATCCACGATGGGGTCTTCCTCGAGTCACCAAAACGAGCAGATTAACATGGTGCAAAATATCAAGAATCCGCAAGAAGATCTATCAAAAAGTGAAAGACTTTCAGAACTGCTGGAATCCATTCAGCAAGTGCAGTACTGGGCCGGCGCCATCACCTCCGCATTCGTAATAATTGTCATCATTCTGCTGGTCCGGCGGCTATGGACTTGGTACGGGCATTGGATAGAGAGAAGGATACAGAAGGCAAATGCAAATGTTTAAAGAGGATGATGGAGTGGGACTATGGAAATCGCATCAACACACAGCGGCAAGTTCAACGTGAGTTCAACATTACTACGAGTATTATAACGATTTTAAATGCAGACAAGCACAAATACCGAGCCTGGGAATTGCCTACACAGCGTTTCTCCGCGCGTGCGACTCGTGCCACACACAAGTCATGAAGTATCAAGTATCATTTTTATTGCTGATTAAGATATTTATGTTCATTTGTTATTTCTATTTATAGATATTCATTCTTTGTTTTGTGATTGTTATAATTTTGTCTAAGTTTAATATTTTTTGTTACATTATTTTTGTTTTTTTCTAAAAGGGGGAATACTATTGCGACGTGATATTAACTAGGAAATATAATTATTTAATTTGTATTATGTCAATTAAGCACATCACGTCTTAAGGGTACGTGCCAATGATTTTGCTGTCTTTATGTTAAATGGCACGTTCACCCCTACTACTGTATTATTACTTTTGTATATAAGTTATTGATATTCTTAAATAAATTATTCCTATTTTACCGGTCACTGTGGTTTTAATTAAAACTTCTCGCCATATCTATGACAACCACTACAATGTGTGCTCGACACGTGTCCACACCCCCACTTAGAGTGCTCCGTAATCAGAGCTGATGACGGGTCATCGCGGCGATGATGACCCGTCATTAGCCATGCATGCTATGTGACGCGTGCTCGCGCCGACACAAATTGGCGGGCAAACTCACCGTTCTACGCACGTGCTATACTATACACGCCCGTACAAATTCGTGGCTTGATTCTTTGTAATCACTTTTCAACACCCGATGTAAAAATTTATAGCGTGCAACTCCAGCTTTTCGACTCTGGACGTAATGTTGATCTTCTTACGTAACATTGAACTCGATAACACATAAAGCTGCTTAACATCATCACTTCGTGTAGGTGACACGCTCTGTCGACCGTGCGCACCCTGGTGTCAGAGTTCTTCGGAACCGCCTCTCGGCCTCTGACGTGGTTCCTTTAACGACTGCATGATAGCAGCCGGGACCAACGGCTTAACGTGCCTTCCGAAGCACGGAATCATCTTTCTGGAAACACTTTGGAAACGACTTAACAAAGTATGTTTCCCGTGGGTATCGAACCCACGACCTCCGGGTCAATAAGGCAAACGCCTTAACCACTGGGCCACAGAGGCTGCTTGTCAGGATCTTAGGACGCAGCAAATGGTTAGGTCCGATTCTGGCAAAGAGGCTTTTCCACGTTTTCTCTCCACTTTGATAAAGCCCTCATCCTCTGCCTGTCCTCGTAGCGGTATTGGTGGAGGGAGCAGCGACGGAACTCCCTCTTGTTGTTTCCGGTTTTCTCCATCGGTTCGATAGGCCGAATTTGATAGGCGGTCGGCTGGTAGCATCAGCATACCCATGACGAGGGTTTTATTTCAGATGGTTCCCATCTTGTCGCGATGGGGGGGCTCTAGTAGCCGCGGTCTCGCAACCCACGGTGAAGCTAAGAGGAACCGGGCGGAAGGCGCTCGAGAAGGGTCTGGGCACCCACCTCGCGCCTGACGTAGAGACAAGTCCACAGTCGTAGTAGGGGTCGCGGGGGAAGAGGAGTGCCGGTATTCCGGTGCGCCGCTCTCCCTGTCCTCCGCGACCAAGCGTGGCCGTGGCGCTTGGCGCGGCATCGGTGGGGCCGCAGGGCAAGAGGAGTGTCGGTATGGCGATGCGCCGCTCTTCCTGTCCTCTGCGGCCGATATGGAGATGGCCTTGATCAGTTTCTGCTGCTCCGTGATCTGTGGTCTGCGGCGGCGGAGACTGATCAAGGCAAAAGTAAGCGCCAGTTGAGTGACGGAGGCGGGACTTCGTCACTTGACAGATGGCCCTCGAGTTGGAGGGGCGTGCTCGGGTGTCAGGCACGTCCTCCGGGGGCGGGTTGTCGCGGCCAGGGGCCTATGAGCCCTTCACCGCGATAGCCCGCCCGGTGTAGGTGGCCGCTCCGATCCCTCTGCTGTCCTATGTGACTGAGGGGGAGTCGTGAGTGTGCCTTGGAGGAGTCGTTAAGCGACCGCCGCGTCGGGGCTGTGGAGCGAGAGTAGCACACGCCCCCGGCACATAGCGGCTCAGTAGTGAAAAAAAAGGGGTGGAAGTGTTAAGGGCATAACGCCGCAAGTAACTTCGGAGATAGCGTAGCACACCTCCCGACACCCCTGAGTAGCCCCACACCGGTGTTGCCCCTTTTGCCGGCAGCCGGCAGTAATTTGTCAGTGTCAGCTAGCAGTAAATCTTTACAGGTGAAGGTCTCCAGCAGAGCATTTGGAATTCGCACCAAATATGAATTGAAATTCATACTGTGACGCGATCCCAATGTTACGACCCTAAGTTGAGCTTCGTCTTTACTCTCATGTACTCTACCAGATTCACTCTTTGTGGGGTAAAGGCGGGACACATAGAGTAAAGTCGTCGGGACGGCAGCGCGCAGGAACATATTAGATAGATAGATAATGTTTTTATTTGGACATCTGTATCTCACAAATACATACCCGTAAAAGTAAACAACATAACAGTAAACATACAAACAGAATCTTAAACTAGGCATGCATCTGTGTGCCGCAGTAGCGCAAAAGGCCTACAGCTCAGAACTATGTTACTCGGTGAGAGCAACTGCTCATTTTCAGTTGGCACCCTTGAGAAAGCACGCACATATTAGGGCTACTGAGTGCAGTACCGCACTTATTTCTGCACGCAGGCTTCTTCCGCTTTCGTACTTCTTTGGTGAAGCCCTCATTATCGACAGGTCCCTTATCAGGAACTAGTTCAGGAGCAGCTACCAATACTGGTGCCGACTCCATCTGATGTTTGCTCCATGCGAAAAATGATAGTGGAATTTTGTCTAATCTAATCTTGCTACTACGAAAACCTTCTTGATGATTCCGAATCTAACTTGATCACTTTTCTATCGTTTTCAGTTTTAATATTTATTTAAAATCCGGTTGCATAATCATATGCCTATTAAAAATGACATCTTTAAAAACACTGTTTAAGCATTTATTTACCTTGAGTTACCAACCAAAATAGTTGAAATGCTTAAGTGCATTAATATGTTTGTTACGCCTAACCATTACGATTGACAGTAGTAAATTGTATGTTGTATCAAGGTGTATGTTAACATTGTCAGGAGGAGAGATGAGAGGTCCTAAGCAGGCGATAACGCGGGCGTAAGCTTATTTATGTTGTGTGGGCGATGGTACTGCTTACGACTGAAAATGAGAACATTTTTTTTCTTAGCGTTTATGTCAAAAACGGCCACTTTTGGCGAAAATGCAAAGTAAAGCTTCACTTAAACACTTTAAACGGTAAACAGTACTTCATAAAATAGTTTGATTGCTTATATCTAGGGCCTCGCATAACAAATTGTTATTGATAACTCCGTTTTCTTTCAATTAGTTTATTAAAAATGGGGACAGCACTGGTCCCCGAAAAGTTCATGCTTCCCAAAGAAGTACGAACCGGCAAGTGCGAGTCCGATTCGCAAAATTTTAGGAACCCTTAATTGTTGTAAAGGGGAACCTATAAAGAAACGTAGATGAAGAGAGGTCCGATGAGAAGAGGTACTTACCCATGATACCTCCATCGCAGCGTATTCATCTCCGCGGCACCACGCTTCTCTTCCTTATAAATTACAGGTCTAGTGATGGATTATAATATACGTATATCCATCTCTTTAGTCCAACCAGCATTTTTGTGCCTCTCAAGCCACTTCCCACGCTTTGCAGGCGGTTATGAGGGCTTTGATGTAGCTATATGTTCAATTTAACTCATTTATTCCATAACAATAAACAATTGTGTCAAAATGCTTATCCTAAATTACATAGTTAACTCTATAAGATGTACGTATTAATCTAAATTACAAAATACGTCCTTGGACACGTGGAATACAAATCCCAGATATATAACTGATCTTAACGCACGACTACGTTTTTGCCTATGCGTGATGTTAGGGGATCTATCAATAGGTCTACCTAACGTTTAGTGTCTAAAAACCAGCCTAGTAAAAGTCCCACTCTCACACCGAGGGTTCCTTACTAAAATTATATAAGTAGATATTTTAAGAAATCAAAGATTTTCTTTTTTCAATATCTTTCCTTTACTTGTGCTATAAGGAATTGCTTCTTGCCTAGTTTCATGATTCCAGGTCACCGGGAAAAAGGTACCTTACAGGTTTAATTTTTAGATTGAACTATCATCTACAACTAATTTAATCATGTATTATTGCAATGACAAAAAATTTGGCTTATTAAGCTACAAATGCAGACGGTAATTGTGATATTATTTCAACTTCATATCTCCACTAATCTCCATGTCTCCACTTATCCCTTTAAAAAGGCCTTGACAGATGAATAACCAACTGATCCTATAAGGATCCAAATTATGGAACCCTTTGAAGGCAGGTGTTTAGCTGCCCTCAAAAGCAAGGTTTGATACGGAAGAATTTCTTATTTAAATTAGAGCGAGATAGCGTAGTATTTATTTGACGCCTTGACATCTTAGGTATCGTTAAAACTTCTGCCAACGTAAGTAAACTATTAAAAATAAAACATTTCCAAACACGCGACCAGCTAAGCTTTGTGCTTATAGCAAAAAGGCCGAGCACGGCGCTGGTGTTCAACTGCATGGATAAAATGTGGATATTAAATGTTGACTAGACAAAGCTTTCAGACCTCTAGAGTAATCAACAAAAGAAAAGTAAATCTCGAAGGTATGCAGAACTCTAGAAAAATATAATAAGTTTTTTCAATTAAATATAACAAGGCAAAACAAAACCCATTAAAAACTTGTCATGTTTTCTTGTATCACAAGGAAACCATTAGCAAAAATGTTTATGAAAATATTTTAGACTACAGTAAAATCTTACTGAATCGACACGACACACTTGAAATTCCTCGGAAGTCTTTCATTTATTTTAAATACTTACTACGCAAAACGCTGTGTGGCCTTTCGGGTACTACACTCTCAAATCTGTTGTCCGCTTAGTATTTAGCTCCGAAGTCTGTCCCTTTTTTCCGGTTTCTGAAGAAGTCTACAACGTTCTGAACTTAGCTGAAGAACTGTGAAAGAGTGCGTCTCTATCAACAAATCAAAGAATCAAGAACAATCTATAAAAAGTGTCGAGGAAAAACAAGAAGAGCGGAATTAAATAACAGGATACCAGATTGGTATTCCAGTGGTACTGAGCACGGAAGTTGGCGCGTGTTGGAGCTGGTGCTTTGAGGTCGATCTCGATCGCGCTGTTCTCAAGCCCAAACTTGACTCCAACCGTGACGACTTGCTACTTTGGTCCTTGCTTCTTAGCTACTGACTATATTAGATCTTGGAGCAAACAGATATTTCCATAGTATACAATTCTTGCGACAAGGCTAGAATATTTGATAGATATAATATCATGACTACCAGTGTCACTGTACAATAGTGCCTCAGGAACAGATGGACAGTTGGTAAACGACGGAGGATCAGGAAAAGACTAGGGGGAGTGAAAGGAATTCGGTCGGTGTGCTATTTAGTAGGAAGATGGAAGTTTTGTTCAAGTGTATGGCAGCACTTTTGCTGGCCAGTACCGCATGCGCTGATTCAAGTAAGTATCATCGTGTTATTAATGTTACCTTTTTTGACGGCATCTTCTATGCTATTTTAGTTTTCAGCCGAGACAAATATATTTTCTCAATCATTATTAATAATTGAAGTGATGAACGAGGTGAAACTTACACAAAAAAATATAGTGTTTCGCGTGAATATGCCAATTTACCTATCTGTTGGGTAGTTTTATACAGATACAACTAATATTTTAGGTACGATTTAAAAGACTCCAGAACATATCTGATAAAATATTAAAGATCTAAGGTTTGAATTATTGTTATAGACAAGTCTCTGCCATAATTAGTGTGCCCAGGGTCCAGTGTAAGACCTTACCAGCTCTGAAGTTTTGAAATTTTGTTTTAGGGTTCCGTACAAAAATTGAAAAACGGAACCCTTATAGGATCACTCGTGCGTCTGTCTGTCCGTCCGTCCGTCTGTCACAGCCGATTTTCTCCGAATCTACTGAACCAAATTAGGTGAAATTTGGTAAGATGGTGTAATCCTATGACCCAAACACTGATGTGCAAAGTAAATAAATAATAATCTACTAAATTGGAAACATGAACTTAAGGACATAGAATCTAAAATTAGCTCAGCCTGTTATGTATTAAGAAGTTTAAGAGACGAAGTTGATATTGAACATCTGAAATTAGTGTATTACCTATGCTTTGATAGAGTCGAGATTTAGATATAGTATATTATGTTGGGGATCTAGTTATGGGTATAATTTGAAAAAGGCTTTTGTTCTACAAAAAAGGGCTATTAGAATTATGACCCGTATAAGACAACAAGAATCGTGTAAAGAAAAATTTATCAAACTAGGTATATTGACGATCCCAAGCCTATATATTCTTGTGCTGTTGTCACATTTTGCAAAACATATTAATGACTATGAAACTAGAGAAGAACGACAGCTAAGAGAAAGCAGTAGGAGAAAAGACTTTTTACTACCAATAGTCCCAAAGTTGGAGATTGTCAAACATAGCGCTCATTACTCGGCAATAATATACTTCAATAAGTTACCAATTGACATAAAAGAATTAATATATAATAAACAATTTGAAAAAAAATTAAAGGCATACCTTCTGGAAAAATGCTATTATAGTACAGAAGATTTCTTAAATGGCAGATAGATTTTTAATTGACATATGGTGGAATTGATATTTAATGTCCATTAAATATGTACATATTACATTATACATTGTGAAAAATTAAAATTATTGTATAATTACCTAATAATTGTCCAATTATTAGGTAATCATACAATAATTTTAATATGTATGAAATACATATTAAAATTATTGTATAATTTTAATATGTATTTCAATTAGAAGATAAGTTAGGTATAAGTTTGTAATTTCGACACAATGTATAATTGTTTAAGAAATAAATGACTATGACTATAAAGATTTTTTTGAAATAAGGGTCATTTTCAGGGGCCCAATTACAAAATTTAAAAAAAAAGTTTTGCAAACCTTACTGTGTCATATATCAAATGAAAGGGCTCATTATGAGAATCACAAAAATATTTTTTTTGTTCGGGTAAAATCAATACTTTTGATTTTATTCACGAAAGAAGGCAAAAATTGACCATTCCCCCCCCCCCCCCCCCCCCCTGATCTCCGAAACTACTAGGCCGAAAATTTTGAAAAAATTACAAAATGTAGTTCATTCCTTGAAGATTACAGGAAAAATAATAAGAATTCTATCACTTGAAAATAAAGTGGTAAACTCACTATAATAAGTTCATCTAGGGAAATAGTTCACTAAAACACCACTAGATAGCGCTAGTCAATTGAATAAAACATTTTTTCGCATTGTGTGTGTGTACACGAAGCATATTGTACGGAACCCTCATTGCGCGAGTTTGACTCACACTTGGCCAATTTTTTTTTCATCCAGTATCTGAGGAGTTGTATTACCGCGCTCCGAAGCTGTTCCATATGGACGACTACCAACGCTGTCTCTATGAGGGCGCCACCTACTGCAAGGGCGTGTTCGAGCTTTGGCCGGAGGGGCCCAACGACTTGTACGATGAGCTCAAGGTAGGCTTCGACCTCAACCACTTCACGGGAGCGTCACCTACACCATGATGTTCGAGCTGTGGCCGGAGGAATTTAACGCCTTGTACGATGAGCTCAAGTTGGCTTCAACCACTGCCACTTATCGAGGGTGGCACCTATTGCAGGGGCGTGTTGAACTTGTTTTCCCAATGACTTGTACGTACGGTACGATTAGCAAGCTTTTTTTTATCTTACAGATAAAACAAACGAGTTTAAAAAAACTACTGAACCGATTAGATGAAATTAAAATGACACGTACATGTATGAGAGTTATATACCCTTTACAAATACGCAGTTTCCATATCAGTCCAGGTGACCTCAAGTAATGCCATGTCGAGGGAACAAACTTAAATAAAAAGAAACCATATATCCCGACTAATTGAGAACCTTTTTTTTTTTTAATAAAACATTTGGCATGGAGCCTACTGTTAAATTTTTTTCACAAGACGTTTCTTCATTCTTCCTATCAGAAGATAAGAAGTGGTTCCTTCTTTTCTAGATAACCAAATTAAAAGTCCTTTGATTTCTGAAACCGTAACTGAGTTTGTTCTGAAATGCTCCTAACAACACCTATATCGCCCGTCGTGCAACTTTAATCATGTAAATTTACTTCTATGTGATCCATGTTTTTGCATCGTAAGTAAGTTGTATATGGGCAAAAACATTTGGTTGAATACCTTACTCTTAAGTCTTAAGGCACTGTAATAGTTGAGATTAAAGTGCTGTCTTAAACATCAGGAATTTGTATTACGATGACGTTCTAATACAAGCACACTCATACACACCCCAAGAACACACCCCGACTGATGCATGTAACTTACAATACCTTTTGGGTCTGAAGTTAAAGATAAATCAACGTTTCAGAGTCTAAAGGAGTCGAATCGATACCTGCTGAATCGTACGCTGCTGCACCGTGCGATATGCCTGAACTTCTGCGACAGGCAGGAGCACGAACCGCCCGCCGAGTGGTTTGAGCGTTGCGTTGACCGCTCCATGCATCAGTACGGGCTGCGCGCGCGCATGCAGCGGCTCCACTACTGCAAGAGCAAGGACAACCCCGGCACGAGGCCTGTGGACTGGATTGACCTCTTAGTCGCTGCGTTAATAATCATCATCCTACTGCTCAATGTCGTTGGGACGATCTATGACCTCATCAGGAATCCTGACAAGAAACGTAAGTACCGGTATTTAAAATTAATCAGGTAGGTTTAGCCCTGGCGATTTCTCTAAATCAGAAAGAATATCTCATAGAATAGAAAACCAAATACACCGTACGTACAAGTGATTTGAGTGTCGCCAGCCATATAGCTATACGTATCTAATCTGTTTTATTTTGTAGGTTATTTATGCATTTATGATGCTATACTGATATACTCCTATTAAATTATGAAATAAGATATGGGGAAGAAAGCTCCTGCCAGCATGGAATTTTTTCCCTTGTCTTAATTTCAAATTTAATACTTTTTAATTGAATAAGAGAGTATATCGTGTGCCTTCCTGTGAACTTTAGCGATGATATCGCTTCCAACTGGTCGTATAGAAAATCTCTTGGGAGAGGCTTATGTCCAGCAGAGGATTTCTTGCGGCTGAGACGATGTTATGTATTGGTTTAATATCGCGCATATTGTTTTCAGCCAACCGCTTCCTCATTGTTTGGTCGCTGCGGGACAACTGGAACCGCCTGGCCCACAAGACGGGGGACGAGAGGCTGGACGCGCTCGCGCCCATCCACGCCATCAAGTACGTATACTGGTCACATTTTAATCGGAAGAATGCTTATTTCTTGTTTGTTCTTTAAGTTTCTGGTGTCAGATTTTTCAAGCAACTTATAGCCATCTGACAAAGCTCCATAACTAGCATCGATGATGACACTTCCATTCTGGTTTGGGAGAAAAGAATAAACATAGAATATACTAGCTGCTTTTCAAAAGCTGGTCTGGGGTTTCCGCGGTTTTACGCAGAGACTATAAGTACTAGAAAGTTGTAATTTGGTATGGGTATGTATATTAATCATGCCAAAAAAGTGATAGAAAAAAAACTAGAAAAAAATTTTTTTTTGGGTAGCTCACATACAAGTAAAGTGGGGGAGTAATTTTTTTTTTTTTCTATTTACCTATCTTGTGGAGTATCGTTAAATAGGTCTTTCAAAAATATTGTGAGGTTGAGAACACCATTTTTCGATTTAGGCATCCGTTTCCGAAATATTTGATTTTAAAGTGCGAATTTTTGTTAGAGGTAAGTGTCCCCCCCCCTGTATCTGCTAAACGGTTATATATAGATACGTGAAAAAAATTACAGGAGAAGTATATACTGAAATTGAAAGGAAAACTATCAGAGCTGAGTACAAAGTACAAATTAAAAAGTTATAGGCAACCAACTTATAAAATGTACTCGAACATGTAAAATTTCATATAATTTTCGTTGTTAGATGTTTTTAGTCGTTAAACTGTGAGGTCCGAGTGTGAACAGTGTGAACTTTAAGTAGTCATTTGCAACTACGGAACTTTACACTGCGCGTGGCCTGACACGCACTTGGCCGGTTTTTGGTGTGTTTGATAGCTTGATCGAAGTACTAACTACTAGCTACAGGTCTGTTCATTTGGACTTACTTTTTAGTCCTATCAGTAGATCCGTAACGGTATACTTATAATTAGATATAGATAACATCCAAGACCCAGGCCAATTAAAATAGATCGTTTTCCGTCATGACCTGGCCGGGGATCGAACCCGGGCCCCTCGTGGGCTGGCGTGTTAACCACTGCACCATGGAGGCTGTCGTCATTAAACTATTATGTTGCAGAGCGCACCAAACCGGCATGGTGGTCTTCGCGCACACGCATTTCGCCATGTTGATGCTCCATCATGCGGACGACAGGCAGACAGACGAAGTTTGTGCATTTTTATTCATAATCCAAGACTTTCCGTGGATGTCGTAGAAGGCGACACAAGCAAAGCAAAGCTTATAAAATCAAAGAGACCTCTCCAACCCGTCTGGCCAGCGTTGAGAGTGTAGACCAAATCCTCTGACTCTTCTGGTCACTATACGGCTTGGTAGTACAGAGAGGATCGAGCTCCTGCAGTGGAGACTAAAAGAACCTGATGATGATGGTCTACATATAATAAAGGCGAAACACACTGACCGGCAGGCTTTGACCAGCGCACTTGTGCGGCAGGATATCCACCGGAGTTTTATGAATGACTTGCTCATCGTAGATTGACGTAGAGTCGGGGGTGACTTGCTCAACGTAGAGTCGGGGGCAGATACCCTGACCCCAGGTTTCAGGGTTCAGGTTGATGTGCCCCCGACCGCACGTGTCTTCGAGCAACACGGCGGTGTGTGGCATTGAGCTAGACGTTTTGAACATGAAAACGAAAATCTTTTGTTCCGTAAACAAGCCTGACATTAAGAAAAAATATCAAGTACTACATACATTTTAGGTCAGTAGGTATAGCATACAATTGAAAAGCTCAATAACTTTTCTCGATTTCAGACTTGGTTACTGAAAAAAGGTGTTCGATTCCATGTAGAGAATGTGAATTTAAATTATTGGAGTGACTAACAAGTGGAGGTTGCACTTGTTTGAAACTTCTTTTTTATGACTATGCTACGGTGTCAATTGAAGTTATTTTTAACCCCCGACGCAAAAAGAGAGTATTATGAGTTTAACGTGTCTATCTATGTATCTGTCTGTGGAATCGTAGCTCCCAAAAGGATGAACCGAATTCGTTTAGTTTTTTTGTCATAGACAATTTTAACCCGAGTGTTTTTAGCCATATTACATGAAAATCTGTTCATCGGCTTGAAGATCATCAGTTGTTTTCTAATTGATGAGAGGATCTAACTTCAATGATATTGAATATGTATATAAAAGTGTCGGAAGCTTATTTTTTTATATGCTTTTACGTGTGTTAAACATAGTCAGTCAGTAGTCAGTATGAAGTGTAAAAAATTTTCGCGCTTTTTCGAGTAATTCTTGTTTATCAATAAAATGACAGTAAAATTCATTTCGTTGATTCACTGGTTCGGTCACAACCGACGTAGCAAGGCCGATAAACACCAGCCTTTAATTTGGGCAAGTCCATTTAAGAAGTAAGTTTAAATAAAAAATTCAATTAAGTACCAAAAGATATCCCTTAAAATATATAGCAATTTTTTAAAGTGGCCATCCCATAAACGCAATATTTAACATACTGCCGCACAAAACTTCTCATATCACCTTAACAAAAGCGACACGAACGCCACACGTGTCGCACATGTTTCTATAAACGCGGGTGGCGCTGAAATTAATGGGCTTGCAAAATTTGTAGAGCTCAAAGAGTTCTTTTACTGCGTGGTTACACGCCTCATATGCCTATTTTTGAGAGATCGTACCAAAGCAAACAAAAAAAAACGCATCTCCCCATTAAATCCTTACTTTTGACGTGGTAGTAATAAAAGCAACTAATTCAATGACTCGACGAGGCAGGAATAAAAACGGGAATTTAGTGAAGTAGACGTGGCAGCGACTCGACGACAAGGCAACAAATCACAAATATTACGTAACGTATGTAATTTTATGTTTCAGATGCTCACAGGCGTGTTTGCCATTCTGTTCAGAAACGGCACGATAGTGGTGCAGACGTTCGTGACGCTGTCCAGCTTCCTGCTGGGCTACATGTTGCTGCTGCACGCCGAGAAGAACGAGAAGCTGTCTCTGCGCGATGCGCCCGCTATCATCTTGAGCCGGTTCCTGAGGTATGCTTGTCATGTCCGAACGCGTCCTGTTAGTCCAGTTTATTTGCTGCAAAAGTTAAGTTGTGATTTGTACTCGACCAGTGCAAACGATCTTTTGGTGGTGACTGGTATTTTGGAACTAAAATAATATTCAGCTTAAATAGTAGCCGTGTGCGAAATAGGCTTAACCTCAAAGTTTTCTACCAGAATGACGCCCACGTTGATGTTGGTGATAGCCGTGATGGCGACGTGGGTGGCGCGGACTGCAGACGGGCCCTTGTGGACCTTCATGGAGCAGCTGGAGGCCGACTGCCGCGCCAAGTGGTGGACGCATCTCCTCTACGTCAACAATATGGTCAACCCGGACCAGCGCTGTGGCATTCAGACATGGTATATTTCTTTTTTGAGCATGTTTTCGGTTGCGTTATCAACTGAAATGCTTCAAAGCCCAAGATTTGCTTAACGACTTTTCTTTCTTCACCTGTTATATGATATTTCCTCCACTTTAGCTTATCCTACTCATTTTGTGTAGTGTCAGCACAGAAATAGTTTAAACCATCTTTTATTGCCATTGGTCATCCATCAGCTTTGAGAATCCTTTCCTAGCCTTTATCCTAAGTTCGTAAATTGTAGACCATCAGGTTCTTTTTTTTACAAGAGCGCCTTAACGTGAACCATCCGAAGCACGAAATTATTCGCAATATTTTCGTGCCAATTTTGGCCATCGCGCTCCTAAACGCACTTATCTCCTTTTTATGGCTTTTTAGGTACTTGGCGGTAGACATGCAAGTGTTTGTAGTGCTCGTAGTGCTGGCGTTGCTGTTGCTGCGCAATCCGCAGCGCGCGCCCAAGGTGCTGGCGGCCGTCTATGCATGCGTGGTGGCGACCAACATCGCCCTCAACATCAAGTGGGAGATTGTCGGCATGAGCTACTGGACCACGGGGGAGTACGTGCCACATTTATTTGTTTTATTTATTTTATTTTATTCAGAAGATTTATAGCACTATTCTACTTCATATGTACTAAGTCTTATACACTAATAAGCCGATAATAAATCTCCATATATATTATATATTATTTAGAATACATTTTGAATATGTCTGAGAGCAGGAAGAAGAAAAAAAAATTATTTTAAATAAATCAAAAGTAAACTGAGTGAAAGAAAAAACTAAATAGTTTGAACAGAACAAATGCATGCGAGATAACAATACCCAAATTAAAACTATTAAATGTAAAAAAAAACATATTTAAAACTAAAAAAAACTATGCCTCATCTGCAGGCAGTGCCTGCATGAAATAAGAGTGCCATCAAAAACAATACTTGTCAAAAACCCAAGTCTCGCTACTCTGTTCTTCTACCGTAAAAAGTTGTGAGATCCATATAATACCAAGTCGGTAAATTTATTAAGTCCCTACTAAAGTGACCTTTTGTCTTAAGTTATTACGTAATTAGCTAACCTAACAGTATCTTATTGTGACCATATTAAAATTAAACTTCTTTCATGTTTAAATAAATAGATTGACTTGGCAATCGCATGAAAACATAATGTATCTCACAAGTAATACATATTTTATTAAATGAGACTGTTTATTACGATTGCCAAGTCAATCTATTTATTTAAACATGAAAGAAGTTTAATTTTAATATGGTCACAATAAGATACTGTTAGGTTAGCTAATTACGTAATAACTTAAGACAAAAGGTCACTTTAGTAGGGACTTAATAAATTTACCGACTTGGTATTATATGGATCTCACAACTTTTTACGGTAGAAGAACAGAGTAGCGAGACTTGGGTTTTTGACAAGTATTGTTTTTGATGGCATATAAGATTACAAAGTTATTTATGCAGTCAGTGTTTCTGGAAAACTGGACTGAAATTGCAAAATTTTTTAGTTTTCCCTTTATTTCTACACTAAAAACTATTTGTATTTCAAATTTGAAGCTTCTACACCTGCTAGAAGTGCCTTAAAATTTTGATGATCGGTCAGTCAGTGAGTGACAAAATTAAGAACTTTGACTAGTTATTATTCTTAAACTAATGGTTCAAATTAAATGAAATTTAAAATATACTGAGTTTATACAATGCTTGCTTGATTTTTGAAAATTCAGGCTTGTAGTTTTATCCACAACGAAGTTATAGGGGGTCGAAAATGGCCTGAAGTGCTTCGAGAAAAGAATGGTACGGCCGTGCCGCTTTTTTGCTCGACTTGGCGGGGGCACTGCCGTGCCCCCAGATTAGCTACAGTGCGTTTAATGCTAAACACAGTGGTGCTAAAGAGGTCGAAGTCGTGCTCACTGATAGACTCATTAAATGTGCCACAGCCCCGAGTTAAGAATGAGTTCTTTCTGTAATTAGATTGCATTACATTGCAGTTGTATGTAAAAAAAAAATGTATAATATTATTCGTTATTATATTCTTCGGAACCGCCTCTCGGCCTCTGACGTGGTTCCTTTAACGAAATATTACATTGCAGTTATATATACAGACTGTATTAAATACTGACTGTAAAAAATATGCTCCAAAGAATCTCAGAGCCATATCTCACATCCAATTATTTGCGTATAATCAATACTAGTCTTTAAGACCATTCCAGTGGGTATGGTCTTCAAGACTAGTATTGATTCTGTACCCCCTGGAAATATATCCCAGAATCAGAATCCCTAATAAAAATATAAACGAAAGGCGAGACATAAACAACAACTTAGGCCTACCTTTCAAATGCATAAATTAGCTAGTGGATTTTCTAAAATATCTAATATTTTCGGTCATCCATCATCATCATTTCGTGTAGGTGACACGGTCAGTCGACCATGCACACCCTGCGGTGTCAGAGTTCTTCAGAACCGCCTCTCAGCCTCTGACGTGGTTCCTTTAACGACTACCAGATGGCAGCCGGGACCAACGGCTTAACGTGCCTTCCAAAGCACGGAATCATCAATATTTTCGGTGTTCACCTTCTTTCCACCCTTTAAGTCAACCCTGTGCGTATTATTAGATATTCTGATTCTGAGACTAAAATACTACTAGGGTTGAACATTAATCTGTTTATTGCTAGTAATATAACCTGATTGCCCCACCACCAACATTCCGGTTAGAGATGATGTAAAACGTGTTTTTAGGGTTCCGTAGTAAACAAGGAACCCTTATAGTTTCGCCATGTCTGTCTGTCTGTCTGTCTGTCTGTCTGTCCGTCCGCGGTTTTACTTAGAGACTATAAGTACTAGAAAGCTGTAATTTGGTACGGGTATGTATATTAATCATGGCAAAAAAGTGGTAGAAGTTTTTTTAGAGTAGCTCCAAACAAGTAAAGTGGGGGAGTAATTTTTTTTCCTCTATTTGCCTATCGTGTGGAATATCGTTAAATAGGTCTTTAAAAAATATTGTGAGGTTGCCAGCACCATTTTTAAATTTAGGGATCCGTTTCCGAAATATTTGGTTTTAAAGTGCAAATTTTTGTTAGAGGTAAGTGTCCCCCCTCTCTATCTGCTAAACGGTTATATATGGATACGTGAAAAAAATTACACCAGTAGTACATATGTTACAGCCAAAGTAATAAATCTGGATATTATATATATTGTCTAGCTACTATTTATAATGTCTTCTCAATTTAGATAAAGTGATAATTGACACATAATTAATCACATTAACTAGCAATTTTATATAATATCTTCGAAGATTTGGATAATGTAATCAAAAAGTAGGTATACTTAGGTTAAGATTATAAAATTATATTTCAATTTGCCTTAAGCATACATAACTAATCAGAAAGTTTATTTAAAAAAAAAAACAAGTTAAATAATTTACGTCAATTAACATTTTTATAAAGTTATTTAACTTTAATTTTGAAAGTAAATTTAAAGTTCACTAGCCATAAAACAAAAATTTTAAAAAGTAAAAATTATTAAAATATTTAAAATGAAGTGACATGAATTAACCAGGTCTTAATTATTATTTATTCTTACAAGTAAGGCTCTTGTGACATTTTGAGTTACACATAAGATTTGACTTTTTATTTGCCTTAAGCATACATAACTAATCATAAAGTTTACTTTAAAACTTTAAAAAAAAAACAATAAAAAAATTTACGTCAATTAACGTTTTTATAAAGTTATTTAACTTTAATTTTGAAAGTAAATTTAAAGCTCACTAGCCATAAAACAAAGAGATAAATACACAATAAAGACTAAAAAATATTAAAATATTTAAATGAAGTGACATGAATTTATTATTTATTCTTACAACACGTGACTCTGTTTTTTCACATTCTCTGATGGTAACTTCATGTTGAGGAACAATAGCTATTGTAATAAACGTTTCTTTGCAGACAGAGAACTGATTCCTTGCGTAAAGTTGATTTAGAATTCCATGCTTAGTGCCTAACTTATACATTCATTCTGTCTCCTGAGAATATAGCCGATGATAGAAACATTATGGCTGTTAAGCCATAATGTTTCTATCATCGGCTTTGGTGATGGCGTGATCTACATCAGGAATTTTCGACAACGAGCACTATTGCGTCAGCCACGAAATGGCGGCGATCACGCCACGCGGCAGCGGGATGAAGAGCGGGAGGGGTAACAAGTCAGCTAAACCGTATTTATTACTTTGGCTAACTTTGATATGCTATTATGAATAATATTCGTATAAAGTAATTAATTAATTATATTGTCTAGTGAATTTTGATATTATACATAATGACCAGTCATTATCTATAATAGCTATTTAATGACTATGACTGTAACATATATACTGAAGTTGAAAGGAAAACTATCAGAGTTGAGTACTAAGTGCAAACCAAAAAGTTATAGGCAATAAAATTATAAAATCTACTAAAAAATGTAAAATTTCATACAATTTTCATTGTTAGATGTTTTTGGTCGTTAAACTGTGAGGTGCAAGTGTGAACAGTGTGAACTCAAAGTTAATGTCATTCACAACTACGGAACCCTGCACTGCGCGTGGCCCGACACGCACTTGGCCGGTTTTTAAATCTTTGAATCTTTTGTTTCCTTAAATTCCATCAAGACCTTTATTAAATATGAGACGTTCCATGAATGTGTGTTATTTGTGTTTGCAGTAACATCCGCAATATGTTAACTGGGCTGGAGTCGTACAACTGGATGTTCGTGGCACCCTGGACCAGTCTCCCCGCCGGTCTGCACGGTCTGATACTGGCATTCGTTCACTATAACTTACAGAAGATTGGCTTCAAACCCATCACTGTCAAGGTATTTGTCAGCAGATTCTAGAGTCTTAACACTGAAGTTTCACGATGCTCTGGACCAGTCTCCTCACTGCTCTGCAACGCCTCATGCTGGCGTTCTGGCACTATAACTTCCAGAAGACTGGTTTTGACCAGACAACGTCAAAATATTGAGGTTACCTTATGACTGGTGCCCACCATGCTGTGGACTATTCTTTCCTCCAGTCTGCACGGTGTTTTTCAAATAATCTTTCACTACAACCGTAATATGACTGGTTTTATTACACAATTCATACAAGTTCTATTCTCATCCATGTTAGTCTAAGAAATAAGAAGAAATGTAGAATGTACCAGTAGCCGAAGCCGAAAAGCATATTTATATAAACTGTTAAATCCAAGTTTGATATAATAACCGTATTCAAAATTTTCCTTGTACTTTTTGTTTTGGCTTCGGAACTTTAAAAATGAAGACTGAAGACATGACACTCCCTTTTTAGGGTTCCGTAGTAAATAAGGAACCCTTATAGTTTCGCCATGTCTGTATGTCTGTCCGTCCGCGGTTTTACTTAGAGACTATAAGTACTAGAAAGCTGTAATTTGGAAAGGGATTTATTTTTATCATGGCAAAAAAGTGGTAGAAAAAAAAATTGAAAAAATTTTTTTTTAGGTTAGCTCCCATACAAGTAACGTGGGGGAGTAATTTTTTTTATCTACTTATCCATCGTGTGGGGTATCGTTAAATAGGTCTTTAAAAAATATTGTGAGGTTGGGAACACCACTTTTCGATTTAGGGATCCGTTTCCGAAATATTTGGTTTTAAAGTGCAAATTTTTGTTAGAGGTAAGTGTTAAACGGTTATATATGGATACGTGAAAAAAATTACAGCAGTAATACTACTGCACTGCAGTAATGCTACTACAGCAGTAGTACTTCTGAAATACTGAAGTTGAAAGGAAAACTATCAGAGCTGAGTACTAAGTGCAAACTAAAAAGTTATAGGTAGCCAACTTATAAAATGTACCGGAAAATGTTACATTTCATACAATTTTCATTGTTAGATGTTTTTGGTCGTTTTAAACTGTGAGGTGCGAGTGTGAACAGTGTGAACTCAAAGTTGTCATTCGCAACTACGGAACCCTACACTGCGCGTGGCTCGACACACACTTGGCCGGTTTTTAGTAAGTGACGTAAAATTATTGTATTGCAGTGGCTCCGTGTATTGGCGTGGTTGCCGTGCCCTTTGATAATAGTGTGGCCGTGGAACGTAGTGCTGATGTTGGGCGTGGAGAACCGACTAGCGCTGGCTGTCCATGCAGCTGTGAACAGGATTGTCTTTAACGCGATGGTCACCTTCGCGCTCTGGGTGTTCTTCAACAGACTCAGCGGTAACAGTTTCTGTTTCTTATCCTGAAAACGGCGTGCTGATATTGGGCGTGGAGAACCAGCTGCTGCTTGCTGTTCATGCTATTTTAAACACATAATAAATAATAGCTCTAAATAGGATCATCTTCGACTCGGTTGTGAACTGTACGCTCTGGGTGTAAGAACTTCAACAGACTTACTCCCCACACAATTAGGTTATTATCATTGAATGTGTGAAGTATCGTTTGAAACCCTACCGTACCCCTAGTGAAATAGCCTACTTTTTTTTTGTATAGGTGCTCGTGTCTTTATTTCTCTTTGAAAAGAATGTCTTGATCTCAGGCTGGGTGCCCAAGTACCTGTCGTGGCGCGGCTTCCACATCGTGAGCCGCCTGGCGCTGTCCTGCTTCCTGGTGCACTGGCTGGTGACCCTCGGCGCCCACGCCGTGCGCACACAGCCTCTGGAATTCACTGCTTACTTCTTTGTACGTTGCCTTTTTTATACAACTAAGTAGGCAGGATACGGGACCTGAGGGAAAGTTCAGCCGGTTCAAAGACGCGTACAAAATATCAAATTTGACTTGACTCCCAATGGGTCCCGTCAGCACCATAGGGTCATGAGTCGCATTGAGTCCCATCGAGTCTCATGTGCTTCATATGGGTTAAACTTTTTAATTATATGTTGAGATAAGTAGCTTAAGTCATAAAACAAAAATGGAAAGACAAGACCATCTGATTGTTGGGTCAACAGAAATGGTGTGCTACAAGGCAGTGTATTAGGGTCATTGCTTTTCCTCAGTTATATAAATGACTTACCTAACAATTTACGACAAAAAATGGTTCTATTTGCTGACGACAGCATTGCAGTAATAAAATATCCCAACTAATATTATAAATGCGAAAGTTTGTTTGTTTGTGTTTAGATCCCTGAAATTGTTGACCTTGCCATGCATATATATATATATATTAGAAGTTTATGATTTTGTCAAAACTAATCGACATTTGTTTGCAACATTTAAAGAGAGCTGGACATATTCGACCACAATATGAATATAAATTAATAACCGGCGGCCACAACACAGCGCTGATGAAAAAAAGCATTTTTGGTATGGCATCCGTTATCTATAATAAGTTACCTGATAGTTTTAAGGATTTAAATGTACGGACATTTTAACACAAATTTAAATTATTTTTGACACAGAAATGTTATTACTCTATTAATGATTATATAAATGACAATATGCAATAATTATATTTTTGACTTTAATAGATTTATGACCAACATTATTGTACGTCCAAATTTGGACAGTGCACGGCTGCACTAACTTTTTTATGAGACCTTTTTACCTGTGTTCCACAATAAAGATTATTTGTTACAGTTAACATCGTGGATAACGGACTTTGTGATGACGCTGGTGCTGGCACTGTTGCTGAACCTGCTGGTAGAGCAGCCATCACAGCGGCTCGTGGACTGGCTGCTGTGAGCGGCAGGAAACTACTGCAACAGCAGTCCATCCCCTTAAAAGAAGAAAGAAAGAAATATATTTATTTGGTGCATAAAATCAACAAAAATATACAGAATATGAACACAAACAAATTATGTGCTAATCTTACTTAATTTTAAACATAGTTTCATTTCTATGATATGCAACCAAAAAGGTTTCAGCTCAGCGTTTTGTCATATAGACACAAATATGACACGCAGATTTTCAGCTGAACCACAAAATGAAGAGTCGATGGCTCTATCTCTTAATAGATTTATCATTTTATAATTCAGTAGATGCAAATAAGTATCCGTGTGTGCAGGGCCGTCTTAAACCTATTGGAGGCCCTGGGCACAAAAGATAATGGGAGAAAATAAACTTGACATAGCACTATTTATACTAACAACTGCCGTTGCTATGCTGGGTGTTGCTTAACCCACGACGAACCTTCGGACAGTCAATATGAACAACTTTTCCAATATTATGAACTGGCCCTACTAGCGCTATCTAGTGGTGTTTTAGTGAACTATTTTCCGCAAACAAGTGAACGACTGAACGTATTATAGTGAGTTTACCACATTATTTTCAATTGATGGAATTCTCATTGGTGTTCCTGCAATCTAGAAGCAATGAAAAATTTGATGGTCCCATCAAATTTTGATCGAAATGTGTCGACCGCTTCTTGAAAAAATACACAAAATCCAAAAAAAGTTTACACGCATGCCGTTTGGTTTACACTTATTTCCTTTTTATTCTTATGCATATTCAAACAAATTGAGAGGGTTGAAGTCGGTTTTTGTTAAAAATATGTTAACTTTTAGTCGTCTGCTCACTGCATAGCGTCATGAAGCACCCGTGATATCTTCTTTTCTATCTTCTTTACTATCTTATTCCGAATATCGCGATCTTTAGCTTATTATTTTTTTATCTTTTTGAGTTTTTAACAAACGTAAAAGGCGGACTTAAAGCCAGTCTTTACACAAGTGCCTACAGAGGATGCTGAGTTTGTTCAAAATTAAATACTTTTAATAAAACTAAATTTAAGTGTAAAAATAATATTTTAAAACATACATATTAGAGTAGGTTTAAAGCGCGTACTGCACTCTTAAAAGCTGATCGAGTTTGAGCCTTCCGGATATCCACTGGTAAAACTTTCCAAAGCTGCACCGCTTTCACAGTAAGTAAATGCATGAATTTTAAAATATGTAAAAATACAAACATATTATGGTACAGATATAAATAAAGCATGTAATAGAGTTCTGTTTCCAAAGCTGTATGGTATTGGTATGAGAGGAATCCCTAACTATTGGTTTGGGTCCTACCTGGCTGACGCGCAAACAGTTTGTAGAGATCGAACATGTACTTAAATGCTAAGACACTACACCGGTCAAAATCACGAGTCACATTTCAAATTTATTTACCTGTGACAATTACTGAACTTCAAATAATCATCTGTCTTTATAGAGATCACGAAATGTATGTTATATATCTCCATGATGAAGAAATATGTACTACTTTCGTGTCTCTATAAAATTTTCACTGACGTTATCCAATGTCAAGAGAAACACAATTTTAAAATTAGCTTGATGAACCCAAAAGTTATGATGCTCAGACGTTATTTTATTCGTGATCAAAGACTCAGACCATGCCAGAAAGATCACATCGGCATAGATTTTTTTGTGAATGGCGCCTACATCAAATGTGTTGACAGCTTCACGCTACTTGTTCTTGAGATCGACTCTAATATCTCATGGAAACCGCACATTCAAAAAATAAAAGCATTGTTTGTAGCTTTGTGTATTCTCGCAACTAAACGGAGTACCGGTTAGTTGCCGCTCACGCGTCGTTGCAATATTTTGCGTTATAGTGTAATATTATGGGGAACTAGTACTGGTGCACAGCAACTGCTCATATTGCAAAAAAGTGCAAAGGTAATTTTGCCGAATGCTGTCAGCATCATTTTACAAACCTGAGAATACTAGATTTGACAAGAATCTATATATTGGGAGTATGTAAATTCGTAAGAAATCATAATGACCTGTAATGAGGGAACAATCGCGAGAAAAACATAAGTAATATAGCCTAGAAGAGGTTTAATATTGTAATGATTATTCTCATTCCTGACATTGTGCCTACATAACTAATTTAAAAGTAAACCTCTCGATCTTTCTCAGGACCGCAGCCCTTATCAACGCCACTTTGCCGGCCTCCGCTTAGTCAATCGGCTCTCCCAATAGACTTGCGAACACTTTGGAGCCTTCATTTGTTCTTATAGTCTGTTTAATTCGCTTTTGTATTATAGGAGCATAGATCGTGCCACAAGGACTGTTGAATTTGTCTATTGAGCCACCGATGTGCATCAGCATTTTCGGCGGTCTGCAGCGCCATGGATCCACGGTCAGCCATCAGGTTTTGGGTCTGAGGAGAGATTGATTAAGGTTTTCGTTTCGGGCGGGACTTAAAAATCTTCGATCCTACCACATAGACAACTTCTATGAACCCATTCACCACCTAAAAAACCCTATTTGCTGTGGTTCAACAATTTCGAGGCAGTTTTCGTTATCCTTGTAATATTTAGAAGGTCCATTACTACAACTTGTTATTATAACAAGGACAGCAACAGTTTTGAGACTTTCCTCAACAGTCTCAAAGGATCATCTTGGGAGGTAAATGCCAGGTCATCGGCGTACAGGAATGGTTGGTCGAAGACAATGCCGCCATCATTAACCTCCTGAACCCTCCAGTACATTTACGTTTATCTTAAGCATTAGCTTTCCAAAAAAATCCTGTCGAATTTCCAAATTACTGGACTTACCGATAGACTTGAGCATTCATGACACGAAACTACGGCAGTGCGGACGTGTTGCCTCATACAATTGACGTGTATGCCGTAATACTTCACAATACTTGGATTGATGCTTGATTAGTTAGTTGACATTTTAGTTTGCCGAATTATCCGAATTCACAATAAAATCTCATCACTCATTCAAGCAAAACTTTGCAATAAGTCATTCATTCATTCATCTCAGCCGTAAAAAAATTCACTGCTGGACACAGGCCTTTTATTTAAATATTTTTTTTTAAATTAAGTAAAGTGCCTTTTGCATGGATTCCGATCATTGGGGGGCTTTTGCCATACTTGCGCTTGGCAAACGGGTTGGTGAGCGCTGTTTGCTTGGCTCCAATGCCGTTTGTGTTCAAATAGCCATCAAGCCGACGATGCGATACCTAGGCATCGTCCTTGATGGCAGATGGAACTTCGGCGCCCACTTTGCGGCGCTAGTGCCGCGCGCGATGGCGGCGGCTGGTGCGTTGACGCGACTCCTACCCAATTTAGGAGGGCCGGAGGTATCCTGCAGGCGGTTATACCTGGGGGTCGTGCGATCTATGGTCCTATATGGTGCCCCTGTCTGGGCGGAGGCCCTAAGTAACCAGAATATCGCCCTCTTGCGACGACCGCAGAGGGTGATGGCTATAAGGGCCGCTAGGGGATATCGCACGATCTCCAGTGAGGCAGCGTGCGTGCTGGCCGATAGCATACCCTGGGACCTGGAAGCTGGGACTCTCGCGTCCCTATTTGAATGGCGTGAGGAGGCACTGGCCCGGGGTCACCGGCCGGCACCAAGAGAGATCGCGGGACGCCGCGAGGAGTTGTGTCAGCGCACCATTGAAGATTGGAACAACAGGCTGGAGCAGCCCACTGCTGGGCGTAGGACCGTCGAAGCGGTTCGTCCAGTTTTGGGCCAATGGTTGGCGAGGCAGCATGGCTCTCTGACATACCGTTTGACGCAGCTACTATCCGGGCATGGTTGCTTCGGAGGGTACCTGTGTCGCATAGCGGGGCGGGAGCCGTCTGCTGTTTGCCACCATTGTGACGGATGCCAGGACGAGAACGCCCAGCACACCCTTGAGGACTGCCCAGCCTGGGCGGAAGACCGCGCGGCGTTACGCGCTGTCGTGGGGGACGACCTCTCTCTGCCGACCGTGGTCAAATGCATGGTCGACAGTGAGACGTCGTGGACAGCGGTGCAGGCCTTCGCGGAGTGCGTCATGCTCCGCAAAGAGGCGGCGGAAAGAGAACGCGAGGTTAACACTGACCTCGCCATCCGCCGCCGGCGCACAGGGCGCAGAAGGCGGGCATATGGCCTGCACCATCTGCTGCCCCCATAATAAAGGCCGGTCGGGCGGCGGATACGGGAATCCGTCGTCCGGCTTAACGGCCCGGGTTGAAAGGCGCGCCAGTGTCAAGCGCGCCTTTACCCAAGCGGGTAAATTGAAGGCCGTCGGGCCATCCCGCAGGCCGCTCCAACCCTCTCGCTGGAGAGGTGATCTGTGAGCGTGCCGTGAACGGACCACTGCAGTGGTCGCCGCGCCGGGGCTGTGGAGCGAGAAAAGCACACGCCCCCGGCACAAAGTGGCTCAGATTGACACCGCGGAGTTTTTAGTGGCTACACCACATAACCGAGCTGGCTTCCCGTGGCTGGCTTGGTATCCGAAGGGATTTTCTTCGCGAAACAAAAAAAAAAAAAAAAAAAAAAGGGGAACGGAACAAAGGTTAGGCTACTTGCTCGGTGGAAGTAGCTGCTCGGGAGGCCGAGCACGCGTACCTGATGCCATACCTTTAACCACCGTATAGGCAGATGAGAATGACACTACCTTACGAAAAAATAACTTACCGTCAAACATTAAAACAATCACACTGGCTGGCTGGAAGGGCTGGCTGTTGGCATTTCTTTGGAGGGAAATTCCTAAATTTCGACGAAAAGAAAATATCACCGCCCTACTCGAGCAGACGTCATCGTTCACTGACCGGAGGTCGTAGAGGAAGGAACTACGTAGATTTGTACTACGTGTAGCTGTGATGTCGACGCTACGTCCTTTACTTCCTTTACACGAACGTTATGTACTTTTTACGATTCCATGACGTACGATACTTTAAGGCGAGGTGTTGTAAACTGAAATGACAGTGCATTTCCTGACAAATTTTCAGGTTCGCCAGTTGAATTGAGAAAACGAATCGCCTATAAGATATAGGCGATTCGTTTTCTCAATTCATTAATATGTAAAATACGGGTCACTCACGTATGAAGTCAGCTGCAGGCCGACATGTTTCAACCTCATCCGGAGGTCTTCCTCAGGGCGAATGTGAACCGAGACGCGCGCCTATATCTTATTAGATTTAATAAGTATTTAAAGCTTATATCATTGAAACTAACGTGAGATAAATACATTATATTTAAAAACGGGTCACTCACGTGCTACTTTGTCGGGATTGCCGACTATAGTTTCGGACTCATCAGGAGTCCATTTTTAAGGCGAGTTCGGGATGCGCGACGCCGAAGTATCCCGGGCCCTTACTGCGTTTTCGCGGCGCGCCGCACGCAGCGCTGCTCGCTGGCTCCTTGTGGTGGGGATAGGAGGCTGCGCGGGCGGGGGATGTGGATGATGTGACGTCAGGGTAGTACTCGCATTGGTCACCGTTTCGTCATCTTCCATGTCCGATGACGGTGCTTGTGTGTGGAAAGAGCTAATTGTGTCAGTCTCTATTGGCTCTGTGTGCTCCAATTTATCTTTCACTTGTAGAATCGGTCTCCAGGTTGCGGGTAAAGTCCATCCTATATCTCTATTGAAGTTTGGCCGACGACTGATCTCTATGGCCTCTCTTATTTTTCGGGGGAAGAAAGTCTTTTCCCGAGCCAAGACTCTAGCCTTATCAAACCGAATATAATGGTTGACATTAGACTCTAGCGTATGTTCGACGATGGCTGATCCCTTACTGTCCAACTTCTTCAAGCTTCTGATATGTTCACTCAGTCTGATGGATATATTACGGCCTGTTTCACCCACGTAGCTCTTTCCACAGTCACAAGGTACTTCATATACTCCAGGTACATTTAGTGGGTCTCTGTCTTTCGGAGAGCGTACCAATTGCCTAATTTGTGTTAAAGGCCGAAAAATAGTTTTAATGCAATATTTCCTGCGTATCAACGTTCCAATTTTATCGGTAATCCCTTTCACAAATGGCAGGTATAATAAGGCTCTATCCGCAGGTGTACAACAGGCACATGACATCTGCGGATAGAGCCTTATTATACATTTCGATTCGATTCGTATGACGCGCGATGCGTCAGTGTATCACAAACCCACAAGTTTATCCCTACAAAAAGGGCTGCAGTACCTTTCCACTCGTCACGAGATGACGTCAGTTGAAAAAGTGTTCGTGTTGTTGGGCTGAGTCACCCCTTCAAGGCTATGTCGATGCAAATTTTAATGCTCCATAATGTTATTATTTTTTATTGCTTTTCGTATGCGTAAGTGGCCTCTATATGGTCAAGGATGTCATCTTCAACTACTAATACCCGATAGTTGCAGGTATAACATCGGATATGCGCACCCGGGCTTTCGAACAGCTACGTTCTTATTCCCAATCCATCCGAGCAAGTAGCGTACCAAATATCTTTATACCGTTGCCCTAGTCCTACAAACTCCTCCCTTTCTTATAAAAACGGCTTCGATAGACAGCAGCGTCGGAACAGATTGGTGTGGATTCTTAGTGCGGCTGATATAAGGATAATAATGAAGTGGCCAACACTGGTGACTGCTGTCCGATTTTTCAAGCTGCCTAAAGGCATCTGACATAGCTTAACGACTGCCATCAATGATGACAGCCGGTACCTACGGCTTAACGTCCTTCTGATGCACTCGAGATATTTTATGCCACCTGTGGTCCAAGAAACCACGGTAGCAGCCCCCACTGCTACAGTGATTGCTTATCATGCGTAAGCGCTAATAAAACTATCGCTTACTGGACCATTGGATTCCTCGATTATAAAATAATAATAATTGTCAATCTTCTAGATGAGAAAACCGACTTTAACCAAACTACTAAACCGATTTTGATAAAAAAAACTGGGACTATTTGGAAGTGACCAAAATAAATAAAAGAGTTTTTCATATCGGTTCGAAAATGGCGGATCAATCATCAAATAAAAAAATAAATAAAAAAGTATAGTCCAATTTAGAACTTCCTCATTAAATGAAGCCAGTTTAACTATTACAAGTTTCTCAAGTTAAACTCTTACCACTATACAATACCCGCTACTTAGGAGATAATACCCAAGTGTATAGTACTACTAAATACTTGTGTATTATCTAGTTATCAATAACTGTATGAAACAAATGAATGGTGTTTACCTCACCCCACAATCTCAGTGCTCGTGCACTATAATAAGACAAGATTGTCTGTCTGTACTTGTCAATCCTGCGCTTACACATTTCTTAGTAAGAGGCTGACATCAGCAAAACTACCGCCACCTGTAATTTTATTCTTGTACTGCTAAATAAGATCTAATTTGAAAAATCTACGTCAGTAAATTACTACATTTTTATTACATACATGCATACATATTGTCGATATTGTCACGTCTTTTCCCTTGCGGGGTAGACAGAGCCCAGGTCTATAAGACCTAGAGTCACGTTTAGCATGGTGGTGGGCGTGGAGATGGAAAACGGAATCAAAATAGTGATGGGTTGCTAGCCGCGTCGCCTAATGCCATGGTTCCTTAGATTTTCGCCCATTCCCTTGATCGACTATTGCGACCTGCGCGATTCCATGTTTTTTCTTTACTCCCAGACCACCGTGGAAGTTTATTATTATTATCATTTCAAATTAAGAGAACTACTCATTATCCAACAGTAGCCGCTTTTGACGGTAATGAGTAGTTTAATGAAAAGTAATACTTAAAATAGTAAACGTAATATACTGAATAAATACTGTCGTAGATTTTTCAATTTGGTCGGATTTAGTGGTAAAAGAAATAAAATGAGGGGTGGCGCTAGTTGGCTGGTCTAAGCCCCTGAAGTTCAATCGTGCGGTGAAATTGAATCTTTACAATGAGTGTTTTCTGAAACACTTCATGCCAGCACTAAGACGTCAGGTCTAATACATTTTTAACAAAAAAACGTAACCGACTTAAAAAGTGTAGAAGCTGGAACTAAAAAGTAGGAAAAATAATAAAATAGAAATAAGTTTAAACCAAACGGCATCTATGTACCAAGTACTCAATTTTTCTAGGATCGTTTTATTAGAACCATGGAACCACCTAGAAGGTACAACCTTTCCAAGACGAATACAAAGAACAAAGAATTTCTTAATTCGGGAAATCGGGGAACATACATAGAAAAAAAATTCACAGATGATGTTGTGTTCACACTGTTGCCGCAATAATAACAAGTGATAATAAGAACAGAATAAATAAATTTATATTTAAGGGTGGCTCCCATGCAACAAACGTGGCTTCTATGCCGTTTTATGCTCGATATTAATAGTTAAGTGCTCGATATTAATAGGGGCGGTGGTAGACAATTGCTTGAAATATTCACAGAATATTGAGTGTGATATTTCTTTTTAAAAATAAAGAATTACCTAATTCTAAACAAATAAACATTCAAGGGTATACAACGATTCTAATGTTGTATAGGTATACAACTGAGGTATACAATATAAATGTTGCGTTCATGAGCAGTTTTTGGGGCAGTGTCTATGATAACCGCTACAATGTGTACTCGACACGAGTCCACGCCCCCACTTAGAGTGCTCCATAATCAGATCTGATGACGGGTCATCGCGGCGATGATGACCCGTCATTAGCCAGGCATTCTATCTGACGCGTGCTCGCGCCGACACAAATTGGCGGGCAAACTCACCGTTCTACGCACGTGCTATACTATACACGCCCGTACAAATTCGTAGCTTGATTCTTAGTAATCACTTACTCATTCACTCAACACCTGATGGAAGAATTTATAGCGTGCAACTCCAGCTTTTTGACCCTGGACGTAATGTTGATCTTCTTACGTAACATTGAACTCGATAACACATAAAGCTGCTTAACATCATCACTTCGTGTAGGTGACACGGTCTGTCGACCATGCGCACCCTGGTGTCAGAGTTCTTCGGAACCGCCTCTCAGCCTCTGACGTGGTTCCTTTGACGACTACGTGATGGCAGCCGGGACCAGCGGCTTAACGTGCCTTCCGAAGCACGGAATCATCTTTCTGGAAACTCTTTGGAAACAACTTAAAAAAGTATGTTTCCCGTGGGTATCTAACCCACGACCCCCGGGTCAATAAGGCAAACGCCTTAACCACTGGGCCACAGAGGCTGCTTGTCAGGATCTTAGGACGCAGCAAATGGTTAAGGTCCCGTCAGAGCGGTTTCCCTCATCGTCTGCCTGTCCTCGTAGCGGTATTGGTGGAGGAAGCAGCGACGGAACTCCCTCTTGTTGTTTCCGGTTTTCTCCATCAGTTTTGCAGCCGCAAGTGGTCGGCTGGCAGCATCAACATATCCATGGCGAGGGTTCTATTTAGGGTTTCGTAGCCGAATGGCAAAAACCCTTATAGAGTCGACATGTCCGGCTGTCTGTATTTCCGTATATCACAGCCATTTTATTTCTAAAATATTAAGACTACACAGTTGAAACTTGGTAAGTAGATGTATTCCATGAACCACTTTACGATTTTTATACACAAGTAAACAATTTAAACATTAAGGGTGGCTCCCCCAACTGATCAAACCTATACGTGCGGGTGTCCACAAACAGGTCTTTAAAAATAAATAAAAATAAAATAAAATAAAAATCTTTTATTTCAGGCTTTACGACCCATAAAGTGTTAGTAACAAAGAAAACTTATAACTATGTTACTACAATATCTAAATCGAAATTTCTTGTAAAAACTATATTTATTGGGAATCATTATTCCTATATTAATGTACAATTACCAATCTAAGTGAATGAGTGAGTGTGCGGTCGTCACATGCCAGGCCTCGTTTTACTACGTTTACGTTTGTACTAGAGTCTATTGTTAATATTCTTACAACGATCTCCTACTTGTCTAGTGTTACCTCTCAGTAATACCTATATTCTAAAAATAAATTATACTGATGGTTACATTACGTAGATTACACTAGTACTACGAGTATTTTCAAACACAATGAATATTGTTAATGAATAAATGAACTTGAACTATGACGATAACTGGGTATTTAGTGCGTGCTTCGTGTATTGTGAGTGAGCAACACATTAGTCCTACCACATGTGTCATTTTTAGGGTTCATAATTATTTTGTCATTCGTACAAACACAGTGAAAAACAAAGTTTTAACAACAATATTTGCCCGCTATAGCTTGTGGCGAGCTGCTGGTGAGTAACGACACCACGGACCCGAGTGCTCCAGAGTGTCGGTCAGAGCCCTCGCCCATGACGTGTCTTCATCGGTCGGGGTGGAAACCCAAGAGGGCTCGCAGGACTCTCGGCTCTGGCTTGCCTTAGTTGGGTTTTGGCCGTCTAGAGAGAAGTCGTTAGAGCTGTTGCTCCAGGAGTAGAAGTGTTACCGAAGAAGGCGGGACACATAGAGTAAAGTCGTTGGGACGGTAGCGCGCAGGAACATATTAGATAGATAGATAATGTTTTTATTTGGACATCTGTATCTCACAAATACATACCCGTAAAAGTAAACAACATAACAGTAAACATACAAATAGAATCTTAAAACTAGGCATGCATCTGTGTGCCACAGTAGCGCAAAAGGGCTACAGCTCAGAACTATGTTACTCGGTGAGAGCAACTGCTCATTTTCAGTTGGCACCCTTGAGAAAGCACGCACATATTAGGGCTACTGAGTGCAGTACCGCACTTATTTCTGCACGTAGGCTTCTTCCGCTTTCGTACTTCTTTGGTGAAGCCCTCATTATCGACAGGTCCCTTATCAGGAACTAGTTCAGGAGCAGCTACCAATACTGGTGCCGACTCCATCTGATGTTTGCTTCATGCGAAAAATGATAGTGGAATTTTGTCTAATCTAATCTTGCTACTACGAAACCCTTCTTGATGATTCCGAATCTAACTTGATCACTTTTCTATCGTTTTCAGTTTTAATATTTATTTAAAATCCGGTTGCATAATCATATGCCTATTAAAAATGACATCTTTAAAAACACTGTTTAAGCATTTATTTACCTTGAGTTACCAACCAAAATAGTTGAAATGCTTAAGTGCATTAATATGTTTGTTACGCCTAACCATTAGGATCGACAGTAGTAAATTGTATGTTGTATCAAGGTGTATGTTAACATTGTCAGGAGGAGAGATGAGAGGTCCTAAGCAGGCGATAACGCGGGCGTAAGCTAATTTATGTTGTGTGGGCGATGGACTGCTTACGACTGAAAATGAGAACATTTTTTTTCTTAGCGTTTTTGTCAAAAACGGCCACTTTTGGCGAAAATGCAAAGTAAAGCTTCACTTAAAACACTTTAAACGGTAAACAGTACTTCATAAAATAGTTTGATTGCTTATATCTAGGGCCTCGCAAAACAAAATGTTATTGATAACTCCGTTTTCTTTCAATTAATTTATTAAAAATATGGACAGCACTGGTCCCTGAAAAGTTCATGCTTCCCAAAGAAGTACGAACCGGCAAGTGCGAGTCCGATTCGCAAAATTTTAGGAACCCTTATTTGTTGTAAAGGGGAACCTATAAAGAAACGTAGATGAAGAGAGGTCCGATGAGAAGAGGTACTTACCCATGATACAAAATAAAAAAAAAATAAAAAATAAAAAATTAAAAAAAAAAAACCTCCATCGCAGCGTATTCATCTCCGCGGCACCACGCTTCTCTTCCTTATAAATTACAGGTCTAGTGATGGATTATATTATACGTATATCCATCTCTTTAGTCCAACCAGCATTTTTGTGTCTCTCAAGCCACTTCCCACGCTTTGCAGGTGGTTATGAGGGCTTTGATGTAGCTATATGTTCAATTCAACTCATTTATTCCATAACAAAAAACAATTGTGTCAAAATGCTTATCCTAAATTACATAGTTAACTCTATAAGATGTACGTATTAATCTAATTTACAAAATATGTCCCGGACACGTGGAATACAAATCCCAGATATATAACTGGTCTTAACGCACGACTACGTTTTTGCCTATGCGTGATGTTAGGGGATCTATCAATAGGTCTACCTAACGTTTAGTCTCTAAAAACCAGCCTAGTAAAAGTCCCACTCACGCACCGAGGGTTCCTTACTAAAATTATATAAGTAGATATTTTAAGAAATCAAAGATTTTCTTTTTTCATTATCTTTCCTTTACTTGTGCTATAAGGAATTGCTTCTTGCCTAGTTTCATGATTCTAGGTCACCGGGAAAAAGGTACCTTACAGGTTTAATTTTTAGATTGAACTATCGTCTACAACTAATTTAATCATGTATTATTGCAATGACAAAAAATTTGGCTTATTAAGCTACAAATGCAGACGGTAATTGTGATATTATTTCAACTTCATATCTCCACTAATCTCCATGTCTCCACTTATCCCTTTAAAAAGGCCTTGACAGATGAATAACCAACTGATCCTATAAGGATCCAAATTATGGAACCCTTTGAAGGCAGGTGCTTAGCTGCCCTCAAAAGCAAGGTTTGATACGGAAGAATTTCTTATTTAAATTAGAGCGAGATAGCGTAGTATTTTTTTGACGCCTTGACATCTTAGGTATCGTTAAAACTTCTGCCAACGTAAGTAAACTATTAAAAATAAAACATTTCCAAACACGCGACCAGCTAAGCTTTGTGCTTATAGCAAAAAGGCCGAGCACGGCGCTGGAGTTCAACTGCATGGATAAAATGTGGATATTAAATGTTGACTAGACAAAGCTTTCAGACCTCTAGAGTAATCAACAAAAGAAAAGTAAATCTCAAAGGTATGCAGAACTCTAGAAAAATATAATAAGTTTTTTCAATTAAATATAACAAGGCAAAACAAAACCCATTAAAAACTTGTCATGTTTTCTTGTATCACAAGGAAACCATTAGCAAAAATGTTTATGAAAATATTTTAGACTACAGTAAAATCTTACTGAATCGACACGACACACTTGAAATTCCTCGGAAGTCTTTCATTTATTTTAAATACTTACTACGCAAAACGCAAAACGCTGTGTGGCCTTTCGGGTACTACACGCTCAAATCTGTAGTCCGCTTAGTATTTAGCTCCGAAGTCTGTTACTTTTTTCCGGTGTCTGAAGAAGTTTACAACGTTCTGAACTTAGCTGAAGAACTGTGAAAGAGTGCGTCTCTATCAACAAATCAAAGAATCAAGAACAATCTATAAAAAGTGTCGAGGAAAAACAAGAAGAGCGGAATTAAATAACAGGATACCAGATTGGTATTCCAGTGGTACTGAGCACGGAAGTTGGCGCGTGTTGGAGCTGGTGCTTTGAGGTCGATCTCGATCGCGCTGTTCTCAAGCCCAAACTTGACTCCAACCATGACGACTTGCTACTTTGATCCTTGCTTCTTAGCCACTAACTATATTTCATCTTGGAGCAAACGGATATTTCCATAGTATACAATTCTTGCGACAAGGCTAGAATATTTGATAGATATAATATCATGACTATCAGTGTCACTGTACAATAGTGCCTCAGGAACAGATGGACAGTTGGTAAACGACGGAGGATCAGGAAAAGACTAGGGGGAGTGAAAGGAATTCGGTGTGCTATTTAGTAGGAAGATGGAAGTTTTGTTCAAGTGTATGGCAGCACTTTTGCTGGCCAGTACCGCATGCGCTGATTCAAGTAAGTATCATCGTGTTATTAATGTTACCTTTTTTGACGGCATCTTCTATGCTATTTTAGTTTTCAGCCGAGACAAATATATTTTCTCAATCATTATTAATAATTGAAGTGATGAACGAGGTGAAACTTACACAAAAAAATATAGTGTTTCGCGTGAATATGCCAATTCACCTATCTGTTGGGTAGTTTTATACAGATACAACTAATATTTTAGGTACGATTTAAAAGACTCCAGAACATATATGATAAAATATTAAAGATCTAAGGTTTGAATTATTTTTATAGACAAGTCTCTGCCATAATTAGTGTGCCCAGGGTCCAGTGTAAGACCTTACCAGCTCTGAAGTTTTGAAATTTTGTTTTTAGGGTTCCGTACAAAAATTGAAAAACGGAACCCTTATAGGATCACTCGTGCGTCTGTCTGTCCGTCCGTCCGTCTGTCACAGCCGATTTTCTCCGAATCTACTGAACCAAATTAGGTGAAATTTGGTAAGATGGTGTAATCCTATGACCCAAACACAGATGTGCAAAGTAAATAAAGATTTTTTTGAAATAAGGGTCATTTTCAGGGGCCCAATTACAAAATGAAAAAAAAAAGTTTTGCGAACCTTACCGTGTCATATATCAAATGAAAGGGATCACAAAAATATTTTTTTTTGTTCGGGTAAAATCAATACTTTTGATTTTATTCACGAAAGAAGGCAAAAATTGACCATTCCCTCCCCCCCCCCCCCCCCCTCTGATCTGCGAAACTAATAGGCCGAAAATTTTGAAAAAATTACAAAATGTAGTTCATTCCTTGAAGATTACAGGAAAAATAATAAGAATTCTATCACTTGAAAATAAAGTGGTGTCTGGGACACCTTTAGTTGATATGATTGAAAGATGGTATTGATAATAATTAAGTTTATTGCGACTGGAAACAATAGGAAACTGATACAATTTTAGGGATGATACGTGATTACACGACGGCGATGATACGTGAACTGATTTTTGCTATAAAATGTAAAATGCACGCGGCGCGTAGAATAGCTTAATCAACAAATTCTAACAATGCGAGGTTCGGACCGAACATGCTGCGGGGCGAGAGAGATGAGGATGGAAGATGAGCGAATACTAATACAAGGTGAAAAACAATTTGCTTAATTGTTAGATGATAGATAATTTTCACTAATGTCCCTAAATGATACTAATTGTTTTTGATTTCATTAAAGTCAAATTTTGTTAGCACGGGGGAGGTCGCCCGATTGAGCACCCGTGGAATATTATTCTCACTGACACACACTTTTTCACTCCCGCACGGAACACTAACACTTATATTTGCGAGACGTTCACTGCTGACCGTGTCCGCGCTGGGGGGCTCCGTCGTCGAGGCTGCCCGGGGCCGGCGCCGTGCTCGGCGCGCTCGCCAGGCCAACGCTGCGCCCGTCATAACTGCAGCTCCCAACAATAGGTAGATGACTACGTAATGATGTACGTCGTGGTAGGAAATATTGTCCACCAGAGGTTGTGCCTTTTTGAGTTCTTGAATTTGGTCACCTATCTGTCCTATTTCCATCTGATGAGTTCCAAAATCGGGTTGACTGACATTTTGAGGGATTGAGAAGTTGAGAACCTTATTGATAGGGGGTATCTCTAACTTGATGAAATCGGATTGAGAATGTATCTCGTTGAATTGTTGTTTATGAGAATATACAGTGAATGAGTCACTTTTGATAAGGCAATCATTGCCGAGAAGAATGATACCTGCCGCGCTCACCTGTTGAGTTGTAACTTGATATCCGCATATGAAACGGAACGAACAATGATTACAGCAGAAATATAGGTAGGTATTTATAGCGGTCAGCTGTTGCCATACGCTAGTGCATTCTTCCTTATGATATTTACATTGTTTGGTCTCCTGATCCTTTACGCATAAGTCGTTTTCGGACATCATTTGGTAAACAGGGCTAGACAATCCACACAGATAGCCGTTTTCTTCAAAATGTATACAATTCAGAAAATCGGTGGTCGTCATCGGTACGTATGTATCTTTTTGGAGATTGATGGCTAAATGGGTAGAGATAGGAATTATTTCAATTTTGCTCTTTGCGTTTTGATGAGGTATGGGCAGCATTCTGAAGATTTCGTAATCTTCTCTGTTGACGAGAGGGATCTTGATTTCGAAGATTAAGTAGTCCTTGGTGACTCGGGCCTTAACCTTCAGTAATTGATATATTTTTGATAGATCGGTGTGAATATTATTGATAGGAAGAGCTAAGTCCTTTGACAACTGTCCCGAGATAATACTAAGTTCTTCTCTCAACTGATCGGGGGTGATCAGATGAATATCAAATTTTCCATGATATATGTCTGCAATCGTGTCCAGGAAACAGTCTTGAATGTTTTTCAAATGAACTATTAATCCATTCGCTAAGATAGCGGACATAGTGAACTCCATATGTGTTTTTAGAGTCGTTATTGCTGATTCTAAGTTATTGACGTGTTGATTGAAGATCTTGTATTGTCGTTCCATGCTGTTCTCCACTCTTTTCAAAAGATTGTACTCGGCTTCAACAACAGAAGTTTGATTTTTCCACAATGACATAACGTGTTTTTGGTTTTCTTGGATTAACTTGATGTCCTTGCTATATTGCTCCGCAAAATTTTCATCCAGAATTCCAAAAAGGCTGTTAGCGAGATGACCTATGCCGTTGATAAGCCCGCGACGTAAGCGAGTCGGTGCGGCGCCAAAATGCTGATTGAGCAACATGTCATTGTAATATTGAAGCTCTACGTAGCTGTTGCGTAACTGGAGGAGGACTACGTCACACAAATTCTTTTCCGATGATGCGTTACATAGGTTTTCGAGATGATTTATGTATTTACCAAAAAGATCGGTACTAAGCCAGTATGGATCCATGTTGTAGTACACTACCAGCTTCCAATCGTCGCGTACCAAATACATGTTGGAAATTTTATCAAAATACATAGATTGACTGTCATTCAGTGAAGTGATATTGAACGAAGCACTTGCTGTTGATACTAGCATACTTAGTAACATGAAACACACGGTATAGAAACTAAAATTCCGTTTCGGGGGTGATCCTTGAACTTGTGGTTGAGAAGTGATGAGAGTGACGTGAGATGATTTCTCAATATTCTGCTGAGTAGGATTGTTTTCCTTGTCGCGCAATAGTGGTGATAATTTTGTTATGGGTCTTTTCAAGACTCCAGACTTTGTTTTTAGAGTCACCACTCTTACGAGTCCGTCAGCTCCGGGATGGAGCTCGATGACCCTGCCCATAGCCCACTTACCGGCAGGCAAGTTGGCGTCATGGATGAGCACGATGTCGTTTAATGCCATGTTGTTTTGCTTTCTCAGCCACTTTGTCCTTGTTGATAACTGTGTTAGGTATTCACCCTTCCAACGTTTCCATATGTCGGTAAATAATTTTTGTGTCAAACACCATCTGGTACGTTCGTCAGTCTCAGTTTCGATGATGTTCAAAACTGGACCACTCGCCAAAAAATGTGATGGAGTCAAGTAATCGAAGTCATCGGGGTCTTCAGTGATTGCGCAGAGAGGTCTGGTATTCAAACACGCTTCCAGCTGTGTTAATATGGTAGAAAACTCTTCGAAAGTAAGCTTCTGTTCGCCAATTACGCGTTTCATATGATACTTGAGGCTTTTCACAGCCGCCTCAAATAGCCCTCCGGCGCTAGCCCAAGTTGGTGCATTGAAATGCCACTCGATTTGCATGTTGGTTATCTCTGATAAGAATTCCTCATCAATGATGGTAGTGAGGTCTAGAAATTCCTTCCGTAACATGTTATTTGATCCAACGAAGTTCGTGCCGTTATCACTGAAAATGTGACGCGGTGCTCCACGCCTTGCTGACATGCGGCGAAGGGCCGCCAAAAATGCTGATGAAGTTAGGTCTGACACTAACTCGAGGTGAACGGCCTTCGTCGCCATACAGACGAACACGGCGATGTACCCCTTCGATGATCTGATTCCACGACCTTTGCTAGCCTTGACCTCCACATAACCCGTATAATCGACCCCACATTTAAGAAAGGGACGAATGAGATTTACCCTTGCTTCAGGTAAGGGAGCCATGAGTTGTGATTGCTTAATGGGATTCTGCTTTCTACATTTGATACAGGTAAGTAAACGCTTCTTTACAGCTCTGTTCCCGCCTACGATCCAGAATTGTTGACGAAGGCATGCCTGAGTCAATTTTGCTCCTCCATGAAAGGTAAGTATGTGTGCATGATCTATTAATAAGTTAGTAGTTTGACTGTCATGGGGAAGTATCAATGGGTGAATCATGTCAGGATGTATGTTAGCGTTTTTTAGTCTGCCTCCAACTCTCAGTAAACCGTCTTTGTCTAAGATCGGATTAAGAGGTAGCAACTTACTTTTTGTACTAATAGATTGTTTATTTTTCAGGTCATTGATTTCTTTCCAAAATTCGAGTTGTTGAGCGTACTTAATGATCATCAATTTTGACTTTCTCAATTCATTGATCGTAAGGTAGGGAATGGAACGACTGTTACGATTCCCGACACGTAATATCCAAGCGAGTACTCGGGTTACACGCGTCCAGCTGCTATACTTTGTGATAAGCGAACCGATGATGTCATCGCTTGTGTCTACGTCACGCGTCGACGTAGTGGCTACGTTTGTTTGTTTTGATTTTTTCAGCTCCTCGTCTGTGATGAATATTTCTGTTTCTCCTTGATCAGAGAACGAAGGAAGCCAGGTAGGTCCACTCCACCAAATCGGATGCTGTTTTAGGACTTCTGCAGAAATACCCCGACTTGCACAATCAGCTGGGTTATCGCCTGATTTGACGTACCGCCAGCTTTTAGCAGGAACTATTGATATTATTTTGTTTACTCGATTGGCTACGAATGAACGCCACCGAGATGGGTCGCCTTGTAGCCATCCTAATACCGCAGTCGAATCTGACCAACAGTAACAAGTGATATTGTAGTCCTTTAAACAAGATATGACCTTATCCATTAGCCTTGATAAAAGCTCGGCTGCAAGTAATTCGAGCCTAGGCAATGTCGTCTTATCTTTGTTTGAAGATGATACTAGGCGTGATTTCGCGGCTATTATTACAAGTGAATGTTTTTGATTCTGTTGACGAACTTTACAATATATGACGCATGCATACGCCTTGATTGATGCGTCACAGAAACCGTGAAGCTCTAAGTGCCCGCCCCCACGAGTTTGAATCCATCTTGGTACAGTGATAGAATTGATGTTTTCTAAATCTGATTTTATTTTATTCCATTCCTCGTTGATACTGTCAGGCAGGTTGTCGTCCCATGATAGATTGTCGAAGACCCACACTTTTTGGAATAAAATTTTTAGCCTCGTAGTAACTGGAGAGAGCCAACCTAGAGGGTCGAATATCTTTGAGATATCGGATAACAATTTTCTCTTTGATGTTCTGTGACTCGGGGAAGTGTCAATGTTTAATCGAAATTCAAATTTATCGCTCTTTGGGCACCATCGCAGGCCTAAAGTTTTTGTCGATTCTTGGTGTTTAAAATCGTAAGCCTCTTGTGTTTTTTGCGTAGTGCTCATACCTTCTAGCAGTTCTTGTTTATTGGATGACCACTTCCTTAGGTCGAATCCACCTCGTTTCAGAAGGGCTATGAGATCTGCTTGTAGCTGCTTTGTCAAGGTCAAACTGTGACCTCCGCTCAAGACATCGTCCATGAAGAATTGTTCTTGAAGAACGATAGCTGCTGAGCTTTTGCTGAACTTGTGGCCCTCGTCAATTGCTAATTGTTTGAGAGTCATCATGGCTAAGAAAGGCGCTGATTTGGTGCCATATGTTACAGTAGTGAGCTGATATTCCTGCAACATGTCTTTTGGAGTGTTTCTCCATACAATTTTTTGATAGCTTTGATCTTTGGCATCAAGAAGAATCTGTCGATACATTTGTTTAATGTCCGCAGAAAATGCAAATTGATAATTTCGCCATTTTAAGATCAAAAGTAATAGGTCTTGTTGCAAATTAGGACCACAATACATGACGTCGTTCAAACTATGCCCAGTCGATGTTTTCGATGAAGCGTTGAAGACTACACGTAGTGGCGTCGTGGTTGAATCAGTCCGATGCACCGCGTGATGAGGCAAATAGTTGCTGAGTGACTGATTGTTATCAGAAATGCGCATGTGACCCGATTCAATATAGTCTAAAATGAATGCCTTGTAATCAGATTCTAATTTCGAATTTTTTTTAAATTTCCTCTCGAGATTTAAGAACTGAGCCACGGCCTTGGTTTTCGATTGTCCTAATTTTTCTGTGGCGTCTTCATGCAAAGGTAATTTTACGACGTATCGACCTTCTTCATTTCTGATGGTAGTTGATTTATAGTGCTGTATGCACTTTAAATCGTCTTGTGATAAATCAGAGTCCGACTGAATGTCTTCAATCGTCCAAAATTGTTTTAACTCGTCGACGTTGTTTATGACGAAAGAATCCAGCCGAGTCGTGTTTGCTGGGCTATCGGAGTGGAGTCATTCTCTCTCACGATGCCATTCATGATAATACGAGCATATACTTCAGCACCTAATAATAAGTCGATTGGACGACTGATGTTGAAATCAGGATCGGCTAACTGTATGCCTTCCAATAATTGCCAGGATGGTTTTGGAAATGAATAATTTGGCAAATTATTAATGAGGTTGTTCATGATAAGTACATCTGTACTAAAGGAATAGTCACTGAACGTTGACTGACAACTTAGCGTTAAAAAGCCTTTACTCGTATGCGCATTTGTCCCGATACCAAAAATAGTGCCCTTGCAATTTTGACGAGGAAGTCCTAAGGTCTGCGCGGCCCTTTCAGAAATGATCGAGACTTGAGAACCACCGTCGATAAGACCTCGCAAAATGATGAATGATCCATCAGCTGTTTGCACCTTCACGAGAGCTGTTGCTAAGAGGGTCTCACTAATATTCTCTTGGGCCACGTGATTCACACTTTTACGAGACTCAGTTGACGTGCTTGGTTGTTTTACACAGGCGTCATGAATAAGGGTGTTATGCTTTTCATTACATTCGCGACATCTTCTTTCAGAAATACACGCGGTGCCGTGGTGATCGTAAAGGCAATTTATGCATAATTTGTATTTCGCAATCATATTGCGCCTTTCCGTAGGTTGTAATGCGAGAAAGGTGTCGCAATGAAATATTCCGTGGCGTTTTTTGCATAGTGGGCATCCTGTTTGTGCCTTTTTGTCTGCTAATTGCACATTACTTTGATTGTTGAATGATTTTAAATAATGCTGTGATTTTTGATGTTTTTTGAACGGTGAAGAATTTTCAGGCTGAATAGATTTTTGCACCGAGGGTTCTTGCTTGCGTCTTGAGACTTCTAATGATGTAAATTTGTTCTCAAGAAAATTGGTAAAATCTTTTAAGGAGGGTAAAGCTCTTGGGTTTTTCAAGGACTCAATGTATTCTTTATGAGTTTCAGGATCTAATTTCTGACAAATGAGATGTACTAGTAAGGGATCCCACGTACTGATGTCAATACCGAGATTCTTGATTGCGTTCAAACTCTCATTGGTATTGTCGTGTATTTTCTTGATATGAGCTGATGATTGCTGCTGAGCCGATGGTAAATTAAGAATGATATTAATATGAGCGCCGAAAATTAGTTTTTGATTATTGTACCTATGAGTTAGAATGTCCCAGCAGACCTGATAATTATCCGAAGTGATATGTAAATGCTGCACGATTTTTTCGGCCTCCCCTCGAAGTTTCCCTTTTAAAAACTGTAATTTTTGGGCATTTTATAAGGACCGGTTATTATGTATGGCTTCGCAAAAAAGATCTTTGAATGAAGTCCATTGATGGTATGATCCACTGAAGGTGGGAAGGTCAGTTTTAGGCACCGATTGTTCGCGGTGACACGCTGACCACATCTTGTTGTTTACTTCTTTCTTGACCTCGTTGTATTTTAGCTCATAGTTACTGTAGGCCTGCTCGTATTCAACATTTTCTTCATGCATCTCACTATCGATCTCCCAATGGAGATCATCAATAGTGGACCAACGTGAATTGACCGTTTTCAGTAAATCTTCTAGTTCCCATTTAGCAGTTAACGAATCGAGATTGATACTTGATATGGTACGGGAAAAAGCCCTAAAATTGCTCTTCTGCTTACGCAACATTTCATCTAACCTACTCATATTTCCGCTAGAAACAAGTTTAGAAGGTGCCGAAGTAATTGGCAATGATAAGAAGGGAGGTTCAAATGATTGGGACGTCCCGGGTGAAGTCCCGGTTGGAGCGTCGGCAGTGGGAGACATAAGGTCAGAGGGGTTTTCAAATGTTTTAGGAATTGATAGAGGAGTCGCCGGCCTAAGCACCGGTTTGTCCTCTTTACTCGGACCTGCTGGAATATACTTGTGTAAAGCTGCTAAAATGTCGGTGTAAAATTGATAAGTTTTTTCAAAGTGATTTTCCCTAAAATATACATGAGATTGATCTTGGAACTCACATAATTTATTATGATTGATCTGGAATTCACTCCAATACGACTCTAAAATATCGAGTTTCTTCTTGATATACGAAGCAGTTTTACGTTCTACTCCGTCTTTCTTGAAATTGGAATAGAGCTGATTGATGGCTCCAATAAGCTGATTTTGGGTTGCAAGGAGATCTTCCATCTTGATAGCTAGTAATTGATATGTATACTAGTAAAAAGGATAGATCTTACTTTATCTGCTGCTAAACCTGCAACCTGATTGCTGATGCTGCTGATAGGTGATGCTGATGACCTTTAGCTGTTTGCCAAAAGTCCGCTCTTCTTTGATAAAGTAGCACTGCATCCAATGTCTTGCTGGTTAACACAGAATCACTCACACGAAAACTGTCCTTGTCTAGTAAGTCCACGCGCGACTGATCCTGAGCCTGTTTGAAGGCTATCGAAGGACCATAAAGATGTCTGGGACACCTTTAGTTGATATGATTGAAAGATGGTATTGATAATAATTAAGTTTATTGCGACTGGAAACAATAGGAAACTGATACAATTTTAGGGATGATACGTGAGTACACGACGGCGATGATACGTGAACTGATTTTTGCTATAAAATGTAAAATGCACGCGGCGCGTAGAATAGCTTAATCAACAAATTCTAACAATGCGAGGTTCGGACCGAACAAGTGGTAAACTCACTATAATAAGTTCATCTAGGGAAATAGTTCACTAAAACACCACTAGATAGCGCTAGTCAATTGAATAAAACATTTTTGCGCATTGTGTGTGTGTACACGAAGCATATTGTACGGAACCCTCATTGCGGGAGTTTGACTCACACTGCGCCGATTTTTTTTTTCATCCAGTATCTGAGGAGTTGTATTACCGCGCTCCGAAGCTGTTCCATATGGACGACTACCAACGCTGTCTGTATGAGGGCGCCACCTACTGCAAGGGCGTGTTCGAGCTTTGGCCGGAGGGGCCCAACGACTTGTACGATGAGCTCAAGGTAGGCTTCGACCTCAACCACTTCACGGGAGCGTCACCTACACCATGATGTTCGAGCTGTGGCCGGAGGAATTTAACGCCTTGTACGATGAGCTCAAGTTGGCTTCAACCACTGCTGCACACTTATCGAGGGTGGCACCTATTGCAGGGGCGTGTTGAACTTGTGGCTCAATGACTTGTACGTACGGTACGATTAGCAAGCTTTTTTTTTTCTTACAGATAAAACAAACTACTGAACCGATTAGATGAAATTAAAATGACACGTATATGTTTGAGAGTTATATACCCTTTACAAATACGCAGTTTCATATCAGTCCAGGTGACCTCAAGTAATGCCATATCGAGGGAACAAACTTAAATAAAAAGAAACCATATATCCCGACTAATTGAGAACCTTTTTTTTTTTTTAATAAAACATTTGGCATGGAGCCTACTGTTAATTTTTTTTCACAAGACGTTTCTTCATTCCTCCTATCAGAAGATAAGAAGTGGTTCCTTCTTTTCTAGATAACCAAATTAAAAGTCCTTTGATTTCTGAAACCGTAACTGAGTTTGTTCTGAAATGCTCCTAACAACACCTATATCGCCCGTCGTGCAACTTTAATCATGTAAATTTACTTCTATGTGATCCATGTTTTTGCATCGTAAGTAAGTTGTATATGGGCAAAAACATTTGGTTGAATACCTTACTCTTAAGTCTTAAGGCACTGTAATAGTTGAGATTAAAGTGCTGTCTTAAACATCAGGAATTTGTATTACGATGACGTTCTAATACAAGCACACTCATACACACCCCAAGGACACACCCCGACTGATGCATGTAACTTACAATACCTTTTGGGTCTGAAGTTAAAGATAAATCAACGTTTCAGAGTCTAAAGGAGTCGAATCGATACCTGCTGAATCGTACGCTGCTGCACCGTGCGATATGCCTGAACTTCTGCGACAGGCAGGAGCACGAACCGCCCGCCGAGTGGTTTGAGCGTTGCGTTGACCGCTCCATGCATCAGTACGGGCTGCGCGCGCGCATGCAGCGGCTCCACTACTGCAAGAGCAAGGACAACCCCGGCACGAGGCCTGTGGACTGGATTGACCTCTTAGTCGCTGCGTTAATAATCATCATCCTACTGCTCAATGTCGTTGGGACGATCTATGACCTCATCAGGAATCCTGACAAGAAACGTAAGTACCGGTATTTAAAATTAATCAGGTAGGTTTAGCCCTGGCGATTTCTCGAAATCAGAAAGAATATCTCATAGAATAGAAAACCAAATACACCGTACGTACAAGTGATTTGAGTGTCGCCAGCCTTATAGCTATACGTATCTAATCTGTTTTATTTTTATTATGTTCACTACGGGACTTACCGCGATTATTTTTGAGTTCTGTCTGATATTTCGACAACATTGCAGCTGCCATTTTCACAGACTAACTGAAGAGACTGCGGTGGTGGATGTTGAGATTTGTCTGTTACCCCTCTGACGTATGGTAAGTAAGCTGGCTGCCTGTCTACCGTCGGTGCTCGTTCACGCTTTGATGTTGGAGGTTGTCGGATCTTACCATCATAACCATTGCGTCTTAAAACCGCTTGCACATGCTTCAGCTCTCCCTCTAGGTGTTCCTGGTCACATAAATCATGAGCTCTTCGTACGAGAGATGCAGACACTGCTTGAAGATGTGAAGGGTGATGGTGAGAAGTCGCATGCAGGTATATTCATACGGTATACAGGAAACCGACTCACACGGACAAATACCTGCATCGGCAAAGTATTAGGAAAATATTCTATTCGAGCCACGTTTACCCCAGCCAAGAAAATGGCAAGTTATATGCGGTCACCGAAAGATAGCACGCCTTTGGAAAAATCTGGTGTCTATAAAATTGGCTGTAGTTGTGGTCGCTCGTATATTGGACAAACTAAGAGGGCTATAGCTCAACGGGTCAAAGAGCACATAACCGCAGTTAAAAACAGGGATATTGTGAAGTCTGCCATAGCGGAGCATCTATCACAAGCAGAGACCAATCACTGGATCGAGCTACACCAGCCAAAAGTACTTGCAAATGAACGCCATTTTATACCCCGGCTAGTTAGGGAAGCGATTGAAATTAAGAAGCATCCCAATTTCAATCGGGAAGACGGTTTCAAGCTTTCGGGTACATGGAATCCCGTGATTGAGTTGTGTAAAAAGTGTACGCGCGCATCAGTGAACAATTCCCGAATGGACACCGTCAGTGTTGTGTGTAAAAACCTGTGTAATAAAAGACAAAGAAAGAGGGTAGACCGATACGGTTTCCCTTGACAGCTCAACATCCACCACCGCAGTCTCTTCAGTTAGTCTGTGAAAATGGCAGCTGCAATGTTGTCGAAATATCAGACAGAACTCAAAAATAATCGCGGTAAGTCCCGTAGTGAACATAATAGTGACTGTTTTATTTTGTAGGTTATTTATGCATTTATGATGCTATACTGATATACTCCTATTAAATTATGAAATAAGATATGGGGAAGAAAGCTCCTGCCAGCATGGAATTTTTCCCTTGTCTTAATTTCAAGTTTAATACTTTTTAATTGAATAAGAGAGTATCGTGTGCCTTCCTGTGAACTTTAGCGATGATATCGCTTCCAACTGGCCGTATAGAAAATCTCTTGGGAGAGGCTTATGTCCAGCAGAGGACTTCTTGCGGCTGAGACGATGTTATGTATTGGTTTAAAATCGCGCATATTGTTTTCAGCCAACCGCTTCCTCATTATTTGGTCGCTGCGGGACAACTGGAACCGTCTGGTGGCCCACAAGACGGGGGACGAGAGGCTGGACGCGCTCGCGCCCATCCACGCCATCAAGTACGTATGCTGGTCACATTTTAATCGGAAGAATGCTTATTTCTTGTTTGTTCTGTATGTTTCTGGTGTCAGATTTTTCAAGCAACTTATAGTCATCTGACAAAGCTCCATAACTAGCATCGATGATGACACTTCTATTCTGGTTTGGGAGAAAAGAATGAACATAGAATATACTAGCTACTTTTCAAAAGCTGGTCTGGGGTTTGGGCCAAAATCAAAATTCATGACCAGAGCACAAGATCATGAAATTCAAAGGACACGTTTAGCGTTTAGTGGGCGTAAAGGAGGAAAGCGGAATAAAAATAGTGAGGGATTGCTAACCGCATCGCCTATGATGTGATTCTTGATCAAAGTACTAACTACTAGCTACAGGTTTTTAGTCCTATCAGTAGATCCGCAACGGTATACTTATATTTAGATATAGATAACATCCAAGACCCAGGCCAATTAAAAAGATCGTTTTCCGTCATTACCTGGCCGGGGATCGAACCCGGGCCCCTCGTGTCGCAGGCTGGCGTGTTAACCACTGCACCATGGAGGCTGTCGGCATTGAACTGTTATGTTGCAGAGCGCACCAAATCGGCATGGTGGTCTTCGCGCACACGCATCAGGCCATGTTGATGCTCCATCATGCGGACGACAGGCAGACAGACGAAGTTAGTGCATTTTTATTCATAATCCAAGACCTCCCGTGGATGTCGTAGAAGGCGACACAAGCAAAGCAAAGCTTATAAAAACAAAGAGACCGCTCCAACCCGTCTGGCCAGCGTGGAGAGTGTAGGCCAAATCCTCTGGCCACTATACGGCTTGGTAGTACAGAGAGGGTCGAGCTCCTGCAGTGGAGACTAAAAGAACCTGATGATGATGGTCTACATATAATAAAGGCGAAACACACTGACCGGCAGGCTTTGACCAGCGCACTTGTGCGGTAGGATATCCACCGGAGTTTTATGAATGACTTGCTCAACGTAGATTGACGTAGAGTCGGGGGTGACTTGCTCAACGTAGAGTCGGGGGCAGATACCCTGACCCCAGGTTTCAGGGTTCAGGTTGATGTGCCCCCGACCGCACGTGTCTTCGAGCAACACGGCGGTGTGTGGCATTGAGCTAGACGTTTTGAACATGAAAACGAAAATCTTTTGTTCCGTAAACAAGCCTGACATTAAGAAAAAATATCAAGTACTACATACATTTTAGGTCAGTAGGAACCTATAGCATACAATTGAAAAGCTCAATAACTTTTCTCGATTTCAGACTTGGTTACTGTAAAAAGGTGTTCAATTCCATGTAGAGAATGTGAATTTAAATTATTGGAGTGACTAACAAGTGGAGGTTGCACTTCTTCTTTATGACTATGCTACGGTGTCAAGTGAAGTTATTTTTTAACCCCCGACGCAAAAAGAGAGTATTATGAGTTTAACGTGTCTATCTATGTATCTGTCTGTGGAATCGTAGCTCCTAAAAGGATGAACCGAATTCGTTTAGTTTTTTTGTCATAGACAATTTTAACCCGAGTGTTTTTAGCCATATTACATGAAAATCTGTTCATCGGCTTGATATTGAATATGAATATAAAAGTGTCGGAAGATTATTTTTATATGCTTTTACGTGTGTATACATGCTTGTACGTGATACATATTAAGTCAGTATCAAGTGTAAAAAAATTTCGCGCTTTTTCTAGTAATTCTTGTTTATCAATAAAATGACAGTAAAATTCATTTCGTTGATTCACTGGTTCGGTCACAACCAACGTAGCAAGGCCGATAAACACCAGCCTTTAATTTGGGCAAGTCCATTTAAGAAGTAAGTTTAAATAAAAAATTCAATTAAGTACCATAAGATATCCCTTAAAATATATAGCAATTTTTAGAGTGGCCATCCCATAAACGCAATATTTAACATACTGCCGCACAAAACTTCTCATATCGCCACACGTGTCACACATGTTTCTATAAACGCGGGTTGCGCTGGAATTCATTGGGCCTGCAAAATTTATAGATCTCAAAGAGTTCTTTTACTGCGTGGTTACGCCTCATATGCCTATTTTTGAGAGATCGTACCAAAGCAAACCAAAAAAACGCATCTCCCCATTAAATCCTTACATTTGACGTGGCAGTAATAAAAGCAACTAATTCAACGACTCGACGAGGCAGGAATAAAAACGGGAATTTGGTGAAGTAGACGTGGCAGCGACTCGCAAATATTACGTAACGTACGTAATTTTATGTTTCAGATGCTCACAGGCGTGTTTGCCATTCTGTTCAGAAACGGCACGATAGTGGTGCAGACGTTCGTGACGCTGTCCAGCTTCCTGCTGGGCTACATGCTGCTGCTGCACGCCGAGAAGAACGAGAGGAAGCTGTCCCTGCGCGATGCGCCCGCTATCATCTTGAGCCGGTTCCTGAGGTATGCTGTTTGGCCATTGGTTGTCCGTGGCACTACTGTGTGATCTACCAGAACTAAAATGGAAAAAATCACGGTTGTCTTACCGTAGTACCATCGGCAAGAAAAAATCTTGGGGCAAAACCGCGATTTATTTATATAAAAGAACGTATCTTTTTCCACAATTGAGGCAACTAAAGACAATTGAAATCTCCAGGCTGTAAGGGTTTATACCTTACTCTAAGGTTTTATACCCTTATGGCACCGCGGTGAAATAGTAACTACAATAAAATAAACAGAAGGCCCAATCATTGATATCATAATTCATGTATCCTATAAAGGACACGATAAACTTAAAAGTTTGCTGGTGCAAGAGTTGCATGGTAGTATAGTAGTGCTAGTGACTAGTCGTATTCAACACCAATATTTTAATCGAATAGATTAGTGACATTTGGTCGAGTCAATCTGATTTACTTTTTTTTACTGACGAGTAGCTCCTTCCATCACGGCCCTGCCCACTGAATCACCGGCTAGTCATGTCCAAACGCGTCCTGTTAGTCCAGTTTATTTGCTGCAAAAGTTAAGTTGTGATTTGTACTCGACCAGTGCAAACGATCTTTTGTTGGTGACTGGTATTTTGGAACTAAAATAATATTCGGCTTAAATAGTAGCCGTGTGCGAAATAGGCTTAACCTCAAAGTTTTCTACCAGAATGACGCCCACGTTGATGTTGGTGATAGCCGTGATGGCGACGTGGGTGGCGCGGACTGCAGACGGGCCCTTGTGGACCTTCATGGAGCAGCTGGAGGCCGACTGCCGCGCCAAGTGGTGGACGCATCTCCTCTACGTCAACAATATGGTCAACCCGGACCAGCGCTGTGGCATTCAGACATGGTATATTTCTTTTTTGAGCATGTTTCCGGTTGCGTTATCAACTGAAATGCTTCAAAGCCCAAGATTTGCTTAACGACTTTTCCTTCTTCACCTGTTATATGATATTTCCTCCACTTTAGCTTATCCTACTCATTTTGTGTAGTGTCAGCACAGAAATAGTTTAAACCATCTTTTATTGCCATTGGTCAGCCATCAGCTATGAGAATCTTTTCCTAGCCTTTATTCTAAGTTCGTAAATTGTAGACCATAAGGTTCTTTTTTTTTTACGTGAACCATCCGAAGCACGAAATTATTCGCAATATTTTAATTTCGGCCATCGAGCTCCTAAACGCACTTATCTTCTTTTTATGACTTTTTAGGTTCTTGGCGGTAGACATGCAAGTGTTTGTAGTGCTCGTAGTGCTGGCGTTGCTGTTGCTGCGCAACCCGCAGCGCGCGCCCAAGGTGCTGGCGGCCGTCTATGCATGCGTGGTGGCGACCAACATCGCCCTCAACATCAAGTGGGAGATTGTCGGCATGAGCTACTGGACCACGGGGGAGTACGTGCCACATTTATTTGATTTATTTATTTTATTTTATTCAGAAGATTTACAGCACTATTCTACTTCATATGTCATCAGTCTTATACACTAATAAGCCGATAATAAATCTCCATATATATTATACTTATTTAGAATACATTTTGAATATGTCTGAGAGCGGAAAGAAGAAAAAAAATATGTTAAATAAATCAAAAGTAAACTGAGTGAAAGAAAAAACTAAATAGTTTGAACAAAACAAATGCATGCGAGATAACAATACTCAAATTAAAACTATTAAAACTAAAAAAAAATCACTATGCCTCATCTGCAGGCAGTGCCTGCATGAAATAAGAATTTGCTACATTGCGTTTAATGCTAAAGACAGTGGTGCTAAAGAGGTCGAAGTCGTGCTCACTGATATCTTTAAATGCTGCACAGCCCCGAGTTAAGAATGAGTTCTTTCTGTAATTAGATTGCATTACATTGCAGTTGTATGTAAAAAAAACATGTATATATTATTCGTTATTATATTCTTCGGAACCGCCTCTCGGCCTCTGACGTGGTTCCTTTAACGACTATATTACATTGCAGTTTTATATACAGACTGTACAACATTGCAGTTATATGTAAAAAAAAATATGCTCCAAAGAATCTCAGAGCCATATCACACATCCAATTATTTGCGTATTTCCACTGGTATGTTCTTAAAGACTAGTGTTGATTCTGAACCCCCTAGAAATATATCGCAGAATCAGAATCCCTAATAAAAATATAAACGAAAGGCGAGACATAAACGACAACTTAGGCCTATCTTTCAAATGCATAAATTAGCTGGTGGATTTTCTAAAATATCTAATACTTTCGGTCATCATCATCATTTTGAGTAGGTGACACGGTCAGTCGACCATGCACACCCTGGTGTCAGAGTTCTTCGGAACCGCCTCTCAGCCTCTGATGTGGTCCCTTTAACGACTACCAGATGGCAGCCGGGACCAACGGCTTAACGTGCCTTCCGAAGCACGGAATCATCAATATTTTCGGTGTTCACCTTCTTTCCACCCTTTAAGTCAACCCTGTGCGTATTATTAGATATTCTGATTCTGAGACTAAAAAACTGCTAGGGTTGAACATTAATCTATTTATTGCTAGTAATATAACCTGACTGCCCCACCACCAACATTCCGGTTAGAGATGATGTAAAACGTGTTTTTAAATCTTTAAATCTTTTGTTTCCTTAAATTCCATCAAGACCAGATTTACATACAGAGATTACATATGAGACGTTCCATGAATGTGTGGTTATTAAATATGTGTTTGCAGTAACATGCGCAATCTGTTAACTGGACTGAAGTCGTACAACTGGATGTTCGTGGCACCCTGGACCAGTCTCCCCGCCGGTCTGCACGGTCTCATACTGGCATTCGTTCACTATAACTTACAGAAGATTGGCTTCAAACCCATCACTGTCAAGGTATTTGTCAGCAGATTCTAGAGTCTTAACACTGGAGTTTCACGATGCTCTGGACCAGTCTCCTCACTGCTCTGCAACGCCTCATGCTGGCGTTCTGGCACTATAACTTCCAGAAGACTGGTTTTGACCACACAACGTCAAAGTATTGAGGTTACCTTATGACTGGTGCCCCACCATGCTGTGGACTATTCTTTCCTCCAGTCTGCACGGTGTTTTTCAAATAATCTTTACACAATTCATTCAAGTTCTATTCTCATCCATGTTAGTCTAAGAAATAAGAAGAAATGTAGAATGTACCAGTAGCCGAAGCCGAAAAGCATATTTATATAAACTGTTAAATCCAAGTGTGATATAATAACCTTATTTAAAATCTTCCTTGTACTTTTTTGTTTTGGCTTCGGAAGGAAGGGTACTAGAAAGCTGTAATTTGGAAAGGGATTTATTTTTATCATGGCAAAAAAGTGGTAGAAAAAAATATTGAAAACAAAAAAAGTTCAAACTAAAATATATAGGTAGTCAACTTATAAAATGTACCAAAAAATGTTAAATTCCATACAATTTTCATTGTTAGATGTTTTTGGTCGTTTTAAACTGTGAGGTGCGAGTGTGAACAGTGTGAACTTAAAGTTGTCATTCGCAACTACGGAACCCTACACTGCGCGTGGCCCGACACGCACTTGGCCAGTTTTTAGTAAGTGACGTAAAATTATTTTATTGCAGTGGCTCCGTGTAGTGGCGTGGTTGCCGTACCCTTTGATGATAGTGTGGCCGTGGAACGGTGTGCTGATGTTGGGCGTGGAGAACCGACTAGCGCTGGCTGTCCACGCAGCTGTGAACAGGATTGTCTTCAACGCGATGGTCACCTTCACGCTCTGGGTGTTTTTCAACAGACTCAGCGGTAACAGTTTCTGTTTCTTATCCTGAAAACGGCGTGCTGATATTGGGCGTGGAGAACCAGCTGCTGCTTGCTGTTCATGCTATTTTAAACACATAATAAGTAGGTAATAGCTCTAAATAGGATCATCTTCGACTCGGTTGTGAACTGCACGCTCTAGTTGTAAGTACTTCAACAGACTTACTCCCCACACAATTTGGTTATTATCATTGAATGTGTGAAGTATCGTTTGAAACCCTACCGTACCCCTAGGCAATAGCCTACTTTTTTTTGTAAAGGTGCTCGTGTCTTTATTTCTCTTTAAAAAGAATGTCTTGTTCTCAGGCTGGGTGCCCAAGTACCTGTCGTGGCGCGGCTTCCACATCGTGAGCCGCCTGGCGCTGTCCTGCTTCCTGGTGCACTGGCTGGTGACCCTCGGCGCCCACGCCGTGCGCACACAGCCTCTGGAATTCACTGCTTACTTCTTTGTACGTTACCTTTTTTATACAACTAAGTAGGCAGGCATACGGGACCTGAGGGAAAGTTCAGCCGGATCAAAGACGCGTACAAAATATCAAATTTGACTTGACTCTATAGTCCCAATGGGTCCCGTCAGCAGCATAGGGTCTCAATGGGTTCGATTTGGTATCATGAGTCGCATTGAGTCCCATCGAGTCTCATGTGCTTCATGGGTTAACCAACACTCCTTTAAAAATAACATCCAATACTAACTCTTGTCCAAAGCGTTCTAAGGAGCTACTAAAAAATAATATCCCCCCTTGTAGTTCCAAATTTAAATTTAATCATATTAACCCCAGTGACATAATCGATGCATTCAAACAGCTAAACTCAAAAAAATCTGAAGATTACTGGGGTATGTCTGTTACTGTAGTGAGTCATATTATAAATGTTATTGCCGCTGATTTGGCTTTTATATTTAATGAATGCATTGATGAAGGCATATTTCCTAATTTAATGAAAGTTAGTAAGCTAATACCATTATTTAAGAAAGGAGAAAAACAGACCCTGGAAATTATAGGCCTATTTCTATACTGCCAGTTTTGAGCAAAGTGTTTGAAAAGATAATGCTCAACCAAATGCAACTTTACTTTAAAACTAACAACCTTTTCCATAGCCAACAATTCGGGTTCACTGGCGGAAAATCGACCACCGATGCAGGAGTAGCACTGATTACTCATATTTACGATGCATGGGAGGGTTCACAAGATGCTATTGGAGTATTTTGTGATCTGCCTAAAGCATTTGATTGCGTTGATCATCAAACACTTTTGCTCAAACTCAGTCAGTACGGGTTTGAAAATAAATCTTTAGATTTGATTGAATCGTATTTAAAAAATAGGCCTCAGACTGTAGAAATTAACGGTGTCAAGTCAAATGGTACTAATTTAAAAATTGGCGTGCCCCAAGGATCGATCTTAGGACCATTTCTTTTTCTAGCTTATATCAATGACCTGCCTTATATGGTTGAGAATGAAGCGGGCATTGTGTTGTTTGCTGATGAAACGTCTCTTATATTCAAGTTAGATCGACAAAGCGAAGACGCTGTCGCAGCAAATAACATTTTGACTAAAATTTCTTACTGGTTTTCAGCCAATAATTTATTGCTAAATGCTCTTAAGACCCAATGCATTAAATTTACTCTCCCGAACGTGAGGCAGACCAACGTTGATATTCTAGTAGACGGTCAAAAACTAGGTTTTGTAAATGATACTACCTTCCTAGGGATCACAATCGACTCTAAACTACAATGGGGTGCCCATATTTCTAAACTTTCCAATAGGCTTAGTTCTGCAGCATATGCTGTGAGGAGGATAAGACAATTGACAGATGAGGCAACTGCTAGGCTCGTATACTTTAGTTATTTTCATAGCTTAATGTCATATGGATTACTTCTGTGGGGAAAGGCAGCCGACATTAAAACTATTTTTATTTTACAAAAAAGGGCAATTCGTGCCATTTACGGCTTAGGATCGAGGGACTCACTCAGAGAGTTGTTTAAGGACATAAATATTTTAACTGTAGCCTCACAGTATATATTTGACAATATAATGTACGCAAGAAAAAATATTTCTAAGTTTAAGAAAGTAAGTGATTTAATTGATAGACCCTTGCGTAACAATCATAGATTATTTCTTCCGCAGTTTCGGCTAAGCAGAGTTAGTGATTCGTTCATGGGGAACTGTATACGCTATTATAACAAATTGCCAAAGTCAGTCCTTGATATGCCTGATAGTAAATTCAAAAGTTATGTGAAACGATTATTATGTAAAAAGGCATATTACAGGACTGAAGATTACCTTACTGATAGCAATATTTGGCTTGAGCTTGGCGCAGACGCCTCGTAATTCTGTATGCACAGAAATACTACGTTTGGTACGTTCGGTACATAATATTTTATAATATGACATTTTTATTTAATTTCAACAATTTGACATTTTGCTAATTAAATTTTACCTATTTAACATTTCAATGATGACATAAATTTTTTCCAATTCAATTTTTATCATGACATTTAATTAAAACAATGCACACTCAGTCCACATATATATAAGTAGTTTATAAGGTCTAACTAGATTTGTGAGTTGACGTTGCTTGGAGAAAATGCGCTGTGCAGTTTGTTGCCGCTTCTTCTGCACTCCGCTTTGGAAGCGGCCTAAACTTAGCCATAAGTAATTATTGACGTCAACAAAATTTTTTGTTGTAAAAATTGTAAACACAAATATGACAATTAATAAGTGTTCAAAGAAACCTATATTAAATAAACGATTGAATTTGAATTTGAATTTGGTTAAACTTTTTAATTATATGTTGAGATAAGTAGCTTAAGTCATAAAACAAAAATGGAAAAACAAGACCATCTGATTGTTGGGTCAACAGAAATGGTGTGCTACAAGGCAGTGTACTAGGGCCATTGCTTTTCCTCAGTTATATAAATGACTTACCTAACAATTTACGACAAAAAATGGTTCTATTTGCTGACGACAGTATTGCAGTAATAAAATATCCCAACTAATATTATAAATGCGAAAGTTAGTTTGTTTGTTTGTTTGTTACGCTTTTACGCTCTATCCACTGAACCGATCATCATGAAATTTGGCATACACATACGTTAGGATACTGAAAAGGACATAGGCTATATATCACGCGGGCGAAGCCGCGGGTAACAGCTAGTGACGATATAAATGAATATGAAAATGACATAAATAACGTTTTAAAGGACATAATAACTTGGCTTGACATTAATTTTTTTAAAATAAATTAGCAAAAAAACAAAAATTATGCATTTTCATCAAAGATCAGACATACCAAATGTTGACATAAATTATAATGGACAAAGTATTGAAAATGTAGAAACAAGTAAATTTCTCGGACTTTATTTAGATAGTAAATTGACCTGGATATCACATGCTGAGCAAATATGTATAAGCTAAGTAAGTAAGTCAGCTTAAGCATTATTTATATTGTCGAGAAAAGTTAAATTAGAGATAGCTCTTGTAGCATATCACGGCTTAGTAACTCCTACATTACAATATGGTGTTATTTTTCGGGGTAATTCAAATGAAAGAGACCAAATCTTTAAACATCAAAAACGATGTTTGAGAGAAAATTGCAATGCGTGTTTAGATCCCTGAAATTGTTGACCTTGCCATGCATATATATATATATATATATATATATATATATATATATATATATATATATATATAAGAAGTTTATGATTTTGTCAAAACTAATCGACATTTGTTTGCAACATTTAAAGAGAGCTGGATATATTCGACCACAATATGAATATAAATTAGTAACCGGCGGCCATAACACAGCGCTGATGAAAAAAAGCATTTTTGGTATGGCATCCGTTATCTATAATAAGTTATCTGATAGTTTTAAGGATTTAAATGTACGGACTTTTAAACACAAATTGAAATTATTTTTGACACAGAAATGTTATTACTCTATTAATGATTATATAAATGACAATATACAATAATTATATTTTTGTCTTTAATAGATTTATGACCAACATTATTGTACGTCCAAATTTGGACAGTGCACGGCTGCGCTAACCTTTTTTAAAGACCTTTTTACCTGTGTTCCACAATAAAGATTATTTGTTACAGTTAACATCGTGGATAACGGACCTTGTGATGACGCTGGTGCTGGCACTGTTGCTGAACCTGCTGGTAGAGCAACCATCACAGCGGCTCGTGGACTGGCTGCTGTGAGCGGCTGGAAACTACTGCAACAGCAGTCCATCCCCTTAAAAGAAGAAAGAAAGAAATATATTTATTTGGTGCATAAAATCAACAAAAATATACAGAATTATATGAACACAAACAAACACAAATTATGTGCTAATCTTACCTAATTTTAAACATAGTTTCATTTCTATGATATGCAACCAAAAAGGTTTCAGCTCAGCGTTTTGTCATACAGACACAAATATGACACGCAGATTTTCAGCTGAACCATAAAATGAAGAGTCGATGGCTCTATCTCTTAATAGATTTATCATTTTATAATTCAGTAGATGCAAATAAGTATCCGTGTGTGCAGGGCCGTCATAAACCTATATTGGAGGCCCTGGGCACAAAAAAAAATGGGAGAAATAACCTCGACGAAGCACTATTTATACTAACAACTGCCGTCGCTATGGTGGGTGTTGCTTAACCCACGACGAACCTTCGAACAGTCAATATGAACAACTTTTCTAATATTATGAACTGGCCCTACTAGCGCTATCTAGTGGTGTTTTAGTGAACTATTTTCCGCAAACAAGTAAACGACTGAACGTATTATAGTGAGTTTACCACATTATTTTCAATTGATGGTTTTTCAATTCATACTTCTATTGGTTTTCCTGCAATCTAGAAGCAATGAAAAATTTGATGGTCCCATCAAATTTTGATCGAAATGTGTCGAGCGCTTCTTAAAAAAATACACAAAAGCCAAAAAAAGTTTACACGCATGCCGTTTGGTTTACACTTATTTCCTTTTGCATATTCAAACAAATTGATAGGGTTGAAATCGGTTTTTGTTTTTTGTTAAAAATATGTTAAATTATTAAATATCTTTATTGTTTTACACTTAAAATAAAGTTTCTGTCAGACATGTCTTTTCTATTCATAGGTTACTTACCTTATACTTCCTGCTTCACCCCTTTTAGTCGTCTGCTCACTGCATAGCGTCATCAAGCACCCGTGATATCTTCTTTTCTATCTTTTTAGGGTTCCGTAGTAAACAAGGAACCCTTATAGTTTCGCCATGTCTGTCTGTCTGTCCGTCCGCGGTTTTACGCAGAGACTATAAGTACTAGAAAGCTGTAATTTGGTATGGGTATGTATATTAATCATGGCAAAAAAGTGGTAGAATAAAAACTTGAAAAAAATTTTTTTTTAGTGAAGCTCCCATACAAGTAAAGTGGGGGAGTAATTTTTTTTTCTCTATTTACCCATCGTGTGGGGTATCGTTAAATAGGTCTTTAAAAAATATTGTGAGGTTACGAGCACCATTTTTCGATTTAGGGATCCGTTTCCGAAATATTTGGTTTGAAAGTGCGAATTTTTGTTAGAGGTAAGTGTCCCCCCCCCCCCCCCCCCCTCTATCTGCTAAACGGTTCTATATAGATACGTGAAAAAAATTACAGCAGTAGTATATATACTGAAGTTTAAAGGAAAACTATCAGAGCTGAGTACTAAGTACAAACTAAAAAGTTATAGGCAACCAACTTATACACTGTAAAATTTCATACTATTTTCATTGTTAGATGTTTTTGGTCGTTAAACTGTAAGGTGCGAGTGTGAATAGTGTGAACTCAAAGTTGTCATTCGCAACTACGGAACCCTACACTGCGCGTGGCCCGACACGCACTTGGCCGGTTTTTTTTACTATCTTATTCCGAATATCGCGATCTTTAGCTTATAATTTTTTTATCTTTTTGAGTTTTTAACAAACGTAAAAGGCGGACTTAAAGCCAGTCTTTACACACCAGTCCATACAGAGGATGCTGAGAATGAAGAATTCGAAAGTTTGTTCAAAATTAAATACTTTTAATAAAGCTAAATTTAAGAGTAAAAATAATATTTTAAAACATACATATTAGAGTAGGTTTAAAGCGCGTACTGCACTCTTAAAAGCTGATCGAGTTTGAGCCTTCCGGATATCCACTGGTAAAACTTTCCAAAGCTGCACCGCTTTCACAGTAAGTAAATGCATGAATTTTAAAATATGTAAAAATACAAACATATTATGGTACAGATATAAATAAAGCAGTTAAAAATAGAGTTAGCTAAATAAATAATAGAGTTCTGTTTCCAAAGCTGTATGGTATTGGTATGAGAGGAATCGCTAACTATTGGTTTGGGTCCTACCTGGCTGACGCGCAAACAGTTCGTAGAGATCGAACATGTACTTAAATGCTAAGACACTATACCGGTCAAAATCGAGAAGTGTTCTATCCGCTAATCACATTTCAAATTTATTTACCTGTGACAATAACTAGACTTCAAATAATCATCTGTCTTTATGGAGATCAGGAAATGTATGTTATATATCTCCATGATGAAGATATATGTACTACTTTCGTGTCTCTATAAAATTTTCACTGACGTTATCCAATGTCAAGAGAAACACAATTTTAAAATTAGCTTGATGAACCCAAAAGTTATGATGCTCAGACGTTATTTTATTCGTGACCAAAGACTCAGACCATGCCATAAAGATCACATCGGCATAGATTTTTTGTGAATGGCGCCTACATCAAATGTGTTGTCAGCTTCACGCTACTTGTTCTTGAGATCGACTCTTATATCTCATGGAAACCGCACATTCAAAAAATAAAAGCATTGTTTGTAGCTTTGTGTATTCTCGCAACTAAACGGAGTACCGGTTAGTTGCCGCTCACGCGTCGTTGCAATATTTTGCGTTATGGTGTAATATTATGGGGAACTAGTACTGGTGCACAGCAACTGCTCATATTGCAAAAAAGTGCAAAGGTAATTTTGCCGAATGCTGTCAGCATCATTTTACAAACCTGAGAATACTAGATTTGACAAGAATCTATATATTGGGAGTATGTAAATTCGTAAGAAATCATAATGACCTGTAATGAGGGAACAATCGCGAGAAAAACATAAGTAATAATTAATATAGCCTAGAAGAGGTTTAATATTGTGATGATTATTCTCATTCCTGACATTGTGCCTACATAACTAATTTAAAGGTAAACCTCTCGATCTTTCTCAGGACCGCAGCCCTTATCAACGCCACTTTGCCGGCCTCCGCTTAGTCAATCGGCTCTCCCAATAGACTTGCGAACACTTTGGAGCCTTAATTTGTTCTTATAGTTTGTTTAATTCGCTTTTGTATTATAGGAGCATAGATCGTGCCACAAGGACTTTTGAATTTGTCTATTGAGCCACCGATGTGCATCAGCATTTTCGGCGGTCTGCAGCGCCATGGATCCACGGTCAGCCATCAGGTTTTGGGTCTGAGGAGAGATTGATCGAGGTTTTCGTTTCGGGCGGGACTTAAAAATCTTCGATCCTACCACATAGACAATTTCTATGAACCCATTCAACACCTAAAAAACCCTATTTGGTGTGGTTCAACAATTTTGAGGCACTTTTCGTTATCCTTGTAATATTTAGAAGGTGCATTACTACAACTTATTATTATAACAAGGACAACAACTGTTTGAGACTTTCCTCAACAGTCTCAAAGGATCATCTTGGGAGGTAAATGCCAGGTCATCATAAATATAAATAAATAAATATATACGGACAAATCACACAGATTGAGCTAGCCCCAAAGTAAGTTCTAATGAAAGACTTGTGTTATGGGATACTAACTCAACGATACTATATTTTATAACAAATACATATATAGATAAACATCCAAGACCCAAGTCAATCTGAAAAAGATCGTTTTCCATCTTGACCTGACCGGGGATTGAACCCGGGACCATCCGTGTCGCAGGCAGGCGTGATGACCGCTGCGCCACGGAGCTCGTCAATCAGCGTCATCAGCGTACAGGAATGGTTGGTCGAAGACAATGCCGCCATCATTAACCTCCTGGACCCTCCAGTACATTTACGTTTATCTTAAGCATTAGCTTTCCAATAAAATCCTGTCGAATTTCCAAATTACTGGACTTACCGATAGACTTGAGCATTAATGACACGAAACTACGGCAGTGCGGATGTGTTGCCTCATACAATTGACGTGTATGCCGTAATACTTCACAATACTTGGATTGATGCTTGATTAGTTAGTTGACATTGACATTGAAACCGTTTGTAAGCGAGGGCATGGTATGAGTTGGTTGGGCTAGGGGAACGGAACAAAGGTTAGGCTACTTGCTTGGAGAAAGTAGCTGCTCGGGAGGCCGAGCACGCGAACCTGATGCCATACCTTCAACCACCGTATGGGCAGATGAGAATGACACCCTGACTACCTTACGAAAGAATAACTTACCGTCAAACATTAAAACAATCACACGGGCTGGCTGGAAGGGCTGGCTGTTTGGCATTTCTTTGGAGGGAAATTTCTAAATTTTGTTCGACAAAAAAGAAAATATCACGGCCCTACTCGAGCAGACGTCATCGTTCACTGACCGGAGGTTGTAGAGGAAGGGACTACGTAGATTTGTACTACGTGTAGCTGTGATGTCCACGATACGTCCTTGACACGAAAGTTATGTACTTTTTACGATTCCATGACGTACGATACCTAAAGGCGAGGTGTTGTAAACTGAAATGACGGTGCATTTCCTGACAATTTTTGCTGGTTCGGCAGTTGAATTGAGAAAACGAATTGCCTATAACTTATTAGATTTAATAAGTATTTAAAGCTATTTGTAATGTCCAGTATAAATAGTTAATAGATTTGATGAGTGATATTTACCTTATCACGTATATTTACATACATTACATAGTACAACCGTTGCACATTATATTTAATAAATGTATCTCGGAGGGATGTTTCCCCCATGTATGGAAGTGTGCATACATTACTCCCGTACACAAAAAAGGTTCATTGCGTGATATTGAGCAATATCGTCCCATTTCAATCATCTCCGCGATATCTAAGCTATTTGAACGGCTCATTCACAACGAGATATACCCAGTTCTTCACAAGATTATCATCCAAGAGCAACACGGTTTTGTTAAATCTCGTTCAACTTCATCTAACCTCATAGAATTTACCTGTAATTTATTTGAAAATCTTGACAAAGGTGTGCAAGTGGATGCCGTGTATACTGATTTCCAGAAGGCATTTGATAAAGTAGATCACGAAATTTTGTTAAATAAAATTGCCTTCAATGGTATCCGCGGTAACTTGCTTCGATGGTTTAAGTCCTACATAAGCAATCGTACTCAGGTGGTCGTCCTTAAAGGCTATCATTCCAACACGGTACGCGTTACTTCAGGTGTCCCGCAGGGCTCTATCCTGGGGCCTCTTTTATTCTTATTATACATCAATGATATTCAGACTTGCTTCAGGAATTCCAAGTACTTAATGTATGCGGATGATTTAAAGGCTTTTAAATCCATTAAATCTATCGACGATTGTATTGCTTTTCAACAAGACTTGGACAGGCTGACAAACTACTGTGCCGTGAATAAAATACAGCTCAGTTTACCTAAATGTAACTTTATGCGATTCACCAAAAATGCTAACCTTATTAATTTCCATTACCACCTAAGTAACACTCCCTTAAATAAAGTTAATTCCATTAAAGACCTAGGTGTAGTCCTCGACTATAAGCTTTGTCTGGATACCCACGTAGAACATATCACTAACAAAGCATTTAAAATGTTTGGATTCGTGTTTAGATCGTCCGCTGATTTTAGAAAATCTTCTACGTATCTATACTTATATAAGACCTTGGTACGATCACAGCTAGAATATGCGGTGTCAGTCTGGAATCCTTTCTACAGGAAATATATTCTGGCTATTGAAAAGGTTCAGAAAAATTTTTTACGCACCATGCATTTTAGATGTCATCGGCGTTACCTTGACTACCTCCAGCTACTTACTAAGTACGATTTGTTGACTCTAGAATCCAGGCGAAAGTATCTTGAAGCTGTTGTTTTGTATAATATTTTACACTATAATATTGATTCCATTAGCCTCCTTAACAAATTTTCTTACATTGTTCCAAGAGTACCTAGTCGGCGCGCAGTTCGCTCTAGGTCTCTCTTTTTTTTATCTACATGTCGTACTAATTCTGGACAACGCTCACCTATTCATCGCATGGCTAAGTCCCATAACACTTTGTTTGAGTCAAAAACTGACATATTTACTGATAATTTGTATAGGTATAAGAATACTTTAAAAACAGTGTTGGCTGAGCACGGAGCACCTTCATAATTTCTTTTTTAGGTGACCTTGTGTTTTTTTTTTTCTCTAACGTTTGTTTTTTTTTTTCTTTCTTTCCTTCTCTCTATACATAATGTGTTTAAATCTTATGTATTAAAAATTATTAATTTCTATGTTAAAATGTTATTAAAATAGTTTATAGCATTCTAGTGGCAACTTTATAATAACAAACACACATTTAATCTGTGGATAGCGTAGTGGGTTGCATGATTATATATATATTTTGTAAATTTAACTTTAAGTAGATAATAAGTTTATTATGTAACTGTTTGCTGTTCCCTAATAAAAATAAAATAAAATAAAAATAAAATATTTATTTATATAAATTTAATGACATTTAAAAAAAATATATACAAACCGATTTACGGTTGGTACATATGGCATTCTCTCCCAGCGAAACGCTTTGACTTTTGATTAAAATGGGTGGTGCAATAAAAGCAATAATAATACAAGTAAAGGTAAATAAGTACATGTGTGTACTACGTTTTTATTTTCTCATCACATCTACTCCTAAAAAATGTTTTATATCACGCATAAGCAAAGTTGGTTACACTGCTCTGATATGGGCCTGTGTGTGTTGTGTTTTTCGGGCCTTAAAAATTAAAGATTCAGATAAAATAAGTATGTATATTTTAACTAACGAAAGGGGTTTGGGTAATTTTGTATGAGCCTTGGCATGATTTTTTTTTTCAGCGACCACTAATATAACTAGTATTTTTAATTAGCCTTATAGTTGAGAATAACAATATACAAAACATTATTGATGTAAACTATATCGGAGCCGAAATATCAAATATCAAAATAAGACAAATAATAAGTAAGTCGTCTATATAGATGTAATATTTTTTAACAAAAATGATTTGATTAAAGCGTATAGTATGTCGTTATGGATAGGAATCTAGACTAATATTATAAAGAGGAAAGATTTGTTTGTTTGTTTGTAATGGGTAATCTCAGAAACGACTGAACTGATTTAAAAAATTCTTTCACCATTCGAAAGCTACATTATCCCGGAGTGAAATAGGCTATGTAGGTACCACGAGCGAAGCCGGGGCGGACTGCTAGTGATAAATGAAATGCAACAGATACACACAAACAAATCATTTATTGTAGGCACATACAATATCAATATGAATATATTACATTATTATTAGTTTACAAGATTAGTTATTTTCCGATTTATACAATTTAGTTATTTTCCGGTTCATCGTAAACTTCATTTTCTTGATCATGTCGTATTATTGTGTCTAAAAACTGAGCTGGGGGAGATAGATTATCTTGGTATCTACCCCATCCCAAATACCATATAATGGACATTACATGCGAGCAACAGCCTAGAGTCCGTTTTCCGACAACACATGAGCAATAATGGCCCAATATTGCGCTGCTTCCTTCTAGTTCCCTTTCTAATAAAATATAAACATAATAAATTCTGCTTGTCACGTGTCTTGATTGAATTTTTCCTCTAAGTAGCCATGGATTCCGACAATCCAAATTCTGCTCTCTAAAATCTTCTATGTGGGGCTCCTTATATATTTCAATTATATACGAACCATTTTTTACATGCTCCCCGTAATAACTGCGGGCTTGGAGAATTTGATACGTTCCCAACGCATATATAATAAGCTCGTCCATACTTAATATTGGGAAATCATTAAAATCTAATAAAGCCGCATCAATAGACTGAAAACGAGCCCATCTACGATTGAGATTATTTTCTATAACATATTCACTTAACCTGTTTCTGTCACCATCACATTGAATTATTTTGTTTACGATTTCGTTCACCAAGCGGTGGTCGGTTAGGGGTTTGCCAAAAGCATTTAATAATGCCGCAGCAATTTTTATCTCGTCGAAAAGATGCCTTGCAGCTACATTAAAGTATTGGTGACGTAATTGGCGAAACTGATTTTTTAATCTGCCATTTACTGTTTCTACAACCCAACGGCAAATAGTAACTTTCCTAGAATCATTTGCTTGTCGCACACTTAACTGACTTTCATTTACGTCTTTGGAGGCTGGCATGTACGTTTTGTATCCATATGACTCCACTTCATCAATGCAATCTCTGAAGCCTCTATCTAAAATGAGTACATCATTTTCACGAAAATACCAATGAAATGTATCAGTTTCACTACTCATAATCTCAGACAAAATACGAGCATCTGAAGTAGTAGCTTCATATAAACCATAAATATCAACTATATGACCATCAGGGCATACTACTAAAAAGGGTTTTAGTAAATGACGAAACTTGTGCAGACTATAGGATTTTCTTTGAAAGTAATAGTTGCTGCTTTTTTGTAAATATATATAAGTCCCGTCTAATATAATTATGGCTCTACGTTCACTCAGAGGAGCATTTGGATTTCCAAATAATACATTTGGGATAGTCAGACAACGTGATATGACTTCTTCTCTTGTAATATGATCATAGCCTAAATTCTGTGGCACAAACTCTGTCATTAATTCTTGTCTCACTTCTCGCATTATTTTTTCAAAAGTTTTTCTTGTCATTTTGAATACGCTAGAAAGTCGTTGATTTGATTCACCGGTGTGAAGTTTTGCAAGAACTGTTGCAAGGGCTGTTTTAGCCTTTTTGTGATGTTGTGTGATACTTGGGGTTGCTTCAAGAATTCGCATAAAGTTTTCCTTAGAGAAACCAATGTAATAATGAAAGACTCCATTATTAATGGAAGAAAGTCTCTCAAAATCTAAAAAATTACTACGATTTCTTAAAATATCCATCATGTCTTTCACTTGCTTCGACGAGAAACTTGCAATTACACGACGTGTTCTTGTTTCAATATCTTGAAACCCTGAATCTGAATGCTCTCTACATACACGTGTACCCCGTGGAAGGTAAAATCCTTTATTTTGAAGAATTGTGGTTCTTATGTCAACATGAATTCGTTGAAGATTGGTGTTGGTGCAATCAGCAAAAATACATAACTGTGTATTAAGTGGTGCTCTGGAATATCCAGGAACTTCAATCGTTTGCGGTCTACTAACTTGCACTTGTTGGTCTCGCATATTTTCATTAATAATAAGATCTGATTCAGATTCCTCTGTATTGCCTCCTTGCGATGAATCATGCTCTAATACTTGATCATCTGCATGTTGTTCAAGTAGGTCTGGTGCAACTTCTGCTTGTTGATCTCTTGAGACATAGCGCTGAGCTCGAAAAAAGCATGGTCGACATATCCGTTCATCGCCACCAAACTGTAAAATACAAAATATAGGCTTAATCAATATATTTGTATACGTATTAGCTCCATATATAGGTAAAAAATAATTAAAACACATCGTAGTACCTAGATAAATCTAACTGGGTAAATTGATTTAATTATTTATTTTTTAGTAAATATGAAATCATTTCCTCTTTTACTTGACTTACGAACATATAGCAAGTCTCAAACATATAGTAATCACTAAAAAAAGTGGCACGTACTGCATCTTATTGCATTTATGCCGGTTTGGGAGCAAGCGGAAGAAACACAAGTACTAATCTTCTTTGACACTCAAAAGATAATCAAGGTAAAGGGGAAAATATAACCAGTGGCCAGTTTTCAATAAGTTAGGAATGGCTTTGTGACGAGTGAGATCGCTTTAAGATATGTACTTCAAACAAAATATAATTGACACTGGGATATTGTACCTACATGAAATAATGTTTGACACAACAGTCCCTGAGTTTATCACGTTTTAACAAACCAACTGTTTTTTAATATTAGTGTAAATAAGAAAGTTAAACAATTAATAATTATATAAGAAATGTCATCACTTACCTCAAGAATGTTAATAACTTCAATGCAGTATGCCATTAAACATGGGTTTTGCTCCATCAGTTGAGCCGTTAACACCATAGATCTCCTGCGAGTGCCGCCAATGCGGTTCAAACTTCGATGGCAGCCAACACACGATGCTCTATCTGCATCCATATTGTTTTAAAGTCCAAATCACTACAGCAAACTCTTAGTCCAGTTAGTAATGCCAGGTCACAAAATAAGATAATAAAGAGAGAGTCCAAAAACAAAGCAAAGGTCGTGGTAATCAAAAGTATATAACGCACTTGCACACACTCAACACAAAGGTTAAACGGGAAGTGAATCCTGCCTGCGCCTGCACCTCTTTCCTTCACCCCTCCACTCCACCCTGCTCGATTTTCAAAGCCTAACCGAGTCAGGTAAATGAACCCTGCGCTGTGATTGGATGAACGCGACCGGTAGCGGGCCTTTCAACTTTCTAGGAACTTCCCATTGTTTGTTTACTTAACGCACTAAAAGTTATGAATCACATTCACCCTCGGTCTTTTGTTATAGAAAATTCTCTAATCCACATCTGACATATCAGTTACCTTCGAATGGCTTAAAAAATCTGTGTGTGAGACTTATCATGTCTTCCGTGTCATTTTATGCCATATGAAACAATTTTTTCGTAAAAATATATAAGTACACATGCATGAGTGCCTGAAGTAGGATATCATCAAATTCTGCGTAATAAAAATAATATATTAATGTTTGTTGTATTAATTATGAATGTCGCATACCCCACTGTAACTGTTTTTATTTTATATATAAATAATATAAATCATAGAATCAAGTAATATTTACACGAAAAAATAATAAAATAAAGATCCTGTTTTGTCTATCTAGACGACATTATTGTAATTTATTTTTTAATTATGAATGCCGATATCTCGGCTCCGATACACTGTAGACAGAAACGGCCATAGATGAAAATAAACATCTTAATATGATCTTTCGAATGAGTAAACTTTGAACGGTGGTCGCAAATTTTGAAAATCAGGCCACTTTTACCCAATGCCCTTTGGCTTGTAAATTTTACTCAGGATATCTATTATCTTATACAGAACCTTACTCAATAAATTGTTCACAGAAAAATGACTACATTATTTACAAACAAGTCTTTAAGGCCAGTACGGTGTACAAATTTTACGTCCAACCTTTGTTCACTATCATTCACACTTGTAAACCTCAAAAGTTGTACTCGCTACAGGTGGCAAACATGTGCAGTGCATTAACCAGAACTGGTAAACAAGTGTTTGTGTGAGGGTGTGGGGTTCGCAGTGCTCGGTAAAATTTGTCACAAGTCCACACTGCCACAAGTTTAAGTCCACACTAGTGAAGATGTGGCGATTGACGTTGTTGCTACCGCTGCTGGCGGCAGGAGCAAACGCCGTGCCCAGTATGTACTGCTGCTGAAGCTTTTCCTTTCGTTGTCTTATGTTTGTGAACAACATTGAGTCAGATGTTTTTATTGTGCTCTGAAGATAATTTATTTAAACATGTTTCCGTTGAGAAATTGAGATTTGGCCTATTTGGTAGGTGAATATGATGATATTAAGCAAAGCTACATCAGATGCTTTTAGGCAACTTGAAAAATCTATCACCAGTATTGGCCACTTACACTCGAGAAAGCAACAAAAATAATATGGGCGTTTAAAAATAATATACGTGCTAATGGAGTTAGACTTTTTAAATACCCTCTCCTTCCAATGACGACGAGTTTTTTTTAATGAAAGTTTATGGTACGGCAGACGAGCAAGCGGTTCGGTTCGATCACTTACCATCAGGGTAAGTGATCACCGCTGCTCATGTGGACAACTGCAACACCAGGAGTGTAAGAAAAGCGAAGAGTTTATGTATTTACGATGTGTCTTTACTAAAGATAGAAGGCACAAAAGGGATATGGAATATAAAGTGTAAAGAGCCGCTGATAATGGAGTGAATGGAGCATTGCATTCCTATGTGAACAGTAGAAAGGTATAGGCCATAAGGCATGCTTTGCTTAACATCAGGGACTGTCGTCATGGAGGGAGTTGGGTATCGCAGAAAAAGCATAAAAGTATAATAAAAACCGGCCAAGTGCGTGTCGGGCCACGCGCTGTGTAGGGTTCCGTAGTTGCGAATGACAACTTTGAGATCACACTGTTTACACTCGCACCTTACAGTTTGACGACGAAAACCATCTAACAATGAAAATTGTGTGAAATTTTACATTTTCGAGTACATTTTATAAGTGTATGGTATAGTTACCCGAATTGGTAGAGTAGTAGGCTAGTGTACTCTACCACTTATTCTACGCGTGTACCGGAGGCTTTAGCGTGAGCAGATTCCGGACACTTGCCACATTGATTGGAGAGTCGAGCATACACATGCATGATAGAGTGATGTAGATTAAGCGAAAGGGTTTAGTAGTAGTTTGAAACACGTAAAGTTCCTTAGTCTTTGCCTTACCCAAGGGAAAGAAGCGCGATGAAAGCATGAGATGTACATAATGCAAAGTTTATAAACCCTTATATAATCACAAAATCAAGTTAGTAATCATCATCATCAGGCGGTCATGAAAAACTCTCGTGAAATATCTCTTTCAAAAATAATTTCATTTAGGAGAAATATCATCATCAGGTCTTTTTTAGTCTCCAGCACAGGAACACGATCTTCTCTGTACTACCAGAGCCATATGATTAGCCTGAGCAGCCAGAGGATTTGGCCTAAACTCGCCACACTGACCTGGGTTAGAGAGGTCTCTTTGATATTGATAAGCTCTTTAAGCTTGGTTTTGCTAAGCCGCCTTCTACGACATTCACCGGAAGACTTTTAGTGGTCCTCTTCTACTCTGCCGGAAACCACACTAAAGAAGAAACATACATTAAAAATAATCTGTATAACCAATAATCGATTTTTCTTTCTTTCTTTCTTTCTGATACGCAGTGTCGGAAGACCTGTTCTACCGGGCCCCGCGGCTGTTCCACATGGACAACTTCGAGCACTGCCTCTTCAGGAACGGGACCTACTGCATGGGCACCTTCGAGCTCAGCCCCGAAGATGGCATCGAGCTTTACCAGGAGATGATGGTGAGGAATATCAGAGAGCGGTCTTTTTTTAAATTAATATTGAATTAGGCATTTGTCTCCCATCTCTGCTTTCTAAAAAGAATTAGTGCATATCTGTTTAACCCACAGAAATAAAAGAGTCAAAGTTTCATACGTTAGTTTGCTAGTGAGTAGTCTGTGGCATTATTACTATACCAAACGGATGAAAGTGCTGAAATCTTTGAAGCCTAGTGCGCACAACGCACAAGGCTAGTATTTAGTCGTGTATTGAGTAATTTACTGGTGGATAGTGTCCATCATCCATCAACTTAATGGTTGCCGTAGCCTTGAATGGGTGAAATATATATATTTTTTCTAGAAAATACCTGTGAAAATTCACAGAGAAATAACATTTGGCAGACAAGTTTGCAACCCAGCCGCTGCCTTTAACCTGTGTTTCTACTTCGACTCACTCGTCTCACACAAGAAATATGTGTATTATGAGTAAATGACACGAGCCCGGGTTCCATTTCCGGCCAGGTTAATATAGATCGTTCTTCAGATTAGTTTGGCTCTTGGATCTTTAACTATATATGTATCTTTTATAAAGTATCCTACGACCAAAGGTAACAACTTACCGTGGGGCTAGCTCATTCTGTGTTTGTCATGTTCCTATGTTTATTTATTTCTTTATCCTATAAAATTGTGCCAGTAGCAGGTGACGGCCGACCGGTACCGGCAAAACCGCTCCTTGCTCCACCGCGGGATATGCGTGACGTCATGCGCCGTGGAGGAGGACCGGCCGGCTCCGCCAGCGGAGAGGTTCGAGCGCTGCGTGGACCAGACCTTGCGGCAGCAGTACGGGCTGCGCGCGCGCCTGCAGCAACTCAAGTACTGCAAGAGCAGGGAGCAGCCAGGCAAGTAATCCTATCTGTTTGTTTATTTTATGATGACCTCTGTGGCCATAAATCTGACAAATTCATCATATAACAAAGGTTGAAGACGTAAGAAGATGAATCACACGGTTGGAATGGGCGGGACACTTGGCTAGAAGAGAGTACAGTCGATGGACCACAGCAGTGACGGAGTGATGGTAGACAGCGAGACGATGACCAGTGGTAAACCAACAGCCCACTGGTCAGATGACATTGTTCGGCTGAGCGTAAAACAGTGAATAGGAACGACACAGGACCGTAAAAAATGGCGTCAAAAAATGGAGGCCTATATAGAAGTGGGCCGATGTGGGCAATGATAATCATAAATTATGGTTCAGTGGTATCGTAAATGACTTTAAATTGATGTTTGATCCCCGACCAGGTTAAAATGAAAAACAATATTTTTCAATATTTCTATACATGTATATGTTGTAAAAATAGTATCTTTGAGTTAGTATCCCATGACACATTTGTGTACAACTTACAATGGGGCTAGCTCATTTTGTGTGAATGGTTCCTATATATTTATTTATTTGTTACGCTTTCATGCTATAACTACTCAACCGATCGTCAGGTAATTTTGCGAACGCGTACGATACGGTACGAAGAATCGGAGATTGACATAGGGTACCTTCATTTTGAAAAAAGAATTCTCGATGGAACGACATGCGAGCAGAGTTTTTGTAATCATACAATGCAGTTAATTTTTTTTAAAGGTGAACGGGATTCTATAGATCAATGGGCATCCTTTGACACATAGATAGTTCTTATGTCGTAGGCATTCGCTAAGGAAGAATTTTACAAAGTTTGTATTTCTAGCAAAAGAAGCCGCGGGCAATACCTAGTAATGATATTTAACACCTCTACAGGTACTCGGCAAAAGGATTTTACGGATCTGCTGCTCGCGGGGGTCGTTGCCCTGGTTGTGCTGTTCAACGTTGTTGGAACCATTTATGATTACACCAAGGACCCCTGCGTTAAACGTTAGTTTAAGCTTTCTAGCACATTCTAACGTTTCGTAAGTTAATTCCATTTATGTCTCAAGCAAAAACAACATCAGATAGATATATATTGTCACCATCATCATCAAAGTTTGATTTTTCTAGTTGCATCCTCAGTTATTCTTCTTCCGTGCCTTATCCCTTTTTTTGGGGTCACCCCTTCTCCTCTTCCCTTATTATCTGTGTACTTACAGTAATACTAAGTAAAAAATCCTTTCAGAACGTATGCCAGTCATATTCTTTGCTTTCTGTTGTTGTGTATGTCTGAACTTTATAACATTTGCAACGAGAGGCTTGAGCGTCAACCATGAGTTTGTTCATTTCATTTACGAGAGTAGTATACGGTAACGTTTTTATAACCGTCATAATTTACTATACTATGTCTACCATGAGTACGATATACCAGAGTAGTAAACGAATACGATCCTGTGTTTACAGAAACATTTTTCTGCGGTATCAGCACCATGAGTTCAAAACTGACCTTCGTTTTCTATCGAGTAAGACAATAGTTTAATAGTACCGTACCAGCTATCGAATAGTTTAGATCGAATCGTTTACTACTCATGTATTATATACTCATAGTTGACGCTCTCGTATTAATAATACAATATCACTATTAATCCAATACTGTCCAAATCATAATACATCTTGCTTGATACATTTCCTGCAGCGAACAAGTTTCTGATTGCCTGGTCGATCCGGTCTAACTGGCACCGGCTGACAGCCGTCTACAACGGCGACCAGCGGCTGGACGCCCTCGCACCCATCCACGGCATCAAGTACGTAGCCATTCGTTACTGACGGTCGAAACAAGAGCGGGTGGGGGGTAATCCATGTCAGTTAGGACTCGCTCGTAGCATTTAGACTCTCATAGACCATATATTAGTTTATTACGGGCTTTAGGTAACACAGTTACTCTAATGGCCATGCCATACACACTGCCGCCAGCCATGTCACTGCACTGGGCAAGCACTGAGCGGCCGCCAACGGCGCTTGGCACCATGTGGTCCCAAGTCCCAACTCTTCGCGTACGAATTTTTTTACACTCATCACACAGATGGCACCATAGTCACAATTAGTATATCCACCATGTTATGCAATAATGTTTTACGATATATATTTTATATAAAACTTATATTTTTCATGCTGTTTTAATAGCAGACATCAGGCTCTAGTGCGTTAGAAAAATGCTCATGTTGGGTGTGGGCCCGTAGTATCAATGGCTTTTATATTCAACACATGTTAGCTGGTTCATGTAGCCACCCCGTCTGGTTCGAGCTAAATGGTTGGGTTCACACCCAACCATTTCGCTCGGATAAATCAATTTGTTCTATTGCAGGGCACACATGATAATCATAGTGATCCTCGCGCACACGACCCTCGCCATGAACATGATATACCCCTACGACGAGCGGGAAATGGATGAAGTGAGTTTCCATATTACAACAACATTCGAATCCCTCTGTTTATATAATAACTAGCGGTTTCCTGTGACTTCGTCCGCGCGGACCCAAGGTCCCGAGTATTGCCAGGTGTCCCGGTGCCGGAAATCCCGATATTCGGACGTCTGAGGCCGCGTCCCGATTTACACCCGTCCGGAACGCTAAAAGTCCCCATAAACAAAACATTTACGAAGAACCACTTTCACAAGCAAATTATAAAACACCGAGAATTTACATCTGATAAGAAAAACAATCAAATTATTAGTAGACACTCATACATTACGTGATGGCGATTTCATTGTAACTTTTACTACTCCTAGATAGGTAATTATAAAATTCTCTTGTAACATCAGATCTCGAGTTCAATTGCATCAAACATCTGCATGAACGGCACGATGGTGGTGCAGACGTTCGCGATGCTGTCCAGCTTCCTGCTGGGCTACATGATCCTCGTCAACTTCGAGAAGGCCAAGAAGGTGCCCAGCATCAGATACTGGCCAGCCATCGTCTTCAACCGTTACATGAGGTGCAGTGGAGTTGCTACTTATTTTAAGAGCTTGTATTTCATTTGAAGCACTTATACTATACCGAATGAACGTAAATATGATGACAATCAATATTAATTATGGTACTATAGATGATTTGATGATGGAGTCAGAACGTAGCCGTAGGCACTTTTAAACAAAAGAAGATAAACCCATCGTTTTTGAGCTCATTTGATTTATTTTGGCAACCACTTTACAGTATAAATCTCTCATAATAAAACCTTGCCTCAAAAACGACAGTACGTGTGTAAATTTTGCAAGCTAATTTCTGTGAGCTTGTTGCCTGATTTGATGATGTAGTCGGAACAAAACAAATAAATAAAAAAATAATTTAAACCACAAAGTTCCTTATTGTATACACGGATTTGAAATTTAACTTACTTAATACAAACAGCATGATTCTTCTATCAGGATTAACATTCAACGCGGTCATTAGCGGCTACCAAAAAAATGTACGGTCATCAATGTAACAGGAATATTTCTCTGATTTGCAAAGCATTCCAGCTGAGGGTGCAAACGGAAACACGCTCAAATGAGAGAGAATAGAGGGTGGTCACTTTTTTCTTAAAAATTACCATTAAGAAAGACACACACATGCATAAACCACATTAATGGAAGATATGTTGCAGGATGGCTCCCGCTCTGATGTTCATAGTGGGTCTGACAGCAACGTGGACGGTTCGTATGGCGCAGGGCCCCATGTGGCACCACGCGGAGGAGATGGAGGGCGCCTGCCGCCGCAAGTGGTGGGCTCAGCTGCTGTTCATCAACAACATCATCGCGCCGGATGACCGCTGCCTCGTGCAATCGTGGTGAGTGCATTGACACTGCATCTTCGTCTTCTTTTTCAGCCCATATTAACCCACTGTTTGGTATAGGCCTCCTCATTGACACGCCATTCTTTCGGATCTTCGGCTAACGTGGCCTGCCCACCTCCATTTCCTTTCTGCAATCACACGCGCTACGTCGGATAACTTGGTGCGCCTGCGGATTTCAGTATTCCGTATTCTGTCACACAAAGAAATTCCGAGCATGACTCTCTCCATCTTCCTTTGCGTCACTTGCAGCTTCTAAAGCGCGTCCTTTAAGAGACACAGACATCCTACTCTTGAAAACCTCAGGGAGCTTACTACATACATATTTCTATAATATAATATATAGTACTATAATATAGTAATATAGACTTTCAAGGCCTGTGTACGATGCTCAGTTTGTAACCCATACGGTGAAGGCGATGGCCGTGGCCAAAAGTAAGTTACATGCGTTGCATTTAATAAGTACACGCTTCACTCGTACAGTCTGCGTAAAAGTGGTTGGCACAAATCTACAATCTTTTATCTTTTTTAGGGTTCCGTAGTAAACAAGGAACCCTTATAGTTTCACCATGTCTGTCTGTCTGTCTGTCTGTCTGTCTGTCTGTCTGTCTGTCTGTCTGTCTGTCTGTCCGTCCGCGGTTTTACGCAGAGACTATAAGTACTAGAAAGCTGTAATTTGGTATGGGTATGTATATTAATCATGGCAAAAAAGTGGTAGAATAAAAACTTGAAAAAAAAATTTTTTTAGCCTAGCTTCCGTACAAGTAAAGTGGGGAAGTAATTTTTTTTTTCTCTATTTACCCATCGTGTGGGGTATCGTTAAATAGGTCTTTCAAAAATATTGTGAGGTTGAGAACACCATTTTTCGATTTAGGGATCCGTTTCCGAAATATTTGGTTTTAAAGTGCGAATTTTTGTTAGACGTAAGTGTCCCCCCCCTCTATCTGCTAAACGGTTATATATAGATACGTGAAAAAAAAATACAGCAGTAGTATATATACTGAAGTTTAAAGGAAAACTATCAGAGCTGAGTACTAAGTAGAAACTAAAAAGTTATAGGCATTCAACTGATAAACTGTAAAATTTCATACTATTTTCATTGTTAGATGTTTTTGGTCGTTAAACTGTAAGGTGCGAGTGTGAATAGTGTGAACTCAAAGTTGTCATTCGCAACTACGGAACCCTACACTGCGCGTGGCCCGACACGCACTTGGCCGGTTTTTTTTCATCAATATCATCGAATTACAATTCTTAACTATTTTTGCTACGGAATTACAGAGTAGTTTGCCATCTCTTTATGTGCAACCGGCAAAAAGGTAAATCATCCTTTTGAAATAAAAGTCTCAACCGATTCACACGGTCCTGCTAATAAGTTGGGTTTAGTCGATTTTTCATGGAAAATAGCGTCCGCCATCTTGGATTTCAAAACCTTTTTTCTTCTAAAGATTTTAAGACCAAATTTGTTCGTCCACAGACACATGCTCCATTAAACTGATCCTTTCAGGTTCTTCGCAGTGGAGATGCAATTGTTCCTGGTGGCCGTGGCTCTGGCGTTGCTGCTCGCGTCGAAGCCGCAATGCGCGCTCCGCATCCTCGCCGCGCTGTACGTCGCGGCGCTGGCTGTTAATTTCGCACTCAACATCTCGTGGAAGATGGTGCCAGTCGTTACCTTCGCTACTCCAGAGTAAGGGAATTTGTTCTAAACTAAGAGCAGCAGAAGCAGAGGTTCTTAGCAATTTAGTAATATCAAACCAAACCAGTTCTGGATAAGCAAAATTTTATTATCCTGGTCACGGCACAAAAATTATGAAAAAATATGCTATTAAAATTGAAAATATGTGATGAAAAAGAATTCGCCACAGGTAGGATTCGAACCCACGAGTCTGAGGTCTGCGCCCTAAGTGTGTTACCAACTACACCACCGTCATTTCGAATCACCGCGTCGAATTCTCTCATCACATATTACCCCGTAGGGTATAACGCATTTAAAGCATGCGTATACTTCAATACTACTCACTATTTAGTAGTGTGGTATTCTACTTCATTCATATCAGATGAATAGAAAGTTGATTAAATTGAAGAAAGCTCTTACTCACTTAAATGGTGTTGTAGTGTGTGAACCCAAACGCAGATTTTTACTCATGCATGTCACTGTCATGTTTGACAGATAGTTGTCAGTCTGTAACGGTGTGTTTTTTTCTCGCGAATAAAACCTCGATATTTTGTCAAATATAATATTTATTATTTCTGCTCCCTGAGGCTTCTCGCTCTCCGTCGTTGCCCTTCACAAATGGTTTTTAAATAGCATTACAATGCTCGGTATACTATTAAAATTGAAAATATGTGATGAAAAAGAATTCGCCACAGGTAGGATTCGAACCCACGAGTCTTAGGTCTGAGCCCTAAGTGTGTTACCAACTACACCACCGTGATTTCGAATCACCGCGTCGAATTCTCTCATCACATATTACCCCGTAGGGTATAACGCATTCAAAGCATGCGTATTTCTTCAATACTACCCACTATTTAGTAGTGTGGTATTCTACTTCATTCATATCAGATGAATAGAAAGTTGATTAAATTAAAGAAAGCTCTTCATCACATATTTTCAGTTTTAATAGTATACCGAGCATTGTAATGCTATTTAAAAACCATTTAAACAAATATGCTGCCGCTGCAATGAACTTCTAATTAAATAAAATGACTTGATGAATGAATGAATGTCATTAGTCATACCGTTTTCATTCCTTTAATGCGCAAGCATTCAGCTTGGTAAAATTTTACATACATCGTAATCTTAGACTATTCAATTCCGACTCTAATGATTGTAAGTCGTGTAGTAGTGAGGGTATTACATTTTTATTTCCTATGTTAAACATAACTATGTTTAGGAGAGATCATGCTTTAGGACCGAATATGCACTGAGCCTAATCAAACGTGTCTGCTCGCCTGCTCGCAGCAACGTCCGCTCGATGGCCGTCGGCGTGGAATCCTACTTGTGGATGTTCCAGGCCACCTGGACCAGCGTGCCTTCGAGCCTGCATGGCCTTATGCTCGCATTCACTAAATACTATTTGGAGAAGAAAGGGTTCAAACCAGAAAAACATAAGGTAAGATAACTTTTTATTTAAAAAATATTCTACGTTAAAGATCTAAGGAATCTAAGCCCTCTCCATAGCTTTTTGAGTGACCTTGACCTTTCTCATGCCCCAAAGCAAAGAGCCCCAAAGGAAGGGACCACGTTTACCATATAAATAGCTTCATTATCTTAGAACAAACCGAGATACTATATCGCTAGCATAATGAAGATGACTATTCATCGGAGATACTACTGAGCCTATGGATACTGCCACTAAAAAAGGATCCGTCACAGCCAGCCACCACCATGTAACCAGCAAGAATAATTAACGACTTTCACCGTAATGTGATTAATACTCGTATATATTTCCACACCATCATTTTAAACCCAACAACAACAAAAGCTATGTATGGTATGTGGTCTAACATCTAGTCTGCAACAATACAGTTGAGGTGCCCGGTAGGCCGTGTGGTTTCCGGCAGTGTAGAATTGGACCGACTTAAGTCTTCCCGTGGATTTCGTAGAACGCGACTTAGGAAACACAAGCTAAACAAATTTTAAAAACATATTATGGACACTTCTTCCCGTCAACGTGGTGGCCAAAATGAAGGGTGTAGGCCAAATCCTTTGACTGCTCTTGCTAATATATGGCTCTGGTAGTACAGAGAGGGTCATGCTCATACAGAGGAGACTAAAAAAGACCTAATGATTATGATGATGCTGATCGGTAGGGCATTTGGTAACTTACGCCCTTCTGCGCAGTGGATCGGCAAGATGACGTGGGTGCTGTACGCGAGCATGATTGCGTGGCTGATGAGCGGCGCGCTGTGGCGGCGGGTGGAGGACCCGCTCTGGCTGGCCGTGTACGCCTCCATCGACCGCACGGTGTGGAACCTCATGGTCACCTTCCTCGTCTTCGCCTACATCAACGGCTTTGGAGGTAAGTTATAGCTTTTACCTCATTGTTCGCTTTCAACGACCTTTTGCTCTTTCATTTGAGAAATTCTTTGATTCTAATATTTAGATTTTGATAGGGTCCTGTATCAGGATGCAGTATTTAAGAACTTTCATCAAAACGAAATAAGATATTATATCGAAAAATTCCACGTGACCAGGAATTGAATCTTTGTCGTCATTTGGAGAAAATGCGTTATGCAGTTTGTTGCCGCTTCTTTTGCACCCCGCTTTGGAAGCGGTGTATACTTAGCAGTAAGTAAATTATTGACGTCAAAAATAACATAACACGACTTGCAATGAAAATTGACGTTCACCAAATGATATTGAAATATCTTACAATGAATAAAATATTTGACTTATTGTTCTTCAATCATAAATCTCCCTCCACAATAACCTCGGTCTTCATTGGTCTCTTAAAGGTGCTCCTTGGCCATTTCGACTATGTTTAACCTAAAAAAGGTCAAACATAAAGCACAATACAAAAAAAAACATATACGAGTATTGTAGAATGGTTTTTAATCTTTACTTGCTGAGGAGGACTTTTTTCTAGAGTTCATAGTTTTGTAGAAAATAAAAGTACCGCGTACATCGAATTTTATTGCAAATATTCATTAACTACGTAACTCTTCGTCTTAGTCACGCAATTTTTATGTTCAATACAATACCAATCAACCTACAAACTCTCCCGAGGAATTTTTGTTTTACAGATTATTCTTCTTTCTCATATTAAATTTACGTTATTTAATATTTAGAATGCGCGCGGGCGACGGGCGGCAGTCGACCGCTGACTTTCTGACCCCACTAAGGTTCAAAACTCGCCCCATATCGTGCGTCATTAGCGCATGTACGAGCCTTAATACTCATTTTATTATCGACCTACTATAACGCAAAAAATAATTATACGTATCCTTATCCTAACTAATATTATAAATGTGAAAGTAAGTTTGTTTGTTGCGCTTTTACGCCGTATCTACTGAAGCGATCATCATAAAATTTTGCATACACATAGGTAAGGTTACTGAAAAGGACATAGGTTCTATATCACGCGGGAGAAGCTACGGGTAATAGCTAGTTAATAATAACACGTTTTTCTTATACCAACTATACACCTCATGTAAATGCACCTAGCCTTGATCTTATCGTACCTAGCAAAAGCAAAAGACATGATTCCGTTGCAGGCTGGGTGGTGCGCTACCTGTCGTGGGGCGGCTTCCAGGTCATGGGCCGCATTGTGTTCCCCGCCATGCTGGTGCACTGGCACGTCAACCTGCTGCCGCTGGCGGCCTCGCCGCAGCCCGTGATGGTCAACATGTTTCAAGTGGTAAGTCTCAACTAGCGGTCAATGTGGCCAGTGGTGGCGCAAGACCAAGTTAGCCAGTGGCTGCAATTTGACAGTACGAACGCGAAGCATCGCTGTTTCAGTTTGGGCTCAAATGTCTTTGGTGCGTCTTTTCGGCTGTTAATCTCCGCTGGAAGTCACATTTCACAATCGATTCTTGTGAAATTTTGTGAGCAGGTTCAATTCTTTGATTATTTAGGTATACTTATAGTCAAAGGTTTAATTATAGTAGATTTTGTGACGTCATTTAGTATTTTACACGCAGGCCTAGACGCCACCGAAATGAGTGACATGAACATTGTGAGTTCAGAGATAGCTATTGTCGGGACGTTTTTGGCAGTAATGAGTTCGAATCAAAGCGGATATTTTTTAATATTAGGGTGTTATTTAAGGTTTCTTTTTAAATTAATTAGTTATTAATATAATCTGTGATGACAAACGTATTTTACTTCATTTTTAAGGTGCGTAGTGAAAATTTATTTTATTTATAATATATCCAAAGACAGACTCGCGAAGTGAACACGTACAGAGCCACTTAGTTCTAGTCGATAACCGTGTTAATGAAGATTTTGAACCAGGCCAGTAACTGACTAATCAATAGAAATCATCCGATATACTCGTAATGTAGCTCTTCTACATTTAGTAATAAGTTCAGAGGAATAAAATATAGTGTTTCTTCCAGATAGTGAACTGGCTGTATGCGGTGGTGCTGTCTCTGATCCTGGCGATGCCAGTGCACCTGCTGATCGAGCTGCCCGCCCAAAAGATGTTAAGCTAGAACATTCGAGTTCAACGGCTGAAGGGTGTTCTTTAGCTGTTCCTTCCTTTAATATTAGCTTTAATAAATTTTGTTACCTACTGATTAACAAGAAGTAATTATGCGAGAGAGAGACTCATGTAAGGTCAGAAGCAAACCATGACAGTCAAAAAAAAGAGGCAGCCTTTGGGGACTGCCGATAGAAGTGAAAACTAAGTAACTATTGTTCAGCCAAAAAATTTAAGGTGTTTGGTGATGATGCTGCGAGCTCCATGATTTTTTTTTATTCACCCAAAAAGTGCGCAACCCGCCTTAAGTAGTTTTCACTTCAAAAATTTAGTGAAGTCATAGTCTCTAGTGTAATTTATGAAATCAATTTTCATGATATCTCATTACTGCACGGCACGAGGTGTCATATATTTGAAGCTAAATCTTTTCTAACTAGCTGGCCAGATTGCCGAAGATTACACGCTTTCTCAAGGCCAAATAAGTATACTTAACCTTAAAATCAAGAAAACTGTCTTAATTTAGTGAGTCTTTTAACTAATGCTTAGGTATAAACTTTGCTGTCGTAAATATTTTAATTTCATTTCATTTCAAGCGAATAGAAAACTCTTTTTTAAATGGATATAAATATACAGCTTTTAACTTGACCCGGGAGACTCAGAAATCAATATGAACCACTTTTCCTATGGGATCATTGACTTTTCCTATTTTGACTTTCCCAAACATTTTGCTCGGGCGGCTGAATACTTTTGTATGAATTTTTGAGATCCCTGCAATTATTTCATAGCGAAAGTTGTTCATCTCTATATGAACAACTCTCGCTATGAAATAATTGCTTTGAAATAAATGGCTGAAACACCCCTCTGAGGGTATGTCTAGAGTCAAGTTACACTGTGTGTGTAATTTCTCGGATCAAATCTTGAAACTGAATTTCCAAAACAGTTATCCTGAAATGAATTATTAAATACGCTAAAAATTTTGAGAATCCTTAGAAAGTTGGATGACGATAAAATATCGCGGGATCATTGAGCTGATCTTAGGATGAAAATTTATTTGGTAATTATTTATGTGTGTTTGGATATTGTGCAAAGCCTTTAGGTAAATAAGTATACATAATATAAGCTATGCAGTACATTGTACAATAATTAATGAAATAACTACATTTGTGTTTTATTTTACATTGAAAGGTTTTTGTTAACATCAAAACAAAGGGCAAAGTTCCTGCGTGTTTACGCTTAACTTGTTGTTTACTCAATTTAGGAAAACATGTATTTTACTCCATTCCTATGTTATGAATATTCAATAACAACAGCGAACTTTGAATTATGGTTTTCATGTTTTTGTGAGGTGTCTATGTTTGTATGGCGTGTGTTTTGTTTTAAGGTGTTTATTAAAATAATAAAACCTAAACATGAGATAAATTATATAAGCAATATTGTCTTCAATCACATTTAATCCTGACTGCAATCATCTAGTAAAACTGTGGGTGGGGTTTTTATTTCATAAAAGTGTAGTACAGTAATAGAGTATAAGTATTACTTAGGTACATTCTTTGGGTACATTTTCTGAATTTAAGTACGCTTGTCGCGAAAAGAATTCACATCAGCCAAAATCTAAAATCAAAAACGAAAAACCTTCATCATCATCATCATTAGGTCGTTTTTGGTCTCCACTGCAGGAGCACGACACTTATCACGACACACCAGAGCCACAGATTAGCCAGAGCATGCCTCTCTTTCGATTCACTAGCATGATTGTATCATTTAAACAAACTTATAATAAATTATTTCTTTTGTCGATGTAATACGTACTCTGCCGCGCGTAATATGAATCTTCTCAAGCATAGTTCACACACGTTTAGTAGTTCGTAGTAGTTTATTTTCGCATTAAAATACTTGCCACTGACAAAAAATCGTTCGCACTGGTTGAGTAAAATTCACAAGTTACTATTTGTCCACTGCTGGATGGACCTCCAAGGATCTCCATGATAGGGGGTTTTGCCATACTCACCACGCCTGGCAGACGGGTTGGTGAGCGCAATTTGTTTGGCTTATCTCCATTCCAACGCTGTTGCCCATCGAAACCGTTTTGTAAGCGAAACGAGGGACGGGTAGAAGTTTGTTGGACTGGGGAACGGGGTAAATTTGGGGTACAACTTGCTTGAATCTTGCATCGAATGGGGATGAGAAAGTAGCAGCTTGAAAGGTGTACCCGATGCCTTACCTGCAACTAGCGGACAGGCAGTTGACGATGACACCCCTGATCATCCGTTTGGCAAGTTGTGATGTAGCAAAAGCGTGGAGTCAAACCACGAAGTGCTACTGTCGGCATTATAGACCCTGGTTACGATAAGGGTCGACTGAAGGTCTGTGTCTAAAGAGGTGTCCTGATTGGGAGTTGAAAGGAAACTATCTCTCCAAACAATATACAAGTTTATTTTCCGCTTCCTCACGGTAAACACTTAATCTAGTACTAATCTAAATTATCGGGTTTTAACTACTAGATCCCTCGTTCCTCAGAGACGGGAGGGGTGGCGCGTTTTATTTCTTGCAGAACACAATATCTTCCATATCTATGCTTATATTATAAAGCTGTATAGTTTTTTCGATTGGTTGAACGCGCTAATTTTAGGATCTACTGGTTTAAATTGAAAAATTCTTGTGTTATATACTTCACTTATCGACGAAGGCTTTGGGCTTTACATTATCACAGTGCGACCAATAGGGGCGAAGCATCAATGGTAAATGTTGTAAAAACGGGAAAAAAAGATTCCTTTTATGTCGCGTGCGCTGCGTAAAAACGGTTTAACATCGCAAAAATTATTTATAATGAAATTATTCCTCTTTAAAAGTTCTAAAAAAGTCCGCGGCAATATATGTCACAACATCATCATCAGGTCTCTTTTTAAATCTCCACTGCACGAGCATGACCTCTCTGTACTACCAGAGCGGACAGGAAATTTGACCAGACGGGTTGGAGAGGTCTCTTTGATGTTTATGAGCTTTGTTTAGCTTGTGTTTCCTAAGTAGCTTTTTGAATTGAGAATTGAAGTGGTTCTTTTCTACTCTGTCAGAAACCACCGGGCAAGAAGAGCCCCCTACTAAGAAGTTTATGTCTATCTTTAACTGAATGGCAACAGCAAGTCCTAAATTAAAATACTCGCTACTTGACTACAATACTAGCGAAGAGTGTGCGAATTAGACTGCGAGACGTCAGCGGGCGAGGGCGGCGGCCAGGCGCTGCAGCGACAGTTCCAGCAATACGTCGCCAGCAGTACGTCGCCAGTAGTACGTCGCCAGCAGTACGTCGCCAGCAGTACGTCACTGACAGTACTAGCGGCGTGCGAGCTAGGCTGAGAGACGTCAGGAGACGAGGGCGGCGGCCAGGTGCTGCAGCGGCAGCTCCAGCAGCACGTGCGCCGGCGTCGCCAGCAGGTACGTCAGTGATAGCGTCGACACAAAGTCCACCACCTGGAACATTATTTGTGATAGCGTAAATTTTTCTTTTGCTCGTCCGGGGAAGTACCACACTCTCACAGAAAATCGACGTCTGAGTAGTAGCTTTACCGCTTCTTAGGCTTCGTTCGATGAGTAAAAGGAGGCCTATCCCCCCGTCCCTCTGGAAAATAAAAGGCTAGCAATGCTCCTGTCACACTCCTGGTATTGCAGTTGTCCATGAGCGGCGGTGGTCGGTAACCACCAAGCGACCCGCTTGCTCCAACGTTATTATTGAATTGATTCAGGCGCCACTTGCAAGCATGTTTAACGAGTTCGAGGCCTCATGGTGATCATTTCAGAAAACCCTCCTTGATCAAATGCAATAAATTTAATATGACTATGACTACCTTATATAATTAAAATATAACTGCCGATACTGCCTTTTAAGGATAAGGCTGCCAATAGAAGTGGAAAAAAACACATAAACTTCTTCTTCTTTGAGTGCCACTCCATTACTGGAGGTTGGCCGTCAGCTTCCCGAACTCTTCTCTATCCATCGCCAGGCGAAACAGTTGCTCAGCTCTGGTGATTCCTGTCCACTCTCTTATATTCCTCAGCCATGATTTTTTACGTTTTCCAACGCGTCTTTTGCCTTATATTTTGCCCATCATAATTAGTTGAAGCAGCTGATACCGGTCATGACGTAAAACGTATCCCAAATATTCAACCTTGCGCTTTTTGACGGTATTGCAATAAATATAATATTTAATAATATTTGTTTATTCAGATAACAAGAAGCCGCGATATAAACTTACGGACTCGCATCACACGTATCCCTAAGTGGGGACTTGCTAAATAACGAGTTTAATTGGTGAGGCAAGATGGAAAATGATCTTTTTCATATTGGCTTGGGTATCTTGGATATATTATTAATGAGTTACCACATCGAGAGGAGATGTAGGGACAGGCAGCGGGCGAGCGGCTGCCAGCAGCATGTTGACGCTCCAGTGCAGCACCAGCGCGGGCAGCGACAGCCGGCTCAGCACGCGCCAGCCGCGCCACGCGAACACCGCTCGTTCAGGACCTACACGAGAACGAAACAATTCAATTATTAATGCTCCCCCTCCTCTCCAACCCGACTGGCCCGCGAGGGAAGTGTAGGTCAAATCCTCTGACTGCTCTGGCTAATATATGGCTCTGGCAGTACAGAGAGGGTCGTGCTTCTGCAGTGGAGACTAAAACAGACCTGATGATGAATCCTTAATGTCAGTAGTTTAGTGTCAGGGGTGTCACCTTCAAGTGCCTGTCGAGTGATTGTGGGTATTTTATTTTATTTCATCATTTTCGGAAAACTTACAGCTAACACAGTACAACAGTATGTTAAAAATAAAATTAAGTAAGCTAATTACAAGTTTTCGCGTATCGGATTGGTACGCGTGCATGGCCTCCTGAGCTGCTACTGTCTCATCCCCGATCCATTCGAGCAAGTAGCATACTCTTGACATCATCATATGTTGAGCAAGCAATAATTGATAGACATAAATATGGACTTTTACTACCTTCAAAATCATTGCACAAGCCGAAAACGAAGACAGCTGAGAGGAGAGTGAAGACTGGCCTCTCCACCGCGGCGTGCAGGGCGGTGGCCAAGCGCGAGTCGTGCTGCAGCAGCCACACGCCGGAGAACACCCAGCTCAGGCACAGCGGGAAGTACAGGTGGAACAGCCAGCGGAGCCACTGTTGAGTACAGACTTGTCAATTGGTGTTCTAACAATTAAACCTAACTTATATCAAGTAAAGAGTAACAATTAAACCTACCTATAAAAAAAATTGCCTAAATGCCCTGCGGTAATTTTCTCAGAAGATTGGTAGCATTTTTTTTTTTTTTTTTTTTTTTTTTTATAGGGACATATTACACAAATTGAGCCAGCCCCACAGTAAGTTGTGAACTTGTGTCGCAGGATACTAACTTAACGATACTATATTTTATAATATATACTTATATAGATAAACATCCAAGACCCAGGTCATACTGAAAAAGATCGTTTTCCATCATGACCTGATCGGGGATCGAACCCGGGACCCCCGCGTCGCAGGCTGGCATGTTGACCGCTGCGCCACGGAGCTCGACAATTGTCACGTTGTCAACGCATTGTCACGTTAGTGTTCTTATTTTTTATATTTGACTGTGACATTTAATCTTGCAACTCCATATTAAAAGACTTATCTGTTACTGATTAAGCTAAAATGTGTACTTATGACACCTACCAGAGACTTGATCTAATAATGGAGTCTTAAAGTGGCCATAGGAAACTTTTAAACTAAATGAGATAAACCCAATCCTTTTTATTTCAGAAATAGTTGCAGTCATATTGAAGGGTCCCACACAAATTTTGATGTAGAACGCCACCGCCTTCATAAGTGAGTCTAGCCCTCCACTGGGATAACCAAACTACAAGAGAAGCTTTAGTTACCTTATAATCCTTGGCCTGCACTCCTTTTTCGTGCATGCTGTGGTGGACATGCGCCATGATGAGGCCGATGAGGCACGCCGGCAGACTGCCCCAGCTGGACGCGTAGAACCACCAGAACGACGGCTCGTGGCGGAATGACGTGCGTATATTTCTGAAATGACGATACAATACAGATTCTTGTTTTATCTCTAACACGGGAGAAACAACCTTTTTTTTCGTCCCTCGTAAGATTTTGATTAATAAAGCTGGCCAAGTGCAAGTCTTAATCGCACAGGAAGGGTTTCCGTACCACCACACATTATTCAAGTATTAAAAGGAGCAACAGCTCTAACGACTCCTCTCTAGACTGTTACCTAAGGCAAGCCAGAGTCGAGTTCTGCGAGCCCTCTTCAGTTTACACCCCTAAAGGTGAATACATGATTGGAGCGAGGGCTTAGACCGACTCTCTGGGGCACTCGAGTCCGTTGTGGATGCATGGACGGATCCATCGGGTACGCGGACCCTTTGGGTACGAAACCGTAAAAAGTATAGAAAATGATACGTACTCAGGCGTCATGATGTACAGCATAGTCTTCCAATGGAAGGTGTAGGCCAGGACGCCGTTGAGCAGACAGGCGGCGAGGAGCAGCGCGGCGAGCGCGGCCACGGCGCGCGGCCGCCAGCGCTGCAGCGCCACCGTCAGCGCGCCCGCCGCCACGTGCAGCTGCATGTCCACGGCTAGGTACCTGGTGTAACAGGTTATATCATCATCAGGTCTTTTTATTCTCCACTGCAGGACAACCCTCCCTGTACTATCAAAACTATTTATTGGCCAGAGCAGACAGAGTATTTGGCCTACACTATCCACGCCACGCTGGCCAGATGGGTTGGAAAGGTCTCTTTGATGTTTGTAAGCTTTGTTTAGCTGGTGTCCACATCCACGGGAAGAGTTGGAGTGGTCATATTCTACTCTGATCAACATGGCTCGCAGATTCAACTCGTATTGGTCTTATACAACATCGAAATGTAGGTGGCTACACTATCTATGCTGCCTAGACGGTTTAGAGGTCTCCTTGATGTTTAAAAGCTTTGTTTAGCTTGTGTTTCCTAAGTGGCGTTCTACGACATCTACGGGAAGACTTGGAGTGGTCCTATTCTACTCTGCCGGGAAACCACACGGCTATATTCAATGTATTTACTTTTCAATCAAAACAGCATGTAAGTTGTCATTATCTCGTATTTAATGTAAATATGGTTACTGCAAAGACTCACCAAGTCTGAACCAAACACTGGTCTTCCGGCTCCACGAGGTTGTTGATGTAGAGCGCCTGGGTCCAGAACTTGCGTCGGCAGGCGGCCGCCTCGGCCCTCACGGCCAGGGGCCACATGGGCCCGTCCCGCAGCTCGCCCCACCACGTCGCCGCGAACCCCACCACCAGTAAGTGCACTGGCGCCAGTCTGAAGTGAAATAAATAGATTGAAAAATTGAACGAGAAGCAAAGGAGAGTATTAAAGGATATATTTTACTCATACTACAATATAAGTACGTGGATATAGATCAATGATTAATCAAATACACCATAAATCTCGGTATCATAACGTAGTATACACATATACGTTACGAGATTGCTATGAAGGTATACCTAAGTATCTGTACCCCAATTGCATTATATTTCGCGAAGATTAATATTTTAAAACTGTTTAACTTAATTATAGAAGAGGACATAGTAATCATTAATCTAGGTGAACCAAGCACATATGAAGCACATGTTTACCTTTGTGTCTCCACATCACAGGCGTCACGGTACCTCCCTACCACGTGGTAGGGAGGTACCGTGAGGCCTGACCAGCATTAGACAGTCACGCAGCATACGTATGCTGCGTGACTGTCGAATCCTAGCACAGGGATAGATCGCCTGATCTTTCGTATTTAGCTTGGTACGATCGACTGAAGTACGAGCCAGATGAATCAAACTTTTATGCTGGACATTCACTATATATAGATCTATTAAGCTACTTAACGGATTTTAAGAACTCAAAACAGCAATAGATTGAGCGAATCATGACAATTATTTATAAGTAAAAAACATTCCAGGGCGCAGCCGGGGAGGGCTGCTATATTACTTGAGAAGTCAGTAGAACCAATCAGAATCTTAACTCAAATATCAATGCATTTTATGTCTTTGTTAGCCACCACTGCAGGAGCACGACCTTCTTAATACTAAATTAGCCATATATTAGCCAGAGCAGGCAGAGGATTTGGCTTTTCCAACCCGTTTGGCCAGCATCTACGCTAGCCAGACCGGTTGGAGAGGTCTTTTTGATGTTTATCGACTTTGTTTAGCTTGTGTTGGAGTGGCCCTATTCTTCCCTGCTTGGAACCATATGGCTTATTTTTTTTGTATGATTTTATGATCACGCCATACCTTATATACCTAAACAGCAATATCTTCGGCAGCAAGCTGGCAGTGAGCCTGGGCACCAGCGGGAAGCAGCTCAGCACCACCTATAGCTGCACCAGCGCTGTGCCCTTCATGATCAGTCATACAGTCACATACCTTATATATCTAAACAGCAGTATCTTCGGCAGCAAGCTGGCAGTGACCCTGGGCAGCTGCAGCTCAGCACCACGAACACCTGCACCAGCGCCGTCCCCTTCATGATCAGTCATACAGTCACATACCTTATATATCTAAACAGCAATATCTTCGGCAGCAAGCCGGCAGAGAGCCTGGGCAGCAGCAGCAGCTGGCGCGCCAGCAGGAAGCAGCTCAGCGCCACGAACACCTGCACCAGCGCCGTGCCGTTCTTCACCAGCATCATGGGCCAGCTCGACATCACCTGGAACACACAAAGCCGTGTATCACCAACTTTTTTTTATTTTCAGCCATATCTATACATCCACGCAAAGGAAGATGGAGAGAGTCATGCTTGGAATATCTTTGTGTGAAAGAATACGGAATACTGAAATTCACAGGCGCACCAAGTATCCCGCATAGCGCGTGTAATTTCAGAAAGGAAATGGAGGTCGGCAGGCCACGTTAGCCTAAGGTGAGAAGGTGGAAAAGAAAGGTGATATATTGAAGGCCGAAGAGTCGGCGTACAAGTGTTGGCCATCCACCAGCGAGATATGCTCACGATATAGCCGAAGCTAGCGGTAAAAAATTGGATGCAAAGAGCCCAAGACAGGGAGGAATGGCGTGTCAGTAAGGAGGCCTATTAACAGTGGGTTGATAAGGGCTGAAGAAAAGATCTATACATCCATCATCTTGAGTTTTACTAATGTCACAGATCCAATAACACTTCGGGGAATACGAATCTAATGGACCCACTTTAAAATCAGTCAAGCCGTTTAGGCTACAGGAGGGAACAATGGAACAGACATATTTACATACATGAGTCAGTCTAGTAAAAAGGCTACAGACCAGCCTACCTAGCCTATTTAAAGTGGCCGTGTTTGCTAAAATATCCAGGATTGATTCCGTTACACGAACTATACGTTAAACGTGGCCTTGGGGACTTTGATATTTGGTACCTGAATGCATCATTTGCATATGCTTCGCTTATAATTTAGTACCCACTAATCCCCATGCCAATTAATTCCAAAAAAATCTTTATTTTTCTCCAGAGGCCTATCTCTATAAAAAGAAAATATTTGCGAGTACAAAACTATAAACAATTTAAGGTTGTATCAGGCTAGTGTCTGACCTAAGCAAAACCTTATAAAAATCCAGTTAGTCCAGTTTTCCTCCATTTCCTTGCAAGACTCTAGTCTAGCGATAGCTCTATTTACAATCTAGACTAACGAGTTATTATCATGCACTTATTAGTCAACCATAAAACAGATCTTTCTACACGCAAACACACAAATCATATAAAAACATGCGGAAAGCATTCTTCCGAGTTCCGACACTCCAAGGCAGGCGACAATGTATGACAGCTGTGGTTTAATTATTCCCTTTAAGGTGATCTTCTTAGGAATTACAGCGAGTTACAGCGAGTACATGTGTTAGGATGTCAATGTTGGAGACAAAGCCCATTCATTGAGTAATATAAGGTCATTGTTGACGATAGCTCACGCGCTTTAAGTGGACTGTATATTAATTAAACGAAGGATCTAACTGAATCAAACACTGAACTGTTCATTGAAGTTCTATTTATTAACTTGATCAATAAATGTGCCGATCTGGCTGATTACAATAACTCTTAACTATAAACTATGCCGATCTGGCTGACTTACACTAACGCTGTCCCACACTTAATTCTATCTTACGCACTAACAAGGTCCTTTCCTTAAATACACACTATACTAAAATTACAACGGAGTCACAAGATTAGATTGCACTGTAATGAGCTCTCAACTGAGCTTCTTGAACTAGTCCGGATCACACAATACTGCACTGACTGATTCAAGACTTAATCGAGTCTCACTGATACTGATACACTGATTGTAACCAAACACTCACTCAAGACACAAGACACAAGACTGATTGTACAACTAAAACCTACAACTATTTATACAAGTCCTTATCCTAATTGTAGTATACGGCTGGCGTTCTCGTTCGGCCAATCAGGAGCCGCTCCATTGTGTGATACGCGCCGCAGGTACACGGCCGCGTATTCATCCCCTCCACGTCGCCTTCAGCCGTATGCTTGGTTCGCTTCGTGTGCGCCGGCGCCGTTGCTGTTGTCCGCAACATCCTCCTCCCGGCTGCATCCGTCGCTCGACGCAGCCTTAGCGATCGGGAGGACAACTAGCTTCCGCGCCGGCCTGGTGAACACGCCTCCCAGTGTTTTGACTTCGGCGCAAGCGCGGGCTACAGAGCGCACGGTGAGTCGTGCGCACAGAATCCAATATCGTTGCCGCAGGTCGTTCAGCACGCGCTCGTTGGTTGCGTGCCCTGCGGCAGCGTGTTGCTTCAGCACTATCAGCCTCGTTAACGGATGGCGTCCGTCTAATATTACTGGACGCTTGGCGTTGTCGGGTACTGGGGCGGCCCCGATGCGGCCGCGCACGTGCAGTAACCCATCCTCCAGCATCGGATCCAGCTTCGTGAGGCGGCTGGATGCTGGCAGCGGCTGGCCTCGCTGTAGTCTTCTAATTTCTTCATCGAAGCTATCCCTTTGTGCTTGCGCCACCCACAGTTGTTCTGCTCGTTCAAGGTGGCGAACCTCTAGCTGTTTCGCTTTCTTTTGGCATTTTTCTGCAAACGCGATGACTATAGCCGTAGCCCTTATAAGCCGCTCATGGGAAGAGAAGCGGGCTATGTCAGGTAGGGCGCAGGATTCGTTGCGTTTGTCGGCGTGCAGCGTGACTTCAATCTCGTCGTCTTCCTCGTCCGTTTGTTCTCGGGGCCAGGTGTGTTCTGGCTCGTAGAGGAAGGCCGGTCCAACGAACCACCGGTCGTTCCGATCTTGTCTGATGTTCGTCCCGCGGGTGGCGTCGTTCGCTACGTTGCTCGCGGTAGGTACCCATCTCCATTGACGGGCTTCGGTGAGCTCGGCAATCTCGCCCAGTCTATGCGCTACGTATGGTGTATAGCGCCGGGCGTCCGTGCGTATCCACTGGAGGACGGTGCGGGAGTCGCTCCAGAAGATAGTTTGTTCCGCCTTCCAGCGGTGCTCCTTCTTAATAAGTTCGGCCAGTCGTACGCCGATCACTGCAGCTTGCAGCTCCAGTCTGGGAATCGACTGGGCTCGAAGTGGGGCCACCTTAGCCTTGGCGGCGGCCAGGGTGACTACCACTTTGCCGCTGTGGTTCGTTAGGCGCCAGTACGCCGCTGCGGCGTACGCCTTCTCACTGGCGTCCACAAAGACGTGCAATTGCCGCTGAACCTCTTCTTGAATGTTGTAGCGGCGCGGTAGGCGTAGGCGGGACACGTTGTCTAGTGATCCCAGCCACTCGTCGAATCGTTCTGCGTATTCCGTAGGCAGTGTGTCGTCCCATGGCAACTGTATGCGCCATAGGTCTTGAAGCAGTATTTTAACCGCTATTGTCTGGCAGCTCAGTAGTCCCAGCGGGTCAAATATCGACATCACCGCGGCCAGGGCTTCTCTTTTTGTAGGCGCGCGTTGTCTTTCTCGTACCGCTTCTGGAACGCGAGCTAGGGTGGTGTTAAAGCCCAGCTCGTCGTGTTCGGCGTCCCACAGCAGCCCGAGAGTCTTTAGTTGTTCATCGCGAGTCCCCAAGGCGGTGGGTTCTCTGGCACGTAGATGATCTGGAATGCTGTTCAGCAGCTGCGGGCAGTTTGAATTCCAGCTTCGTAATGTAAAGCCAGCTTTACTATGTACCTCTATGACTTCTTGAGTGGCGAGTATGGCCTCCTCGGCCGAGGCAAAGCTGTGAACCAGGTCGTCCATGTAATGGCTGCCCGTGATGATTGGCCACGCCCTTGGGTGAGTTTCGGCGTGGTCGCTGGCGTTCTTGTCTCGAACGCTGTGAGCCAAGAATGGTGAGCTGACTGCGCCGAAGATCATAGACGTCATCTTATAGTGATCTGGCGGTTGGCTGCGATCGTCGCCTCTCCATAGGAACTTCTGTGCAGCCTGGTCTTCAGCCCGTATCTTCACTTGTAGGAACATCTCCGCGATGTCGGCGGTGACGGCTACTTCTTTCTCGCGAAAGCGGAATAGAATACCCGGTAGGGATCGTAGCAGGTCCGGTCCCATCAGTAAGTGGTTATTGAGGCTGACCCCTTGTGACTTGTGAGCGGCATCAAACACTAGGCGTACCTTGCCCGGTTTGTTAGGGTTGCTCACCGCAAAGTGGGGAAGGAACCATTCCTTACCGCTGTGTCGCTCGCTTCCATCACATTTCACGGCATATCCCTTGTCGATCAGGTTCTGGATCTGCCGTGTGTACTCCTCCTTGAAGCGAGGGTCTTTGTCCATTTTTCTTTCAATGCCTCGCAACCGTGTCAAGGCGTCTGTGTAGTTGGGTGGTAGTACGACGTCGTCGGTGCGCCACGGGAGGCCGACTTCGAACCGGTCACCGATGCGGCGAGCCGTTTCTTCAAACATTCTAACGGCGCGCTGATCCTCTGGCCTCACCTTCGTCGTGAGCGCGACACCCAGTGAGTCGATCGCGTAATGTTCTTTTACCAACTCGTGGAGCCGGTCGTCGCTGTCGTCAGTAGGTAGCGGGGCCCGGCCATGTTCTGTTGCTTGTACGTGCAACACGACGTTGTCGTTGCGGCGATGTAGGACTCGTGGCACCGACCCGTAGATAACCCAGCCTAGGTCGGTTCTTGATGCGGCCGGCTCGTCGTTCTTGCCGGCGCGTAACTCAAGGGAGGTCATCAGGTGCCAGTGATCAGCACCGATGAGTAGTAGGGGCTTGGCGTTCTCCAAGCAGGCCTGTTCGAGGCCCTGTAGGTGTGGGTACCGCCGCGTGATGTTGCGGGGTACACTTTGCTGTCGCAGCTGCAAGTCGCTGATTGTGCGAGCTGTGAGCTTGTGGGCGGCTCGCTCGTGCTGCCCGCGGATCGATATTTCAACACGTCGGCTGCTTTGTCGCTCCATGGATGAATTGACCCCTCGCAATGTCAGAGGGGCCGGCTCTCCGGTGGCGCCGATCGTGTTCGCCAACTTCTCATCGATCAATGAGACGGTTGATCCTTCGTCCAGCAAGGCGTGTGTTATCACTTCGCCGGCGGGACCGTTGATGATGACAGTGCACACTTTGAGCAGCACCGTGCGGTTGTCGTTAGCGATCGACATGACCGCTTCAGTTTCTCCTCCCGTGTTGGCCGGTCGTTCTGGAGTGGCCTCTGGTTCCGGCCGGTCCTCCTCGGCGTGTAGCAGCGGGTGGTGTGGTCGCGTACAGCCATTGATTCCACACCGCGGCGCGTTGCAGCTCATGCGTCGGTGTCGTTGCGTGATGCATCGAAAGCAGACGCGCGCATCCTTCGCCCAGGTCCAGCGATCTCGGACGGGCATGTCGCGAAGCTTGCGACACTTGGTTACGGTGTGTTGATCACCGCAGCACGCGCATTGTTCTGGCTTCTTTCTTGTTTTGTCCTCGGACGCAGTGTACACGTGCGTCCTGGACCGCTCGTTCCGCTGCCCCGTCTTGTTGTTCTTGGGCTTGGCGGTTGTGGAGGTTCCCGCGGTAGCCATGTTGCCCGTTGACGTGAAGGCGTGTCGGAGGGCTCGGTCCGCTTCTTGTGTCAGGAAGCGAGACAGCGTGACGATGGTGGGTTCCCTCCTGCTACCGTTGTCTTCCGCGTAGTCGCACCAGCGCGATCTCAGGTGCGGGCTCAGCTTTTCTATAACCTCTTGTGTCAGCGTGGGGTTGTAAAGATAGCCCCGCTGATCGAGGCTCTCCAGCACGTTGACTATATTCTGAAGTCGCACTGCCAGCTGGTTGAGGTCGCTGGCACTGTTGCCCGGTCGGGGCAGGCGACGTAACTCATCCAATGTTTGGTGGACGATGACTTCAGGTCGTCCAAAACATTGCTGCAGCGTCTTCATGACGACCTCCGGATCGGTCGCCGTGTGCAGCAAGGCGGCTACAGCTTGCCGCGCTTCTCCGCGTAGGCAATTGCGTAGACGCGCCATGTTCTCGGCACGTGAGAACTTGTAGATCGTAGCCGAGTCTCGCCATGCTGCCTTGAAAGGCATCCACTCGGTCGCCGCACCGGAGAAGCTCGGCAGATCGGTAGCTTGTCTCGGTGGTGGCCGGATCCTCGCCATTTTCTCGATGGCCTCGGCGAGTTGTTCAATGCCGCGGTTGCGGCTTCGGGACGGCGTCGGGGTGCGTCGCCGCGTCTCGATCGGAGACTGCGAATACCGTCGTTGATGCCGTGTTGGTGACGGCGATCGTTCCAGCCTAACTCGTCGGCTGTACTGCGGCTCCTCCTCCCGTTGATCACAGTGTAGAGGCGGTGCCGGTGAGTGTCTGGCCCTCGTTCGGCCAGCGTTCCCTTCGCGTCGCTCGTAGCGAAGAGACGTTGGTGATTCGTGGCCCGCTCTGGGCCGCCGCTCTGGATCGCGGCTGCCATCCTCTTCGCATGGCTCGTATGGAAGAGGCGGTGCAGTCAGTGAGTGGCCTTCTCTAGGCCGTAGTTCAGGATCGAGGCCCTCCTCACGTCGTTCGTAATGAAGAGGGGCTGTCGATGAGTAGCCCTCTCTGGGCTGCCGGTCTTCATCGCGACCGTCGTCCTCTTCGCGTCGCTCGTAGCGAAGAGGCGGCACCGGTCGAGGTCGGCCCTCCGCTCTGGGCCGCCGCTCTGGACTGCGGTTCTCGCTGTCCGCGATGGGCGCGTCGATACGAAGCTCCTCCCGTTGAAGAGGTTGGCTTTCCGTTGCGTCGATTACAGTGCGTGGCGGCACTGTCTGCAACCACTGGTCGACTCGTGGCCGGCTTTCGTCTGCATCTGCCAGACTGCTCTCATCCTCGATTTGTGCAATATTGTACTGCAGTCTTCGTCGTAGGGCCTCCGCTTGTAATTCCAACTGTTGATGACGAATCTCGGAGAGGCGTTCGGCCGTCTCCAACTCCAGTCGCCTGATCCGAGCGGCACTAGCATTTGACCGCCCGGTCCGGTTCGATGCGACGGATCGCGGAGGACTTCTTTGTCGTTGTGTAGTGGGACCCGTAAGAATACTGTCGGTGGTGGGACGCAGCGTCGTCAAAGTGGTTATTGACGGTGATGCAGGTGGTAGATTGTGAATCAACCCAGCGATCGGCTGGGCGACGGCTCCTTGGCTCGTGGATGGAACAGCCACATCAGCAGGGACCGCGCTAGTGGCGGCGCGGGTGCCGCGGTTCTCACTAGCTCGTAGATCATCCCCAGCCTGGCTCCTTGTGACGACCATCTTGATACACAAACACTTAACACCACACTTTGCACTGGATCACCAAGTCTTTTAATCCGGCTCGAAGGACCACGATGTTGACGATAGCTCACGCGCTTTAAGTGGACTGTATATTAATTAAACGAAGGATCTAACTGAATCAAACACTGAACTGTTCATTGAAGTTCTATTTATTAACTTGATCAATAAATGTGCCGATCTGGCTGATTACAATAACTCTTAACTATAAACTATGCCGATCTGGCTGACTTACACTAACGCTGTCCCACACTTAATTCTATCTTACGCACTAACAAGGTCCATTCCTTAAATACACACTATACTAAAATTACAACGGAGTCACAAGATTAGATTGCACTGTAATGAGCTCTCAACTGAGCTTCTTGCACTAGTCCGGATCACACAATACTGCACTGACTGATTCAAGACTTAATCGAGTCTCACTGATACTGATACACTGATTGTAACCAAACACTCACTCAAGACACAAGACACAAGACTGATTGTACAACTAAAACCTACAACTATTTATACAAGTCCTTATCCTAATTGTAGTATACGGCTGGCGTTCTCGTTCGGCCAATCAGGAGCCGCTCCATTGTGTGATACGCGCCGCAGGTACACGGCCGCGTATTCATCCCCTCCACGTCGCCTTCAGCCGTATGCTTGGTTCGCTTCGTGTGCGCCGGCGCCGTTGCTGTTGTCCGCAACAGTCATTGATGGCTGAAGTTAACTGATGTTTGTTTGCATTGAATAGGCTCCAAAACTACTGAACTGATTTACAAAACTGTTTCAACTATACACGAAACCTACCTATACAAAGCTAATTTATGTGCGGTTGAAATAGCCTATAATATTAACGGATGAGTTCGGGGGAAAATCGCTAATTATAACAGAATTTTTTTTCTCTAATTATCAATAATTTGCTTTGTCATGCGGTTTACATGTGCAATTGTGCATGCAAAATTTTACTTTAACCGTCAAATTTGACTTGAAAGATTTGAATCATTCAAGATTTAAACGTTTACAAAATGCTGATTTTTTTTAACATTTATGAATTGTCATATTTGATTCTGAAGATTGTTTTCTTCAGTAAGTAATTTACATAATTAAAGCTAATTTAAATACCGCCTCCAAAGCGGAGTGCAGAAGGAGCTGCAATAAACTGCACAATATTTTCTTCAAACGACGTCAACACACACATTTAGTTCCCCTTAGAACTAAACTACATAGATATATCCAGGGTGTAAGGGTAAACACCGTTGTCCCTCAAACCCAAAGAGTAATATAATCATTATACCTAAACCAACAAATTAGCCCGCAATTAAGAAAAATGACGATTTTTTTGAGTTCCTAGCTTCGAGGCTGATTTGATGGTTTAAGGAAAAACAATGTTTACCCCTAACACACAGTAGATAACAGACATAGAGACTAAATAACGTGTTGTAAAATAGTAAGTACTCACGGCCTCTAGAGCACGCGGGCTGTGCACGTAGAGCACGTGTTGCACGAAGCCGGCGTGCGTCCACACCACCGACGCCAGCACCACCACCCTGAAGGACAGGATACAAAGGTTTTATAGGAGATTTGGGTGGTCTTTATAAGATAAAACTGGTGTAGTTTGGTATTATAAATGCTGGTGCTCATGAACACGAGCACATGTTGCACGAAGACGGCGTGCGTCCACACCATGGACGCCAGCACCAGCACCGTAGGACGTGGTACAAAGGGTTTACAAATAAAGTTCAAAAACTTTCGTCTAGGTAGTTTTAGTGCTTCAGTTCTTTAACTGATTTATTTTAACCGAGATATTCTATAAGTTAATTAACTGCTTTTTACACAGCATCTGCCGTCTGACCTTCGCAACCCAAAGACCAGAAACAATCCTAGGGTAGGTTTAAATAAATGCTAACGCTCAGAACCTACATAAAGATGATTCTTCGGAAGGAAAGTCTGCAATATTTAAGATATAGGTGTGAACCACGACCTAATTACAAGTCATTAGTCAGACGCTTTGACCACTGGGCCATAGAGACAGCCACAATCACAGGTAAACATATAATTAGCAATAAAGGAAAATAAATAGGTGCACTTTTCTTTTTTAGGGTTCCGTACAAAAATTGAAAAACGGAACCCTTATAGGATCACTCGTGCGTCTGTCTGTCCGTCCGTCCGTCTGTCACAGCCGATTTTCTCCGAATCTACTGAACCAAATTAGGTGAAATTTGGTAAGATAGTGTAATCCTATGACCCAAACAAGGATGTGCAAAGTAATAAAGATTTTTTTTTAAATAAGGGTCATTTTTAGGGGCCCAATTACAAAATTAAAAAAAAAGGTTTTGCAATCCTTACTATGTCACATATCAAATGAAAGGGCTCATTATGAGGATCTCAAAAATATTTTTTTTTGTTCGGGTAAAATCAATACTTTTGATTTTATTCACGAAAGAAGGCAAAAATTGACCGTCCCGCCCCCCTTGATCTCCGAAACTAAAGATTACAGGAAAAATAATAAGAATTCTATCACTAAAAAATAAAGTGGTAAACTCAATATAATAAGTTCATCTAGGGAAATAGTTCACTAAAACACCACTAGATAGCGCTAGTCAATTGAATAAAACATTTTTGCACATTGTGTGTGTGTACACGAAGCATATTGTACGGAACCCTGATTGCGCGAGTTTGACTAACACTTGGCCGGTTTTATTTTACTGATATGGTACGTCGTACGTCGTACCACAGATTACCTACTTAAGAGTCCCACGTCAAGCCGCAATCCCATACAAACGTAGTTTCGTTTTAGTTTTACAACAGTTAAACCAATCTCAACCAAATTTCGTACATACGACCGGATAAGGCATATTGATGTTTATGATTAGATTTCAATTTTAAAAACAATACCTATACAAAATTACAGCGAGTACAAGTTTTGGATACGAAACTTCAACTCGCTGTAATTTTACCATACAAACGTAGTTTCGTTTTAGTTTTACAACAGATAAGCCAATCTCATCCAAATTTCCTACATACGACCGGATTAGGCATATTGATGTTTATAATCAGATTTAAATTTTAAAAACAATAACTATTCAAAATTACAGCGAGTTAAAGTTTCGTATCAAAAACTTCTACTCGTGTACTGTGTAATATGCCGGTCGTATGTACGTAATTTGGTTGAGATTGGCTTAACTGTTGTAAAACTAAAACGAAACTACGTTTGTATGGGATTGCGGCTTTACGTAGGACTCTTAATAATGTTCCACATGTACTACCTATCGCCGAGTGCGTAAAGCGCGTTGTTTTGCTACACAGTAACAAAACATGCATTGCCTTGACATTAAACGTGTTAAGCATTTACAATACCTACTTAGTTCATTCACTTTTTACACTTTTTGCAACTGGCTACATCCGTAGCAAAACGTCATATTTACTTAGCGTATATGCAAGATTTGGGCCTAGGCACTTTAAGGGCAAGGCTGGGTAAGTCAGTCATGGCATAAACATTTCTACACAGCATGATTTTGAACCTTTAAGCTGCATTGAAATCATGGAAACAGAATCACTAATAATTCCAGAATCTTTTTTTCCTAAAAATTTTCACAAAATATAAATAGTCCGTTAGTTAGGTTATCAAATATCATTTGACACGTGTTTTTTTCTTTTGTCAATCAAACAAAGAATGACAAAGATAGAGCTGACGGTCTAATTTTATTATTAATATTTTATTTATATTAGGTAAATAGCCCATTGCAAAAAATAAAAAACTAATAATTTTATATATTCCGTAGAACTTCGCCTAGCTGAACGGTGACTTTGTATGGGGAGTTAAATTTTCATTCAGTTACTTTTTTCGCACCTTTTTAGGATTCCGTAGTAAACAAGGAACCCTTATAGTTTCGCCATGTCTGTCTGTCTGTCCGTCCGCGATTTTACTCAGAGACTATAAGTACTAGAAAGCTGTAATTTGGCATGGGTATGTATATTAATCATGGCAAAAAAGTGGTAGAAAAAAAAATGAAAAAATTTTTTTTTAATGTTGCTCTCGTACAAGTACACCATTTTTCGATTTAGGGATCCGTTTCCGAAATATTTGGTTTTAAAGTGCAAATTTTTGTAAGAGGTAAGTGTGTCCCCCCCCCCCCCCCCCCCCCCCCTATATCTGCTAATTACGGTTATATATGGATACGTGAAAAAAATTACAGCAGTAGTATATATACTGAAGTTGAAAGGAAAACTATCAGAGCTGAGTACTAAGTACAAACTAAAAAGTTATAGGCAACCAACTTATAAAATGTACTCGAAAATGTAAATTTTCATACAATATTCATTGTTAGACGTTTTTGGTCGTTAAACTGTGAGGAGCGAGTGTGAACAGTGTGAACTCAAAGTTGTCTTTCGCAACTACGGAACCCTACACTACGCGTGGCCGGATACGCACTTGGCCGGTTTTTTTATGATGATTCACATTTTTCATTCTTTTTACATTTATTTTATACTTCTACATTTGTTATAAGTACTTGTATATTGTGAGCCCACTAACTATATAGATTGATATTTTACATATTTTTTTATAATTAGGGCATTAAGCTTGCGTGTAAAGTCTCTTCTTATGTAATATAGATTCTACGTAATCCCTAATCATATGTTTCCGTTAATCGTGTAGTATTATTTTATTCTGGGTTGTTATCCATCGATATTCTAGTTTGAACAACAGAATGTTTGCGTGATGCTTTCGACCTTTATTTTTATGGTCATAGTTAATTCTTTATCGTGCGTAGGGTATATTATAGAGTAGTACGTAGGTACTACTCTATAATATACCCTAGAATAGATAATACCCTAGTATAGATTGTCTTCATAACTTATACTTGTAGAAGTATAAGTTATGAAGACTATAGGTTGTCTTCTTGTAAAAAATCTATATATAAATTTGTTAGTGAGTAAACCTCCAATTATTCAAAATAATCATAATTAAGTTATCTAGACAGTGACATAAGGATACTTGAGTACGATTTTAGTTAAGATGCATCTCAGTTGCCTTTGCGTATCCGGGAGTAAGTGCTACAGTAGTAATACTTGTGGCAACGGTAAGCCATGGGTTCGTTTTCCAGTGCGGTTATATATTATACCTATATTTAGTTCTTTATTTCCGGAGTTAGCGAAGGAGGATAGTGGCGACCAGCTGGCGGTCGGCCGAAATAACTATGTCAAATCGTATTGGCAACTGAATGTATTCTGCCATAAAACCGGACTCGGGCCCCAGTGCACCATAGTTAGCAAAGGATGCAACCAGGAAAAAAACAAAGATGAATAGAAGTAAATATTTAAAAAAAATCTCAATTAATTTTTATTACTAGCTTCTACCGTGTGGCTCTTCTTAGCCGTGTGGTTCCCGGTAGAGTAGAATAGGACCACTCCATATCTTCCCGTGGATGTCGTAGAAGGCGACTTAGGGAATACAAGCTAAACAAAGCTTACAATATCAAAGAGACCTCTCCAACCCGTCTGGCCAGCGTGGAGAGTGTAGGCCAAATCCTCTGACTGCTTTAGCTAATATATTGCTTTGGCAGTACAGAGAGGGTCGTGCTCCTGCAGTGGAGACTTAAGACCTGATGATGATGATACTAGCTTCTACCCGCAGCTTCGCTCTCGTATAATTTTGCCGTTTATATTTACCGAGTAGTTTATTCCAAATCCCACAGGAATCACCTTTTTCCGGGATGAAAGGTACTCTATGTCCTTCTCAATACTCTAAAATATGTGCCAAATTAAAAAAAAAGCGTGAAGAGGTAATAAAAAAATAAATAAGTATACAAACTCACTTTCGCATTTATAATATTAGCTGGGATGGGATGGGATTAGATAAGTTTATACAGTTTACAAGATAAAATGCACTTAAAGACCGGACTTTGGATGGTACAAGAATAGACTTAAAAAATGTGTATTCTTATGTTTTCTGTATTTAAATTAAATTTATTTTATTAACATAACAGGTTTATAGTCTTACTTACACGAGAATATATGTTACTCGAAATAAATAATTCATTACTTAAATGTATTTCGCATGTACATATCACATAGGTACTGTTTAACCCATTTCAAAAGAAGGAAGTTATTAATTCGAGCTAGTGTATTTATGTCCTTTTTTATATACTTATGTATATTAACATGTTGGTATGTTTGTCCGTGAAAATCTCAGAAACTATAAATTGAATTGCAAACATTTTAAGTTGACTAATAGTACTAGTAGTAATATAGACTAACTTAGAGTAGAGCTCAGTGCTAGATACAGAGTTAAGTAAGTATGTATCAGTCAGAAAGAAAATTTGTAGTCAGTTATCAGGACATCATCTGAACTAGCTCCAACGTAAGTTGTGAGTTGGGAACAAGTTGGTAAGACAACAAAGAGATTTTAACCCAAAATCTCGAAATAAAGTCAAAATCCTCTCTTCTACGGGCTATCGTACTATCTCTCAGCTACGGCGATTTGACTCCTTCCTTTAGAGGACTGTGCTGTGCCTCACCTGACTCCCTGGAGAGGCTGCAAGGCGGCCCGGCGAGCGTCGGCGTGATCCCGGTCGGCCGTCAGCCGCCGCCAGTTGTGCCGGATGGACCACGCCACCAGCAGCTGATTCTCTACAAAGACAGAAATAATTTGTTATAAATAGACAAATAACAAAGAAGAGATGATTCTAGATTCAAAAGGAGTTTACTTTCTACAGTCGGTTTACTTTCTACAGTCGAGAAAGAAAAAAAACTCTACAATTAAAAAATAATCCTGTTAATAAAATATGTACGACCTTAGCGAAAGTCTTCCTCGGGGCGAGTGTCAATCGAGACGCGTCCACGATGAGTGCGGTTTGGGAAGACCTCCGAATGAGGTCAAAATATGTCAGCCAGTAACTGACTACTTACGTGAGTAACCCGTTGTTACCTATTTTAATAATGTCTACCTATATCTCACGATAGTTTTAATCAGATAATCATATTATAGGCAATTTCAATTCACCGTCACATACTGATACATCGCCATAAGTTCAACTCGATGCAATGTGCGAAGGAAACTGCTGAGAATACAAATTATTACATTTATCTCATACTAGATAAACAAACAATAGGGACATGAGACCTGTAAGTTTAGCATAATGGTGGGCATGAAGGTTATAGAGTCCTAAGGGAATCAAAATAGTGATGTAGTTGCTAGCCGCATCGATAATAAAAGGTAAATTTATTCTGGACAAAAGTGTTGCAAATAGACAAAAAATATTCGTGCTTCGAAACAAAAAGCAGCCGGTACATTATTTGTTTTCTTAAAGACGAGCATGGATTGTTTAAAAAAAATTAAAGAGATATTCGTAGTTGCAAGTCATTTTATAAGTGGGTCGACTATAGGTTAACCCTGAGTTAAAGCCTTCCTATCCTATGATTAGTTTCTATATACAGCCAACGAACGAATTCCTGAATGAAATGAAAAAAAAAATGGTGTTGAAGCACCGTCGATATTTATTAACCTATCCAATGTGAACCCTCAGCAAGGGATTTACACAAAAAAATATCCGTACTTTCCATGAATCAAATTTTTTTTATCAAAAATTCTAACTAAGAATATTAAATATGTACCTAAAAATATTTTTTTTATCTTCACTCTGTCGGTATGATTAAAATAATAAAATATGTATATCTCTCTGAGCTAAACCGCGTACAGACAGGCAGACACACATAGGTGTAAGTAAGGGTTTCTTGTTTACTACGAAACTCTGATAATGTTAAGATGACATAAGGTAATGTAATTTCTCAGCAATTACTGCCCATTGTTTATGTGTTCAGTTCAGGCGACACGTATCCGGTTTTTCTAGAAATGCTACTGGAAATTTTTTTCCGATATTAATTGTAATAGGTACACGAACTGGTAAGTACCTACGTAGTTTGTTTCCTTACGTGATTGCATCAAGTTCAGATGTTTTCCGTGACTGGTCAATTATTTCGTCGTTATTTATCGAGATTTATAGTCTATGCCAGGCCCTTTGGTTATAGAGGGTAACTAGATTTTATAAAATAATATCATGTTAAAGCTATTAAGAATGTTATAATAATGATTCATAAGCAATATAAATGGATTAAATACTTATATATATAAATAATAGCAATTAAGACATATTTTATATTCTCTTCTATTGAATTAATTAATATAGGTACCTAAGCTCTGATATCTTAATAATCACAAATTTTACGTACATTATTTATTTTTATTAACAAATTAAATAAACGTATTGGTCATTCATTTTCTATTTTCAGCCTATACCTATTGTCCCACTGCAAGGACTTCCTGCATGACAGACTGATGACAGCTGCAATGTTATCCAAATATCAGACAAGTCTCAAAAATAATCGCGGCAAGTCCCGTACTGATAGTAATAGTGATTGAGAGCGCAAAAGCTTTCAAAAAAGTTTGAATTCTACTCGAAAACAATACACTGGAACATACTGCCATATCTAAGTATATATACTTATTCACGGACCCTGAGCTCCCAGCCCAGACTTAAGCAATTAACACAGCGCTTATTACAAAATTTAATTGTATTTTGTACTTTTTATGTAAACTTACTCAGTGCTGATAACTTAAAACAAGAGCGAAAAGACCACATAACAAGTTTTTGCAAAGAAAAATAAAAACACTGCCCTACCTTTTTTGTCACGCATTTAGCCAATATCAAGTTAAATCGAAGATTCTCTCTTTTTTTTGTACATTTTGTACACGAACTTTGAAAATAACCCAAACCCTTTTGTGCCCTCTCTGGACGCTGCGGTCGAATTAAATAATTTAGAAGTAAAAGCTTCCTCAGGCGCGTTGACCCCTTTTTGGGTGAGCAAAAATCATGGACCTCGCGTCATCGTACCCGAACACTTTGTACTTTTTGGGTGAACAACGAGTTACTTAGTTAGTTTTCACTTCTTTCGCCAGTCCCCAAGAATGCCTTGTATGTTTTTTTTATACAACGAAGTAGACAAACAGGCTTACGGCCCACCTTATACTCTTGACATCATCACTCATCATCAAATCGTACGCCGTGCCAGCCATATTCAACGTCAATAGCGTTGCCACGATGGTCGAGAAACATTAATTTCGGGAGATCCATATTAATCCCACTACTGACATCGTCACAAGTCCGAAAAATAGTATCCAGGAGCCCAAGTTTAAGAAAAATATAAAGAAAGAATACAACCTACTTTTAACATTGTCTATCTTTGTTGAACCTACTTCTATTTCATCATGTGTATTGTTTCCAGCAGGTACTGAAGGATTTGCAGTCTTACATGAAGCCGCATGCTACGCTAAGAAATGTAGTATTAACCTGGAAATAACATTTTCCTAAATATAAAGTAAACTTACTCTTAACATCATCACTGATCATCAAATCATAGGCAGTCCCAGCCATATTGAGCGCCAATATCGTTGCCACGACAATCAGGAACACCAATTGCGGGAGATCCATGTTGATCCCACTTCTGACATCGTCATGCGTCCTGCAGTAGTGTAGGGTTTGCAGGTGGACTCGAAGCCCACGCGAGCTGGCCCACTGCTGGGCGCAGTGGTCGAAGCGCAGCGTGGCGTTGCGCTCTGAGGAGTGAGGGCATCGCGCGCTGACGCAGTACCCGCGGTGGAGATACGTGTAGTTGAAGTGGAGGGGGTCGCGGGAGTATTCCTGGGAAATTGATGTTTGGTTATAATGTTTGCAGAAATAGGGAACAATAAAAGAGGGGGAAGAAGATTTGTTTTCTAATCTGATTCTCTATTCTGTTATAACGAGGGATCAAGAGAGATTTAACAAATTAACTACCAATTTGACGGATTTTGATGGCATTAATCACAGAACCATAACTTATTATTCTGAAGCATTAATTGACAGGACATGTGTGCTAACACAAAGCTGTCACGCACACAAGCATTGAAAAATTGGCTCGTTTTTAAATCGTGGAAATAAAGGCATGACGGTGTCTAGAGAGTACATAGTCAAAGGCATGGAGGTCTGTACCTTTAAGAGGCTGTACGCTGCGCTCTGCTGCTCCTCTATCTGGAAGGTGCCGAGGCAGTACAGCCCCGTGCGCGGCGCCAGGCAAGTCTCGTACTCATCCAGGTGGAACAGGCGGGGCAGGCTGCTGAACTCCTCCTCTAGAACATCACAAAGAAGTTTGGTTATCACAGGGCAGTAAATTCTATATCTAATTCAAAATCCTCTTATTTATTAGTCATTTAAGGGATGCCATTATCTTATGCACTGCAGAAGCACGACCGTCTTTGTACTACCAGAGCCATATACAGATAGATGATGGTCAAGAGCAAACCCATTTTATATAAAAAAAAATATAGCCAGAACAGTCAGAGGATTTAGCTTACACTCCCCGCGATAGCCAGACGGGTTGGAGAGGTCTCTTTGATGTTTATAAGCTTTGTTTTTGACCCTTTAAGGAGTGATACAGCCGATTGATCATCAAAGAGTAAAGCTTTTCCATACCTTCCTTTTTCCACCAGCTATATCGCTGTCGATGGTTTATGGATGGGTTTTAATCATCTATTACATGGTTTTCTATTTTCCGTAGGGGACCCGCGGTTATGTACGTCTTTATAAGTAGCAACCTTCAGTTTTCCTTTATGAACTTCAGCACAGGAATCAGTAATCTATGATTAAGCACAAAAGGAACTGACTGATAATATGACTAAAAAATTTAAATTAACACGATTAATACGTATGACTCAGTTCCATAAACAGACGTAATACTTAGGTAAGTAGTCGTCGAGTATTTTACGTAGAGAGTAGAGAACTTTTAATAGACCTTAAGGCAGCTTGAAAAATCTGACACCAGTGTTGGCCACTTACACATACGAAAAACAAAACAAATAGACCTTAAACTTTTGAAAGACACGGTAACGTACTTCAATTTCAAACAAGTAACTACAGTAAGTACTTACTCAATTAAATGAAAAATCCTAACTGATATTATAAATGCGAAAGTGTGTTTGTTTATTTGTTACGTTTTCACCCCTATCTACTGAGCCGATCATCATGAAATTTTGCAATCACGTAGGTTAGGGTACTGAGAAGGACATAGGGCTATACTTATATCACGCGGGCGGAGCCACGGGTCAGCTAGTCCCTTATATTTTCCGACTTTGCTAGTACCAAGCTTCGCTTTCGTAGTTCCCTCAGGAAAGTTGTAAATTAAGAAAAACTACGTAAAAGGCGACTAAGGAAACACAAGCTAAACAAAGCTTATCATCAAAGAGACCTCTCCAATCCGTCTGGCCAGCGTGGAGTGCGTGGGCCAAATCCTCTGACTGCTCAAGCTAATATATGGCTCTGGTAGTGCAGAGAGGGTCGTGCTCCTGTAGTGGAGACTGGAAGGACCTGATGATGATGATGATGAAGAAAAACTCTATAAAATTTGTGTTAGTAGCAGTTAATATTAAAAGCATTCCCTCCCCCACAAGACCGCCTGCACCAAGGCTGGCGGGAGCCGGACATACACGTTGTCATCATTTATTTATATTTTTGCCGCGTTTTGTTATTTATTTGCGAGTTGTTACTCTTTGCCGAGCCCTTGACATTAAACGCTAGGATTTTGATACGCTTACGTGCAATGCCACCAGTTATACAAATTAATTATTTGTTATGAAAAGAAATATGATATGGGAAAAAAATCCACACGTAGGATTTGAAAAAATCCTGCACGCGGGGATCATACCTATCATAATCAAAGCTATCATATTTCATAATTTAACTAATAAGAATCAGAATAGCATTGTAGATGCAAAAACAACTATTAATTGTTAAATTGATAGTTGTTTTTGCAAAAACCTAAGTGGTTTTTGCAAAAACAACTATCAGTTGTTAAATTCCTGATTTCTATTGTCCTACATAATTACCTAATTCATTACAAATGTTGTGTACTTTTCTGTTCTAACCAGAAAAAAATTGAAATTAAAAGATTCCATATTCTATCTGTGAAAAAAAATTGTTTAAATGTCTTAAATACGTCTTTTTATATAAAAAAATTACGCAACCTTCGACACGAAAATACATCCATCTTGTTAACTGCTGGCTGAACTGATTTTGGTTAACCATTTTTAAGAACCATCGCCAAGAAACCTGCTTTCAATTAAAAATAACCCATCCAAATCGATTCACCAGTTTTAGAGCTACAGTGCCGCAGACAGACACACACAGAGCGGTATAACTAAAAACACCCCTTTTTTGCGTCGTTAAAAACAGTGTCAAGAAGTTTTGTTCGTGATTTTATCGATTGGAAGAAAGACTATACGCAGTGGCGTAACAATAGGGTGGCAGGGCTGCCAAAATGCCACGGGCCCCCGACCCAAAAGTCGGGGCCCTTTTGGGTCGGGGGCCCGTGGCATTTTGGCAAGAGCCGCAAAATCAAAAATATTTTTTTACATTGTCCTTTTATTTTATTTGAAAAGTATATTTTTACTAGCAGTTACCCGCGGCTTCGCCCGCGTAATATATAGCCTAAGTCCTTCTCGGTACCCTAACCTATGTGTATGCAAAATTTCATGATAATCGGCTCAGTAGATTCGGCGTGAAAGCGTAACAAACAAATAAACAAACAAACAAACTCACTTTCGCATTTATAATATTAAATATTATAGTTGGGATAAGTTCTGCTTAAAATCCAAAGTGAGACAACTAAAGACCATAATACAATTTCAAGTTAATCGTTAAGCATTTCAACCAACCTAAACAAAAAGAAGTTGATTCATTTTTCCCATCAAAAGTATTTGCCACGGGCCCCAAATGGTTTAGTTACGCCACTGACTATGCGAGTCTCTCTCATCTGAGTGCTGCTCCATCTTCAGCAGTGCCGTATGTCAGCCTGGAGTTTATTACTATGGCAGCAAATGCTACAATATCATCATTATCATCAGCCTATACTCGTCCACTGCTGGACATAGACCTCCCCAATTGCACGCCATCGAGATCTATCTTCAGCTGCTCGCATGCTGCAATATGATTTGTCATAATTGTAACGGTCGGCCGCCTGCCTCTTATCCTTCTTGGGTATATCAGCCCATAGTAGTTATTAAATACGAGTAACAACTAGCCATATCATCCTAGCGTATTCCAGGTTGCATCCTAGCTTAGCTAGCACTTTTTCAGTTTTTATGAAAATAAATGTTTTCCAACACGAATATTTATTATCTTTGTGTCTCTTTACAGACAAAAACAACTTTTTTACCTGTTTGTGGGTCAAACAGACAGGCGTGTTGTTTATTGCGACCTTAGGAATACGAACGTGATGTACCTGCAGGAAGTGTTTAAATATTGTTAACTTAGCAAGACACGTACATCACGTAAGAATATACACGTATTCCTAAATCAGCGATCTCCCCTACCAATGCGATACCTATGTATATTTCCTTAGTATATAAGTCATGAGTAGCATTTCTAATAAATCATCACTTATCCTGGTATCGATTTCAATGGTTTAATTTATGCACTCGCCATAATTGGTGACCCCGACGTGATCTAACCGACGTGATCTAACCGACGTGATCTAACCGACGTGATCTAACCGACGTGATCAGGCCGTCGTGATGTAGTCCGACGCGATGGATACGCGCCTCAACATGAAAGACCCTGACGACGCAAGCCTGACGAACGAATAAATCAACGTGCACATTTTCACCGGCTTCCCACAAGCGGGTCTCACCGGTTTGAAAATGCAAGAGGCATTCCGGCAGTAACCAGAACCACAAAGACAACAAGGACCATCAAAAATGGCTTCAACCACGCTGAAAAAAGGAATCAACACCGGCTCACACGATTCATTGATCGAATCCTTCACCATGGCTGAACGGTCATAAAAGGCAAAAGGAGGCACAGGAACTAACAGGCAACCACAATGGACAACCCCGAGGCAAAGAAAAATCCGCGGAATATCAGCGCAACCGCAAGCTCTAGCCGTCAACTTCAAGAAAAATAAGAGAGCGCATGCACAGAAGAAAAAGTCATCGCGAGCGGCAGAATTATAAAGAAAAAGATATAACAGAGGATCAACGAAATTACTAAATACAATAGAAACAATTACGCAACGTGAACAGCTGATATCTATATGATGACGCATTTGACGTCACAAATTGCATCACTTCACATGAAAACAACAACGAACGAAAGTGCAACTGCAACAAACAATTGAACGATGTCAAGATCGCAAGGCCGCAGATGGCCGTATGTTGTTCGAAAAGGCGTAATGCTCAATAATATAAATATTTGCCTATTATTTGAAAAAGAATTTGTTTGGCAACGAAGAATCTTGCACCGCATTTCGTGATATCATTAAGTTCTAATGCCTAATTGCTACAGACTTACACAGTGGTATAGATTTCATGGCAAACAAGGACAATAAATTGATAGCTTTGAAGCCTGCAAGCAAAAGAGCGAACATATTGACAAGAAAACATTTAAGTAAAATGGCGATCACAGAAGCACTACTTTAACTGAAAATTACGTCTCTCAAGATGCAGAAAATGGTTCACAGCAAGCAGTTTCAAGAGCAAGCCAGCAAATGGGTCATACTCCAGGGCCACAGCAGCCGACGCACCGAGCTCCTGGTCCTGAGCAGAGCACCCACAATGTTTATTTTCGACAATTATAACGTCCGGCACAGCCGCCGAGCTCACGCTTAGAAATTTTTAAAGAGTGGCCACTCTTCAGCGGAGCACTTCGGCAGGACTTCCACCGGCGCTAGTCGACATCGCTCTCTACAGTCTCACAAAAGACTACGAGCAAGCAGAAATTATCTCCCGACTCACTGGGATTGAAACAACTGGCAAGTGAAAACGTATCTATACGAGAAGCTCAGACTGCACATCAAGACCATATTGACAAGATGTATATTAAGAGATATAAGAAGTTTGCAATATCTACCAACTATGTATAAGGAAAAAAAACGATTCACAGGGTCAATGTCAATGCATAAACGCATAATTTGCCGCGCAGAAATATTTGCCTACACAGCGTTTTTCAGCACGTGCACTATGCATATTTGCATTCGCTACAGTTTTTACATTTTTGTTAATTTATTTTTGTTACAGTTTATGAATTTTTCGTTAATTTTATTGTTAATTGTTTTTATTTTTTACAAAAGGGGGAGTACTATTGCGACCTTAGGAATACGAACGTGATGTACCTGCAGGAAGTGTTTAAATATTGTTAACTTAGCAAGACACGTACATCACGTAAGAATATACACGTATTCCTAAATCAGCGATCTCCCCTACCAATGCGATACCTATGTATATTTCCTTAGTATATAAGTCATGAGTAGCATTTCTAATAAATCATCACTTATCCTGGTATCGATCTCAATGGTATAATTTACGCACTCGCCATATTGTTAACCTCCTCGTGTGATGATTATTGTCTTTTTTCACGAAATTTAATTGATTTTGACGTCAGTAGAAAAACACCCGGATCATTAAAATAATAATATTTATGCGCACTAAATAGGGTATACAACAGAAGATGTCACATATATAATAAACTAGCAGATACTCGCGGCTTCGCCCGCGTGATATATACCCTATGTACTTCTAAATACCCTAACCTATGAGTATGCAAAATTTCATGATGATCGGTTCAGTAGATAATGCGTGAAAGCGTAACAAACAAATAAATAAATTCACTATCGCATTTATAAATTAGTTAGGATAAGGATTATCAACTAGCTTAAACCTATTTAGCCATATATAATAGAATGCAAATTTTGTTTTGCTTTTTTTATTAGTTGAATTAGGCAATTGTCTCCCATATTACCTGATGGTAAGTGACGATGAAGACGAGGATGTTACATGCTTATCCAAGAGATACCCATTTACTCTACTTTTGAATGCCCCGAACCCCCGAACGGTACTTTTGAATATTCAAGATAAATACTAATTTTACTAATGCGTAAGTACTCGCACTTGGTCTTACTTTATTTATTAATTCATGCATCGATCAACAAAGTAATTTATTGAATAAAAACCTTTATCCATCAGCCATTTACGAAGAGATCATTTTACTGGAGTTTACTGGAAGTTTCTTTAATTCTGTTGGTATTTTATTTTTATGCATTTTTGTACACATAGCGTAACGTAAGACTTTTTATTATATTTCTCACTTTGCAGAACTACATCCAGCTTAATTCTATTACAATTTCTAGTATATCTATGGAAGATATCTCTCTTGAACGAACAGAATATTTTGTTTTAAAAATAACTACTAATATATAAGCAATCAGGGAAAAGTTCATATTTGCAAACTTGAAAGAAAGGTCTGCATGACGCATATGTGCAATATAATCATTCATAATAACTTTATTTCTCGAAACCTTGAAAATTACTTTAGTCAGTATTGAGTGAGTCAGAGATCCAGATTCCGCGAATAAAACCCCGGAACCTACGGAAATGTACGAATTTTTCAAGTTCACGCAAAGCTTTCAACAATTTGTCACTGAGTAGGTATACATAAGATTATTAATTTATGGTCCCGAGCACGTATCCTTTAAAATAATTTAAACAAACAAAACCAGCATACTTGTAAAAAAACTTGTATGTAATGTGAAGGACTTTTTTATTAATAACTAGTAATTTTTCTGCAACTTCGTACGCGTAAATTATAGCCTATGTCACCCGATAAATAGCTAAATATTATAAATTAGCGTTTTATTGGTGAAATATTTTTGAAAGTCGGTTCAGTAGTTTTAGAGGCTATTCAACGCAAACAAGCAAAGAATCAAATCTTTCCTCGTTATTATAGTATATTGTATAGATATAGAATTTGATTTCGTACCGCATTGGTTCACAATGTTTGCTAAATTACAGATGTAATATCGAATTATTATTTTTTAATAAACCTGATAAAAGCCACGACGAATAACACTCACTACTCACTTTATTATTATTTAAAGAAACGTCCGTCCGTCCGTGTACGTACATACTCCGTCATCCAGTAAACTCTTAACTTTTTTCTTACGTGAAATTCCCTATACTATTCACATTTGTTCTGTCTGATAGACGCGATTAGTGCCTCTTTTCCTTAATAACAATAAAGTAACAAGAAATAAGGATTATTCCACTACGGATACCAATGATAAACGAATTTTAATGTTTTTTTTTTCTATTTTTAAAGTTTCGCCAAACAACTCTATCCTAAATTATTCACCAATAGGAAATTATCACGTTGTATTAATAACTATTTACTAGAAAATTCAGTAAGTACCGGAGATGCCGCCCGCGACAGCTACACACAGACCTACGAGGAAGGCCGAGACACACATCGCGACTGAACCCACACGGCCTCGGATCAGCCACTGCTCGCGGGCCGACCTGCCCCTTACTTATAAACTCGTGAGGGCTTTCCCTTGATGCATTTGTTTATCAGGGTTCTGTAGTATTTTGCTCAAACCTTAGGCGGCACCTCCACGAGCGAGTCAATCGCGACGAGTGCCCATTTATATCGAGAATATCGACGCGATGAAACGGGGGTGTGGAGGATGGTCGATCGCCGCGCCGCGATATAACTACTCGCCAGTGAAGGTGACGCCTAAGTGTCTTTTGTTGGTAATTTTAACTACTCATAGTACAAGGCAGGCCTCGGTTCAGGCGCTACACGAGTGCACGTGGGTCGACCTGACTCCTAATAAACTTGTGCGTATTGGGCTTCTTTCCCTTGATTCACTTGTCCAGTATCCATAGTATTTCTACAGAAATTCAAGTCTATATGTTGGAAAGAGCAGACACTGGTCGCGACACATAAGCTTTTCATATGGGCTTTCCATTGTTAAATTTGTGGTTCTTTGGTTAATAGAAAAATAATTCTTGGATACAGTCGCTAGAGTTCCAATCGCATCTGATAATAAGATAACTCCTTATAATAAACTTTTTTTTTTTTTTCACTAATTTAAGCTATATTGCACAGTCAAATTGTAGTACAACTGGCGGAATTAATGCCATAAAGCATACAGTCAATCATTCAGAAAATAAAGTGTGGCTGGTGCGAGTGATGTGGGGCAAAATAATTAAAAGAAAATTAATACATCATTTTATAGCCAAGTTCGATAGAATGGAATAAAATTTTTCATAGGTAACCTTTAAATCTGAAAAAAATTACTCTCTTTTTAATGCAGTCGAGTAAAAATATACTGAACTATGCTCCTTTATATCCTTAGAAGGTACTATTTTTAATAAGACCAGTAGCACCTATCCGAGCTGCCTTCCTGTATTGTAAATAAGATACGGAACTCTGCCTTAATTGACTGAATGTGTTTAATTCACTCGATCTCACTCACGAACATTTAATTTTTCTACTTGCGGGATTAGATACCGATCATTGTTTTCTTTGTGACTTTGTAATTATCCCACATGAAGTTATAGCGCGGCTGAAACGAGGTTTTTACTTTTAATAATAATTAATAAACAATTTAAGTCAAACCATCGCCAAAGACAATATAAAACTAACTAAGTACGGCGTATATTTTTAGGGTTCCGTAGTAAACTAGGAACCCTTATAGTTTCGCCATGTCTGTCTGTCTGTCCGTCCGCGGTTTTACTCAGAGACTATAAGTACTAGAAAGCTGAAATTTGGTATGGGTATGTATATTAATCATGTCAAAAAAGTGGTAGAAGAAAATTTAAAAAAAAAAATTTTTTACGGTAGCTAGTAAAGAGGGAGTAATTTTTTTTTGTATACAAACCCATCGTGTTGTGTATTGTTAGATAGGTCTTTAAAAAATATTGTGAAGTTGAGAACACCATTTTTCGATTTAGGGATCCTTTTCCGAAATATTTGGTTTTAAAGTGCAAATTTTTGTTAGTGGTAAGTGTCCCCCCCTCTATCTACTAAACGGTTATATATGGATACGTGAAAAAAATTACAGCAGTAGTATATATACTGAAGTTGAAAGGAAAACTATCAGAGCTGAGTACTAAGTACAAATTCAAAAGTTATAGGCATGCCTGCCTATGAAACTTAGAACAAAACGAAAAGTCAAATTTATTATTAATTTTTACGCCATCTAGCCAACAGCTTTTGAACTACTCTCGGTATATACAATATTCATCTATGGTTATAGGCAACCAACTTATAAAATATAATCGAAAAAGTAAATATTCGTACATTTTCATTGTTACATGTTTTTGGTCGTTACATTGTGATATGCGAATGTAAACAGTGTGAACTCAAACTTGTCATTCGCAACTACGGAACCCTACACTGCGCGTGGCCCGACACGCACTTGGCCGGTTTTATTTAATATTGTTGCTGGAGGATAAAGTTTTTTTTTATTGCGATCCCAAACTTCTTTATGGCGACAGAACACTAAACAAATTTTAAATAATTCATCTTTTGCGCTGAATAACCTTTTCTGTTTATCCCTATGGTTGACTGGGAGAGAATGCTCATAGCATTAAGTCCGCCAATTGCAACACGTTTTGCTTTGGTACAATAAAGTTTTAATAAATAAATAAAACGTTGGGTCGATATGACGATCCTGCATTATCATGTATTTTGTTTTTAATATAAAACGGTTGCGTGGGCTACAGCCGCTACAGGTGTAACGCAGGGTCTCATCTTGTGGTCTATTTTTCAAAGAGCCTCCGCGCCGCCATCACATCTATTTCTCGACTAGCAATATTCTTCATTCAATTTCATCCACGTTTGTTGTTAGTTGTAGCCCTTGTCACCCGCAGATATATCTATTATTTTTTTTTTCTACTTATTCTATTGGTGATTTTTAGGGTTCCGTAGTAAACTAGGAACCCTTATAGTTTCGCCATGTCTGTCTGTCTGTCTGTCCGTCCGCGGTTTTACTCAGAGACTATAAGTACTAGAAAGCTGTAATATGGTATGAGTATGTATATTCATCATGGCAAGAAAGTCGTAGAAAAAAATCTTGAAAAAAAATTTTTTTTTGGGTAGCTCCCATACTAGTAAAGTGGGGGAGTAATTTCTTTTTCTCTACTTACCCATCGTGTGGGGTATCGTTAAAAAGGTCTTTGAAAAATATTGTGAGGTTGAGAACACCATTTTTCGATTTAGGGATCCGTTTCCGAAATATTTGGTTTTAAAGCGCGAATTTTTGTTAGAGGTAAGTGTCCCCCCCTCTATCTGCTAAACGGTTATATATATATACGTGAAAAAAATTACAGCAGTAGCATATATACTGAAGTTGAAAAAAAAACTATCAGAGCTGAGTACTAAGTACAAACTAAAAAGTTATAGGCAACCAACTTATAAAGTGTAAAATTTCATACTATTTTCATTGTTAGATGTTTGACCGACACGCACTTGGCCGGTTTTTTTAAATACGTCTGTAGCGGGAGCGAGGTGGTATGCTCGACCGCCACAAAGGGATGATCTTCCCGCTGGGCAAGGTGTGCGCCCAGGGAACCGTACGGCTCCGATTGAGTTCTGTCAAAGGTGTTTCTTATGTCTCAAATGTGAAGAAACTTTGTTTGCGCGTTTCAGGATTGTGCAGCGCCATCTTGTGAGAAGTCTTGTAGCTATTTTGCTGTTTCGTCATATTCACAGTTGGGTCTTCGTGTTAGTTCTTGTGGCGAGTGTAGAGGTCGCCACACGTCCATCAGTTTCGGAGCCTATTCAATGCAAACAGACAAACAAGCAATCAAATCTTTCCTCTTTATAATATAAGTAAGTAGTTACAGATTATGAACCCCTTCCTCATGCCTGAGCAGCATGGGTACTTACTGGCCAACGCCGGCATAACGAAGTTCGAAAAAAGTCCGACCGTCGTGTAATAAATTTAATTGTAGATCCAAGTCTTAATTTTTTTTGTACCACCTAATCTATAATCAATAGTCCATAGTAATATTATACCCAATGCGAAAGTACTTAACTCTGTCTGTCTCAATTTCACGCCAAAACTACTTATGTACTGAACCGATTTAAATGAAATATGGTACAATCTAAAGCCTGATAAAGGACATAGGCTACATTTTATTTAAAAAAAGGACTGTGTGTGTGTGTGAGCGCGTGTGTTCGGTTTTAACTGAATCCCACGCGGACGCAGTCGCGGGAAAAAGCCTTTATAATTACGAAAGTACCTAACTCTATCTGTCCTTTCACGCTACACCAACTAAACCCATTGAGATGCTTGGTATGGAGGCAGTTTGACACCCGGGTAAGGTCAGTGTATGTAAGATTGGATAGCTTACCTAGGTACCTCCCGGAAAGATATATCTTTATATATATATATATAGGTTGGATACCTACACTTATTCCTCTCTCCTGGAAAGAGGTGCCATGCTTTCCTCGCAGGTTCCACATGCGAGTGAAGTTGCGGGTCACAGCTAGTACGTATAAATTCACGCAGCAAGCAAGCCGCTAATCCACGGAAGTCATCAGCATTGCTGATCATATTATGTTTATATGTAAAATGCCTGTGCATTACGGAATGACGCACGCTTTTATATAACGTGCAACATATAGTGATATACGGCCAATAAAACATCGAATATACATATAATTATATCCCTAAGTACGTATACTTATTATAAGTACGTACACACGTATTAACGTGTGTGCAATTTCCACTCATTCTTCTTCGTGTGTTATGTCGACTCCGGCGAATCCTTACTTAATATTATAAAAGCAAAAGTGAGTTTGTTTGTTATGTTTTCACGCTCTATATACTGAACCGCTCATCATGAAATTTTGCATACACATAGGCTAGGGTACTGAGAAGGGCAAAGGCTATATTATTTATATTTGTGTTGACCAGAACTTTGCCACTGACACAGCATTATAGAGGTGTTACTGACATATAAAAACCGATACCGCGATCATTATATGAGCGCTGCCGAACATAATACAAATATTATATACCTAAGGCTGTGATATCCGAAGAACGCGTTCCTGAAGAAACGTCAAGAACAGATAATATCCAAAGTATCGTATCGGTGAACCGGGTGCGCGTTCCGATACGAAACGAAACGTACCTATGAAGGAAAAAACAATCGCCTAAAAAATTATAAATTGTCACATCTCTTATGTTCTTGATGCATCTTATTTTGATATGTAAATGTAAAATGCCTCAAAAAATAATATCGCCTGCAAAATCCCAGCCTGTTCTTCACCGTTCTTGGAGAACGGAACATAATATCGGTAAACTAATAATTCGATAATATGCATGGTTCTTGATATCTGACCCCTAATATAACACCTCAACAGCATTATTATTAGCATTGTAAAGGTCCTCGCGAATATACATCATTAAGGCCCCACAACTAGGCACACTAGCGACGCCAATAATTTTATTTCTAATACTTTACAAATAGAAAGAAATTCATGAATGTAAATCATATAAGCCTTAGTAAATAACCTAAAGTATTTTTGGAATCATGTTTTAATATTAGATAAGAATCAGTCATTAAGATAATTAGTGATTACCGCCAAAAACAGCCGTTTTTGGCGGTAATCAGTAGTTCTCTTAATGAGTTTAATCAATGATATTAAAACGTGTTTCCAAAAATACTTCAGGTTATTTACTAAGGCTTATATAATGTACATTCTTGAACTCCTTTCTATTTGTAAAGTATTAGAAATAAAAGTATTGGCGTCGCTAGTGTGCCTAGTGTGGGCCCTTAAATTGTGCTCTATTATTTATGTATGACTGAAACCTGCCTCTATGTAGTCCAGTGGTCGAGACGTTTGCCCAATGACCTGTAAGCCAGTCAAATTAGCAGAATCTTTGGATTTTAGTTTAAGTTTGATTGGCTGCATCTATCGATGCCTTTGCTTCAAATCGCTGACTATAAATTCTGTCAATGTCAATCAAATTATAGTGCTGTCATCATTGAGTGTCATAAAGCTGTCATTCATTAAGCTGTCATTCATTAATTACATACTATTGCCAGTACTGTTAAATTTCCCCATTTTATGAGAGAAGTTGAAAATTATATAGTCTTGAAAAAAAAAAATACTACTAAACCTACGCATATACGCCTGCTTCATTGGCGAATACACATCTATTCGTCAATCGTTTTATATTAATGTGGTTAATACCTTGGCTGGCCTTCGACGACAGATTTTGAGAAATACAAACTTACCATTAACTGGAATACTCATAATGATCAGTGTTTTATTAAATTTTACTATTCTGTGACAATTTATTAAGTCAGTTAACAACTTTTTACTGTCACATTTTTACATTTTAATTTGTAAATTTTTTTACATTGCATACATCAACTTTTAGTGGTGGGCGGCAAGCGGGCAATGGGTATGAAGGGACTCACAGTCGGAAGTGGCAAGCAAAAGTTTGCATGCCCAAACTGGTGGTGCGAAAGCACACAAAGTCATTTAAATCAAAGTGGATGAATCAGCTATTAAATGAACAGTTTACTGTATATTTCTTTCTTTAGATATAAAAAGAAACATTGGTTGATGATTGACATATCAACGCACTGGTGAAACTACAAAGATTAGAAAATAAGAAAGTTTATTTTCTACTTATAATTTCAGGAACCTGAAATTTTGCGTAAAAGTTCTTTTTATAATGTAAGTGACTGTAAAATAAACTTGGTAGCAGAATCTGTTAGAAAATTGTTTAAAGATATAAATATTTTTACCTTCTCAGTACATATTTGCGAATATTATGTTTGTTCGTTATAACATTTATATGAGAAAAATAGTGACATTCATGACCGAAACACAAGAAATAAAAATAAGTTAGCTACACCAGCTTTACAATTGCAGAAAACTAAGCGTTCATTTATGGGTCTCGCATGGTCGAAAAGCTTGTTCCGTCCAGCGCAATGTCAGATAAAGAAGCAAAGCAAAAAGAGCCCCTTGCCCTCGTCTCCCGCACACCTCTTACTGCCACATGGTAACAAGCTAGTGAGTACCTACGCGAAGACATTGAACGAAAAATAGTGTGCGGAAATTTCATTAAACTTGTTTCAAGTAATACGTGTTTATTAGTAAGCCTTACAAGTTTTTGAAAAAAACGTTGTACATCTAGAATCTCCATTACATTTGCAAGGTTTCTGCATAAATATTTTCTTTACTATTTCAATTAATGAGTACATTATAAACGCCCAAATTTCACATAAAATTTGTTCCAAAAAAGCGGATTTTTGGAGGCTAATACTGAAGCTGTTTCTTCAAATTTTGATTTCTCGTTTTAATAGAAACCTAGATATAGCGCTCAAGATACCTATTAATTGAAAAGCTTTAAAGAAAGATTTGTTACACTGCCATAATCACGTATGAGCGTTTGTATGAAAAGATAGACGGGTTGGCCGCCCTTAATAAAATTCCCGCAGAAATATCGGGTCTACCTTTACATAAATTTAAAACGGCTGTTAAAAACCAGTTAATAAAAGAAGCATTTTATTGTATGTATGATTATTTAAATGATAAAAATGCGTGGTAGTAATTTAATTTATTGTAATAAATATATATAACAATAGAAATAAACAAATAATTGTAAAATATTGTAATCGGAGCCCTTCAGGCGCGTAGGGAACTAGTCTGGATTGAGTTTTTTTCGGCATTTTCTTCTCACCAGTAGTCATTACGAAACGCTAGTAGTTTTTCGATTTTGCATATTAAAAATAACAAGAAAGAAAAATATGAAGCTCAAAAAGCGATACAATAATCCAATCTTAAAAAAAATCTTTGACTTTGAGCACTATAAGAAGAGATTTTGAGAAATTCATTCCCTAGGAGGATTAAATATTATACATAGGAAAGATATTTGTGTACTGCGTGTGATTGTGTTTAAAAATTGATACACTCAAAAGAACAAGAAAGATAAAGGTTCTCGGTTTCATTCTTATCTGATGTGCTTCGGAACTTGGGGTTCAGTAACTCGGGAAGGCTCGGACAGACTGTGAAATAAAACTGAAAAAACGTGAATGAAGTCATGGTAAAAAGCTAAACGGCTAATTTAGGGTAAGCACGCACCGCGACGCGATTTGCTGTCGCAAAATTCGCAACGTATGGAGGGCCATAGAAGTGCGCGCACTGCGACGCGATAGTCGCGCCGTCGCATACCTATTGTTGCTATTTTTGCGACAGATCTGTCGCAAACGCGTTTGCAACGTATGGAGATCTATGAAGACGACTCGGCAGTCGCGCGATAATGTTGCCATTATATTAACATTTCTTACATATTTGTAACTTTCATATCCTTGGCGTAACTTGAAGTTACTTTCGATTTTTGGATAATTAACCCATTCGAACATACTTAGCTTTTTTTTATTTCTTTATTGAAATCCTAGTTAATTTAATAACCTATGCCTAAGCAATTTTAAGTTCTAAGTAGTGTTCACATCTTAATACTCCCGTATTTAATATATCTATAATACTGGAAAATATCGTTGGAATTAGAACTTAATATTACTATTGCAAATAAGTATTATAAACGATAAATCCTTATTCAGTATTGTTTTTTAATTGTACCTACTGTTATGTAACTTTTTCAAAAAAGTAACAAAAGTAAAACCTGGCAACATTGCGGCCAACTAGTGATGTGCCAACTCAGATAAAAACGTGTTTTCTAATGTTAATCGAGTTGTGATTCAAATATCCTGAATAGGTGTGGTGTGGCACCGTACTGCAAATTTTATTGTAGATGTTACGGGATCGGGAGATTTTAATATTTAAAATTGAATAATTGCATAATTTGAAGACACAAGTATAATAAACAAGTCATATTGAAACAAACCGACAAAAACACACAGACTGGTTTATGTTTATTGTTTCGTGTAAAGATGTTGAACATTCACTGTGAAGCATTTCTCCATAGAAACTTTTGAAGATCGAAGTAGGTTATAACTTTAACATTATAACTTTCAAAGTAGTTGTGTTTATTGTGTGTTTTCATATGTTTGAATTTATGCGCCAAACAAATATAATTCTTTCTTTCTTTCTATGATAGTAATTTGTATCATCATCGTCATCATCATCATCAGGTCTTTTTTATTCTCCACTGCAGGAGCATGAGTCTCTCTGATCGCCAGACCCATTAAATTAGCCAGACCAATTGGCCTACACTCTCCACGCTGGCCAGACGGGTGGGTGATAGAGGTCTTTTTGATGTTTAAAAGCTTTGTTTAGCTTGTGTTTCCTAAGTAATTTGTATACTTACGTTTATTTTTACGACAAGTATCGGATAACATTTTCGTGACGATTCTAAAAGTTAACGAAGAAGTAAACAACGTAATACAACAAGAAACGAATAACAGTTTCGTTACGATTTAAAACGAGAAGTCATAACGCCCCATCCCTAAAACGCGACTGCCAAATCGCCAGTGCGCGCACCCATGATTTGCTTTTTTCTGTCGCGCGACGCGACGCGACTATCGCGTCGCGGTGCGTGCTTACCCTTAATTAATTCATTACACCAGTTTTTCATTCTGGCTAAATTAAAATTTTAATATGGCAACTCTATGACGCTTGGCAAAACACTTGGCAAATCTGGAGTTTTTGACATTTCCTTTCTTTACGGTTTGATTTTCACCATACGGTTGAAGTGGTGGATTTTTCCACGGAGTTACATTACTAGCTGATTACTAAGTGTATTGGTGTTCATAATGGGAAATCACCATAGCCACGAGAAGGACGGTGTGGAGAAAAGTGGTAGCGGAGCGAGTACGCCACGAGGGGGTTCTCAGCGGGGCTCCGCTTCGCGGTCGGGCTCCGGCGGCGACCTACAGGGGCTGGAGAAGCCCGAGAAGCCGCCCCCGTCCATGGTGCCCGTGGAGAAACTCGCCAAGGTAAGTGCAACCGTGCTAATTTTGCAAGGTCGCGCTCAGGGTTATTGTTGATGTTTCCTGGTCAACCGTTTGTTTTGGTCGCGGTTGCCGACGCTCAGAGGCCGTTTGTCAATATAAGGAGCTCATTTATAAGTCTACCAGGTGTTCATGACTTCAATGTATTGATTTTAATAGCATTTTTGATGATAGATAAATTCAACTAGTTATATTTTGAGAAGATACTTCGACTAGAAAATTATTTACGTTACCTATAATACGTACAGTATCATCATCCTGCAAATGATGTCAACTTGATATATTAAGCAATAAATATCATTCTACTTTGCTAAAGATTCATACTGACTCAGTATGAATCTTTAGCAAAGTAGTAGCAAAGTAGCAGGAATATGACCCTGCTTATTTGCTAGAGGCTTATGTAATTGTCTCTGCATATTAAAGTACTATTTAGAGTATGGCAATACAAAGACTAACATTGTATCTGCCTTTTATCTTTAAGATAATCATTGAGATCTGATCTTTGTGCTCATAATGCTTGAGGACAATGGCCATTATTTAGTATAAAAAGTCTGAACTGATAGCTGTAGAACTACTTCCAATAGACCATAGAATTGTGGTTGTATATTGAAGTTAATTACAAGCTTTCATTTAACTTGTCCTGTTAGGAGTTTGTTTGTCTGTGAGAGTCAAATCTTGCAATTCAATTATAAAGCAATTGCCGTTACCCAATTGAGCTGAACTTTGTGTCCAAATGTAAGCCGGGTAACAATGCAATAATTACTGTTTATATATCTTAAATAAAAATAGTCAATCATAAGAAAGCCATAATGGATGTTGAAGTGAGTCTCTGGTACAGGACAATCCGAAACTCACCTAGTGTACCATGGTTTGACTGTGCCAGTCTCTCTAAGCAACTTCTTGTCTCTGCATTTAGGGTTAGGTCTGGCCAGGTAACAAATTCTTGCTTTTGATGTGTGTAACCCATCCATCCATCCATCAGGTCTTTTTTAGTCTCCACTGCAGGAGCACGACCCTCTCTATACTACCAGTATATATATATATATAGTGTGTAACCCAGTCAGACTTATTTAGTTTGTGTTGTCATAAGCACTTGTTACATGTCTTGCTGGAATGTGGTCAGTATACTGCCCTACAAGACAGGTTCCTGGCTGGAGTACCTATGGAGAATGGATTGCTGATCAGTGTTGAGCAATCCATTGTCACATCCAGCAAAATCAGATACTTCTTATGGAAGTGTATGATGTCGCTAAAATAATTTTTATACTTGAAGTCCCCTATGAGGCTGGCATAGTCACATCAAGTGTACTGACGTCTCGATAAAAAATAGATTAAAAATAAATGTTGAAGTGACCATCAAAACAAACACCGCAGATGTCAAAAGTTAGCCAATTGGCCTGCTGATCTGATGATGGATTTGGAAGATCTTAACTAAAGAAGATGAAGCCTGTGTTTGAGCTCAGTTGATTTGTTTTGGCAAGCACTTTAATTGCTTATAATAAAAACTGTGTCAGAAAAAAGAATTTTTTAAAAATCTTTAAAGTCAGCCATACTCATATAACAACTAGGGAATGGTCTGAATTGGTAATATTATTAAAACTTAGCGCAACATATTTATTCTCTTCTTAAGGAAGTTTTGGTTCAATTGTCTTAGAACTATGTGTGAGATCTTTTTTTCTAATGACGTTGCATCTTTCAAATAATTCTACTTGAAACACAAATTCAAAGAATAAAGGGGTGTTATACACAACATTAAAAAGCCATATTATTAAACTTGGTAAAAGCTATCCTTATCAGGCACCAAAGCTTAAAAAAGCAGAAGAAGGCTAATGAAAGTTAAGAATTGTTATGGCCAGAAAATGCTAAGTTTTATGCTATTCAGGGCGAATGTCTTATTTCTCGCTAACATGTACGTTAAGATTATAATACCTATTATACTACATACTTGTAAAATTACATGAACCCAGGCAGGGTGTTACGAAGTCTCATTGCTGGGTGAAAAATGTCAAGATAGTTAACTGAATGGCCATTCTGGGGCATCAAATGTACTTAAGTGAAACCATTTTGTTCAATAATAACAATATTTTACGAGTATGTAATGTAAGTTTCAATAATATTAATCATAAAGTCAGCTGTATTTTTCACATTTGCTGTTTCCATTTGTAAGGGTAATATCAACTATAGTGGTAAAGGTATTTTTCAGTCTGTCTAAATCTATGATAGTGCTTTTCAAAGCAGCTTGGAAAATCTGACATCAGGGTTGGCCACTTATAAAGAACAGTATGCAAGAAGATGACATCACACTATTCTAGTATTCCACAAAAGACTTGACACAATTAAAAAGCAGTGCTCTATTAATTTAAAGCTGTCTATTGTTGATTCAAGTGGCTGAGTTCTTCATTTATTTCACCTTGGTGGTTACCGAGACCTTTGTCTGGTGCGCCAAGGTCACAGTCAGTATTGTTAGAGAGTGTGTTTGTAAACAAAACTTAAATAAAAAAATTCTAAGCCAACTTTAATCAATTACCTCTTTAACCCTTACGGGAACCTAAGGCCCTGTATATCATTGTGGTGGGCGTAGCGACGTAGTGGTAAATATCGGAATAAAACCGAAGCTCATCCTTCTCACCCACGCTCACCCATCATCATCATCATTTCGTGTAGGTGACACGGTCAGTCGACCATGCACACCCTGGTGTCAGAGTTCTTCGGAACCGCCTCTCGGCCTCTGACGTGGATCCTTTAACGACTACCAGATGGCAGCCGGGACCACCGGCTTAACGTGCCTTCCGAAGCACGGAATCATCTTTCTTATCAGACAATCAGGTGATTCATGCCTGCAATGTCTTAGCCAAACTGGAAACAACTAGTAAAGTATGCTTCCCGTGGGAATCGAACCCACGACCCCCGGGTCAACAAGGCAAACGCCTTAACCACTAGATCACAGAGGCAGTTCATCCTTTACCCAATCTAGGTACATTACATACATATTTATTATCACGTCTTTATACTAAGCGTTTTCGCCTATGAATGTTTTCGCTAAATGTGCTGAAAGACAGTGGTCTACTGCGTCTCATTTGAGGAAGATTTTAGTGGTGGAGGCCACAGCGTTTTGGCCGGTTCTATCCTATGCATCTTCGGCTGTGATCCGGTTGCAACGGAGCTCGTAGTCCGGTATTATGAGATGTTCTTGCTGCAGTATGCAAATAAAAAAATGCTACATTAAATTCTTTCCTCTGTGGTAGCTTCTAGCGATGGAGTAAGTGACTAACTTCTCTTTCCTCTGCTTTATTTATTAGTTCTTCTTCTTCTCGGCTAAAAGACTAACACAAAAGGCAAGATGAAGTGATGGTTCCATACTAGGTCGAAAACTCTGAAACCTCACATCATCATCAGCCTATACTCGTCCACTGCTTGACATAGGCAAACCGAATTGCACGCCATCGAGATCGATCTTGAACCACAAGCCGTTTGGAAATTGAATATTTTCTATACAAACAATAGTTTTCAGCGCGTCGACGCGCGGCGTCATTGCGTCAATTAGCGCATCTCGTGACGAGACGCGTGATTCACACGAATATTGTGGTGATATTGTGTGCTGACGCGCCTCCTGAGTTTACTCATTTCATTATTTCTGTGGATTACGTTTTATGGATTGTTTATGATTTCCGGGTTTTCTCCTTAGTGTAGTAATGTTTTGTCCTCAATAACCTACGGGTTGTTCTTGGCTCTGTAGCGTGTCCGATATTATTAGTATAATAATATGTTAGTTTACAGAACACCTTTTGACCACACGTTATGACGACCATGGCGTGGCACATGACATGGTTACTCGAAAATCAAGCATTGGTTCATTAATAAAAATGTTCAACATACGGTTTGAGTAACCCCTTAAATACTATGTCGAGGGTAATTTATACACCCGGTCTTGTGGTAATGATTAGTTGTATACTCTATACTTTAATTACCTATCACCACAGATTACTTAATAATGAATGAATGAATAATGAATTCCCTTAATGGGGCACACTAGGCACAGTAGCGACGCCAATCATTTTATTTCTAATACTTTACAAATAGGAAGAAATTCAAGAATATAAACAATATAAGCCTTAGTAAATAACCTGAAGTATTTTTGGAATCATGTTTTAATATTATGAGAATCAGTCATTGAGAGAAAAAGTGACAACCGCCAAAAACGGCCGTTTTTGGCGGTAATCAGATTCTCATAATTCTCACTGATTCCGATGATAATAATAATCATGATCCCAAAAATACTTCAGGTTATTTACTAAGGCTTATATTGTTTATATTCTTGAATTTCTTTCTATTTGTAAAGTATTAGGAATAAAATGATTGGCGTCGCTACTGTGCCTAGTGTGCGGCCTTAACTATAGTGCTATCGCAGCGACCACAGCATGAAATCACGGGAACAGCTGATAAGGACCATCACCTCCTCAATGAGGACGAGCTGCGTGGCGCAGCGGTCAACACGCCTGCGTCATGGGTTCGATCCCCGGTCAGGTCAAGATGAGAAATTATCTTTTTCAAATTGACCTAGGTCTTGGATGTTTATCTATAATGTATTTGTACTATACTACTGTGAGGCTAGCACAATCCGTGTGATTTGAGCAAAAAAAATGAAAATCCATGTCACGTGCGGTAACGAAACAATCGCTCTCAACAAACGAGGAAAACTACGATATCTGGTATAGCGGGATTACATTTTACTATTGTTGAAATGTTCTGTGATTACCAAGTTGTTATGGTTCATTAGTAAAGGTGGCAGCTCACTGGACTGACTATGAAACTGGGCTGACTATTGACGTGCATGTCACGCGACCAATTATCTTGATCACGTAAATTTTCGGTAATGGCCAAGGTTCGGCAGATTTTATGCCGAAACCGAAACAAGACAACAAGCCGGACCTAGCTGCAACCGAGCCTTTGTTTGATCTTTACACATACACCATCCGTAGCTGGCTGTAGCTGGCTGCAGATAAATTTCATGTAGAGGAATGATTACCACAACTGCTCGGCTCGACGCCTTGTTTTCAAGTGTCGCCGTCCCTATGGACTTCGGGATTTGACTGGTCAAAACTTTTGACTGAGCCCGAAATCTGCTATTACGACAGCCATTCATGCTGACTGACGCCAAACCTCCTTCATATAGATGGTCTAGTCACCACCATAAAAGAAGTTCCACCACCGCTCACTGTTTCATTTTGTGGACACACGGAAACACTGGGTTCGCAGTTTTCTTTTCTGTGCCATTACCGGAAACGTTTCGTCGTAGATTCCGTAATAAAGGCAGTGCGCCAGCCACCGCCCGATCCAAACAATGAAACAAAATATTAATCAATCGTAGTTAATCTCAGATAATTATTATTCGAATGCCTTATCAAGCTAGTGACAAATCTTGACAGATGCAGTCGCTTGCATTAATTAATGTTTAGGATATGAGCTTACCATGCGTATGTACGCCATTATTTACCAAGGAGAATCCTTATTTTTCAAATCCACGCCTATTTACCCATGCCTTTGGGGACCGCACCAGATGTTGTACATATGTGCTTTAACGCTAAGTAATAACGCTTATATGCCCATTAAGCCATCGAAGTCTTCAAATGTTCGAAGTGACGGTCAGATATAAGAATAAAGAGATCTAACCCAAATTATAAAGTATAAAGGTTACGACATAGAAGGAACTCAAATAGTTAATGTGTCAACTCCCTAAATTGATCCACCTTTCCGATGGCTTACTTCCTATTAAATGTAAGCTCATAAAAATTTTTGAATTCGATGACGCAGAAAAGTTACCCGAAATAAGATAAAGTTTACGCCAAATAAGATGGGATAATTAGAGACCGACCGAATATGCGTGTCGCGACATCATTTTACCCGAACACGGGTTTCGGAAAGACAAATGTTTGGGACGATTTTGTGTCGAAATCTTAAATCTATGGCCGAAACTTAAAAAAAATCAAGCTCAAAAGATTCCAGGCATACGATGACGGCAAAAGTTATCCGAAATAGTATAGTTTTCGACAAATAAGATGGGATAAAGAGACCGACCGGTTGCGCGTGTCGCGAAAACAATTTACCTGAACACAGAGTTTCGGCGAGACTGAGGGTTTGGCTGATATTGTTCCAAAATCTCTAAACGGTCGCCGAAAGTTGCCGAAACCAAAACCCTCTAGGTCAAAAGCCTCAAAGGAAAAATATCAAGATTTGTCAATCAGTGTGCCAGCTCCTTAAGTTGATCCACGTCTACCGGCTTACCTTATCTCCAATCAGAGCTGATAAACAAACGATTCTATTAATCTAAACATTCCCTTCACTCGTAGATTGTTGCTTGAAGTGTCGACCACTAGTCTTGGCCGTGAGATTGTCCGAAGACGAATGTTTTCAAAGACTGTTGAACAACCTGCCGCATCTTCCCCGTGGAATCTGCCATTGCGGAGTCATCTGTAATTATTTAGCTTCAACAGAACCACGTCGTAATCCCTTTGGGGAAGACGTAGCTAAATGTCTTGAAAATTAACAAATGTGAATACTTATCCCGGTGTTCCAAATACGTATTAGTGTCAAAATGCGGAATTAAGGTGTAACAAGAATTATAAATGCTTTTAATTGATTTTAGCAAAAAAAAAATAAATAAAAAAAAAACATTTCAACAAGATTTCAACCAAACAGAAAAGTGCATTTTAATTTTACCTACTGTGCCAATCTTTAAAAGTCAAGAACTTGAAACAGAACCATTTATAGGAAAATGTGGAAAGACTCGTGTGTTTAAAGTGCCCACCGACTGCGCCAATTTTACCCGTCCTTTAAAATGGTGGGGCACAAGCTGGAGCGCTGGGTGCCGGCGAGGGCCACCCTCCACTTCACCATCGTGGGCATTCAAGTGAGCCGGATCAAAAAAAGAGCTACCGCTAAACCTACTTGCAAGGTACGTTCTTCTCATGAAGTCGTTGCTTCTGCCAGATCGTCTTCAGTGCAGGACGTGTGGGCTTGCAGTACAATATTGGCACCTAATCCAAGTAAGATTCTGATGATCGAACGACGATAACGACTGCGTCATTCCCGTCCCTTTCCTGAAACCACGAAGACTTCAAAATAATTTCCAGAATTTTCAATGTTATATTATTGAAAGTAACGTGAGATAAAGACATAAATGGGGATTGGCGGCTATAGTGTTGGACGCATCAGGAGCCCATTTACAAAGCGAGTGCGTGTGATGCGAGGCGGAAGGTCCCGAACTGTCTTTTGGTATAACTGTTTGATTACGATTGTTTTCTCATCCTAATTCCACATCAAATTGTCTAATATTAGTTTAGTTTTAAATAGAAAGCCAGGCGATTAATCCGAGAACTCTTGGCTAAATACCAGTAAGCCGTAGATTTTGTTTGCTAAAATATGTTTCATTTATTAATGCATTTGAAACCAGAGAAATAGAAATGGGCAATCATGAAATGGCCATTCGAAATGACACCATAAGCTGCCCGCCTACAGTAGGCTGATGCGGTGTCCATAAAGAGACAAATTTTATTATTAAATCACACCAAAAGTTAAAAACAATAACGACTTTAAATACAAAACAAACAAACTATTATTTATAAATTTATCCATGCCTAATGTAATGTCTCTTAAACTAGCGATTATTATAGTTTTCTAAAATTGTTTTTAATCTCCACGTGATGGAATATTAATAGTGGGTGCCAAAATATCCGCCACTTTATTTACTCAAACTCACGAGGTGCCATATACCATATCCTTACTTTATATCTTGATGATGGATTGATGTCATTAACTAATAGCCACGGCGGGCTAAAGTACTTCAGACGTTTGCATGGACCGTATGGTTTTGGAATAAAGTCGTCTTTGGAACTGTAACGTTGCGCTGCGTGTTTAGTCGATTGTACAAACAATTTTTGTTACATCTTTTCAGTTAAAGCAGTGTCGCCTGACAAGACACAATATTGTATAAAAACACTGCGTCTGTCGGTCGGTTCAGACATATTTTGTTAAAGTCTTAATTAACAGAGATAACAGTCAACTCTTGTTTTTGAACGGACACATCACGATCGTGTTGTGTAAAACCTTTCAGTTGGATTACAAATGCCTTTTTATACTCGAGCGAAAAATGTAAGTGTATAATTAATTATATATTTATCTATTCGTATATTAGGAGCCATCCATTAATTACGACACACGAATTTTAGGACTTGGAATGTATCCGTTTTCTTTTGCAAGGATTTGAGGATAATCAAAATGATTGGATTTGTCCAGGGCATTTTCAGAAACTGCAGACTTAATTGAGCGTCTATTCTTCATGTCAGTGACATGTTCTTTAACACAGCTGCCGATGCTTCTTTTTATTTGTTGTAGATAACAATGGCAAGAACATTAAAAAACACATAAAGTCAAAAATATTTTAGATGCGACGTCACAAAGCTTAAGCTCAGCTAAAAATCGTGATTCTATATAATTAATCTCGCGAAAATTTTAATAGAATTAGTTACTTGTAAGTCTGATGTTCATTCATAATATTTCCTTTGCTATATTCATGTTTTAATGATTTCAATTTCCTGTAAAAAATATTTATTATCATCTTTATCTCAGCGTTTTCCTGTTATATTCTCAGCGTTAATGCGGCCAAGCCTGGGATCCGTTATTATGACAGCATTCATGCTGAACCATGATCTATCAAAATAGTTAACGGCTTGTCGCCTACCTGACGACAACCCTCCTTAGATAGCTTCAGAACCGCAGAAAAACATGAGAATAGAAGTAAAAGTAATTGCCCACACCGGAAATCGAAACCGGAACCCTGCAGCAAGTCGGCGTGTAAACCCCTACACCGCGGGGACCGTCAGTATTTTAACTTGCTTTCCTGACTAAATACTGTCAGAAGGGCAAGTTGAAACTTATTATAAAACTTTTTGACTATTACAATAAGCAACGTTTCAATAATCTTAGCTCCAAGTCTATGTTTAACCTCGTCAGAGACGTCCCCTCGAGGTGTACTTGTATTTGTGTATTTAGAGATATGGGCATAATGCCTTGTAATCTGTAGATATCTCCTTATCTGTCAGTGATCACTAGTTCACTACGACTTAGAACGTTGAATGTCACCTACATTCACACAATGACCTGTCGGGGGAATGAAACGGACCAAAACCACAATATACGAGGCCTAGTAGGGTTGCCAACATTTTTTTGTCAGAATATAGTATTTATATAAAAAAGCTATAAAAAAATATAGTATGCTTCAAAAAAAATAAAGTATTTTAGAAACTATTTAGTAATCTGTGATTTTAGTAGGAAAGAATTAAATAAAAGAAAATACGTTATTTTATTTACTCAGTTATTTCGGTTACACGTACATACACATTACGTCTGTCGTACGAAAGGCGCATTCATAAATTGGGGGTCTGTTTTTTTTACTTTATTAGTTTTATTGTTGCAAAATATAAACATTGATCTATTGTACTAAAATATAGTATTTTCGCGTACTTTATATTTCTTCAACAGTATATAGTACGGAGATCCGAAATATAGTACAATACTATATATTATAGTACGGTTGGCAACCCTAGGCCTAAGTGGCGCAGTGGTTAACACACCAGACTACGATACTCTTTCCGAAACGCTAGGAGTTTTTCGATTTTGCAAATTAAAAGAAAATGACGTTCAAAAAGCGATACGTGATATCCAAATTTGATTAAAATTTCATTTCATACGGGTGGACCCGGGTTCGGTCCCCGGCCAGATGATGGAAAACGGTCTTTTTCTGATTGGCTTGGGCAAAGACAATACAATGGCCTGGGTATTGGATGTTTATCTATATAAGTATCTATTATACAATATTGAATCGCTGGTATCGTACGACACAGGTTCGCAACTTTTAGGGGTTAGCTCAGTCTGTGTGATTTGTCCTATATTTATTTATATTTACAATGACTAATATGGGTTTCCAACACGCGACTATCTTACACACAAGGATTTCTATCAGCGTGGGGGTTTTGCCATACTCACCATGCGTGGCAAACAGTTGGTGAGCGCAGTTTGTTTGGCTTATATTGTAGTCGTAATTTAAACCTTAAGGGGGTTGCAAGTTAGTACGAAATTTTTATTATTTTTAAGCTATCGCTATTAAAGTCGCTATGTATTATCTGAGGTAGATATTAAAAGTAAATTCATCACACATTAAGAAGGCCAAATAACTAAGGGCCGATAGCTAAAGTTGAAATTTATTAATTTTTCAAGGCTATGAAAGTAGCAATCTGTCTTCTGGGGTAAAAACTCAAATAACCTTAAATGGAGATTTCAATCATCTATGATCATCATCAACATCATCAGCCCCTCTCTGTCCACTGCTGGACATAGGCCTCCCCAATTGCTCGCCATCGAGATCTATCTTCGGCTGCTCGCATCCAGCTCCTGCCAGCCATCTTGCGCAAATCATCACTCCACCGTGCCTGAGGACGTCATCTATGATAAGGGTCCAATATGGGTTCAGTATCTATTGTGATGAAGTAAATTAAATTTTCCCGTGGGATCTTCATAAAACTAACCGAAGCTACCAAAGTGTAACATATAAGAAATCATGAGTCATCAATATATGTCACATTATTCGCGTCTCGTGACTATCTTATAGAGTTCACTGATAAGATAAAAACCTAACTTAAAGATAGCGAAACAAAAACAAATAAAACTTTTGAGAACCTGATTCACACATTAACTTCTTGTTTATACAAACAAAACCCATTCGTATCGTTGACGCCTATTATACGAATTTCATATTGTTCCACTCAAATAAACGTATTGTATAGCCTGAATATATGTAACCGCATTCACTTGACTTGAATCAAATTAATCAAAAAAATCGCCGTGTGGTTCCCGGCAGAGTAGAATAGGACCACTCCAAGTCTTCCCGTGGATTGTCGTCAAAGGCGACTAAGGAAACGCAGGCGAGACAAAGCTTGTTAACATCAAAGAGACCTCTCCAACCCGTCTGGCCAGCGTGGAGAGTGTAGGCCAAATCCTCTGACTACTCAGGCAAGTATATGGCTCTGGTAGTACAGAGAGGGGCGTACTCCTGCAGTGGAGACTGGAAAGACCTGATGATGATGATGATGATGAATCAAATGACCAAAAATTTGAAGTGGGGTGCACAAAACTTTTTAGTAAAAACTACTTCAAAAATATATTTGACATACATCCTATCACGTCTTTTTCCCTCGCGGGGTAGACAGAGTCCTGGTCCATAAAACCTAAAGACCGCGTTTAGCATGTTGGTTGGCTTGTAGGTGGAGAACGGTAACAAAATAGTGATGGCTTGCTAGCCGCATCGCCTATTGACATGATTCCTCACGCCCATAATTGACATATTATGTTTTTGTTTGCAGTTGCTGGTGCAAAGATCTCAAAAAGAAGATGGCATTAATGGAGTCACAGAAAAGTCATTTACAGTAAGTAAAAGAACAATATTGAGAGTTATAATAGAAGCGAAGTTTTACAAGTAATTTCTTTTATGGTGCTTGGCCTGTACCTGTGGAAATCTAAAAAAAAAAACACAATCTGCATGCAAATATTCAATTCCTAAATCATACACTATCATTGCACGCAACGTCATCCGCATTCATCGCTCAAGAACTCTCATAAATATAAATAACAGCATGATGCCTACGGGCCAGGTTCATTTAAATTATTTTAGTGTTTATGTGATTAAGCAACAAAATAGGAATTTTATTTTTATTAAAAATTACGAGGTATATGCTTGTTGAATCTGTTTTTGAACGTCATGCTTTCAATCTTTCCTATTTATTTTTAAATATTTGCAATTCGACGAAATTGGGTTTCCGAACAACCAACGATGAGAAAAATACGCTGAAAGAAACTTCGAAAACGTATTTCCCTCTTGCAGAAGTACCTGTTCCCGATGTATCCTGAGCTGGCCAAACAGTTCTACAAGTACATCCATCGCGTGGGCAAGTGCAAGAACCAGCACATCCCGCTCTCCACCTTCAAAATACATTGCGAGAAGATCCTCGCCATGCTGGACGACGCTGCCATCTTGGACACATACGTGAGGTACTTGATCACTAATGGGTTACGGATCTACATGTTTCTTCATACTTTTCGTGATAGAGACACCTCTGGATTTGATGGGAGACCAGCATATCCCTCTGTCCACGTTCGAGATTCATTGCGAGAAGATACTAGCCGTGCTAAAGACTTCTATATAAACTGAGGTAGACGAGGCGTACGTACCAAGTCTGAGCCGTTCAAAGGGAGACAGGCCGCACCAAACTTTATTGCGGCTCCAAACATCGCGCGAGTCGATGCGCAGTACACAATATAAGGTTACGCGGGGCGTGCGCGGAAGGGCAGGCGCGTACTTCGCAGCTAATATCCGAATCGCAATGAAGGTTCGCGCAACCTATAATCGACAACGTTGCGCTTAGCTCACACCTAAACTCTGTACCGTGAAGACGCCGTGCACGTCACGTGACACGTTGCTTTTTAATGTCTGTTTCTTGGAGTTGGGCACGTCTACCTCAATTTATATAGAAGTCAAACCATGCTGGATGACTTGGATACCTGCGCAAGGCAGTAAATCACTTCTGGATACCGGTAATACATGTTCCCTTATAATTTTCGTATGTGTAAGAGGCTCCACTTAAGGTAGTGTTCAAATTTTGTAAAGGCTTGCCTAGCGACCGCCAACTGGCCATAGCTGGCTGCGGCTTTACCTGCAACGCGATTAGATGCCTCTTTATTTTCCAGAATGTTCAGTTCGGATTCGGATGAGAATGTAGTGACGCCGGAGGGGCTCCGTAGCTTGTTGTACACGAGCTACAAGCTGTCGATGGACCACTACCCCGAGGGCCCGCAGACCTGTCTCATGGTAAGCACACGGAACGAATCAAACAGATTGAACTGTAATATTATGCCTGTGTTTGACTTTAACTATGATTTTACGCTTTTGCGGACATAATCACGTTTAGTAAATTAGTTAGACTCATATTTAGTCGCCATTGCACCCAACGTGTAACAAATCATATTAATTCTGTTATTATTAATTAGAATTAATCAAGTCCAAATTTATTTTATTTCGGTTCATCATAAAAATATTATTAGCTTGATGATACATACGTACTGACTGAATTCCACTAGTAGAATAAACCTTGCACATTTCAAGTGAAAAAATATAATAAAAGTTTCTAAGGCCTTTCGTTTTGCAAATCAATTTGCAACTGAGCTACTTAATTTTCAGCACTAGTCGTATTACTATGTACTACGTATTCTCATACGAGTACAAAAGTAAAAGAAAAAAACAAAATTCAAATGTTTATTTGATATAAGTTTCTCAGAACATTAATGAATTGTCATACATATATTATTTACAACTTTAAACTTGTTGACGTCAGTAATTTACTTATGGCTCATTTTAACGCCGTTTCCAAAGCGGAGTGCAGAAGAAGCGGCAAAGCTGCACAGCGCATTTTCTCCAATCGGCGTCAACTTACAATTATAGATAACCTTAAAAACTAGATATTATGTAGACTGAGTATACTAGTTTGACATTAAATAAATAAATAATAATTAAATATATAGGGACATATCACACAAATTGAGCTAGCCCCACAGTAAGTTGTGAACTTGTGTCGCAGGATACTAACTCAACGAAACTATATTTTATAATATACATATACTTATATAGATAAACATCCAAGACCCAGGTCAATATGAAAAAGATCTTTTTCCATCCTGACCTGACCGGGGATCGAACCCGGGATCCCCGTGTCGCAGGCTAGCGTGTTGACCGCTGCGCCACGGAGCTACATTGCCGTAAAGTGTCAGGAGCACCCTAATGGTAGTCAATAGAACCTGTACTTGACGTACGCAGTGGTGTGTTCTCAGATCCACAAGACGCTGGCGGCGGTCGTCAACGGCTGCTTCAACAAGAAGGACTCCCACAGCGTCGGCTTCGTGGTGCGCTGGCTGGAGGAACACTGTCCCAGGCTCATATTCCCCGTCCACAGGTGAGATCCTACTTCTGAATTAACATCCCACTTCTGAATTAACATCCCACTTCTGAATTAACATCCCACTTCTGAATTAACATCCCACTTCTGAATTAACATCCCACTTCTGAATTAACATCCCACTTCTGATAAATGAAGATAAGGCTGCTTCAACAAAAAAGACTCCCACAGCTTTAGGTTTATAGTACGCTGGTTGGAGGAATACTTTTTAAGGCTTGTTTTCCCCATCTGCAGGTGGGATCTAAGTTAAATGCTCTCACTTCTAACTACTGAAGATATAAGTGCTTGAACAAGATACCTTAACGTTGGGTTCGTGGTACGCTGGTTGGAAGAACATTGTTTGTTGTATCTTATGTGCTGAATAGTTTACTGTGTTCGGAATATTTACAGTAACAAAAATCATTTTTTTTTTTACTTAAAAGATCCAACGTTCAGAAAAAGATAAACTTACATCATCATCAGGTCTTTTTTTTTAGTCTCCACTGTTTAAGCATGACCGTCTCTGAACTACCAAAGCAGTCAAAGAAATTTGGCCGACACTCTCCACGCTGGCCAGACGAGTTGGAGAGGTCTCTTTGATATTTATAAGCTTTATTTAGCTTGTGTTTCGTCGCCTTCTACAGCATAATTACATAAAACATAAAAATCAGTTCATGTGTACGACATTACGAAACGTAATTAGTCTTATCTGTCATTTGATTTATTGATGACGTCCAGCTGTCACCAGCCGATTAACATTAATTGATTGGTATCAAATCAATTATTATTAGGTATATCGTGTTTATGTTGAGAGATAAAGGAATGTTATCGATTTTACATGTTCCTGATTGGAATATCAGCGACTGATTGCGTTGAATTGTTTGTTTTCGGTTCAATATAGGATTTGGTTTATGGCCTTCCTTGGACAGTTGAACAACCGTTTCCATTAACAGATGATAGTTAGTGGAAATTTGCATAAAAAAAATAGCATAGAGCATTTTAGACCTTATTTTAATGAAATTTAAAAGCATCCTTTTTGAAAAATCGCTTTCCTGTTTCGTAGGAAATTTCGGCGAACTTAATCAATGCTTAGGTAAGCAGTCAACAGGGTTGAGCACTGATCATTGCTTCCGCTGCTAAGATGATGTCTTGAGATCTCAGACCCTGTTGAGTTAGCGTAACGGTGCTATTAGAAGGAAAAAGTAATTAAAATAGTAATGGGTTGCTACCCGAATCGTCCTATCCTACGATTCATAGGTTTTCCGCCCATTTCCGCGGCCATTTTATACCATCCGTGAGGGAAGAGATCCAGCTTGTATATTCTACGGTCCTTGTTTCTCCCAGACCAACATAGAAGATGAGACTTGGTAGTTTGCAATTTGACTTATTGCAGATACATTCGCGCCCACGCAAGGCTATATCGGCAGTTCTCACCACTGCCGAAAATCTCCCTAATTAGGGCATGGAACAAGCATCAATTGAGTTTGAATTTGTGGTCCCCAATAGAAATTCACAGTTCATGTATGACATTAAATCATCTTCACACTTCCTCCTATATTTGTCTATGGTCTATATTGCATAAGAAAACATAAGATAGTCGGTCGTCTGATACCAGTAATAGTATCTTCTTTGTAGTTTGTGGTTCTCACCTAGCTATGGCGCCGAGCGCACACTGTCACCTTGTAATCAAAAACAGACCAGTGAATTTTATGTATGATTAAACGTTTCTCATTTGTAGTGGGAGTGAGGTAGTGTGCTCGACCGCCACAAAGGGAAGATCTTCCCGCTGGGTAAGGTGTGCGCTTAGGGAGGGACCCGTATACGGCTCCTACTGAGTTCTGTCGGAGGTTTTATTTATGCGCCAGATTCGAAGAAACTGTTTGCGCGTTTCAGAATCGTTCTGCGCCATCTTGTGAGAAATCTTATTTAATTTTATTTGATGGTATTTTATGTTTTTAAGATTGTTACACATTTAAATAAAATTAATTTTTAAACGGATTTTATTTCGCTTATTTACATTATTTATACACCTAACGTTGCGAGCTCTTTACAGTGTTCGTGGTCGCAGGTAGTCTATCTGAATCTTAAATTTATTTGTCGCATCGCCATATTTACAGTTAAGTTATTGTGTAAACTCGTGTTAGTTCTTGTAGTGTGGCGAATGTATAGGTCGTTCAACCACCACATTGTTTATGTTCTCCTCCCCAACAGATACTGCGTGCACATGCTGGCGACGCGGCACCGCGACATCGAGGCGCACGTGGAGTCGAGCGGTGACGGCGCGGGGCTCGAACTCGCTACCCCCGTGCTGTCGCGCTCGCCGTGGCAGGCCGCGTCGGCGCTGCTGCCGCTGTCGGCCGCCTGGCTGCTGGCCGGCGCCGCGCCGCCGCTCTACAGCCGCCCCACGCACCCGCCCGCAGGTACGCCCGCTGCCACTTCTAGTCAGCGCTGCTGCTGTCGGCCGCCTGGCTGCTGGCCGGCGCCGCGCCGCCGCTCTACAGCCGCCCCACGCACCCGCCCGCAGGTACGCCCGCTGTCACTTCTAGTCGGCGCTAAAGAAATAAATATCGGAAAAAAATTCACGCAGACAGGATTTAAACCGGCAGTCCATATATTTCTCCACCATATCCTATTCCTCTTACACGCGCGTGTGCACTGTGCAGGCGCCGGGACTCGCGCGTCGCTGTCACATCACCCAAACAACTACCGACCGCCGAGCGTCACGTCTGTGCCTCCTCTTTTCAAAAGTCGCGGCGGTGCCCCGTCTGCGCCCTGCCTGTCCCCTGTCTTACCCTTTTTCTGTGTCCAGCGCTTTATCCTTAGGTAGTGTTACCACTAAACATGGTCAGTTTGGCCGTTTGTGGTGTAATGAGTGTGTGGTTGCAGGCGGGGGCCTGGCAAGCGCGGCGTGGCTGGCGCGGCTGGTGTGCGCCGTGCCGTCGCACTGGACGCCGCTGTACGCGTCGCGCGACCACGGCCTGGGCGCCAACCGGTTCCTGCACCACACGCTGGCCTACAGGTGCACACACACACACACACACGCGCACGCGCACACACACACACACACACACACACACACACACACACACACACACTGACTGACTTGGTTTGGGGCTTTTGAAATGAGGCTGAGGAAGATGAGCCCTTATACCTCGAAAAACCGATAATTAGTCCCACATTTACATTATCAAAAAATTGGGAACATTACGCTCATGTGCTTGGAAATTTTAACGATATTTTGGTAACCTTGCTTGGGATAAATTGATCTGGTTTACTGTCCAAAAACACACCAGCAAAGTATGAATGAAAATCCATATCTGGTTTATTTTAACAGCCAGCAAAATTACTAATTTTATATCTGTTGTGTAAACGACTGGTTAGCAATAAAATAAGAGAGGTAAAATCTCAAAGGTTTTCCTAAATTTGAACTTGGTTATAAATAAGTAGTTGATTACTGCAGCTGCTGGCAAAACGCACTAATGAACGATCGTGAGAATGGGCCGAGGCACACATAAACGTTAATTTAATTATCTTATAAAAATTAAGCAAAATTAAAAATTTAAAAAAAAAATACGACACAACATTGTTTTGCACTAATATTGTGGCGCCCCCTAGTGAGTTACAGCCATGACACCTAAGAACATGAACTCATCAAACACAAACCCGTTATTGAAAACCGCATCAAAATCGGATCATTAGTTTGGAAGATAGGTGGGAAAATTACTTTACAAACGCACACACAAACAAACATCTCTCACCCTAAACGCATATACCTGCTCCGTTCCGTCGTGGGTTTTTTTTACCCACGACGGAACGGAGCAGGACGGAGCAGCTGTTTCATTTATATAAATATTATTACTTTGTTAAAATTTGTTTAAAAGCAGTATACAAGCCTTGGCCTTCGTATTTGTGTCGGCAGGGGCCCCAGCATGGTGATCCTGTCGGGCGGGCCGCTGGTGGCGGTGGTGGCGGCGCCGCAGGAGTGGCGGGAGTCGCACCAGTACTGGGGCGGGCCCGACTGCGCGCTCATACAGCTGGCGCCCACGTCAGTACTCGCAACTATTCATCAAAAGCTCTTTTCATATATAATGTACTAATAGAATAAATTCCCGTAATGCTTGGTAGATCCAAACTGATTTACTGACTGATCCGTGACCGGGGTCATTATGCATTTTATTCGTAATACTCGACTAAATCGTAGTTTTTAAATATCAGAGCGCGGCCCTTGCCCTTTCACCTTCTGATTCTTCTTCATCCGAGCGTTATTCCTTATACATAAAAGTCCTTAGATGCAATACTTCTAAGCTCAAGATCTATTATTATGACAGCATTTATGCCGTAAATCATTTCGCAAAAGTTTTACGGCTATTAAACGCGTACCTTCCTTTTGTATCTCCAGAACTGTACAAGTATTTTACCGCGTCAGGAATCAAACTCGGTACTACTCTTATTGCAGGCTGGCCTTCTGATTAAAGGAATACATGAATTTTACGGGGTCGAGTCCCCCCATTTTAAATAAATAATTTTAATGGAAACTGAGAGATTATTTAACATTTTATTTCGTAAGGTCCTAGTGTTTAGGCAAAGCCGAAAATTTTCATAGTTTACAATTTGTACAACAGCGCTACGCGCGATCTACGCTGTAGATCTACGTTTTTTATATCTGACATTGTGACATTGCATCCTTTGACATTAATTTTACCATTGTACGAAGCCTAATCAGGGACCCGTACACCTAGATCAACTTAAACCCTTAAACTATTTCATGAATTACTATTTACAATTTAAAGTGAGAATATCAAATGTATCTTAGCGTGTTTGTCAAACACGGCCACTTTTTGTGAAAACGCTAAGTAGAGCTGCGCGTTCAAAGGTTCAATCTTAAAATTGTTTTGAAGAGTCCGCAATTGATACCAAAAATGTCATAATTTGTAGGTTCGCAGTGATCGAGCGCGCGAAAAAGATGCTATACCTGAACACGAGCATCCGCGGCTACCCCAAGGGGCTGCGGGCCGGTCAGGACCCCCGCAACCCCTTACTGGTGGTGGACGAGGGGTTCGACACCATGAGCTTCCAGAAGGTGCCCTACGAGCTGCGCTCCGTCGAGGTCAGTGATGCTGCAGGCTGCGGGGAGACAGGACCCTGTCTGTGCCTCAGATATGGGAGCAGTCCCGGGGGGTGACGTGTGACGTGTCGGTGTGGTCCCGCTATGCGCCCGACGAAAGACAATATAATACTAAATCGTTTAGATAGCCTCCTTCAAACAAACAAGCCTGCTACTAGGTAGGCTTCATCGTTAGGTGACGACGCTGCAGAGTCGTTTCTATCGTCGCTAGATGGCGTTAATCCATGTTAGCTTAAATCTGCTATAAAAATATTGCGCCAAAAATATTGCTTTAATTTTAGATTATTTCGTGAATAATGCTTTATTTTTTTCTCTTATGGTAATACAAGATTGTGACGCTACTTGTAGTGCCATCTCTGTGCAACTACAAGCTTGCAAGCAAGCATCCCTTTATCTTGTATTCTAATCGTATTTATATGTATTTTTGTGTATTTTAACTATATAAATATGTATAATATATGTTTGTTAGTTTATCTTTTTTATATATTTTATTTGTGTATACATGGCGAAATTTTGATCGTTCTGGACCCTTAAAGGGGTGATTCAGCCCGTCGATATGAACCATTTTTCCTATGGGACCAATGCTGGAAACTCAAATTTTATTTCGACATTTTCATACAAAAGTGTTCAGCCGCCCGGGCAATTTGTATAGGAATGTCGAAATTTTTTTTGAGTTTACAGCATTTGTCCCATAGGAAAAGTTGTTTATATTGACAGGCTGAATCACCCCTTTAATGGTCCGGAACGATCAAAATTTCGCATGTATATACATGTAATTATCTTTTTTACATAATTTAATTTAATTTCTCTTAAAATTCATCGCACCGCCTATTTATGTATCTCGGATTGGTCTCAAGGTATGACTGGCAGAGAATGCCTTATGGCATTAAGTCCACCTATTTGTACATATTTCCGTGCAATAAAGTTTAAATAAATAAAATCGTACGATTTAGAAAGTGGACATCAACCCCTTTGTATGTATTTTTGAATAATAAAACTTATATAAAAATAAATAATTGCAACAGGTGTGGGGTTGCGGTGACCAGGCGTCGCGCGAAACACAGCTGGAAATCAAGAAGTGGCAGGTGAAGGAGGCCGAGCGACAGCGACAGGTAAGACTCGTTGAAGATGTTGATGATGTTGGCGTGTTGACGAGCTCCATGACGCAGCGGTCAACATGCCGGCCTGTGACGCGGATGGTCCCGGGTTCGATACCGGTCAGGTTAAGATGAAAAATCGTCTTTTTCAGATTGACCTGGGTCTTGGATGTTTATCTATATATGTATTTGTTATAAAATATGATATCGTTGAGTTAGTATCCCATAACACAAGTCTTACTTAAGAACTTACTTCGGGGCTAGCTCAATCTGTGTGATTTGTCCGTATATATAATATTTATTTATTATGGCTTGGAGATACAAGACCACGTCACATAGCAAACTGGTTTATTGTTTTTCTCTTGATATGTTTGTTATATCCTGATGGTTGGATGTGACGGGTTTCTTCTCGTTGGGTATTCGATAATATTTTAATTTCCGAAAAGTAACTGACGTTACGTCTGTTTCCCTTGCGGGATAGACAGAGCCCAGGTCTGTTATCTGTAAGACCTTAAGCTACGTTTAGCATGGTGGTGGGGGTGCAGATGGAAAACGGAATCAAAATAGTGATGGGTGGCTAGCCGCATCGGCTATTGCCATGATTCTTTAAATTTTTGCCCATTCCCTCGGTCAACGTTTGCGATCTGCGTGGGAAGAGAAGCAGCTGGTATATTCTATTTTTTTTTTTACCGTGGAATCGTGAAAACGGCTGTCACCCGACCTACATGATACATTTTAGTTTATAAATCATTAGTAGTCGTTCATCGATTTATTATCCTTATAAACCTTAAGGAATTACTCTATCTATTGGTAAAAATCGGATGAAAATCAATGCAGTAGTTTTTGAGATCGCAGCAGACATATTTTACGCAAATAAATATTCTGATTCTGACAGGCAGACGTTGTTATATAATATGTAGAGAACTTCTTTCTACACAGGAAGACGTGAATAAAGATTGTAAATGATATGTCTTGTTTCAGGTGAAGCTGTCGGCCGCAGATTGGCTAGACCACCCCGACCGCTACCTGCTCGAACTGGCCGGCCGGCCGCAGTACAACAACTCGGCCAGCTAGGGGCAGGGGGCAGGGCCCCACGCCACGGGACACAGTGTTCGTATAGCTATTGATTTACCAGGGGGCAACACTTAGGGGCCGGGGGCAAGAGGTAGGGCCCCACGCCACGGGACACAGTGTTCGTATAGCTATTGATTTACCAAGGGGCAACACCTAGGGGCCGGGGGCAAGGGGTAGGGCCCCACGCCACGGGGCACAGTGTTCGTATAGCTGTTTATTTACCAGGGGGCAACACCTAGTGGCCGGGGGCAAGGGGTAGCGCCCCACGCCAGGGGGCACAGTGTTCGTATAGCTGTTGATTTACCAGGGGGCAACACCTAGGGGCAGGGGGCCAGAGGCAAGAGCCCCATACCATGGGACACCACTGTGTTCGTGTAGCTGCCACTACGTACCAGAGCCCCGTCACAGCATCGATATCTGCAAGCTTGAACAATGGCGTCGACAGTGATTTAACGGCGACGGCTTATCGATGCTGGCGTGCCGCGGTAGCTAGAAAATCCAGGGTGACCATGACCATACCGTCTGTCTTGGTGAATGTGACGTGATTAAAAACTTTGTGGAGAGTATAAGTGTCTTAGCGCGATAATATCTAAATTGTATTTTTGTAAAGCTATCCGTAATTTACCAATTTTGACAGCATGTTTCTTGAAGGCATGGACCGGGCGCGGAGTACGTCATACTCAATAAGTGACGTCAACTTGTTAACGAATGATTCGTTAACAAGTTGACGTCAAATTTCGAAATAACTGAATCAAGACTAACAGATCCTACTATAAAATAATAGTATCATGTATTTAACCTAAACTAAGGCATGCAAATATGTACATACATTAAATACGCATGATTTATCATTAATTACTGAGATTTCATACTTAAAATAAATACTAATTTTATCAGAATCAGAATCATTTATTCCCAGAAATATGGTGGTATGACAACAATCATGGTGTTACAAGTTGGTATTGTACACATATTCTGCCGTTAAGGCGTAGGAATTTTAAACAAAAAATTATTAACAATTTAACTAATAAAAATTATATCTAATTACTATGAACATATTTTGTATTAAATCAATTACAATGCAATCTTTAAATTATTATATTACTACAAATGTTCAGATTATCACCACTGGATCGTCAGATTGATTTAAACATTTCATTAACTTTATAATAACATTTAGTAAGGAGCCAGTTAAATAGCACACGTTTAAATTTTCTACACACAGAAATTTCCCTTATCTCAAGTGGCAGCGCGTTAAACACTTTAATTGCCATGCAAGAGACATTATTATTAGTTATCATCAACCTACGCTTTGGTACGAATAGTTTGGTTGGATTCCTACTATGGTTCTTTTTTAATACCTCATCATGTAAAGGGAAGAGTTCTGGGTGTTTTTTTACAAATAGGCACAGCTCAAATATATAGAGGCTAGGAAGAGGAAGGATTTTTGATTTTTGAAATAACGGTCTACAGTGGTCGAGATAATCAGCCCCATGTAGGGCTCTGACGCATTTCTTTTGCAAAATAAAAGCGCTCTGCATCTCTACAGAGTTTCCCCAAATGACTAAGCCGTATCGTAGTATTGATGCTACATACCCATGATAAGCCATAAGGGCTATTTCTTTTGAAGCTGTCTTTTGTAGCTGTCGTAGGGCAAAAACGAACCGATCGTATCGAATTTGAAATAGTGTGAATTTAAAAAAATAGCATGCTTAATTAATGTCGATTGTCGATGTGTGCGTGAGATAATGTCTCCACACGTTTGCATGCTTTGGTATTTGCGTCACTGTTATGTTTCTTAGGGGCCTGTCCTGGTGATTCTTAGATCCGGCGATAATTTGTCTATTTAATCTATAATGAGCCCCGTCGACTTTTCTGTTTTATTTTACATTGAGCTTACATTAATACAAATTCTAACAATAATCTTGCTAGACTAATATTATGAAGAAGAAATGTTAGTGTACGTAACAACGGGTTACTCACGTAAATAGTCAGCTACTGGCCGACATGTTTCAACCTCTATTTACGTGAGTAACCCGTTGTTACGTATTTTAATAATGCCTTATCTCACATTAGTTTTAATCAAAAAATGTTAGTGTGTTTGTTTGTAATGGTTAATTTGAAAAACTACTGAACCAGTTTCAAAAATTATTTCACATATAGAAAGCTATATAATAGGGTGTATGCACGTATTTTTTTTATTTGCTTAGTATAATCCTTAATAACCACAGTAAAAAAATATGAAAGAACTTTTAAAATATCTTAATTAACGACGAAGATGTGAAACTTTAAAGTTTAAATAAGAAAGAGAAGTCCGATATGGACTAGTGACGTCATAGTCTATGTCATGCATACATTTGCCATACAAAATAGTGTTTTCGCGAGTGAGATAGACATATTTTCGTAAAATCATTTTATCTCGTTCGTTTTTCAACCAAATTTTATTTTGTTTTTACTTTCAGTACTTTTCTATTGAAAATTTTTGGATAAACTGGTAAGATAACAGATATTTTTTTCATGCATATTCCCTATTAGCGAGTAACAAAGCTATAATTTATTTCAAAAAACTTTTAATTTATTTACATAGACGTCATTATTGCCCGATAATGACGTATATGAGTGCTACAAAACATATCAATGTCTCTGTCATCCAAGCTTGTACCCGGTTTTCATCTGAGAAGCTTAAGGACCCGGGGTCCGGATAGATCGTGTATCGCGGAAAACAGCTAGTAAATAGGTGCAGAAAAACTTGTATTTATTTTTAGGTATAATAAATATAATTTCATCAAACTAAATATTTTCACGCTGCCAAAGAGTCTCCCAGCGAGTTCATCTTTACATAAGATTTTAAAATTATAACACTCCGAAACACGCGTGATACGTATGCACAAACATGATAATTAAAATTGTATAAATATAGTAGTAATCGTGATTTTATATAGCGTTTCTTTGAATGTGTAGGTATACAAGGCTGAAAGGGATTCAATATATTAGAATCATAGAAAAATTATTCAATAATAGTACATTATGATTCAAATACGGCAAGATGGACAATACAGTCCAGGTGGTCAAAGGCACGAAGCGAAGCTGAGAGCTTATAATAAAGTGATGACTAAAATATCTAGCTTAATGAGTAGGGCATCATACGACGATTTTCAATATATTTGCGATTACCACAAAATAAATTAAGCAATTGTGATTGGTGTAAAGTAGAGGGCAGAGTCCGTAAAATACTATATTATTATAATAGTTATAATAGTAAATATAATTGTTAAGATATTTCAATTTGAGGTCGCAGAATATTGTATGTTGATCATAATACATAGCTCAAATATACATATGTGCCTAACTTACTATGTGCACATTAATATTATATTATTATTTATGTGTGCATATTAATTATAACATACATGTAACAATATACTATACTTTCAATAACGGCTGATATTTTGGTAATTGGATAATAAATAACACAAAACTACTAATAGTGTATATTTTTTTATTCATATAATGTAGATAATGCCATAGACACAACATAACACCACGCAGTGCCTACAACTTTAGAAAGATAGCTATGCTCGCTCAACACACATGTAAATGCTAATATTTTGTGAAATATGCATTCACATTACCTTTATATGATTAACTGTCTAAAACTTTTTTTTTTAATATGAAGCACGAATCTTTCATTTTACCCTTTTTTTTAAATAACACTATGGTAGTAACTTCAAAGAAACGTCAGCAGAAATAAATGAAAGGTTCGTGCTAAGTCCCGGTTAATAATATACATTTACATGTATAGTACGGTATTTTTAGTTTTTTGCTTACACCCACAATTATTTTGCTTGTACTAGAATAAGAACGCCATACATTTCGAGTCATTATGTATAAAGTAGATAAGATCCCAAATAAAAGGCGTGGTTCATAATATAAAGCGTAAAAGAATGTCCTATTGGCTCATACTACTTAATTTAAAATGTATATTCGTAGTAAAATATTTAAAATTATTGCGATTTCTTACTAACCAGGGTATCCAATAACTACTACAGGTTGCGCCAAACTTTATTGCGAGTCGGACCTTAGCTGCGACTGCGCAGTACGCGCCCCGCCTCCCCGCGCGCGCCGCTGATCTTAATATAACGCTAACTAATACGTATCGACTCGCGCGAAGTTCGGATTGGCAATAAATTTTGGCTCGGCCTGTACTTGTAAGGAGCCGCGTTAGACAAAATTATTGTTAAGTAGATAGCAATTTTAATGAAAAACAGTGTCATGTCTGTAACTGAAGCGACGTGAATGCGGCATACATTATGATGATGTAACTAAACTGTTAGACGTTACTTCTACTGTCTTAGTTTAAACATGAATTTGAGTCTTATGTCTAGGACGTAAGTCGCAATTTACAGCTGATTGACAAATAAAGAAGATTCTAGTAGATTTCAATCTGCCTCTGAGACATGTTACATAATATTTTAAACCTTATTTCTTGTATTTAAAATGTAATTTACAAAAGTCAAGTTCAGAAGGGATTAGTACCTTTACGTGCATGAGAGATACAATATATGACGTAAGATAAGTGGTTTCCAAAGATAATATAGGAGCAACTGGAGTACTGTAATAGCAGGCGTTGACTTCAGCCACAATCGTCAGCGCTTGGGCATACAATGCGGTTTTCATAGGTTTTATTGAATATGCAAAGCATATAAAACACGCAACGTATATCGAAACGCTAACAATTGTTGTTCGTGTTGCGCCAAGCGTGATTGCTCTGAGTAGTGATTAAAAGATCTTATTTTTGGTGCGAAATAAAACGTAAGCTCTGTCTTTGTGTTATTGTCAAAGCGAAGTTGCTTCTACAACAATCGCCGATTATCGGCTGTGTTCGCGTTGATTCGCTGTATTTTTCTGTTTAACTGACGAAAGCTCTTGAGAGTATTCTACTCCACTTTTGATCACCCATCCCAGTAGGGACCCCGCCCAGAGTTTAAGCAACATGCGTGCGCTATACATAGCTGGGCATTAACTCGTTAATCCGTTAATCGTTAATTAACGAAGTGAACATTTTGATTAACGAATTAACTTTCAAGTTAACTTTTAAAAGTGTTAACGGACACGTTAACTTCTGTTAATATGCAGAAGTCCGTTAATCGTTAATCTAATACCTAATCTAACGATTAGGTATTAGATTAACGCACGGCGCGAAAAACAGGTTTAGTCAAGTATTAAACGACAAGTGCCGGGCGGCGCGTGGCAGCGAGTGAAACAAAAACAAAACTAGATATATTTTGCCGGCGCGTGCGAGTGAGAAAGAAAACTGCTAAGAGATTTGTTTCGTTTGATTATTTCATTACATTTAATTACACATTTTTTATTAACAAAAAAGCGCCGATTATATTACACATTTGAATTATACAAGTAGTTTGTTTTGTCCCTAACCTGTTAACTTCCAGAACCTAAACCAACAAGTTTTATAAGTTCACTAACGCAATGATATAAAGATGCAATTTTACACATATTAACGGATTAACGATTAACGTTAACTTCCGTTAATTCTTCCGAAATGTAACGCTTTCACGTTTAACGAAGCTACCTTTTTTTGTAGCGGATTAACGATAAACGAAGTTAACTATTTGATTAACGGTGCCCAGCTATGGCGCTATAATACATAAGCCTACTGTGCCCTCGAGGATCGTTACAACTTCGGACTTTGACCGTAATATGAAGACTTTTGTATGGACTGGATTTTATTGATGGACTAGGTTGTTTTTAGTGTAATTTATTTGACTAAAGGTAAACTTTAAAGTTCCACCACAGCTTCACTTGCTGCTGCGACGCTACTAAGATTTCTACAGAATGTAAGCCGTGTGGTTCCCGGCAGAGTAAAATAGGACCACTCCAAGTCTTCCCGTGGTTGTCGTAGAGGGCGACTTGGGAAACACAAGCTAAACATCAAAGAGACCTCTAAACCGTCTGGCCAGCGTGGAGAGTGAAGGCCAAATCCTCTGACTGCTCTGGCTAATATATGGCTGTGGTAACAGAGAGGGTCGTGCTCCTGCAGTGTTGACTAACAAAGACCTGCCGCCGAACTTTAAACTTTACCTTGAGCAACGCACTGCTTTTGTCGCTTCGCAGACGTTCGAGCGTCGCCTTGTAGCTCATAGGTGCTATATAGTTAAGGGCTTATTGTAATTTGTATCATACTGTATATGTAAAATAAATAAAATATTTTAATTATTCCCTTGTTTTTCTTGTGACCTTGATTGCAGAATTAATAAATATTGAACCTGATTAAATGTTCTATATAATATCGAATCGATAAAACTTTTTCATCCGGTTTTTACCGGTAACAAAGATCTGTATCTTCTTTCTCAGCCCGTGTTCGCCCGTTGTTGGGAATAGGCCTCTTCATGGTTTGCTTGCATTACTTGACCCGGTCTTGCGCTGTGCGCATCCAAGTCTTGCCCAATATTTTTGAGATATTTCTGTATATTTGTAGGTAAATATCTGATGTCGTGCTAAGCTCGAAAGTAGCCTTATTTTTAATACAACGTGTATTGAAGGGGTGAGGGAGAGGCAGCCCGTCAAAATGAATAACATTTAAGTGTAGTCATTTTACAAAAATTAACCGACTTTCCTAATGACTGCAACACAACTCTCTAATTCAAAATCTCCTGAGCCGATTGTTGGACCATCCAATTTAGTTTAGGCAGCTTGAAAAATTTTACAACAGTATTGGCCACTTACACACACGAAAAACAACGACAAACATACCTTAATTCACACGTGTTTAGAAGCTGGTATACTATTATAGAGATATTTGTATGCAAAATACTGTAATTTTGTCAATGTTAAAGGGGTATATTTATTACATCTTCCTAAATTCAGTCTCTGACGAGAGCGACGCTTATTTGTTCAACGTTCGGCCTAATCATTCAATTAAACGTAGTCATTCAATGAACGGACTACTAGTCATTCAGTCAAATAGCAGATTTAACCCTTCGAGCAACACGGCTTTTCCGATTTAACCAGATGACTGTCGCAGTCATCTGGTTAAATCGGAAAAGCGTTTTTGTACGTAAATTCAACCCGTATGAAGTGAACACACGTGTTGAATTTACATACATATATAGTGGTACACCGTATGACCCACGGTGATACTAGGTACTACTGATATCTATGGGTGATACGTACGGGTCGAACTAGCTCTAAAATATAATCACTCGCCCGCCACAATTTGGCCACAATATCGTAGACCTAAAAATACCTTAGCCTGCCCCTGACGCCTACAAATGAAAAATGTTGGGCTTGCCGCAATTGACTTGACTGACATTGACATTGACAGTTTTGTGTTTACATTTTTCCGTTTTTCGATTTTCATTCATTGGGATTTTCTAGGATAAAACTTAAATGGCTGTATTTAATCATAATTTTAAGATCCTGTGATTTAATATATGTGTTTATTAAGTGCCCGTCCCATTCAAATAATATAAGTCTTGTGAAGTCGTCACAGAATGGCTGTATACGCTGCTCACTTGACCAGGACTCTTCAGGGTACACCGACGATCTTCCAGGTCACCGCTCAGGAAGCTCTAGGAGCTACCGTGAAGCCCGCACTCAAAAAACTAGTTGAAGTAAGTAGTTATACACAGTCCTTTTGTATATTATCTTTCTAAAGAGGTTATTTATCAGCACCATAAAGATAGGAAGATTGAGCAAAGTTCAAATGATTTCGGATCATATTTTAGACTATATCTTTCACAAAGTCTGGTTTCTATAATGACTTTGATGTTTATAGACTCAATGTATACAGATAAGTTTTATGTATTCCTTGGGAGAGCAAAATATCACAGTTTTGTATGCTTGTCATAATTATGTAAACAAAGACAGATATTATTTACTTAGTAGCTTAAGACCTCGGCGAACATTTAACAAACATTTTCTGCATGAGATCATTAACTAAAGGCTAGGCACATTATATTATAATCGCCGTGTGGTTCCCGGCAGAGTAGAATAGGATCACTGCAAGTCATCCCGTGGATGTCGTAAAAGGCATCCACTAAGGAAACACAAGCTAAACAAAGCTTATTAACATCAAAGAGACTTCTCCAACCTGTCTGGCCAGCGTGGAGAGTGTAGGCCAAATCCTCTGACTACTCAGTATAGTATATGGCTCTGGTAGTACTAGAAAGACCTGATGATGATGATGATTATATTATTATATAAACAACTAGCTTCTGCAAACTTATGTTTAAAGGACAATCTTTGCATTCCATGTTCCATCCATTTCCACCTTATGTGATGATTTCAATAATAAAAACTTGATATCTTTTACCAGGATGTCATACTTTCATACCAAATTTCATCAAATTGGTTCAGCGGTTTAATTATGTTTTCTTAATAAGCCAGAGTATAGCTGCAATTAAATATAATAATTATTTTATTATGCAAAAAAAAGCAATGGCCTAGGCTTAGTATCTCTCATCTGAGTGTGATACCAATTGCAACTTTATGTGGGTTTATTTGAAGCACCTTCAAAGTTAATGCTCAATGGTGTAGTATAGAATGTATCACAACAACCACAATGGTTGAAACTCCATTGAAACTTCAGCAGAACCGATAATATTAAATGTTTGTGCTCAGTCCTAATTATTAGTGTAGTGTATTGTTTATTCTTTCAGTACTTAGCAGCAGTGTACCCCAACAAATGCGGATGGTGTGAGCGCTGGTACGATGAACTCTACCTGGTGTTTGACTACTTCCTGCAATACCACTACCTCAAGCATTATGGTAACACTTTTTATTGATTTTTTATCATCAACAATATAGAAATTAGAAAACTAGTAGTATTTTTTTTTTTTTTTTTTTTTATGTCGTAGGGCGGCAAACGAGCAAGTGGGTCACCTGATGGGAAGTGATCACCGCTGTCCATGGACAACTGCAACACCAGAGGTGTCACAGGAGCGTTGCCGGCCTTTTATTTTTCTCTCCCCAGAGGGGAGAGGGAGATGGGCCTCCGGCTCTCTCACTCACCGAACGAAGCATAGTAGCGGTAAAGCTACTACTCAAACGTCGATTTTCTGTGAGAGTGTGGTACTTCCCCGGACGAGCCGGCCCATTCATGCTACTAGCAAAAGTGATTTTCGCCGGTAGCGAGGCTCTACCACAACTTGTAACGTAACTAAACTAAAGCAGTTTTTGTTCTTTTGAATAAGAACAAACTCATCGAAATGTGTCAGATTTATCAAGCTGCGGTTGTACATAGAAAACCTTTCATAGACAACCTAAAGGCTTAAAACAAAATGATGTACAGGTACTACACTGCTGATACAAACAAAGGCTGCTGCTGGGCATGCGCCTTTGACAAAAAGACATTGTTTAGACCACAATCGCTCATAGTTGATCACAGATATAGCAAAAAAAATATGGACTTAACATATAAATCCTAAATTAATACTACTTTTTCCAGCTGCCTCATTCTCGGAGAGTTTCTACGGGCTGCTCCGAGTGCCAACCTCCATTAGCAGCGAATTTAATGTTGGCCACCAACGTCTGCCTCCGATGCTAGAACAGAGGTCATTGGCACTCCTGGTGTTGCTGCCATACTTGAAAGACAAGCTGGAAGTCCTCATAGATAAGTGGAGAGAGGATAATGAGGATGGCAAACTTGGGAAGGTGTGTATTTTTATAGGCGATAAAGAATGTCTCTGACGTTGGATCAGCGTTTCTTGGCTCGTCTGGTCCTAGAGCCATATTTGAAGGTGAAACTGAACTTACTGGATTAAGACAATTTTTTTTCTTCATTGTGCTCATATGGTAAGCCGTGTGGTTACTGGCAGAGTAGAATAGGTAGGACTTCTCCAAGTCTTCCCTTGGATAGACATCCACGATAAAGAGGCGACAAAGAAGGCGACTTAGGGAACACAAGCTAAACAAACCTTATAAACATCAAAAAGACCTCTTCTTCCTGTCTGACCAGTGTGGAGAGTGTGCCCAAATCCTCTTACTGCTCTGGCTAATAGTATAGAGTAACTACCATCCGCCCCAGTGACCCTGCCCTAGTGACGGGACGGTTGGGAAAAATTGATTCATCGACCCCGGTAGACCGCCCAGTCAACCAACAGGGCAGATGGCACAGATCAGGTACCATCTACCCCGGTGTATGTGTTTTAAGACAGTGTGAGTAGCATAAGCCCTAGTAAAGGAAGAGTTAAATAAACTAGTGCCAGTGGGACTCCCGCACGAAGGATTCTGTACCAACATTAGACATCGAGCAAAAACGGGAAAAAATCCTATTTGTTGTATGGAAGCTTCCCTGAAATATTTATTTTACTTCGCTTAAACTGTGAATACATAATTTAATTTAATTTTCTGAGAATATTTCAAGAATAACTTTTGAAATATTATCAGTATATTAAATTATCCACTCCATCCAAAAAACACACACTGGGGTAGATGTTACTTGATCTGTGCCGTCCGTCCGGTTGGTCGTCGGGGCCGGTCTACCGGGGTCGATGAATCAATTTTTCCCAACCGTCCCGTCACAGGGGCAGGGTCACTGGGGCTGGGATGGGGGCACGGGGATGGGAGTTACTCATAGTATATAGCTCTGGCAGAAAGGGTTGTGCTCCTGCAGTGGAAACAAAAACGATCTGATGATGATTTGACTGTTTTTAACAATAAATATAATAAATAAATAAATATATACGGACAAATCACACAGATTGAGCTAGCCCCAAGGTAAGTTCTTAAGTAAGACTTGTGTTATGGGATACTAACTCAACGATACTATATTTTATAACAAATACATATATAGATAAACATCCAAGACCCAGGACAATTTGAAAGAGTTCATTTTCCATCTTGACCTGACCGGGGATCGAACCCGGGACCTTCCGTGTCACAGGCCGGCGTGTTGACCGCTGCGCCACGGAGCTCGTCAAATAGATAGATAGAGTGACTTATGAAGAAGGTTTATAAATATTATAAATACCTGGGTGCCTGGGGAGGGTTGCTAGTTAATTGTGATCTTTCACAGAATCATTTTAGCATTCACGGTGAATGGTAAAGACCTAGTTTGACTTACAGAGTAGGTCGGACCGTCTCCGCAGAGCAGCCATCCACGTGTATGGCATCATCCACATGGCGTCGTCGTTCGCCAAGCTGCTGCAGTGGGGCGCCTACCTCACGGGCCGGGCGCAGAGCCCCGGGCCCGCTCTCGCGCTGCTAGGTAATTACATATTATCATGTCTTTATCCGGTAAGTAAGTAGCTTTTGTTAGTGAAAAATTCCGAGGAGTAACTTTAGTACAGTTCGAACTTTATAGCGGCTCGGAAAATCGCGGTGCGTGCAGGGCGGGGGGAGGCGGGGCACGTTCTGCACAGCTAATATCCGAGCTGCCATAGAGTTTAATTCAGACTGTACCTGGTTTGGTTTGGTTCGCCGTGTGGTTCCCGCTCGCCGTGTGGTTCCCGGCAGAGTAGAATAGGACCACTCCAAGTCATCCCGTGGATGTAGTAAAAGGCGACTAAGGAAACACAAGCTAAACAAAGCTTATTAACATCAGAGAGACCTCTCCAACCCGTCTGGCCAGCGTGGAGAGTGTAGGCCAAATCCTCTGACTACTCAGGTTAGTATATGGCTCTGGTAGTACAGAGAGGGTCGTGCTCCTGCAGTGGAGACTAGAAAGACCTGATGATGTACCTGGTTTAAACCTTGTTTTATAATAAGATAGAGAGTATTAAGTTTATCCATTACAAACGAATACCTACACAAATCTATCCCCTTTATAATATTAGAGTAGTCTTAAAGAAGGTTGTTAAAATACGATATATTGACTTGTTGAGGTGAAGTGAACTTTTTTAAAACCAATTTTTGTTGTTTATTTTGACTAGGCCTGTCTCTGAGGAACGCGCCGGCGCGCGAGGCGGAGCCCGACGAGTACAGTTGGGGGGACCTGGCCAAGAGCCTGCTCACTGGACAGATTGGGTGAGTACCTGATACACAATAACAAATACTATACCATTTTTATACTAATATTACAAAGCTGAAGAGTTTTTTGGTTAGACGCGATAATCTCATCCACTAATGGAACGATTTCAAAAATTCTTTCACCGTTGGATATTAACATTATCCCAGAATGACATAGGCTATGTATGTTCCACGGGTGAAGCCGTCTTGGACTGTTGGTTTCAGATATGAAATGTCACCTTTGTTATAATGTTTATTGTAGCGGTCGCATGGTCAGGGGTGTCTTCCTTAACTTTCTCATCCCCAATCCATCCGAGCAAGTAGCATCCGAAATACCTTTATCCGTTTCCACGTCCAACAAACTGCGTACACGAACCCGTTTGCTAAGCGTTGTGAGTATGGCAGACCTGAAAGATGTAAATTCTTGAGGGAGGTGTAGCCTCCCCTGGTTATAGGTCCAGCAGTGGACTTGTTACGCTTGAGATGATGATGAGTAGACCCTAGAAGCAAAATACCTGTCTTCATTTCGCAGGTCCAAATCTAAGAATCAAGTGACTTTTACCCGTGGTTAGGGGGCGCCGACGATTTGAGTGATTAGTTTCGATTTGCGTCCCCCCTTTTTAGGGTTCCGTAGTAAACAAGGAACCCTTATAGTTTCGCCATATCTATCTGTCTGTCTGTCCGTCCGCGGTTATACTCAGAGACTATAAGTACTAGAAAGCTGAAATTTGGTATGGACATGTATATTAATCATGTCAAAAAAGTGGAAAAAGAAAATCTTAAAAAAATTTTTTTCTTAGTGTAGCTCCTATACAAGTAAAGAGGGAGTAATTTAATTTTTTCTATACAAATCCATCGTGTTGGGTATTGTTAGATAGGTCTTTAAAAAATATTGTGAGGTTGAGAACACCATTTTTCGATTTAGGGATCCGTTTCCGAAATATTTGGTTTTAAAGTGCAAATTTTTGTTAGAGGTAAGTGTCCCCCCCCCCCCCCCCCCTCTATCTGCTAAACGGTTATATATGGATACGTGAAAAAAATCACAGCTGTAGTATATATACTGAAGTTGAAAGGAAAACTGTCAGAGCTGAGTAATATGTACATACTGCAAAGTTATAGGCAACCAACTTATAAAATGTACTCGAAAATGTAAAATTTCACACAATTTTCATTGTTAGATGTTTTTGGTCGTTAAACTGTGAGGTGCGAGTGTGAACAGTGTGAACTCAAAGTTGTCATTCGCAACTACGGAACCCTACACTACGCGTGGCCCGACACGCACTTGGCCGGTTTTTTTTTTCTTGTCATATGACGGGATTTTGGGGGTTCCAAATATTTCCAATCTCCCTTAGGAATTAGATCCGCGGACAATTACATGTAAACAAGCACAATTCCACGCGCCGGGACACAAGATCGAAGCCAAAACAACTCGTGTCGCGGACTGACGTGTTATGTGGTCACCGTGGTGGTGGTTGTGTGGTCTGCGCCACGAAACCATCCATAACTTTGCTCGTTTTCTGTTAACAGAAGCGCCGTGATAACGTTCCCGATGGTGGGCGGCGTGGCGCTGCGGGCGGTGGAGTACGGCGCCTTCGCCGTGCAGTTCCTGCGCTGGTGGGAGGCCAGCGCTGGGACCAGCGTTAACACCTTGCCCACGCCCCCGCCCCCGCAGGTAATCCATAGTTATAATAATAATCGGGCGGTGGAGTACGGCGCGTTCACGGTGCAGTTCCTGCGCTGGTGGGAGGCCAGCGCTGGGCCCAGCGTTACGTTGCCCACGCCCCCGCCCCCGCAGGTAAGTCATAGTGGTGTGAAGACAGTTATTAATCTGATAATGTGCGCGGACAGGCTGCTGGCTGATGTTTTTCTTCTCTTCTTGGTCAGCTGTCCGGTCCACACTAAATGTTAAATGCTGTGACATGGGAAAATGATGGAACGAAAGAACGGTACCGAACACATAGTATTAACTGACTGAAAGGGACATGCATGTATCTATTAATTTAATAATTAAGTACGCTATTGTATAAGGGAGACCTGTCATGATAGTGTAAGAAATGAATGAATAAATAAATAAATAAACTTGCAGATCAAAGTTTGTGGTAGGAAATCTAGGGGTGCATTTGGAGTTTGCCTTAAATGATTTTGAAAATTTATAAATGCTGTAATGCTAAATTTATAAATGTGTTATAAATGCTCGTGCTTATAAACAATTTCTGAAATAGTTAAAGTAGATTGTTATATGGACCGTACAATACCGATACTGATGAACCCATTAAGTTTTTAAAGCTCCATTATTTTGCTGGCAGCGTGACGCGCAAGCAGTGCGCTGCAAGAACCGCTGTCCGCTGTGTCTGCGAGTGTGGCGCATCCCCACCGTGCTGCCCGTGTCCGGGTGAGTGTGAGGGTGCTTTACACGGCCTTAGAAATAATTATCTGGAATGCGGGGAAGAGTAAAGGTTTTCATCCCGTCACTCGAGCGCACTACCTCACAAAGAAACTTCAGCGCTGTCATACCCACCTGGTATGAAATAGCTGAAGTATTTATTAGCATTAAATAATAGTTTTATTTACCGCTAGATGGCGGTTTTACATATTGTTTGCTTGAAGCGAGACATAGTTAGACATAGTGTGCGTATATACATACATATAACATAGGTCGTCCCGGTCGCGAGTTTTAAATACTGTGAAATCATAGGTAGGTATTATTATGTTTTCCCAAACGTGCTTGAAAATGCTCACATTATTTTGACAATCTTGTTTGGGATAAATCGACATTACTGTACTGGCCAATACACGCCAGCAAAGTATGTATGAAAATCCATATCTGTCGTGTTTTAGCGGCCGGCAAAGTTACTATGAAAACTCATATCTGTCGTGTTATTTAAAAATGGATCGACGAGTTTACTGCAAAATAATTCAAATAAGGAGGTTACAAATTCGAATTTCAAATATGACCTGGCTAGTAAGTAAAAAAGAAATTAAAAAATACAAGATTTTGGCGCAAAATTTTCTACGTATTAATGTAGATGAACACTTTATGAATATTTATTGACATATTTACATCAATATTTGATGCTGGTTTAAGATAAAGTAAAAATCATAGAATATACCAGCTGCTTCTCTTCCTGTACAGTCACATTGCAGAGGGGGCCAAAACCTAAGGAGGAGAATATGTTAATAGGAGATGCGGCTAGCAACCCATCACTATTTTAACTGCATTTTCCACATAAAAGCCCACTAATACGCTAAACATGTCTTTTACGGTCCGTCTCACCTGTAAGGGTAACACGTGATAATATGTGTCTGTTTGTCTATATACATTTTTTTTTAAATTTCCGCGCAATGTTTGAGAAAAGTACTATACAGGCCTTGGTTGCAATCAGGCATTGATGGACTTATGTATGTGTGCCTCGGCTCCGCCTCGGCCCACATTCAAACGTTCGTCCATCAATGCCTCTATTGCCGGCCGCTGCAGTAATGTACTATTTCATAATATACATCACATCACCCTATTATGTATCTCGGATTGATTTCAAGGTTTGGCTGGCAGAGAAGGCCTTATGGCATTAAGTCCACTTATTTGCACTTATTTTCGTGCAATAAAGTTTAAATAAACCTACAACAGGTGTGTGTTTGCAGCTACATCTTCTGCTACGTGTGCATATCGCGGCACGTGCGCGCGCACGGCGCCTGCCCCGTCACGCGCTGTCCGGCGCACGACCACGAGCTCGTGCGCCTCTACGTCGACTGACCCGGAACTGGGAGATAGATTGTGAGACTTATACCGTCTTATTATAAAACCAGGACTAACTTAAGTACCTGGTTCACCCAGGCAACGCCCAAAGCCGAGGTTCGTCCCTCCTGGGGACCTTTTGGTGAAGTTTGCCTTAAAGGTTGAGGGCACTCTGCTCTCACTTCAAAAGACCGGTGAAGTAGTGAAAGCCCATTTGGAGCTAGCTACATCCATTAAAAAAAAGTACCCGGTTTAAACCATTATCCGACCAAAATAAGTCGGCTATTATCACTTTGACATCTGGTAGTCGTTAAAGGAACCACCCCCCCTATTTACTAACTCGGATGACAGGTGTCGATGCCTATCAATCTAGGATTTGCTGTTACAATGCGGTTTTTGTATTTCAAATAAAAAGTTCGTGCAAGCAAAACCCGCCTTGTAATTGTAAATTCTAGATTGATAGGCATCGACACCTGTCATCCGAGTTAGTAAATAGGGGGGCACGTCAGAGGCCGAGAGGCGGTTCCAAAGAACTCTGACACCAGCGTGTGCACGGTCGACTGACCGTGTCACTTACACGAAATGATAATGACCTTGACGTTTCTCAGCTGTGATGGTAAATTTGTTTTGGTCGGATAATGGTTTAAACTCGGTACTAAAGTTAGTCCTCGTTTTATAATAATACTGATAGATTTTATACTGACTGTGTTGGGGCGGAACGGATTTACAATGTAGCTAAGAACTTTGGACCCAGAGCGAGGAATGAGACTGTCGCTCGTGCGCTACTAGAGAAGCCTTTTCAATACATTTCATACGAAACAAGCGTGTCAGGGGGCGGTACCGTTTATTGAGGTTTTGAAAAATCTGCTAATTTCTACTTGGGTACTTGTGATAAATACTGTTAAGAAAGATCAATTTACTTTGTTCATTGTAAATTCGCGCCGTCTCGACGCGTATTAAACGACTGTTAAGCCCACTATGTGAGTTGAATATTTGTTAGAATTGTTCGGCCAGTCACTTGTGCCATTTATTATGTATGAGAAATCCACGAGTACTTAATCCGTAACAATATTTATGTATCTTAGTTAACTTTGATCTTTTCCTAAGAAAAGATGGATGAATTTAATCAAGGAGAGTATTAACAAGAAAGGAGTGACAATGGCTATGGTTGACGACAAGACGAAAATGGAGAGAACATACGTTGCCGCCTTCACATAAAAAGAGGGATAAAGTAAATCGAAGAATACAATCGAATTAAGGAAATTCGATCTTTAGTCGGTCATTAGCCCAACCCATTAATGATGATATGGTCTCTATATTACATAGAGACCATATTAAACTAAGCTTTACGAAACCCGGCTTTACTCACGTTTTATTTCATCGGATTTGCCGACTAGTTTGGTCTGATGCGAAGACCACCATCTGGGTGAGTGTTAGGGTTGAGTCCTTTGAGTGAATCGTAACCGTGCGTCGTGTCGCTACCCCTAACACTCGTCCCAAAGATTTACGACTTTGAAATAAAGTTTTAAACTTTTAGTATCTTAAGAAAAATAACCCCTTTCTGCAACTAGCCAGCAATGAATAATTTCTAGACGTTCCAATCCCACGGAGCTCATATTACCTCAGAGATAAACTATCTTATTGATAGCAGCATATCGCGATGGAGTGTCCGATCCATCTATGAGCTACAAAACAGATTTCTTAGGGCCTATCTATTAAGACGATAGACTGAGATTATAAGTATAGTTGATTTAAAAAAGAAATATATGAAATATAATTAAGTAGGTTGATATTCAAATTATTACATTGCTCATGTAAGGTTTTACTGTCGACCTCATAAGCTGTTGCTCACAAAAGGATTCATTAACGAAAATAAAGTTTCTATGTACCTAAATATGCTTTATAAATTAAAGGGTAAAGCTAGTTAATTAATATATTAATAATTTAATAATGGGTAAGAGGACTGATTCAGATGTGTTATTTAGCTATAACTTATAAGATGCGTTACAAAGGTGTAATTTTAAGATGTAGTAAGCTGTGTAGATAATGTATGGTGATAGTAAATTATTAGAATGGTGTGGAGGTGACGGCTAGTATAAAATACTCAATGATGAAAAGATATAAGTTTTTATGGAGGACATTATCAAACAATTATTAAATTATCTTCTATAGACTCTTTTCAGAAACTGAATACGAGTAGGCGTGGCGTAAAACGGAACAAACATTGTAATTTTTGTATGATTAGTACGTTTGTCTGATTAACCTCTCCGAAGTGTACATAGCGGTAAAACTCAAAAATCTGTTTTACTTGAATGCAGAAAATAGTGAAAATAAAAAATTTAATACAAGGCATTTCAGACTTTATTTCATCGTAGTTTTAAGAAACTTTTAAAAGTCGGCTATCCGTCTCTTAAGCTCGCCATAAGTTAAATCCTTTCTTGTGATTTTAGTCAAAATCATGTCGAACGGGTGTCCTGACACCCGTTCGACCAGGCCCCGTACATACTACGGCTATTCTCTTATTGACTGAACAGCCTAGTTATGTTTTTTTTTTTTTATCATTGAGTCTTATGAAGCGGACGTAATAGCTAAGTGCATGGCCTGGAGGCAGTGGCGTATCTGGCATGGGTAAAGGGGGCCCTCGCGCATTCGTACTTTTTATGAAGCCTCCGATGTGCAAAAAAGAGAGGCGCTCTCTTGCCTCTCTATTTGCACATATGCACATGTATTTTGCCTACGCCCAATTTAGATCTTGCTACGCCTCTGCCTGGAGGTGCGATTGCGTTTATACGGTTGTCAAAGTCAAAGTCAAGTCAAAGTCAAAGATTTTTATTCAAAATTGGATAATTGTATCTCTTTTTGAACGTCATATTTTTTACTTTCTTATTATTTTTAATATGCAAAATCGAAAAACTACTAGCGTTTCGTAATGACCACTGGTGAGAAGAATACGCCGAAAGAAACTCAATCCAGACTTGGTCCCTACGTGCCTGAAGGGCTTGTTGTTGTTAGGTTAAGTATTGTTAATAAGTCTGTACGTCGCATCACATGCAATAATAGCGCTCTCTAGTGGTGGGGAAAATTGTACTAATTGATTGTTTCAACTAATAATAGGTAGGTATGTTTTAATAGGCCTTTTTAAGGTGGGATCTAAACGAAGAGGGTAGCGACGCGGGGGGCACTCTAACCGTGGAAAAATTTTAAGTCTGAAGCCAGTTTTCACGCGTTACTGTTCGGTTTGTATTTGTTTATAAGGTCTAAAATTCTTTCACAGTATGATCACCGCGTCGCTGGATTAAGGCTTATACTTTAGACAACACTTGTTACGGTAAACTTTGCAGTCGGTAGCAGCGTCAAATGTCGCACATTTCGTATAAAATACCAGTTCACGACGCGTCATTTGTCGCTGTCAATAGTGTCAATTCATACTAAATGTACGACCCCTAACGCTGTCATGGTGCTTTTACTTTTTTTGAAGTCACTTTAAAAAAATAAGAGCTTTCTTTGTAATAAACGTCAGTTAGCGAGTCAATAGCGGTCCTATAACTACACATTTGTAATTTACAGTCGGCACATGCTTGAAGGAGCGCCTATTTAAGAGTCCCACGTAAAGCCGCAATCCCATACAAACGTAGTTTCGTTTTAGTTTTACAACAGTTAAGCCAATCTCAACCAAATTTCGTTCATACGACCGGAGTACAAGTTTTCGATACGAAACTTCAAATCGCTGTAATTTTGTATAGGTATTGTTTTTAAAATTGAAATCCGATTATAAACATCAATATGCCTTATCCGGTCGTATGAACGAAATTTGGTTGAGATTGGCTTAACTGTTGTAAAACTAAAACGAAACTACGTTTGTATGGGATTGTGGCTTTACGTGGGACTCTTAATAAAACAAATATTACATGTCCCTTTATAAGTACCAATGTATTTGCCTGTCAATAAAATAAACCGAAACTAATGCAAAATAATGATAAGTACTCGAAGTACCAGCAGTAAACTACTGCTTAAAGTTTTTGACTTTTTTTATTTGATTTGTTTTAATAGTAAAAGCTCCGTGGTGCAGCGGTCAACACGCCTGCCTGCGACACGGATGGTCCCGGGTTCGAACCCTGGTCAGGTCCAGATGGAAAATGATCTTTTTCAGATTTCAGATTGACCTGGGTCTTGGATGTTTATCTATATAAGTATCTATTATAAAATATAGTATCGTTGAGTAAGTATCCCATAACACAAGTCTCGAACTTACTTTGGGGCTAGCTCAATATGTGTGATTTATTTATTTTTATTTATTTATAATAAAATTATGGGCATGGAATAGCTAGTTGAGTATTAAACAAACCTATAAAACATCGACATTGACGCGCCAACTGGCGCTTACTATAATAATTATCTTAAGGTAAATTATGTTAAAGGTGCCAGTTTATAAACATGTTAAATAAAATCTTATTAAAAAATAATATCGTTTTATTGACAAAATACAAAATACCTACCACTAACTCGTACATAATTAGACATATCAAAAGAAGATATCAAATACAAAATACTCTTCCGTCCTTATTAATGAGGATAGAATTTTTATTGTATAAAATAATACTTAATTACAATATTAATTAAAAATATATATGAAAAATTTAGTTCAAAATTCCTTTCTGATTTTGGCAATTGTATAATTAATAATAAGATATCTTTAATTCCTCAAGTTGACATTTCTAAATTCGTTTGTATGCTATTTTAAGTAGTGTATCCCGTGCTCGGCGCTTATATCTTTCCTTTTGTTCTCGGCCTGTTTACAAATACTCCACATCGGCCACGATGCCATGCTGCAAGGAAAAATAAATAGGTGAGTTTGTACTGGGAGATAATACTGCAATGTTCTCCCGCCAGAGTGCACTAGTACAGACAGTAAACAAAGCTGTCAAACCTTGTACTGTCTGTGCATTGACATGTATGTCGAAGTAGCAATAAATTCCTTTTATTTTATATTCAAATACGCAGCCCAGGTGTATTTTCATATTATAATACTCATATGAGTTATTTTAAAATCAAATTGTAATCATTTTGATGAAAACAAAATCAAAATGAATGTATAATAATTTTACAATTTTTTTGTGATTTTGATTGTGATAAGTACATACTTGTCAATGTCAAAATACATACTTCAAAATTACATTTATAACAGAATGACGAGCTCCGTGGCGCAGCGGTCATCACGCCTGCCTGCGACACGGATGGTCCCGGGTTCGATCCCCGGTCAGGTCAAGATGGAAAACGATCTTTTTCAGATTGACCTGGGTCTTGGATGTTTATCTATATATGTATTTGTTATAAAATATAGTATCGTTGAGTTAGTATCCCATAACACAAGTCTTTCATTAGAACTTACTTTGGGGCTAGCTCAATCTGTGTGATTTGTCCGTATATATTTATATTTATTTATTTAATACGGTTTTATCACGTTTTCGTTTACATGAACACTGATAAGTGTTTAAAACGTAAGGTGTATAAAATTGTTGTCACCCGTGGCTCCGTTTGTGTTTTTTCAGTACCCTAACCTATGTGTATGTATAATTTCATGATAATCGGTTCAGTAGATACAGCGTAAAAGCGTAAACAAACAAACTCACTTCCGTATTTATTATATTAGTTTGTAATAATTTTTTTTTTAGTTTTAGTTTGGATTAGGTTGTAATAAAACCGTGTTAAAAGGAATTTATTTTACATTAAAACCGCAAATCGTCGAGGCAAGACCTGTATAAAACCTATAACGACTGATACTAACCTGTAGATAGATATGCGCCAGTTGTTTCCCCGAAGCCTCCACCAGCGCCACCCTAGGGGCCCGGCCCTTGAACAGCACGGGCACCGGGGCCCCCCCCGCCGGCGCGGCGCCAGCCAGCCGCGCCACGTGGTCGCGCAGCTCGTCGCGCGACGCGAAGGTGCGCAGCCCGTACGCCAGGCGGCCCGCCGACACCTCCAGCGCCTGCCAGGGGGCCGACGTCTCGAAGTAGCCGCCCTCGCCCTGTTCGGGAGAAGTTATTTGTCTCGTCTGGCTCTTGGATATGGTCGGTAGAAATAATTGGGTATATGTAAGTAACCGGATCCTTGCAGCTAGAAAGTCGTTTTTGGTTTGACTCGATAAAGACGAGAAATTTCACGTGTTTGAATAATATTTACAGGATTAGACAGAAAAGCAGATCAGAACGGACACAGAATTAGATTGTATTTCTTGTGGGCACAGCGTGTTAGTTTCTTTCAATACCTCCGGTCAGAGGCAATTTTTTCTTGATAAACCTTTCCCCCGTCATATTCTACTGATTAGTCTATAGATATTCTTCGCCTTTCTTAAACTTCTTCTTCAGTCTTTAGATTTCAAATAATAAATAATTATATTATTCTCCTTATTCAAAGGTTACCTAATCAGCATACCTCAAATGTGGACACTGCATAATGATTGCCTCTCTTAGCCGTCACCACGGTGACCAGAGCCCCGTCCTGGTTCACGACGGGGGTTCCGGCAATGTAATGGTTGGCAGACTCGAAGCTGGGCGCACACCGCCACTGCGCCATGCGGCCGTCGCCAGAGATGATGAGCAGCCTCTTACTGCGGTTGATGAACACCTGGAAGATTCCATGATTGTCGTTAGAGCAAGATGAAAATATAGAATAGAACAGTTAATCAGTTGTGGAATTTTATAGGCGATTGTACACACCCCCCACACACCTCGTTGGTCATGCTTGACGGAACTTTGGCAGGTAGGTCGTTTCATTCGCAAGCGGTGCGTGCTACAGCAGTAGCGATTAGATTTTCTCTGTGTATATTATCGTAGATAAAAGTGGCAAAGTCATTTTGCTACATATGGCAGTACACACGTCGCATTTACTTTGGGATGAAGGTAGAATTCTTGTGTTAGTTTTAATGTAACTGTTTCAAATGAAGCAGAGGGCCATAAAAAAACGTATCATCGTCCATACCTTTTCGGCTGTGTTATCGTCCAGCCTAACGTAGGCCAGCTCACCGAGCGGCGCCAACTTCTCCTCCGTGAACACGTCGCAGTAGTGATGGGTAGTGTTTGCGCGCTCGGCTACCTGAAAGAAAAATGACACTTTTTAACACTTTAATTGTTCATACATCAGAATTTGATTTGGCTACAAACTCAGGGGTACGCGTGTCGAGCCTGGTGGGGTTCTAACCCAAGTCTTTCGCTTATGAGTTGCGTCTAGACAGGAAAACTGAAGCTGGTAATATTGCTGATGATGCCGCGCTCGTACTCATCCAAATCTCTGGAGGTCCCCAAAACTGGCGAAATTCTTCCCCTATTTGGCTGCTTCTAGAGTACTGGTTAGACTATTAAAGGAAAACAGGTAGCAGGTATAAAGCTCCTATCCGACAACTCCCATTCCTTCTAAATGCCTGTTTTCAGGCGTGCAACATTGTAGAGGCTTCACATTTTCAAAACCGACGTATTTCTGTCCATCTGTGTACCTCTACGATGTAGAAAAACTGATAAGACCCCTCTCCGACTAGACTCTTATACGTATTAAGAACACAGGCGGCAGGCATAGATTCTGGCTTTTTTCCCATCTTAAGAAACTAAATACCTCATCATTATCTTCATCTCAGCCGCTATCTGCCGCTTCATTCCAGCCAACTGCTGGAAAGAGCTCCTCAAGTATTGTTAATAGCACCGGTTGGAAGCGATCTAAGTTCAGCGCCATCCCGCTAAGTTTATCAAGTCATCCCTCACCTAAATGGGTAAGTGGCCGACGCTGCGATTGCCAGTATATAATCGCCATTAGAGAACCTTTCTGCCCCATCGGTCATCGGTTATACGCTAAAACCTACTTCGAAGCAAAGTTCCTCACCTCTTCGGGCGTGCAGCAGTGGATAGGCTTCACGTCCCTAAAGCTGACAAACTTCTTCCCCTCTCCCTCGTGGAGCACCGTCAACACACACATGCGGCAGGCATAGCAAATAGCAACTTTAGCTTGTTTTAGACAGCCCTCTTAAGAAAGTACAGATACCTCATCATTATCTTCAGCTTAGCCGCAGGGTCGTGCTGCAGATGGTTCCCCAAGGACTATTAATACTAACGGTTGGATATGACCTGAGTTCATTGCAGCTAACTGCTGTAGAGAGCTCCTCAAGGATTGTTAATAGCACCGGTTGTAAGCGACCTAAGTTCAGCGCCAGCCCGCAACGTTTATAAAGTCATCCACACACCTAATGGGCACGTAACCGACGCTGCGCTTGCCAGTGTGTACGCCATTCAAGAACCTTTTTCCCCCATCAGCCATCGGGTCTGCGCTAAAACCTCCTTCGAAGCAAAGTTCCTTACCTCCTCAGGCGTGCAGCAGTGAATGAATAGGCTTCACGTCCCCAAAGCTGGCTAACTTTTTCCCGTCTTTCTCGTGGAGCTCCGCCGGGATGGAGAAGGACTCCACCGGATTCTTGTACTGCTTTTAGCGCCTCAGCTAGACTATATTAGCAACATCCACATGTGGCAGGCATAGCAACGGTAGCTTGTTTTCCCCCTCCAAAGTAACTACATATACCTGATTATCTCCATCTCAGCCGCAAGAGGTCCACTACTGGAGATGGCTGTCCAAGGATTGTTAATACCACCGGTTCGAAGCAGTTTAAGTTCAGTGCGATCCCGTGACCTTTGTCATCTACCCAACTAATTTGTAGGTGTCCGACGCTGCGCTTACCGGTATCTAATTGCTATTAGAGAACCTTTCTCCCCCATCAGCCATCGGTTCTGCGCTAAAACCTCCTTCGAAGCAAAGTTACTCACCTCTTCAGGCGTGCAGCAGTGGATAGGCTTGACATCCCCAAAGCTGGCGAACTTCTTCCCGTCCCTCTCGTGGAGCTGCGCCGGGATGGAGAAGGACTCAACCAGCCCCTTGTACTGCGTGTTGAGGACGGTGCGGGACATGTTGCTGGCCTGCGGAAGACACGAGTAAGTCTAAATAATAATAATTTAATAATCTTTCAATAGCCGTGTGGTTCCCAGTAGAATAGAGAGAGAGAGAGTACAATAGGACCACTTCAAGACTTCCCGTTGAAAGAGTACATACAATAGGAGTCCTATTCTTTTTTCGTTTCTCTCAACGGGAAGGTGTCCTATTATAGGACAACTCCAAGTCTTCCCGTTGAGAGAACCATAGGACCACTCCACGTCTTACCGTCGATGTCGTAGGAGGCGACTTGGGAAACACAAGCTAAACAAAGCTTATAAACATCAAAGAGACCTCTCCCGTCTGGCCAGCGTGGAGAGTATGGGCCAAATTCTCTGATTACTCTGGTAGTACAGAGAAGGTCGTGCTCCTGCAGGCTAACAAAGACTAGATAATGATGATGAAGCATGAAAAACGCGAGTGGTACCTACTTATTCGCACTCGACCCTTCGTGCCGCCGTACTTAACACTACAGTTTCCCGCGATTTCGTCCGCTTGGATTTCGGTTTTATCACACAGTCTTTTTTCGAATTTAAAAGTAGCCTATGTCCTTTCTCAGGCTGTAGACTATCTGCCAAATCATTAAAATCGATTCAGTAGTTTTGGCGTGAAAGGGGACAGACAGATAGACACAGTTACTTTCGTATTTATAATATAAATAAATACAGTTACTTTCGTATTTATAATATAAATAAATACAGTTACTTTCGTATTTATAATATAAATAAATATATGAGTTGAATATTTTAAAACGATATTTGAAGTAGGTATTTTGAAGCACATAAGTTTAAAAAACCTCCTCTATCTAAACTCCTTTGATTTTTTGTCCGCGTCCCAAATAGGCTTTTACTATCAGCTCGAGGTGAGAGAGATAGACAGACAAGTGATTGAATATTCATTTATTTAATCAATTAAAACAGACAACATAAATAAAGATGTGGAGCAAAAAGTTGTAATCAGAACGAAAGTTAAAATATTTACACCTACGTAGACTACCTAATAATTTATACTTAGTTTTATTCAGATAATAATAAGTATTATTAGTATGTTCAAGGTGATAAGTTGACGCAAGGTTGCAGGTTCGATTCTGCCGAAACAGAGAGGATGCAGCCTAGCCTTCTCGGAATCTAAATCCCCTAAATTAAACACATGTCTTTGACACCGTGACCCAGGTCTTTGACCTTAAAACAAAACAATAGGACCTTGATTGACAAAAGTCCGAATGAACACAAAAAGTTCTCGTAACACAAGTAAGTACTTGAGTTGTAATAAATACTCAAGACCTTATTTGTAAATAGAAATTACGTAAGTTCTCACCTTTTGGAGCTATTTCACTAGGTACACTAATGTTAATCCGCCGGCAATATTGATAAACAAAACACAATCACATGCGCGAGATAACCGATATTTTTAGGTTGGTAGCGCCGCGTTTAAAGTTGGCACAACACTCCGGTTTCGAAAAAATGTGTTACCCAAGTTATTTTTATTTATTATTATTAAATCAGTTTACATAGTCTTTACAGTTTTCACCAATGCGACGATGCAAGTTTACCTATAACTACTTATATATAACTAATACATTTCAATGCAATATGTGCAAAGACATGGCTATATCTAAGTATGCTGAAAGGTCTCTTTGTACTCAGTTGAGTCACAGTACAGAAAATAGGTTAATAATCAAGCAGACCTATATATTTTCTAGTAGGTATATTGGTCATTTTAGATTTCACCATTTGGCGAAATAAAACAAAAATCTTACTTCTTACTACCTTATCTTATCTTAGGTTTAGTTTGTTTCACTATGTCTTCTCCTGGAGAAAAAACTAGTTACTGAACCGACTTCGATGATACTTTGCATTAAGAACATAGGCTATAAAACATGTAATGTCGCGGATAGAAGCTAGAATTATTTAACTTTAACTGAGTCCGTCAATCGTCAGTCCGGTGCCAAAAACTATATGCATTTAGAAAAATTAATAATTTTCCAAAACCGAAAACCTATGAAAATTTTGTTAGTACTTATCTAGTAACCGGACGACCTAACGAAGAACATAAGATCGAAGGAATGCGGTGGAAGCGATCCGCTTCCACTTCCAACCGGTCGTTTTCGAAATCCTTGGGGGAGGCCTATGTCCAGCAGTGGACTTCTTGCGACTGAGACGATGATGATAAAGAAGTACTAATTTATAATCCGTCTAGCGCTCAACAGATTTGGAAATCGGAGAGCTGTAAGGAGTGCCACTCCTCAGAAGTGCGTGACGCTTACTGATAACGTTATCAGTGGAACGTCTTCACCAAAGTGACGCGTAACGAGTCATAAATAGAGGACGTGCTGTAAAATCAAGTCCATGGATTTCGTTGTCTTCTTACGTCAATGGCCAGGTGTATCTATTGAACCGTAAAAGGTAGTAAATGAAAGATTTCAGAATGTGTATTCTATTGCCGCTATAACAACAAACAGTAAAAACTAGTAAAAAATAGGGGTTAGCCCCATACAAGACACATGTTATTTGAGCGTCTTTTGTAGTTAAATATTTACAAGTCGCACTTAGTCGGTTTTCTATTGCAAGTATTGCAACCAAGCTTGCCTATTTAACCTGGCTTTTGCTTTGGAAGTGTCTATCTCTTAAACAACAAATGGTTGTAGGAATCTCAATGTCACATTTAGAGGCGTATATATGGACACCTCGCACCTATAGGCTTGATGTTTTTTTTTTAATCTAGGTTCAGCTGCATTAATGGGGAACCCCCTTATTCTTTTTTTTTCTACTACTCTAGGTAGTAGTAAATAGCAATTCATATATATGTAGTTACTTAAGTTACGTAACACATGTACTATACAGTTACACCTGACTTCACCTGAGTAAGTGAGAACTGGATAAGTGAGAGTAATAGCCAGGCAGGACCAGGACCCGTCATTTTAAAACCTCTGTAAGAGAAAGTCGTTTTTCCTTCATGGACCTCCGTAAGTGAGACTGCCACTAATCTATACTTCTATAAGCGACAGTCAAGCTTTATTTATTTATATTATTTAGGAGGAACTATACCCATACAACCAAATCCGGTCGCGGTGTCTAAAATTTCAGACACAAAGTAATCGACTGGTCGCAATGTGGTAATTGTTACTACACTTTGTGTCTACGTAAGGTTTAGCCTCAAAATGTCGTAACAGAGTATACACTTTGCGACTAAAATGTGACAGACTAATTTTGGTAACAGTGTTTCTTAAATATGTCCACATTGTTACTACGTTAAAAAATCAAGAACAAAACTATCTAAAAGTGTCTACACTGTGTGTACATTTTTGTTTCTAGAATGTTACTAAACTTTGTGTGTAAATAGTTACTAGTAAATGTGCACTTAGTGTAGAAACAAAGTGAAAACTAGTACACAGTTCTAGAACATTCGATGCCTATTAAAAAGTTAAGTGTTTCTCAAACTTTTCATCTGATCTTAATTGAGTGCTAGTACACACTAATTTGGAAGAAAAGTATACACTACAATTTTCTTGAAGAAAAACTGCTGCCTTCGCTTTACAGTGAAAGATAAATGGTTTCTGGCTGTTGATAATTGTGTTATGGAAATAAAATACGGAGAAATTATTAAAGGATATATGGTAGTAGCAGGAAAGAAAATTAAAAAGACTTGATTTCTTTGAATTACCTATCAAGTCACGATATCTCAATATACATGCTACATTATAAAACTATGAGCAAGAAGAACTGCAACGATACGAACTAAATCAAATGGTATGTAAGCTAATTTCAAAGGGATAAGAATATTAAATTATTTCTACCTATACTTGCAACACTACAGTCGTTTTAAAATTATCAGCACTGCTTTTATAATTATTACTCAACCTGAAAATTAAAACTTTATTTCATGTGGTATTATTTATTTTTAATTATAATCATTAATTAGTTAATAATTACAATCAGTCGGTTAATCACAGATATAGTTATGCATAATTGCACATACATTGGGAATGTAATTCTAAGCCTACTTGATGACCCATTAATGAATATTATTTATTAAAATTCTGGACGTCTTCTGCGGTTTCCTCACTGCAGGAGATTATTTTTTCTGACGCTGCAGAACCATCAGCGTCAGCGTTAGCGTTAGAAATATTTATGTCCTGCTTTGATGATGAAACTTTGGACCTGAAAATAAATACCTATATTAAACCTTTTTCTATTTATTTATTTTACTGACACCACTGAGATAATTTACTTAACCTTTTTTTTACACCCTAAGCGAAGGAAAATACTAATATGTACTAGTCCTGCCGTAGATATACCTATGTATGTATTGTATACCTACTAGGTAGGTACCTAAAACGCGGAGTGAAACATTATGCCTCAAAATGATATTGTTTGGTGACGTTTCTACAAAACCTAGGTATGTATGTACCTAACCTTAATAATAAAGTCAATATTTTTAGAGATATCGATGTGGGTATGCGTTAAACAGAGGATAATGATACCTTCTGAGTCCTATATCAACCCATCATGTCCCACTACCAGGCACGGTACTGTGAACTTATGCTGTTCAGTTTAACTTATTTTCTAATATTGTGTCCAATAAGGAATTTATCAGTCTATCTACGCTCGTGGTCCCTCATTTGTGGAATCTGCATTACGACAGTACATTGATACCTATATAGTTGATAAATGTTTGGAACCACTAGCATCGGATTTTTCCGTCGGCCATAGTAGATTTTGTTTCTGAATCAAGCAATAAGTACACTTTGTGTCGACTTTGTTACCAAACTTTGTTACCATACTTTGTCACCTTACTAAATCAATTAAGTTGAAATTAAAACAAATATAAATACATACTTTTGCAATAATTATTGTATTCTAAAATAAAAACAAGATCTAAATGATTTAAATTTTGTAATTATCAACAATGACACTCAAGAAATATTAATTTTTCTTATCACAAATTTAACAAAATAGTAAATGTTTTACCTTACTTCTTTATAAATCGCCGGCGCCTTTATAATTTGGAATTATCTTCCAAATTCCCTCGACAAACTAACTTGCGCACTACGTAAAAAACAAATATAACGTTAAAACTTACCTTATCATACAATTGTTAAATAAAATGTATAACTTTTGTAATGGCTGATTACACTGACAAGTAAACTTAAACGTATAAAATGGATGTCAAATTTAGGTAGCATTAAACGTTCAATCGTTCAATCATTCGATTATCGTTCATTCATAAAGGTCACAATCTGGAAACAAAGTTACTACAATGTTACGAAACATCTTTTCTAAAATGTAACCACTTTTATGTTTCTTAACTTCCCCACTTTTTGTCGAGGTGTCGACACAAAGTAGACACAGCTACTATGTTTGTTACCGGTGTCGAAATATTGTTTCTAAACAGTGTGTACACTGCGACCGAAATGGTTGTATGGGTAGCTACAATAATTTTAAATTTTCGAGTACATTTTATAAGTTGGTTGCCTATAACTTTCTAGTTTGTACTTAGTACTCAGCTTTGATAGTTTTCCTTTCATCCTATGCTTTTATTTTCCTTTCAACTTCAGTATATATACTACTGCTGTATTTTTTTTCACGTATCCATATATAACCGTTTAGCAGATAGAGGGGGAGACCTCTAACAAAAATTTGCCCTTTGAATCAAATATTTCGCCACTTTTTTGGCCTGGTTAATATACATACCCGTACCAAATTACAGCTTTCTAGTACTTATAGTCTCTGAGTAAAACCGCGGACAGACAGACATACAGACAGACAGACATGGCGAAACTATAAGGGTTCCTAGTTTACTACGGAACCCTTATAGCCAGAATAATACTAGGTAGGTGTGCAAACCCTTGCTTCAACTTTGCTCTAGATAGTAGTACATAGCAATTCATTATTGTTACCTATGATATGTAATCATGTTTATTATTGCATGTGTTAGTAATATCAATAGGTACTAACAGAGGAGTAGCCTTCAGGAAAGTAGGCGAGCGCCGCGTCTACTTATCAAAAGGACAGACTCCTCGCTAAAACTAGTTAATACGTATAGTTACAGTCAAGAGCACACTTCTGTTCTTGGTTGCTTAAGCACTGATCAGTGCTCTATGGAAATCGCCTAATAGCCAGGCGAGCGAATTTTCAAAGTTTTCTTAAAAATATTATGTCATTAGGTATAAAATTTCGAATTTTACGCAAGATCAAATTTTCGCTATTTTTCCGCAAGTCAAGAGTTAAGACAATGTGATAAGGTCTAGATTGGAATACAATTATTATTGTAAAAATATAATGCTCGTCACTGTACTATGATTTTCTTATGGTGTATTAAACTTTGATATAGTGAATTCATGTATTTTTTTTATTTTCTCTTTTCTTTTATTCAAATAAAATTATTTTAATACGGTTTTTATCGCGATTATTACATTTTTTTTAAAAGATTTTTTTAATTGTTTCATTTTTTATTATATTTCTTAAAAGAATGCCTAAAAAGTGTAATTTTTATTATTTACAGTTTGAACGAGATGTTTTTTTATTACACAATAATTTCGGGTGTCGTTGGAATTCTTCGCCCCGAGTTTTTCTGGCTATAGGTAATTTTAGGCAGGGCACTTGTTTTTTTTTATCATTTTGAAAAAGTGCTTTTTGTAGTTTTTATACATGCAATGTCATGGCTAAAATCGAATAACTAGGTATTATTTTCTTAAAATTTCTCTATAACATGTGTGCACCTTTTTTTGTTGCAAAAAAAGATAATAAATCCAGTGAACAAAAGAATTCGTATTTGTCAAACCTTTTTAAAGCATGAGTAAAAAGTATCTACGTATTACTCAGTCCTTGAAGAAATTATGAAGCATCGGCCTAAGCACGTTACTAAACCACCACATGGGCAAGTAGGAATTCTAGTACCTAAGTACCTACTCATTGAGATTGTAGATTGCTTTATCTAAGTTAACAAACAAATCTGACACGCATTTCTGTTACTGGTTTAGAATTAGGTCTAGAAACTAGAGCATGACCTAATTCTAGATGGAAAAACAACTAGGTGATATAAGCACTCACCACTACTTCAGGTTGCTCTATGTTATTCATTTCTCCCACCATCACTGAAGATATTGATCACTAAAGATTTATAAAAAATCTTCACCAAGGGTGATGCCACGTGAATACTTTGTATGGAAATGATCTCGGCCCAGCTTCGCAGCATTTTATGTATTGCTTAACAAAAGCGCGTCGTTGCCAGAAAACACCCTCGGGTAAGTAAATAATGGCAACATTGTGTGAAGGGTAGTCCTTTATCATAGACAATCATAGATTTTGTCTTTTGTTTAAGTAGTACCAAGTGGAAGACCCCTACGTTTACTGTTACGTCAATGATAGAATGTGATTAATTATCGTAGTGATTCACGAATTCTCGAATCGGATATAGTCTGCCCTGTGGAGGAACAAACCTCGAATGGAGGGAGCATTGGACATTGGCCAGTTACTTACTCATCCGTTCAAAATAAACAATATTTTTATGTATAGATAATAACATAGAAGTTAAAGCTTGCCACAAAATATATCATGCCCCAATGCATTATGAGGTTATTTTTTTATTTTAATCCAAACTATAGTACTTTATTTAAATTAATACCTACCTATGTTTCTTCCATGGTAACTATAGATACTTTTAGGTCAATTGGTAGGTATAGGTAGTTCAACTTGACAACGCAATAAATGTATGGCAGGACCACGGAGTAGACACTTATTTATTTTTATTTAATTTAAATTACGCTAGGATAAAATGCGCAGTTGATAGAATAGTAATCGTAACCATTGTACATAATCAGGCAGGCCGTGTCTCTCGACCTGGAGCACAAGGGGTAGATAGCACCCGGGTGCAAGAACGATTGGGCGTACCTACGTAACCTTAGTCGTACCGAACTTAAATCGATTAATCGTCGATATGAGGCTATGGGTTATACTAAATCGAAAAATTATGTAATAGGTCTTACCAATTCAGCAGCCATGCTTGAACCCCAAAACGCAGCGAACACAAAAACAGTCAAGTAAACGTATTTCGCCATGGCGAGACACCGACTATGACCATGGGCACCACACCATGACATATATAGACGGTGATGTGATGATGTCACCATTAAGGTAATTCCTAATATGGGAAGCAGGATAAGGGGATTTTCAGATTTTTTTATCGAATCCTAATCTACGGACGATCTATGGTTTGTACGTAGTATTTTTTTTCTACCGTTCACAATCAAATTACTTAAATCAATATTGACTAAGCTACCCTCTCAAAGTAAACCTCGAAAGTCGATACTGGAAAACGAAATAGGATATATTACGAGGATTCACTCTAAATAAACTGACAAATTTTATTTTAACCTCACACGCGGCACACCCAACGGTCCACCGAACTTGTGTCGTGTCGTAAGTCTAATGGACCGCAGACAAATGCCGGTAAAATTAGTTCTACAGTGTTTGCCTTTAGTGGGCACCTAGACCCTTTGCTAGAAGTTTTTGTTTATGTCATAGGGCCGCAGACGAGCAAGAGGGTCACCTGATGGTAAGTGATCACCGCTGCCCATGGACAACTGTTACTCCAGGGGTGTTACAAGGGCGTTGCCTGCCTTTATTTTTCTAATGTTTCGACATTTTCATGCAAAAGTATTCAGCCGCCCGAGATATTAGTCTGTGGAAGTAAAAAAAAAAATCTTTCCAGCATTGGTACCATAAGAAAAGTTGTTCATATTGACGGTCTGAGTCACTCCCTTAAGGGAATGTCGAGAGTCAAAATACACGCTGTATACTGTACTAAGTATTGTACTAATTTTCACCTTAGGTTTGACTATCAAGAACTAAAGTCTAAAGCAGAGGATATAGAGAAGTTTGGCGTATACTCCATCGACAAGAGCTACAAAGCTCATAAATAAGAAGAAAGATGACATATATGTACATTGTGTACACATATTAGATGCTCATGACGTGACTGTGGACCTCCCAAACTTCGAAGCATCACAGCTGAATAAACGTGGTTTAAAAGACCTGGGTTCTGTCTACTTCGCAAGGTAAAAAGACGTTGCAGTATGTAATATAGAGTTAGCTACAAGCCACAGACAGGCTCCAGGGGCTTACAGCTTCTTAAAACACCATACTCGTGTTATTCAGACTCTTCATCGCGATTTCCTGATTAAGATGCAACCAGGAAGTCACGACAAAAGTTCAATCTAGCTAGATCTAGATACCAACGATCACCGAGTTGCGTACCGAATTGTTATCAATAAAAGGTAACAATTCGGTATGTAGGTCACACGAGGCCGCGAACGTCAACACACGTCGCGGAGCGCAGAATACATCGGTATGCAGCTTTGAGTCAGCAAAATTGGACACAACGCCATCAGCTGTCGTCACAAGCGATACACCGCGCCCCGCCGCCCGCTCTTCCCCCCGCAATGAGCTGACATCACTGCCGAGCACGTCAACCCCGACACGTGCCTACGCAGCCGTAGCCGCCGTCCCTGTTGCTGCGCCAGCGCAGCGACCTGCCTTGAAGGGGAATAAACAGGCAAGCTCTCGCAAGCCTGTGACGTCGGGTCAACATAAAGATCAGTGCGATAAGGAGGGCTTCACTTTAGCTAAGCGGAGGAAAACGAAGCCTGCCAGCCGTAACCATCTTGGCACCGCACCGACTGGACCCAATCAGTTGCGTTCAGAGGTCAAGTGTACGCAACTGTATGTGTCCCGACTGCACTGGAATACGACGGTTCAAGACGTCGTAACCTACGTGCTGAAGAAATCCAAATTGACATTGAGGGTCGAACGGTTGGCATCTCGCCATAGAGTAAACTTTAGTTCCTTTGTGGTAGGAGTGCCGACCCAACATCTCGAGACCTTCATGAAGGAGGACTTCTGGCCGCAGGGAGTCGTGTACCGGAAATTCCGAGGACGGTTACCTGCTGAAGCCCCGCGCCTCACGTCGCCGACACAACGTGTGACCTAGTTTTAAGTTATATTGTATTATATGTATGTTAGTCTAAGGTATATATGATATGGGCCTCTGATATTGTACGTAATTGTAGGTACAATATTATTGCCTGAAATAAAGAATTATTATTATTATTTTTCAAACATTTTTCTTCTCGAATTTAACATTCGGTAACATTTTGAAACTTACGGGTCTATGACCAAGTAAGCCTCGTTACTTGTCTCAGTCTGGATGGGAGTATTATTATTATAAAATTATTAAATGCCCGTTTGGGGACTTCCATCAAAATATTTATATACCTAGGTCTGCCCTCTTCTGTTACCCAACTCATTTATTGCTTGTATGTACTTAGTATGGTTCATGTGGTACCTCAGGGGGAGCATAGTGAAAAACAACAGGTTTTATATATAAATATATACGGACAAATCACACAGATTGAGCTAGCCCCAAAGAAAGTTCGAGACTGGTGTTATGGGATACTAATTCAACGATACTATATTTTATAATAGATACTTAATTAGATAAACATCCAAGACCCAGGTCAATCTGAAAAAGATCATTTTCCACCTTGACCTGACTGGGGATCGAACCCGGGACCATCCGTGTCGCAGGCAGGCGTGTTGATTGTTTTCATATCTACCATACAAAAGGAGTCGGGGACAGCTCTGTAGTTCAGGGCAGAGAAGGTAGCTAGGCACTTACCTACCTTATCCAGGCATATACATTCCTAACCGCACATTAGCGGAACGAATGGCATCTTCGAGTGTCGGAAGCCATAAGGTCCGGTCTAATTTGGGTGACTGCACCATCTCGCAGTAAGAAATGCAAGTGCTTCACAGACATATACATAAGTACATATCAACGCAGTTGTGTGTCATCAACACGTGCCGCGTAGTCTCCTGCGCATTTAAACATTACCTACATGACGAGGCCTCCACCTTGGTAGGTATTGCCTATTTTTTCATATAGGTACTCAAGCAGACTTTCCGACAAGTACCTACTTAAGTATTTACTTCTTGTCAGAATCATTTCTTAATCTATGCAGCAGATACTATAAGGCCTTGTCTTGCCCGCCTATATTTACTAACTCGGATGACAGGTGTCGATGCCTATCAATCTGTACCGAGTTAGTAAATAGGCAGGCTGGGCTCAGTCCGCTCAGTAAGTAGTAGACGAGCTCCGTGGCGCAGCGGTCAACACGCCGGTCTGCGACACGGATGGACCCGGGTTCGATCCCCGGTCAGGTCAAGATGGAAAATTATCTTCTTCAGATATTGACCTGGGTCTTGGATGTTAATCTATATATGTATATGTAATAAAATATAGTATCGTTGAGTTAGTATCCCATAACACAAGCCTCGAACTTACTTCGGGGCTTAGTAGCTTAGCTTAATCTGTGTGATTTGTCCGTATAGATATATATATATATATATATTTATTTATTATTATTTAGTTGACAAGCCAGCCTGCTACTACAAGGGGCACCGGGTTCGATTCCTAGCGTGGGCAAATACTTGCGGCTCAATTTCATAAATATTTGTCCGCGTTTCCAGAGTTAACCGAGTAGGGTGGGCGTCAAGCAGGCAGCACGCAAAAAAAAAAATTCAAATACTATATTAAGTATACATATTATCACGTCTTTATCCCTGGCGGGTAGACAGAGCCCCAAGTCATAAAACCCAAAGGCCACGTTTAGCGTGTTAGTTGGGGTTAAGTTTTAAAGCGGAATTAAATATTATATGTATATTACGTGGATAAGCGATGCGGCTAGCCACCCAACACTATTATTATAATCAAACATTATTATTATAGTGATGGGTGGCCTTGTCGCCTATTCACGTGATTCCTTAGATTTTCAGCCAATCCCTTGACCGCTTTATATTCTTTGTTTTTCCTTTTCTCCCAAACATGGTAGAGAAATCACATTGCAGCATAAATTCTGTCTTAGTAGCGGTCTGCGGGCTCCGACGCGCCAACAAGTGATGCAGCGAACAAATGCTCAGATTCTCAGATTCTCAGATGATGATGTAAATTGAAATCGCAAGAATATATTATCTCGTTTTGCAAAATATTCTGGGCATAGAAACGGAAAACGGAGTTCGGTGTCCAGCCGCAAGAAGTACACTGCTGGACATGGTCCTCCCACGAGGATTCCCATCATTGGGACGTTTTGCCATACTTACTACGCTTTGCAGACGGGTTGGTTAGTGCAGTTTGATTGGCTTATATCGGTTCCATCGCTGCTGCCCATCGAAACCGTTTTTTGAGCGACGAAAGGGTAGGAGTTTGTTAGACTGGGGAAACGTGATAAAAGTATTTGGGATGCTACTTGCTCGGATAGATTGGGGATGAGAAAGTAACGGCTCGGGAGGCCGGGCGCGCGTACTCGATGCCATACTTGCAACCACCGGACAGGCAGTTGGGGATGATACCCCTGACGTAAAAACCAGTACCTACTAGGCAACCTTAAGCAAAGACGACTTCGCTGGTTGGGTCACGTACACAGAATGAATCCAGAAAGACTACCGCGTCAAATCATGCTAGGACAAATAGCGCACGCCGAAAGACCTGTTGCACATCCCAAGTTTAGATTTAAAGATTCCTGTAAACGTGACATGGAGAGTTTTGGCATTTCAACACATAACTGGGAGAATCATGCCGAAAAGAGACTAGAATGGCGTCATACTCTCAAAACGGGGATGTTAAGGCACGACGAAGTCTGGTTGGACAAGCTAGGCTTATTCAGTCATAACCATAACCCAGGGGGTAATCTGTGCCATAACCGAAGATGTGGCATCCCCACCCAATGAAATTACACAACACAGCCGACACAGTAAAAAATGTAGTGACTAGGACAGGTGGCAAAACCATCGCCTCATTATTAGCATTTTTCTTTGTCATCATTAGCATCATAAGATTAACGTCCATTTCCTAACATTAACAAATGGAAGTTATGTAAATCAATTTAATCAAACTGATGTTCTGATTGCTCAATGTTTATTTGTATAACCATTTCAAGCTAATATGTACTTAAGTGGGCGGCCATAAGGATTACATTACAACAGTAATGATTGTGAGGGGGATTCCCGGAGAATTGCCAAAACCGGAACTGATTTATAGGGCCGATGCGTGACGCAGGTTTAGTAGATGTGGAAATTGATATAGCAAGGGTATTTAGGTACTTACCACACCATAAAGACCCGCTTCTATCTCACGAAGCAATTGATAATCAAGTTCCGAAATAAACATTATCAATATCTACATACAATAATCGTAAGTTTAGTATAACTAAACTGAATAAAGATATATTTAGTGACTTTATTGCTGGTGGGTGATGGGTGATAGGTGGGTATTAAATCCCAAAGAATGATTTTTTCATGCTAGTAAAATTATCAAATTGTCATATACTATAATTTCTATAGATGATTTTATCCATTCACAAATCAATGCTATTTTGATATATTCTGAATAAATCTAAAAATTAATATTTAATAAGAAATAATTATTTCAGATTGAATTAAATTATTATAAATATATATTTGTCAAATCCTAAATTCCATTACCATACACGTAGGTAGCTATATAATTGTTATTTTTTATTTTGGCAACATTGTTGTACCTACTTGTCTATTCTTGATCTAAGCATAATTTATTTGATATTATACTACGTCTTTATTATATATTTTAACTTTGATGAAACAAGTAAAAAAGTGTATTGTTTCTGTATGAACAATTTTGTTAGACATCGAAATTAACAGCAAACATCCCATTTCAACTGTGGTGGAGTACAAAATCTTACCTTACTGGCTGTAATGGAGGACATGTCAAGGAGACAGGAGAATAAAAAACAGTGTGTAACAATAAAAATGTATTACAAATAATAGGCAAGTGGATGGCACAAATAATTTAACAAAAGTAAGTACTAAACGTCAAAAATAAATGCGAAAACAAATATAGTCTATAAACCACAAAAGTCGGGGCTTCGGTATACAACGCAGTTTACTTTGTTTTTAGATAGGTAGAAAGATAAACATTTATTTCACAAAAGTGCACAAATTACAACATAAGACAACATTGTCTTTGCGAATATTATAAAGAGGAACATCCGTTTGTTTGCTATATAGGCTCCGAAACTATCAGAACCTATTTTCAAAATTCTTTCACCTTCAAATAGCTAATTCATGTGCGGATGCCATAGGCTATAACTTACGCGGTGGCGGAAACATTGCTAGTTACTTAAATATATAATACATAAAAAACCTGAAACTGCTAAAGTTCTAGCTATTTTACGTACAAAATGATTCTCTTTGTTGTATCTATCTATGATTGTGTGTTTGCATGCAAAGCACCGGACATTGCAGTCATCCATTGCAGCATCATGGATCTAAGAATAATCAGGATATGCCCTTGGAAAATGTAACAGTGACGCACATAAAAATCCCTACACTCGTGTCGCGACACTAGCGCACGCACACATCGGCACAAAAATCCCTACACTTTTCCCCGGTCGAAATGTCAAATTTCCCAAATGTCAAATACATGCTGCACACATGTGACTTGATGTGACGTAAGTTATGCTTCACTTTTGATGTGTCTAATGCCGGGTCCATATTATTCCTAGGTCCATGTGCAGCATTTATTTAGTGCGAAACTATGTAGGCACTAAAAACAAAGTTTATATAACTTTTAAGCAAATAATTATATGTTTGCGTATTTTGTACTTATTCATAAGTCCTTATATAGGAAGTAACAAAAAGTAATTACCTGTATCTCTAAACTAAGTATACTTGATAGATAATAAATTAAAATATAAACTATATAAAGTCAATAATAAAAATAAATAAAGTAAATAATATTATTTTAAACAAAGCTTATTAACATCAAAGAGACCTATCCAACCCGTCTGGCCAGCGTGGAGAGTGTAGGCCAAATCCTCTGACTACTCAGGCTAGTATATAGCTCTGGTAGTACAGAGAGGGAGTCGTGCTCCTGCAGTGGAGACTAGATAGACCTGATGATGATGATGAATATTATTTTGCATAAATAACTATAAAGTGAAGACAATTTTACTCTTCTTTTTGTAAGTACTAACATATCAAGCGCATTACATATACAGGGTTCTCTATTAAACACCAGTAACATCGCAGGAGTAGATAGCTAACATTATAAACAACAAGGTTTGTTCTACGACTTTTGATAATGGGAATATGCATGAAAAAAATATCTGTTATTTTACCAGTTTATCCAAAAATATTCAATAGTAAAGTACTAAAAGTGAATACAGAATAAAATTTGGTTGAAAACGAACGAGATAAAATGATTTTACGAAACTATATCTATCACACTCGCGAAAACACTATTATATATGGCAAATGTATGCATGACATAGACTATGACGTCACGGGTCCATGTCGGCCTTCTCTTTCTTATTTAAACTTTAAAGTTTCAAATCTTTAAAAGTTCTTTCATATTTTTTTACTTTGGTTATTAGGGATTATACTAAAAAAAATTACGTGCATATTCTCTATTTATTGGATTTTTCATCTCCTAATCCTAACTAATATTATAAATGCGAAAGTGAGTTTGTTTGTTATGCGCCAGTATCACGTCGTCCTATAGCACGAATGAAACATAGACGCAAGAATGTCACGACGGGATAACAAACTCTTGAAAATAATTTTTATTTAATGTATTGAGTTATATCAAAACTTGTAGTACACACGTTGTTAGCTGTCTACTCCTGTGAGGTTAATGGTTTTTTTTAATGGCATAGGACGGCAAACAAGCTAGTGATCGTCTTACATTTCTTATTTAACCCCTTGAAGGGATGTATTTTCAAAATCCTTGTTGACCGAGCGAGTGATTCGAGCGAGGTCTTCAAGTCCAGTTGGGCCGAAAACATATTGTTTGTATGGATGTAAGTGTGTATGTATGTACTTTTATTCCGCGATAACTCTAGAATCGGTGCTCCAAATACGATGAAATTTAATACATTTTAGGTACGACTAGTACAATTTTCATGGTCAATGGGCATCAATATTGGTGTGGTAGGTAGTTATAGTAATTACAGTCTTTGGAATAATTATTTACACATTCTTATAAAGTTATGACCCATCCGTTTTTAAAATCCTGATTTAAAAATAAACGGCTTTGTATTCTCTAGCCTGTATGTACTTCACTTATACTTAGTATACGAACACAAGTACAAACTTCTTTTCCTAAGTAGCGTATCCTGTAATAATGATGTATAAAGTTTACTGCATTCCGATGCGAAAGTTGTGTGTTTGGATGTTTGTTCCTCAATTACGCCCAAACGGCTCGAGCAAATCAGGTGAAATTTTGCACACAGATATTTTAATACCCATATTAATACATAGGCTGCTTTTTATCCCGAAAAAGCTTACCGTTCCCGAGAAATCGACACTAATGCAAGCCGCAGGCGAAAGCTAGTCACCTATAGCTCTTGTGGACGAGGATGGCGTCCATGTCGGTGCCGGCGGCGGCGTGCGCGGCCAGCAGGCGGCGCGCGGGCGCGGCGCACGCGTGCGCAGGCGCGGGCGCGGGCGGGGCGGGCGCCAGCGCGGGGTCGCGGTACAGGACCAGCGCCCCGCGCGCGCCCACACACACCACGTAGTGCCCGCGGTAGCCGCCGCCGAACCAGCGCCTAGCAGAAAATAATTCCCGAACTTGGAAATTAAATAAATAATAAATAAAACGGATACTGACAGTGTCCGTTCAATTTCCAAAGCTTGTAAGATGGTAGACCGATACGGTTCTGTGCAAAGCTTGAAAGAGGGTAGACCGATACGGTTTTCCTCGACATCTCAACATCAATGCAATCCTCAGTCAGTATGTTAAAAATGGCAGCTGCAATGTTGTTAATAAAGCCGTAATGAAAATAGTGATTGTGACTGCCAAAGCTTAAAATAATTTGGAATCAATATCTTTATTGAGATGGATATACACAAATGTCGCATTCAAACACAGATCTTAGACCATAAACAGTCTTTTGACATAAACATTTATTTATAGTACCTAATTAGTCAAAATGTATACGATGCCAAAATTAATATTAAAATGTATGGTTACTAAAATTGATGATGACAAACTCACGAAGATTTTCGAAATCGATTATACCAAAAGACAAGTTTAAGCAGCTCCTTAAGTTCACTTCACTTTTGGCATTCCTCAAGGATCAATATTAGGACCACTTTTATTCTTATATTTTTTCAGAATCAGCTTTATCTCTCGCTCATCTGAGCGTGTTCCCGGATGCATCCTCACCTGGAATGCTTCAGAGTCCGCGGGGTCCACTTTTCAGAACAGCCTCAAAACCATGGTAAAATGGAATATTTTACCAGGCGAATAAAAAAGGAGAATATTTGGAATATTTTACCGGGCAAATAAAAAATACTTAGCGACTGATGATGATATACTCTATTAATATTTTGAGCTAATCGAATTTGGATTGGCGAAAAATTAACTAAACTAGTGACGAACGTTGATCTACAAAAAAACCAAACGAGCTTCTAAGTGAGCTGCGAATAATTCAAATCGAATATTAAAAATATTAGGCGTGCGAAAGAATTACTGAGTGAGCGACTAGAAATTCATACTGGGCGACTTCAATATTAAACTTTTTCACGATTTCAATGACGATTTTTTCATCCGAGGTTTAACACAACGAACTTCTACTAAAAAGTTGACTTTTAGCGCCGTTTTGTAAGCTGCTTTATTAATGATTATTGGTTTATGAAATTCTTTTTGGGGTCTTTTGTTTTCTATTATGATATGATGTTTTAATGAAAACTGCAGATTGATGCGTGCGCGCGAATTCTTCTATTCTAATAAGTCTACACACCAAAAGCCGCTGGCCCGCCCGCGTCGTCTAGGTTAGTGCCTATGGGGCACTAACCCGAAGCACTAACTATGAAGCAATCCTGCTGGGCCCCCAGCAGGATTGCTTCACAGTGAGGCTTTGACATGGTGACAGCTTTAAAAGCATTTTTAGGCGGTAGATTTTGCAGTTCTTATAAAATACTAGACAAATGTCAACTACCTGTCGTGACAGTCTACCTGCGACCACGAACACCGTAAAGTGCTCGAAACGTTAGGTGTATAATATTTAAATGTGTAACAATCGCGAAAACATAAGAAAACAGCTTAAATAACATTTTTTTTGCAATAATGATGCTTAGTTACTATTTGACTGCCTCTGTAGACCAGTGGGCAAGGCGTTTGCCTATGACCAGGAGGTAGATAGATAGATAAAAACTTTATTTGCATCAACTAGGACACATACACACCTTATATTAGCACATTACATAACTAAGACCTACCTATTCATAAATACACTGAAATACGAAAAGATTAGACAAATACAAAAAACGTGTCGCAGTGATACAAACAGGCAACAACTCAGTGATACATTTGCTCCAAGAGCAAAACACTGATTTTCAGTCATTACCGGACAAGTGAGAGATCGTGAGTCCGTCAATACGAATGAAGACATCAAGGAACAAAAACAAAAAGTTTAAGAGTTGAAAAATATGTTATTAATAAAAATGAATAAAGAAAGAAAAACCACCATTCATTAAACGAACCACAAGCACGAGTACAGGTAAAATGATGATTACAGCCTCCTTATAATGCAGTAGCCCGTTACCTAGGCGACAATTTTCTGTTTCTGCAATAGTAATTCTTTGAAATGTCTTTTGAACGAGGTCGTGAGTTCAAATCCCACTGGCAAGCATACTCTGTGAAAACTTGTTTCCAGTCTAATTGGGATATTTCAGGCTTTATTGAATCACCTGATTATCCGAAAAGATATATGATTCCGTGCTACGGTAGGCACGTTAAGCTGTGGGTTCCAAACGCCAGCCAGCGTTTGTTTAAACCTGTCCTAGGATTAGGTTTGTTCTACCCTTTGGGTTGCGGAGGTCAGACGCAGTCGCTCACTCTGTGTAAAGATCAGTAACCTCGTCAAATCACTGAGGATAGGTAAGCGGACCCCGGGGTCTGAAGCGTTACCGCTGAGAATGCAACCGGGAATACGCTCGGGCGATGATGATAGCTTAGTTACTACTTGCCTGTAATAGTTATTTTATAACCAAATTTTCAAAATTAGAGTCTAGGTACTGTGCTCCAGATAGTATTTTCCCATAAGGTTTTCCTATGTGAAATATTTAATTTTATAAAAAGTGCAGCTCACTATAAATAAACGATTTGCCAAATATTTAATAAAATGCAGGACTTAAGGTTGTCAATCAAACAATTATTCGGTCGCTGAAATATTATAGTGCGGCTCGTTTTTAAGCAACTCAAATAATCTTTGTAAGTTGCTGTTTTGTGGATTTTTCGCCGCTCGCAGCTAGTCGCTCACTTATAATTTTTGTAACCCAAATTAATAAATAAAATAAATAAATAATAAATTAATATTTTTTGATATTTTAAATTTGAATTTACAGTCACTCGTTTAAATATTACCCAAATCTAAATACGAATATATATTTTTTTCATATTATCGGTGTGCCTTTTGGCATAGGCCTCCTCCAACCGCCTCCATTGTGCTCTGACCAGTGCTATCCTGGTCCAGTTTGGTCCCAAGGTTAGGCGTTATTCTTCCTTCCGTAGCTGTGGGACGTTCCTGTTTCCTGATGCAATCCCTTTGTTTTCCTGAGATCGCAGCAAGTGACCTGTCCAGCCCTATTTTAGATGATCAATGCGAGAATATATCAGCAACTTTAGTCTTTTTCTTATTTCTGTATTCCTGATTTGGTCGGCCAGTTTTATACCCAGCAAGCTACTCTTCATTAATCTCTGGCATTTTGCCAGTTTTTTTCGATGTTTTCTTCCAGCCAGGGAAGCCAAGTCTCACAGCCATATCACGGCCAAGGAAGGATATATGAAATGTAAATAAAAGTGAAGACTAAAAAGACCTGCTGATGATGATGATGAAATGAAACTAAATCTACTCTAAACATAAAATCTAAACCTAGGTAATAAACTAACCTGAACTCGAACCGCATCTTGTTGTGCTTGCAGAGGTCGCAGAGCAGCAGGCCGGCGTCGACCAGCAGGATGGCGGGTCCCCGCTGCAAGTGCCGCAGCAGGCCGGCCGCCGTCACGCCGCGCTCCACTATCTTGATGCCGTTGGCGGGCGCTTGCACGAAACGCCTTTGGACACGTTCTCGGTCCTATACGTCGTTACAACTATTAATATCCTCCTTCCACGCTGGTCTGAGAGAAAAGACAAAACGTAGAATGTACCAGCTGCTTCTCCTCCCACGCAGAACGTAATAGCCGATCGAGAGAATGGGCGTGAGAAATCATATCAATAGGCGATGCGGCTAGCAACCCATCACTATTTTGATTCCATTCTCCACCTGCAAACCTACCAACATGCTAAACGCGGCCTTTCGGTTTTATAAACCTGGGCTCTGTCTACCCCGCAAGGGAAAAAGACGTGATTGTATGTACGTATGTAACTATTGATATAAATGTGAATCTAATCCTACCTGTGGCGAATTCATTTTCATCACATATTTTCAATTTTAATAAATGTGTATAATTGCAAAAGTAGGAAACCATCAACTGCCCTCTCTTTTTGAGGAAATACTTGGGCTTTTGTGACGGAGCTAACAATACCCTAGATGTTGAAATCCATCCACGTTAACCTTCTTGGCATTCAGGCAAATAATAATCTTTTTACTTGTATATTTCTGTACAGCTCACGCCAAACTTTCTTATGGCCATAAAACATCGCGCGATTCTTAGCAGTACACAACATTAAATAGTCGCGGGACGCGCGCGGTAAGAAGGGGAGAAGGGGGCGTGGTGTGCACACACAGTGCACATGCAGAAGCTATATCCGACAAGCCATAAGAGTTGGCGCGCGAGACCTGTACGACACTTGATTTAGGAATCAATGTCAAGTAATCAGCGACAGATGCTGGAAAGTGGGGATTAATATTTTAACAACTTGTTTGCTTCTGATAAAACTTGAAAAGAGATAGCAATAGAAAGATCAAATTGGAAACAGATAGGGCAGGTATGGGCCTTGAATGGTAAAAGTAAATGGGTATGTAAAAGATACATTTCTGAAGTTAAAAATTTTGAGCAAAATGGAACATTTGAAACTTACAATCTGGATGATCTTGCTGTAGTAGTTCTGTTTGCTGTGGTCCTCGTTCACGCCCATCATTGTGGTGTACATGGTATGCGGGATTCCAAATCTGAAAAAAAAGACATTTTAGGATCATCATCATCATCAGGTCTTTCTAGTCTCCACTGCAGGAGCACGACCCTCTCTGTACTACCAGAGCCATATATTAGCTTGAATAGTCAGAGGATTTGGCCTACACTCTCCACGCCGGCCAGACGGGTTGGAGAGGTCTCTTTGATGTTTATAAGCTTTGTTTAGCTTGTTTATCCTTAGTCGCACTTTAACATTTTAGGATAAGCTGCAAAAATACATTTTTATATTGATACCAGCTAGCTAACTTTTGACAACTATAGTGTACATCATTTAGATGGTCACTTCAAAATCCATTATGGATTGTATATGTCTGGCTTTAGTGAATTGTAGAGGCAAGAATCTTATTTCAAAGGACTCATAAATAATAAACTACAAAGTCTTAACCTTATATGCAAAGTTGCCAGCCTATGCGTCTTCAACAGGATATTCTTTAGAGTATGCTCAAGAGTTGTATAAGCTCAAACTGCCTCCTTTTTTTTCGTCGGACGTTTAGGTGTACTAACACTTAGAGGATGTCAATGAGGAGGCTAATATATAATAGTGTGCCTATAAAGTCACCAAATTCTGGTCTAAATTATATGTATATGATTAAGATCTGAATTATATATTTTAAATCTTTTTATCGCCTTTTTTACTTAAAAAGAAGTATTATTTTGATAATAATCCTGAAACCTGGCCATTTGCAGCTGCAATGATTCTAGGTTCAGGGTGTAGGTAACCCATCTGGTAATAATATTAACCATAAAAGATGAATATTACCTCATCAACAAATAACACAGGTCTATCGTCCAAGTAGATTGCTGGAAGCCCTCCTCTCTGCAAATCTCGGTGAAGTTATTCAGCAGCTGCCTCCTGTGCTCTGGCTCCAGCAGCATCAGCACACACGTGACTCCGCAGTCCCAGTGGAATCGCTGCTGGTAGTGCGGGACATTGTGCAGGATCAGCGGAGGGTTCTCACTCTCTGGAATACATGATACAGAATAAGACCTTTGTAGACAGAATATGACAGCTAGACAAAAGACCATGTTTAGCAGACACGCAGGCTAAAAGATGAAAAGGAAAACAGTAATGGGTTTAGTTCTATAATGACCTAGATGTGAGCATAGCCTTTCTATGGGCCCATGTAATATTTAACTTGTTGCCTGAAATAAATGATTTGATTGATTGGTTGAAAGCCACTGGTGAAAACAAAACAGTAATAGGCCGGTAAACAGGAAAAGGGTTTATATCAAATCTAATTTGGGTAGGTTTAGGTTAACTGTACTTTTAGAAACTTTCTCAACCAAATTCAAGAAACCAACAAAATTAAGGGCGTGAAACAAAAGCAGATATAAGAATTATTGTACAAGCAAAAAGCATTTTTATGAATAAAAATAGTTAAACTTACCTTTTTTCGACATGGTTCTTCTACTACATGATCTAATGGGAGGAAACGATAAGATTATGCAGCTTGATCTGAATCTGGATTCTATCTTTTCCAAGAACTTAATTTGACTCATAAAGTCTGATAAATTATCGTAAAATTCCTAAAATTCCAACCGCTACCCAACATTTCTGTTTACTTTCCTAAAAGCGTTTTGTTAGCTGTCAATTGAAATCAAACGAAGATGAAATCAAAAAAATATTAATGCATTTTATTATAATATAACTTCTTATTTCACAATTTGTAAAAAAATGGAAAACCTAGGAAAAGTAAAATATATTTTAGTGAAACTAGTAAAAGTAAAAAAATAAAATAAAACGGTAACAAAACGAAGTGACCTTTATTTTGACAACTTCAAACAGCTGATTAAATGTCATTCCATCCATCAAAGTACTGAAAATAAGAATAACCTAAAATAATATTTATTTTTATCGATATCTCCCAAGATTTAACTATGTCGTTGAGGCGGGGGTTCTTAAAATTACTGGATACAAGAAGACCTGTGTACCAGGCGTGTAGAATACGCGCGCTTAGCACGGAAACGGCGCAGAAGGAACAGAATGACGAGTCCAGGAAACAAACCCATTTCGGCTTCCAAACTGTTGATGAGCAGGAGAAATCGAAGAAAGGTGGGTTCACGTTATTATAATATATTTTCGCAATGATCTATCTAAGTGGCGTAGAAGTCTTGTGTGTGGCCAGAGATAAACAGTTAGGTGAAAGCTTACCTTCATATTCGTCCACCATAACATTACACTCAGCGGCCCTCGTCTATTTATTACAGTTCTATTAAATCCTACCCTACTAGCTATGAGACATCCCAAACGTCACAGATATTTCTCAGAAACTCCTAGTCTATTGTGTAATTAGTATTTTAGCATTGAGGATTATTCATTTATTTTCAGTCCATGAAGTATTTGAAACAGTAGCTGAGAAGTACGACTTGATGAACGATGCCATGTCATTTGGCATCCATCGCATCTGGAAGGACATCTTCATGCAGCGGCTGGCTCCGACACATGGCACCAAACTGCTGGACATGGCTGGGGGCACAGGTATGATATCTTTACCATTGTATGAGTACTTACTTCATAGTATGAAAACTTGTTTAAACTATCACAATCAGTGCAAGCAATCGTCGTATTACTGACTGGCTAACTGTGTAGTAGATGCTTGGAAGAAACCCGCAGAGAAGTGATTGCCCCCTCTATAAATGCTTTCAAATACAGACTAGATAAACATTTAATACATGCATTAATATATTTGAATAATAATATTAGTGGAGCAATATTTTAGTTATTACATAAACAAACCAAAGGTGCCATTCATAGTCATGTCAGTGTGTAATTGAAGAAGATTTTCTTCTTCTTCTTTAAGTGCCACTCCATTACTGGAGGTTGGCCGTCAGCTTTTTTTTAAGGAAAAACAAGTCCAATACAGCTTGAATTTTGGTTTTTACAGGTGACATAACCTTCCGGTACATTAACTACCTCCGCAACCTCCGTCCGCCACCAGACGGCCGCCGCAGCGCCGTCACCGTCTGTGACATCAACCAGGCCATGCTGGATGTCGGCAAACAACGCGCCGCCAAGTAAGTGGATATTGCAAGGTCATGTGACGTCACAATCCTCTACAGACTGCTACGAGACGGGCGCTGCAGTGACGTCACTGTGTGACATCAACCAGGCTATGCTGGTTTAGTTTGCTGGTAAAGAAAAAACACAGAATATACCAGCTGCTTTTTTTCCCGCGCAGACCGTAAAAGCCGGTCAAGGAATTGGCGAAAATTTGAGGAATCACATCAATAAGCAATGCGACTAGCAACCCCAGAGTGACACCCCTAGTGTTGCAGGTGTTCATAGACCACGGTTACCGCTTTCCATCAGGTGGGCCGTATGCCTGTTTGCCAACTTAATTGTATAAAAAAACCTCGTCACTTTATTGATTCTGCTTTCCACCTATACGCCCACTACGATGCTAAATGTGATCTGATAACCCTGCGCCCTGTCTACCCCGCAAGGGAAAAAGACGTGATAGTCATAATATATTTTTGGAAGCCAACTTGAATGTGTTACAGGCAAGGGTACACGTCAGAGAGCGGCGTGGATATAGAGTGGGTGTGCGGGGACGCCGAACAGCTGGCGCTACCCAGTGACTCCTACACCGCCTACACCATAGCCTTCGGCATCCGGAACTGCACGCACGTCGACAAGGTATCATCATCATCATCAGGTCTTTATTAGTCTCCACTGCAGGAGCACGACCCTCTCTGTATTACCAGAGCCATATATTAGCCAGAGCAGTCAGAGGATTTGACCTACACTCTCCACGCTGCGTTGGCCAGACGAGTTCGAGAGATTAATATTTAAAAGCTTTGCTTAGCTTGTGTTCCTTAAGTCGTCTTTTAGGACATCCACGGGAAAACTTGGAGTAGCCTATTCTACTCTGATAGGAACCCCACGGCATCATTACAACGTTTACCACATAGTATATTACAAGCATTTATTTAATGCTCTCTTTGGCGTTAAATGAAGCACTTATCTTTTGAGCTGAAATTTTGTGTGCTACAAGCATATCCGACTTACGAAGTCTGACACTTACGAAGTTCGACTTAAGAAGAATGGTACCAGAGACCTGATTAAGTCGGAAGTTGGCTAGATAGCAGTAAGTCCACTGTTATTTAACTAGACTATTTAAAATGTTTTGAAGCGCATTTATCTTTATAACATTACGAAGAAGTAAGATTTTAGTATGTACACTTTATAGGAAGCAAACCTATCTGCACTGTGCCGGAAGAAGTCGCGGGAAAATCGCTAGTGTAAAAGCAAAATTGGTCATCTAAAATTATTTGAACTCGAAAAGTTAACGTTTCTTGTAACGCCCTCAGCGTATAGTTGCCACGCGCAAGTTTCTACTTGAGATATATTTGAGCATTGTCCCTCGCTCGGCAGGTGCTGGAGGAGGCGTACCGCGTGCTGGCGCCGGGCGGCCGCTTCCTGTGTCTGGAGTTCAGCCAGATCCCCAACGACACGCTGCAGTGGTGTGTATCTCTTGTTGTGTGTGTCAATTTTAGAATTAAATATTTGACGAGCTCCGTGGCGCAGCGGTCAAACCGCCGGCCTGTGGCACGGATGGTTCCGGGTTCGATCCCCGGTCAGGAAAAGTTGAAAAATGATCTTTTTCAAATTGAGTATAGGTATGTATTTGTTATAAAAATATAGTATCGTTGAGTTAGTATCCCATAACACAAGTCTTACTTAAGAACTAACTTTGGGGCTAGCTCAATCTGTGTGATTTGTCCGTATATATTTATTTTTTAAACATACCGGAATATTTATAATTAAATTCTAATGTTGAAACCGTGAAAGTAAGGCTACATTGTATGCCAATTTCCTGTGATATAAGTACTAAGCGCTTAATACTAAATGAATGAATTTCGCCCTTGCACTAATCAAAGTTTACCACAAAATATATTCTTTTATTAAATCAAAAAATAAGATATAAGAAAAAATCCACGTGGACAGGATTCGAGGACTAAGATGCAGGTTGTAATTCAGCCCAAAAGGAAACTTTTTTATTATTTTTTTTATTTTACGGACAAATCACACTTTACCATCTTATTTTTTTAATTTAATAAGAATGTTAACATAATATCATTGTAAATGCATATTCATATTCTGATAGGTACACAATTGGCTATTCTATTTCTAGCCTATACTGTCCCACTGCAGGGCAAAGGCCTCCCTTTCGTCATTATTTGCTACTTGACTAAAAAAAATTTTGTGTCGCTATGTAAAGACCTGCCAAAATTAACACAATAGTGACCGAAATACATTTCTAAACAAAAAACTCTTTCAGATATAGAAGTTTTAAAGACATTTTTATACGTGAAAACGCACTGCTGAAATGCCTACATATTTGTGACGTCACAACTTTGTATTTTGTATGGGCGGCGTGAGAACTTTGTTTGGTAGTTATACGAAATATTGCGTTTGTGGTAATGGTTTCATAATAAAAGTTGCTATAAATTTTGCGGACTACAATACAGTATAATTGTAATTTAAGATTTTCATACTTTTAAAAATGGTCCTATTCACCCAACTTTAAAGAAGCTTTAAGAACACTAAGCGAATCGATATCAAATTAAAAGTGTTCTTTGTAGTGTTTTTAGATAGAAATTAGTACCATTGGAAACAAATTTTATATAATCTTAACATTAGACAAATACTTACCGAATTATAGGTGCTACAATGTTACACAATTTAAAACGTTGTAAGAACCCCCTAAAATTTGAAATCTGTTTGTACGGGGGTCAGGTTTATCTACCCCGACTCTACATGCCAGTTTGCTATGTTAGCCTTACGGCTACATATCAACCTAAGAAATTATCTTTGTTTCTTATTTGTGTATTCCTTGTTCCAAACTCAGCTTTGGAGCCTAGGAGTAGCTTACGGTAATATGACAGACATGCTGCACAGTCTCGGATCTAGGAGGCTTCGATGGGTCGGCAAAATCCTGGCAGAGCTGTAGGTAGTTGCAAGCGCTCATAGGCTACGGTAACCGCTTTCCATCAGGTGGCCCGTAACCCGTATGCCTCTTTGCCTACATGGTTGTTATTTTCCCTGCTTACAAACACCGCGTACGCACAGCCACCGTTGCAGCGATCTAAGATTTTAAAATATGTTAGAACTCAAATTGCCTGCAAACCTGAGGAACAACGCAGTGAATACGTGATATTCTGCGCATGTAGAAAACGCGTGAACGTGCGCTCACGTATGAGGTATATCACCGTTTCACCACCTGTCCTAGAAACGCACTTTATATTACTGAATTCTAAGTGAAAACGTTGTTTTTGCAGGATCTACGATCAGTATTCGTTCCAAATGATCCCAGTGCTGGGGCAGCTCATCGCCGGGCAGTGGAAACCGTACCAGTATCTGGTGGAGAGCATCCGACAGTTTCCCAACCAGGTATGACACCTTCTCTTATTTCTGTAAGAAATACACATAGCAAGGACTCGGCGTCGCTTCCGCCCCCTATTTTGTTAAGTAGTTTGCCGCCCCCGTGACTTTTACCCTGCCCCAAGGTATTAATAAAAGTACTATCGTCTAGAAAAGCAACAGCGTCTTTCGCAATATAGCGTCTCCGGCCCAGCACTTCTCCCCCGTGCTCTGAACTTAATTTAAAAAAAAAGGTTCAATTTTTACGTATGTTTATTTTATCTTAAATACAGGGATAGCTGATTCTTTTGCTAGTCGCATGTTACGCGACGTCTCTTAAACGTATACGTTAGTAGGTACTTGAATTCATTCCGCCGTGGCGACCCTGATTGTTTACTCACACGTTGCCGTGTACGGATGTAAAATTTCGTTTATAATCGTTTTAAGCATATCACTCCGCCTGTATTGCCTGCGCAAAAACATTGTGATTTCCGCTCGGTAATATTGTTCGAGCATACGGACATACGTACCTACATACGGGTTGAATTGATAATCTCCATTTCTTTAAAGTCAGATATGTCAAGCTTTATTATTATATAGCTTTACAGATATGTAAAGCTTTTTACGTATTATTATATAGCTTATATATATTACATATATAGCTTTAGATATCTCTATGTAATACTTACGTACATACTTGTACTTACTAAATTATCCTTTCTTGGTCGTCAGGAGAAATTCAAGTCGATGATCGAAGACGCTGGGTTCCGGCAGGTGACGTACGAGAACCTCACCTTCGGCACGTGCGCCATACACTCGGGGTTCAAAATATAGGCCTTCTTGTTGAGGAATGTTATAATAATACAGGGCGTATCCTAAGTCTAGTCTAAAACAAACCATTAGAGGAGATTATAGGCCGCGCCAATCTTTATTGAGAGTCCGAACATCGCGCGAGTCTTAGCGCAGTACACAATATTAGGTGAGCGCGGGGATGCGGGGCGCATACTGTGCAGCTAATATCCGACTTGCAATAAAGTTTTGCTCAACCTGTACAAAGCTACTACTGATAGAACCAACGTTGTTATCAGATTTTGGATGTGGCAGGCTTAGCTTGTAAGTCTCCTCATGTGTGTTGCATGAAGGAGCAAATGCAGTTTGTAGATGTTGGCCAAGGATTAGAAAAAATATCAACTGGCAACACTTTACCTTTATAGAAGTTTGTGCTATGGAGTCATGAAGTGTTGCCACTATAATAGTCACTTCATTATGAAAACACGGCTTTACTCACGTTTTATTACGTCGGATTCGCCGACTAGTTTCGGTCTGTTAGGAAGACCATCATCGGGGCGAGTGTAAAAATCCGACGTAATAAAACGTGAGTAAAGCCGTGTTTTCATAATGAATTTATCTCGCGTAAGTTTTAATATTATTAATAGTCACTTGTTTAACTAGACTGAAATTATTTCAATAACTTGTTAAGAGCGTATATTAGCAGTATTTTTTCAATATGGTTTCCATACAAATGTATTTCTCTATTTTCTCGCTGAAAACTGATTCTAGAGCCACAATTCTTTTTTCATAAAATCTAGTACTAAAATAGGAATGCCCCTATTTTTCATTTTTTCCAAAAAAACTGTTTTTGTACATTTTTTTTCTTTTCAACAGGTTTTTAGAAAAAATAAAACATAGGGACATACCTATTTTAGTAATAGATTGTATGTAAAAAGAATTGTGCCTCTAGAAGCAGTTTTCAGCGAGAAAATAGAGAAATACATTTGTATGGAAAACGCACTGCTAGTATACCCTCTTAAAGTTGGTTCCTACAATTAATATTTTAGGGCGAGTTAAACGAATGCAATTTTGTGCTATTGTGCAATACGTATAAATACCTTGGATCGTTGAAAGCCACTTAAGGCCCCACACTAGGCACAGTAGCGACGCAATTTTATTCCTAATACTTTACAAATAGAAAGAAATTAAAGAAAGTAAATCATATAAGCCTTAGTAAATAACCTGAAGTATTTTTGGAATCATGTTTTAATATTATGAGAATCAGTCATTAAGAGAAATAGTGATTACCACCAAAAACGGCCGTTTTTGGCGTTAATCTTATTCTCATAATTCTCACTGTCTCTGATAATATTAAAAACATGATTCCAAAAATACTTCAGGTTATTTACTAAGGCTTATATGATTTACTTTCTTGAATTTCTTTCTATTTGTAAAGTATTAGGAATAAAATTGCGTCGCTAGTGTGCCTAGTGTGGGGCCTTAAGGGGTCATCCATATGATACTTCAACATGACAGTCCGTGTTAATAGATAGAAATAAGCTTGAAAAGGTGGTTGACATTTTGTGACGTCATATGGATGGCCTGACCCAACGCAAAATGGTTGTTTTTCTATTGTATTTATTTAATTAATTTTCAGCCTATATGTACTGTTCCACTGCAGGTATTCTTTATATCTAATGGCTGATCCAAACGGTGCAATAGTTCAATGTTTCAAATTTAATGAAAAAAAATATATGTTGACAAAATTGCACCCGGTTTAGACAGCCATAAGATAACAATATACACCATGGTCATAAAGGAGCGTGGGAAACATGTAATATAAGAAAATAAATAAAAGAACTTGTTATTATTCAGTGAATTTTATTAGTCCATCAAACTGTGTTGGTCTTTGGAATGCAAGTCCATTACCTACCTAATTACATTTCCATTAAAACTATGATATCAAATACACACGTATTTGTCATACACCAACCATACATTTGTGATTCCGTTTGAGTCTACCGTTCACGTCACATCCACAGAAACAGAACCTTTCATCCCTCCGCGGGCCTCGCGTCTCTCGAAAGCTCTTAAGCATGCTAATTATTATGACATTGAATGTTAGGTCTAATGATGAGCAAAGCTAACTCAGTCGGGTCAGCGTGACCGGGTTCAAACAGATCGGAGTTCACGACTACTGTACAGCAAATTGAACCTCGACATAACTGGTTTAAAAGGGGACTTAGCCTGTTAATATGAACAAATTTTCCATTTGGATCAATGTTGGGACCTCGAAAAAAATTTCGACATTTTCATACAAAAATGTTCAGGGCAATAAGTAAGGGAACGCCAAAAATTTTTTCGAGTTATTAACATTGATCCAATAGGAAAAGTTGTTCATATTGAGGGTCTAAGTCACCTTTTAAAGGAATATCGAGGATTAATTAACACGCTGTGTAATTTTCCTACGTTATCGTTTGGCGCCAGCGCGGACCGAGATCAGCGCAGCGGAGAGCATTTGTTTAGGACACTCGAAAATAAACTTTACAACTATTGCCATAAGCCTCCTCTGTGTTGGGCCTAATGTTGGCGATCATGTAGGGTTGATTGGTGAGGTGGTATGTTGGTGTAGGTCAATATGTTGGGTCAGATTCAGTTTGGGGTCATTTTTTGTGATTGTGTTGTCGCCAGCTTTCAAAGTGACTCGTACTAGGGCGTATTTTTACATATTCTAACACATATGCAAGTAGTAGGCTTATGTTAAGTATAAAATAAATCGAATCAACTGTATTAGTATTAAAATCTTATGAACATTTCATAATTGCGTCTGCATATTGGCCTGAACCGAAGCAAGGAAACAAGCTTCCAAGGTCTTGATGCCATTAACTGGAGGCAAAAAATTGCACATATGACAATAATGCACGCGCAGTCTCTAGGCCACGCAAGCTCACACATGGATGCACTTTATTGCAATAGTATTAAAGTTAATTATCAAGTGTCTTAAAAAATGCTCTCCGCTGTGCTACTCTCGGTCTGCGCTAACCCATGCTAAAAATGCACGTGATAGAAGAACTGAACAGAAATAAAATAGCATGCCTGTTTTATGTCAAAATAAAAGTTAAAATATAAGTTTAAACTATAATTTGTACACATACATAATTAAACAAAAAAATTTGTAGAATAAAAACCTGATAAAATACAGAAATGTCCAATAAAATACTGACTAAACAAAAATTTGATTAATAAACACACAACCCTGTGACTCGTCCTATGACAATACAGTTTCTTGATCAAGTCTTATATTCGAATACTCCAAAGCAATTTAGCTAAAATCATCCGCAAATCGCGTGTTTGATAGATAGATACAGGCACCACATAGAACTTCATAGTTAATATTTTATTTAATTTAATAGAATGTCATTGCTATATCAGCATCGTAATTTAAATTTAGTTGTAAGTAAAAGATTGACGTCATCTTGCGATAAGCGTTAAAGAAACTTATATAAACGGTGTCAAATTAACCACTAGCACTATGCCCAGGATAAGCCTGATAGAACTTCATAGTTAATTAATATGTATCAGAGCATCAGGCGTTAGTTTACTAGAATGTCATTGCTTTATCAGTATTGTAATTAAACTTAGCTGCAAGTAAAATATTGACGTCATCTTGCGATAAGCGGTCTCAGTAACCTATATAAACGGTTCGAAATTGAACAATCGCGCTATGGCCACGTTAAGCCTGTTAGAACTTCATAGTTAATATGTATCAGAGTATCCGGCGTTAGTTTATATGTCATTGCTACATCAGAATCGTAATTAAACTTAATTTTAAGTAAAAGATTGACGTCATCTTGGAATAAGCGCTCTAACTAGCACTATGGCCACGACAAGCCTGTTAGAAAGTTTATATGTCATTGCTATATCAGCATCGTAATCTTAGCTGTAAGTAAGATTGTCGTTATCTTGCAATAACCGCACTAAGAAACCTATATAACGGTTTAAAATGAACACTATGGTAAACAATATGGTCGATAAGCCTGAACCCAGGTCACGAGACGCGAGTCGCGTCGTACATTCTACGTCGCAGACATCGAGAAGCAAATAAAGTGTGAGTTAAGGATCCAAACATTAATCTGACCGAGCGTGCACTCAACATAAGTTATTTGCAAAAATTTCAAAATCATACCCAGAGATCCGTGATCCTGCGCGGAGTCCACCGCCAAAAACAAAATCCTTAATAAGATCCTCCTCCACCAAAGATCCATAGGTACGATCCGAAATGCGAGTCCATTATCCGAGGCCGTAGTGCGTCCTACTGCGATCCGATCCATCCATCCTACCACGCGATCCGTTTCCGAGCCTATTGTCTCTGACTCACACGTCCAAGCACATCCAACGAGCCCAATCCACAGTGGATGAAACAAAAGAAAACTTTTTTAATCATAAGAATTATCCAAGTCGTCAAACGTTATCATAGGGGCGCAGGTCGCTCCCGGGACGTCGCGGGCGAAACGCGAGATCATAGTAAACCTTAGAAAGTTGATACTATCAACCGATACACAGTATTACAGTCCTAGTTGACAAGGTAGGTAGAAAAGGGTAATTTCTAACATACTGTGCAACTTTTGTTAGGTGTTAATATGTTTATTATTAATATGTTTTAGAGCCATATCAATGTTACAATTTTTAAACACATTTTTTTATCGAGACCCCTTTTTGCCTACTTTTTTTTGCAAAATATGTCAACACAAATTATACTTTGTGCCAAACAGCATGGGAAAAAGGACATTGACATCTTACGTCTGTCTTCCAACATACTCTTTTATGGTTTATCTGTGCAAGTGACCAAACGTCATTTTGCGAGCGACAAAGACAGGTCAATGTTCTTATTGACGCATGCAACCTAGCACCAGCTACAAGTTACGCCTGTAGCACACAGCCGCGAATGCGGAACGGAACCGTTCCGGAACGAAACACTGGCGGAACCGCGAAACGCTGGTGTATGATTCCATTTGGGTTTCGTTCCGCTTGCGGTGTGAGACGCACTGAGCAAAATCATGCTGGATAACGTCGATAACGTTTCGCGGTTTCGCCATATTCCGTTCCGCATTCGCGGCTGTGTGTTACAGGCGTTAGGCTCGCGTTTCAGTGGAACGTAAAGGAGTGCCGGGAGCGGCCGGCGAGCTACATGGTCTTAGCCTAGGGAGTGTCGCCGCCGCCCGCGCCGCCGCCGCCAGCTGGAGAACAAGTACACTGCCTTCAGTATCATGGCGCCTCGCCGCACACATGCACCCCCCACCCCGCTTCAAATATAATCAAGGCTGATTTAAATGATCTCATTTGATAATGGATGTTTAACTTTTAAATGCAACAAAATATAGAAATTCCGAAACTAGTCGGAAGTGATAATTAAATAGTAACAAACCGTGGCTTAATTTAATTCAACATTAAATTGGTTTTACAAAAACATTATAAAGTATGTACTCATACAAGCGAAAAAAGATATGTTCGATACATCTTAATTCTCTTAAACAAGATCATTCAAAACAGCCATCAAAACCAACTTTCCACGATTTCTTTACGTGTCGTTGAAAATTTCTAAATTCATGTACCTAATGTAAACAAATTTAAAATGCATTGTACGACAAAAAGAATTCAGGGATAGTGGGCCCACTAAGTATTAAGTAATAATCAAATAATAAACATAAAAAAATTAAACGCCAATCCCATAAACAGAATATGTAGGTCCAATTTTATTGCAATCATCATGTTTGGCGTGCCGTTATCTAAAGTCCCCGTCATAAGAATCTATAAATTATGTAAACAATTGTTCAGGGGTTCGCAACATTTGAATTAAATAAAAAATAATATTTTTGTTTATTGTGTAAAAAAAATAAACCAAAGAAGTGATGGTTAGAATTATTTTTCCATAAAGAATGGAGGGTGAATGTGAGGTGAAGTAATTACTTGGCAACGTAAAAAATCTTTTGCCCTGCATTGAGACTCAATAGCTAATAAAAAAAAAAAACAATTTATAGCAAAAACTGTTACAGAAACTTTGTTATAAATCAGTAAGACTCAATAGCTAATAAAAAGAAACAACTTATAGCAAAACCTGTTACAGAAACTTTATAATATCTCAGAAATGCGCCAAATGTTCACATTCACGGAGTCGGACTCGTTCCTGTACCAAAAAACATTGAGCGACAGCGTTTTGTATCGTCAAAATATAACCCGACTAATTAGAATTTGACTTTTGTTTCGTATTACCCGTATGGTAATTTAAGTCAATTGTATTTGGTTAACTCATAATATTGTCGCTAGGTAACTCCAACTCAGTAGTAGTTTATTGATGTTCTTAATTTATAGCTTCTCGTGGCGGGGAGTTTAGCATAACACTATACAATTTTAAACAATGGTTCTAGTATCTCATCCATGGGATGGGCGTCTAATATTATTTCCTCAAGTCCATAGCAACCTCTCTGGGTGCTCCGAGGTTAGAATCCTGATCCGACGTCAGTCCTGAGTGCCAAGACTTCCGCCTCTACACTCAAGCCCTGTTTCAAAAACTGTTAGTAACATTACCTACTACTACAATATCTGTCTGAATTGGGTATAGATTGTGCTTTTTTCTTAAAATGGCAGGCAGTGGCTGTTGAAAATGTATGTGTTCGTCCGAAGGGCTGGGGTTTAGTAACAAAACGACACAACCACTGTGATGTATTTATTGGGCATGTCGTCCTAGAGATGGAATTTTTAATTATAAGACTACAAAGATATCAAGGAAATGTACCCAAGTTGGCAACTTAACAAAGCTAACCATTTGTCTTAATTTTGTTACATAACTCATTGTAAATGACAAAGTTGATGGGTACCATTTTTCCTGCCTGTGGGAGTGTTTTCGTTTGATGTCAAAGGTTATGTATAGGTACCACCTTCCTACAATATGTGGGATTGTTTTCGTTAAATGAGACGGAAATAACAGTGTATTAGATTTGATCAGAGGTAGAATTGGCCATCAGATTACCATCTTTATCTGCAATATGTACTTGGTACCCCAAGTAAATACTGTTAAATACAAAGGTGAGATGTCATAGACGACTGCTAATTATTCCGATGATCGGCCGTCGCCATTGTGATAGCCGACCAGTGGCGATTGTGTACAGGAGGCATAAGGCTCACTCGTATTAAATGCATAGGGTATAGAAGCTGTAGAAAAACCAACTACGTAGATAAAACAATTATCTGCTACTGGGTGTAAGTTTTGTATTTTTTGGAACTAACAAATATGTTAAGTAAATACAATTCCATGGTTACACTGCCATTTTAAGAAAAACAATCCTTTATCCTATTTATGACGCTGTTAAGAAATTTAATGGGTTATTGTTTTGGCTCATAAATATTCAATGTCAATGAGGCGACAAAACACAAGAGACAAAAGTACAAAATGTGATATGATTGAAGTACAATAACTAACATTGCAGGCTAGCTTGATATTGCCACTTTAAAATAAATAAAACAGTTGCATTTCATGTCAAACAATAAAAGAAAATAAAATAATAAGATTCACTAATTTTGTTCTTCTTGATTTCATCATGTATAAAATAATCACATTTATTTATTATTTTGAGGATTTTTTAGCCACTGTGAAATTATTTTCAATGTAACTTAGCATAAAATTGCAGTTTCTAAAAGATTGTTTTATCACAATGGTTTTGGCTACTTTCGTGCTATTATTGCATTTGCTGGTTAACAAGCCAGCTGTTTTCGAAGGCCGTTTGCGAGTAACGAAATGTACTCTCGTCGTGTTATTGAGCAAGAATGCATTGGACTGGCGAATTCTTTTTTTATTCAGGAATTACTTCATGTAGTGTAATATACCTGAATAAAAACATGAATAACTTTATATTCGTATATAAAATTAAGGAAAAATAAATAGTTTTTTTACATATAAACAATACTAATTGTTTTGTAGACATTTGTAAAGACTGCAATTTAATAAGGGTTTTCATAAATCCAGGTGGCGGCACTGTGTCAAGAGGCATTTTTGACAGTTGTCATAATCCACCAATCATGTCTAATCATCGATTTTATGATTGGTGGATTTTGACAGCTCGACCTTTCGACACAGTGCCGTGACCTGCAGGGCTAACATGCGCGCCACGACATATCTCTTAGACGACATGACATATCTTGTCGAATTCGACAATTATGTCGAATACCCTAACATGCGCGCCATGAAAGAGAAGTATCTCGTCGTGACTTGGCTATCACTTCTCGAAACGTCAAGTTTTATTTTAAAATTGCAACACCGATATTCAGTGTGTTTTTTACAGCGTAACCATGGTTACCAAGGCGCGGAAAATAATAATGAAAAGATTTTTTTTAAACAAGAATAAAGATAAAGATGAAACTATTGTTAAATCTTACAATTATGATATCAAATGTCGTTGTAAGATGGCGGACATGACTTTTCATGAAAATTGACATGGGTGTAGTTATATGCGTTTTTCAGGATATAGATTTCAAAAATGACGTCAGTTATAAAGCCAAGATGGCGGAAGCGATTTTTTGTGACAAATTATCATGGGTGTCATTATATAGGTTTTTTGGGGTGTAGATTTCGAAAATGACGTCAATTTTAAAATCCAAGATGGCGGACACGACTTTTTATAAAATATCGACATGGGTATCGTTATGTGGGTTTTTAGGGATGTAGATTTTGAAAATGACGTCAGTTTTGGAATCCAAAACGAAGGACGTGACTTTTTCATTAAAAATCGACATGTGTATCGTTTTATGGGGTTTTTGAAGTGAAGTTCGTTTTAGATTTCAAAACCGACGTCATTTTCGAAATCTACGCCCCGGGAAACCAACAAGATGACAACCATGACAATTTTTCATGAGAATTCGCGTCCACCATCTTGGATTTCAAAACTGACGTTATTTTCGAAATCTTCACCCTGGAAAACACAATTCCAGAAATGATGTTACTTTGGTAATCAATGTGTGTATCAATGCACCCTTTAAGCCTTTAAAAAGGTTTGAATAATATGCAAATTCAGTTCGGCCTAGGCCAAACTAGTTCATCCTGAAATAGGGTTTTGCCTGAAACATATAGATTATAGGTATCCAAAAAAAATACGAATACCTCAGTCTTTCATTTGAGCAGTTTGAACATTTTTGCAGGCACAAATTCGAGTGTTATATTTTCTCGTCGTTTGTCGTCGAAGAAAAATTCGACGACAATCTTATCGAATCCAAATGTGAAAAATCGATAAAATTTGAAGTGCATGTTAGAGACCGTCGACATAATGTCGTCAAGTCGTGGTCAAGTCTTCATTTGACAAAAGGACATGATTTAAGTGTGCTGCCATGTTACCGACTGTCGACATATAGAGATATGTCGTCACAAATCGAGAAAATGCCGCGACAAAATTTTGTCGTGGCGCGCATGTTAGCCCTGTGGTGGATAAATTAATTCTTAAAACCCTCATTAGCTAAGCCACCTTGCTAAGTTCACAGCGGCTGTAGCCTGTCTGCCTAACTACTTTTTTCATACAAGTAAATACCGTAGAAACAAGACAAGCGAGAGTAGTATGGATGTGTACGCACCAGGTCAGTAGTTGTGGTCGCGCGAGCGGCTGCGCGAGCGCGAGTAGGAGCGGCGCACGGGCGAGTAGGTCGGCGAGCCGCGCCGCCGCGGCGAGTACGAGCGCGAGCGGCGCGAGCTGCAACACCACTTGTTGGCTCACTCCGACCACAGGTTTTGTTTTTTATTTCATTATCAACAGGTCTTTTTTTGGCCTCCACTGCAGGAGCACGACCCTATCTGACTACCAAAGCCATATCTATATTAGCCAGAGCAGTCAGATGATTTAGTCTACACTCTCCACGCTGGCTAAAATCAAAGAAACCTCTCCAGCCTGTCGTCTGATGTTAAAAAGCTTTGTTCAGCTTGTTTCCTAAGTCGCCTTTTACGACATCCACGGGAAGACTTTGAGTGGTCCTATTCTACTCTGCCAGGAACCACCTTTTTATTATCTACAAAATATCCGGCGTATCTTGAGACACAAAAGTCTCCTTCAGCTTCTTCCGAAGCTATAGCTTTAGCCATTGTTTGGCATAATAAGCTTCCTTAAGGTAAGCGCAAACCGAGAGCAGAGCAGCGGAGAATATTAATAAGACACTCGAAAACAAACTTTCAAACTATTACATTAAAATACATACTTGCTTGAGCGTGGCCTCACGGCAGCATTTATGTCATGTTCAACATGGGTGCACTTTATAGCAATATTTTAAAAGTTTATTCTCGAATATCTTGAGAAAAATGCTCCCCGCTGCGCTGACTCAAATGCCAAAACAATGGCTAAAGCTTTGGAAAAAGCTGAAGGAGGCCTTTGTGTGTCACCCACCAAATATTTAAGGCATTTCACCAAGACTGGTAGAGTGGTTAGGAATGAAGCAGTAGCCAACTACTGTACCAATTTTAACCTCTTTATACACTGTACATTATGTGTACTCTACTCTTACACTTATACTCTATGTGTAAACCAGAGGCTTAAAAACGAAGTAGAACCATTTGTAAACATCAATTTAAACACAAAGGAACTAAATGCAATCCCGTTTAAAAAGTTACAACTTCCATTTACATGTTTTTTATTAATTAAACATAGCCTTATTGATCTGGGAATCCCACTCATTGCATTCTCAACTATAACACTTAAGAACCCACGAATTAATTTTCCACGAAAACAAGATAGATAATATCGAAAACAAGATACATACAACCACAACAAAGAAACAGAAAATGAATTAAGAAACCAGAAGCTAACTTTCTTATTTAAAAGGAAAAAAACAAAGTAACAATAGGATGCGTACCTGTCGCCACCACCGCCGCCGTAGTCTTCCTTTACGCGAATGTACGAGACCTCACCCTATTGACAAAATAAATACCATGATTTTTCACCATTCAAAATGAGCAAATTTTAACAACTGTTACAACAATAATAGTAGAAGTTACGTGAGATAAATTCATTATAGAAACCTATACTCGCGTTTTTCGTCGGATTTGCCGACTTGTTTTGATCTGTTACGAAAACTACCATCGGGGCGAGTGATAGGGATGCCGACACAACTGTTACGCTTCCCTCAAAGCACTGAGGGCTGCCTCGTGCGTCATTGTCCGCCTGTCGTAACAGATCGAAACAGATCGGCGAATCCGATGAAATAAAACGTGAGTTCAGTCGAATTTGATAATGAGCTATGACAAACTTAAATAGTTCTATAGCTAAAAAGAACTGACCTCATGACTCCTGAACCTCGAATCGTCCAGCTTCTTAACCGCGTACTTCATGTCCTCATGCCGCAGGAACTCGACGACGCCGGTGCCGTCCTTGAAAGTGTCGGCGAAGCAGACGTCGCCGGCCTCGCGCATGTGGTCCTTCAGGTCCTGCCAGGAGCCCGAGGGCGGCAGGCCGGAGACCAGCACGCGGTACTCGGAGCGGCGCGCGGGCGGGCCGCGGGCGGGCGCGCGCGCGCCGAAGCGCTCGGCGCCGCCGCGCCCGCGCGCGCCGCCGCCGCCGCCGCCCCGCGGGAACTCCACGCGGAGACGGTACCCGTCGTAGTCGTAGCCGTCGCGCGCGCGCACCGCGTCGTCCGCATCTCTGGAGGTCAAGTTACATTCCATTGCTTTTGATGGGTTGAAAAGAAAATATGTTTACCTAGGTTTTATGCCTAACTGAACAGATTAGTAAACATTTAACTTTTAAGATACCCTTTAAAGCAAATATTTACAATTTTATCAATATGATAGCAGTGATCACAGAAAAAGGTGGTATTAATATGAAATGGCAATATTCTAATTCTAACTTAAGTTTCTTACTGCTTCTGTGGGCTATTTTCCACACGTAGGCCGCCTATTCGAGCCCATTGTGCGTATAAACAAAAGAAACAAGGAACGTTTCTCACACATTTTATTACAATTCCTGAACTGCCTCTGTGGTCTTGTGATCAAGACATTTGCCTAATGGCCTGAAAGTTGTAGATAAAAATTTAAAAGTTGTTTCCAGTCTACTTTAGATATTGCAGTCTTGAATCACCAAAAAGACAAAAACAATGGATACCAAGCACCATATGTCTTTGTTTAATTTTAATACCTATTCTAAGATGGATTCTGATCTACTCTTTAGGTTGCGGAGATCAGACAGCAGTTGCTATGTTTAAAAACCCGTATCCTCATCAAATCACCTAAGATACATAGCAGCTTGGAACCATTACCGCTGAGAATACAGCCAGAAACATACTCTAATGATGATGAATTTAGTAAATTCCCTTTACCTACAAAATTTCACTTTGAATATTACTGCATAGGTACATATCCTCCAAATACCAATAACTCATACAAATATAACTTTTCCCCCATAACATGTCACATTACAAAAACTCATTATATTAGCCATGCAATATTGAAAGACCTTGCTTGACATCTAGTCAAACAGCTTTCCAAATTGTTGGCAATTCCATTAATGTGAAATATTCATGACTACATGGCATTTCAATGAGACATGTAGAAACAAACATATCAGTAACTTAATGCTTTTTAACCTTGCTGATAATATCTCTACCTACACGTTATATGTTCCATGCATTTATTTTAACTTATGATTACTTTTGCTGTGGAATGGAAAACTGATTAGCCTTATTGCAGCAAAATTTTCCATTATAATACTAATTATAAATACGAAAATAATTCTACATTGGGTTGACATTGTGCCTGTCTGTTTTTACTATCTCCTTTGTGTTCAACCACGGAACCGATAGATGAATTTGAGTATAGAGTAGGTTGAGGCCAGGTACAGACATATGGTACATTTCATTATTTACCAGGAGGTAAACAGTATTGTTTCTGAAGGGTCTACCATCTGGCAAGTAGACCAAGGGTAGTCTGACAAATAACTATCTAAACTGATTACTGATGACACAAAAGAGGTTTTTAGTGGGAAGTCAAGGGGTTCAGTTGTCGTTTGCCTTGTACAATTTTGCAAATTGATTTATGTGGACTTTATAATATGAAATTGGTGTAGTCTGATGTTATAAATGCTCGTGCTCGAGAACAGTTTGTGAAATAGTTAATTTGTCGCCAAAAGCTCCCACGAGGCTGAGAACATACGCCATCTTTGATGCCACATACCGTACAACACCGATACTTAGTATCTCATTATACTGGACATTGGCAGAATCACTGAAATCTCAATGGAAGCCATAATTAAAAAGAAGAAAGAAAAGACGACACAAAACTTTTACAGGTCTCTACAGTTTAACAAATGTGTACTGCAAGAGACAGAATGCCAGGCATAAGCTAGTTTGTAATATGCCAGTGCCATTGCGATAAAACTGACATATTTCACACTTATCATTATTTGTGTAGCTGGTTATCAGACCCATCCAATTTGCCTTGTGTTCTGTTGATAAACATTTAAATTACATTCAGTTTATGAATACATTTAAATATTTAAATGGTATGAACAACACAATACTCATATAAAATTAAAGTAGATTTAGTACATTGGACTAATTTTGTTGAAAGAAATTAACTGATCTACTATCTAAATAATAGCATATCTTTAAAATTAAACATGTAACTCAAAATTTTATTAGGATCATTAACTTTAAATAATAAATGACAGTGCATTTTTGTCAAAGAACATAGTTCATATTCACATTTTTATTCAATTCAGCTCTGTTGGCTTTTGCTAAACATAATCCTGTAAGTAGGGCATGCTCCCGGGAAATCCCGGTCTCGAAATTACCGGGCAATCCCGGGACTTTTTAAAAGACCCGGTACCGGGTCTTCAGTGAACGAATCCCGGTTCTTTTGATACTTTATAATAAACTACTAAATATAAACTACTAATATTCGCACAATTTTACTATTAATTTGTTAAGTGATGTACAAAGGAAGGAAGGAAAAAAGACATTTCTAATTCAAAATGTACCTTGAACTTAGTTCCAATTGATTATTTGTTACTATTTTGATCTAAATAATTATGTTTAATTAAGACTGATTGTGTTCTAAAGATTAATGTCAATAATAGACACAGAATAGAAACATAAAACAAAGTTTTATTAACAACACCAACCCATATTTGTAATGAGTCCATATTCTACAGTTTACTTAATTGTATGCTCACTGCATGCACTCGTGCCGTTTACACAATTAATTAATCATCATCAGGTCTTTTATAGTCTCCACTGTAGGAGCACGACCCTCTCTGTACTGCCAGAGGCATAGTATATTAGCCAGAGCAGTCAGAGGATTTGGCCTACACTCTCCACGCTCGCCAGACCGGTTGGAGAGCTTTCCGTGATGTTTAAAGTTTGTGTTTCCTAAGTCGCCTTTTACGACATCCACGGGAAGACTTGGAGTGGTCCTATTCTACTCTGCCAGAAAGCACACAGCTAAGATCTAGGTTTGTTCATAAATTAAGCTAGTACCAAAAGTTCCGAATGTCCCTGTAATTCTCGGTTCTGAGTATAGCACCGAAAATCCAGTCCCGGTTCTTGATAGGAACCAGTACTGCGTCCCCTTCCTGTGAGGAAGACTTTCCCTCTCCCACTCTTCTCAATCTTGGACCTAAGTTTAAACCTTTAACCACAAACATCCGACTAATCCACAGATGTCCTGTCCAGTGCATCAGCTAGCGGCATATAAGTATTTCCAATCAAAAAATATTGAGATTCACTAAGACTGGAGTTAGGCCTACAACAACTGCATATACCTTTAGCTATCTGGTAGAAAACAGTTTCTGAATCAATCCATGAAAATGCCTAAAAATTAAATATTGGGGCAGTCTGGGAGTAAACATTCTGGAAGGAGATTGATTGGGACCTCCAACAGAAGGCTGAAAAATGGACACCTTCTGTTCACACACAATAAGCACAAACAGGTGGCATAAGTTTGGAAAATAGCCCACAGAAACAGTTAGTAGAGAACAAAATATTAAACATTCATGAAATTTGCACAAACTATGCAGGGAACCTGCAATCATAGCCATTTATATCTTGCAAAAACCATTGACATTAACAATTTTGTTTCACCAATTTTAGCAGTTATTTTGTGGCCCAATGTACTGCAATGTGCAGGCTAGTGTTGTTCACCTTTCAAATGTTAGCACAATGATTAGTGCTCATAAGTTAACTACCATACTAATTATGAAAATTGAAAAGACCTTGCGGTAAATTTCACTTCCAGATAATTACTTAACAAGGCCAATAAATAATTAAGAATGAAATTTTTGTAAAAATACAAGATATAAAATTATAACTTATCAAGCTACTATAGAAAATTTTATCAATGATAAGGTCGATTAATAAAACAGCTTATTATACAAAGTGGGTGATGCTTCGATTTTAATTCGATGAATCAATCAATTCAAAGATTCAAAACGTTTATTCAGAAAATAGGCCCTTGCAGGCAATTTTTCACGTCAAATCACATTTAAAATCATCTTATTAAAGTATTATGCATTTACTAATTATTGTTCAAAAGCTACAGTAAAGCAATCATCACTCATGCACTACCCTGCTCTCTACTCAAATAATAAAAAGCATTAATTTTAATAAAAACAATACGAAAATATAATCGATAGAACACAAATATTACTTTCAATACTTGTTGATACTAGTTGTATGTAGGTACAAGGTATTGTATGTAGGTAGGCACGACGCCCACAAGATCGAACAAGGATAACCGACGCCGACAAATTGGTAGCGTGGATTCCATCAAGATAAATAGGTTATTTCTATAATCAGATAAATAATTAGCGAAGCAACTTACCTGGGGTCTTCAAATTCAACGAAAGCAAATGGTGGCCCCTTCCTATTCTTCAAATCGACGAATGTAACTTTACCAAATTTGTAGAACAAGTCTTGAATGTCCTTTGTCCTGATGTCTGGCGGCAGATTTCCCACGTATATTCTGCACTCATTTCTATTACCGCCACTTCCTCCTGACATTGTGGTTATTTGTGAGGTAAATAATACGGAAATATAACGATTATTTCAACAGATCTCAGCGGTCATTCCCTCCGGCACTTTTTATTAGCAACTAATCAATCAAATATGGCGACTGACATTACGCGTCGGAAAAGGAAGTGTCAACTTTCGTACAGTTCTATAGTTTATGATACTTACAATGACTCGAATAAACAATCGATAGATACAGGGACGTGCAGCGTGCGTCCAGCTACGATGCTGGACACTCGTCTTCGGGCGAATTTTGTTTTGTATGGAAAATCGTTCGAAGACCAGGGTCAAGCGTTCAAAAATAGTACCCCAGCATCGTTCGTTTATTTGGGGTTGCAGAGCAAAGCTGTCGGTCGCTCCGTACATTCTTTACAAATATAATGAATATCTTCATTAGGCCAATCAATATCGACACAAGAAAGTGCAAACATTGCAAACGCGCATGTATCGGCGATTTTTTTATATATTGTAGTCTAGAGACTATTAAGAATAGCCTACACCCAAGTTTGCAATTTTCTTAACCCTGTGAGGATCGAAATTATAGGGCTTTCTTTCAGTTTTTACCTTTTTCGGTATTTGTGGTAAAAAGCTACCCAAAGGATACCTTTTTCGGTATTTGTGGTATACTTATGAAATGAATGCACTAAATTTCGGAAGGCACGTTAAGCCGTTGGTCCCAGCTCTCATCATTGATGGCAGTCGTTAGGCTGTCAGATACCTTTAGGCAGCTTGAGAAATCTGACACCAGTGTAGGCCACTTTCACATACGAAAAAAAAAACAAAGATTCTATCGTTTGAGTATAGGTAATTTGAACTGTCTGTGATTTATATACTTAGTTATAGTTACTACCATATTTTTAATATTTTTTTAACTAGAATTATTTTTTTATGAATTTTTGAAAATAGGGCACAAACGTAGAACTTATAAACAAATATCTGTGCCTTATTCCCTGTCATTGTCAATCAGACGTAAAATAATGACATTGACAGGACTTTGACCGTCTGAGTTGCCAGATTGGGAAAATTTTACCCGGGAATCTGAAAATTTTCTAAAGGCCTCTCCCAATGTGAACGATAAATATCGTATCCGTTTTCACTGTTTTTTTTTTCTTTAATGTTAATGCCACCCAGAATATTTTTTGATCTAATAATGATTTGGTTTCGCTCATTTCTTTTACCTGTTAAATAAATTTCTAGTATTTTACCTGTGTAACGCGCGGACCAGTAGGTAGTTCGGATTCCCCGCGCGCCCGATCCAAATACTCAAGTCGTACGATGTATACAGCGCATGCGCGAGTGTCCGCGCCATAGGTAACCATGGTAACGCGCGACGCGCATGCGCGAACAAGAAGGGACTCGACGCCGCCGCCCGCGCGCCAATTCTCGATGACCCGCGTCCCGCGCAAGCAACTGTTTTTTTTTCGCTCTGCGTGTTCATTGTTTTGTTAATATTTGTTGTACCTATCTTTCAATTATAAGTTGTGTTGCCGTACCGTTGTTATTGAAGTGACAATAAACGTATTAAACAACCTTACACCTGTTTATTAAATCGCTTTTCGACAACAACAGTGCCATAGTTTATTTTGGTAAAAATCAACGTCCTGCGTGTGTGAAAATCCATGGTCTGTCAAAAGATGAAGAACTCGGAGTCCAGTGTCTTGAGAGGCCAAGTCAGCACGCGAAGAGATATCCGTGTCCAGAAGTCAAGCCAATGTTATCAGGTTGCAATCGAGAACGAAAAATATCCAACAATATGTACAAACATATAACAACGACAAACCATTGAACTTTTTTTTACATTGATTAGCATAGCAGCCTTTTTTCCTTGCCTTGTATGTAAGGCAAAATCAGGCCATCCATGTACCTATACCATCAAATTATAATGTACAAGGCAAGGGACGTTTTCGGGTGTGCTGGCTTGCCAATGATTACAAAACTGATGTCATTCCCAAAAGATCCCTAAAATATTTAAAAAACCGACATTCACCATTAATTTTAAATGAATACCTTTGAGCGCCATGGCGAAGCTCAAAACTGATGCCGAACCATTATTTATTACTTTGAACATACGACCTCAGGTTCTGTCCAGTCTGTTAAGAATAAAAGATGTGTTTTCGACTTTCGTATTATCTGAAAGTCAAAGAAACAAATAAAAATATCAGGATATTTTTATTTGTTTCTTATAGTTCCAACCAAAAGAAATAAGCAAATCCAAACCATTTTTACATCGAAAAATATACCGGCTGGCATTAACATTTAAAAAAAAAAGTGAAAACGGATACGATATTTTTCATTCACATTCAGAGAGGCAAGGCCTTTAGAAAATTTCCAGACTCCCGGGTAAAATTTCCCAAATCTGGCAACTCAGACTGTCACAGTCCTGTCAATGTCATTATTTTACGTCAGGTTGACAATGACAGAGAATAAGATATTTGTTTATAAATCCTACGTTTGCAACCTTTTTTCAAAAATTCATAAAAAAAAACTGATTTAAAAAAAATACAAAAATTATGGAAGTATACACATACAAGGTACTTTCAATTGCATATGTAAAAAGTACCACTTCCGGTTAAGTATATGTTGTCAATTTGGGGTAGTTTTGCAGTCCGAGCCCGCACCAACAAAACTAAAGATCTTACACGAAAAGTGTAATAAAAGATAGAAAAGTATATAAGCTTTCAAATACAGTAGAGAGGCAGTCTCTCAAAAATTTTACTTTCGTATTGATTATTAGTAAGAGGATTTGTAAAGTAAAACTTATTAGTGTGTAAAATACTATTGATAGTTTAATTGTTTCCTTTTTGTTTGCTAGGCATAGTGATTTCAAAAACAACTACAAAAGAATAGTAGCTCGAATCAATGCTGGAGGAACAAGTATGTACAGCATGTTGTTTTATTTTTCAGTCGACAATAATGGTAATTCGATTTTTTAGAACATAGTAATCGATTTTCCCACAGATCGAGTGAAGTCATATTGAACTAATCTAGCATAGACAACAGACATTGCTAATAGATGCATTCAAGAAAACGAATTTTTATTTTATCCAACTGCTAAGAACGAGAGTATTCTATATTAGCTGTAGTAATGTCTATTTGAATTGTTTTGTTATTGTTCCGTGCTAGTCTGGGAAAAAACAAAAACGTACAATGCTTGCAAATAAAATTGAAACCAACTGCTTTTCATCCTGCACAGATCGTAAAAGCTGTCCGAGGGAATGGGCTTGAAGAATCATGTTAATAGGCGATGCGGCTAGCAACCCATAACTATTTTGTTCTTCACATACAAGCCCACCAATATGCTAAACGTGGCCTTTAGGTTATAATAGACCTGCAGGCCTATTTGCTAACTTTTGACAACTACGGTGTACATCCTTTTTATGGTAACTATAATATTTATTACAGCTTCGGTATGAATGACTATTTTTATTTAAGATACGAAAACCGTAAAATAGAATATAAGATGCTAAAGTGACAATCAAATCGTTGTACACCGAGTTAGCAGATCGGCCGCCTGCCGGCCTATTTACTAACTCGGATGACAGGTGTCGATGCCTATCAATCAAGAATTTACTGTTACAATGCGGTTTTTGTATTTCAAATAAAAAGTTCGAGCAAGCAAAACCCGCATTGTAACAGTAAATTCTAGATTGATAGGCATCGACACCTGTCATCCGTAGTAAATAGGGGTCATCCGTAGTAAATAAATCCGTAGTAATCAGCGTCATATCAGCCGCAAAATGTCCATTGGATAAAGGCCTTCCTTAAGGTGGTGACCGCAGTTTATTTGGCTTATCTCGGTTCCGATGCTGCTGCCTATTGAAACCGTTTTTATACGTGTAAAGTAAGGCCTAGTCAGGCCAACTCCAATACATATCTTATTGTTTATTATTAACGGAAGTATTATTTTATTGCCGAAACTACAAAATATTTTTGCAGGTTATGTTTTCTAAATACTTAAAAATATATCACCGCTAAGAAAACAAATATGTTTTAAATATTTTATGACGGGCGGTCAAACAAAACGTGGAAACCACAGTTGACTTTGACCAGAACTTTGAAAATATGGTTTGAATACTCAGGGAAGAAGGTACGCGATTTTGTAACAAACAGCGTCAGGGCAGGAAGTCTAAGCTCTCGGATAGGACTTTAGGGTTAATGAAGGAACGACGTGAAACCCACCCGTCACTTCGTCAGGAAAACGGGCTCTCCAAGAGATCAGCAAGCACGTACGTACGACACGACCTCCGGTGCTCCAATACCCTCGCTATTGAAAAAGCGATCGAGCAAAACCGGGGGTCAAAAGTGTTCGTAAAATCTCTTGGAAGAAGCCACTTGACGAAGTTGACCACAGCAAGTAGAGAAGTTGTTGCTTCGAAGCCGGCAGTCCTTTCAGAGGTGGAAACTTCAATGGCCGGTTATACGCTTCGCATGCACCGCAACCTGATCCCGAAAATGAGGATTCTAGAGCCACGTAAACATTTTCAAGAGTGATCACGAACCGTCTTGCGCGAAGACTTGACGAATTCCAAACACCGGAGCAGGCTGGGTTTCGGAGCAGATACGGCACCATAGACCACAACCACATAGTGCGGCAGGTGATACAGAAGACCGAAGAGTATAATCAGCCCCTGTGTCTAGTATTTGTGGACTATGAGAGGGCCCTTGACTCGATTGAAATCTGGTCCGTTCTGGAGTCCCTGCAGCGATGCCAAGTAGATTGGCGATACATCCAAGAGATGAGATGTATGTACGAGGCCGCCACCATGTACAGAATCAGCCGACAAGTCCCATACCGTTGCATTGAGGAGTGAGAAAAGGAGACGTAATATCTTCTAAATTGTTCGCAAATGCAATGGAGGATATGTTTAAAACGCTGAACTGGAAAGGACGTGGCATCAACATCATAATGGCGAGTACATCTCTCACTTGCGATTTGCTGACGACATCGTCATCGTGTCAGAAACGCTGCAGGACCTACAACAGATGCTGAATGACCTGGCTGACTCTTCTATACGCTTCGGCCTACGGATGAACTTGGACAAAACCAACGTCATGTTCAACGAACATGTACTACCGGAACCGATTGCAGTACACGCTGCCGTTTTCGAAGTTGTCCAAAAATATGTATACCTCGGGCAAACATTGCAGTTAGTTAGAAACAACTTCGAAAGCGAGGTGAATAGAAGAATTCAGCTAGCTTGGGCTGCGTTTCGGAAACTACGTCAGCGGTCTTCACATCGTCGATACCACAGTGCCTAAAGACGAAAGTCTTCAATCAGCGCGTCCTACCCGTCATGACATACGGAGCCGAAACGTGGACACTAATGGCACGGCTGGTCCACAAGTTGAAGGTCGCTCAGCGGGCTATGGAAAGGGCTATGCTCGGCGTTTCTCTGCTGGATCAAATAAGAAATGAGGTGATCCGGCAAAGAACCAAGGTCATCGACATAGCCCACCGGATTAGCAAGCTAAAGTGGCACTGGGCTGGCCATATTAGCCGAAGAATCGATAACCGTTGAGGCAAACGAGTTCTTGAGTGGAGACCGCGTCTCGGCAAACGTAGTGTAGGACGTCCTCAGGCACGGTGGAGTGATGATTTGCGCAAGATGGCTGGCAGGAGCTGGATGCGAGCAGCCGAAGATCGATCCCAGCAGTGGACGAGTATAGGCTGATGATGATGATGATGTAAGGTACAATCGTATGCAGCTATATCTAAGCTTTGCATTGCTAATATTCAACACTATTTCTGAAACGAAAAATTTTGTTCAGTCATCAATCAGAAGATTTTTATTTCAACAATTCCGCATGCCGGCATGATCAATGTACAGCATTGAGATATAACTACAAGAGAAGACACCGCAAATCCTTACTTTGTCCTGTTCAACTGCGGCGATCGGGCCGCAACTCACTCTCTAGCTCTTTTGCTTGAGGTACTTCCCACAATTAATAAACAAAAACATGGTGAAATTCATAAAAAATGCATTGGTGTGTATGTATTGAGTTATTGCAGTACCTAATTACTAATTGAGCACTGCAAAGTGCAAAGGAATTAACTTTCATCAGCAAGTACATAAAATAATTTCATAAAAAAACAATGTTACCCTCCCGCCATTTTGCATTATGTTGACATGTTGCTATGGATACTATGTGAGAGTAGCAAATATAGCGCTGAGGTATTGCGTTATGTATGATTGGACGCTCCGTTATTGTTTTAACGCTGCAGCGCTAAAATTTTACATTTCGAAGAATGGAACAATAATAGTAATATTTCGAGGTACGCCTCATCTAGTAGTTATATCTCGATTGGCGAGAATTACTAAAACTGTTTAAACTATCCAAATTATATTGTGTATCTATTTTTATGTCTGTTCAAACAGAAAAAAACAATAGGTATGAAATAAAACCCAGCTAGATGTATACGACATAAACTGATTGATGACTTTTGCACACCTACAAGGGGCCGCAGATCCAATTAAGCGATACCTATTAATTCCAACTAGATGGGGTCACCCATTTTTTAGAAAAAGGTTCTTATGCCTTGGGATCCTAGGGTTGCGGTGCCGCACCTAACGTCCATCCGAGTAGAACAGACCTATATACATAAAAGAGAAACCCTGTCATCTTTCCCGTTTACGTATATAGCTCTGTCCTACTTGGACGTCAAGAACGACGCCGTAACCCTAAGAACCCAAGCCCAAATTTACAACGGTTACTCCGCTAAAGGTTCCTTTTTACCGTTTGATGTAGGGAACCCTGAATACAAAATTTTTGGAAAGATTATTTACATATTTAGGATTTCGTAGCGGTATGGCATAAACGCCCACTACAACGTTTTATGGAGGACTTCAACGCTAAATTGGGAGCACAGAATTGCAACGAATCGGTAGTAGGATCCCATGGATTTGGAAGTAGAAATCATAGGGGGCGAATGCTCGTCAACTTCCTCGAACGAGAGGGCTCTTCTTGATGAATTCCTGCTTTAAGAAACAGCTCCAAAGGAAGTGGACATGGCAAAGCCCAAATAGCAGATTCGACCAGATGACTGCGACATATACATATTTATTTATTTATACAATAATAAAATTATTAGAAAAATTGAGGGATATATTATTGCACGGAACTTAACCAAATCATTGTTTTTGCATCAAACCTGCAAGCGCAGTGGGATGTCCTTACATAAGTATTTTAAAATTACATTGAGGTTTCTGAAACTATTCTTCTTCAAACACTTCCAAAGACAGTAAGTATAAAAACAGCAGCACAGTAAAGTAACTTTTGAACGCGAATAATGATAGTGGTATTTTGACTTATCTTAACTTGACACTACAGAACCTTTCATGGGTGAGTCCGACATGCACAAGGCCGCTTTTTTATAAAAATCGTAAAGGGGTTCACCTAATGCATTACTTACCAAAGTTTTAACTGTGTAGTCCTCATAGTTTCAGAACTAAGTGGCTGTGACAAACGGACGGACAGATAGACAGACAGATATGACGGGTTTACCAGGGTTCCGGTTTTTGCCATCAGCTACGGAACTCTAAAAAAACTAAGAAAGAAGATTGTTAATTAAATAAAAGAGCCAGCAGCAACGGCGAGAAATACTGGCCATTAAAATTGAGAACATCGGAACGCACCTTTGTTTTTTTTCAACATTTGAATTTAGAACGCCCTCTGCCGCAAATCGAAGACAGTTTTGCTGAAAGAAGCCTGTGAAAGAATCCTCTAGAAAGTAGTCATAGAATCTCCGGTATCAAAATCTTTACGTGAGAATTTGTTCATTTACTTGAAGCAAAGTGAGTATTTAAATTTATTTGTGTTTAAAATAATTCTGGGAATATTGCGTACATGAATTAGTGAAAGTTTTTCGCGTTTTTCCGAAATTTACAAAATGGTGCATGGAACTCTGAAGGCGGCCTGATACAATTTCTATTGTATTCTTCAAAATGTGCATAAAATGCCCCTATTGATTATCTTTTCATGTTTCCATAGAGATAACCTACAGAATGATGGATTAGTTTTATCTTTTTTGGGTAGTTTGGATAAATTCTTTGCGAGTCGCTCGCGTTTCTCATTCGATTTCTATTGATGACGGGTATCTCAGCCACTGCTTCAGTTCGAATTATCACTAAAAAGGTTTCTCAGGCCGCCCCGGAGACCAGGTAACCTAGATAGCCTTTTATAGTAGCGGAAATTGGCAATTTTAGAGTTGCGACGTGATAATTTGATAAAGGGCGCGCTGGAGCCGCTGCTGACCTTTACTGGAGGTTATTTATATCGTCGCAGCTATTGAATATAAACAATCAATGATGTGCGGGAATGCTGAAATGTTATGATTGACGCATGCAACCTTTCACGCCTCGCTTATCGGGCGCACGTCGTGCAAACAGCCCTTATCTGCGTCTAATCCGACTTGAAGTACCCATATGTCGTGAATGCGAGATAATTTCTAATTTCCAGTAGCTACAGAATTGTTTATGGTATGTACTCGATAGTAATATAAATTGATTGATGTTTCCAGAAACAAAGCAGACAAGATGTGTGACCGCAAGGCGGTGATTAAGAATGCTGACATGAGCGAGGAGATGCAGCAGGATGCTGTAGACTGCGCGACGCAGGCGCTTGAAAAGTTCAACATAGAAAAGGTATGCATTTTGCACATTATCACGGCTAAAATTGGCGTATGAAAACTGTCTCGATAGTCAGTCCTTCATGTTCTCTAGTCTTTGAGCTAGTCTCTTAATGAAATTTGCTGTCAGTGTTGGTTCATTTGGTCTGCAAACCAATTACTTTTCATGCTAGATATGTTAGAAAAATTAGCTATCTTTAGCTCTTAGCTAAAGATTGCTTTTTATCTTGTCTAGGTAGTACATTCTCACTGTTAGACAGGAACGGATAAAAAATCATAATTCTGCAGCGTAGTCGCAATGTATGTAATTCAAAGTCCAACAGCTGGCACCCAGCCTCACACAGTTGTCCTAAATTGGTAGTTTCAATTTGAGACACTGGACAAAATGAGGCCTTGTTAAAAACCACTTATGTCCCCAGCTTTGTCAATTTGTTGTGCATTTTTGTACAGTACATTACAGTATTAAGTTTTTTGTTACACATTCCTTCACTAAATTCAGTTTCTGCTATAGGTTTTGAGTTCTTTCAACAAATCAATATTTTTATTGATTTCTGGCAACATTAATTTCTCAAGTATTGTTTTTTCCAATCAGTATTGTCTTAGTTTGCCTAAAATATAAACTTTGGTTAGATTTTGGAATTGACAAATTGGTTATTGCCTTCCAGGACATCGCTGCATTTATCAAGAAAGAGTTCGACAAGAAGTACAACCCGACGTGGCATTGCATCGTGGGCCGGAACTTCGGCTCGTACGTGACGCACGAGACCCGCCACTTCATCTACTTCTACCTCGGGCAAGTCGCAATCCTGCTGTTCAAGAGCGGTTAGACGCTGCACCCTCGCTCTCTAAATTTTTTGTTGTTAGCCATGGACAATGCTGTATCCGAGCGGCGCGGACATTCCGAGGCCTGCGCGCGCGCTCGCGACAGTGAAGTGAGAGTCTGCCCTTATGAATGCTGGTCATTTCCACCGCACTGTATGTGTACTATGTTAGCTAAGATTCCAAACTCAACCTGTACAACATTCACATCTAGTGTATTTATATTAAAGAAAATTTTAGTTAATTATTCCTAGAGTTTTATTCCTAGATTTACCTAGCATAGCATGAGCTATATTGTACTTATCTAAATCGTTTGTTTAATTTTTCTTTGTTAATACATTCACAGGAGGATTTCCGACACATTCGCCAGATTTCTTTTTCGTCAGAATTAATTATGGGCTGTTTTTTTTCTGACTAAAACGGAATTCCAAAGCAAGGACACATTCGCCAGATACCTTTTTCTTCAGAGATTTTTATCAGACTAAAACGGAATTCCAAAAAAGGACACATTCGTCAGATTCCTTTTTCGTCAGAATAAATTATAGGCTGTTTCTTTTCTGACTAAAACGGAATTCCTTTTTGACCGGAAAAAAAACTTAGGTTAATTTTGACAATATTTATTTATACTTACTAACATCTACTAAAATAATAATAATTTTTAACAAAAAAGTAAAACCGACTTCAACCCTATACAGTACGACCAAAAAGAGTAGAAATTAAATAATGAGAAACTAATGATCTGTTAGGTAATGGCAACACTTGAATAGTGTCAAAATTTGTAAACATTGATCTCACTTTTTCGTTTCGAGGTGTATTATTAATATTTACCAGCATTTCTGTAGATAACTCGTCAACTTTCATCAATATGAACAGGACAATTCATGGTAGTGATCGAAAAGTAATTTATAAAATTTTTTGCTTAGCGGAATATCAAACCGGCAAACTTTAGACCGAGTTAGAGGATATTTACAAAAGAACAGCGGACCTTACTGGTGAGTAAATGCTATATGTTATGAGTGACACGCTTATATCTTGTAACTGTAACGTAAAAAGCAAAACTTATACCGTTTAAGGTATGTTTTTATCATGAAACAGATTTTTTTAAGGTTTTGTTGCAGAATTCGCCGATGACAACAAATTACAGCGCGATTATGGATCTAATCCCTAGGTCCATGGTATATTGTCTGTCATATCAAAAGTAAGGAATCTTAAAAAAGACGCGGAATGTACCAACATTCTAAACAATTGGCCTTTCTTTTTAGCCAAATGGCTACCTAATAAAGGATCTAATCTTTCCATGTTCTATAGATTCTTGGTTGTATCCTTTTAGTGCTTATTGTATTTTGATCTTGTATCTTATGCTTGTTACAGGAAAATCTTAAAAAAACTTTCAGAATGATAGATAAAGAAGGAAGTAAAACAGACGGGCAATTTGGAACACATCGCAAAAGCAGGCAAAGCTGCCTTGATTTTGATATTTGACAGAAACACTCAATATGAAGAATATTTCAATGTGAAGAATATGTGTGTGAAGAATATTACTTATTTATTAGAATAAGTTTTCTTGGGAATAAGACAATAGTTTCTTTAATTACTAATGATTAAAATAATTATCTTCCCTAATATTTGTAGCTTTTTTTTATTTGCCCTCCATTCCCAGAACAGTCTCTTAAGTTTGGTTGCCGATATTCTAGAACACGTAATAGTATGTGCATACAAATATAATGTTTCTGAAAGTAACTCTAGTCTGTCTTTCTGTTATCTTTTCACGCTTAAACTAATTCTTGATTTAGATAACATTTGGTATGGAGATACTTTGAGACCCTGGCAACGATATAGTTTTTCATTAAACGAGCAATTCTTGTAAATATATGAGTATATGTTTATCCATAAATAAAATAGGGATATCTATACATATTATAAAAGGGAACCGTTCAACCGTTTTAGTTTTGACCAAACATCCTAATTTGAACCATGGTTAGAGTTGCTTAACCTACGTTATCGAAATCAAAAGTAGCTTATGTCCTTTCTCGGGCTATAGTCTCTGTGTGCCAAATTTCGTTTTAATCGGTTCAGCCGTTTTAGCGTGAAAGCGAGACAGACAGACAGACAGACAGAGTTACTTTCGCATTTATAATATAAAAAAAATAATAAAAAATAAATATATATATATAATATACATATATATATATAGTATGCAACTAATCGCGTCGTGCGCGAACCTCTATGAGATCTTGTGTAATTTGAGTTTGTAACCAGTGAACAGTTTGAACATAGTAATGGGACTACGAGAAACAGTTCTCCCTCGTGGTCCAATCCTGGGACCATGAGAAAACAGCGGTATTTTTCAGTTCCATGTGAGCTCTTCTGACGCAAAAGAATCTGACGAATGTGCCATTTTTTTAAATTCCGTTTTAGTCAGAAAAAAATCTCTGACGAAAAAGGAATCTGGCGAAAGTGTCCTTGCTTTGGAATTCCGTTTTAGTCAGAAAAAAAAACAGCCCATAATTAATTCTGACGAAAAAAGAATCTGGCGAATGTTTCGGAAATCTTATTTTATTAGATGTTAGTAAGTATAAATAAATAATATCAAAATTAACCTAAGTTTTTTTCCGGTCAAAGAGGAATTCCGTTTTAGTCAGAAAAAAAACAGCCTATAATTTATTCTGACGAAAAAGGAATCTGGCGAATGTGTCGGAAACCCACAGGAGATATTTTCAATACTTCTATTATAATTATTAAACTTTCTTACGAACCAATTGGCTGCTTTTGTTTTCAGTACCTAGTTGTAGTAGATTCCTTTTCAGAGTTGTATTATAAGCACACTTATATTAAATATGTAAACTAAACTATATTAGGTATTTCACTAAACCTATATTAGGTAGGTACATTAAATGTAGGTACCTATGCCTAAACATTGCTTCCTTATAGGTAGGTATGTACCTATACTACACTTCGTCATTACCTACTTTGGGCAGGGGCACTTTGGAAGTGGATCTTCGAGCAACACGGCCTCCGTAGAAGTGGATAGGTTACCTACCTATAGTGGGATAAGATTATAGGGAGATTAGACTGAGTAGGTAGGTATGTCCGTCATAGGTTCCCGTGTCGTTGACCTTTGACCTTAGTCGTACCTACCTACTTGACCCGCAAGGTCATTTTCCTCAGGTAGGTAGGTATACCTAGGTAGGTACCTACGTGACTAGCCCATCTCCCAAACCGTTGGAAGTTGTCATGTCGGGGAGGGGTTGCTTTAGTTATTAATCTGAGGTTTTCTCAGTGGCATATGGTAGGTCCGCAATGTTGCCTTGTAACTGGATTTTTTAATGTCGTGGAGACCCTTAGGAATATTTAAACAATATGGTAATTTTAGCATTATGGTCATTGTAGCAGGTAGGTGGGACAGATCTGTACCTATGTTATTTTAGCATCGAGAGGGAAAATAGTTTACACCTGTTAGCTTGTTACCTACTGTAAATCCTATTAATCATACTAGTTTCAAAAAGGTCACATTATCGGGGCACCCAGGGGACCCTAAGGTCTCTACAACATAAGGAAAAGAAATCACCAGTTGCATGCGCGTTTGTATTTCTCCCATCATCCACGTTCATAACTGAAATTTCATTCCGAAACTAACAATAGCCAATCTACGAAAATTCTATATTTTTAACCGACTTACAAAAAGGAGGTTCTTAATTTGACATACCAATCTTTTTTTATTTATGTGTATTTCCCGATTTCTCAAAGACGCCTGGACCGATTTAAGAAATTCTTTTTTTGTTTGATAGGTAATACTTTACAGGTGGTCCCATTAAATTTTTATCGAAATGTATCGAACGCATTTTGAAAAAGTACACAAAAACCAAAGAAAATTATGCAAGTATGCCGTTCGGTTTACACTTACTTCCATTTATTTTTTATGCTTATTCAAACAAATTGATAGGGTTGAAGTCGGTTTTTGTTTTTTGTTAAAAATATCTTGGTAGGTATTACTCTCTTCTTGTCCTAACTTTTGGTTTGTACTCCCAAAACCTGACCTGATAAAGGTCGCAGGAAGGCGCTGGATGCAGGCCGCTTCCAACCGGTCGTATTGGAAATCTATGGGGGAGGCCTAAGTCCAGCAGTGGACTTTTGGTTGAGATGATGATGACACATGTAAATAAATTAACTTTCAAACCGTATTAAAGAATTAAGTATAGGTAGGTACTTAAATAGGTATTTAATAAAAGTTTGTACTTAAATAAAATAAAAGTGTTTGTGGAAAGGCTTCTAATTATTTACTCAGTCTTATGAATGAAGTACCTATTTAAATATTTACAACTATTTACAGAGGTAAAGCTATATAAACTAATTGACCCATTTGTTAAATTAAATTTAAGAACTAAGTACCTATAATAGCCAAATCAGAGTCCATATTCCTTTGCCAATAATGTCATAACTTTGACGTACGTATCAATTATCTAAGCATCATAACAAAATCTTTACAAGATATCCCAAAGGCCCAAAAAGTAGTAAAGGTCATAACCCTTACCACAGAATTAATAATAGTTGCCCTTACCTACGTAATCTCACCGGGACTAGCGAATAAGCACCGTAAGCATTATTCTTACATGTCTTTTATGAATTTTGGACGAACGTTTCAGTTATTTTGTTGTAACACGTTAAACACGTTAAGCCGTTGGTCCCGGCTGCCATCTGGTAGTCGTTAAAGGAACCATGTCAGAGGCCGAGAGGCGGTTCCGAAGAACTCTGACACCAAGGGTGTGCATGGTCGACTGACCGCGTGTCACCTACACGAAATGATGATGATATTACAAGGTCTCATATCTTATCTAATCGTCTTCCTTCATCCATTATTTCATCAATTGTCTAACTTAATCCTTGTTCTTTCATGATTGTTACAGATACCGCTTTCTATGTCAACAATACTAAGTTTCTTTCTATTCTCCGAATCTCTTATATCAGTCAGTGTTCCTCTTCCTGTGTAGCATATATTTCTATTTTCAATCGCTGTGTATTTTATTGATGGGTGGTGGACATAGTTCCTGAGTCTGGTAGACAAGACAACGTAATTTTTATGAAATCTTGGTCCTCATTTGTTTGTTGAATAAGTTGGCCTTTCATTCGGCGCCATTTCGTTTACGCTGCTATAGTTATGAAGCTGTATTGATGTTAAGTCATTTTTCTTTGCTCTTTTGGCGCATATTATAGTGGTTGCCATGTTAGGTGATCTGCAGTGGAGCTTTTCGGATATGTTTTAGTGGAGAATCTATTGCTGCTGCTGCACCGCGTCGGTGAAGTTGATGGAGCACTCCCGCACAGTCATGTTGGGGCGCAGGAAGTCTCCAAGAGTGTTGGCGCTGGCCGGCCTGTCGAAGGGGAAGCCCATGGCGCGCCGGTCGGGGTACTTGCGGTCGCGGAGTCCGCAGTACGACGCTGCGTCGTTGCACGAGCCCACCAGGTCTTGCTCGATCTGCGGAGAAGTATTAAAATTAGAAGGCATTTAGGTGGGTTGGGTGACCTAAATTAAAAAAGCAAAATATTTTAAATCCAAAATATGGTTTAGAGTTCAGGTCCAACAATCTGAAACGGCGCAGAATGAAGACATAAATTGTTGGGATACATTCTGGTTACACATTCTTGGATTTGAAGGTGGATCTATCGACAAACAAAATACTTGTGATACTTAGCCTCAAGCTCGAACAGAAGTCTCAATAGGAGGAAAGTCTGAGGGACTCGCCGTGGTGTTTCCTGAAGTTAGCAACTAGACCACTCAATAGAATCTCTTTAACCTTAGTCTGTACTTACTCTGTCGTCTTCCCAGTTGGAAACCATCACGTAAAGGATAACAGGATACCCTTGCTGCGTTCCCTTAGGGATCAGCATGTGGTGTGGCCAACCACAGCCGCAGAAATCAAATTCCTGGGCGGAGGCTGATCCGGCGTCGCCGGGGCGATCGCCCTGGTTGCGGAAGGTGCGCTCGAAGGGGATGGTGACCGAAGAGTCAGTGCTGCGGCGGCGGACCGTGTTGTTGCCGGGGCGTACTGCAAGAGAAGGAGAGACATTGAATTCTCCTCTTGAGGTAGATGACTACAACAAACTACTAAGAAGATAGGTACTATTTCTAGTATCAGACGACCGGCTGCCTTTTGTTTTCGCTAGGCAATTCAAAGATTCAAAACGTTTATTCAGAAAATAGGCCCTTGTAGGCACTATTTCACGTCAATAAAGAACCGGGTTTCAATATTATGATAGCATTTATGCTGTAATATTTGGCGACTGTTTTTACATTTGTTTATTTTATCAAAATTGAAACTGTTTATGTCAAAGGTTAGAAAGTTTTAATGTAATTTATACACCTTTGACATAAATAGTTAACACCTTTGACATAACATAAACACCCAAGTTTAAGGTTCAGAAGTGTTCCTCCGTGCTTCGGAAAGCACCTGATGATTCTGGGATAATCTTGGGATGGAAAACATCAAGCTACCTATGCCCGATGCATTTGGATAGCTTTAACATTCTGACATGACACACCACAAAATAAAGTAATGTTAGGGTATCTTACGTCCTTCGGAGAACTTGTCGAGTTCAATCATGAGTCTCCTCTGGTCGTTGAAGTTCAAAGGCTGGCCGTTCTCATCCTGCGTCGGAGCCAGGAAGATTCTGAAGGTTCCCATGCGGGATTGGCCGCTGGTGTTGTTAACTTCGATCCTGAAGGACACAAATAACATTAGAACATAGTGAACAGTACCTACGAATCAAAAACAAAAAGTGCCTAGAGCTACTACTGTTGGGTGTCAGAGAGCCTGATGCGAAAAAGCAGTTTGGCTTGGTAATACGGTAGTTGCCTAATGTTAAGATTGTATAAAATTTGTTTCCAATTATACTTATTTCTATCTAAAAACACTATAAAGAACACTTTTAATTTCATATCGATTCGTTAAGTAATCTTAAAGCTTCTTTAAAGTTGGATGAATAGGACCATTTTTAAAAGTATGAAAATCTTTAATTACAATACTGTATTGCAGTCCGCTAAATTTATAGCAACTTTTATTATGAAACCATTACCACAAACGAAATATATCGTATAGCTACCAAACGAAGTTCTCACGCCACCCATACAAAATACAAGCTTGTGACGTCACAAATGTGTAGATATTTCAGCGGCGCGTTTTCACGTCTAAAAATTAACGTCTAAAAACATGTGTCTTTAAAAAATTTATATCTGAAAAAGTTTTTTGCTCAGAAATGTATTTCTGTCACTATTGTGTTTATTTTTGGCAGGTCTTTACATAGCATAACGAAAAAAAAATTAGTCAACATGCCTATTGATATACGGCTTTAGGTACAGTATTACCACTTTGATAAGTTACATCGGCATTGTTCGATGGCGCCTTCGAGCAACACGCCTTCCGTACCGGAAAGCCGTGTTGCTCGAAGGATGGCGCAGAATAGCGGAACCTACCGCCGACTCAAGCCGACTGAAAACATCAATCAAATAAAGATCTCATCGCTACAAAATTAAAATTAAAATCCAAAAACAACAGGACTCGTGGATCTCGCTCGCAATACTCGTACGACTGTCGTGAGTGGTCGAGACGCCGCATGGCGCGTACACATCAGCCAATAGCGGACGGGTATTTTCGTGCCATGCAAAAATTTGACTTCTGCGCAGGTACATCGGTGTAACTTATAAAAGTGGTAGTACTGTACCTAGCTTATGAAAACTGACACCTGTACTGGTTTCTAAGGTAGCTTAGAAGATAGTCGAAGAATACAATGACTTTTCCTATTAATTTTACGTTTGTTAACAAGTCCGTGAAATCTTAAGTCTGTTGTGAGCCATGTAAAACGACTTCTAGGAGTTTCCCCATACTCTCTAATATCAGAGAGTCCTTCTATGTTTACGTTTCGCCTTACACGAGAAGAAGAATTTAATTTCGTATCCTTCATATTATTCGCTGCAACCAACTGAAACAGGTACTTACACATAGTTGAAATTGTCATGCTGAAGATGCGTGAAGCGGGCCAACACGCTGCCTCGTGGAGTGAAGTCCAATCCTCTGGATAACTCGGCGAGACTCTGCTGCCAGTGGGTGGAGAATCTGTTGGCGCCCGCGCTGCCTTCGATACTGATTGAGGACACGCGAATGCCTGGGAAGTCCAGCTGTGAATAGAAAAGTCATGATTGATGAGCTTGCCTGCCGTTGGATGTCACATTTGAACAATTTGCAACCCGTTATTAGATTTTAGTCCTTAAATCGTCATCTTATTATAGGTAAATGTATCCAATAAATACTAGATGGCAATCGTTAAACTACCTATGTCAATTGGTTTAACGGCACTATCTGTAGGTGTCTTGTTACAGATTACCAGTGTTGGAAAATAAGGGGCGCTAAGAAAGAGGCGTGATGTATTTATAAAAATAAAGTAAGGCGACTTACAACATCATCCTGGTAAGGCGGCAGCTTGTTCTTGTGCAGCACGAAGATGTCGTCGATGTACGCGTGCCAGCGGTAGAAAACTGGGTCCCTCATAGCGGTGGCCGAGTCACCCATCACTCCGTATTGTTCCTGGGAAAGAAATGATCAGTAAAAATCAGATATTGCTCTATCTCCTGTCATACTCCAAGTGACTTACAGCTGTAGACTGGTTAATCAAGAATATATAATGTAAGAATGCGGGGCTTATTGCTACAGGACTCATATAATTAGATACTATAATGTATTCTCATTCCACATGTTAAGTTATAAGATATTCTAAAATTGTGAGCTGAGGTTGTGCGCTTGTGCGCTTTGTTAGCAGCGTTAAACTTAATATTAAGTAAATTATTGATTTCAACAATGGTTGTAAAATCAAATAAGTCGATACCCTAGCGTCGTCCCATCTTCAGGTCACCCAGTCAAAGGCCGGTACAGCAGCACCCGCGGCAGAAAGCCTCAAAAGGCGCAAATATGTTAGTATTGGGAATAGCTACATATTTGAGCCTTTTGGGGTTGAAACCATGGGTCCGTCGGGTCCATCAGCCTATCGTCTCTTTGACTTTTTGTCAAAGAGGCTTATCGAGGTTTCACGTGACCAAAGGGCTGGCAATTATTTGGCACAAAGGATAAGCATTGCCATCCAACGTGACAATGCTGCCAGCCTTTTGGGCACGTTACCGCGAGGTGATGGTTTGCAGGGACTATATAATTTGTAAATATTTTAATTGATTTTAAGTAGTTTTAATTATTATTATTATATACGTATATACAAATAGAATATAATTTCTTAATTTGTAGAACATTAAACATAAAACTTCTAAAAAAAAGTCAGACTGATATTAAGCACGAAAGAAACTATATTACATAATAAGGCGGAAGAAGTGAAGCAAAATCTCACCAAATGACGATGGTCAGGGTCGTGCGCGTAGGATATGAAGACGTGGCCCATGTTGTGCAGATCCCCGTAGTAGGCGCGATTGCGGCTGATGACAGAGGACTCCATCAGGTTACCGAGCTCATCGATGCCCGTGTTCTCGTCCAGGGGGATCTGTCTGCCGTTGGGCTGTGAACAATTATTGATTTTCAAGATATTCCTACTCCTATTTCTTGGGGTTGAAGGTAACAAACATATTTAATCAAGTTTTCTTTTAGGAGGGCTAGATAAATTAGAGAAATTTGGACTTTTTTGATTATTTCGAAATCTAGAGACCCCAGAAAAGGTAAGTGATTTAAAAATTCAACTAACACCTTGCCTTCGCATTTAAAAGATTGGTACAGATTTTTCTGTTACCATATCAGTACTCACCAGCACAAGGAAGCCATTCTCGATGGCTTGGATGAACCTCTCCCTCCACAGGTCCAGCTCGGACACGTCGATCCTAATCTGATCCACCGGCCTGTCCAAATCTCTCAGTATTGTGTTTGCGAACCTGGAACCAATAATAGTTTAGTAAGAATTTTTAGAACTTAAACTGATGGATCACTTAATGAAAGATAGCATTTTCAATATACGGAAAATTTAGTTTTTAGCCCAATATAGAACAGATTCGTTTCTTTCTGTCTTCCTAGACTACATAGAACAAAATAACTCCATTTCTTTTAAGCGAACTCGGTCCAATTATACATATTGTGATTGTGACCAGAACACGACCAGAACTTTGCTATGCTATTGACATGGCGTTTTCAGTGGCATTATATTAGGTAGGCCAGGAAACTATGAACAGTTTGGGGTACAATTTGGAAATCGCTTGTCTGTGTGTCTTTGCCCAGACCATGGCATACTTATTGTCAAGTCACAGGCGTACTATACCACCAGCACACAAAAAATCTCATCTCGTGCACAAAAGTGTACCCAAATATAGGTAGATATCAAGGTTGTTATAACGTCAGGTAGGCCATAGGGGTTTTACGCCATAAAATATAATATAGTTACACGCTGTTTTAGGGTGCATCCTTGCTCCTAACTTAAGCACTTCGCCTGAGGATGTAAACAAGAACACTCTCAGATGAGAGACAAGAACGAAAGAACAATTTACATACCTAGGAGGCCAGGATCGGCTGGCGACCTGCGAGTCGAGCTTGGGGAAGTAGCCCTCTGCGATGGGCTGCTTGAAGTCGTTGAAGCGGGTCACGCGGCCCAGATTGTTGCACATCCTCTCCACGTTGTACCTGCAGGAATAAAGGGAGGATTAACAAACAAGTCTTCTGGTTTGTATATTCACCTTTGGTGTTGTTCTTGTCAAATATTGGCCAGTGTGAGAAAAGTGGTAGATCAACGTCATGACATTGTCTCTAGTTAACTAGAGCATTGGTTTTAAAATACTGATGATGAGTTCTCCACAAAAAAAAAAGCCGTAACATCTACGTAAAGAAGAAAATATCCTGTGTTCGCAAGCATCTTAACCTTTAGCTGCAACTGGGAAGATGATCTGTATATGTAATTAAGAGAGAGAAAGAAAGCTTTTCATTTCGTTTGGAGAAAAAGTAAAACAATAAACGTCCACCGTCTGCCCATTGTAAAGAATAATAAATCGTGGTGGTTGAGAATTTATTAGTAGAACAAGCCTCTTCTTCAATCCTTGGTCAATATGGCTCTTTCAGCTTTAAATTGGTTAACCAGATGCTGGTGCCAGTGATGCAGATTGAAGATGCTGTCGCCTTCTTTGAAATACACAACCGACTCTGACTTGGCGTCGTGGATAGGAAGATCTTGTGTTAACTTACCGTGCAATAATCTGTTGATGCATGTAGTAGAACAACTCTCCTCTCCTGTCCTTGGCAACGATGGCTCTCTCAGCCTCGAAGGGGTAGACCAGATGCCAGTGCCAGTGGTGGAGGTTGATGCCGATGTCCTCTCTGAAGTACGCCACGCGTTGTTCCGGCTCTGCGTCGGCCGCGGTGTAGTTCGTCGGGACTGTTATTGGCATCTGGAAGAATCGTTATCTAAAGGCATGTCCAATACTGGTCTCCGGTCATCCGTCATCGGTCATGCAGTGCTACATTATCTCGTTGGTCTGGTTGTTGCACAAAAAGGCGCAGCTACCGTCTGTGGACATCCTTCACTGGCTGGGGTGTGTTACAGTTGCCATGTGTGTCTTAGGCGGAAGCCGGGGCGGGTCGATATAAGTTCCATTTCAAAAATGTAATCGATCAGCTCCCGGCTGCCATCTGGCATTCGTAAAAGGAACTACGTCAGAGGCCGAGAGGCGATTCCGAAAAACTCTGACACCAGGGCGTGCATGGTCGACAAGATTTAAACTCCGCATACAATTTACTATGTTTGGTCCAGGCAATAGAAAAACAATGATGACTTACATCTTATTGACTTTTATAGCAGACGCTTTAAAAATTGATTTTCTAAAATTCATCCCCTAGAAGGGTAAAAAAAGGGATTAGGGGAAAAGTTTGTATTTAAAGCGAGCGAAGCCGCGGGCAAAAGCTAGTTAATAATACAAACATAAGTTGGTACATAGAATTATTTAGAATTGTAGTAGTTTATTAGATTTATTTTATCAAAATGATGAATAAAAGGTTTATTCAGAACATAGTTAGGCCTTTTCAGGCACATTATCACGTCATGAATTGAGAGGTAGGTACTTTTATGAAGTCGTATAGTATCGTCAAGAACTTCCGACTTAAACCAAATCATTTCAAACAAGGCCATCAAAAGCTCTTGAAGATTGAAATAAGAACATTCGTAGCGTGAGCGTGACCCAATCCATTTCCCAACAAATGTAACCCGTGAAAACATGAAGTATAAATAAAGGTGTCGTACCCTGGCTCCGGCTGGCACCACCGTGGTGACCTCCCGGGCGCGGCGGAACACCTTGGGGTCCACGAACTTGTCGGGGAAGGACTCCACCACGGGGGGCACTTGGATGCCCTTGGTGTCAGGTCTGGGGAACAAAAATATCGGTGTAGTCGTATTCATGTGACGAAATCCTAAGTTAAAATTTTATGAAGAGGAGCGATTAGATTATTATTGAAAAGGTTCCGAAACTACCGGATCGGTTTTTCAAAATTCTTTCACCTACAGAAAGCTATTTTATCTGCACGTGGCATAGGCTATAATTTACGTGAACGAAGCCGCGGGAAAATTGCTAGTAGCTTAGATAATGTGTATTGAACAAATTATCCTATATTTTAAAAGCAGATGGACATCTTAGCAGATTATTTCTATATGTAAAAATGTTAGCTACTACTTACAAACAACACGTTACCAGAGTATGCATATATTTATCTTAATGGCTTCCACATAATAAATTTCAGCTCGAAAGTGTACTTCGTATTTATTTTCAGCTAGTGATTTGTAACGAATCCAAGGCGTGTGACCATTTTGATTTTTTTGGAAAAAGTGTTCTCAGTAATAGCGAATAGACAGCCTCCGTGGCGTAGTGGTTAACACACCAGCCTGCGACACGAGGGAGAGATAAAGCGACCTTTTTCAGATTGACCTTCTTGGATGTTTATTTATCTAAGTATCCTAACTATCCCAATCCCAACTTCCCAACTATCCCAATCCCATCCCAACTAATATTATAAATGCGAAAGTGAGTTTGTTTGTTTGTTACGCTTTCACGCCGTATCTACTGAGCCGATCATCATGAAATTTTGCAAAGACATAGGTTAGGGTACCGAGAAGGACATAGGCTATATATTACGCGGGCGAAGCCGCCGGTAACCGCTAGTATATTATAAAATATATCGTTGAGTTTGTATCCTAAGAAATAAGTTGACAATTTGCTGTGGTGTTAGCTAAATTTGTGTGATTTGTATATTTAATCTATTCTATATTCTACTAACTTATTCTATATTCTACTAACTTATCTATTCAATTTGGTATCTGTATAGAAGAAACAACTCTAGCAATAGAAGAATATATACCTGTGGAGAATGGCGACGGAGAGGCAGTAGTTGAACATATAGGGATTGATGCGGAGCTGGCAGTAAGAGCAAAGGGACAGTAGGTCGTCCACGTCACGCATACCTGCGAAGCAAAAATAATATCATACAATATTTGCAAGAAATTATTGGGGCTATATTTTCCTGTGATTTTGGACGACGAGAAAGAACGGTTTATTGTATGGCCGCTGCATGGATAAGTCCAGCTAAAGCAGCTCAATGGTCTACACAAAATAAGCGACACATCTTACTCATGGAGATATCAATAAGTTTCTCAGCAATCTTCTTGTGCTTCTCCCCGAAGAGCGAAAGAACATTCATTGTAAGGCAGTTGCATAGATAGATCCAAATTGGCCAGCACCATACTCTATACAGGAAAAGCGACTCTATTACATCACTTACTCATGAAGATATCGATGTGCTTTCCAGCCATCTTCCGCTGCTTTTGCACGAACAGCGAGAAATGCTCATTGTACGGCAGTTGCATGGGAAGGTCCATGTAGGTCAACGCAATGTTCTTCAAGGGAAAAGCGATTCTATTACATCACTTACTCATGAAGATATCGATGAGTTTCCCAGCCATTTTTCGATGCTTTTGCACGAACAGCTAGAACTGCTCATTGAAGGGCAGTTGCATGGGCAGGTCCAGGTTGGGCAGCGCAATGTTCTTCAAGGGAAAAGCGACTCTAATGCATCACTTACTCATAAAGATATTGATGAGCTTTCCCGCCATCTTCCTATGCTTTTGCACGAAGAGCGAGAACTGCTAATTGTAGGGCAGTTGCATGGATAGGTCTAAGTTGGGTAACGCAATGTTCTACCAGGGAAAAGCGACTCTATTGCAGAACTTACTCATGAAGATATCGGTGAGTTTTCCAGACATCTTCTGATCCACGAAGACCGAGAAGTTTTTATTGTGAGGCAATTGCATTGGCAAGTCTTGATTGGGGAAGGCAATGCTGTTTTTACAGGAAAAGCGACTCTATTGCAGAACTTACTCATGAAGATATCGATGAGTTTTCCAGATATCTTCTGATCCACGAAGAGCGAGAAGTGTTCATTGTGAGGCAATTGCATTGGCAAGTCTTGACTGGGGAACGCAATGCTCTTTTTACAGGAAAGGCGACTCTATTGCAGAACTTACTCATGAAGATATCGATGAGTTTCCCAGCCATCTTCCTATGCTTTTGTACGAACAGTGAGAACTGCTCATTGTAGGGCAGTTGCATGGGCAGATCCAGGTTGGGCAGCGCTATGTTGCGGACGGAGATGGTCTTGCCTGCGTCGGAGCTGAAGCGGTTAGCCAGGGTGTTGCTAAGGGAGCGGTATTTATCCGGCTGTGGGAGAAAAGTCACGATACAAGTCATATAAGTTTATTCTCAAAGAACTAGATTAGAGACTTTGACTATATCCTCCACCGGTCAATTTTTCAATGCTTGTTCGGTGGTTGCGAATATGGCATTAGATACGCGCACCCGGCCTCCAGAGCTGTTGCTTTCTCATCGCAAACTATCCGAACAAGTAGCATCCTTAATACCTTAATCCTGTGCCTGGGGGAACAAACTTCTATCCTTCCACCACTTAAACAGTTTCGATGGGCAGTAACGTCGGAACTGATATAAACCAAACAAACTGCTCAACAACCCGTTTGCCACTAAAGGTGGTGAGCTTGGCAAAACGTGTAATAATTTTCTTTTAATTATAAAGTCTTAATTTTGATAGTACCTACATGTAGATTTGTATTCCTCAAATTAATAGCTGAACCAATACAATATTTTCGACTGAGTTTTGTTAAACTCAGTCGAAAATATTGTTTCGCTATTGCTATTGTTATATTAATAGGTATAGGATGTTTCCTATACCTATTAATGTAACAATAGCATAATACACTTTCAAGTAACTTGGAGCTACATTTTTGACACCAGTTTTTATATGAAGTACGTAGTTACAGAGTTCCTATTTATTCAACTTATGAAAAGACTAAGACTTAAAACAAATTCAAATGGAACATAAAGTGTTGTTTGTACTAAGTATTTATTTCTATTTGCGAGAGTGATCCATAGACCTAGGAATATGGGTCGAGCACGGAGGATGTCACAACCTAAGCAAACATTTTATGTTCCATGGATGTAGCATAAGTAGGGTACCTCATAATTGAACAGTTTTATTTTCGATCGAACGGGGGATGACCTCTCCAACCCGTCCGGCCAGCGTGGAGAGTGTAGGCCTAATCTTCTGACTGCTCTGGCTGGCTAATATATATATATAGCTCTGGTAGTACAGAGAGGGTCATGCTCCTGCAGTGGAGACTAAAAAAAGACCTTATGATGTATGCGTGATCTGTATGTAATGCACGGTTGCATGCATGGTGATTGCGTCACTGAAACTTCCTTATTATTCTTAAATCTATGGAGGTATCATCGAGGCTCTACGGCCTTAAATTATGTCATAAAATCACTTCCATACTGGTTTGGGAGAAAAGGAAAAACATAGAATATACCAGCTGCTTTTCTTCCCACGCAGACCGTCAAAGCCGGTCAAGGTATTGGGCGAAAACCTAAATCACGTCACTAGGCGATGCAGCTAGCAAACCTTTCACTTATTTGATTCCGCATTCCACCTAAACGCCCACTAACACGCTAAACGTGGCCCTTGAGTTTTATGACCTAGGGCTCTGTCTACCCCGCAAGGGATAAAGACGTGATAATATGTACTATGTACAAAATCACTCAAATGCTGTACTCACATAGTAATGGTCTGGAAGCTCGAAGACAGCCTTGTCGTCGCCCTTCTGCATGAAGCAGGGCTCCGTGGGCCGGTCGAAGAACCGCAGCAGGTTTTGCTTGGCGTCCGTCATATTGGATGCTGAAATAAATAAATAAATATATAGGGACATTTCATACAAATTGATCTAGCCCCACAGTGAGTTGTGAACTAGTGACGTGGGATACTAATTCAACGATATTATTTTTATATTATAACTTAATTATAATAGATGTGGTTCCCGGCAGAGTAGAATACACTGAAAAAAATAGATTCTAACTAAGCTAAGTTTTTGCTTAGTTGACATTAAATTACTTGATATAACTATTATTTTGATAACTTTAAACAACGTGGCTTAGTTTCAAGAACAAATTCATTTTAATTATATCAACTACTACGAATTATGGATATTTTAATCAAAATTCTTTGTTATTTCATACAATGCTTTTATTTCTTGTTTAATTCTTTTGATTCACCTTGTTATATTAACTAATTTTAGGTTTGTTTATACTAACAAGCAACTTGATAGTATCAATAAATTATATGATACATTTTAACAACAATCTTGATTGATTTCATTATTACGTAATTGAATCACTTGTGAGAAGTAGTCACGTCTAATAAGTACTTTATTAATATAACAAAACGAAACGTTTCCGTTTTCGCCTCCCGCGCATCTTCCCCCCGCAGCCCCACGCGCAGTGCCGGCCGGCGTTCCTCTTTCATTTGACGCTGTCATCGTCTGAAGCCTGGGCGCTTTGCTTCTTTTTCGCAAGTTTGCTGGAGTTTTTACTGAGAGTGAATACCTACCTTTATTGTTTTTCAATTAGTACCGACATAAATAGAACTTGCGTGTGTGTGTGTAGTGTAGTTATTGTAAAACATGGACGAAGTGGTGGATTTGTTAAGAACTTTTAATTATCTAACTGACGGACTAATTAGACTTTTTTAGGAAATTAGCCTATTATGTTTATACTTATCGTACGTTACCTACTACATACGTTTATGCCATATCTCGGGTCTACTAAATTGTACAGAACATGACTAATAAATGAATGAGTAAATTATATCATCTTTAATTGCTCATACAAAGTTCCTCATACATACCTACTTCAGCCAAAATATAATAGGGCAAAAGTCAAGTCTAATGTTCGATTAAAATACTTGTCTTTAGAAATACGCATTTCTTTTTAAGTGCTCATGTTTTCATCAATAGGACTTTTTATTGATTATAAATCTTATATTAACATAAGGTTATTTAAGCTTGTATTTAATGCTGACATGTACCGTTGTCATAATGACTACCACTTTTACTTAATTTTATTTCGATATTAGTCTTATACATTTAAACCAAGTGGCTTATATTTATAATCATGATTATGTACCTACTCTCTTTTATTTCATATAAGATCTCGTATTTAAGGCGACTACTGCAGCGAAACTATTATATATAACCCATCATTTTATTCTTTTACTTCTCAATCAGATCAAATTGGAAAAATCTAAGACAAAACTCGCTAGTTACTAACTCGTAGCATTTTTAGTATTACTTTCATTATTTTTCAATGAGTTTTTCTGTGAATTAACCGAAGGAAAAATAGTGACAAGTAATACCAAAAATACTACCAAGCAATTTACTAGCGAAGTGCTGTCTTAGATTTTTTCAATTTGATCTGATTGCGGAGTAAAAGACTATCATGTCGGGTGGCGCTACTTTCGCTGCTGTAGTCACCTTAATACGAGATCTTAGTTGAAATACAAGAGAGTAGATACAAAATCATAATTCTAATTAATAAGCAACTTGGTTTAAATGCATAAGACAAATATCTAAATTGAGTAATACAGGTAGTCAATATGACAACGGTTCATGTCAGCAATAAATACAAGATTAGTTGAAATAAACAATATACTGCGGCCAATTTGACAACATCTAGGTTCTGACAATAAATGAGGTTAATTGTTTTGATGACCTTTCATGAATATATTGACCAAGATCTTAGTCAATTCTACAAATGAAGTTAGTTTACGTAAAAAAGTTTAATTTTTAAGTTGAACAAGATCTGAGGTCTGACAACTAATTCATTTTATTGATTTGATGAATTTTTATGACCAAATTGACCAAGATTTCAGTCAAATCTACAAATGAAGTTTGCTAACGTAAAAAAGTTTAATTCTTAAGCTGAACAAGATTTGAGGTAAACTAAATTACTATAAGTGATTAAACTGATACATTACTTAGTAGACAGAATTATGATAATTTAACAAAGTTCTCTTAGCTGCAGTAGTCAAGATCTATGTAGGCTCATATGGAAACAAGTAGTGTGATTACACTAAACAAGATATTTGTTGAACTAATCAATTTTTTTTTTCAGTGTAGGACCACTCCAAGTCATCCCGTGGATGTCGTAAAAAGCGACTAAGGAAAAACAAGCTAAACAAAGCTTATAAACATCAAAGAGACCTCTCCAACCCGTCTGGCCAGCGTGGAGAGTGTAGGCCAAATCCTCTGACTACTCAAGCTAATATATGGCTCTGGTAGTACAGAGAGGGTCGTGCTCCTGCAGTGGAGACTAGAAAGACCTGATGATGATGATGATGAATAGATAAACATTCAAGATCCAGGCCAATCTGCAAAAGATCGTTTGCCGTCATGACCTGGCCGGGGATCGAACCTGGGACCCCTGTGTCGCAGGCTGGCGTGTTAACCTCTGCCTCACGGAACGCGTCGCTAAATGCAGAATTTAAATTTCGTTGGTAATGATACGCTTTCTGCCAGAGACTACAAATTGTGATCTTGTGTTTGTCGTCTGAAAGTACTTACTAATGGGGTATTGTTAGTTTCACTACAACCTTCCGAGTTTTTTTAGCAGGGATTTGTGTTTTAATTCTTTTTTGATAAATCTTGTTTTTAAAGTAATTTTTTATCAAAATGAATACGAAAGCAATAGTTAGTAAAAACAATATTTCATAAATGATGATGAAATTAAATTATTAAACTAAACAAAGCTCACCTAAAATAATTTTCCACAAGCGCCACACAAACTTAATTATACTTTATAAACTAATAAATATAAATGAAATAGAAGTGAGTAAATATCTAGAAAACTCTTCAAGCCGTGCTACGACGGCTCGAGTGTGGCTGTCCCGGAGTTCTCGGTCGTTTTATACGGAGTCCCAGCGCTGGCCTGGAGCGGTGTGCAAAGTACTCGGCGAGTTGTGTGCACTGCCTGTAGCGCACATTAAAGAGAACATAGATGCGACGATAGAGCGATGCCCGGCTGAGTACAATAGGACACATGTCTTTCCGTGACTTAGGTAACGAAAGTAACGTGACTTAGGTAAACAAAGCTTATAAACATTAATAAGACCTCTCCAACCAGTCTGGAGAGTGTAAGCCAAATCCTTTGACTGCTCTGGTTTATATAATTATGGCTCTGGTAGTACAGAGAGGGTCACGCTCCTGCAGTAGGGGCTAAAAAATAACTAATGATGATGCGACACGTTTGCCTGGGCTCCAAAGCACTTTTACTGAGGATGTAACCGAGCTCCGTGGCGCAGCGGTCAACACGCCGGCCTGTGACACGGAAGGTCCCGGGTTCGATCCCCGGTCAGGTCAAGATGGAAAATGAACTTTTTCAGATTGTCCTGGGTCTTGGATGTTTATCTATATATGTATTTGTTATAAAATATAGTATCGTTGAGTTAGTATCCCATAACAAAAGTCTTACTTAAGAACTTACTTTGGGGCTAGCTCAATCTGTGTGATTTGTCCGTATATATTTATTTATTATTTATATTTATTTATATATGCTGGAATGAGAAGCTGGAAAAAGAGATAGCTGGATGGAATAAAATAATAGCTTCGTATTGTTTTGTATACTAACTGTAATATAAAGCTGTTTTAGGCAACTATATTAATCGATTGTCAGTTTTGAAATGGCTTAAATCATTTCATTGTTATCATTCAAATATTTGAACTTAGGCCATAAATATTTAGGTGCTATCATTATGAGAACTATCTTAATATAGTGAACATTATTGTTCTCTACATAATATTGCTCTCGACTAATACTCGGGGCATATTTTGGAGAACAAGAAATAGTCACCAGTTTGTTGTATGTTCAACAAAACGATTATTATTCAAAAGTAAAAATAGTGAAAAAGGAGATATACAAATGTTAGGCTTATAACCAAGATAAATTTGCGTGACTTTGAACAGAGTAGGTAATTTACATAATTCATGTAAGTAAATTAATAGTGTAACAAAACCCTATATGCATTGGCAAAGCCAAATAAATACGCATTGCCTATCCTTATGCGATTCAGTATTTTGACGTAGCGCGTATCAGTCTCTCTGTTGTGAACTTGTAACTGCGATATGGCTGCGGTTGCTTATCAGAGGATGGACTGTTGGTTTGTATGTTCCCATCAAGACAAGTTACGTATATGGGGCTTTTGATGAAATGCAGAATTTACGACATTTCTTTATTATTGTATATGTGTATATCACAAGGATAAATATTTTTGTATCTAATAGAATGATCGCTTTGTAGTTTGTTTGTTTTTCGTATGTGTAAGTGGCCAACACTGGTGTCAGATTTTTCAAGCTGCCTTAAGGCATCTGACATAACTTAACGACTGCCATCAACGATAATAGTCGGGACCAACGGCTTAACGTGCCTTCCGAAGCACGGAGGAGCTCGAGATATTTTTATGCCACTTGCGGTCACCCATCCTAGTAGGGACTGCACCAGGTGTTGCTTAACATACGTAAGCGCTCATAGAGCTCACACCCACTGGACCATCGGGCTTTGTAGTGACAGCCGTGTATTCTGACGTGCATATTACACATTACTTAGTTACTTACTACTAGCCACGGATTTCATTGCACGGGTTTTGGCCTTACTTATCGTACACAAAGTATTTGATTTGATTATATTTTATTTGACGAGCTCCGTGGCGCAGCGGTCAACACGCCAGCCTGCGACACGGATGGTCCCGGGTTGGATCCCCGGTCAGGTCAATATGAAAAATGATCTTTTTCAGATTGACCTGGGTCTTGGATGATGGTAAAATATAGTATCGTTGAGTTAGTATCCCATAACACAAGTCTCGAACTTACTTTGGGGCTAACTCAAGCTGTGTGATTTGTCCGTATATATTTATTTATTTTACAGTTATTGGTTAAAATCCTCGAACATTTATTTTTAAACATGCTTTTTATTATTTTTTTGCCCAATATACATATAAGTAGGATATGCCCATTGATAATAGTACCTAAAACCGCATTTAAATCCATTCAGTTCTGGAGATAAAGAAGAACAATTTAAACAAATCAAAGTTGATTCGGTCCATTATTACGTCATCATTATATTTTCCTGTATGGTTTGGTTACATCTTCGAGCAACACGGCCTCCGTACCGGAGGTTACATTTCTTAAGTGCCAAGGCCACTATTTGCCACTTGAGAGGTTCAAAATTAAATAAAATAATACATACGTTTTCTTGCGATAGATCTCAAATCCACTTTATTAATTCACCATCTCTCTATCTAACCATTAATTTTGTTGAAATAAATCATATCCTCGGGCGTAAACTCGCGTGAGAATGGATAGATAGGTATAGAATTAGGGTTACGGCTTTTATAAACTTCAAAGGATTACGGCAAGGGATATTCCCTTTACCTCATTTGGCATCTTTCAACGCCAGCCGGAAGTTTGTTTACCGTTAGTTAGGTAAACGTTTAGTAAATACCCAACTACATACCTATACAAGTTAATAAAAGCCTGTTCGATCCTTAAAGGGGCAACTCAGACCGTAAATTTAGACAACTTTTCCTTTGGGATTAATGCTGGAAATTGAAAAAAAAAAAAAAACAAAATTTTCATACAAATTGTCCTGCTGGCTGAACAATTTTGTGTGAGAAAGTATTTTTCGAATTCACAGCGTTAGTCCTATAAGAAATGTTGTTCATATTGACCAGCTGAGTCACCCTTTTAAAGATTGGACAAGGTTTTATCAAAATACTAGCTTTCGTATGAGGCTCCGCTGGCGTTTATGTCGATCCCTCGGAAACAGCACTTTTCTCCGGGATGAGAGGTAGCCTATGTCCTACTCCGTACCCCAGATAACGTGTATGTATTAATTTCATGATGATCGGTTCAGATGAAAGCGTAACTAACAAACTCACTTTCGCATTTATAATATTAGTTGGGATAGTATAGTGTGCTTGCTTATTCATTAATCAATAGATGTAAAACCAGCTAAGCATAACTGAAGAGGTAGGTACAGCTCAAGCTCGTCGTCACCAAAAATACAGCTCATCAAAGATTCGTATGACGGTTCTTCACCGTAAATGGGCGTAATTAAAAAAATATTAGCGTACCTGTTCCACTGCGGCTGGGACAAGGTTTTCCCGCTTTTACTACAAAATAATGACGGTATGGAAGTTTACCGTGTGGTTTCCCGCTGACTAGAATAGAAACACAGGTAAACAAAGCTTATAAAACATCATAGAGACCTCTTTAACCCGTCTGGCCAGCGTGGAGAGTGTAGGCCAAATCCTCTGACTGCTCTGGAAGTAGAAAGAGGGTCATGATCCTGCTGTGGAGACTAATACTTGATGATAATGGAAGGTTTTCACTCGAAAAACAAGTTGCATTATTTATAAAAATAAAAAACCCGTCTGCCGTTTTTGACAGTTTGCGTCCGCAATATTGATTTTTTGCTGATGTTACATAGTCCATGTCTATGACTCTTCAAGGACGAATACGGAAGAATGCATAAAGAAAGCAGATATCAAATTCAGATGAGTTGCTATAATTAGCTTATTTAGTTAAAAATTCGAATCTCTTGTAGTTTACAAGAAGAATAGGAAAAATTTTAATTAAACTTGGTCTACAAGTTGTAGACCAAGTTTAATTTTATGCCTACTTATGCCTACTTATTTACTTATCATCACCAATCATGTTAGCAAAATTAAATGAATGAATTTTATACATATTATTAAATAAATTGTATATGGAAGGTACGCTGCAGTATGTTGTCAAAAGAGCACGCACTTTAGCGTTGAGTATAACGGGTCACTTACGCGCTAATATGTTGGGATCGCCGACTTTCTGAAAGAATCTTTTTTTAAGTATCCTTCTATCCACTTGTTATTTTGCGCCTTTACTAATTAAACCGTGTTCTGGGAGACACTGGCATCTGCGCTCATTTGTCCCGCCGATATGGACCTCACAACACAGGTACGTAATGTCCGAAAATATATAAAAAAAACTTTATTTGAATATTTTTTTCTCCACGATGTTTTGTAATGCTAATTCAAAGAATACCAAAGGTTATTAAAGTTCAAATCCGTTTGTGAACCACATTTTTTCAAGATTTCGTGATAGTAGAATAATAAAAATATAAACTTTATTATCTTTATCCGTTTATCCGATAGCGTAAAAAGATGGATTGACACTTGATCCAGTTACATATTTCAATAAAAGTAGTATTGCAGCTGCTACGGCAACAAAATAAGACCTACATAAATCCTTGTTTTCTGAAAAATCCGATCAAAAAAGTTATATGTAAAGAAACTGCATTCTTATTGTATATTATGATACTAATAATAACTCACAAGAATAGTAGTAGTAATAATTTTATTTTAGTTGTGGTAGAGCTACGCTACCGGTGAAAATCACTTTTGCTGGTAGCATGAATGGGCCGGCTCGTCCAAGGAAGTGCCACACTCTCACAGAAAATCGACGTTTGAGTAGTAGCTTTACAGCTTCTATACTTCGTTCGGTGAGTGAGAGCGCCGGAGGCCCATCCCTCCCCTCTGGGGAGGGAGAATAAAAGGCCGGCAACGCTCTTGTCATACCCCTGGTGTTACATTAGTCCATGGGCAGCGGTGATCACTTACCATCAGGTGACCCCGCTTGCTCGGTTGCCGTCCTTTAACAAAAAAAAATAAAGTAATTAGGTATACGAAGTTTTTTAATATATACCTCTCGCAGTAAAATAAATAAAAAGGCAAACATTTCCCTTGACTCATAATTCCATACATCTCAATGACGATTTATTTGCATATATATAAGTATTTAGTGTCAGGTTTTTTATAAATCATTGTTTATATGTAAAGCCATTGTGTTATTTATTTTCTTAATAAAAAAATAATTTGTTGTTAGATAATTAGTCTATTAGCACAAAACATCAATAGGTAATTAAACAATATCAAAATTGAAAACTCAATGTTATTATCCGAAACTATTTACTAAAACGTTATTTACCCGTGATATAAAATACATATTCTAGTAGCGCCGATAAGCAACAAATTAAAATAGTATTCAAAGTGTATATATGAAGCGATTTACTCAGTCAAATATGTACCATATATAAATGAGTAAATAGTACAATATTTTTACAAAATATAATGTTTCCGTTGTAAAACTGAAAACTCTTTGCTGTACACAAATTTAAATATACCGCACAAAGGGTTTTTACTTCACATAATTGTATTATTTCGACTATAAAGCACTTTTTACGCTGCTTTGCCATACGTGTGTTGAAAAATAATTTTCAAAAATGTGTAATTAAATTAAATTGATAAATTTTGGAAAGTGAAGGAAGACCATACTTACATCAGTTTCTATGGACGACGTAAATAATAATTAATTGGTTTTCAGCTACTATATGTTCTCTGGACTTTGGTGCTCGCAAATGGTCATCTTTCACCAGGCTTCGGTCTACCAGGGCAAAGAGATCCCGGCGCACCGGATATTCTCGACCCACTACACCTAAACCCAAGAAGAGGACCTTTTGACCACCATCCTCTCGGCCCAGGTTTTGGACACCATCACAGAGACCATGGTATGCTTGAAGATATTCTAGATCCCTTTGGAGATTCAAATGAAAGAAAAGTAGAAATTTATAACCAGAATGATAATATTAGAGTCACAACTGACAATACACCTTTAAAAGTCAATTTACTTCCAGAAACACATAACAATAATACAGTTAATGAAAAAGACATCAACAAAAAACTGGAAAAGAAAGAAACCACGATCCCTATAGGAAATAACAATATAAAATCTGTGAAAAATGTAATACAGGCTGTATTACCAGCCAAAGAAGAACAAATTCTTAGAACGAATGGAAATAAAACGGTGATACCAAAACCTACGGATGACACCCAGGTATCAAAACACAATGAAATTATACCCGTTAAACTCAATGTCACACAAGGAAATACACAATCAAGTGATTCGATTGTATTTCCCGATAATGTTGAAGAATTCAAATCAAAACTCAAAGATGTAAACAATAATATGAACAAGACTTGTAATCCTATCACAAACAGTAACAATCTCAGTGTTACTGATAAGGTTAATATGACTAAAAATCGAGATGGTGCATTTATTCCTGTGCAAGCTGTTCCAGTCAATCCAGTGCAAGATATGAATGGCAAGTTCTTATTGGTTCCCATAAATCCTTCAGGAAACATACAAAATCAAGCGCTACCAATTACTAACGATGTCTTCCCAAACCGATCTCCAGTGTACACTACTATCAGACCAGGACAAGGACCTTTATACACGAGTGTTGCGAATGCTGTTCCCTTAAATATTCAATCAAATGGCGCGTGGAATAATGGAAATAATAATTACTATCAAAACCCAGGTGTGGGTGTATCTTCAAATCCAAATCACAATACAGCTGTTAACAATCCAAATGGAAATAATTGGAATCCTAATCTAGGCACATTTAATCCTAATTTATCGAATAATTTAGAGAATAATCCGCCCATGAATACAGGAAATGTACCATCAAATTCTATTGGAATACCTAATACGACTTTTAATCCAACTATACAACAACCAAATATAAATCAATACAATAATCAACCAAATTATAACAACCAAGGAAATGTATATCCAGCTAGAAATTTACAAGATAGTGGTCTTAATCAACAAACGAATCCTTCAGGACTTTCACCTTCTTACAATACTCCAAATTATAATGGGCAAACATATGTACCAGTAAATGGTGGACTAAGCAACAATATACAAACCAATCCAAATGGTCAACAATTTTACATTGTACCTAATAATCAACAAAATAACAATATAAATACTGGACAGCCAATTATATTAAATACACAAGGGAATGCAATGAATTTAAATCCAAATAATGGTAACAACAATCAGCAATATATGATAGTTAATGCGAACCAATTAAATATACCACAGAACGGTCAAGGCAATAACATTTACACTTTACAAAATGGACAACTTGTGGCGTTAATACCAGTCCAATTATCAAACGGGGCTTTGGTTAACAATAACAATGTAGTTAATCCAATGACGTCTGCAAACAGCAACATTGTTCAACCAAATACAATGTTACCAAATAATGGCAACCCTCAGCCAAATGTTGTTACAATGAATGGTAACCCAAACCAACCTAATCTGATTTTGATGAATGGTAATACACCTAATGGTGCTTTATTACTTAATGGTCAGACAAGTAACCTGAACGGTCAGAATTCCCTACCAAACGGTCCTATTATACTAAATGGTCAGACAAGTAACTTGAATGGTCAAAATTCTCTGCCAAACGGTCCTATTATACTAAATGGTCAGACAAGTAACTTGAATGGTCAAAATTCTCAGCCAAACGGACCCGTCATTCTAAATGCTCAAAATGTCTTAGCCAATGGTCAAACTCCTTTGGTAAATAACGGTCGGAATCTGTACACTATGGTTACTGTGCCTAATAATTATGTCAATAACGTGGGGGGTAACCCTGGCTATCAGGTTCCCTCGTCCTCTGTAAATTTGATGAATACCAGAGACAAGGTAGACAAAGAGGACTCAGGTGCCGCGGGGAACATCACTGGCAATGCCGTGAATACTCATTAGTTGTAGTAATAAAGACGTGTACAGAGTCTCGGACTATTGGGAAGAAGAATTTCTTAATGTCAGTATGTCAAGACATAAAAAAATTAAGTAAAGAACCTTAGATACTCGTAGCTACTTCGCTTAGATTTAGTTGTTATTTGAACATGTTATTTAATAGCTACTGTCATACCTAAGTATTTTTATTTACTTATACTTAGTAGAAGTAGGAATATGAAGCAATTTTTAAATCTGTGCTTAAATGAGTCACCTACGCAATGAAAAAGTCGATATTAAAGACGATTGTTTTGTAAGAATTATCTAAATAAATGGAAGCAGCTATTAATTAATTACTGTTCATATTAATCAACAATTACTCGCAGTTGCCAAACTATTTATTTTATTAGAACTGTTGATATACGAGTAAAACAATAACTAATAAATAATGCATACTTAGAAATTTGAGAAATAGAAGCTAATTCAAATATTCAATAAGTTAATTATATTCAAATTCGTATTTGATGCCTTACATTATTTTAATATGCCGTGTGGTTCCCGGCAGAGTCGAATAGGACCACTCCAAGTCATCCCGTGGATGTCGTAAAAGGCGACTGAGGAAACACAAGCTAAATAAAGCTTATTAACATCAAAGAGAACTCACCAACCCGTCTGGCCAGCGTGGAGAGTGTAGGCCAAATCCTCTGACTACTCAGGCTAGTATATGGCTCTGGTAGTACAGAGAGGGTCGTGCTCCTGCAGTGGAGACTAGAAAGACCTGATGATGATGATGATGATTATTATTTTAATCACAATATTGATGCATTATATAATTTATACCTAGAGCCCTTAGGTGTAACTGGATCCAGTCGTGTTCTACTTGCATTGGAGAGAGATAAAAGCACATTATGACTAGGTATTTTTGGCAGAAATATAGAAAAACTAGCTTTTGCCCGCGGCTTCGCCCGCGTGATATATACCCTATGTCCATTTCAGTACCCTGACTTATGTGTATGCGAATTTCATGATGATCGGTTCAGTTGATAGGGCGTGAAAGCGTAACAAAAAAACAAACAAATTCACTTTCGCATTATATGCATATTGTTAGGATTTTCCATTAATCAATTAATCGATTACTAGTATACAGGTTTTATCACTACCTACTATCTTTTCAGGGAAATGACACATATATCACGTCATTATGCCGCACGGAGTAGACAGAGCCTATGGTCACGTTTATCATGTTACAGGAAACACATACGTATTACCAAAGACAATACAATACTAACGTAATAGACTGCCCACCTCCTACAAAAATATTGGACCAAATTAAGGTTGCGAAAAGCAGGCGAATGTATGACGCAGGAGAGTTGCTTGCTACTCGATACTAGATGGCGGTAATCTGCGTTAGCCTTTAACTTAGTAAATATACGGTGTAATTTTAAAATATTATGCCTTAAATATTGTTTTGATTTTTAATAAGATATATTTTGTGAATCATGTTTTTATATTCTCATAATACGGTAGATACAATGTTGTGTAGTTTCGAGTGGCGCCATCTATGCGAGTCTCTGAGAACAAATCGTACGATTAAGGCGTTGACACCACATGGTATTACCATAGAAATATAAGGACGCTCCGCTCTTCGAGAGGCGCAATCCCTCTTTTTTCTATTTATGCGTAAATTATTATGTTCTGTAACGAACACTATAAAAATCAGGTAAATGTAGTAAATAAATGTACTTGCAAAAAAATTGTTTTTTTTATATGTTAAAAATACCATGTCGGATACCCTTATCTGCCCGTCAATAAATATAAAAAACTTGTCTTGTTATAAAATAATAGCTATCGCCCGCGGGTCCGCTTGCATTGCGATGAAAGGAAGCCTATGTCCTTCTACGTACTCCAGGCAACGTGTATGCAAAATTTCATCTTGATCGGTTCACTAGATAGGGCGTGAAAGCGTAATAAAGAAACTCATTTCCGCATTGAAAATATTAGTTAGGATTAGGATTAAAAAATAATGTGTTCATTTTCATTCAGGCCGTACCAGAATTTTTGCTTGCCAAAACTTCTGGCGTGGCCTTTACTTTTGTCAAAAATGTTAAGAAAAGCTTCACTTTCTATAAACTGTAAATAGTATCTACTCGTAGGTCATAAATAGTTTCATGGGTTATCCAGGCTTAATAAAACAAGATGTTAAAATTCTTTCCCCAAAGAATAAGCGTGCGAAAGAATTGATGATTGTAGACTTATTTGCTACAAACGGGGTCGAGATGTTACCGAATGTATTTTTTTTTGGAACAAAGTCTATTTCCAAATATAAACTCTAAAAACTTTCCACCCTTTTTGTAATCGTGTAAACGACTAGTGTGTCGGCCTGGCGCCACCCGGGAGCGCTCCACTTACATCGCTGAATTCGCTGATTTCCCAGGGCACCTGCAGTATTACGGCATTTGGCTTGGCAGAAAGCACAGAGTACTTTGTATTGCAGAAAGACAGATGTATGATGTTTGTATGTCTCGAGGCGAGGTTAAATAAATTTAAGATGCCCTGCTGGAGTACAATGTTTAAAAGGGCGACTGCTATAAGACCGAAGATTTTTATTTAAATAAAATTATTTTAATACGGTTTTTATCGCGTTTATTACATTATTTATACACCTAACGTTTCGAGCACTTTACAGTGTTCGTGGTCGCAGGTCTACCTGCTAATTTTATTTATATGTGTAACAATCGTTTGTTTGTAACAATTTTTATTTTTACCAACAACAAGAATCATAAAAAATTTCGTCGAAACTGTAATGTATGACAGATACAAACGCTCTCTATCTCTCTCAAAAAATATTAAGATTTGCGATTGTAATTATAATTACTTACAACTTTTCTTAAAAGTTGACGAAAGCTGTAGTTGATTTGTGAAAATGTAAAATAAAACGATCTGATTAAAGTTTTAAAATAAGTAGCTTATTTTTTACTGACTGCACCATCTTAATTTGTGTAATCTACTTCTTCAACTATCATTTTCCCGGTTGTGTCCTCAGCTGTAAGCCAGCTGTTTTTTTTATTTGTGTAATACAATCTGAATAAATGGATGTCCAAAAATTTGCGCTTCTTTTTCATTATCTACTATAACTACTGAAAATCTTGCGTAAATTTTGGGACTGTTACTGACTGATCTATCAACACACAGCTCAAACCACTTAACGGATTGCGTTGAAATTTTGCATGCAGGTATTTTTTTTAATTCACTTCTAACGGGAAACGGGGTCCAAAGTTTATTGTTCCAGGGAATCAGAACTAATCTCTAAACAATGATCATTTGCTAGCCGTATCGCCTACTAATTTGATTGTTCGTATTTTTGCCCATTTCCTGAAGACTTGTTTTACGATCTTCGCGGGGAGAGGAGCAGCTGGTACCTGCATTCTACATTTCTTATTTCTTCTAGACCTGCATGATGAACAAAAGAATGAAGGAGTATATTATATCTACCTAGCGTAGGAGGGTTGGCGTCTGACGGCCTGTTGTGAAGAGTTTCTTTTGGCTTTTCATCACTGCAATGGTCGGTTCCAAACGCTAGTAGTCTGTAGATTTTGAACACTAATTAATAATATCATCATCATCATCATCAGGTCCTTCCTGTCTATACTGCAGGAGCACGACCCTCTCTGTACTCCCAGAGCCATATACTAGTCTGAGCAGTCAGAGGATTTGGCCTATACTCTCCACGCTGACCAGACGGGTTGGAGAGGTCTCTTTGATGTTAATAAGCTTTGTTTAGCTTATGTTTCCTTAGTCGCCTTTTACGACATCCACGGGATGACTTGGAGTGGTCCTATTCTACTCTGCCGGGAACCGCGAATTAATAATATCAATGTAACTAATTAAATTGTTGAAAAAAAAAAATTGTAAATATGAATTATCGTCAAAAATTTGCATGAAAAGGCAAAGTCTCTTAAACCGTTGACGGTCGTAATAGTTTTTTGCCAATCACAGACACAACGGTTGAGGCTGCAACCGGATATGGAGTCGATATACTTACTTTAAAGAATAAAACCAAGGTTTTTTATTTGCTATAACTAGTTAAACCGGCAAACATAGACCTGCGCTCCAAAACCAGAGTGATTGACGTGGGTGTCAAGACAGCTGCTCTTAAGTGGACGTGGGCAGGACATGTTATTCGCATGAAACCAAACAGATGGGCCCGAAAGGTTACTCTTGATTACCGAGGGACGTCGGAAGTGAGGCAAGAGAAATTTTTGCCCAATAGCACGTTATTATTAACGTATATCAATTCACAATAATAAAAAAAATAAAAAAATAATCCAAATGGTCAAAGGCTCTTTGACACTTTCCCATCTTTCGATAGCTTCCGATCCTAGGGATGATACTGGGAGTTATGTTATTACGGCATTTATACTCATGGTTTTGCGTCAATATTACGTTTTTTAGAATTCCTATCCTGATTAATTCAGAACTTACACAAACTATTTGCTAGAAAAAATGATCTTTAATTTATTTGTTTTAATTATACCTAACCGCATAATCTTCGCTATCACAAAATCAAAAAAAAATACACGGTATTTTAAATACCCTGACATAAGTCAATAAAAAGCAGATAAAAACAAACTGAAAGGGCTGATTCTGTTAGATTCTGTATCGTCGCCCTTTTTGGTGGGATTATAGGGCAGGAGGTCAGAGGGGGCGTCATTATTCTGTCGAACCCCATAAATATGTTTATACTAGCTTTATGACCAAACTATAGAGTGTGTAGAATAGACGCTTCATTTTAAATCACTATTTTCTAATTTAGATCAATAAAATTCTTTACTCTACGTATTTTTCACTTGTGTGAATGAAAAAAATTAACTCCATTGCTCGACACCGACTCCTTAAGAGTGGCTGTGGCATTGAGGTTGGGCTGCTCTGTTTGTGAGCCACACAGGTGCATATGTGGGAAGATGGTGGAGGCGGACGGACATCACGCCCTGGGGTGTGTTCGATGCGCGGGTCGTTTATCACGGCATCACACTTTGAACGACTTAATCCGCAGGGCGTTGATTTCGGCCAATATCCCATGTCAGTTGGAGCCACCAGGTCTCTCACGGACAGACGGAAAGCGTCCGGATGGAATGACTTTGATACCCTGGCAGCGAGGACGTAGCCTTTTGTGGGATGCAACATGTGTGAGTACCTATGCGGCGTCCTACCTCACTGATACAATTAGATCTCCCGGAGCGGCGGCAAAGATAGCGGCTGGACAGAAACGCAACAAATATTGTGATTTATCTTTGCAGTATGAATTCGTTCCTTTCGCCGTCGAAACTGCAGGGCCTTGGTGCCCAGAGGCCAAAAAATTTGTTAGTGAGGTGGGACGTCGTTTAAGGGAAAGAGGTTTTGATCACCGCTCCGGATGGTATCTGGTTCAAAGGCTTTCCATAGCTATTCAAAGGGGAAATGCCGCTGCAGTAATGGGAACCTTTGAGCCGGGTACGATTCGGGGTGGAATTTTTGACTAAATATTTGTAAAAATGTATCATGAAAATGTGTCATATTTTGATTAAATAAAACTCGTCTATTTACTCCATTAATATTAAAAAAGTCTCAAAGAACCGCCTCCTCTACACAATCGCAGATGATCGCCTGTCATCGAGATTCAATGTTCGCAGTACATGGCTGCGTTGGATAGAAAATTCTCAAGAGCTGTAATGAGTTAAACAGCAATGTACAGTGAATCGTCGCGATGTCAACCGATCTTAGGCGATTGTGTAGAGGAGGCATTAGTTATTGCTCCGAGCAAATAACAGTTTTCTTTACGTTTTATAAAAATGGATCATGGCCGCCTGAACTTTCCTAATTCTTTAAGTTGTCAAGCATGTAAGCTAGCTGCAAGTAAGCTTTCGTTACTTTGCTGGGCATTTTCTTTCATATTTTTAACTCTTCTTCTTCTTCTTAGCGTTTCGATGGCAAAAACATTAAATTGTCGCGGCCCAGAAATTAGCCACTGCAATCGCGTTGTCTGTGGCATCCATTAGGTCCTGCTGCGTGCAGTTGTTCGGGCACGCAGAGCACGAAGTCAGAGTTATTGTTTGCAACACACCACACAAACAGCTCAAGTCTGTGCTATCAAAAAACCTCCATCTGGACATATCTTCTTTGCTCCAACCGACCTGTGTCCTAAGTCTATTTAAAGACTTTCAGATCAGCCATGGTAGTTTATGATCAGGAGGAAGGTCCTCCTCTGGTGGAACAAATGGGTTTAGCAAAGAGAATCCTTCACTCCATAGCTTGCACCTAGCTTTTGATGGCTCCATGGACAAAGGCTCAACACACTTGGTGAAACTGTAGCGACTTTTGAGCCTTGGTAGCACAGGGATATGCCCATGCATGGGATGCCGTGTGTCGGTTGCCATTTTGGTCCTCTCTGAGGAATTTGCCACAGACCTACCTACCTACCTATTTTTAACTAGTCCGTGGATATACTTGTACTTGCCACAGAGCAAGCAATTTTAATGTAGCTTGCGCCCTGTCTCCAGTGCATTTTCTTGTAATTTTCAATAGAGTTATCGTTTTACACTCTAAGTATTTTGTATTTACGGCCCTTAAAATTTGGCGGAGCTCGTAGAAACGCTAATAAAGTTGTGATTGCATAAAAATACGTCTTTCGTCAAAACTTGAATGACAAGGAAGGTCGTTTTTGGCAAACGACCTTCCTTGTCATGCGAGATGATGAGTATGGCAATTTAAAGTAATAACAACAAGACCTCTCACAAGATGGCGCTGAACGATTCTGAAACGCGCAAGCAGAGTTTCTTCGATTTCGCCGTATACGGTTCGCTGGGCGCACACCTTGCGCAGCGGGAAGATCTTCCCTTCGTGGCGGTTGAGCACACCACCTCGCTCCCGCTACAAGTTGTTTAGTTCCCACTGCTGGACAATATCCTTCCCCTTCTGTAATCTCTGGCCATCTCTCTCCTAGTTTTGTCAAAATCAGACAAGTCATCTGTCCATCTCGTTTTAGGTTTGCCTCTTAATCGTTTCCCGTCAGTAGGTACCCATATGAGATGTTTTTATAAATACATTAATTACACACTCCTATTGTTGCAATTGTCCATAGGCAGCGGAGATCACTTACCATCAGGTGACCCGCTTGCTCGTTTGCCGTTCTATATCATAAAAAAAATTACCAGGTAGTACTTAATAGATTTACATAGATACTGTTGTTATGTATTTTTCTGGCCAAAAATCTGATCTGTCTGTGGAAAAGGTTGCAATCCTAAAATTCTCATTTTATTGGAAAAGCTTCTGCGATATCCACTTCTTATATGTAGGTACACTTTTACCTGAAGCCCTTCCCGTAGCCTAAACGGCTAGACCGATTACGATGTATGACTTGTCATTAGATTCGTATTTTTCCCCGGAATATCATAAGATACTTATGTGTATAAAGTCAGGAAAAAAATGAATACGGCGGACTTTTTTTTTATTTAACCTATATTATCCCACTGCTGGGCAAAGGTCTCCCCCATTTCCTTCCAGGACCCCTGTCTAGAGCCAAATTTAAATTACGTCGGACGTAAATTGTTAAAAATGGCAGTTGGTTTTTTAATTTATTTTTTCAGCTTGCAGTTACTTTACGCGGTGTCTTGGAGGTACACTATGTAATGCGTGGTAAGTTTAAGATTTAGAAACTAGAATTCCCAAGCAACAAATACCTACATTTTTATTATGATAAACATTTAATTTATTAATAGTATAAACTATACAATTTCGAGGAAATCATTGTCACATTATAATAAATGTCAAAATTACTATTATAATAAGAACCCGCCCTGTATCGTTTCCGGTGCAAAGGTGCCCAATATGCTAGATGCATTACCACGCTGTATCGCAATGGCCATCCTTTGCACCAAAAACGAAGAGCGAGAGTCACCATTTCTTTCCGCGATTCGGTGCCCTAATTCCCTGAAAAGACGCTTAGCATCCGTGCCCCAGCATCCCCTGGTCTCTACGGCTATAGGCACAAAACAGTACTTAGTGTAGCTCCTTCTCATTTTAATTGGTTTTTTATTAAACATAATTATGCATAAATCTAAAGCAAAACTTGAGTATTAATCCAGTAGTTCGGCGTGAGCAATGCTTTGAGCACCCTCGTAAAACCATAATTTTAGTTGAGAAGTGATTCACAACTCGGCAACTAATCGGGCCGAAGTTTCGGCACAATGGGTCCAATAACAAACTGATATTACGCGCCGAACAAAGGACCTTCATTTTGTCTTTGTATTGTGCACTCACTCGTATATTTGGTATGTATTGAGTATTATTATCCAATTTGATATAACACCTTACACATTTGTGCCCTTCGCCGTGGAGACCTTAAGGCCTTGGGGTACGGAGACCAGGCAGGTCTACAAAGCGATCTCCGTCTCCGACGTTTCTGGTGACCTTAAGGCTGGTGCGCATTTTGCTCAAAGATTGAGTTTGACAATTTAGCGAGGAAATGCCGCCAGCTTTCTTGTCACCCTAACCCTGACCGCAGCAATGTGGACTAAATTTTTATATAATTTCTTACATATGTTTCTAAAAACATATTTCGCTAACAAATAAATAAATAATAAATATATACGGACAAACCACACAGATTGAGCTAGCCCTAAAGGAAGTTCTTATGTAAGACTTGTGTTATGGGATACTAACTCAACGACACTATATTTTATAACAAATACATATGCGAAAAACCTCAAAACAAGCTTGTATTCACCAATAGCTTCTCAGCAGTGGTCTTTCCGAAACGCTAGTAGTTTTTCTATTTTGCAAATTTTAAAAAAATATGACGTTCAAAAAGCTATACATGATATCCAAATTTGTATAAAATTTCATTTAATTTCATTAAATTTCCAATACAATCTCTATAATTATGATGTTAGGAAGTGCTGTGTAGTAAAAAAGGTCATATTTTAAAAGATAATATTTTATTAAGTCGATTAAAACCTTCATAAAATCAACAATATAGAGTAAAACAAATATTCAGTAACTTGAAGTGACTGATCTTAATTATTATAATGATTGATTTGGAGAAGTTAAGCGCGGGATACAATGCTATTATTTTCATGATAGTTATTTATCTATATAAATAACCCTTTAAAATGTTAGTTTTTAGCGGTAATTCTGAAACATCCCTACACTTAACTTCCCTCATTATTATTCTTACTACGACTTTTTGAAAACAATAATTAAATATTCACTAAACAAATATGAAATAAAAAATAAATGGCTCTATTTAACTTAACAGATCAGTTTTTTTTTCGCAATTTCGTTGGTCATCTAAAGCAAAGTATCAGAAATATATCTTTACCTACCTATATATAAAAAGGCGAACTTGACTGACTCACTGACTTATAATCAACGCACAGCCGAAACAACTGTACCTAGAAATTTGGTACAGGGGTTCCTTTACAAATGTAAGTGAGCACTAAGAAAGGATTATAGAAATTCAACCCCTAAGGGGTGTGAAGTTTACGCGGCCGAATTCGCGGTTCAATTGCTATCCTATACTTAAGTCCAAAAAGCCATGACAAAATAACCTTATGCGTAAAAATAATTTAGCATGTATTCCAATTTAATATAAATTTTAAAATGAAAAATGTTTAGAATAACATCAAGCGGAGTCTCTGGGCGGGATTTAAATTGAAAATCTTTAAATATTTCCTTTGAGCCGTGAACTCGTTCCCACCCGCCGCCATGCTCCACCGCAGTCGCCGAATACTTCCACAACTTTGTTACAACAATTTATTTCGTTTACCAAATATTATATTTACTTTACAGGATTTTCTCAAAGGGTTCATGGAGAATGAAAGTGAAACGTCATGAAATTAATCGTCATGAAAAAGTAAGTGCAGATTAGGCGTTACTTTATGTCCATTCTATCATTTTCTAAAATCTGGTTTGTGTTTCCTTAGCCGTATTTAATTCTTCACAACAGTGGTCTTTCTGAAACACCTTCAGGCACGTAGGGACCAAGTCTGGATTGAGTTTCTTTCGGCGTATTCTTCTCAACAAAGGTCGTTCCGAAACGCTAATAGTTTTTCGACTTTGTACATAAAAAAAAGTTATTTAAGTTAATTTTGAATAAAAATCTTTGACCCCGGAAACTAGTCTGTTCAAAAATTTATACATATATCCTAATTTTAATTTAATTAAAGATTTGTTGCTTCAGTTTTTACTTAGAATCTGCCCATAATGAATACACACGGTAACCACAGAAGTAACTAGTAAAGCACTATAAAATAATGTTAAAAAATTAGAACATTTCTTGTGTAAGGAAATATTGAGAGAAATTTCCGTTCATAACATGTTTGTAATCATAATTTAGACCCAAGTGCAACACAAAATTCAAAAAGTCGTAGAAAGTAAGTAAATAAAAATAAATTCTTATAATAATATATTTAAATTGATGTTGAATGTAACAATCAAAATATTGTAAATATAGAAGTTAGGGGAATGGCGATTTATTTAAGTAGAGAATAAGCTATTACATTTGTGTTTTGTTTTGTGCTCAGCAGAGAAATTAGTGAATGAGGTTGTTATTGAATAAACAATTTTTAATTTAACTATTACAGCTGACAATAAGTTTTCTTAGTGATCGTATTGGTCAGTGGCCAAATGTTATGCTATGGATTCGGATCCTGCTTTAAATTAAAACAATAAGGAATATTTTTTTGTCCCAGGCCGGTATAAACTTTATTGATGGTTAGTCATATAGTCGGTGCTCTGACGTGGAAATTGGAACTCTTTTATATATTTTTTTCTTTTCTGCGTAATGAATTTTTAAATACGACTAAAAAAAATTACTTGAAATATATTTCATCATTTTTACTCTATCTTTTTAGCAAGCTGTAATAGTAAAATTAAATGTAAGTATGTTAACTAGCAGATTTATAAATGTACTTTAAATATTACAAGAAAATCAGATCTCACAAACTAGTAGGTATTCAATAACGTTAAAATAGGTACGCATTCCCGCTTCAGCTGTGGAAGCTGGCAAAGTTGCAACCTTATTCTACGACAAAATCAGTAGAAAGAGACGTCAATATGCTCTATCTCACTAGCTTCCTATCAGTACTTTACAAGAATAATAATAATTATAGGTCGAGTCGCGCAAAGAACAGTCACACACAGCTGACCAGATTGGAGAACTTGCAAATTTAGTACGAAATAACAACAATAAATTATTAATGACTAGTAAAATCTCCAAAAATGATATAGACAAATAGTCATTGTTTTGCATTATTATATTTCCCGTTAAATATTACCTCATACAGCCAGTTCACATCAAAACCTCGTAGCAAAGAAAATAGATTATTTAAGACATTACTAAATGGCTTGAGAAAACTTGAATCAATAGCAGCATTTTCTATATATTAATTTTGATCTATATCTAGTCGACGACTGTTTTCTGCGTGACACGTTATACCTATTCCAAATATTAAAATTCAATTTAAACTATAATTAGAGATTAAAAATTGTACACTGTACATAATAATTAATATTTATGATAAAAGCTTTCGATCCCTAATCGTCTATCACAACAATCAAAGGCAATTTAACACTTGGACCTTCCGCTTGCAGGGGATAGGCTGCTCTGAGTGACACGCAGACTCTGGCAAATTTGCAACAAATCAGATTAAGCCACCTAGTTTCCGCGATAACATGGATGAGATTGAAACTAGTCAGCGAGTATCCATCCACAAAACTATTTCTATTTTAGTATTAATAATGAGGCGGTTTACGTTAAGTACCTTAATAATTAAGGTGCTTAACGTAAACCGCCTCAATAATTCCTTCCAGATGTGAGAGCACTGGCGAACTGTAACACAGGTTTAACCTTCTACAGTCGTCAGTCTCCAAACTATTAGTTGTAAGATTTTTCATACTTTGTTTATTTTTTTGAATGGAGAAATAAATCACATTTTTACTTTACTTTTACTTTAGTCAGGCTTGGGTTAAAATTATGATAATAATTTAACAAGAGATTATATGTTCTCATTTACTTTGTACATCGCTTTTACTGTCTGTCAAACATGCGTGCGTCACTAAGAACAACCTAGCAATGAACTCATCCTACACTAAGCTTGACAATAACGGCACAAAATGGGGGACCCTGTACGCTAAATAAACAATATTCGATGACACGCTCAAATCCGATCAGTTCTTGGTCATGGGGCTTCGCTGGAGGCATAGGGATATGCATAGCGATGTAAAATATCCTTAATTATTAAATTATATTTCATTTAAGAGAAAAACAGACCTTAACCAAACTACTGACCCGGTTTTGGACTAATTTCTATAAAGTAATCTTAGTCTATTTCTTAAATGACGTAGATAGATATAAGTACAGAACAAATATAAAAAATACAATCGAATTGATTATGACGCAGGATTAGCACAAAACTTACCGTTGGTAATTTTAAGGAACTGATAATAGGTTGATACAAATATTGGCAATAAAATTAACTGTTTTTTTGGTGGGCAAAGTTGGAAATATTCCCAAACAGGACCCATCATTACCTATATAAAACTGACAGGTATGTATTAATGAAAATATGTAGACACTTATTTTAGGCATTTATTTACTTTTGCTGTTCTCAGAATCAAAGTACAAAAAAACACGCTCTTAAAGGTCGAGAGCGTCAGTATGATGAAAAACGAGATGTATTAGTCCTAAAGGAAGGACTATATCCTTCAAGGGTCCTTTGAGTCTACACTTATAGTAAGTCACGGCTAGGATCGCCATCTTGAAATTTTATGGGATGGGGGAAAGTCATGTATTCTTAAATTAAAAATAAGATAAGGGACGGCTGCAGGATTTAGACCTTGGTCTCAAAGTCGTATAAGGTGCACCTTCAAATCCCGCCAGCGTGGCATGATTTCTTATAACTTATTTTTTAACTTAATGAGAATATATCAGAATAGCATTCACCTATAGAAATGATCATTTTCCCATGCGCATCTAGCATAAGGTGTTTTCATAATTTAGTTGGCATTTGTATAAAGCTTTAAGTCTGCCAATCGAAACACAAATCATAATATAAATCATATAATTGACTTTCTACAAAATAAGATTAACCCTATCATTTCTCTTTCAAAAATATATATTTTATTTACTTAATAACAACGCATTCTGTCTAAATAATAACATCAACGTGTATTCGAAAGCTAAATAAAGGCAAGATAAATGAAAGCCCTTTATTTTGAAATATTAAGTCAGTCTGTTAGGCCGTTAGTCACTCCATCTCAACGTAGATACACGAAAATATATTGATTCGCCTGTATTCAGTTTGATGAAATTGAACTGTCTCAAACGTGATGTATTGTGCTTTGTAGTTGAGGATTATTTATTGCCTTAGCCAGACGAAAGCTCTGGGTGCGCTCTCTGGATTCTCTTGTATACTACTTCAATTTAAAATCAAACAGGACCAACTTTAATTGTATCTTTTAAGAAGCATATAAGTTATAAGTGGCGAAATTAAAATTGAATATACATACATACATACATACCATCACGTCTTTATTCCTTGCGGTGTAGACAGAGCCCAAGGTCATAAAACCTACAGGCCACGTTTAGCATCGTTAATTCATAATTTTAAATTTAATATAAACTGTTTCATTCCTAAAGCATCCGCTACAAGCGTTGGGTAGAGTAGACGGTAGTGAAGTTACTATGCTCCTAATTGTACTTAACTATACGTAGAGTACCAGATATTGGTAGAGTAGAGTGACTAGTAACGTGGGCAAACTACTCTACCACTTGCCATCCCCCACCGCTGCCTTAACTCTAGTCCACCACGCACTCTACCAATATTTGGTTACTCTACCCATGTATATTCTTAGTAGAGTGAAAATCAAGTACTTGTAACAGCCGCGGCGTTCTAACTCGACTAACAATAATTCAAATTTACGTGTAGACGTCTACTTTATCCAAACTGGTAAACTACTCCGAATTAGTAGAGTAGTAGGCTAGTGTACTCTACCACTTACTAAACGCGTGTACCATAGGCATAAAGTATGGGCCTTGCCTGGAATGAAACCAACCTCATTACAAAATAGAAAAGAAAATCAAGTAACATAAAAACAATAAGTTTTGTGCTTAATACTGAAAAATTAATAATATGCATTGAGAAAACTGCGCAGTTGCACATTTAAGTAGATGACTTTCTGTTAAGTAACTAGGACTAGTATATTAGGTAATATTCAAAATTACTCGTATGTTTACAAAAAACCTTAAGCTATGTACATGGGACATTTGACGAGAATTGAGCAATTTTATACGAATTATGTCTAAACGTGTAATATACAGTAAAAGATAAAAGGTCGAAAATGCTACTAAATCTTTTTACAACATTAAATTCTAGATTTTTCTAGAAAATGTAGGATTTATTGATCAATTCTTAAAATTAAATCTAAAACGAAAACAAAGCTGCTTCATTGACTATGTCACGTAAACTAAAAAATATTCAAAAAATATGTAAGTGCATTTCTTATTCTAAGTCAAAGAGGACAAAATATTAAAAAGTATTTACATTATATCATTACACACAACCCCCTTAAACTAACTTTAAAGTTTGTGATATGACGCAAAATTAAAACGACTGAAAATTCGAACCGAAAATCCTGAGTATATTTAAATATTTAAAAGTAGAAAATGCATGATCTCAAAATATTCGGCGCTATATCTTCAAACAGAATGAGGTTCAATTTATATCAATCAATCAATCAAATCATGCAAATAAATGAGATTGATTGATTGATTGATATAGCAAACCTCTAGTAGTTAGAACGTGTCAAAATTAAGCGACCTCCGTGCCTTGACGTGCTTTCCTCTGTAGCTAGGGTAACCAGATAAAAATATAAAAAGTCCGGAGAAGAGGCCTGACTTCTATTTTAAATTTCAGAGATTTTGTTGCACATTGAGAATTTTCTCTCAAGAATTTAAAAAGTCATATGAGTATCGTTTATTTATAGACACGGCGAATCACAGGAGTGGCAGCGGTATCCCTCTCCCACGCCCCTCGCTACACAACGCGGCCATCGCAGCAGCAAATGTACTGTATTTTATTGAAAATTCCAAAAATTCAGATATTTTACTGACATTTGCAAATTCTGGCTGCAATCCTGAGGAGAATCCAAAAATCCTAAAACCTCAGGACGAATTATTTCTAATGTATTCGCGATTATTAAATTTTAATAAAATTACTATTAATAATGTTTTATGGCGTTTATTATATTATTAATGCAAAGCATGAACAGCACACTGAAAAGTTTTCCTGTGTATGTATAAACGTTATGTATTTATACAATGTAATAAACGCGATAAAACCGTATTTTAAGTACTTAATTTTATGTAAATCTCAGGATAAAACCTGAGATATGGTAACCCTAGCTGTATCTCAGTTAGTTATAGCTCATATTTCAAACAAAGGATAGCTACTTTTGCTGTGTAGTGCTTCGTGTGGGTGCACATATTCATATACAAACGAAACCAATAGTAATAAATAGGTAATAATATAACAAAATAAACCTGTTAAATACATTAAAATAAGTTCAAGGGGTTACGACTAGGCGAGGAATGAAATTGAGTGTAAAATATGTACATCTTATTAAGCTAAATACAAAAATATCATTTACGTACGACCCACTCCAACTCACTATAATTGCTATCAACCTCACTTTATGTCATCTCAGAAATATTAAAAAATGCGGATAGGCAGAAATATTATAAAATAAAAAGAAACATTTGTGTCAGGAAAGAGTAGGTATCAGGTACTACGCTAATGAAGGTGTTCTGAAATAAGCACTGAGGCATCGGGTCGGGTGCTGTGATTGGCCACAATATGTCAGTTGCTGCTGCTTGTCAAATATTATCCAATGACAGCGGCTTATCGAGAGCGACGCCTCAGCGCTGCCATGTCGTGAGCATTTCAAAAACCCCTCATTAGACATAGGCCAGTTACTTTAAATATAGTAACTACCTATTTAGACTACGTACTTTGAAAATTAAGCTCTTTTCAAATTGCTTATTTCTTTGACATAATCTTCGGGATTCTAAACCTCTGGAAATATTTAAACCTCGAAATCAGAATATCTATTCCCATTTTAATTTGACCACTTGATCAGTTATCTTGTAGAGGGGTTTTATTTTTTGGTATTCGTTTTTTTTTGTCTTGATTCTATATTCTATTAGGGATTCCGATCTGGAGATTAACAAAATATCTAAAGAAAGAAAGTGGGTTCAAAACAGCTTGGTTTATACTAAATGACAGAAAATGACTATTTTGTTATGCTTATGTGTATAGAAACTTGAATGTGCGGGCATTCAAGAGCAGGCGTTATCATTGGAATTTCTCCAATGAAACGTCTTAACTTCATGAGATAGATCAACTTTACAAACAAATTTGTATTACAGAATATACAGGTAGTGATTTATTAAAACTAAGGATATACCCAAAATGGCCAATTTTTTGTTGCGTGTCGTATAAAATGAGTAAAAGTAAGTTATATAAAAACAGATTATAACTCATCTGGCTACGTCAAGTGGTTATTTTTTTTTTTTATATAAATATTTTCCTTAATATTTATTTAAAGCAGGACTGTTTAGAAACAGATAATATGGCGCTTGAGTTACGCGATTCACAATTCAAAAACTGCGCTCGTTTTTCTTTGCCAAAGTTCCAGAGAATAACAAAGAAGTCGCAAAAAACATTCGCAGAAACTGTTTTAGAAAAGTTGAATAATCAGTGCCCTCGCCTTTGTTTTACTTATGAGTTTATTTCCCAGAAGTTGCGTTAATAACTTGTTTGTTTTCACCAACAACATAAAGGCACCAAGTATAAGATAACCTAAATTTTCTTCGGAATAACTCAAATAAAACTCCGAAAGTTGATTGTTGTTACGGAGTTCCACCACTGAATAGATTAATAGTAAGTACGGAATTTATTCTTGAAAATATACTAGTCAAGAATTTCCTAACTTGACTTGAACTTTAACGCTATGTGTTAGGGTTTACATCGGGCCGTGGAAAAGTAGTGATTTGAACAAAGTAGTAAGCTCTACTTTTCGTTAAGTACAAAGGAAATTTGAACGTAGCTAAGTAATAAAACCGGCCAAGTGCGTGTCGGGCCACGCGCCGTGTAGGGTTCCGTAGTTGCGAATGATAACTTTGAGTTCACACTGTTTACACTCGCACCTCACAGTTTAACGACCAAAAACATCTAACAATGAAGCTTGTATGAAATTTTACATTTTCCAGTACATTTTATAAGTTGGTTGCCTATAAATTTTTAGTTTGCACTTAGTACCTAGCTCTGATAGTTTTCCTTTCAACTTCAGTATATATACTACTGCTGTAATTTTTTTCACGTATCCATATATAACCGTTTAGCAGATAGAGGGGGGGGGACACGTACCTCTAACAAAATTTTGCACTTTAAAACCAAATATTTCGGAAACGGATCCCTAAATCGAAAAATGGTGTTCTCAACCTCACAATATTTTTCAAAGACCTATTTAACGATACCCCACACGATGGGTAAATAGAGAAAAAAAAATACTCCTCCACTATACTTGTATGGGAGCTACCCAAAAAAAAATTTTTTTTCAAGATTTTATTCTACGACTTTTTTGCCATGTTTAATATACACACTCATACCAAATTACAGCTTTCTAGTACTTATAGTCTCTGAGTAAAACCGCGGACGGACAGACAGACAGACAGACAGACATGGCGAAACTATAAGGGTTCCTAGTTTACTACGGAACCCTAATAAAAAAGGTGCCTGATTGAAACTATTTGGACTGCGCGCTGCCTTTGGCCTGCCTGCGTTGCTTTCTTTTGATGATTGCGTCTCTCAAACTATGTGAGCTTTAGGAGTCTTCAGGGCTTTGGAGATGGTTGAAGCTGCGTTCCCTCGGATCGCGAGCAATTTGGTCACTCACCGACAACTGAAAGAGCCTAAGTTTGTTGATGATGGGGAGTTTCTAGGCTCTTGGGCATTTTGAGGAGTTTATGGTTGAGTATACTACTGATGTTGTAGTCTCTCAAGAGGGCGATCTTCAGTATTTGATAACTGCCTCTGTGGTCCAGTGGTTAAGGCGTTTGCTTTACTGACCCGGGGGTCGTGGGTTCGATTCCCACGGGAAGCATACTTTGATAAGTTGTTTCCAGTTTGGTTAGGACATTGCAGGCATGAATCACCTGATTGTCTGATAAGAAAGATGATTCCGTGCTTCGGAAGGCACGTTAAGCCGTTGGTCCCGGCTGCCATCTGGTAGTCGTTAAAGGAACCACGTCAGAGGCCGAGAGGCGGTTCCAAAGAACTCTGACATCAGGGTGTGCATGGTCGACTGACTGTGACACCTACTCGAAATGATGATGATGATGATGAGTATTTGATAGTATCTAAATCTAAAAACAAAAATTGAAGTCGACGATAGAAAAATGTCTGGTAGGAAGGCTTGGTGCCGAAGCTCAAACTTATTCTTAACGATTCCTTTTGAAGTCTAGTCACTGCTGATGCTGAGCTTTCTAGAGCTGATGATAAGGTTCTTCATACTCCATAACGTAAGTTTTATAATTCTAAAGTTGACAATAGAAGAAAGCCAGGCAGAGCCCCGGACACGGCGGCCGGCCGCCGCCGCTGCCGCCGTATCACCGCGCGGACGGCTCCGGCGCGGCGGGGGCAGGCTGAGGTGCGGGCGACGGGGGGGCCTCCTTGTCGGGGTTGGACTCTTGCACGGACTCCAGGCCGATGTCGAAGGACTGTTGCCTGTTGGAGAGAATACTATCTTCAGGTTTTTTGATAACTAGCTGTTTACCAGGAATCATCCGCGTCTGTTTTTGTCACCCAATCTATCCGGACTCCCGAGGGCCTGAGCCCCTAGAGTGTTGCAATCGCCACTTATTATAAAACGAAGTCCTTCGCCGCATTGTCTGTCTGTTCGCTGTAAACTCAAAAACTACTGCACGGATTTTCATGCGGTTTTCACCAATACATACAGTGGTTTATGAGAAAGGCAAACTTGACTCAATGACTTATATATCAACGCAGCAGCCGAAACTACTGTATCAAAAAACTTGAAATTTGGTACAGGGGATTCATAATGTTAGTGAGCACTAAGAAATAATTTTTAGAAATTCAACCCTTGTTGTGAAATACGTTGTTTTACGTTGTTCATTTTGCGACGGCTATAAGTTACTGATTAATAATTGTGGGTAGTTTAGCATATAAAATATTTATCAGACCAGCATATAGGGTTTATACCGGTCAGTAAGGTAATTCCCAGGGGCTGACAGGGATCGGCCAGCCCTCGCCAGTCCGGCCCGCCGAGCCGCAGCCGTCTTCTCCGCTTCAGGCCGTGCGTTTGATTCCCGGCGCGCTGTACTGCCTTCGCGACTACGCAGGAAAGGGTTCTGTGGACAAAGTGTAGTGAGGTTATTCTCCAGTACTTAAGAGAAGCCGTGTGGTTCCCGGCAGAGTAGAATAGGACCACTCCAAGTCTTCCCGTGAATGAAGTAAAAGGCGACTTAGGGAACACAAGCTAAACAAAGCTTTTAAACATTAAAGAGTCCTCTCCAACCAGTCTGGCCAGCGTGGAGTGTGTAGGCCAAATCCTCTGACTACTCTGGCTAATATACGGCTCTGATACGACAAAGAGGGTCATGCAGTGGAGGCTAAAAATACCTGATGATGATGAATAGTTTTAATAAACCGGTCGTGTCGCAACATGTGACTATCAAATTACCACTTTTATTTAATGGTAGTAAATAAAATAGATATTTTTTCTCTAAGATTAAACAAACAAAAAAAACCAGCTCGTGCTTAATAAATTGGAATGCTATAAAAGATACTCGTCAATAATGAAGAGGTTGTTACATTTTTAGGTTACGATGCCATTAAAAACGTCGCCGGCGCGTCCTTTATTACGTTTGATGTCATCTACAATAAAGTACTCATAAATCGATCTGTCTGTCTTTTACGCAATAACGTGAAGGGAAGAAGATTGGGACAGACGAAAAAATCTTCGCATTTTTTGCGATATCATGGTTTTTAGCCCGTGACGCAAAAAAGAGGTGTTATAAATTTGACCGCTGTGTGTATACCGCTGTCTGAGGTACCGCAGCTCTTAGAGCAGCGAAAGTAAACCAATAGGACCACGCTTAGGGTTGCTTAACACGAATAAGCGCTAATGATGCCCACTCACTGAGGCATCGAGCTCTTAGTAATTGTCAGTAAGCAACAAATTTACCTATACAAAGTTTATTATTATGAAGTGAAACAGAAGGGACGAGGCAGGGTCGCTGGTGATTAGGCTTTTAAATGAAATACAGAACTTGCGCGTAACAACGAGTATTTTAATCCATTATGGACAGTCAGATTAACACTCAGCATAACAATATAGTGGCTAGGCTTATGTTGTGCGGTCGGCTGCTCGGCAAAAAGTGACGCGTTCGCTCGGCGGAGCGCGCAGCGGTGAATACAACGGCGATATGGCGGGCAGTGGGGCGAGCTATGACGTCACGCCCTGTTGCAATTCGTTCGTTGCGTTACAATCGGCCATCCTGCAACAATTGCTCCCGCAATGAGAGCAATACACCAGATTACTCAAAATTGTCAAAATCCGACTATTTTTAAAGAAATACTCTAATAGACAGAAATAAGCTCTAGGCTAGGACTTATGGCATAGCATGGATTGAACCCCTGGGTTTGGCTTGGGCCATAGGCTTTTCTTAGGCGACACACTTGACTGGGATCCCTGACTTGGCTTGGATCCCTGACTTGGCATGGATTCCTTGGCTTGGCCTGGTATGGACCCTTGGCTTGGATCATTGGCTTGGCTTGGCATGGGCCCGTGGCATGGACCCTTGGCTTGGCTTGGCATGGACCCTTGGCTTGGATCCCTGGCTTGGCATGGCATGGACCCTTGGCTTGGATCCTTGGCTTGGCTTGGCATAGACCCTTGGTTTGGATCCTTGGCTTGGCTTGGCATGGACCCTTGAATGGCTTGGCATGGATCCTTGGCTTGGCTTGGCTTGCGCTCTGGCTTGGCTTGAGCACTGGCTTGGCTTGAGCCCTGGCTTGGCTTGAGCCCTGGCTTGGCTTGAGCCCTGGCTTGGCTTGAGCCCTGGCTTGGCTTGAGTCCTGGCTTGGCTTGAGCCCTGGCTTGGCTTGAGCCCTGGCTTGGCTTGAGCCCTGGCTTGGCTTGAGCCCTGGCTTGGCTTGAGCCCTGGCTTGGCTTGAGCCCTGGCTTGGCTTGAGCCCTGGCTTGGCTTGAGCCCTGGCTTGGCTTGAGCCCTGGCTTGGCTTGAGCCCTGGCTTGGCTTGAGCCCTGGCTTGGCTTGAGCCCTGGCTTGGCTTGAGCCCTGGCTTGGCTTGAGCCCTGGCTTGGCTTGAGCTCTAGCTTGGCTTGAGCTCTAGCTTCGCTTGGGCTCTGGCTTCACTTGGGCTCTGGCTTCACTTAGGCTATAGCTTCGCTTGGGCCCTGGCTTCACTTGGGCTTTGGCTTTGCATAGGCACTGGCTTAGCTTAGGTCCTGGTTTCACTTGGGCCCTAGTTTCACTTGGGCCTTGGTTTCGCATGGGCCCTGGCTTTGCTTGGGACATGGCTAAGCCTTGGTCTTGGCTTCACTCGAGTCCTGGCTTAGCTTGAGTCCTTACTTGAGCCACAGGCTTAGTATAGCCTACTGGCTTTAGATCAGACCCTGGCTTTACTTGGACTACTAGCTCGGCTTGGACCCCGGCTTTACTTAGACCACTAGCTTGGCTTGGACCCTTGCTTTACTTAGACCACTAGCTTGGCTTGAACCCTGGCTTAACTTGGATCACTAGCTTGCCTTGGGCCACTTGCTTGGATTGGACCATTGACTTGGCTTTATGACTAGGTGCCTATACATATAATGAACGCCTCTTAATTACTTTTTTTTTGCAATAATACTCATCAGGCTGATAAATAACAAATAGCTAGAAATTTAGTCATTAATTTGACGACTAATCTGGCTAGGAATTGACAACAAAATTGGCTGACCTGATTTAATTGGCTGTTTTCCTGACTCTGCTCTCGTCCAATGCCGTCTGCATGCCAGGCAACACATCAACACAGTCAGTGTTCACGTAGTGAAGCTCGTACAACCCTCTCAGCCTTGCAGTTGGAAGCAGTTGCTCGACGATAGCTGGATAGTCCACGTGGCTCGAAAACTCCAATGCCAGAAGCGAGGTTCATGAAAAGAAACAAATAGTTTATTCGCCGAAAGCAAAAACAAGCAGCACGTAGATATATATCGGTCACTGAATATTATTTTTATGGCCTATTATTGAAATGCTAAGCAATCTTACGATTAACAATTTTACCGGAACATTTTAAACGACATTTTGGATGGAAATTGTGAAACGGAAAACTTTTATTGTGACTACGGAAAATGAGGGTAGAATGGACTAATTGAATAAGCGTTTAAGGAAAAATTAAAATAAATTAATAGCATCTCGGCGGCAGTACTTAACCTGTGGTGAAAAATCCATTGGCGTGGTGATGAAAGACGATCTCTTTCATCGTGTCCCACTTCTGATTGAAACAGAAGGGACGAGGCAGGGTCGCTGGTGATTAGGCTTTTAAATTAAATACAGAACTTGCGCGTAACAACGAGTATTTTAATCCATTATGGACAGTCAGATTAACACTCAGCATAACAATATAGTGGCTAGGCTTATGTTGTGCGGTCGGCTGCTCGGCAAAAAGTGACGCGTTCGCTCGGCGGAGCGCGCAGCGGTGAATACAACGGCGATATGGCGGGCAGTGGGGCGAGCTATGACGTCACGCCCTGTTGCAATTCGTTCGTTGCGTTACAGAAGTAAAAACAAACTTTGTAACCAGCCAAATCCGGAAAACGGCTTTAAGGTCAAAGTTCAAACATGCGGTCGAAAACTTCCGGTAGAAATATCTTTGGAGGTGGTTGACTTATTTCTTGTCACGAAGATAATATATGTCGGCCTGGAAGCGCGGAGAATTATGAACAACTTTTGGATACACGATACTAAGAACTATAAGTATATTAGCTTACCCAGAAGAGGCCTATTCACTATATTTAAAAAGATCTCCGTGGCACAGCGGTCAACACGCCTGCCTGCGACACGGAGGTCCCGGGTTCGATCCCCGGTCAGGTCAAGATGGAAAATAATCTTTTTCAGATTGACCTGGGTCTTGGATGTTTATCTATATAAGAAGTATCTATTACAAAATATAGTATCGTTGAGGTAGTATCCCATAACACAAGTCTTACTTAAGAACTTACTTTGGGGCTGGCTCAATCTGTGTGATTTGTCCGCATATATTTATTTATTTATTATTTATTCAGGTTATATACCGGTCAAGGGATAGGACGAACATCTAAGGAATCACTTAATAAGCGATGCGGCTAGCAACCCATTACTAATTTCATTCCGCTTTCCACCTTAACGCCCACTAACACGCTAAAATTATTCATACTAATAAAAAAAAATAGTTCCTCCGTTCTACGGAAGGGACGTAAACCGTCGATACTGATTATCGAGCAGATCCAAAATTTAAATAAAATAAAATTAGACTTCACAGAATTTACTAAAATATTTTTGGGCACGTACTCACTTATTATTGAGGTAAAGAATTTCAGTCACGAACATGTAGCTCGCCTATTTTGACTTTTGACGTGGGTTTCGTTGGGTTTAGATCTAATAGAGTAAGTAAAATAACACGAACGAGTGAGTAAAATAACACGGGCCCAGGCCCTTGTAATTTTTTAATAGTTTACTGAGTGTTTTCTTATGTTTTCGCGATTGTTACACATTTAAATAAAATTATTTTAATACGGTTTTTATCGCGTTTATTACATTATTTATACACCTAACGTTTCGAGCACTTTACAGTGTTCGTGGTCGCAGGTAGACTAATGTCAAATTAGTCTACCTCGTTAGGTGTATAAATAATGTAATAAACGCGATAAAAACCGTATTAAAATAATTTTAGTTTACTGAGTTCGCTGGACAGGACCATTCCTCAAGATTTCAAACGTTTATTTAATACAATAAATTTTACCGCGACTTCGTCCGCGTAGCTGTAGGTAAATTAGTTTGTATAGGTGAAAGAATTTTTGAAATCGGTCAAGTAGTATGACTAGTATGAAGAAGAGTGTGCTAGAAAATAATGTTAGATACACATCAAAGGTAAACTCGGCAGTTCGGTAGCAGCGGTAAGTGTCGGAGATATGATTGTTTGTTTGTTTGAATTGAATAGGCTCCGAAACAAATGGACCGATTTTTGAAATTCTGTCATCTGTAGAAAGTGAATTTATCTGCCGTTGACATAGACAATTTATGCGGACGAAATCTCGGGAATATTGCTAGTTTTGTATGTACAAAAATTAATCTGAAATTCATAATATACATACATACATACTATCACGTCTTTATCCCTTGCGGGGTAGACAGAGCCCAAGGTCATAAAACCTATAGGCCACGTTTAGCATCGTAGTGGGCGTAAAGGGAAAAAAATATAATTAATTAATATCATATGAATACAAGAGGTGCGAGGCTGTATTGCATCCCTTTCGAAGGTTAGGTATGGATACGAAACTATCATGGTTTCGTTTCAAGTTACGGAGCTTAGTACTTTGTCCCAGAGGAACCCTAAAACAGAACATGATATTCTAGCTAATCGTGTCCTTCCATATTTATAGAGCATGTAAATTGACTCTCGATATTCCTTTAAAAGAGTGACTCAGTCCGTCAATATGAACAACTTTCTCTATGGGATCAATGTTGGAAAATTCTTTTTTTTTACTTTTCCATTTATTTTGCTGGGTGGCTTAACAGTTTTGTATGAAAATGTAAAAAAAATGAGTTCCCAGCGTTAATCCCATAGCAGAAGTTGTTCATATTAACTGGATAAATCACCCCAATTAGGGTGAAGGGTCGAACTTACACATTTCTGCTGCCTGTGTTGAGTAAACGTTCGATAGTGATTCTACTAGCGAATTCAACGGGAGACCAGCGCTGGCCTTTAAACCAGCACATGCTGAGTTGGATGCTGATTTTTTAAGGGGGCGGCAGTTCAGAGATGGGAAAAGTCCTCTGAAGTTGCTCGCGCGGGACTAATCCTTGTAGCGCAACCATTTTGAAACGCACCTAATGAAGCGCATTTAAATTATTCCGCGAAGCGCACCTATCTTTGACTCTTAAATAGACCTGGGAACTAACTGAAGCTATCGATAACAAATAGTGCACGTTCATTTTTTGAACGTAGGTGCGCTTTGCGGGTTAAAATTTTAATATTTAAAATTGTTATCAAAGGAAAGGGATGTGTGGAAACAACGAGGGGAGGCCTTTGCCAAGCAGTGGGACACAAACGGCTAATAAAAAAAAAATGTTATCGTGACCGCAACTAAAAGGTGCGCTCCGAGGAATAATTTAGTTGCGCTTCATTAGGTGCGTTTCAAAATGGTTGCGCTAAAAGAAATACGCGGGAGTAGAACCCCATATTCACTTTTATTGAATGTTTTTTTTTTCACTACTGTTCTGCGTGTTTTTTTTTTTTAAATGCTATTCTATTTAAATTCTTTGAAATCTTACCTGAAAGCTGTGTTTCTTGAGCATGGTCTTGATGAGGATGAGCGTGGAGAGGTTCGGGATGGACGTGACGACGCGCGCCATGTCTTCTTCCGTCACCTCCACCAGGCGACAGTTCTCCTGCTCCGAAGGTAAGGGGTCCTTGCCGCCCGCCGTTACCCATTCGTGCTCCTGGAGAATGAACACAATTGTATAAAGAAGGAAATGTTTAAAGTAATCATAAAAGTGAGGGAATGTATAATTATTTCAAAAGTAGCAGTTAAAACAACTCGCTGGGAGCAGTGTGATTAAAACTACATACTATACAGTGTGAAGCATGGCCAGTGCTTGAGCGGCACAAAAGGGATCTGCATGTTACGGAGATGAACATGCTGCGCTGGATGTGTGGAGTTTTGAGGCAAGACCACTTAAGAAACTCCATTATTCGTGGCAGTCTCCATGTCCGTGTCATAGCGGAGAAACTGCAAGACAGCCTACGCTGGCACGGTCACGTTTTGTGAAAACCGGCAAATTACATCGGTAACATCAACCTCACGGGAAGTCATCCCTTTTAAGGAATGTCGTGGATCAATTTATACGTTGTAGACAGTTCGATATTTGGGTTCAAAAATGAAGCTGGTCTTCGATATAATTTAATGTAAATACCTTGATCTCCTGCATAGTAGCTCTCGTGCTCGGCTCCTTATCCAGCATTCTACCAAGCAAGTGCTGCAGCTGCTTCGAGACTGGCGGTCTCGTCGGGAAGGACAGCGGGTCGGACAGGACCCGCTTCTGGAGCTCTACCGCCGTGGCTCCGATCCAAGGCACTCGTCCCGTCACCATCGCGTACAGGGTGACGCCTAGCGACCAGATGTCGGCCGCCTGCGAACAGGTTCAATATGAAATATTTTTGATATTGGAGATAATCCAAAATTTGCTCTTCAATGCTGGTTTGGGAGAAAAGGAAAAACATTGAATATACCTGCTGCTCTTCTTCCCACGTAGACCGTAATAGCCGGTCAAGGGATTGGCGAAAATCTAAGTAATCACGTTATTGGCGATGCGGCATCATTATTTTAATTCCGCTTTCCATCTTAACGCCCACTACCACGCTTAACGTAGCCTTTGGGTTTTATGACCTCAAGCTCTGTTTACTAATAATGTATGTATATAAATATATATACTGCCTTGGTAAGATAAATTACGCCTATACCACTCAGGTATAATTAGATTCAAATGATACCCATACCAAAGATAATATAATACAAACGTAATAGAATGCCCACCTCATACAAAAATATTAGACCAAATTAAGGTTGCGAAAAGCAGGCGAATGTATGGCGCAGGAGAGTTGCTTGGTAGTCGATACTAGATGGCGGTAAACTGCGTTAGTCTTTAACTCACTAAATACGGTGTTATTTTAAAATATTATGCCTAAAATATTGTTTTGATTTTTAATAAGATATATTTTGTGAATCATGTTTTTATATTCTCATAATACGGTAGATACAATGTTGTGTAGTTTCGAGTGGCGCCATCTATGCGAGTCTCTGAGAACAAATCGTACGATTAAGGCGTTGAGACCACATGTTCAAATCTATAAAGACATAACTTATGGTGGAAAAGAATCTCAAATACTTACATAGGTATATAAATAAACTTGAACAACTCTGTGGGGCAGTGGTTAACACGTCAGCCTGCAACACGATTGGATCGGGTTCGAACCCTGTCTAGTTAATAATGGAAACGATCTATTTCAGATTGGCCTGTGTCATCACTTTCGGCTTATTTATTTATAATCTTGAGTTGGACGAAGAATAATAAATATAATAAATAAATATATACGGACAAATCACACAGATTGAGCTAGCCTAAGCTAGCATACTAACTCAACGATTCTATATTTTATAACAAATACATATATAGATAAACATCCAAGACCCAGGTCAATCTGAAAAAGATAATTTTTTCATCTTGACCTGACCGGCGATCGAACCCGGGACCATCCGTGTTACAGGCCGGCGTGTTGACCGCTGCGCCACGGAGCTCGTCAGCAATAATATAGATGCTCTCACCTCTCCATCATACTTATCAGCCGCCGCAGCCGCTTCTGGAGCCCTGAAGGCCGCCATGCCCACGGCCCCCGACAGCCGCCCCCGCCCGTCCGCCAGGGACGAAGAATCATATAGATGATCTCACCTCTCCATCATATTTATTAGCTGCCGCGGCTGCTTCTGGAGCCCTGAAGGCCGCCATGCCCACGGTCCCCGACAGCCGCCCCCGCCCGTCCGCCAGGGAGGAAGAATCATATAGATGTTCTCACCTCTCCATCATATTTATCAGCTGCCGCGGCTGCTTCTGGAGCCCTGAAGGCTGGCGTGCCCACAGCCCCCGACAGCCGCCCCCGTCCCTCTGCCAGCTCCCCGCAAGCCCCCAGGTCCGCCACTTGTACCCGACCTTCGCCGAGAAGCAGGTTCGCGGGTTTGATGTCGCGGTGAGCTATCCGTTGGTAGTGTACTGTGAAAGAAGAAGGAGGCATTTATTTTATTCGGAAAACAAACCATAATATTATTATTTAATAAACCTATTTCGATGCTAAAGACCATTTACATGTTCTCGCATAAATATAGCAAAAGTGCTTATCTGTTAAGTATTTGATAAAAAAAAATGTAAACTGTCAAAATAAAGCAAAAAGAAATAAACTAGGTACTAATTCTAATAAGAAACAAAAAGAGAAATAAAAAAATCAAGGTTAAATTATTGGACCTTGGTGAGGACCATTAAACCACGACCTAGAAATACTATTTTTATAGCATCTAGGGTTTGAATTGGGCATCATAAACTAAGGATTCTTATTGAAGTGAAACTTCTTTAAAGGCACTGTGCACGTTTCGTGATGGGGAAAAAATGTTAATGACCGACCATTGACCGACAGATTCGTCAGATTGAAAATTCGTAAGACGGCGCAGGGCGCTTGCGCAAATGTGTGTGTTTGCGTTACAGCGTGCTACGCACATCCATGGTAACTGACTGCTGCTTGGAAAGGTATTAAATTATAAATGATAATATTTAAGTTTTCACTTCTCCCGGCACTCCCGGAGTGCAATCCGTTGTTTTTCAGTTTTGTTAGATTAAAGCATTAAAGTACTACATTCTAACATATTATCACGTCTACATCCCACACAAACTATTTATTAACTCATCCAATGCGTCATTGATAAATTGTAACTTGAATTACTAAGTTCGTTTTAAGTGTATCAAGCTCCGAAACTCGTTCGTCCAAAGTTCTTCTCAAGTTATTACTATTATTAGGACACATTCCCACCTTAATAGCTTGTTACGAAGTTCATAACTTACTTTTGCACTTAAACGACGTCGTTTTTCGTCAAAATGAGTAGTTTTTATTTAATTTTGGATTGCATGTATCACTTTCGGCTAGAGGGGTTGTAGGCGACGCGCCCATTGAACCCTAAACTTTATTATAATATTTATATTTTCTAAGAAAAAAACTTTATTTGCAATTCTGAAATCTAGGTTTAGTAGTCTGTGGCTGTTAGTACGTATAGCGACATAATAGTACGGATGTGCCGTCTTAATATGGAGAATAGACTTATGTATTATGGATGTTCTTATGTTTGTGTTCTTGACCATAAAAATGGCAGATAGAAGTACAGGAGTACAAAAAAAGTTTTTACTAGTATTGTGGGTTTGAAATTCGTTAAGGTACAATGCTCCACTGACACAATGAAATTGAGTTACTAAGTCCATTTCAAGAGGACAAAGCTCCAACTCCTCCACAAAAGTTCGTTAAAAGTTTTCAACAGTTATTAATTTATTATACTTTTTAGATTAAATTCGTATTTTAATTAATTTGTGATAATAGTTAGGACTTAGTTTCAGCTAAAGGTATAATTTTAGACTGACACAATGTAACTAACTTTGTAACTTTAGATTGCTTAGTCCATTTAAAGAAGACAAAGCCCAATTCGTCAACAGAAGTTAACGAGTTCTTATTTTTAGTACCCTGATGGAATTGTTTAATTTTTTAAAACAATATTTATCCTTATTGTTTTTATAATAGCATATAATACTGTTTTAATATTTTATGAATCATTCAGTGCAAATATTTTTGGCATAGAAAAAGAACGGAAATACTACAGGTTTGTGTCTGTAATATACACCTTAGTACTTGTGTATGCGCGAGCGCCAAAAATGACTATGGGTACTCAGTGCTTCTACCAAGTGGAGACTAAATAAGACCTGCAGGCCGATTTGCTAACTCGGTGTACAACGATTTTATTGTCACTTTAGCATCCATTACGGTTTTCATATCTTAACTAAAAATAGTCATTCATACCGAAGCCGTAATGAATATTGAAGTTACCATGAAAATGATGTACACCGTAGCTGTCAAAAGTTAGCAAATAGGCCTGCTGATGATGATGATGATGATCCTCACTCCAATATTTATCTATGGTCTCTAATCCTAGAGAAAACTTAAAACAGTCGGTCGTCTGATAGTGGTAATATTTTCTTCGTAGTTTATGATTTCCATTTTAATAGCGTGTTACAAAGTTCCTAACTTATTTTTGCATTATAATATTAGTTGGATAGGTATAACTAAAGTTACATTGCTCTACTAACAATGCAAATTGCATAAAATGCGAACATGGACACTGTGTTCGAGTGTTCGTTAAGTAAGTGTGTGAATAATGTGATATTTGCGATGAAATCGTATTAAAAGTCTTATTTTTTATGTATTGAAATGTATAAGTATTTTTTTATGGATGGATATATACATATTACTGTGCCCACGACTTCATCCGCGTGGCATAATGAGTAATTAAAAAGTAGTTTTGGTGTGAAAGCGAGACACAGTTGGGTTTTGTGGTGGGAAGTCAAGGGGTACAGTTAAAGATTGCCTTAGACATTTTTGCAAATTGATTTTAGAGGACTTTATAATTTGAAATTGTTGTAGTTTGGTGTTATAAATGCTCGTGCTCAAGAATAATTTGTGAAATGGTTGGAGTGGTCTGATAAATGGACACGTATAGATTTGCCGCCAGAAGCTCCCACGAGGCATCAAAGAACATACGCAATCTTTGATGCTACTTGGAAAAACTTTACCGTACAACACCGATACTCAGTATCTCATTATACTGGACATTGGCAGAGTCGCTGAAATTTCGGTGGAAGCCATAATATAAAACAAAAGAAGAAGAGGCAGTTACTTTCGCATTTATAATATTAGTATAGATAGTGTAGATTAGAGATTCTGATTTCGTAATTGAAATATATCCTGAATACAGAATCACCCCGTTTAATATTAATCAAAGGCACTTATGCCAAATAATAACGGTTTACTAGAATAACAGTGTAGTTAACGCGTAATGATAAACGTCGTATGGTTCCCGGCAGAGTAGAATAGGACCACTCCAAGTCTTCCCGTGGATGTCGTATAAGGCGACTTAGGAAACACAAGCTAAACAAAGCTTATAAACATCAAAGAGACCTCTCCAACTTAGAGAGTGCAGGCCAAATCCTCTGACTGCTCTGGCTAATACATATGGCTCTGGTAGTACAGAGTGGGTCGTGCTCCTTGGAGATTAATAAAGACCTGAGGAAGATGAAGATATGTACACCCGTAAAAACAGAATCTGTATATTCTATTAAGGATTTGATTCCGTCCACCAAATTTACCATTACACCATAGGTATTTTGCGAGTGAGTAACGTCAGAATCTTTAAAACAGCCGTACTGAAGCAGTAAATTACTTACGATATTCGACTCCTAGTAAGGCATCTCGGAAGTACTTCCTGGCGAGGTGTTCACTGTGGGGGTTGTCAGTGGGGATGTCAATAACTGGACCGCCCTCGAGCAGCTGGAACACGAGGTACAGCTGGTCTTCTGCTGGGTCGTCTAGAACCTGAAAAAGTATGTGTTTTAAATGTCTATGGTACATTCGAATTTCCACATTAAGAGAATAATAAGTTAGTGTCTTTGGTCAAAATAATTAAAATTCGTGGGTTAGATAATCATAAAATATTGGACACTATTTTATCTTTTTTGTCAATAAAACAATAAAGATAAAGCGCATAAAAGTTCATGAGTGGAGTCACACTTATATATTTAAGGTCCTCATCATCATCATTTCGTGTAGGTGACGCGGTCAGTCGAGTCAGTCGACCATGCACGCCCTGGTGTGGGAGTTCTTCAGAACCGCCTCTCGGCGTCTGATGTGGTTCCTTTAATGACTACCAGATGGCAGCCGGGACCAAAGGCTTAACGTGCCTTCCGAAGCACGGAATCATCTTTCGTATCAGACAATCAGGCGATTCATGCCTGCAATGTTAACCTAACCCTAACCTAACCTAACCAAACTGGAAACTTAACAAAGTATGCTTCCCGTGGTAATCGAACCAAGACCCGCCGGGTCAACCAAGCAATCGCCATAACCACTGGACCACGGCCTGTATCTTTAACATTTTTTGTTTAATTAACAAAAGTACTTACTTAGATATAAGTTAGAGCAAAATTATTACGCATAGTGTGTTGAACTTACGCGTAATAATAATAATTGTGAAAAGACCCTATTTTTGTGTTCTGTGGTAAAGACTAATGTAGAAGTAATTAAACGTTTTGATTGTCAGCGCAAACAAATAAATGAAAGGTTCGTGCCAAGTTCTTTTTACAGACATATATTGAAGGCATCTCCTTTCAAGAAAGTGCCTTGTCCCTAAGGTAAAACGATAATGTTGAACCGAAAAAAGTAAATAACAAGGAAACTTCACGTTGACAAGGATCACCATTAAAAATATTGACAGCCACTTTTCCAGACACTTGCGAGCTTTCCGGAGTTTGTCGTGCGATGAAAACCTTATACTTTCGGAAACTCGTGTTTTAAAGGAGATATATAATTTTTTCGGTGTCCAGGGATACCTAGATTAAAAATAAATCAGTTTTCTCTCCAGTCCATCAAGTCCAAACACGAGCAAATGTCATTTCGGGTTATGACTTCTATCCAGGTTTGATCGAAATGTAATAGTTTCTCGATATGAGTCTGCAAACTTATCAAGAGTTCTCCAAGATAGTATCAGAGAGCAAATTTGCCGACAAGTCAACCACAGTTGTAGACATTTCTACAACTTTGTAACAATTGCCATTTCAAGAACGGTATACTGACTATCTTACAATTCGATATTAATACTTTGAAAATACAAATGAAAAAACAAAAATATGGAAAATGATTTTTTTCAGAATATCCTGGGTCTTGGATGTTTATCTATTTAAGTATATGTTTTAAAATGTAGTATCGTTGAGTTACTGTCCTGCTACACAAGTTCACAACTTACTGTGGGGCTAGCTCAATTTGTGTGATATGTAAAAAACAGTAATGAAATAAAAAATTAAGAAAACAAACCTACTCCGGGTTTTCCTTGAGTTTTAAACTACGAATCAATTTTGATGAAACTTGCACTGTCCCCAAAGTTAAAATAATACTAACTTCAAACAAATAATATCATTTAGTAAAATTACTTTTAATACTTTTAATTTATAGAAAAAATTTATATGCGCTATCAAACGCTTATAATTTTTTTTTTTATACCTTGCATTTCGAACATTTTCCAGTGTAGTTCGCAGGTACCCCATATTCTAGACCGTCCGTATACTAATCATACTGAAACACTTTCCCCATAAAATAGGTCGATATATAAAAAAATACTACATTATACTAAATCGATCAGCTGATTAGGCAGTATTGTGTGCTATATGTTGCTATGTTTTTTCATAATCCGACCTATACTCCTAGGGGAAAGCTTTTCGTATCATCAGTATAGGTACGTTCGAAAATATGACAAGTTTATAGATTTACATCTTGTATAAACAAAATAATGAAAATAACCTATCTTACATTATAAATACGAAAGTGAGTTTGTTTTTTACCTTTTCACGTCCTATGTACTGAACCAGTAATTATGATTTTTGGCATACACTTAGTTTAGGGTACTAGGAGGGACACAGGCTATATATCACGCGGGCGAAGCCGAGGGTAACCGCTAGTTTATTATATTTAATCGTCTTTGACCAGCGCGACATTTCTATTTCATTTATTTCCGTAAATTGTCTGCTTTATTGAGGATTAAAGTGGAAAGTTTGGAAAGTTGTAGAGACGGTAGTTCAGAGAGCTGTCCGCGAAGTTTCGGGTATATTTCACAAAGTTGTGCGTGAAAAGAGGTTAAATGCGGTCGAAACTAAATCATGAGTATTGCTTGATTTCCCAGAAATTTGTAACAATAGGTACCATAAACTGGATGATATAAGGAGTTTTAAGATACCATGAGTACCTAAAAGAGTAGGGACAAACAGCCAGTCAAAAGACCTGAGCAAGCCATAAAAACTCAAAACTAAATCGCATCACGAAGACACGAATATGTCGCGCGCGTGTTTGGGTAAACCCTTAAGTTTAACCCCTACGAATTATAAACTCGCCCAACTTTTCTTTCATAAAGACAGGTGAGGGTAGAGTGCCCTGTGTGTCAATGACGCACAGTACTTACAAATAGTTCAGTTAGCGGTTTGGCTCTACGAGGGCAAGTAAATGCTCGTCTACACTTTCTCTCTAAAGACCTGGTAGAGCTTCTTATTACTTCTATATAAAATCTTTAATTGACTGATAAGACAGCGGTTGTCCAGGTTTAGGTACGGTATAGCATGATGGCAAAAAAGAAGAAAGAAAGTATCTCACCTCGACCAGCTTAACCACATTGGGGTGGTCCAGTTTCTTGAGCACGGCGATCTCCCTGTACACCCTCTGCAAGGGGTCGGGGGGAGGGTCAGGCCCTGGTCTCCTGGGCGGCGCGCGGCCGAACAGACCGGCTCTTCTCATCAGCTTACGTTTGGATAGAATTTTCATTGCCTGCGAACAAAGGACATATAAGCTTGTATTTATTAAAAAAACCTTTTTTAGGGTTCCGTTGTAAACAAGGAACCCTTATAGTTTCGCCATGTCTGTCTGTCTGTCTGTCTGACCGTCCGCGGTTTAACCCAGAGACTATAAGTACTAGAAAGCTGTAATTTGGCATTGGCATGTATATTAATCATGGCAAAAAAGTGGTAGAAAAAATCTTGAAAAAAAATTTTGTTAGGGTAGTTAAGGGTAAGTACAGTAAAGTGGGGGAGTATTTTTTTTTCTCTACTTACCCATCATGTGGGGCATCGTTAAATAGGTCTTTAAAAAATATTGTCAGGTTTAGAAGACCATTTTTCGATTTAGGGATTCGTTTTGGTCGTTAAACTGTGAGGTGCGAGTGTGAACAGTGTGAACTCAAAGTTGTCATTCGTAACTACGGAACCCTACACTGTGCGTGGCCCGACACGCACTTGGCCGGTTTTTATTCTGACTATTATCCATAGATAAAACCTTTAAGGGAAAGCTTTAAACGTCCATGAGGAAAGCATGAATTATGCGCGGTGCTGCTGCAGTACTGACGTCATTTTTAATACATTATTTGAAATAAAACGGAGATATTATTTAAAATATTGTTCTGCGAGGCCCTACAGAACCCTTCAAACTATTTTATGAATTAGTGTTTACCATTTAAAGTATTTACGTGAAGCTTTACTTCGCATTTTTGTCAAAAGTGTCCGTTTTTGACAAAAACTCTAAGAAAAGCTTCACAAAATAGTTCATAAAATAGTTTAAAAACGTTAACTGGGGCCTCCCAAAACAAATTTTCCAACGATCTTTCGAATAGAAACAAAACGCAGAGATCATATAAAATTTATAAAAATGGACCCTAGAAAAATGATAAAAGCCACTTAAGGGATTAAGTGGCTGTCAAGATCCTAAGAATCAATGGCATTTTAGGGCAAATTCATTGCCCAGAAATAGGTATCAAAATAGACTTGGAAAAACCTCAATTCACAGAACGGAGTTTTCCTTTGAGTTTTCAATTTAAACATAATAAAAAGTCAGGATCAATTTAAATTTACAAAACTGACAATTTCCCGCCCACTTCAGTCTGTCGGGAAAATAATGGCATTACGCAATACAAAGCTACGTGGGTGAATTTATCTGCAACAGTTTCTACATTTGATTGCTGCGAATTTATTTTATTCAAATAGAAGACTTGTAAAATAAAACTAGTAGTTCGTCGCGAAGTTTGACCTCGTAAACATAAATTTAAAATTTATATTGTGCAATTTCAGTGGTTTACCGAGTGTTGTACCTATATTCGCGACATATCCCACAACGCCTTCCCGATCTCTAAGCCATATATTTTATAACGGCGACCGTAAACTCCACACTTTACTGCCTTATTCAGGGTGACGTCACTTCAGACATCAACTACCTCTCCCAGTAAGGTTAGCACGCGTGGCTGAATGGCAAGAAACGGAGCCCTTATAGATCCGGCATGTCTGTCTGTATATCACAGCCATTTCAAAAACTCTAAGAAAAGCAAAAAACTGCCTCCGTGGTCCAGTGGTTAAGGCGTTCGCCTTGTTGACCCGGGGGTCGTGGGTTCGATTCCCACGGGAAGCATACTTTGTTAAGTTGTTTTCAGTTTGGTTAGGACATTGCAGGCATGAATCACCTGATAGTCTGATAAGACAGATGATTCCGTGCTTCGGAAGGCACGTTAAGCCGGTGGTCCCGGCTGCCATCTGGTCGTCGTTAAAGGAACCACGTCAGAGGCCGAGAGGCGGTTCCGCAGAACTCTGACACCAGGGTGTGCATGGTCGACTGACCGTGTCACCTACACGAAATGATGATGACAGCCATTTCAAAACTATAAAACTACACAGTTGAGAATGGTTAAGTAAGTATTCTGTGAACTACTTTACGATTTTTATCATCATCGTCATCAGGTTGTTTTTAGTCTCTACTGCAAAAGCACGATCCTCTTTGTACTACCAAAGCCATATATTAGCCAGGTCGTCTTATTTATCTTCGGGCAACATAGGCTATAATTTACGCGGGTAATACAGTCTTAATAACGGACCCTGGGTTCCAAAGAACGGCAACAATAAAAAAACTGTTTTTGCGTCTTGGTAACCCTACTCCCATGTCTCCGGGTTATGGCACATTAATCTTGTAATAATTCTTTAACGATGACGTTAAGAAGACTCGATACATCCTCCTATTTAATTGACCGAGCGAGCTAAGCGAGCAACGTCTTTAATTTGACGAAATCCTTGCATGTATGAATATGTTTCTTAAACATCAATCATCGTATCAACCGTAAGAAGTCGTCCGTCAGACATAGGCCTCTCCTAAGGATTTTCAATACAACCGGTTGGAAGCGGCTTACATCCAGCGTTTTCCTGCGACCTATATATAGTCGTCTGACCACCTGGATGGTGGATGTCCAACGCTGCACTTGCTGGTCGTGGTCGCCATTCCAGAACCTTTCTGCCCCATCGGCCATCGCTTCTTCCCGCTATGTTCCCACTGCCACTTCAGAGCTAATACGTTGAGTGTATTACTAGAGGTGTGTAGAGGGGAGGTCAAGCCGAATCTTACGCTGGGGAGAAGGTTTCGGCAAATGTCACGTAGTTTTGTGTCTTTTCAAGTTTCCACCTAATCCTGATCACGTTAAGTCCATTACACTACATGCTACACATACGAGTAATTTGTAGTGTTTATAGAATTCTTTAAAATTTTAATGATTTGATATTTATGAGATATGAAGATTTTTAGAAGCCACTGCTAGGCAAAGGATTACATTCTACACATCCCTGTCCATGTACACAAATCTTATGTCGATCTATCTCCCTCATCCTTGAGCTAGAATCCACTTAACCACCGATCCCACAGCGTTGCACAGCCCGATTGCACTTGATCCCTAGGGAACACGATCTGATAATTGCTCTTCAACAAGAAACCCTTCTTTACATAGCTATACACATTTTCTTGTTGTTTTGACGTTCTATCAAAACGACTATTTTTGAACCTACTACAATTTGAGCTTATTCTTTACATTACTTTTTTATTTAAAACTTATTTAACAAACTTAATAAAAAAAACCCTTATACCTGGGAAAACAATGGAAATTGAGAAGTTATATTAAAATACATAAACAAAACTTATTTAAAACTAAAAGAAAGTATAATATTTTCAAATAGTACCTCTGAGGTTGTAGAGTCATTTAAAATCACTACTACGCGCTTCCGGTGTAGTTAAACATCGTGAGGCAACCTGCACACTATCAAAACGGGTGAATACATGGCTTTTGCGGGGCCAGTGCAGCCCCCATTTGAAATAAATTGTTTAAAGGTAACTGAGAGATCATTTAAATTGTGTTTTGCGAGGCCCTAGATAAACTCTTCAAACTTATTACAGTATAAGTGTGACATGAAATATACTGCTTACAAAAATTATGCCTTAAGAAATATAATTAGCCTACTCGCGTGCGCGCTAAAAAGTAAATTATGCTCAAACTATTTAATTTCAATCATAACAAAAATATTATTTCTTTACTCTATTATATACTCGGTGTGATGGAAAACATTGTATGTTTCACGAGCGAACAATAGTTGGGCCTACTACTAAGCCATCGCTCGTTAGTTAATGTCTTCATAACCGCCCTTCCTACACAATGTATATGCCTGCGACACGGTTGGTCCCGGCTTCGATCCCCGGTTAGGTCAAGATGGAAAATGATCTTTTCCAGATTGGCCTGGGTCTGGATGTTTATCTCTTAAGATATAGAAGTATCTATTATAAAAATATAGTATCGTTGAGTTAGTATTCCATAACACAAGTCTTGAACTTGTTTTGGGGTTAGCTCAATCTGTGACATTTGTCCGTATATGTATATTTAATTATTTACTATTACTCTTTCTTGCTAGGTAAGTAATTGTCTAGACAGTGATAGCACGAGATTTAAGAACACATTTAGCTAAATTACTCAATACTCAAACAAAGTGCATGTCTCCATACAAACGGAAAAAGGGAATTGTGGCAATATTTGATAATTTAAGGGCAACATTAAGCATCCAATCAATTAATCTCATTATAATCTACGTACGTTCCTATACAGCTTGGTTAAAATACCAATGGTTTGAGAATTACAAGCTTTTTCAAATTTGTATGGAAATCTTGAGAAGCGTATAATTCTCAAACATTTGATAATTTAACCAAACTGTATAGGAACCTACGTAGATTATAATGAGATTAATTGATTGGGTGCTTAATTTTGCCCTAAAATTATCAAATATTGCCACAATTCCCTTTTTCCGTTTGTATGGAGACATGCGCGTCCAGGAGACTCTTAACAAAGTATGCTTTCAAATAAAATTATTTTAATACGGTTTTTATCGCGTTTATTACATTATTTATTAATTAATGTAATAAACGCGATAAAAACCGTATTAAAATAATTTTATTTAAATGTGTAACAATCGCGAAAACATAAGAAAACATTAAAGTATGCTTTCCGTGGGAATCGAACCCACCTTAACCACTGGACCACGGAGGCTGTTGAAGTCTGTTACTGGCCAAGTTTTTGCATCAAATAGAAGAAGAAAATTTATTTGATACTGCAATATAAAATTCAATTCAAAGTAAGTATTCAATTCTTGTGTCGGACGGAGTATTTCGATAGAAATTCTAGCAACAAATCAAGAAAACTTTGCTTACTCAGTTCGGCGATAGTATACGCCAAGTAAATATTACATCTAGACGAGGCGGGCGTATCGGAACGATATTTACGAGCGACGCGACACTGTAACTTGAGAATTAAAGCTAATGAAGTCTTGGATGTTTATCTATATAAGTATATATTATAAAATATAGTATCGTTGAGTTAGTATCCTGCGACACAAGTTCACAACGTACTGTGGGGCTAGGTCAATTTGTGTGATATGTAAAAAAAATGAAGTCCTTAATGTACTGGACAAGTTTCAGCATTGAAAAGAGGAAGAAAAAATATTTGATGCTTAATACATACATACATAGAATCACGTCTTTATCCTTTACGGGGTAGACCGAGTCTAAGGTCATAATGTTCAAAGGCCTAATTTAGCATATTGATGGGCAAGGTTGGAAACGAAATCAAAATAGTGATGGGCTAGCCGCATTGCTAAGATTTCTTCGATTTTGGCCCATTTGCTCCACGATACTTAAGGTATTACAAATTGCCCAGTACAAAATTAAACTAAATTAAAATTAAAGTAAATTGCAGAAATATATTGTCATTTGTGCAAATAAATAATAACTTAAAAGTTGTATAAGTATACTATATTTTAATATTTTTTGACAATATTTCTTGGTATAACCATTCCTAGGTCCATGGTATAACCAGTTAAAATAAACTTAAAGTAGACTTAATGTAGCTTGAAGGAAATGTATCAAGTTTAGTAAATCAATGACAAAATATATACATCTAGACCAGGAGGGCGTGTCGCAACGATATTTATGAGCAAAGAGACTATAATTTGAGAACTGAGCTTACGATGTCCTAAATATACGTCAAACTTTAAGTAGATGGCTTGAAGAAAATGTACGAAGTAGTTATTAAGCTCTCAGTATAAATTATGAATAAAGCTAAGGCTGTATCTAGGAAACTTGCTGACATCCTCTTAAATATACTGTGCAAATTTTACGAAGAAAATGTTTCAAGTTACTTGCGTTCTTTCACTCCAAAACTACTGAACCGATTTACATTAAATTCGGTACACAGATCGTCTAGAGCCTGAGAAAGGTCATAGGCTACTTTTTCCACGCGGACGAAGTCGCGGGCACGGCTAGTTATAAGTAAAGCTAAGGTTGTAAGGTTGTGTAAGGAGTAAAACTAGAGAACTAGTTGACTCGTCCTAAATATATGGTGCAAACTTTACGAAGTAAATGTTTCAAGGTAATATGTCAGGCTACTTAAAGTAGCTATTCTATGTGTCTGAGAATAACTTAAAGGTGCTTCTAAACGGGCCATGTTTTACTGCAATATGTGGCTGCAACACAGTGGCCAGCTATTGCCGGCCATTGTTGCAAGCAATATCAGCCACACTATGCAACATTGCAGTAATGTCCCGGCCATATAGCCAAACATGTTTCGTATAGCCACATATGGCCGGTATTGTTTTGATAGGTTGCCGGACGATCGCCGAGCTATCGATATTAACTGCAATATTGCCCATAGTTCTATTGTTGTTTCGTTCGCTCTCTATTGATTTGGCATAGTATATCCTTTTCTACTCGACGCAGTGATTTAACTGCTGAATGTAGTGCTTTTCAACAAAAAAAAAAGAATATTTTGATCTTTTTTTAACCTTATCTGTAACTTATTTAAAACTATTTGTTTTAACTATTATAATATATATAATAACTATTATTTTTTGTGACTGAATTATTGATTGAAATTATCAAAGTTTCAAGCGTATAAGGAAGGTCAAATCCAAAATCTCTTCTAGGGTTCCGTACTCAAAGAGTAAAACGAGACCTTATTACTAAGCCGCCGCTGTCCGTCCGGACAGATAATCCGTATTGATATAAAAATATAGTGGTACGGAACCCTTAGTGTGTGATTTCAACTTGCCCTTTGCGGACATAATTATTTTTAATTTTTCTTTAAAAAAAATATAAGCAGGTGCGTGTTTGGTTTCATCAGCCATTGTTACCTGGTTGTGTAGCCCGTTTAGAAGTCTGCATGATGGGTCAGACTATCACAGACATATTGCAACACATGGCCCAGCCATAGATTGCTCGGCCATTAGTTGCGATATAATATTTTTGTGATGGCTGGGCAATTAATAGCCAATAGAGCAGCCACAAATTGCAGTAAAACATGGCCCGTTTAGAAGCACCTTAAGAAGAGAGTTTACGATGTTATAAATGTTCAGTGCAAAACTTAGACCTAGTACGGTTTTTTTGCGTTAATTCCATTATTTTTACACGTAACGTTTCGAACGCTTTACAGTGTTTCGAACAATTTACAGTGTTCGAAACTTAACAGTGTACTTATACTTGCTTACACTTTAAAGTGTTTGAAACGTTAAGAGTATAAATGATGGAGGTAATAAACGCGATAAACCGTACAAATTGTGAAGTAGGTGGTAGAAGTGGTAGTGGTAGAAGATCAACCACTAGTTGAAAAATACGAAAACTTATGAAATACTTACGTAATGTGTGTCGTCCTCTTCATTATAAGCTAACTTGACGATTCCGTACGAACCCTGAAACAAAGTACGGACATAACATGAGGCTCAATTTGTTTTTACTTTTCAGAGATTTCATGTGAGGAGCATGATAGCCTAGTGGACGCGAGCATTATTAGCGCTTACGCATATTAAGCAAGCCCAGGCGCAGTCCCCATATGGATGGGCGACCGCAAGTGGTATAAAAATATCTCGAGCTCCTCCGTGCTTCGTAAGGCACGTTCCTTGTATTCCACTTATTTCTATGTACGGTCGGCACATTAGTATCGTCAATTTATCTTAGAGCAGCGGTTTTCAAACTTTTTTCGCCGTAGACCCACTTGGAAAGCAAACACTGAAACGGAGCTGTAACAGTGTTATTGGGACTTCCGGGCCCGCCAGCATGCAAATTTATGCCGCAAAATTATTATTTTTGCTTGTCCCAGGAAGACTTGACCGAATTTTTTTCATAATGTCCTGTATTTTGCGGACCCTTTTAGAGGCTTTGCAGACCCTTGGGGCTCTACGCAGTACCTACACTTTGGCTTAGAGGAAAATGGCTTAGAGGAATCTCTCTTTAAATGCGTCAATAGTAAATAGAAACTTACCTGTCCAATAGGTTCCAGCAGTCTATACTGATTAAGCTGTACATATCCCGAGGCCTGTGCCAGAGAAACTCTCCTGGACTCGCGGGGCAGCCTGCGGGGGCGGGGAGAGCCCTGCCCCCCGCACTCCGCGGACTTCGCCGCGTGAGCCCGAAGGAGGTTTGATCTGTCGCCGCTGGCTTGGTATGTTGATAGTCTGTAACAAAGATTTAGGGGATGACATTAAAATACGTCTTTTTAGACGTCTCAAAGGGGAATAAATTAATACGTTACTGTCAAAATAAAATAAATATTTATGGAGCTCCCATACAAAAAACGTGATTGTTTTGCCGTTTTTTGGTCGTTGTCTAATGTAGTGTAGATGATAGTACGGAAACCTGAGCACGAATCATGTTCTGAATAAGCATGTTCGAGCCTCCGACTCCGCCGCGCATTCCTCACTCGCCTTGAAAACGGACTACTGAGTTTTTAGTAGTTTTGCGATTTTGCAAATTTTAAAAAAATATGACGTTCAAAAAGCGATACATGATATCCAAATTTGAATAAAATTTCATTTCATTTCAGAAGGAGAGTAATGTTTTTTACGCGTATGTATGTACGTAAATATGTATACTACATTTTATGTAATAATGTAAAAAAGTGTATGTACTCGTACTTATAATTGCCTCCCGTAACCTAACTAACGTTTTCGTTTTCAGGGTGTCATAGGCTATGTGACGTAAATTACACGTATAAATTTGACTCCGTTTTGTTGAGAATAATTTATTTCGAATGGGGGCAGCACTGGAAGGTATAACGGAAGTGACACTGCAAATATTTGAGTCTACAAAGTTTAATTTGCTTTTATGCGGTGTTGGGCGAGGCATGACGCAAAAATTAAATATGAAATATCCGCGCCATTATGAATTTACAGCTTGTAAAGAATAATGAGCGGGTGGCGTGCGCTGTTTCGTTTAATTAAGTTAGGTAGTGCTCTGCGGCGCCGTATAATAATTGTTAACGATGTCCACTGGGATTTGCGGCGATTTTTATTTGCTGAAAATAAGGGGAAAATGTTAATAAAATTAGGAAATACTTTCTGAAAATTTATATGTTAGGGCAAAGACCTGCTGGTCTATTTGTTAACTTTTGACAACTATGGTGTATAACGTTTTGATTGTCACTAAATCTGTGTGATTTGTCATATTTGTCATGTATGACAAATTACACAGATTGTGCTAGCCCCACAGTTAGTTGTGAACGATTGATTATTTACAACTTTAATGATTTTGTATGCCTTTGGGCGGGACATAGTAGACCCTGTAGGTATTTTTCATAACATCTCTTGTACCTATGTTCACAAAATAAATAAATTGAATTGAATTGAATTAAACTTGTGTCGTAGGATTCTAATTCAATGATATTTATTTTATAATAGATACTTATATACATAGATAAACATCCAAGACGCAGGTCAACCAGATAAAGATCATTTTCCATCATGAACTGGCCGGGGATAGAACCCGGGTCGCAGCCTGGCGCCGCCACGAAGGATTTCAAAAGGCACTGGATCCCAAAAAAACATATTGGCTATATGTTGCTTCCGTTATTTAACGGAAACAACACTCGATAAGAGTTTTTTAGTCTACAAAATTTAATTTTCTTTTATGCGGTGTTGGGCGAGGCAACGCAAAAATAAATATGAAATATCCGCGCCATTGTGAATTTACAGCTTGTAAAAAGTAATGAGCGGGTGGCGTGCGCTGTTTCGTTTAATTAAGTTAGGTAGTACTCTGCGGCGCCGTAGTCATAATTGTTATCGATGTCCACTGGGGATTTGTGTCGTTTTTCATTTAACGAAATTTAGAGAAAATGTTTTCTGGGAATTCTATGTTATGGCGAAGACCTGCTGGTCGATTTGTTATTTTTGGACAATGTTGTTTGTTGTTTTTCGTGTATGCAAGTGGCCAACACTTTTGACAATAAAGGTAAACAACGTTTTGATGGTTATTTCAATATCTGTTAAGGCTTCCGTATGATTGACTTTTGAGCAGTTGGCGTGCACTGTTTAATTTAATTGAGTAACAATCAATTACTTTAATTCAGTAGAATTCAGCTGCACCAATGTGTCATCCCAATCCGCACTGCACATCAGTGCGGATTGGGACGACACCGTGCGCGGGTCTCAATTCACATTCGCCCTGAAGAAGACCTCCGGATGAGGTTGAAACATGTCGGCCAGTAGCTGACTATTTACGTGAGTAACCCGTTGTTACGTATTTTAATTCAACATAACTTGATTAAAATCAATTTGTGTGCTTCCAACAGACGGTTTATGCAAACCATGCTCGCGACACGTGTTTCACCTCTACACGAGAATCCTTCAGGCAATATATATATATGATATAATAATATATGTTTTATAAAGTTAATGACATTTTTGATAAAAATTAAGAACCTCCATTCCTGACATTCTTTGTATATAATGAAATTGTGACTAAGAAAATTTTATAAATTGTAATTAATGTTATTGACGCTCATAGAATTCTGAATTTGGCCAAAGAGTTTTTTTTTAAATATATGTAGTTAAGTATTGTAATTAGAAATTGAATTAAATGAATAATTATTATAATAAATCGAATACATATTGTAAAAATTTGCATGCTGTAAAGAATGGCTAAGTAGGTCAAGCTACACTTTTACATGTAACATCTTCCTGTACCCTATTTAATGCAAATAAGTCTTATCTTATCTAATAAAACTAGATATTAGTCCAAATGACAAGCAACGAGTGACATCATTTACACGGTATTTTATACTATAACTACTTTTAAGATGACCAGAGTTCAGCAGCGTCGATAGTGGCGGTATTAAACAAAGAAGTTTTTGAAGTGTTTATATGTGATACATGCGTGGGAAAACAGAGGTCCAGCAATGGGCTGATTTGAGATACAAATTGGTATGAGGAAGAAGTAGAACCTTCGTTATAATTATTATCGTTATGTAACATTTTTTGCTGACTGAAAGTTACACAGTTTCAGAAAGGTCGCTGAAGGTTTCTTTAGTAAAGTGGTTACAGTCATATAAACCTAACAGGCAGACTACAAACAGACTTTACATTCATTACAGTGTGGTCAAGATTATCTGTCGCCATAATGAATATACCATATTACTTTCTAGTTGAAAATCGATAATTATTATTATGGCATAAAACTTTTTTTCCCAAAAATAATTAAGAATTTTTATGTCATAATATTCATAGGGGACTATGTCTTAGGTATATTGATAGTACTGTTGTAGCAACGTCACAAGCGCAATATGTAAATGAAAACAATATCACCAGCTTGTAAAAGTAATGAGATGACGAGCGCTGTTTCATTTAATTAAGTCGTTGTTCATTCTGCGTGGCTTCGTTGTCCACCGGGATCTGCCATGTTTCATTTACTTAACATTTTTGTGGCCAATTCCGTGAATGAGCTCCAAGTATTCAATTTATATGTTAAACTTAAACGAGAAAGAATAATGCGGTATCAGCTTGTTTCTCTTCAATCATCATCAGGTTCTTTTCAGTCTCCACTGCAGGAGCACGACTCTCTCTGTGCTGCTAGAGCCAAATATTAGCCAGAATACAAAAAACCCGTACAGTCAGAGGATTTGTAGACGTCCCTTTGATCAAGCTTTGTTTAGCTTGTGTTTCCTAAGTCGCCTTCTACGACATCCACGGGAAGACTTGAAGTGGTTCTAGTCTACTCTGCCTGGAACCATACGTCATTCAAATGTCATACGCCCCACAATTTTAATGTTACACAACTTGCCGAGTGCGTCCCTATCGTCAACTGTTTTTTTACCCGACTGACCTATTCTTTTTAAAACTTCGCAGCCGTGGGGAGGCAGAAATAGCTGACAGGCCCTGACCTTATAACCGAGGCTCAGGGACACAAATGCAGTTTATGTAAGGAGTCGGTCGCGGATTATTCTGCAAATAATTCCTTTTGAATTAATTTGATTTAAAAGTGACATTCGTTAGAAGATTATACGTTAGAAGACACATGTCTGAGCGCTTAGCACTTAAAAGCTAATTTTATCAAAGCTCCTTAATAACAGGACAGTACTCTTAAAATCTCTGACAGCATATAAATATATATTCTTGGGCTTGGCACCTCGAAAGAAGTTCAGTTTTGCGATCATTCTTATTTCTAAAAAAACTTGGTGTGCTTAGTAGAGCCAAACCACAGAACAGAAACACTTCTGTGTTCTGTGAGCCAACCGATATTTCGATCCGGCCCCGGTCAATTCTCTTCAACGATCAAATACGGCCGCATATATTGTTCTCATCTCTGGAGCGCTACATTATGAGCTTCTACCATTTCAACGTATTCAAAAGAGAGCCGTTCTAATTGTCGATGATTCTAAGCTGACTGATAATCTGCATCAAACATTGCTAAAGTCAAGCGGTTCTCTATGCGTGTTCTACCACATTTTTATAAGGGGCTCTTTGAAGAACTTTTCGATTTTCTACCTGCAGCGCAATGTCACTATGGTACTACGCGCCATGACAACTGGCTTCACGCTCTTCACCTCGAGGCCAGTCGACCCACAACAACACGTTTCTCTAGATAGAAATGCCTCGCGTGTGTAAGTTGTGGAACGAGCTTCCGTTTTTTCTCGAAGTTATGTACTAGATTCCTTTTAAAGACGGGTAAAATCCTATTTAAAAGGACGACAACAATGATGCAGCAGATGTTCATGGCGAAATGACACTTACCATCAGGTGTTTTGTATGATAATCGGTGAATTTTTTTTCAAGCAGATATAAATTATGTTGTCATAAAAACATCCTAATCCTAATTCTAACTAATATTATATATGCGAAAGTGAGTTTGTTGGTTTGTTACGTTTTCACGCCCTATCTACTGAACGATCATTATGAAATTTTGCATACGTAAATTGCGACTGACATAGGCCAAATCCTCTGACTACTCAGGCTAGTATATGGCTCTGGTAGTACAGAGAGGGTCGTGCTCCTGCAGTGGAGACTAGAAAGACCTGATGATGATGATGATAGGCTATATATCACGCGGGCGGAGCTGCGGGTAACAGCTACTACAGAATATATACATTTTTTGGGCAATTGAATAAGAAAATAAGTACTACATAATCTGTGTACGTTGCTATACAGCTTGGCTTAAAAATCAATGCGCTGTAAATTTGAGCCTTAATAGCGATATTTTAGCACTATTTTAATCCAACTTTGGAAGTAAATAATGACCATAATCAACAGTCGGGGGCAGATAAACCTGACCACAATTTAAAGTCTGTCAGGTTTTTCTACCCTTGACTGTAAACATTCACGTTTGTACTTGTAATTTATCCCTACGGATATCTCTTTACCGTGTGTCTGTCAAACAAAACAAATTGAATCGATGATAAATGTATGCTGAGTCATCTGTCCAGCGGATACAGAGACCATAAATCGTTTGAGCTGCCAGTGATTCGATATTTCGAATGCACAACTCTTCAAATAGACTCGCAGAAATAAATTAAAGAGAGGACAGAACACTCACGACTTGTTAGTTTCTAGAACTAGTGGCTGGAGCTGGAGACCTGGCGAGTTTGTGTTAAGATTTAGATATTTAATCAAACTGAATAAATATTCACCACGCACTTTAACACAAAAAGCTAAAAGCTGTTTACTAATGTAAGATCTTTCGCAGTCTGCCGAAATATATTAGGTAAATAAAAACGCTTTAGTAATATAAGTATTGAACCGATTATTATAGAACATTAATGGGTCCAATTTGTAAGCATGCCTTTTCTAATAAAAAATAACTTTAAGTTGATTCATGAATGAAGGAGAGAATTATTATTATAGCAAACATACAAAGCAGAGAATCTTTTTTAATTCGTATGAAAACGCGGCATTGGTTTGAGCGTTTGCCACCACATCACGAAATGGCGAATGACATGGCACAAGATCAACATAATTACTGCGTGGCTCTTACCGCCTCGTTAAATGGACTATACTTCTGTCATTTCCATATTTCGTGCTCGAGTACTCGATTTCCGAAATGATTACGAATTCTTACGAGCATTCATATTATATTCACGCAAGGGCATCTGAGCGGATGTGGAGAATATTTCACTTGCTCTGGGGAAATTGTGTCTACATACTTCAACATTGCTTTCACTTATAGTAGTAATATTCTTCTTGCTATGTTGGAAGCTCAAAAATTTCCACAATCTTTTTTAACAGACTAAAAAAGAAGGTAATCGATTGTACTCGTCGACGAAGAAAATTTCAATATTTGTAACTTTGGAGCTTTCGAATCAATAAGCGTGTTAACATTTAAAAAGTTCTCTTTCGGGCGAACATTTGAAAAAAGCCAAAGCTTTATTCGCCGTGTGTATTAACAAACAAAACTATAGTTGTTCACCTGTTACTGTCTGAATTCGGCCACCGTGTATCATGATCTCTGGCAGCTGAGGACACGTCCAAGGCGGAGTGTCTGTAACAAACAGAAAATGTATCGTGGTGATAATATTTTGTTTTTCCGTAAGGTATAAAGTCCAAAAAGTTGTTTAAATATAGTTACCTCGTGTTAGTACTATTCTGTTAGAGCAGAGATAGACAGAAGTGAGACCTAACTTACATACATACATATTATTACGTCTTTATCCCTAGCGGGGTAGACAGTGCCAAAGGTCATAAGACCCGGCCACATTTAGCCTCATTTAGCATCATTGTGATCGTTTAGGTGGAAAGCGGAATCAAAATAGTGATGTTTTGCTAACTGCATCACCTATCAATGTGATTCCTTAGAATTTTGCCCAATATCTGACCGGCTTTTACGGTGTGCGCAGGAAGAAAAGCAGCTTGTATATTCTATGTTTTTACTTTCGCCCAAACCAGCATTGAAGAGACCCAACTTTGACGATGAAATGATGTTGTTATCACCTCAAGAATTTCCATCATTGGGTGGGTTTTGCCATACACACCACGCTTGGAAAACGGGTTAGTGAGTGCAGTTTGTTTGCTTATCTCCGTTCCAAACCTGCTGCCCATCGAAAGCGTTTTTAAAGCGAGGGAAGGGTAGGAGTTTTTTGGAAACGAGATAAAGGTTTTTGTGATTCTTTTTGCTCGGATGGTTTAAGAATAAGAAAGTAGACACCACCATGAGTTATTAAATTACATATAAGAAAAAGACACTACAATTTTTTACTATCAATCTTGAAGAATCGGTACAAAAAAGAACGCTCTCAGCGGCTACTAAAATAATTAAAATTTCCTGTCCCATTTCTTATTAAAATTTTCGATTTTCTGCTGCGGTTTACGGTAATGAAAAACTGCAAGGAAATGCAGCGATAACGGTCATTATTATACTATAGGCGTAATTGCTGCTACTCTACCCCTGACCTTAAGCCTAACCTGTGACCTACATAATGGGCAATTATCTGACGATGAAAATATACAAACGAGCTCCGTGGCGCAGCGGTCAACACGCCTGCCTGCGACACGGTCCCGGGTTAGATTCCCGGTCAGCTCAACAAGAAAAATGATCTTTTTCAGATTGACCTAAGTCTTGGATGGTTTTAAGTACCATATAAATATAGTATCATTGAGTTAGTATCGTTGAGTTAGCGAACTTACTTTGGGGCTAGCTCAATCTGAGTGATTTGTCCGTATATATTTATTTATTTAAACATACACATTTTTAACCCAATTTAACCAACTTTACAATAGTCTCTCTACAATGTGGAAAAGATTAAAATTTGTCGACCCAAAATTCCCCCCATCTTGGTAACGGCTGCATGTATGATAAAAAATGTCTAAGAATCATGGTCAAGAAACCTTCTTTTAAATAAAAAAAATGCATCCAAATCGGTTTGTTTACCTGCTTTAGAGCTACGGTCCCACAGACAGACACACTCTCAGAACCAACTTCGGTTCAAAATTATAACACCCTTCTTTTTGCATCCGTGTTTAAAAATAGTTGATATTAACCAAGCCTTATGGAAGTTAAACTATAGGTATTATAATTTAATATAAAACCTTAGTTTTGCCAAGTCGGTTATGATTGCAAGCGATAAGGGCTTATCGCTGCATTCGCTGCCTTGACCCCTGGCCTTAAGTGACCCTTGGCCTTATGCACAATGCCGATTACATCGCAATGCAGGCTATGTTTGATAAACCAAAACTTCCGGTAACAGGGTAATAGCACAGATTACACAATACTTAGTACAAGTAGTAATAGGAATAATATATTTTCATTATAACAAAAGGATAAAGGATAAGCATAATTTTTTCAGAACCATATGAAATAATTTGAAAGAAATTAGAGACATCATGTAAAAAATTGTTTTGAGAAAGCCATACATATTTTTTTAAGTTTTTAAAACTATTTTATTTTAGGAAATTCCGCCAGCCTTCTTGGCACCGTGCTGACCGCAGCGATCTGGACTCAATTTTTTTTGTATAATTTAGTAAATATGTTTTTAATTAAAAACAACTTTTCAAGTTTAATATAGTTTTAGTTTTTAATTAATAGCAGTGTGTCTTTTTGTGAATATTTTTGAAGAAGAAAATTTGTGAGGCTTTTGTAAGCGTTTTGGTAAAAAACAGCCGATTTTGTAAGTAAAGCTTTACGCTTATACTTTCAACTGTAAACAATAGTTCATGAAATACTTTAAGGGATTTTCCAGGGCTACATAGAACATAGGCCAAATCCTCCGACTGCTCTGGCTTATACATGGCTCTGGTAGTACAGAGAGGGTCGTGCTCTCTCTAGAGTAATTATATTCCTTGGTCGTGCTTCTGTAGTGAAACATTAAAAAAATCTGATGATGATGATGACATAGAACATAAATTTTAATGATATCTCTGTTTTTGCTGCTTTCAAATGGGCAAATATACATACATACTCATGGACGTATAAGTCCATGTACATACTATCATGTTTTTCTCCCTTGCGGGGTAGACAAATAAATAAATATATACGGACAAATCATCAGCTTGAGCTAGCCCCAAAGTAAGTTCGTGACTTGTGTTATGGGATACTAACTTAACGATACTATATTTTGTAATAGATACTTGTATAGATAAACATCCAAGACCCAGGTGAATCTGAAAAAGATTTTCCATCTTGACCCGACCGGGGATCGAACCCGAGACCATCCGTGTCGCAGGCAGACGTTTTGACCGCTGCGCCACGGAGCTCGTCAAAAAAAGATCCAAACAAAAAAATAAATAAATAATTCATGTATCCCTTTTAGTATTCAAGAACAAATTGAAGCAAGAGCAATGAAACAGTTTACGAGCGGCCCCCGGGTCCCGGCTGCATTAAACAGGAAAGCTTGCTTTACAGTCCGTAAAATATTTCCGACGGAATTAAATTTTTGGCGATCATAAAAGGATTATACCCCGGAGTTATTTCTTGGCGAATAGGTTTAACTTTAAAATTCAAATATTCGGTATCTTTATTTTATAAGCAACTAGATGTTATCCACGGCTTGACCCGCGTGATATATAGCCCATGACCTTTGCAGTACCCAAACGTATGTATATGCAAAATTTGATGATGATTGGTTTCGTAGATAGGGCGTGAAAGCGTAACAAACAAACAACAACAAACAAATTCACTTTCGCATTTATAATATTTTAGATGAGCTTAGATTAGTTAGCCAGAGCAGTCAGAGGATTTAGCCTACACTCTCCACGCTGGCCATACGGTCAACCCGTAGGGCCAGCGTGGAGAGTGTAACGCTTATTATGAGAAAAAGAGGTTTACATAATTGTATAAAACACGACATTTTTAAGTAGATGGGTTTGTTACGAGGCCCGTTAATTTTTTTATGAATTACTTCTACCACTTCTACTTTACAATTTTAAGTGAACGTATAAAGCGTTTCTTAGCTTTTTAAACTGCCATTTTAAGCGAAATGCTAAGTAAAGCTTCATGGTCACACTTGAAACTGTGAACAGGAATTTCACAGAATATTTAAAGAAGTTATCTAGGGCCTAATATATCAAAAATCAAAAAACTCATGTACAGTGGGCCACATAGCAATGTATACCACCAATAATACTCATATATCCAATATTATGGTGATGTAACCCACTATGTAACCCACTGTACTCCTCAAGCAAGGCAGTGGCTTAGTGAACGAACAGCCCTCTTACGCCGTATATCCCATAACAAATTTAATATGTGATGTGACGGCAGGAATCCGTGTCTTATCTTCACGAGACTGTGGGTCTTACAACTTTAGCAATTTTCCAAGATGGCCGCCGAGAGACAGCGCCTTCATTATAGAGCAGCTTTCAGCTTTAGCAGCATTGGCGTTTCGGCGTTGATTTGAATAGACAAACAAAGAGAATATTCTCGAAAAGTATAAATTATTTAACATGAAAATGAACATAACGAATTTTACGAGTATAAATGCAAAAGTTAGTTTATTGCCTTTGAGTTTGTGCATTACTCTCCTCGACTTTTCAAGGTTAACCCATCTTTAGAACTCAAATTGTTATTTTATGTTTACTTTTCACAACTCAACTATTTGACAAAGCAACATGATTTTATGCAAAAAGCGTTTACAAGTACTGTTTGCGGTTGTGGTTTTCGTGTGTGTAAGTGATTCACATAGGTGATGCACGAATTAAAACCCCTTTGGACAAGATGGCGTAAATTCGCAAATTGCAGAAGGTATAATACAAAGCATTTCAGACCTTATTATGTGATATTTTTAGAGTAAAATTTAAAAAACCGCTTACAAAATCAAAATAATAAATATTTAAATTTTAAAGTTAAACCTATTCGCCAAGTAATAACTTCGGAGTATAATCTTTTATGATCGCCAAAAATTTAATTCCGTCGGAAATATTTTACGGACTGTAAAGCAAGCTTTCCTGTTTAATGCAGCCGGGACCCGGGGGCCGCTCGTAAACTGTTTCATTGCTCTTGCTTCAATTGTTCCGAAATACTAAGGGGGATACATGAATTATTTATTTATTTTATTCTTTGGGTCTTCTTAGCCTGGCTTTTGCCTACTCCGCAAGGGAGAAGACGTGCTCTGGTAGTACAAAGAGGGTAGTGCTCCTACAGTGGAGACAAAAAAAGACCCGATGATGATGATACATATGTGGACCGTCGTGGAAGATTCCTGAGGCAACGCGCGAGTGGCATCTCTGGTGTTGCAGGCATGTTGGCCGTATGCCTGTTTGCCTACTTAGTTGAATTTAAAAAGTCACAGGTTCTGTGGAGGTGTTGCGATGGCAGTTTCGCCACGCGGCTAAACTGGCTACCAACTGACCATTGTCGAGCTCCGTGGCGCAGTGGTCAACACGCCAGCCTGCGACACGGAGGTCCCGGGTTCGATCCCCGGCCAGGTCAAGATGGAAAACGATCTTGGCCTGGGTCTTGGGTGTTTATCTATATAAGTATATGTTATAAAATATAGTATCGTTGGGTTAGTATCCCAGGACACAAGTTCACAACTTACTGTGGGGCTAGCTCAATTTGTGTGATATATCCCTTCCCTATATATTTATTTATTTTAAAGACCAGCAGGATTACTTGCTAACTTTGACAACTACGATGCACAACGTTTTGATACTTACTTAAATGTCCATTTCGATTTTAGTCTATGATACGAAAGCCGTAATGGATGTTGAAATGACCAATCAAACGTTTTATACAGTAGTTGTCAAAAGTTATCAAATTGACCTGCTGGCAACCCTAATCGGATCATAGCTACGTCAAAGTGATTCACATAGTTTGCACTTTACATAATATGTCAGTTGATTATTCTGCAATTTGCGAGGTGATAAATAAATAAATATATAGGGACATATCACACAAATTGAGCTAGCCCCACAGTAAGTTGTGAACTTGTGTCGCAGGATACTAACTCAACGATACTATATTTTATAATATATACTTATATAGATAAACATCCAAGACCCAGGTCAATATGAAAAAGATCTTTTTCCATCTTGACCTGACCGAGGATCGAACCCGGGACCCCCGTGTAGCAGGCTAGCGTGTTGACCGCTGCGCCACGGAGCTCGACAGCATATTACAGCATTTGCATATTACGCGTATATTGGCATAGGGAAAACTCAATTAAATGCATTACATATTATGTTTTATGAGCTATACTATGCACAATGTGCTTGGTATTGTACTAGCGATAATGGTAATTGGTACGAGCTCCGTGGCGCCATCAACACGTCTGTCTGCGACACGGAAGGTCCCGGTTTCGATTCCCGGTCAGGTCAAAATGAAATATGATCTTTTACAGATTGACCTAGGTCTTGGATGTTTATCTATATAAGTATCTATTATAAAATATAGTATTGTTGAGTTAGTATCTCATAACACAAGACTCGAACTTACTTTGGGGCTAGCTCAATCTGTGTGATTTGTCCGTATATAATATTTATTTATTTATATTCATAATTTAAATGCACGTTTTCAACATTTTGTTCTATGAACAAACAAAAGTAATAAAAATAATAACAAAGTAAAAAATATGTCGTTCAAAAAGAGATACAATTAGTCAATTTTGAATAAAAATCTTTGACTTTGACTTTGAAACCTGAAATCGACAAATCAAAATCAGCTGCTCCATACATTTTGGATAAGATGCAAAGTTCTATGGGACAGCCCATTTATTTTTCTCGATTTCAGATTTGGTCATAGAACAAAAGTTGTACGTATTCATGTTGAGTATCTACGTGAATTTAAATTATATCTTCTTCAATACCAAACAAATTTCTTAAGAAATTAAAGTTATGTTCGAATTTGGCCTTTATTTCTTTGAAAACATACCGTGTTCCAAAAAATAAACACTTATACTCTCAAGCATTATATCTATACTTAGTATGTAAATCTGAACAGTTTGATTGTTTGTTTGGTTGAACGCGCTAATCTCAGGAACTGAACTAACTGTACCGATTTCAAACATTCTTTCACCTTTGGATAAGTAAGTTACTTATCTCTGAGTGTCGTAGGATAGATATATACCACGGGCAAAGCCGGGCGGACTACTATCTAGAATATAATCAGTATAACGCTCATAATGAGAAAATCTTAGTAATATTACTTATATTATTATTATAGAAATGGTCGGAGATAGCACGTAAAAGAGAGGAGTGGAAGGAAATGGGGGAGACCTTTGCCCAGCAGTGGGACAGCATAGGTTAGTAAAAAAGTAAGTATTATAACGCTGAAGACTTTGTTTGTTTGGTAGAACGCGCTAATCTCAGGAACTACTGGACCGATTTTTAAAAAAATCTACCGTTGGATAGGTACGTTATCCCTGAGTGCCACAGGCTAGGTATGTACCACGGGCGAAGCCGGGGCGGGTTGCTAGTATAAAATATGTCAGTTGATTGTTCTTCAATTTGCCGCGAGGTTATATGATAGCATTTGCATAGTAAATGGCATAGGGGAACCTTCATTATGTGCAATAAATTAAGTTTATGAGCTGCATTATGTAATTATGGGAGATAAATATGATCTGAATTAGTACTAGATTTCCTTGAAAATAAACTGACTAAGTAACAATATCTGAACTACAGGGCAGCTGTAATATTGGCCTAAAAGCATAGAAAAAACTAGTGTCCAACGCATAGTCAGTCGCACACACACACAGCTATCAATTTGACGGATTTTGAAGTCATAAATTGATATGACGCGGCACACCGCGTCCAAAAATTTTGTGTTATCACAATAACACAAAACTGTCACGCACACAAGCATTGAAAATATGGCCAGTTTTTAAATTATTGAAATAAAGGCATGACGGTGTCTAGAGAGTATTATAGTCAAGGGATAGCTTGTGGCGAGCTGTTGGTGAGTAACGACACCACGGACCCGAGTGCTCCAGAGAGTCGGTCAGAGTCCTCGCCCCCGACGTGTCTTCATCGGTAGGGGTGGAAATCCTAAAGACCTATGTCCAGCAGTGGAATTGATGATGATGATGACTTCTTATCTTCCAAATCCAACTGGTTGGATTTCGACAGAGTTATCGTTAGGTTAGGTCTTCTTAACAACTCATTTCTGTATTCTTTGTTACTGGATTTTTTAAACAATTGGAATGGTTACTAGTCGGGATTTAAAAGGGAAAGGAAAATATACATAAATATTTAAATCAGAAATCATAAAGTAAGTACCTAAGTAAAATAATAAATTAGTCATAAATAAAAATGCTTTATCTAGTCCCGTGGCAGGAAGTTATTTAGTATTAAAATAGGTTGTGTTGTAAAAATTTATGTAAAGCATTTTCAAAATTTATTTCACATTATTCCTTTTTACAATATTAGTTTCGATAAACAAATGTACGATAATTCTAAAGTCTATTTTGAGCTATTGATAACAAGACCGTAGTTAAGCAAAAACTTGACATGAGATATTCATGTCAAGTTTTTGTTCATGTCATTCAAGTTGGTTTTGCGAACCTATCGATGTATAATTAATTCGACGATTGATATTTCCGGCATTAAATTCGAGACCAGTCGACCGATCACAATGTTCCTTGGTTTGTGTTTATTTGTGTCCACGTATTAGATTACATCGCCTTAATGAAATTTCGCGGTTGTCTTTTGTAAACATTTTATAGTTACATTATTTTTTTTTAAATGCGTGGAAATATAGACATATACTAGTATCCTAGCATGTAGTAGTTGTTATTATCAAAGAAATTTGATGGTTAAAATTGTAATAGAAATGTATTCAGCGGTTATGTAGGTAAAAATGCTATGAATAACGAGGAAGATATTGTCTTAACTGAAAAACTATTTTACAAAAAAATTTACTGTCTTTATAAACACTAAAAAGCAAATAATTAAACAGAATTATTAATTTGATTCAAAAGACTAAAATGCATTACAAGTTGTAACGAATTCATTCAAAATTTTCACTTACTGAAATTTCTACTTAGGTACCTTTCCTCAAATATATTTCACAAAAAAAAGCAAAGAGGCAAAAAAATGGTATTCGTTTATTTCTCCAACCTTCTCTTCAAAGTGCAATTGTTCCTATCCAAAATTTGTCCATCCCAGGCCAAATATCAGCACCCATATTGACCTGCCTCAACAAAGCCAACGATTCGACGCAGCAGTGTCGGAATATTCCTAACATCGATCACAAACCGGCCACACTTGTTTTCCCAAAATTATTCATTGAATTTATTATACTGAAGGCCGGTTTTTTGGTAGGTATGCTTGTCCATGAACTGATAGTTAACTCAATCTTTGCTGCAATCTATAATAGGTACTCTAAATATAATATTGTTTTTGTCATCATCAGGTCTATTTAAGTCTCCACTGCAGGAGCACTACTCTCTCTGTACTACCAGAGCCATATATTAGCTAGAGTAGTTGTTTAGCTGGTGTTTCCTATGTCGCCTTCTATGACATCCACGGGAAGACTTGGAGTGGTCCTATTCAACTCTGCCAGGAACCACACGGCACTGTCTTTGTCATCATTCATTCATCTCAGCTGTAGGAAGTCCACTGCTAGACACAGGCCTTTTGAAAAGATTTTCATCATTGTTTTGCCACACCACGCTTGGCCACGGTTTGGTGAGCGGCGTTTTCTTGGCTCAAATCGGTTCCGACACTGCTGCCCATCAAAACCGCTTTTTATGCAAGGGAACGGTAGGAGTTTTTGGTCGGGTAAAAGTTATTTGGAAGGCTACTTGCTCGGGTGGATTGGGGATGAGGAAGTAGCAACTCGGGAGGCCGGGCGAGAGTACCCGAGGCCATACTTGCAACCACCGGACAGGCAGACCATACACTGGTTTTGTCTTTATAAATAAATAAATAAATAAATATATACGGACAAATCACACAGATTGAGCTAACCCCAAGTATGTTCGACACTTGTTATGGGATATTAAACTCAACGATACTTTATTTTATAACAAATACATATAAAGAATAAACATCCAAGACCCAGGTGAATCCGAAAAAGATAATTTTTCATCTTGGCCTGACCGGGGATCGAACCCGGGACCATCCGTGTCACAGGCCGGCGTGTTGACCGCTGCGCCACGGAACTCGTTGGAATATTATATCTCTCTCAGCTGAACAATAACGAGACTAATTATTTTGGCTGCTACTTATGGTCAGTTCATATGGACATTTATTAAAATAATAATTATAAAATACGAACAATTTGAGCACTATTCCACAGCTAGTTCCTCGGACTTCCTGAATGTTCTATCCCGTGTGTCCAGTACTAATGTCATGAATATGTATGTCCGTTGAGTGTTGGTCCGCCTTTTGATTGTGCTTGTCCTAGTTCCGATTGGGGTTCACTATCCGAACGCATAACTTTTTTTGGTATACAAGTTATTTCGCATAAAAATATTTCGCATAAAGGTATGTTTCCCATAAATTTTCCATACAAAGGGGTTTGGGTAATTTTGTATGAGCCTTGGCATGATTTTTTTTTTCAGCGACCACTAATATAACTAGTATTTTTAATTAGCCTTATAGTTGAGAATAACAATATACAAAACATTATTGATGTAAACTATATCGGAGCCGAAATATCAAATATCAAAATAAGACAAATAATAAGTAAGTCGTCTATATAGATGTAATATTTTTTAACAAAAATGATTTGATTAAAGCGTATAGTATGTCGTTATGGATAGGAATCTAGACTAATATTATAAAGAGGAAAGATTTGTTTGTTTGTTTGTAATGGGTAATCTCAGAAACGACTGAACTGATTTAAAAAATTCTTTCACCATTCGAAAGCTAATTATCCCGGAGTGAAATAGGCTATGTAGGTACCACGAGCGAAGCCGGGGCGGACTGCTAGTGATAAATAAAATGCAACAGATACACACAAACAAATCATTTATTATAGGCACATACAATATCAATATGAATATATTACATTATTATTAGTTTACAAGATTAGTTATTTTCCGATTTATACAATTTAGTTATTTTCCGGTTCATCGTAAACTTCATTTTCTTGATCATGTCGTATTATTGTGTCTAAAAACTGAGCTGGGGGAGATAGATTATCTTGGTATCTACCCCATCCCAAATACCATATAATGGACATTACATGCGAGCAACAGCCTAGAGTCCGTTTTCCGACAACACATGAGCAATAATGGCCCAATATTGCGCTGCTTCCTTCTAGTTCCCTTTCTAATAAAATATAAACATAATAAATTCTGCTTGTCACGTGTCTTGATTGAATTTTTCCTCTAAGTAGCCATGGATTCCGACAATCCAAATTCTGCTCTCTAAAATCTTCTAAGTGGGGCTCCTTATATATTTCAATTATATACGAACCATTTTTTACATGCTCCCCGTAATAACTGCGGGCTTGGAGAATTTGATACGTTCCCAACGCATATATAATAAGCTCGTCCATACTTAATATTGGGAAATCATTAAAATCTAATAAACCCGCATCAATAGACTGAAAACGAGCCCATCTACGATTGAGATTATTTTCTATAACATATTCACTTAACCTGTTTCTGTCACCATCACATTGAATTATTTTGTTTACGATTTCGTTCACCAAGCGGTGGTCGGTTAGGGGTTTGCCAAAAGCATTTAATAATGCCGCAGCAATTTTTATCTCGTCGAAAAGATGCCTTGCAGCTACATTAAAGTATTGGTGACGTAATTGGCGAAACTGATTTTTTAATCTGCCATTTACTGTTTCTACAACCCAACGGCAAATAGTAACTTTCCTAGAATCATTTGCTTGTCGCACACTTAACTGACTTTCATTTACGTCTTTGGAGGCTGGCATGTACGTTTTGTATCCATATGACTCCACTTCATCAATGCAATCTCTGAAGCCTCTATCTAAAATGAGTACATCATTTTCACGAAAATACCAATGAAATGTATCAGTTTCACTACTCATAATCTCAGACAAAATACGAGCATCTGAAGTAGTAGCTTCATATAAACCATAAATATCAACTATATGACCATCAGGGCATACTACTAAAAAGGGTTTTAGTAAATGACGAAACTTGTGCAGACTATAGGATTTTCTTTGAAAGTAATAGTTGCTGCTTTTTTGTAAATATATATAAGTCCCGTCTAATATAATTATGGCTCTACGTTCACTCAGAGGAGCATTTGGATTTCCAAATAATACATTTGGGATAGTCAGACAACGTGATATGACTTCTTCTCTTGTAATATGATCATAGCCTAAATTCTGTGGCACAAACTCTGTCATTAATTCTTGTCTCACTTCTCGCATTATTTTTTCAAAAGTTTTTCTTGTCATTTTGAATACGCTAGAAAGTCGTTGATTTGATTCACCGGTGTGAAGTTTTGCAAGAACTGTTGCAAGGGCTGTTTTAGCCTTTTTGTGATGTTGTGTGATACTTGGGGTTGCTTCAAGAATTCGCATAAAGTTTTCCTTAGAGAAACCAATGTAATAATGAAAGACTCCATTATTAATGGAAGAAAGTCTCTCAAAATCTAAAAAATTACTACGATTTCTTAAAATATCCATCATGTCTTTCACTTGCTTCGACGAGAAACTTGCAATTACACGACGTGTTCTTGTTTCAATATCTTGAAACCCTGAATCTGAATGCTCTCTACATACACGTGTACCCCGTGGAAGGTAAAATCCTTTATTTTGAAGAATTGTGGTTCTTATGTCAACATGAATTCGTTGAAGATTGGTGTTGGTGCAATCAGCAAAAATACATAACTGTGTATTAAGTGGTGCTCTGGAATATCCAGGAACTTCAATCGTTTGCGGTCTACTAACTTGCACTTGTTGGTCTCGCATATTTTCATTAATAATAAGATCTGATTCAGATTCCTCTGTATTGCCTCCTTGCGATGAATCATGCTCTAATACTTGATCATCTGCATGTTGTTCAAGTAGGTCTGGTGCAACTTCTGCTTGTTGATCTCTTGAGACATAGCGCTGAGCTCGAAAAAAGCATGGTCGACATATCCGTTCATCGCCACCAAACTGTAAAATACAAAATATAGGCTTAATCAATATATTTGTATACGTATTAGCTCCATATATAGGTAAAAAATAATTAAAACACATCGTAGTACCTAGATAAATCTAACTGGGTAAATTGATTTAATTATTTATTTTTTAGTAAATATGAAATCATTTCCTCTTTTACTTGACTTACGAACATATAGCAAGTCTCAAACATATAGTAATCACTAAAAAAAGTGGCACGTACTGCATCTTATTGCATTTATGCCGGTTTGGGAGCAAGCGGAAGAAACACAAGTACTAATCTTCTTTGACACTCAAAAGATAATCAAGGTAAAGGGGAAAATATAACCAGTGGCCAGTTTTCAATAAGTTAGGAATGGCTTTGTGACGAGTGAGATCGCTTTAAGATATGTACTTCAAACAAAATATAATTGACACTGGGATATTGTACCTACATGAAATAATGTTTGACACAACAGTCCCTGAGTTTATCACGTTTTAACAAACCAACTGTTTTTTAATATTAGTGTAAATAAGAAAGTTAAACAATTAATAATTATATAAGAAATGTCATCACTTACCTCAAGAATGTTAATAACTTCAATGCAGTATGCCATTAAACATGGGTTTTGCTCCATCAGTTGAGCCGTTAACACCATAGATCTCCTGCGAGTGCCGCCAATGCGGTTCAAACTTCGATGGCAGCCAACACACGATGCTCTATCTGCATCCATATTGTTTTAAAGTCCAAATCACTACAGCAAACTCTTAGTCCAGTTAGTAATGCCAGGTCACAAAATAAGATAATAAAGAGAGAGTCCAAAAACAAAGCAAAGGTCGTGGTAATCAAAAGTATATAACGCACTTGCACACACTCAACACAAAGGTTAAACGGGAAGTGAATCCTGCCTGCGCCTGCACCTCTTTCCTTCACCCCTCCACTCCACCCTGCTCGATTTTCAAAGCCTAACCGAGTCAGGTAAATGAACCCTGCGCTGTGATTGGATGAACGCGACCGGTAGCGGGCCTTTCAACTTTCTAGGAACTTCCCATTGTTTGTTTACTTAACGCACTAAAAGTTATGAATCACATTCACCCTCGGTCTTTTGTTATAGAAAATTCTCTAATCCACATCTGACATATCAGTTACCTTCGAATGGCTTAAAAAATCTGTGTGTGAGACTTATCATGTCTTCCGTGTCATTTTATGCCATATGAAACAATTTTTTCGTAAAAATATATAAGTACACATGCATGAGTGCCTGAAGTAGGATATCATCAAATTCTGCGTAATAAAAATAATATATTAATGTTTGTTGTATTAATTATGAATGTCGCATACCCCACTGTAACTGTTTTTATTTTATATATAAATAATATAAATCATAGAATCAAGTAATATTTACACGAAAAAATAATAAAATAAAGATCCTGTTTTGTCTATCTAGACGACATTATTGTAATTTATTTTTTAATTATGAATGCCGATATCTCGGCTCCGATACACTGTAGACAGAAACGGCCATAGATGAAAATAAACATCTTAATATGATCTTTCGAATGAGTAAACTTTGAACGGTGGTCGCAAATTTTGAAAATCAGGCCACTTTTACCCAATGCCCTTTTATGCGTAACATACTTTTATGCGAAACAACTTTTATACCAAAAAAAGTTATGCGTTTGGATAGTGAATCCCTATTGACACAAGTTACTTTGAATCCTTCTGGGATTACACATACATACTTATACATACAAGATTACGTGTAAAGAACCAAAAACTTCCCAGGACCTACAATATACAAACTTTTTATAACGGATCAATGTTGGGATCTCGAAAAAAGGCATTTTTCATACGAAAATCTAACTCTGGCATTCTCTGGTGGCGTTTATGCGCTCCTCAAAGCTTTTTCTCGCAAAATATCACGAATTCAATCTGAAAATATTATATATTAATTTGGGAACATTATTTGAGGCCGTCGGTCATACTTACACGTTTTTATGTGCTTTAATAGATTATGCCGTGTGGATCCCGGAAGAGTAGAAAAGGACCACTCCAAGTCTTCCCGTGGATTTTGTAGAAGGTGACTTAGGAAACACAAGCTAAACAAAGCTTATAAACGTCAAAGAGACCTCTCCAGCCCGTCTGGCCAGCGTGGAGAGTGCAGGCCAAATCCTCTGACTGCTCTGGTTAATATATTATATGGCACTAGTAGTGCAGAGAGGGTCGTGCTCCAGCAATGGAGACTAAAAAGACCTGATGATGATGAATAGATTAAGTAATATTTGTTTCAAAAAATATATACAAGGTTACCGTTACTTGTAAAGATATTCCTAATTCAATAATTTATAAAAAAAAGTACGCCAATCAAATTTAGTCCATATGTAGTATTTAGAGTTTTTAAAATAAGAGCTAGCAATTGAAAAGCTAAACTATTATTGTGCAAAAATATAAATTAGACTAAATTATATTTTTTTATTAAAAGTAGTAAGGTTCGGCGAAGTGAAATTAGAAGTAAAAATTTACGCGAAACCAAGGGCGGGCCCCTATGCCTGTTTGCTTATTAGTTGTTTAAAAAAAAATTGGGAAATCGGTCAAGGAGGTGAAAAGGTACAAACATTTTCAAGGAAGTTTATTTATTGACAAGGAGCTAAGGTAGTTCCCTAGTAGCATTTTCCGTTGGCTTCCATATGCCAACAGTTGGGAACTTATTGGCAGATGGTTAGTTACTCCGCCAACCTCCACTTAAAATAGGCCCACTGTCATAAACATGCACTACTTACCCGACGGGTAGCCAACAACGGGCCTACTACTACTATTGCTACTGTTGGGTGATTTTTGTAGGGATTTAAGTTATTTAACAACATCAGGCCAACAAATAAAATCTTTCATTGGGCCTGTTAGTGCTACTCACAGATCACCCCCAATTGGGGGTAATCTGTGGTGCATCTCCTACCGTTGGGTTATTTTTGTTGGGATTTAAGTTATGCTTATAACATCGGGTCAACTAATAAAATCCTTCATCGGGCCTGTTAGTGCTATTCCTACCATTGGGTGATTTTTGTAGGGAAAGACCTTCTAAAGACAATTAATAAAATACTAACGTAATGTTGCATAGGTTTGTATAGTACACTGAATAAAAAAAACTGCGAGTGAGTAATGTACTTTGTATTACCTTTTGCCTACCTACATTAGATATTATCTCGAATCTGTCCAAAAGCTGGTTTCATCATCATCATCAGGTCTTTAATAATCGCCACTGCTGGAGCTCAACCCTCTTTGTACTACCATTTTAGCCAGAGCAGTCAGAGGATTTGGCCTTTACTCTCCACGCTGGCCAGATGGGTTGGAGAGGTCTCTGTAATATTTATATTTAGAAGCTTTTTTTAGCTTGTGTTTCTTAAGTTGCCTTTTACTATATCCACGGAAAAACTTGTAGTGGTCCTACTTTTCTTAGCCAGGAACTACCCGGCAAAGCTGGTTTAAAAGGAGTTTTTTTTTATTTATAATATATAATTATTTATTTAGTCAATAGATGGCGTAAGATGTATGTTAGAACGCGCTATTAACATTTTTTTACTTTTGGCTATATACTTCAAGCCGGAACATTAAACACAAGTGACAGCGTGCACTGAGTCGGCGTGGTAATATGCTAGTCGGGGGTGCACTGCATTTCACAGGGTGATTGGAACTTGAGGTACACCAGTCACATCCTGGAGGTGGTAAGGGTCGAGAAGGAGGCCCCATATTTTTTCAGCAGCCACTGGCCCTTCAGTGTCCAACCTACTTATTGCAACTGGCCCAACGAAATGCCAACGATCGTAGGTACGTTGGCTCTATTACAAGTTGGGCCATCGTATTCAAATCTACGTAGGCCATTAGTTTTGGGCCCAACCCGAAAACTGCGCGCCAATTGTATGAATTTGCCAACTAACCAGAGGTATGTGGCCCAAGCAAATGCCAACAATAAATGCTACTAGGGTTATTACTTTTAAACAAACTTGTGCTGTCCCCACTTAAGACTCCCCCGGCCGGCGTCTGAATACACAATCGAGTTTGAGTTAGTTTATAATTTGTTTGCTTATACGTGCTTCCTTACTAGACTAACAGTTTTTTCATAGACAGAGCACCAGTAGATGCTTCAATATGAATATTTTATTATCTTCTGTAGGAAGTTAATGAGTGGTGGTAAAAAAAGTACAAAAAACCGGCCAAGTGCGTGTCAGGCCACGCTCAGTGTAGGGTTCCGTAGTTGCAAATGACAACTTTGAATTCACTCTGTTCACACTCGCACCTCACAGTTTACCGACCAAAAACTTCTAACAATGAAAATTGTATGAAATTTTACATTTTCGAGTACATTATATAAGTTTGTTGCCTATAACTTTTTAGTTTGTTCTTAGTACTCGGCTCTGATTGTTTTTCTTTCAATTTCAGTATATATCCTACTACTGTAGTTTTTTTCACGTATCCATATATAACCGTTTAGCAGATAGAGGGGGCGGGGGGACACTTACCTATAACAAAAATTTGCACTTTAAAACCAAATATTTCGGAATCGGATCCCTTAATCGAAAAAGGGTGTTCTCAACCTCACAATGTTTTTTAAAGACCTATTTACCAGTACCCAACACGATGGGTTTGTATAGAAAAAAAATATTACTCCCTCTTTACTTGTATGGAAGATACCCTAAACAATTTTTTTTTTAAGATTTTTTTTACATCTTTTTTGGCATGATTAATATACATACCCATACCAAATTACAGCTTACTAGTACTTATAGTCTCTGAGTAAACCGCAGACGGACAGACAGACAGACAGACATGGCGAAACTATAATGGTTCCTTGTTTACAACGGAACCCTAAAAACGCTTATTTCTTTATAGAGGGCTAGCAAATGCCGCCGTATGACAGCTTTATATCACCTTATGCAGGAAGACAATCATCATCATTATTATTTCAGCCGCAGGAAGTTCAGGGATGCAATGGCGTTTCCGTGCCACCAACAGAAAGATAATATTAAGTAGTGGTTATTAACCACGATTCGTTCGATTATATTAATGCAGCGAATCGAACTACCTCTTACAAGATGATACAGTCCGGAAGGCGTAAGCTGAGCTCTGCATTTGTGTGATTAATCACCAAAAGTAGAGTCAGACCAAAAACTCTTAAAAATAAATTTGACACTTGACACGTCTTTGTCGTTCATGTTTTTAAAATAACTATTTAAATTACAAAATATTTCTATTACATGGCTATTTAAAGGGTTTCGTATTCTTCGTTTTCTTTTGTTTGCAGCCATTTCACTAATAAATCGGACACAAGAACAAAATATTAAGAATTAAATACGTCACACTGCTACCAGTAAAAGGGTGAAGTGTGACAGGTGCGCGGCGGAGATGCGCCGCGCTGTAAGCCGATGTCACACCTACACTATCTATGTGCACTCACACAAATGCAAAGCTCAGCTTAGGCCTCGCGAACTGTAATGCATTTAAAACTTTAAACAAACTTGTGCTATCCTACTTAAGACTCTCCCGGTCTCGCCTCCGAAAACACAATCGAGTTTAAGATAGTTTATAATTTATTTAGTCTTACCTTCCTTCTAAGTTGGCCAGTCATTGGGACTGCGCAGGAAGAGAAGCAGCTGGTACATGCTACTCTCTTTTGTCTTCCTTCCAGACCATCAGATCGATCTTCTTCGTTGCGATTCTTCTCGCAAGTCAATTGAATGAAAGTTTGTCTCTGATTTCTATTACCTTGTTAGACATGGTTTATCAAAATGGTAGAGGACAAAATGGAAACGTGGAAGACCTTTGAATGGACATACTCAAACAGCAAGTAAAATTCTTCTTACCGTGGTGAGAAGACATATAAAGCATATAGACTAGGTAAAGAAACAAAAGTAAATAACCGAAATTTGTACATACTTATGTGGCAAAGAACTCGCTTACGAACGAAATAAACTTTATAACTCGAGATAAGCGTGTTAAAAGCCTTACGGAGTTCAAACGCGGCCTGACGGCGATATAGTCGCGATATTGTTGCGATAGCGCTGCGATGTGGCGGCGATATCGTGACCTTTGAGGCACGTGACGCCGATGTAACAATGTAAAATATTAGGGAGGTAATACAACGGTAAAAGTTACTCTTTCAGGACGAGGAAAGGAATTTTATACAGATCTAGCGGCCCTCCCCGGCTGCGCCCTGACATGTATTAGGTATACCTATAAACCTTCCTCATGAATCACACTATCTATTGATGAAAACCAGATGAAAATGAATCCAATAATTTTTCAAACAGACAGAAGGACGCGGCGAAGAACTTTGATTTATAATATGTAGTGATAGTGAAGTTCGACGCTCATACTATTTTTTAAAATATTTGTTTGTCAGTGGCTACTCCATCAATTATTCTTCTTTAGGCGGTGCTTCGTTACTGAAGGTTGGTCGTCAGCTCCTTGAATCTCGTCTTGTCCATGGCGAGTCTGAATAGCCGATCTGTGAATCAGTCGCTCGCAGGACGGCAGGGTGATCACCAGCAATCAAAGTTAGCGTCCACATCGTTTGTTTTCTTTGCTTTTCGTGTGAGTAAGTGGCCAACACTGGTGTCAGATTTTTCCAAGATGCCTAGAGGCATCTGACATAACATATCGACTGCCATCAATATTGACAGCCAGCAGACGGCTGAACGTGCCTTCCAAAGCACGGAGGAGCTCGAGATATTTTTCACTTGCGGTCGCCAATCTAAGTGAGGACTGCGCCTGGGGTTGCTTAACATGTCAAAGCGCAAATAATGCTCACGCTCCCTCTCACATCGTGTGTACGCCTTTATATAGTTGAGATTCTTATAAGCGGAGGGTGGTTTTAGAAAATATAGTTTTACGAGCAGTTTCGCGTGAGATTGAAGTTTAAACTCGTTACTTTACGAGCGGTTGCACGCTATGGCTCTTAAAACAAGTTATTCCCTTGTATTGTGCTCATACAAGATGTTAGGGTAAACACCGTTCAAACCATCAAATCAGCCCTTCAAAATTAACAAATTTTCCTATAACCAATGCTGTAAAATCGAAAAAAATAAATAAAACGACATCTCATACGAGTGTTCGTCGTGCCCGGCAATTTGTATGATAAATGTAGAATTTTATTTGAACAGAACTACAGGCAAAAACTTGTGAAGTACTAGGGGTTGCACGGAATGATGGCACGAGGTCTAAAGGAATGTTTCTGATCCCCTGGGTATGCAGGAAGGCCTAAAGTTTGGGACGATAAATGTATGGAAACATTGGCGCCATCCCATCTCAGGAGACCAGCTTTGAGAGCCGGGTCAACTGCCGAGGGTGCTATTTCAGCAGTAACTACGTATGTCTCTCCTAGCTCAGACTTCTAAGTCAATTAGTGAAGGCTGGTGACTTTAAAGTTTTCTAAGCGTTCTCGTTTCTTTAAACGCTTTGAAAAACGGGTCTGCTGTCGAGGGTGCTAGTAACACCTTCGGCAGTAACTAAGTATGCAGCTCTTAGCAGGGATTTCTATGTTCATCAGCGAGGGCTCGTGTCATCATAGTTTTCTAAAAGTTCTCGTTTCTCTAGAAGTTTTAAGAGCCGGGTCGACTGCTGTGGGTGGTAGTACCTTCGGCAGTAACTTAGAATGCATCTCTTAGCAGAGACTACATATTTATGTCATTTGGGGTGAATACATTTGGACACAGAAATACTAACGTGCCATGAGCTTGGCTTGGAGCGAGAGGTCTCTTGAAAGAGACCTCTCCACGGCTCATTGCCGCCCCGCTGGTGACAAAAGGGCAGACTGCATTATTCTGCAGCGTAAAAGTATAGCGATCCAGCGAGGAAACGCGTCCAGTGTTCTTGGCATCATACCGCACGAACAGACCCTTTTAGACTTTAGGGTAAGTAACTTTAAAAAGGTTATTTTTAGGGTTCCGTAGTAAACCCTTATAGTTTCGCCATGTCTGACTGTCTGTCTGTCTGTCCGTCTGCGGTTTTACTCAGAGACTATAAGAGCTGTAATTTGCTATGGGTATATATATTAATCATGTCAAAAAAGTGGTAGAAGAAAATCTTGAAAAACAATTTTTTTTTTAGGGTAGCTCCCATACAAGTAAAGAGGGAGTAATATTTTTTTTTCTGTACAAACCCATCGTGTTGGGTATTGTTAGATTGGTCTTTAAAAAATACTATGAGGTTGAGAACACCATTTTTAAATTTAGGGATCCGTTTCCGAAACATTTGGTTTTAATGTACAAATTTTTGCTAGAGGTAAGTGTCCCCCCCCCCCCCCCCCTCTATGTACTAAACGGTTATATATGGATACGTAAAAAAATTACAGCAGTAGTATATATACTGATGTTGAAAGGAAAACTATCAGAGCTGAGTACTAAGTACAAACTAAAAAGTTATAGGTAACCAACTTATAAAATGTACTCGAAAATGTAAAATTTCATACATTTTCATTGTTACATGTTTTTGGTCGTTAATCTGTGATGTGCGAGTGTGAACAATGTGAACTCAAAGTTGTCATTCACAACTACGGAACCCTACACTGCGCGTGGCCCGACAAGCACTTGGCAGGTTTTTTTTTGTTGTAAGATTTGAATACCTTTGCTTCTACATACACAGAATAAAATGAAGTCATTTCCGCTTTCCGATTTTAATGCAGTTTTTAGCAATAGATAGAGTGATTCATGATTAATGTTTATAAGTATAATACAAATAGACAAATAGACCTTAATGAGGTTAATGACCGGGCAGTCGCAGTTGCAAGTTATTGGTCAAGGCAAATATAAAACTAGCCATCTACGACTCTAAAGAAGAAGAAGAAGTATGCTCCGTGGCGCAGCGGTCAACACGCCAGCCTGCGACACGGAGGTCCCGGGTTCGATCCCCGGCCAGGTCAAGATGGAAAACGATCTTTTTCAAATTGGCCTGGGTCTTGGATGTTTATCTATATAAGTATATGTTATAAAATATAGTATCGTTGAGTTAGTATCCCACGACACAAGTTCACAACTTACTGTGGGGCTAGCTCAATTTGTGTGATATGTCCCTATATATTTATTTATTTATTAATTCCATGGCAAAACCGGGGAGGGCTGCTAGTAGTGTATAAAGTACAGTCTTACCCAACCTTTATGGCGGATATTAGCTGCGAGTTGCGCCCGCCCCCCCGCGCCCCGCTGGACCTAATATTGTGTTCTGCGTATCGCCTCACGCGATGTTCCGAGCCGGCATAAAGTTCGATTCAGACTGTACAAATAATTGCCCACGCTAGGAATCGAACGCGTATTACTTGTAGATTTTTACCATTCCATAGAAGAAGTTGATTGACGAGTAAAAAATTCTAAAACTCCAATTGAGTTCACCGAACGTAGGCGTAACCAGGTAAGAACGGTTTGGACAGGATCCCTCTAAATAATTCCTGGCTGCTGTGTGTATCTGGATCAATCCGAACGGAAGGCTCCTGAGGGAGTATCTACCGGTTCGTAGCTAACAAGACACATGTCGGCTTCAACTGACATCGACGTACTCATCAATATAAACAAACAACATTACTCAAGGGACTAACCCCAGAATTACTGATGAAATACATGTTACATACTGTTACATATAAAATACATATATTCTTTTACAAAAGAAATGGATGTCGGGCACCGAATCTAAGCAGCATCGTTTGAGAATAATTTTGTTACGCATTGATTGTCTTTGAAGGCAAAAACTTCCTTACTATATTATTTATGTAATGTACAAGTCTTGCAATTTTTTGACAAATTAAAGCTTTCATTGTCTTGTCATGACATAATTAAGTTAAAAGAAAGCAAGAATTTTTCGGTTTCCAGTGCTGCCACCATTTGAAAGCAAACCGGAGATAACATTAAAAAAAGTTTTGTTCTGCCGTTACGTAGCCGTGTGGTTCCCGGCAGAGTAGAATAGGACCACTCCAAGTCATCCCGTGGATGTCTTAAAAGGCGACTAAGGAAACAAAGCAATTAACATCAAAGATACCTCTCCAACCCGTCTGGCCAGCGTGGAGAGTGTAGGCCAAATCCTCTGACTACTCAGGCTAGTATATGGCTCTGGTAGTACAGAGAGGGTCGTGCTCCTGCAGTGGAGACTAGAAAGACCTGATGATGATGATGAATATAAAACGGGAGGTTTGATGATGATTTATGACAAAATTAAGAGCTAAGTACGAATCAATAACATTGTATACAAATGAATTGATAAACTCCCCTTTTACTATCCTAACTTTTTTAAATCTGTAGAAATAGTATTCAGATACATAATAAGAAAAAGTAAATTCACCCTGGTTAGATTATAGGGATAAATTGTGTTCTAGTAGTAATTAGCCTCTGACATACGGACAGACGAACGGATGGACAGCGGAGGCTTAGATATAAAGTCTCGTTTTAACCATTTGGGTACGGAAACATAAACAACAGAATTTTAGTCTACTGTGCGTGCAACGTGGATGAAATTTTACAGTTTTGCGTGAGACGCAAAAATAAAGAACAAAGAATACTGTTGTTTAGCCCACGGCATAAATTATCACAGTTTATTAGTATTGCCTCGTGAGTTTTGACCGTTAGGTTGAAGCTCTAGATTTGACCAATGCCAGCTCCCAATGTTATGCCAAATCACTCTTGATCTATCGTTTCCAGAAGCCACGATAATTGATATCATTATAGTTATGATAATTATTTATATATTATACAGATCGGCCTGCCCGAAATGGAAATGTCGCAATTTTTTTGTGATTCCAACATTGATTTCATAGAAAAAGTTGTTCATTTTGACAGTTGTTCATAAAACTAAAAATCGTTTCAGTCGTTCTTGAGTTCAAGATAATCGAGAGGCTTACATCAGCGAAACTAGCGGCACGCTTTATTTAATTCTTGTACCTACTTCGAAATAAGAACAAATTTAAAAAATCTATGTAGTATTTCCTTAGTAAATTACTTAAAGTATTTTTAGTAGAATTTTTCATCAATATTATCATTTCCGAATTGAGAGAACTACTCATTACCGTTTAAAGTGGCTGCTTTTGGCGTTAAGGGTGCGCTAGTCAGGTGTTTCGCCATACAAATTCTGTAGAGTGATGACTCCGTTGTTCGGTATCGTCTGTTTAAAATTTTTAATTCTATCGATTTGTTTTGTCGTTATCTATGCTTGTATGGAATCATAATTGTAAAATTATAAGTACTTTAAAAGTTATGAGTCTCAAAACATTCCGTTTTAACACGTAATTTTAACGCAACTTTGGGCACAATTAAATACCGGAAGGAGTATATAATCTCTAAAACAAAATAACTAAAGCATAGTTTGGTTATTAAAAAATATAAATTATTTTACTTTTAATAAAAACATTCAGCTGTTTTATCACAAGAACACTACTCCCAAACGCATACTCGCAAATTTTTAGACGACGAAGATTTATATTTTCAACAATATTTGTGTTTGCATACACTAGACTGTTGTTCTGATGTGCTTATACATCAGTGTAAATAGTTCTGCACTGTTCAAAACCGAGTCTATCCCTTTCTCAGCGAAATAGCACGCATTTTAGCCACGTCAAGTAATTTACGAGTGAAGAACTTACGTAGATTTTTTCGATTTGATCTTATTTAGTAGTAAAAGAAATAAAACCAGGGGTGGCGCTAGTTGGCTGGTCTGAATACTAAGGTTTCACTCACGTATTTAACTTTGTTTTGAATAATTAAATAGAATTTAGGTAAAGCTATATTTTATTACAAGTCTAAGTACGTTAACGTCTGCAACGAGATTATTAAAACGATACGAGACTCTCAAATAATCGCAGACTTTTAATAGAAAATTAACTCAATTTCCAAGTTGTCTCCTATTGTAGGATTTCCAACATTTGTGAGATAAGAACTAAGTGCGGCGAAGACGGTGCTCGGAAGAACCAGTTAATCTGGCAGTTAAGTGAGTTGGTAAAGCAATGTGCTGGTATTTGTGTGCACTTAAATATTTTATAACGAAACAGTAAGTATAACTATTCCTTTCATCCATTGTTACTGTTTTAAAAATATACATTGTAGCATGCGTAGTGATCATTGAAATCACAGGCCAGCAAACGTGATTGTCGCTCAATGGCGCAATGACATTCCGTGCTCTGTGACTGAAATTAAAGTGAGATAAATACAATTTATCTATCTTATACAAACGGGTCACTCTCGTGCTATTTTGTCTGGATAGCCGACTACACCCATAATTTCGGCCTCGCAATGAGAATACACACCTGACAAGTCTGATCTGAATCTCTTCTCGGTAACCCGACGAAGTGGTCAGTGGTAGTAAGTAGCGGTTGACGTCATTTGGAGAAAAGGCGCTGTGCAGTTTGTTGCCGCTTCTTCTGCACTCTGCCTTGGAAGCTGTGTAAACTTAGCCGTAAGTATATTATTGACGTCAACAATAATATAAATTGGTAAACAAATTGTAATGAAAATTATCGTTCACTAAATGATATTGAAATATCTTACGATGAATAAAATGACTGACTATTGACTATAGCGTGTGAGTAAACAGTTTGTATTTTTATAGATGTGTTAATTGACCCTCGACAAACCCTTAAAGGGGTCACGCAGCCCGTCAATATACTGCTGCTGTGACACGGATGGTCCCGGGTTCGATCCCCGGTCAGGTCAAGATGGACAATAATCTTTTTCAGATTGACCTTGGTTTTGGATGTTTATCTATATAAGTATCTATTATAAAATATAGTACTGTTGAGTTAGTATCCCATAACACAAGTCTCGATTTCACTTTGGAGCTAGCTCAATCTGTGTGATTTATCCGTATATATTTATTTATTTAGTTATACGACTTTGCTATGGGATAAACGAGGGGAACTCAAAAAAATAATTTAAGGGTAAATTTACACGCTGTATAATGTGCCAAAAGGAATGCAATATAATAAAAGAAGGTAAATGATGGTTTCAAAACTGAATGTCATGACATTTTATGTATGAAGAAGTTTCAAGACAAAACTTTTTTATTTTACTCATCCCTAGAATTTCTTTCAAATCCCTATCCTATACATATATTTACTTATACCTTAATCATATCCTTTTTCGCATCAGGATTATTTTTCCAAACCCACACTTTATTATACCACGCAGGTTTTACACACGCCTTTTATTTTCACCATAAAATCCCTTCGTTCCCGCCGATAAGTCCTCAAGGAACCTTAGATGGAATCTACATTTTATTGACAAGGTTGGGATGTAGCCACATCGCTTTTTATCGCAGAGTACTCGTACGCGAACGATATTATGAATCTGTAATGTTTTATTCCCACGGGACGTATAAAATCGTGTTTTTACGCACATGTGATAGGATTGTACGATCTTTTTTACAACTGCTCACATAATAGGGTTATAGGCTAGGGGGTAGGTATAAATGGTTTTGCAGAATTCATGTGCTATGTGCTTGTTGGTATAAGTTATTGTTTGTATAAATTTAAGTTTAGGTTCTGTCTTCCCCGAAAAGGAGAGGAACGTGATTAAATAAAATTATTAGCAGCGTTTTACCTACCAATAAAACGCTTATTAAGCGATAACCTTATTTGAAACCTAATTAAACAACAATTGAGAGTAGCGAGCTTGACTTCCGGTAGCAGGTCGGCTATTTTACCGATTTTCCCTTACGACGTTGGCTAACTTCCGGTGGCCAGGAGGGGGGGCACGTGGCGCCGCGCCACTGCTCTGAGCCTCATTGGATCTCGAAATTGATTCGCATAAGAAACACCTGGCAGTGATTGTGTATTAGGTTTCAAATAAGGTTATCGCTTAATAAGCGTTTTATTGGTAGGTAAAACGCTGCTATTAAGCTTATGAACCGTTATTTGAAACCTAATTAAACAACAATTGAGAGATTGTCTGTTATCGCCTGGTGTACCGGTTATAGCCAATAACATGATGGATATGATATCATGTGAAACTGAATAGTTAAATAAATCAGATGTGAAAATAAAATGCATGACAAGACTGAGTTACAAGAAAGAAGAATAAAAAACGTTATTCTACCAAAGGATAGATCGGACTTTATAAACAAAAAAATTATCATATAAAAAATAAAAATTATTTAAATGATAATAAAGTAAACAAAGACTGAATTAATAAACACTTGTTTAAGTGTCAAATTCATTAACAACACAGATGGTATAGGTGAAGCTTAAATATCAAATTTACAATTATATAAATGGTAATGAGTACGAATAACTCGTACTATACCTGGCCAAAAATAAATGACGAAATTGAGTATAAATTACATTCAGAACCATTATTATTTTTATAATAAAAATATTGTAAAACAGGATTTGCATCAGAACATCAAATCATATGACGATCATCATATGACGTAGGTACTTTTCCTTTTTTCATCGAAGATCAATAATAACCGGACTACTTTCAATAGTAAAAAACAAAAGAAATCACCTGGAGGAAAGAACTTCAAAAACCCACTTAACAAATTGCAAGGTTTACCTTGCGGAAAATATTTATTTTTCTATAACCTTTTTATCATACAGTCTTGTTGTCACGTGCCATAAGTTTCAGTATCCATGGTATAAAACCATTTGAATTGCATGTTCAAGTCCTATTACGTAGATATGGAAACAAATAGAATAATTTGTTAAAATTAGCCATGAGTAATTCTGTTCCATTTTCAAAATATATGACATATGTACATTGGTTAGAATAAAGCCAAAAAGGTAATTTTAAAGTAAGGAAAATTGAGATGAACTTTGACCGTTTTAATCTTTATAAAGTAAAATATGCTTGTGCACCGCACTCAGCAAGATGATAGCCGTAATTAGGACAAAACAACTTCTTTCTGGCTAAAATATACCCAGAAGATTTGTAATACAAAGGCTATATGGTAGATACAAACAGCTCTCGCAACTGTATTGTCTTTGAGATGATAAAATGCAAAGGAATGACAAACATTTTACTTTTACACAAGAAAAAGTAAAACTAAACCTCAAGTAGTAAGTAAACTAAGAAAGTAATAAATTGAATTTTGACTACAAATATCTTGCTTTTCTGTTGCTAGGCTGGAATAGTACTAGTCAACTTTACAGAGGCACAAACGGGAGACCGTTCATTAGTAAGATGAATAAATAGTCTTATCATTATTGATATTAAAAACAATCAAACCTGGTATTTCAAATACTTCGAATTTTGAAACAGGCAAAAAATATCACATAAACAATATACCTTGTTAAAGCAATATGATCTGGATTTCCATCCTAGTATAGGATTAAAGTTCGGATTTGAAAATCTAATTCGGATTGTTCCTATGTTTAAACAAAAATAAAAGTTAGTGCGATATTATCATTTTAAGTGATAAATAGTGTCAAACACACCTTTTAATACCATTTTTGGTAAGACTAAGGCCAGCTAAGAGTTCCTTTATAAATTATTCAGTGAAGATTAGTAGAACCGTTTCAATTAAAGAAGCAAAAGAAAGCAAGTTTAATAAGATTGTTATACGAAATTTTTTATTTATTGTAGTTTCTTTACGTACATTAAATAATTCAATAAACTCCAAATACTGAGATTGCAATCAGATTTGCATTCACTGCTCAAATATATGTGGTCCAATAAAATATTTTATGTTGTCCAATAAATAAACTAATTAAAAAAAAAATTAATAAATTACAAAATGTCAAATGCTGTTGTAAGCCTTAAACCGTGATAAAGTCTCAAAACTGAAACAGATTTAGATTAAAGAAAATCGAAGATATGTATGTCTGCAGGCCCCGGGCCATGGGTGTCCAAAGCACTCCAGCTGAGAATGCAACCGGAAAAAACGCTCACATGAGAGAGGAGTCGGGCAAATGATACAGGACAAACCAATCATCCATCACTCAGCGAAGGGCCTGGATGAGATGTTAAGAAGCTAGTAGCTAAAGAAAACACCGAGAATTATTGCTTAACATGCATGTCTTTTAAATTTTATTCAACTTTTAAAAATATGGTAAACTGAATTTTTTAAATATATTTTTCAATAAACTGATACCAAACATTTTTGTAAGAAATATTACAACATAAAACCGACTTTGCCTTGTGAAATTAGAGCGCATCTTTAACCTGTCAAGCCCAAAAATAGCCTTTTGATATGACGAGGAGGCTAATCTACGACGAAAAGCTGCTAAAGTTTTCTTTAAAATATTAAAAATAATTTGACGAACCGTTATAATCACCGCCTGAGGTCGGTAAATAAAATAAGCAAGGTCAAAAGACGACCTCTTTTTGTCGACTTGAAGTATATTCTAATCTTTTTACTATTGTTGCACATTATGAAATTAGGCAAAATGCTAGGAAATGCTAGATTCTAAAGATAGAAAGGAGGCTTATAGTATGCAGTGGGCGTAGAAAGCTGATGATGATTATGTGTTATACGTCTGCATTAAATACTAGTGTAGCACATACCGTGCATTCCACTTATTCATACATTACGGTAAAGTGACCATAAAAAAAAAAAATCGATAGTCAATTTTCATAGCTAGTGTCATAGTTTGAACATGAAAAATATCTGCGACATTACATTATAGTGTAATCAGAAAAACTCGCCTGGCCGGTTCGACTTTGCAATGAAAGTTGGTAAAAGTCTTTCTTAGATCAAGACAATTATTTTTATACGATATTAATATAAAAATATTTCATTATCAATGAGATGGTGAAGGATAACTAAAAACAAGTTCGGTGCAAACTACGAGTACTTTCGTAGAACACTTTATTGTGAAACTCCGGCAGTGAATGTGTTAACCAGAGACTGCGCCTCTTCGGCAAAGTTTGAGATGTAGCTTTTATTTAAGTTCGTAACTGATTCAAGTGGCTAACTTAAACATTAATTTTATAATTTCTTGGGATACAGTTCAATTTACTGTGAAAGTTAATAAATAGCTAATACCGCAACAGGTCTGATCTGAGCCTGTGTGTTCAATTTAACGTTAGCATTATTCATAAGGAGCCAAATCTAGATCATACACATTTGGCTTCAAGTATAGCCCAAACGACTCTAAAATTCATAATTGACAATATTTTCAGCATTGGAAATACTGCTTGACCCGAGCCCATGAATTAAACTGAGCTTTTACATTAGTTTTATGATAAAAAAGGCCAAGTAAATAAACATGAAAAATGTAGTTACTTTAATAACTTCATGAATATATTTAAAGAGATCATTATTCGCGACGCAAAATGTCGCTCCACTTATTATAAAAAAAAAAATATTTAATGTTATGGCATGACTAGGCTTGCCCTGAGCCTGCGCATTAAGCTGAGCATACGCAACAGCTAATCAATTGCACTTAAATAAAATTGTTATACAACCAGAATGTAACTCCTCTTGATTCATCGCGATTGGCGAGTTTATTTGAGCTTTTGCTGCAGTTTTACTCATCATGAAATAGTTCTATTTACGTCATTCATAAAATAATCCGAAATTGCGACATGGCTTGGCTTGGCCTGAGCTCAAGCGTTCAGGTGTGCTTACGTAGCAGCTTTGTTTCAGCAAAATAAAAGTTAATATTTAGAACCAAAATGTATTTTATTTTACTTCATGTATTGCATGTCTATAATTAAAATAGACGCAATAGGCAGCATGACTAGGCTTGAGCCTGAGCCTGCACGTTCAGCTGAGCTTGTGCAGCAGCTTTATTTATTCGCACTATGAATAATACAATGTTTTAGCATGACTGGGCATGACCCGAGCCTGCACGCTCAGCTGAGCTTGCACAGCAGTTTTATTTATTTGCACTATCAACAATACGATGTTCTGGCATGACTGGGCTTGACCCGAGCCTGCACGTTCAGCTGAGCTTGCGCAGCAGCTTTATAAATAATCCAATGTTCCAGCATGACTGGGCTTGACCCGAGTCTGCACGTTAAGCATAGCTAAGCTAACAGCATTATTTCGATAAGGTGGTCAAGGTATCACCCTATTATATAAAATTCACTTATGTATCAATTCTCTATTCCATACAAAGATTTTGTTCCTACAAAGAAATTAGTAAAAAGAAATAAACTAAATTGTCCACCGTAATCGACAATTGAATACACTAGCAATTCAATGATAAGTTCACTTCAACTTTTTAATGAATACTATCTTTTGATATACTTAATGAAATGTTTAGTTACCTTTAGGAACAAAATTAATATACGGAATTGATCTCCATATCCTCATCTCCTTGAGGGTAAGTGATATGAAAACAAAACAAAAAATCTTCGCAATCGAAAAGGATTTTCCGTTAATCCTTAAATGTTTTATTGAGTAGCTAAATAGCTAGTTATATTATTCATTATGCAGCAAAGAACCAGTTTCATGAAGTGATATAAATGAAAATCATTCATATCTATATTAAGTTTTATTGTTAATCTTGTCAATCGCTTATTAACGTAAAATATTACGCAGTCTATGGCTGCACATTTTCTTGACATATAGTTAATCTTTATAAAGGCAACGGCCTTAACTTCAAAAAGGCTTAATAAGCAACGCCAACGTGTTAATATAATCTTGAATATCACTTACATGCTCTGCATAGCAACACTACATTCCTTGGTCTGGATAGTTTCTCAATTTATTCACTGACACAGTCACTTTAAATTATATAGGAATATAACAACTTAAGAATTCAACATTTAAATAGTACTGTTTGTTAATCAGATGGACTGTTAAATAACCAATATATAAGTAACGAACGATTTGCATCGTTAAAATCCTTTAAAAAATCCGTTATTATATTGAATTTTTGAATTCAAATAATAACATGTTTCAGGGAAAATCAGTAATCTGAAAAATAAAAAGCTGAAAAGCGAAAATATAAGTAATAAAAATGTAAGTGCGTGCACTTACCAATACAACCGACTGCTACGATAGTCAAGACGCCAATGAGGCTCAGAGCAGTGGCGCGGCGCCACGTGCCCCCCCTCCTGGCCACCGGAAGTTAGCCAACGTCGTAAGGGAAAATCGGTAAAATAGCCGACCTGCTACCGGAAGTCAAGCTCGCTACTCTCAATTGTTGTTTAATTAGGTTTCAAATAACGGTTCATAAGCTTAATTTAATACGGTTTTATCGCGTTTATTACATTATTTATACACCTAACGTTTCGAGCACTTTACAGTGATCGTGGTCGCAGGTAGACTAAGTTGACATTTGTCTAGTATTTTATAAGAACTGCAAAATCTACCGCCTAAAATATTTATTGATAACGTTCCGGATGTACGCAGATGGCTCACGGTGTCTGAAGGTCTTGCAGTCTTCTGCTTAGCTTGAGATTTGATTAAATTGATGACTGGATCCCAAGCTGGTGGTAACTGCCAACCATCCTCTCTATTGAAATTAGGATGTTTCCTAATTGACGACATCCTAATTTCAAACGTGATTAAGTCATAATCATTATCAGGTCTTTGTTAGTCTCCACTACAGGAACAAGACCCTTTCTGTACTACCAGAGCCATATATTAACCAGAGCAGCTAGATAATATGGCCTACACTCTCCACGCTGGCCAGACTGGTTGGAGAGATCTTTTTGATGTTTATAAGCTTTGTTTAGCTTGTGTTTCCTAAGTCGCCTTTACGGCATCCATGGGAAGACTTGGAGTGATTATATTCTACTTTAACGGGAAACACACGGCTCCGAACGGTATTAAAGTTATTTAAGAGTCCCACGTAAAGGCGCAATCCCATACAAACGTAGTTTCGTTTTAGTTTTACAACAGTTAAGCCAATCTCAACCAAATTTCGTACATACGACCGGATAAGGCATATTGATGTTTATAATCAGATTTCAATTTTAAAAACAATACCTATACAAAATTACAGCGAGTACAAGTTTTCGATACGAAACTTCAACGACGTGATTGGTTTGTACATAATATGTAAAAACGTTACTTTGTAGATTGTACATGTACAATGTATTCTCTTAGAAAAGGGACCCTGATCTGATATGAATGAATCCGCAGTCTTTACGACACACGTTACGTTCCGTTTCACGACGGCGTCATAAACCGGTGCTACGTTCAATTTCAGCTCTATTGTCCAACATTTTAAGTGTATTGGTGTCTCGGTTGCATTTTACATTCTTCTATAAAATATTCACTGGCAATTTTAAAATTGAATATATATCGGGATATTTAACGTGATTATTGTAGTTTTTTGAGTGTTCGATATTTCGATCCAGTTACATGGACCATGATCACGAAGGAACTGAAGAATTTGCAGGTGGGAGATAATCGTAAAAATCCACTGTTACGCTTTTCTGTGTAATAGTCTTTCATCAGGCTCAAACGCAGTAAACTTAACATTTTAGTCAATAATATACCTCATTTCTGAGGGTCTGTTTAAATATTAAAGAAAAAAAGTCCGCCAAATGAGACTCGAACTCACGTACCATCTTAACAACGTTAGACTATCGAGCAAAAAAGAAATCACGTTTGTTGTTTGGGAGCCTTCTTAAATATTTCTTTAAGTTTTCAACTGTCGCGCTGTCATGGTTCATTAGATAAGCCAGACGACAGACGGGCCGTGAGGTCTCGTGAATAGCTTCCCGATTTTACAAATTTTTACCCTTTGTATACAGAAGCCTAAAAAAGGCAAGAAACTGCAGAAAAAAATGAATCTCATTTAAAAAGCGAAGAAAAGCTTTAAAGCTCCAGAAAATAAAGATGAAAATATTTTTAATTTTGAAACAAATTGAAAGCCGCAGCTTCCGACGACAGATTATCAAATTAATTACTTTCCCTTTCACAAGCGCAGGTCGGTGAATAGGACAGCTTTCTGAGCTTTTATTTGCTTTGCTCCCCGCGGCTGGGCGAGGGCTTTAAATGTGTTAGTGTTGAGAGCTTTCTGTGACAATGATTTGACTTTTTCTGTCAGTATAAGTTAAGGAGAATCATGAATTTTTCAATGTGTAGTGCTGCCTCTATAAGAATCACTAAATCATTCTGAAGGAAACGAAGATTTCAGAAAGAAGAGAGGGATTTCAATTGATATTATAATTTTTGAGATGAAGAGTTAAGTGTGTAACAGTCATCATCAGCAGGCCTATTTGCTAACTTTTGGTACAGCTACGGTGTACATCATTTCCATGGTAACTTCAATATTCATTACGGCTTCGGTATGAATGACTGTTTTTATTTAAGATATGAAAACCGTAATGGATGCTAAAGTGACAATTAACTCGTTGTACACTGAGTTAACAAATCGGCCTGCAGGTCTTTTTTAGTCCATCCATTGCAGGAGCACGACCCTCTCTGTACTACTAGAGCCATATAAAGCCATAACAATCTGAGGATTTGACAGTGTGACAGTTAAATACGAAAAGCCGTGTTGCTCGAAGGTTAAATAGAACAAATTAAAACGGTTTCATTAAAAAAAAAATACTACTTGTAAGAACTACTGCTTACAATTCAAAGTGTCTAGGCTAGTTTTTTATCGCGTTTTTTGTCAAAAACGGCCACTTTTGGGGAATACGCTTAGAAAAGCATAACGTTCACACGTTCAATCGAAAAAAATACGTTGTACTAAAGTTCTAACAAGCAGAACAGTTAAATCGTTAGTCAAACTCATATACGAGTAGCTGTAACGAGGAACATTACCAACTCGCCGAACTGAACCCGCCTTTCACACGTAAAACTTTGAAATATTGCGCAGCTGGCGCCAGGGTTGCCAACCACACTACTAGCATTCATTTAAAAATTAAGTAGGGGAATTATTTTGTACTTTGCATGAACATTTAATCTGTCCATACAAAAAACCGGCCAAGTGCGTGTCGGGCCACGCGCAGTGTAAGGTTCCGTAGTTACGAATGACAACTTCGAGTTCACACTGTTCACACTCTGTTTAACGACCAAAAACATCTAACAATGAAAATTTTATGAAATTTTACATTTTTCAGTACATTTTATAAGTTGGTTGCCTATAACTTTTTAGTTTGCACTTAGTACTCAGCGCCGATAGTTTTTATTTTAAATTCAGTATATATACTACTGCTGTAATTGTTTTCACGTATTTATATATTACCGTTTAGCAGATAGAGGGGGGGGGGGGGGCACACTTAACTTTAACAAAAATTTGCTCTTTAAAACCAAATATTTCGGAAACGGATCCCTAAATCGAAAAATGGTGTTCTCAATCTCACAATATTTTTAAAGACCTATTTAACGATACCTCACATGATGGGTAAGTAGAGAAGGCCATTCATAAAGGCCATTCCTGCATATAATGTGAATAAATGGAAATTACCAACTTGGGTTTACACCATTGGACCCCTTTACAAATATTGGCGCAGCTGCCGCTAGGGTACCAAACCGTTAATTTAAAAAAATGTGTTAGTGGTTAGTATGAAAATATACTGTCAAATATACGTACCTATTGTAAATCTAAATGTGGGTATCGATGTTAGGATGTCTGTATATTTTTAACACAAAAACATTGATTTTTACGAAATTTTAAAGCTTACAGCTGCCAAATCATCTTCTTCTTCCTTGCCTTTTTCCCTATTTGGGGTCGGCTTCTGTATGTCAACTCTCTCCAAAGTTTCCTGTTACCAACCACATCGGCACTTGCTCCCCGTTCCTTCATATCATTCCTCACACATTCCCTCCACGACTTTCTCGGCCTTCCCTTTCCTTTTTGTCCTGACACATTTAAGTGCAGCATCCTTTTGGCCAGGTGATCGGCATCCCTTCTCTCGATATGGCCATACCAGGTTAAACGATGGCTCTTTATTTTTTCCACTATTGGTGCGACTTTCAAACTTCCTCTTATATATTCATTTCGGATCTTGTCCATCTTTGTTACTCCACACATCCATCTCAGCATCCTCATCTCCGCCACATGCATCTTATGTTCTTCCTTCTTTTTGGTTGCCCAACATTCCGCTCCATACAATAAAGCTGGTCTCATGACAGTTTTATAAATCTTGCCCTTCAGCTTACACGGAATACGCTTATCGCACGTCACACCTGTCACCTGTTTCCACTTAAGCCATCCAGTATTGATTCTTTTTGCGATGTCCCGATCCACATTGCCATCGCTCTGTAAAAGTGATCCCAGGTACTTGAACTCAGTACAAACTGGCAGCGGAGTATCGCAGATGTTCACGGAAACAGCGCTGGAAGTTCCTCCGAAATCGCAAAACATATACTCCGTCTTCGATCGGCTGATTTTTAGTCCGGCATCTTCCAGCGCTTTCTGCCATTCATTAAGTTTGCACTGGCCGGCATAAATCCAAACTGATTCCCTGATACTTCCGTTTCCATCCTAATTCTACTTTCTATAATTTTTTCCCATAATTTTAAAGTATGTGACGTAAGTTTTATTCCCCTGTAATTATTGCATGCTGCCAAATCATCATCGTGGGAAAAAGGCAAATTTTAAGTAGTTGCTAGCCGTTGTGCTTTATCTAAAGTGTAAAATTGGAGAATACGTGAGAATATGATATAGGAAAGTAGAATTTACAATTCGTGTAGAACTGTACCCATTACCCTTTCGCACGTTAAACTTTGAAATAATTCCTGCGATTTCCAACTACACTGCTAAAATTTAATTTTAGATAGATGGCTAGCAACCCATCCATCTAAAATTAAATTTGCGTCTGCATCGCCTATTGATATGATTCCTTAGATTTTAGCCCAATCCCTTGATGAGCTTCTATGGTCTGTGCGGGAAGAGATGCTGCTGGTATATTCTATGTTTTTTCTTTTCTCCCAAATCAGAAAAAAAATATTCTTTACGAAATGTAGAGAATTTATTAAAATTGAAAATATGTGATGAAAAAGAAGAAAATATTTAAAAACCATTTAATTAAGTAAGAGCGTTCTTCAATTTAATCAACTTTCTATTCATCTGATGTGAATGAAGTAGAATACCACACTACTAAATAGTGGGTAGTATCGAAGAAATACGCATGCTTCGAATGCGTTATACCCTACGGGGTAATATGTGTTGAGAGAATTCGACGCGGTGATTCGAAGCCACGGTGGTGTAGTTGGTAGCACACTTAGGGCGCAGACCTAAGAGCTGTGGGTTCGAATCCTACCTGTGGCGAATTCTTTTTCATCACATATTTTCAATTTTAATAATATACCGAGCATTGTAATGCTATTTAAAAACCATTTAATGTAGAGAATTTGTTTAAATAATGTTGTCACCCCTACTACCATTCCGACAACTTCCGGATTCCGGCGGACTCCGGCCCGGAAACGACGGGTTAAAAGCTTAAAGGAAATCGTTCTAATGTAGCGGGGTGTTGTTTCAAATAAGATGTACTTAGTTTCCATTATAATTAATCAGTTATTTTCTAAACAGGCTAATTTTTAAAGAGGACCGATTTGATTTTTTGTTATGCATTGACGAGGCTCCGAAATTATTGGACTTATTTTCAAAATTCTTTCACCCATTAAAGCGGGTGACGTAGGTTATAATATCCGTGGACAAACTCACGGAAAAAATTAAAAGTACATATGACATAAAAATTATGAATAACGACAAATTCAAAGTTGAAAGGAAATTGTTGCAACGTTGCGGTGCGTTATTTCAAATCAGTTTTATTTCTTTTTAGGGGTCCGTTTCGAAAGAGTAAAAACCTTATTCCCAAGACTTCACTGTCCGACTGTTTGTCTATCACAAGGCAGTATCTCATGAATGGTGATAGCTAGACACTACAATTTTCACAGAGTATGTACTTGCATATCTGTGAAAAACAAAACTTTGATACCCAAGGAGGGTTAGCGTCGGGAGAAAGCAGTCGGGCGTAAAAAAAATCGCCAAATCATATAACGTAGTCCACTGAAAACATTAACGCTGTCATAACAGCAGAGCCCGGGGACCGATGCATCATAACAGGAGGACGCAGCCTGGAAAAACGCTCGAATCTAAATTTGAAGCATTGCAGTATATTGGGATTGTCTGTTAAGATTCAAAACGTTTATTCAGAAAATAGGCCCTTGTATGCACTTTTTCACGTCAAATCACATTTAAGTTATCTTATTAAGTATTATGCATTTACTAATTATTATTCAAAAGCTACAGACTACTAGCATTTCGGAACCGACCACTGCCGAGAAGAAATGCCGAGAGAAACTCTTTTCAACAGAATAGGTCGCCTACTCGCCTGAAGGGCTTTGTATGATTAATGATTATATTATATTTCTTTCTTTTTTACTTTTCTTTTTTTTTTCACCTGTTTTCATTTTACAATATCATTATACATTCATTATTTTTGGAACATGTTTATGTTTGTTTCTCGTATGTGTAAGTGGCAAACACTGGTGACAGATCAAGCTGCCCAAAATCATCTGACATAGCTTAACGACTGCGAATCAAAGAAGACAGCCGGGACCAACGGCTTATCGTATCTTCCGAAGCACGGACGAGCTCGAATTATTTTTATGTCATTTCCGGTCGTATCCAAATGGGGACTGCGCCCGGGGTTTCTTAAGAGCGTATACTAGCAGTATTTTTTCAATATGGTTTCTATACAAATGTATTTCTCTATTTTCTCGCTGAGAACTGATTCTAGAGCCACAATTCTTTTTTCATAAAATCTAGTACTAAAATAGGAATGCCCCTATTTTTTATTTTTTCCAAAAAAACTGTTTTTGTACAATTTTTTTTTCTTTTAAACAGGTTTTTAGAAAAAAATAAAACATAGGGACATACCTATTTTAGAGATAGATTGTATGTAAAACGAATTGTGCCTCTAGAAGCAGTTTCCAGCGAGAAAATAGAGAAATATATTTGTATGGAAAACGCACTGCTAGTATACCCTCTTAACATGCGTTAGGGCTACTAATACCCGCACTAAAACGCCCACTGAGCTATCAGGCTCCTCATATTGGAATGGATGTAGTAGAAAATGCGAGGTTTCTATCCTCATCAAAGTAAAAGAAACGTAATGGTTCCGTAGAATTGTAGCCCACGCCATCGTAAATTTCAATAAGAGCTGTAGCTTCCTGTTAGTGCTGATTTAGCACAGCTGTAAAGCCTTCTCTGTCGGGAAATAGACCTTAAAATAAAGTAGTCTTGATCTATTTTAGAATGGAGTCTAGTTTGTCTTTTTTTTGCCTTTTACTACTATTGATTGTGTGGACGGAGTGAGTTACTTTTTACATCAGAAAATGGGGTCCTATAAAAGGTATCATGTATTTGTTGCCCTAATTCAGTGGTATTGATCAATTTTTGTTAGTTGTGCACGTTTGTCCATCAGTTATTATTAACGTTTCAAAATTTTAGATTATTTCTCGCAACCTCTAGGTTCTATCTCTTTTCCTCTCTCTAGGAAGATGAGGCTATTTTATTACCAAAATTAAGTAATGGGATATTTTTGGATTTAAAAGATTGGTCTTAAACAGGAAAGAATGGAGGTCTCTTTAATTAGAAGAAGAACTCATTAATTTGTTTTTCAAAAAGCAATAATGTTGACTATATTTTTAAAAAATGTTAACCTATGTTACTCAAAAGGATTCAAACGATACCCCATATGTCCAAATCCGTAGAAGAATTTTGAAATTAAGGAAAATCACGGTTGAAAAAATACATACTTAAATGAACTTAAAAAGCAATACACTTCTTTTTTGTCAATCGTGTAGAAGTTTTGTCATTGCAACTGTACAAACCTACACCATGTAGGAAAGAAATAAAATAAAAGTGACCTTACTTAAATCTAGTGCTACCTGTAAACAAGATTCGGTGGCCTAACCTTACTAACATACGTCATCCCACAATCCCTGCTATATTTACCCGCGCACCCTTTACATACCATTTCGCTAAATTTACCGCCCACGTAAAAGCAAACACGCTGTATATTCTGCCGCAAAGCTATGTTTAAATTATATTTCGGGTTGAAGGTTCTCTACACAATACTTTTTTGAGAGTATATGTTTATTACGTCAACTATCATTATCTTCAGGCCCTTTTTAGTCTCCACTGCAGAAACATGACCCTCCATGTAATACCAGAGCCATATATATTAACCAGAGGCCAGAGCAGGCAGACGATTTGGCCTACGTTAAGCAATTGATCCCGGCTGTCATCATTGATGGTAGTCGTTAAGCTGTGTCAGATGCCTTTAGGCAGCTTGAAAAATCTGACACCAGTGTTTGTCACTTACACACACGAAAAACAAACATTTGTTCTGTTTTAATGTCATTTAAAAAAACCTATCCAAATAAAGACTGTAAGGAATTTAAACATAACATTAATTTGGTTTCACGGAGGCCAAGGCGAATGTTACTATAGCCTTGTACGGGTAGGCCTAAAACATCATAACATAACGTCAACCCGAGCCTTCTATATTTAACCACACCCCTTACATAAATTTACCGCACATCTTAAGCAAACATGCTGTATATTCTGCCGCCCAGGGGTACTATTTTTGAACGCGTGACACTCGTCTTCAAATGATTTTTCTTGAAAAATCGTTTAAAGACGAGTGTCACGCGTTCAAAAATAGTACCCCAGTTATGTTTGCGTAGAGGTGATTTTGGATGAAGGATATATCTTATATTAATATAATACATTTTATACTAGTTGATTCCCATGATTTCGTCCGCCTGGGTTTGGATTTATATACTAAAACTTTGTTGAATTTACAGCCCTCTCAGGTTCCTTGGGTCCGAGGCAATAATAACCGTAGATTATAAAAAAAATGTGTCTTTTTCGTATTTCTGTTTTGATAACGTTATGAAAAGGATTATAACTGTATTTTATTAGACCATATTTACATAATAACTATATCCATATTGTAAATATTTACACATAATTACAAATATAAATAAACAAAAAAAAACTATAAATACTTAGGATTAAAAAAGAAAGAATAATAAAAAAACATAAATCTAAACTAAATAAAAAATGGAGCCCAGATTGCTGTCATGTATTTAAAGAAAAGTATTTATTTACTCGTACTACGGTATTTTAAGTTAAGCTAGTCTACGGTACCCTTAAGGTATACTATGTTAGCTTTTAGGCAGCTTGGAAAATCTGACATCAGCATTATCCTTTTACACACATGAAAACCAAAAAACAAAAGCAGGTGCACGTCATTCAAAGATTTTATCCAGAAAATAGGCCTGCTCGGGCACTTTTTCACGTCATTTCATAATTTAAATCATTCAAATTTTCTTAGAAATATCATTTACTTAGAAATATGTTAATATTATTAATTAGTGTTTATAAGCTACAGACTACTAGCGTGCTAAAACATAATATAACTGATTTGATACCACCTTAATGTGTCGTGTGCCGTGTTTCAAAGGTGTGCCGAGGGAACTTACCTGAAACAAGAATCAATTTAATAATTAGGCGTACATGATTTAAAAGTGGACTAATATATGTATATACTTACGGTGTGATAGAGCTATTAAAACAAGGCAAAAATAGTCGATAACCACTTTTAAAACTAATTACATATAAAAAAAATCTTTAACCTAAAGTAATTTTAATATATTCACTATTATAATAAAGTATTTTTATTGATTTAACTGTGTAAAAAAAAATCAAAAATATAAACTTTAATTTTTTTTTAAAAGCAACAAGCTTTTCGTAACAAGATATTATTATGACTTATGTATGATCGAGTCAGAGTGTAGCTGTAAAGTGCTTGCCAAGACAAACCAAATGAGAACCAACTAACAAGCACGAGGCGAAGCCGAGTGCTTTTAGTAGTCCGAGTTTGTAATGTCTAATACCGGCCGTGATACACACAATGTTTTTCATCTCACCGAGTAAATAGTAGAGTAAAAAAAATATTTTTTATATTATATTGGTTGAAATTGTATAGTATGAATATTCTATATAGTTTACCTTGAAAATTAATATTTATGCGTCTGCAAGCTGGCTGATTATATTATCTATATCAACATTATTAACCATGTACTCATTTATCATAGGGAATGTATTTCATGCAAATTAATGAAAATTACGATTACTTATAAATATTATGCCTAAAAATAAATAGCGGCAAACAGTGAACAGAAAATGCATCCGAGGATTACACAGATAACGAAAATGTTTTATCCAAAAAGTGGAAGTCAAAGATCGATGAATACAAACAGCCAGCCACGCACGGCCATTTACGATTCCAAATTTGAATTAAGGACACAATCTCGCAGAATAGTTCAAATGTTTTTTTCATCGGGTTCACTGGCAATTCCAAATTTGAATATTCGACTAGAAAACTTTTTGGATGTAGAAGATTTGACGCTTGTGCATGGTATAGTGCCCTATTAAATTTAAAAAAATACTTTATGCGCTCTCGGGCTTTATGGAATTTGTATGAAATCTTATAGCCCGCGGTCGTAATAGCGACCATCCAGCCCACTTTGCTTGCATTTAATGACACTGTTTAAGGGCAGGTGAGATGAAAAGTAATTTAAGCTCCTCCCGAAACGATACGACATGCAAATTAATAAAATAAAGAGGGGCGAGCACCATGACTTATTATTACACTAATATTATGTAGTTATGTTTTTTGTATGCGCCTTTTCTAGCAGACTGAACCGCTTGGCTCTCGTGAATATCACTGCTGGACTGGAAATAAAACTAAATAAAATTCATGAAATAACTGTAATTCATGCACTTTGAGTAGTTTTGTTTTCTTGGACCCTCCCCTGTACTAAAACCTGGCTACGCCCATGATATTGACTTACCTGTGGCAGTGTATTTAGTGAAAGAGAATCTAAAATGTAACCCAGTCTTATCAAATATAATCTCTTAGTTATATTTAACGCCCGTCCTTTTCATTTCGCTAAAGCCACGTATATCCAACCTTCTTCCAACGCAAACATACATCCGCCAGATTTTATAATCATTGCGCATTGACCTGGAAAATTATTGTTTTAGAAATGAACCGTTTGATGTCAGTATGATTTTGAAAGTGTTTGAAATGAAATGAAATGAGCTTTATTGCTTTAAACATGGTAACAAATGGTGTTGTAGAATTAAAATGTAGTTAGGAATCACATGTTTAGTCAACATTGACATGCAATAGACACATGTACAATGGTCTTTACCTACCTGTATAAATTATTAATTGATACTCGTACATACAATATACCAATATTAGTCTTGATACATTTATATCAGTAAAATTGCCATATTCCAGAACGTATCTATACAGATATACTGAAAAACTTTCTTAAAGGAACAAGGAACCACAAAGAAAATGGTTTCTCCATAAAAGACGGTTAATCAGTTCATCGATTTAGTATTAGAAAAGTGTTAAGCTGCCCGGTTAAATTCTGTTAGTCCCATAGGAATAATTGTTCACATTGACAGGCTGAGTTGCCCCTTTTAGGATCGAAACTGGTTTTATTAACATACTACATACATATAACTAAAAGTTTTAAAATAATGTGTGTTATTCTATTTAAATGTAATTTAAATTCCAAGTGTAATTGATAATTTTTTATTTTTTTTATTGTTTTCCAGTTTTAAGTACAAATAAGTATTGTAACGCCTGAAATACAGGATGATTATCATCCTAGCTCAGGCACTATTCGTTCATATTTCCTTTTATTTATTAACAATGTATTGTAAAATACATATAATTATTTTAATGAAGATTTATTATTTATTATTATTATTAAAAAACATTTTTAATGACCCATTTTGTTAGATATTCTGAAATATGATTTTTCTTTGTGCTTTATCAATCATTGTTTACCGATATATTTCGACAAGTATTTTATTGAAGTTTAAAATTGATCAATAACTCACTAACTTTTTAAGCACTTAAAAAATTAGAGCGTACCGTATTATCTGACTGGAAGTAAGTAGGTCAGGCTAGTTAGCGTCACGGCACAAGGTGCTCTAATTAGCCCCCAGCTTATTGAAAGCTCGGCAAAGCTGTTTACTCTGACGCAGAGTTGTTCTAACGCTGACACTTTCATAACAATGATTGTTTTCATGGGTTGTTTGTAAGAGCGTCTCACAACAATTACTAAATTAATAAGGCTTTGGTGTCATATGTCTTGTTACTTACGTTTTTTGTATGTTGCTATATCTACATGGGTAATAAAGATTAAAAAAAGGTTTTAAGGAACAAGTAGAATTATTTCAAAAATTTAAAAAACTGTCTGCCTTTTTTGACCATCATATTGTTTTTTTGCTGACGGTTCATAGCCGATGATACTTCGTGGAAAAATACGAATCTAATGACACCTCACACTTCTAAATCCGCTCAGCAGTTCAGGTTCAGCAACAATTTTTTTTTTGTTTTGTTTTTCGTATGTGTAAGTGGCCAACACTGGTGTCAGATTTTTCAAGCTGCCTTAAGGCATCTGACATAGCTTAACGACTGCCATCAACGATGACAGCCGGGACCAACGGCTTAACGTGCCTTCCGAAGCACGGAGGAGCTCGAGATATTTTTATGCCACTTGCGGTCACCCATCCAAGTAGGGACTGCACCAAGGGTTGCTTAACAAACGTAAGCGCTCATAGAGCTCACACCCACTGGACCATCATATGAAACATTCATACCTACATACATGTATACTTACAGCCATACGCGCAGTAAAAATAGTGAGAATTCTAACAATAACTTATGCATCTAAATTTGTTAAGGCGTTTAGAAGTTATGGTGGAGTAAAGAAACTCATATTATGAACTGAAAAACAATACACTCTATTTTTAGCAGCCAAGTCAAAAGCACGAAAATGTAGACTTTTACTTACAATGTTTATAAAACAAATAAATCAAATCAAATCTGAGTATAAACAAAATAGCATTGTGAATGCAAAATAACACTTCTAGAATAAAACATGAATTTTCGTGAAATAGTGCCTAGAAAGGCCTATTTAATAAATAAACTGAGAATTTCGATGGAAACCCTGTTTCAGTCGGTCTAATAAATAGACAAAAGCTCTGTCCCTCTTTAAGTATGCATGTGCACTTAGTACATTGCTGGTACAGTCGTGAATAATTCAGGGATTGGTTTGTATACTCTGGAAGAGCAATTACCTACATTTAATGTAATTTGCCGGAGCGGCTCATATCCGGCGGGATCCGGTTATCCGGCTCGGGATAACTCGGTTACGGTTTCCAATGTTATTTACACTCATCTTGAATAAAGGTGAAGGTTTAATCCATTTTTTTTATAATGCTGTGTGCATAAGATTAAATGTTTTAAAGGTTCCGTACCTCAAAAGGTATAAAGGAATATTAATAGGATCACACGTTTGTCTGTCTGTGAAGTCCTTTTTGTCAGGAACGTGTAAAAGTACCTATAAAGTGGAAAATAATATCACATATTTACATCTGCGGTCAGTTGCATCTATGAAAAAATCTTCAATTAAAAAAAGAACTTTATGTCTACGCAATTAAAAGATATTCAATATAATCAAAACTAATAGGGTACTTACCGTTGACCTAGAATCATGAAATTTGACATGGAGCAAAATGTTAATGTTTTAAAATAATATTTTGTTTGGGGCCCAGTGCTGCATTTGAAATAAATTGTTTGAAAGAAAACGGAAATGGTTTTTAATAAAAAAAATTAAGACCACCTAGCCCTTCAACTGTTTATAGTTTATGGTGTGGACATGAAGCTTTACTTGGCTATTTGGCCAAAAGTGGCCGTTTTTAGGGTTCGGTTTTACTCAGAGACTATAAGTACTAGAAAGCTGTAATTTGGTATGGGTATGTATAATTATAATGCCAAAAAAGTAGTAAAAATATTTGGAAAAAAATTTTTTTTAGGGTATCTCCCAAACAAGTAAAGAGGAAGTAATATTTTTTTTTCTATACAAACCCGTCGTGTTGGGTATTGTTAAATAAGTCTTTAAAAACATTGTGAGGTTGAGAAGACCATATTTAGATTTAGGGATCCGTTTCCGAAATATTTGCTTTTAAAGTACAAATTTTAGTTAGAGGTAAGTGTCCCCCCTCTATCTGCTAAACGGTTGTATATGAATACGTGACAAAAAATTACAGCAGTAGTATATATACTGAAGTTGAAAGGAAAACTATCAGAGCTGAGTACTAAGTACAAACTAAAAAATTATAGGCAAACAACTTATAAAATGTACTCGAAAATGTAAAATTCCATAAGATTTTCATTGTTAGATGTTTTTGGTCGTTAAACTGTGAGGCGCGAGTGTGGACAGTGTAAACTCAAAGTTGTCATTCGCAACTACGGAACCCTACACTGTGCGTGGCCCGACACGCACTTGGCCGGTTTTTTGATAAAAAGCGCTAGGAAAAGCTTCACTTTCTTACATTCAATTGAACACATAGTTCGCAGCCTTATCTTCGGGGATCGAACCCGGAACGACTTGTGTTGCAGGCTGGGCTGTTCAGTTAACTGTTAACCACTGCGCCACGGAGGCCGCCTTACATAAATACTGAGACTAAAGTAAAAAAACATAATTATTACCGAACTTTATTCACAAGTGAATTCGTTACAAGACTCCCGGGCAACTTTAAAAAGTTACGTAAAAACGTTATGAAAGTTGAAATCCCAGGCGTGAAGCCCTAGAAGTTTATGTCAGTTCAGGACTTGTATGTTTGTTTAGTTTTTCAGGTGTCGCGAACTACTGGCTAAGCCGGGGGGGATCGGGGCGGGTGGGGATGAGATTAACCTTGTTACTCGTGGATTTGGCTTCGGTTCTGTCAACGTGTGTTTTTTTGTTTAATTAAGTTAAACCAAGTTGAATTAATCGGTTAAAGTACTTACGTAGATTTTTGGCTTAGCGTGTGACGTCGCTTTAATCCAATTTACTACTGACTTTGTGACCTGAAAGGTATTTTAAGCCGTTGGTTCTGGCTGTGATCATTGAAGGCAGTCGTCACGCTATGTCAGATGCCTTTGGCAGCATGGAAACTTGTCATTATCATCATCGCTAGTCTTACAAAAGTAAACTCACAATGGTCCTAAGCGCCATATACCCTAATGGCATTTGATGCAAAAAGTTAATGTATAACATTTTATACGCGTACACAAAGGATCAACCTTGTGTCTTCGACATTTAATTTTTGTCTACTAGTTGAAGGGACAACAACAAAATATTTCATTTAGAGTTATTTGTCAACTGGCTTGTATTAATTTCTTGCACTATCATGGCAGGTTTCCATAGAAACGCGTATATAACTTACTTTTTTCTATTTAATTACCATATCTCCACCAATTTGAACATTATGCCTATTGCCGAAATAATTCAACGCCGGAGGTTACAAATTCGAATTTCAAATTTGAGCTGGCTAGTAAGTAAAAAAAAAAATTAAAAAAATACAAGATTTTGTCGCGATAATTTCTACATATTGTTGGTTATGAACCTCAGTTATGAACATTTTATCCTATTTAATTTTATTGTCATATTTACATCAATATTTTATGATGGTGTAGGATAAAAAAATCATAGAATATACCACCTGCTTCTCTTCCCATACAGTCCGTAAAAGCAGGCCGAGGGAGGGGGTGAAAACCTAAGGAGATGAATATGTCAATGCGGCTAACAACCCATGACTAATTTAATTGCAGTTTCTATACTAATATCCTAAACATGGCTTTTGAGGTCTGTATCACCTGTAAGGGTAAAAACTACCTACCTATACAACAATATGTATGTCTCCATATCTATTACTATTTTTTTTTTAATTTCCTTGCAATATGTGAGAAAAGTACTATAAAGTCTTGGCCGCAATCTGGCATTGATGGACTTACGTACGTGGCCTCGGCTCCGCCTCGGCCCACATTCACACATGCGTCCTTCAATGCCTCTATTGCCGGCCGCTGCAGTAATCCTAACTATCCTAACTAATATTATAAATGCGAAAGTGAGTTTGTTTATTTGTTTGTTACGCTTTCACGCCGAATCTACTGAACCGATCATCATGAAGTTTTGCATACACATAGGTTAGGGTACCGAGAAGGACAAAGGCTATATATCACGCGGGTGAAGCCGCGGGTAACAGCTAGTGTACTATATTCTTTTTGAATAATCTGGTGATTCAAGCCTCCAATATCTTAACCAGAGTAAAATAACAACTTTCCCAAAATACGTTTTCCAGTGGGTTTTGAATCCAGGAGCTTCGGGCCATAAGGCAAACGTCTTGACCACTGGACCACAGAGGCAGTCAAAGACAGTTTGTATGTCAGTAAACCTGTTTGTAGTGAAAGGGCAAAAATATAATAAATTATTCGATACTCTGTAATCGAAATATAAATTTTCCTTGTTTGAGTTTCATCCTTCGAATGCAAACCTCCTTTGTAGTTTATTAAACGAATTTCCACACAAACCCGCGTAATTTGTTTATTATCTCAAAGGCGATCTTGTACGGAACTCTCAAACTCGCGAACATGGCAAAAGATCTGATAATTATGCTCGACCTCCTTCCCTGTGAACATTCCTTGTGCTAATAATAGGCTTTGTAGGGGTTTGGTAAACACTGCCGAAATACCTGCTTTGTGAATATTAGATAGAATAAGTGGTGAGGGAAACAAATTCAAGCTCAATGGACTTTATTTTTACTAAATTGATGTAAATATGGGCACTAACACGCGAACACTTCTACGTTTGTTCGAGTATAAACGTACAAAGAGGAGGAATCGTTTAGGGCAAGTGGTCACAAGTTCAGAAATAGTACCCCTGAGTTTTTTGTTTGTGTTTTATTTTATTTTTTTGTTTTGCGTTTTTTTTTCTGATTTGTTAGTCGTAAGTCTCGCACACCCGTGACGTCAACATACCTAGGTCCCAGCGGGAGACCAGCGTTGGCTTTATAACCAACATATGCTGAGTTGGGACCTATTTGAAGACGAACACAGTGTCAAACAATTGGTGCTGTGTGTTTTCAAATAAATCATTCATTCAAGAATAAAGACTGCTGGTCCAAATATTGCCCGCGTGGAATTTTTCCATAACTTATTTGGTAATTTTATAAAAGTTTATCAGAATAGAATTGTGAATGCATTAAAATACCTATAAAACATCAATTGACTGATATTTAGTACATATTATTTTTAATCATTTTAACGTCACTCCGATATTTGTCCATGGTCTCTCTTGCCTAGAGAAAACATAGGCAGTCGTTCGTCTGCTACTAATAATGTTATCTTCTACGTAGTTGGTAAGCGTTTATATTTCTTCTGCCTGTTGGGGCTGACACTGCTGTAAAAATATTCTATAGCTTTTCTTAAATTTTCACAATTTCCAATATAATGTTTTGTTTTTATTTTTGTCTCATCTTTTTTTTTTGCGACATGCAAGACAGTGACCAACACTATAAGACCCACAAGTCACTTTTAGAATGGTTGGCGTGTAGGTGGAAAACTGAATTAAAAATAGTAAAGTGTTATTAACCATATCACCTTTAACACATAATGAATACTATTAGAACTTACGGGAGATAAATTCATTACAACGCAACGCGGCAACATAGCAAGATCACATTTCACCTACTCCATTCCTGATCTTTTATCTATTTGATGAGCTCCGTGGCGCAGCGGTCAACACGCCGGTCTGTGACACGGATGGTCCCGGGTTCGATCCCCGGTCAGGTCAAGATGAAAAATGATCTTTTTCAGATTGACCTGGGTCTTGGATGTTTATCTATATATGTATTTGTTATAAAATATAGTATCGTTGAGTTAGTATCCCATAACACAAGTCTTACGTAAGAACTTACTTTGGGGCTAGCTCAATCTGTGTGATTTGTCTGTATATATATTTTTATTTATATTATTTGTAACCCTTTACAATAGCGTATAGTAGCTACGTGTAATATTGTCTACATGTGACTAGTGAAGTGATGTGCACGGCTGGGTGGGCGCCAACGTAGCGAGCTTACACTTCGCCTGCTTTGTGCCTTTACGTAGATAATGTAGAGAAACAACGTATCTTTATGCATCTTTCATAATTGTTATCCCTTATAATGTCATATAGTAGCTACCTACGTGTAATAATGTCTATATGTGACTAGTAAAGTGATGCGCGCGGTTGGGTGGGCGCCAACGTAGCGAACTCACAATTGCCTACTTGACTAAAAAATTTTTCGTGTCGCTATGTAAAGACCTGCCAAAAATAAACACAATAGTGACCGAAATACATTTCTAAACAAAAAACTCTTTCAGATATAGAAGTTTTAAAGACACATACTTTTAGACGTGAAAACGCACTGCTGAAATGCCTACATATTTGTGACGTCACAACTTTGTATTTTGTATGGGCGGCGAGAGAACTTTGTTTGGTAGCTATACGAAATATTGCGTTTCTGGTAATGGTTTCATAATAAAAGTTGCTTTAAATTTAGCGGACTACAATATACAGTATAATTGTAATTTAAGATTTTCATTTCAGTGTTTTTAGATAGAAATTAGTATCATTGGAATTTTTTTTTATATAATCTTAACATTAGGCAAATACCGAATTCAGCAGCTTCGTGCTTTTACGTACATAATGTACAGAAACAACGTATCTTTATGCATCTTTTATTATTGTAATCCTTTATAATGTCGTATAGTAGCTGAGTGTCATAATGTCTACATGTGACTAATGAAGTGATCCGCACGGCTGGGTGGGCTCCAACGTAGTGGGCTCGCACTTCACCTGCATCGTGCCTTTTCGTAGCTAATGTAGAGAAACAACGTATCTATATGCATCTTTTATTATTGTAATCATTTATTTATTTATTCATTTATGTAAACAGAAAAACATGCTAAGACAATATACATACAGAAAATGAGTACAAGGTAATCAAATTTATACCTATAAATAATACAAGGGAATGTCCTTTATGATGTAGAGTATAGGTAAGTATACATCTCTATGTACTCTGTATTGTCATTATTACATGTAGCCACTCTTGGCTACGTGTAATAATGACTATTGAAGTGATGCGCGTGGCTGGGTGGGCTGCAACGTAGCAAGTTCACACTTCATCTGATTCGTGCCTTTACGTACTTTATCTTTTATTATTGTAATCCCTTATAATGTCTTAAACATGTAATATTGTCTACATCATCTAGGAAAATAACGTATATTTTCTACGTCTAAGATAAGTATTTCTCTTATTTATATCCATCTTTCATACAAACACTGCAGAAGGAGAGTAACGTAGTTATCGAACATCTGTGGGCGAGACAAGTTTTATTTTTCATATTGCATACATGACGAACTTAAAAACCTTGTCGAGTGCTTTGGAGGGATACAAAAGGAGGTATCAAATAGTTTTGTAAAGCAGTCTTGTGACTGAGGTCTATTGTAAGGATTAGAATGCACCGCATGCAATTGAAACTAATTACAAGTTTTGAATGGCGAAGTTTCACAAAAGCATTATAGCCCATTGTTCAAACTGCTGCTTTTGAGCTCTTTGTGGCGACTGATAGTTCTCGCTGTAAGAAGCCATAGTTGTCAAGCAATGTGCGGTCATTTTCATAGACCATAACTTTTGTATGAAAACCAGCTCATAATGTTACACTATTATTTATGACAAAAATTATACCAACATGAGTATATATTTTCTAGAGATAAAGGAAGCCTAGGTCTCAGGCATCATTTAGGCCGCACACTAGGCACAGTAGCGACGCCAATAATTTTATTCCTAATACTTTATAAATAGAAAGAAATTCAAAAATGTAAATCATGTAAGCCTTAGTAAATAACCTGAAGTATGTTTGGAATCATGTTTTATATTATCAGAATCAGTGAGAATTATGAGAATCAGATTACCGCCAAAAACGGCCGTTTTTGGCGGTAATCTGATTCTCATAATTCTCATAATTCTACTCATAATACCGTCGGGTCAGTGGTAAACTCGCCAATCTGCCATTTTGGCGATTTTGACATTTTTATGTCAAAGTGCTTGTTTATTTTTTATACACATAGTGTCAAAATCTCAAACATGCAGGATTAATACTTTAGGAGTTATTTCAATTTGACCTGGTTGCAATCTGCATAAATTAAAAATTTTACATAAGTAAACTCGTTTAAGTGCATATAGGTCAGTTAACACTTTGAAAATAACGCCTTTGTAAATTAAAATTTAAGTAGTAAACTAGCGTAAGTGGTATATTGATTGCTTTACCTCGGTTTACAACATGATTTAAACAATAAATTAACCACGTTCAACTATTCTAAGTGGCAGATTGAATACTTTACTTCGGTTTACAATATGATTTAAACCTAATTTTACAATGCTCAACTAGCCTAAGTGGCAGATTGATTACTTGACTTTGGTTTACGATATGACTAAAACTCTAATTAGCAATGCTCAACTAGCCTAAATGGCAGATTGAAAACATGACTTTGGTATACGACATAATTTTAACTTTAATTAAGAATGCGCAACTAACCTAAGTGGCAAATTGAATACATCACTATTGTCGAAATTCGATAAAAAGACACTAAATTAGATTAAGACTATCAAACTGTATGAAACAATAAAATTTAATTTCATGCAATGCAAAATGCAAGCGACTTGCAAATCATACTTTACCGGAAGTGGTACTTTTTATATGTGCAATCGAAAGTACCTTGTATGTATATACTTACATATTTTGTAATATTTTTTAAACCAGAATTTATTTCTTTATTAATTTTTGAAAATAGGCCACAAACGTAGGACTTATAAACAAATATCTGTAATCTGTAATCTAAAATATTTGCCTTATTCCCTGTCATTGTCAATCTGGCGTAAAATAATGACATTGACAGGACTTTGATCGTGTGAGTTGCCAGATTTGGGAAATTTTACCCGGGAGTATGGAAATTTTCTAAAGGCCTCTCCCAATGTGAATGAAAAATATCGTATCCGTTTTCACTGTTATTTTTTTTTCAATGTTAATGCCGGTTAGAATATTTTTCTATGTAATAATGATTTGGTTTCGCTCATTTCGTTTACCTGTTAATTTATATTCCTAATATTTTACCTGTTTATTCAATCACTTTTTATTCACGGCTGCACAATGCCATAGTTTGTTATCTTGGTAAAAATCACCGTCCTGCCTGTGTGAAAAGCCATGGTCTGTCAAAAGATGAAGAATTTGGAGTCAATTGTCTTGAGAAGACAAGATATCGGTGTCCACAAGTCAAGCCAATGTTATCAGGTTGCGATCGAGAATGAAAAATATCCAACGATAGGTATGTACAAACACCAAAAAACCAACGAACTTTTTTGACATAAATGAGCATAGCAGCCTTTTTTCCTTGCCTTGTATGTAATGTAAGGCAAATTCAGTCAATCCATGTATACCATCAAATTATAACGTACAAGGCAAGGGATGTTTTCGGGTGTGCTGGCTGCTCAACAATTACAAAACGGATGTCATTCCCAAAAGATCCCTAAAATATTTGCCATGGCGAAGCCCAAAACTTCCACTACTAAGACTATCAAACTGTATGAAACAATAAAATTTAATTTCATGCAATGCAAAATGCAAGTGACTTGCAAATCATACTTTACCGGAAGTGGTACTTTTTATATATGCAATCGAAAGTACCTAGTATGTATATACTACCATGTTTTTAATATTTTTTTTTAAACCAGAATTTATTTTTTTATGTATTTTTGAAAATAGGGCACAAACGTAGGACTTATAAACAAATATCTGTGCCTTATTCCCTGTCGTTGTCAATCTGACGTAAAATAATGACATTGACAGGACTTTGACCGTCTGAGATGCCAGGTTAGGGAAATTTTACCAGGATATTTTCTAAAGGCCGCTTTCAATGTGAATGATAATTATTGTATCCGTTTTCACTGTTCTTTTTTTTTTAATGTTAATGCCAACCATCAAACTTTTTGTGATATTGATTAGCATAGCAGCCTTTTTTCATTGCCTTGTATGTAAGGCAAAATCAGTCCATCCACGTATATCATCACATTAGAATGTACAAGGCAAGGGACGTTTTAGGTGTGCTGGCTGCTCAATGATTACAAAACTGATGTAATTCCCAAAAGATCCCTAAAATATTTGCCAAACCATTATTTATTGCTTTAGACATATGACTTCAGGTTCTGTCCAGTCTGTAGAGAATAAGAGATGTGTTTTCGACTTTCGTATTTTCTGAACGTCAAAGAAACGAGTAAAAATATCAGGAACATAGTTAATAATAAAGCATTTCATAGTTTTACTGCAAATTTCTGTAAGCATGTTGTACAACTAAAAGAAATAAGTAAGTCCAAATAATTATTACATCTAAAAATATACTGGCCGGCATTTATATTTTAAAAAAGTGAAAACGGATACGATATTTATTATTCACATTTAGAGACGCAAGGCCTTAGAAAATTTCCAGACTCCCGGGTAAAATTTCCCAAATCTGGCAACTCAGACTATCATAGTCCTGTCAATGTCATTATTTTACGTCAGATTGACAACTGTTTGTTGTTTTTCGTATGTGTAAGTGGCCAACACTGGTGTCAGATTTTTCAAGCTGCCTTAAGGCATCTGACATAGCTTAACGACTGCCATCAACGATGACAGCCGGGATCAACGGCTTAACATGCCTTCCGAAGCACGGAGGAGCTCGAGATATTTTTATGCCACTTGCGGTCACCCATTCAAGTAGGGACTGTACCAGGGGTTGCTTAACATACGTAAGCGCTCATAGAGCTCACACCCACTGTACCATCGGGCTCCATCGGGATCGATTGACAATGACAGGGTATAAGGCACAGATATTTGTTTATAAATCATACGTTTGAGACCTTTTTTCAAATTCATAAAAAAATAAATTATGGTTTAAAAAAATTATAAAAAATATGGAAGTATATACATACAAGGTACTTTCGACTGCATATATAAAAAGTACCAATTCCGGTCAAGTACATGGTGTTAATTCTGTCATTCTCACGCAAGTTTGGTAGGAGTTAGTTCGTGTCTCGTGTTCCTAGTCAGCATGATGAATAGAATACATACAAATATACATACATTCTTACATGCATACATTTTATATAGATAGAAACTTAAATATATATATACATACATACATACTTACATTAGCGACTGTCAATATCATTACTCTTCTCGCCGTAGTCAGGTAAAAATTATCTCACAAAACCTAAAAGATTGAATACAAATTTACTAGACAACGTTACAAAGGTCATATTTCTCCCATGCCAATTGATGTAACTGCCACATTGACTAATACACCACTGGTGAATTAATTAATTTAATTTGTACTAGTTATGGTAAATAAGCCAAACTGCTTTTATTTAATTAATAATAATAATTTCACCTTTTGGACCAATAACCATCAAAGATATATTTTTAACCCTTCTGAATATAACAAACTCAAAAACATATCTTTAAAACTCGATTTACAATATTTTTTTTTAACTTTATTGCCCTCTCCTGAATAATTCAATAATAGCAGTTTGGTGAATTTACCACTGACCCGACGAACTTACTTTAGGGCTAGCACAATTCGTATGATATATCTGCTATATATTTATTTATATGAATTATTTTATACAAAAGTTTACACCCGACTATCTGTTTCATGTACTGGTTGTTAATTTACCCTCGACATGCCCTTGCCGGGGGACTCGGCCCGTCAATATGAGCAACATTACTATTTCTCTCAATGACTGATTCTCATAATATTAAAACATGATTCCAAAAATACTTCAGGTTATTATCTAAGGCTTATATGATTTACATTCTTGAATATATTTCTATTTGTAAAGTATTAGGAATAAAATTATTGGCGTCGCTACTGTGCCTAGTGTGACGACAAGCAAATAAAGAAAACATAATACTTAATCTTTCACAAAAAACTACTCAATTTGGCATGCGAACTTTTATGAAGGTCATGAATTCATGATTTTATCTTTTTGTGTGAAAGAAAACTTTATTCTAAGAAACGAATTTCGGTGTTTCTGTGATTCAATAAAGTTTTTATTTGTAAACTTATATTTTAAAGTTTCTTAAGTGATGTAATTTTTATTGCAGATTTTAGGTAATTTTATTTTTGGAAATAGAGAGGTCAATATTCTTAGTAACATAAAATCATGTCAATCAAAAGTTTTTTAACGTAAAATCTATCTTAACTAGGTTAAAACGGGTTTAGAAAAAAATCGTCCGCGAATGACGTAACAAAAAGCGAAAATGATTTTCTCTTCTCTCAGTATTACATTTCCGATGGTTTGAGATTTTAAAAACATGTTTTTAAAATAAAAAAAAATCAAAATCAAAACGTTTATTCAGAAAATAGGCCTTTGCAGGCACTTTTTCACGTCATATCATATTTAAAATTATCTTATTAGATAATATGTATTTATTAATTGTTCAAAAGCTACAGACTACTAGCGATAAAATCTGTATAACATCGAAAATATTGTTATTTGAGCCTTGATTTCGAAATGGTTTTAGATTCAATCAGTTAAAGGAAATTTAACTAAGCGAAACCAGTTAGTTACTGAAGTGTTCTGATGATTAGGGGGACATCTTTTAAATAAAACCATTTTCTTGTTGGTTTATGCATCACGGAGTTCGAGGAAACAAGCACATTAAGAGCCTCCTCCTGTTTTGCACTCGGTTAAAAATGCATCGCATGCGATTGGGACTAATTACAAGTTTTCAATAGACGCAAAGTTTCTCAAAAGGCATTATGTGTCGCCATTGTTCAAACCGTCACCTTTGAGCTCTTTGTGGGACATAAAAGAGGTTCTCATTAAAAGAATCGAGGCGCGATAACTTCGGAGTGGTAGTCATTGTGAACAATTATGTTAAGTTGCAGTTATGAAACCCATTCATTGTTTGTCCATTAAACAATCAAACTACGAGTAGAGACGAGGAGCCTGATGGCCTAGTGGGCGTGAGCGTTTTTAGCGCTTACGCATGTTAAGCAACCACGGGCGCAATCTCCTCTTGGATGGGTGACCGCAAGTGACATAAAAATATCTCGAGCTCCTCCGAGCTTCGTAAGGCACGTTAAGCCGTTGTCCCGTCTGCTATCATGAATAGCAGTCGTTAAGCTAGGTATGTCACATACCTTTAGGCAGCTTGAAAAATCTGACCAGTGTTGGCCACTTACACACACGAGAGACGATAATCAGGTCTTCCATGCTGGTTTGGGAGACAAGAAAAAACATAGAATACCTGTAGGCAGTTTGAATTTGACGTGTTTGTCAGTAACACACTATATAGAGAATATTACATACAGAGTGTAATATGACCCTCGCTATACCCTTAAAGGGGTGACTCAGCCCATCAATATGAACAACTTTTGCTACGGGATCAATGCTGTGTACTCAAAAAAATATTATTATTATTTGCGAATGGTTTTCAATGCAGCAAGACTCATAAAGTGAAAGTAAGGCTGTCAATCCATTCAAAAACTTTTTCATCAGCCTCATGAATTTTTCGTATGCCACCCTCGATAGAGAAGAGCGGGCAGTGGTCAGTGAGATGAATCATGCTCTGGACTTCCCCGCAAGAACAAGAAGGGTCAGTTGCGAAATTCCACCTGCACATAAGCTCAGCACATCTTCCTTGCGAAGTTCGACACCTGTTTATCTGGGTCCAGTACTTGCGTGGAACGTCAAGACCCGGCACTGGCAAATTTGGGTCCGATATAAGAAATAAAAAAATATTCATTTTTTAATACAAAATGTTTTGCCCGTCCTGACGTCATCATCATCTTCATCAACCTATACTCGTCCACTGCTGGACATAGGCCTCCCCAATTGCCCGCTCTGGCGTAATGTATGGGAAAGTCACAAATTTTTGAGTTCCTAGCATCGATCCCTGGGCAAAAGTTGTTCATATTGACGGTCTGATTCTCGAGAATCATGTTACATTCTGTATATTGAAAGCATACTGAAATACAAAAATATTCAACTTTTCAATTACCTTACGTGTTGTTTGATTGGATTGTTAATAAGAGTGTAGCCACAATATTTGCCCGCGGCGGTTTGTTTTCCATTTTTCATGCAAATAAACCTGATTCACTCCGATTAAACAATTTTCATTTGTGGTTCCAGTTCGATTAATGTAGACTAGCGATGTGCTCTGACTTTGTTTGGTTGCAATTATACCCATAACTACCATATAAATTTCATTTTATTTAGAGCACTGGTTTGAGAGTTTCGTGGAACAAACATATCTACATACATACAAAAAATTTGCCAAGTGCGAGTTGAGCTCGCCCATGTAGGGTTCCGTAGCAAGTTAGATTGGGTGCGTATTGTTTGATATAATAACAAATTATATATTTTCATTTCAATAAAGTTCAAAAGATATAATGTTCACTTGATATAATCATTACTGTTTATATTCTTAAAAGCTATAATATTCATAAAATTTTCAATTCGAAAACCATAAACTCATTTATTATAACGTTTATGAACACTAAACATCACCTGTCATACAACTCGTTCAGTATACATGCCATAAAATATAACAATCAAAACGAATACTATTTAAAATATATATCAATAAAAATCTATATCAATCAAATTGATTATGAGAAGCGAGCGAGCGACGACCTTAGGTGCGATAGTGACTGGTTTGGATACGCAACTTGGTAACAAAAGGTAGGTTAGGTTATGGTTAGACATAGACCACCATATGAGCGAGCGAGCAACGACTTGGTGCAAAAGTGACTGATAACAGAAGGTAGGTTAGGTTATGGTTACACATAGACCACCACATGAGTGAGCGAGCGACGACTGGGTGCGAAAGCGACTGGTTTGGATACGCGACTTGGTAACAGAAGGTAGGTTAGGTTATGGTTACACATAGACCACCATATGAGCGACGAGCGAAGCGAGCGAGCGACGACTAGGTGCGAAAACGACTGGTAACAGAAGGTAGGTAAGGTTATGGTTACACATAGTCCACCATATGAGCGAGCGAGCGAAGCGAGCGAGCGACGACTGGGTGCGAAAGCGACTGGTTTGGATACGCGACTTGGCAACAGAAGGTAGGTTAGGTTATGGTTACACATAGACCACCATATGAGCAAGCGAGCGAAGCGAGCGAGCGACGACTAGGTGCGAAAACGACTGGTAACAGAAGGTAGGTTAGGTTATGGTTACACATAGACCACCATATGAGCGAGCGAGCGACGACTGAGTGCGAAAGCGACTGGTTTGGATACGTGACTTGGTAACAGAAGGTATGTTAGGTTATGGTTACACATAGACCATCATACGAGCGAGTGAGCGAGCGACGACTGGGTGCGAAAGCGACCGGTAACAGAAGGTAGGTTAGGTTATGGTTACACATAGACCACCATATGAGTGAGCGAGCGAAGCAAGCGAGGGACGAGTGGGTGCGAAAGCGACTTAGACACAGAACGTTGATTAGGATCTTCTATCACTATATTTATAACCAATGATTATTATGCTTAATAAAAAGTATAAATAACGTTTATTATACGTAACAACAAATCGATTTGTTAAATTTTATAACGATAAAACGGTATATGAAACGTTTGTTATGTTGAATAATTGATATAACAAAAGATTTTATTTTTTTCAAAATTATATCTTCCGATTTTTATCTTGATTGATAATTATACTGACCAAAATTATATATTTCGTTGGTATTAATCTTAAAACATATATATTTTGTGTTTATATGTTATATTACTTACCCTTACATTCAAGAATACAATGTTTACTTATTGCTAAGTTCTAATGTAAACACCAATAACAGGTATACACGACATTGACTAAAAACAACAATAGAAGACTAACAATATAATCGTAAGTACTTATAAACTAACTGTGGTTATTGATAAGCTTCCGCATTTTATCTTCAAGCACCCTCAAACTATCACCAAATATATTTTACTCCTCAAAATCGCGGGTAAGTAGATTGTACGTGCTGCACATTCGGTTAATAGGTGCATGGCAGCCTAAGTCTGTGCGAAATGGCCGTCCACTCAGAACCTTACAAATGGGATGTCGTGGCAGTCTACGCGGAACCCTCAAATTAAACGACGATAATAATTCACTTGAGTCTACGAGGTTGTTTAGTATTTTATACAGGAATATCATATCATGACTTCTTAAAAACTTCGTTCTTCATAGTGTTTGTTGCGGTACGTTTATGAAAAAGGGCTATATTTCAATAAGTTGGTTTTAGTACTTAGTTCTGATAGTTTTTCTTTCAACTTCGATATATGTACTACTACTGTAAACGTACCTCTAACAAAAATTTGCAAAAAAACCAAATTTTTCAAAAACGGATCCGTAAATCGAAAAATGGTGTTCCTCGTAATTGTAAACAATCTTTTTTTCAAAGACCTATTTAACCACACGATGGCTACGTAGAGAAAATAAAAAATTACTCCCATTTTACTTAATGGAAGATTCCATATAAAAAAAAATTATACCCCTTTTTTGCTATGATTAATATACATACCCTTACCAAATTACAGCTTTTTAGTACTTATAGACGGATAGACAGACAGACAGACATGGCGAAACTATAAGGGTTCCTTGTTTATTACGGAACACAAAAATGTGCTTTTGCCCCAACTTTACTAGTAGACCTTATAAAGGCTTCCACCTTCCTAATATTTGGAATCATGAGGAAATTTCCTCAGCAAACTGTTGTACAAAATAAACACAAGCTCATCACTTGGGATCGTTAAACAGCAAAAGGCCGTATTTACGTTTGTTTGTTTGCAAACAGGATAGCGATCTTTGCTTCGGGAAATTATTTGTTTTACGCAAAAAACAAGTACAAACAGATGCCGTATGGCATTCTCTGCTGGTCAAACTTTGAGACCAATCCAAAAATACTACTTCTTGTTTTCGAGTCAAAATGGTTATAATTTACACTATTCTTGACCAAAATGGCACGATCGTTTGCCTCCAACAGATCCTCCACAGTACAAGAAGGGGGGCAGTTAGAGCAACTCATCAGATGGGCCATCGTTTGGAGAGCGCCGCATCCACACAAATTATTGTTCGAGAAATCCCACCTAACACGGCTGTCCTGGCATCTTCCAACACCAGCCCGAAGAATATTTAGCGACTTCCAGACTGTCCAGGGAAGTTCGCCACCCGGTGGAAGTTCCTCAGGAAGTAGAACAGTGTTCGCTTTTTGGAGGGTACAGGGTTTGCCATTTTACCAATTTAGCTATATGGGCCTCTTTTGTGTCTATATTACATTGACGGAGGAAACTGTTACGACTCTTTAAACGAACGGGTTTGGCCGTGAAGGGAGTGTCTGCTATCATACAACTGTTTATCTCTTTCCACAGCGCCGGCGACATCACACCCAGCAGTCCAGCCGAGGCATAGAGATGACTCATTGGTGTTGGCTTCAGGGTGCGTTATTATATATTGGGTGGTCATTTTGAGAAATAGATAATAGGTGAAAAAGAACTCAAAAGAGCAGATATGGTATGTAAAATATATAGAAATTTTTAAAAAATTAACTTGACATTTGTCTGATAGTTCGACCATTGCAGCTGCCATCTTCACAGGCTACCTGAAGAGCTGCGGTGGATGTTGGAACTGTCAAGGGAAACCGCATCGGTCTACCCTCTTTCTAAATATTTTATCACAAGTTTTTACCATAACACTGACGGTTCCGTAGGGGAACTGTTTTCTGGAACAAATAATCGCGTTAAGTCCGGTAGTGACTCTTTCAGATTGGCCTGGGTCATGGATGATTATCCTAATCCGAACTCCCTAACTAATATTATAAATGCAAAAGTAAGTTTGTTTGTTACGCTTTCACGCCCTACCTACCAAACCGATCATCATGAAATTTTGCATACACATAGGTCAGGGTACTGAGAAAGAGATAGGCTATATCACGCGGGTGAGGCCGCGGGTAACAGCTAGTCTATAATATAAGTAGTATCACGTCTTTATCCCTAGACGGCGTAGACAAAGCGTTAGATCATAAGACCGAAAGGCTACGTTTAGCATGTTGCCATCAACAGTGTTGTGTGTGAGCCCATACTTAAAAATGTAATATGGAATTAAAATAGTGATGGGTTGCTAGCCGCATCGCTTACTGACATGATTCCTGACGCCCATTCCCTCAATCGGCATTTACGATCTGCGCGGAAAGAAAAACAGCTGGTATACAATCTTTATTTTCTCCAAGACCAGCATGGACACTGGTGTGATTTGTCTATATTTATTAATTGAGTTGCAGAATTGACTCTCACAAGTAAAACAGAAAGTAAAATTAAAGCTTGTAAAAGATCTGTCCACGGAGCCTGTCTGATTCGTGACCTCGCTATTTCTACAAACGTTAATATTTAAATTCCAATTTGTATGAAGCGAAGGCCGTAGCCTTTTATCAAGATTAGCGTCTTTGAAAGAACGAAATTGTTTTATCAAATACTGAATTGTGTGGATAATCTCGAGTTAGGTTTAAGGGAAGAACTGAAAATACAAGAACAGTAAATCACGAATATCTTTTTTTTATCCAGCTCGTTAGAGGAAAAAAATAAATATAGATACCAGCAGTCCTTTCGAAAAGATAAAATATATATGTGTCATAGTAGATAGTATTTATGTGTCAGCAAAGACAATATTTAGCATCCATCATTTAGCATTTTTTTTGATTATCTATCTGCATTTGAAGATTTCTTATAAAAATGTTAAGCAATTAATTGTTTTACGTTTTTTATAAGCATAGTTAAAACTAGCATATTATGTATAGCTTTATATTAGACCTGTCGTCACATTAATCTTCTATTATTCTGTTAAATCGTCTGTAAAAATATAATTTTGAGTGCAATTACAATGATTACATTTCATAAAGTTCACTGAGCAATTTTAATTTTTTAGACGAACAAAATTATGGAATGTCTGAGCTTTGAAATGCTAGGCTTTTAGGGAAAATATATCTCATTTGCTTTGATTTGATTCTAGACTGAGAGTAAAAGTAAGAGCACAAAAGTAAAATTTTTATTAAATGAACATCTTAATTCTCATTATAGAGTCACGGTCTTCACACCGGTTATTTTGCTAAAAAGAAAAAATAATAATATTAAAACTTACGCGAGATAAATTCATTATGAAAACACGGCTTTACTCACGTTTTATTACGTCGGATCTGCCGACTAGTTTCGGTCTGTTACGAAGACCATCATCGGGGCGAGTGAAAGGGGTGGCGACACGACGGTTACGCTTCCCTCAAAAGCACTGAGCCACCTCACGCGTCGTTCGTAACAGACCGAAACTAGTCGGCAGATCCGACGTAATAAAACGTGAGCAAAGCCATGTTTTCATAATGAAGAAAAAAAAGTTATTTTTCCATACAAAAGTGTACAGCAGCCCGCGCAGGTTGTATGAAAATGTTGTAAAGGAAAATGTGTCCCATTTGCTTTGATTTAATTCTAGTCTGCGAGTAAAAGTAGGAGGACAAAAGTGCAAGTTTTTATTATATGAACAACATTTTTCTCGTCATAGGCTTTGTTCAGTTGATTCAGTCGGTATCGCTAACTAATTTGGTCTGTTATCAGGGCGAGCGTTAGGAGTGGCGATAAGGCGGTTCCGCTTCTCTCAAAAATAAATAAACAAAAATAAAATAAATAAACAAAAATAAAACAAATAAATAAATACGCACAAATTGAGCTAGCCCCAAAGTAAGTTCGAGACTTGTGTTATGGGATACTAACTCAACGATACTATATTTTATAACAAATACATATATAGATAAACATCCAAGACCCAGGTCAATCTGAAAAAGATCATTTTCAGCTTGACCTGACCGGGGATAGAACCCGGGACCATCCTTGTCGCAGGCCGGGTATTGACCGCTGCGCCACGGAGCTCGTTAACACTAAAATCTCTCATACACGCGTAGAGTAAACGGTAGAGTAGACGGTAGAGTGATAATCTATTTCACGTAGTTTTAAATTATTACTTTATTCTAACACGGATGGTCCCGGGTTCGATCCCCGGTCAGGTCAAGATGAAAAATGATCTTTTTCAGATTGACCTGGGTCTTGGATGTTTATCTATATATGTATTTGTTATAAAATATAGTATCGTTAAGTTAGTATCCCATAACACAAGTCTTACTTAAGAACTTTGTCTACGCCACTTCTTGCGGACTGCGGGGCGCGGGGGGCCGCCGCCGGGCGGGCCGCGGCCGCGCAACCACCACCATTACCTCTCTTATGGACGCCGCGAACGCGCGCTCTGTTTTTATATTTAAATATTTTATTACAGTCCATTTTAAAGTACGAAGTATCTTTTATTAGAAATAAAACCTAGTAGAAGCCCTAACAAGTGGTCCTTCTATTGCCGTGAGTAACTACGCGGTAGTTTATTTAAAGGCGCGTGAGTCATCGGCGTACGTGTCGCAGTTGAGCATTTTAAATCGACGAGTTCGACGTTATAAGTCCCGTAAGCCTACATCTGCGATCTGCGCGCCTTGCTCGGTGCACGCCTAGAAGAAAGCCGAGTCGTCGTTCTTCGTGTTCATAAGGAGTAGTCACTGTGTGCAACGTCAGCTGTACGAGTCATCAGCTCCAGCCAGCAGTCATCGGGCAGCCGTTAGCCACATCTCACAAACAGCAAAAGGCAGTCGTGAACAAAGGGTTTGGTTGCAGCAGTCGTGAGTTCGAACCAATTTATTTCTCCACTGACACCGTCCCTAGCTTCAAATATCATTTTCAATTTTGCAATTCATTTTCAATTTCGCAATTCTTATTTTCAATTTTACATAAATAACTAGTTATTTCAATTCAATCATTCCTTCATATTTCATCATAAATCATTAAATCGTTCATCATTTTCACACAACCTGGGTTGCATACCGAGTAAAATTTCTACCCACATAAAAAAAAGGTGAAAGTCATTAAGTGCTATCCCAATATTTCGTGTTGTAATTGCTTGTGCATATAATTAACGTTATATTTTGTACATTCCAGTACGGTTGCCTTGCTCTGCTCGCTTCGCCGCCGTCGCCGCCGTCGCCGCCGCCGGCCGCGCCGGCCCGCTGCATTGAGCGGGGTCCAACCACTGACCTTGCCTGCGACCTTCAACGCACTTTCTTTCATTCCTTCGTGCACTTCTTTCCACTTACACTTCATTCTGCCTTTTTAAAATTTAAGTATCGTTCCGTTATTTGCTATATCACAATAATTTACATTTTCATTTCGCAGCATATTTTTTTTTTAATATTTTTTCATTATGTCTGAGGATCTAAAATTAAAAGAATTAGTCAAAAAACGAGGCACTTTCAAAGCTAAGCTTACAATTTTTAAGACTTTCTTATGCACTGTTAGAAAAAATGAATCATTGAACTCAACTTTAGTATCCCAGTTAAAAGCAAGACATCAAGCCTTTTCTGAACTTTATAATTTGTTTGATGAAACGCAGACATTAATCGAATACCATGCGGAAATTCCAGATGATCAATACAAAGAACGGGAGATCTTCGAGACAGACTACTACGCTTGCCTCGCGGTCAGCGATCAGCTGCTCCACGACAACGCGGACAAACTGGCCGGGTCAGTAACAGCTCAACAAAACGCAGGTGGGATCAAATCAATTAAACTTCCTACGATTAACTTACCACATTTTTCCGGTGAATATCATGATTGGCTAGAATTTAGGGATACATTTGAATCACTTATACACACTAACAATAATATTCAAGACATACAAAAATTTCATTATTTGCGGGCATCGCTGAAAGACAGCGCTTCACTAGTTATAAAATCAATAGAATTGTCTGCAAATAATTATGAAATTGCATGGAACTTACTGTGCGAACGATATAATAATAAACGCCAGCTAATAGGCAATCATATAAAAAATTTATTCAATTTAAATACTATACAAAGGGAATCTTCACTGGCGTTAAGACAAATTATGGACAATATACATAAAAATTTAAGATCATTGTCCACTTTAGGGGAACCCACGCAACACTGGGATACCCTTGTTATATATTTAGTATCCAGTAAGCTAGATGCAACCACATTGAGACATTGGGAGGAATTCAAAGGCTCAATCACACGAATGCCTAAGCTTGAGGATTTAAACTTATTTTTAAGAAATCGCGCTGATTTACTAGAGACTTTAGAAGATAGTAAATTAAAATTAAAAGCGGATCCTCTGGCTCAGACATCAGTGAAATCAAACGCGTCACACCCACCTCAATGCCCTTTGTGTAAAGCACAGCATTTTCTCTTTTCTTGCCCAAACTTTAGACAGCTTTCACCTGAAGCGAGAAAGGAGAAGGTGTCTAAAATGAAATTGTGTAATAACTGTCTTCACCCGGGTCACGAAACAAAATCATGCAGAGGTGGTTCATGTAAGTATTGCTCACAAAAACACAATACTTTACTACATGTTGAAAAGCCACAGGGCTCCACCACACTAGTTAGTTCCTTACATACATCCGTACTATTGTCAACAGCTCTGGTCAGGGTATTCAGCCATGATGGTGTCGGTTGCACAGCACGCGCAATTTTAGACAATGGTAGCACATCATGTTACATTTCAAAGGCGCTCGTATCCAAAATTAATATACCTACTGAAACCACTTCAGGTTCAGTAAGTGGTATTAATAATATTCAAACAAACATTAATCAGACTTGCAATATTCAAGTACAATCATTACATAATTCATACAAAACAAATGTCAATTGCTTTGTACTTGATCAAATTTCAAATAACATACCAAATATGTATATTAATTCACAAAGTATCAATATTCCACAGCATATAAAATTAGCTGATCCCGAGTTTAATGTACCGTCCTCGATAGACCTGTTATTGGGCGCTGAGGTATTTTGGAGCTTGATAGGAACTGGACGCATCCAGTTGGGCAAACACCAGCCCACCCTTCAAGAAACTGAACTCGGGTGGATAGTATCAGGCTGTGTCTCAAATAATGTTCACATAAAAAATACTTCATCATGTTTTTTCATTAGTGATGAAGATCACCTATCTCGTTTTTGGGAACTTGATAACATTTCTCCAGAATACAAATTCTCACATGATCATCAAACATGTGAAGATACATTCATAAACACCACAACACGTCGTGACAACGGCAGGTTCGTGGTCAAAATTCCTTTAAAAGAGTCTCCGGAATGTCTTGGTGACTCATACATACAAGCCAAGAGTAGATTTTTTACTTTAGAGAAGAAATTTGCCAGTGCCCCAGTCTATCGAGATCGGTACATTCAATTCATGAATGAATATATTGAGCTGGGTCACATGTCAGGAAAATCAAACACACATGTGTCACACACACAGTCTAAACAGTTTTTTCTTCCTCATCATGGTGTGGTTCGTGAGTCAAGTTGTACTACTAAACTAAGGGTGGTTTTCGATGGATCAGCTCGCTCCACGACTAAATATTCACTTAACGACATACAGTTAGTAGGTCCCGTCGTACAAGATGACCTTGTCGCGATTCTTTTACGATTTAGGCAACACAAATTTATAATTTCAGCTGACATAGAAAAAATGTTCCGCCAGATTGAAGTAGAAGAGTCGCAAAGGCCACTACAACAGATTCTGTGGAGATCTGATCCTCTAGAACCACTAAAGGTGTACACACTCAACACGGTAACATACGGAACAGCATCAGCGCCATATCTTGCCACACGGTGTATCAAACAAGTAGGTTTAGAATGCTGTGATAAGGACGTGTCACAAGTGATCTTACATGACCTTTACTGTGATGATCTGCTCTCCGGATCTGATGATGAGTCATGTTTGTATCGCATAGCACAGGGTGTTCAAACAGAATTAAATAAGGCCCAATTTCCTTTGCATAAATGGCAAACAAATCACCCTGATTTACTTAAAAACTTAAGTTTCACTCAGTCACCTAACATTACTATGAACTTATGTGCCAATGAACCATCCAAAACATTAGGTATTTATTGGAATATACAGCAAGATACAATCACATATACAATAAACACAGATAATTTCTCTAATCAAAAAACTACTAAACGAGTTATTTTGTCAATTATTGGGCAAATTTTCGACCCACTAGGCCTCATTAGTCCCTGTGTTTTAGAAGCAAAAATAATAATGCAAAATATTTGGTTACAAAAATTATCATGGGATAGTGTTGTACCCCCAGACATTGAAACACAGTGGAAAAATTTCATTAAGTCACTAACATTCATTAACAATCTTGCTATTCCCAGGCGTGTATTTAGTGAATCGCCGGAAAATATTCAACTACATATATTTTCTGACGCGTCACAATCCGCCTATGGCTCCTGTGTGTATGTGCGCTCGATGACTGCTGATAAAAAAGTCAATGTGCAACTTTTAGTCGCGAAAGGCAGAGTTGCGCCTCTCAAGACACATACAATACCCAGATTAGAGCTGTGCGCCGCACTTACAGGTGTTCGAGTTTTCAACAAAGTATTAAAATCGCTTCGTAACTCACATTTAATATCACAATGCTTTTTTTGGAGTGATTCTATGATTGTACTTGCCTGGATAAAAACTAATGCACATAAACTTGATCCATTTGTCAAACACAGAGTGACTGAGATTCAAAACAGCACACAGTCACATACATGGCGCTACGTGCCCACTAAACAAAACCCTGCAGATTTAATTTCTAGAGGGTCAACTGCACAACAACTAATTCAATCTAATATTTGGTTTTCAGGGCCGTCGTTTCTCAGGAATGATGAAAACAGCTGGCCTACACATTCAGGGCACTACAGCGAATCTGACCTGCCAGAAACAGGGACGGCTCAGCCACAAATTCATTGTTTTTCCACGCAAGTAGAAAATAAGTCATTATTCATATACAAATATTCAAATTTTTCAAAATTAACTAGAATCACTGCTTACATTTTAAGATTTATTCTTAATTGCAAAAACAAATTACATCACACTAGCGTTAGCCTAGACATAATGCCATTATCTACTACAGAATTAACATTAGCAAAATTTCAATTAATAAAGATGTCACAGTTAGAAACTTTTCGCAACGAATACAACACACTACAGTCAAAACGTCAGCTATCCAATAATAATAGACTGACAGCTTTAAATCCCTTTATGGATGACAATAGCATAATTCGTGTGGGGGGAAGACTGTCTAATTCGCAATTTCAATATGATAAAAAATTTCCGATGTTACTTGATTCAAATCATCACATATGCAAAATAATATTCTCTACGTATCACATTTCACTTCTGCACGCAGGCCCACAACTTTTACTATCACACATACGCGAAACATACTGGCCTCTAGGTGGTCGTAATCTAGCTAGAAAAACCGTACTTTCATGCACTAAATGTAGACGAATTGCCGGTAACACTGCTGTACCGATAATGGGCAATTTGCCCGAATCACGCACCCATGCAAATTTCCCTTTTGTAAATGTTGGAACTGACTTTTCTGGAGCTATCATGATTAGTAATCGGAAAGGTCGTGGTAGTACGTTAATCAAAGCATATATCTGCGTTTTTGTATGTTTTGCAGTCAAAGCTGTACATTTAGAGCTGGTTACTGACCTGACCAAGGAGTCTTTCATAGCTGCTTTAAATAGATTTATTGCACGTAGAGGTAAACCTAGTCATATATATTCAGATAACGGAACTAATTTCGTAGGCGCTTCAAACGTCATTTCAAAGTGGATGAAGGAAAATTCAAACTCAATTGCGAATTACACAGCAGAGCAAGGTATTCAATTTCATTTTTCAAGCCCATATAGCCCTCATCAAGGTGGCCTATGGGAATCGGCTGTAAAGTCTACCAAGCATCATCTCACACGAATATTAGGTTTAGCACATCTCACTTACGAAGAGATGTACACAGTCCTCGTACAAATAGAAGGCATTCTTAATTCAAGGCCATTGACGCCTATGTCATCAGACCCATCTGATCTCTCTGCCCTCAGCCCCTCTCATTTTCTAATTGGTCGAACTCTAACTGCGCTTCCTCACCCACAGATCACGGACTGCAACACGCTTCAGCTGCCTAGATATCAGCGTATCGAGCAGCTTCGTCAACATTATTGGAAACGATTTTATAAAGAATACATTTCACAGTTGCAAAGACGGACGAAGTGGCAACAATCCAAGGGAGCTCTGAAGGAAGGCGCCCTGGTCGTGGTGAAAGATGATGGACTGCCGCCGATCCAGTGGCTGCTCGGACGGATCATCAAGCTATATCCAGGGACGGACGACGTCGCTCGAGTTGCAGAGATCAAAACAAAGAATGGAACAATAAAGCGGGCATTCAACAGAATATGCCCTTTACCCCTAGACTAGAACTTCATCGTGGCTGGCAGGATGTCTACGCCACTTCTTGCGGACTGCGGGGCGCGGGGAGCCGCCGCCGGGCGGGCCGCGGCCGCGCAACCACCACCATTACCTCTCTTATGGACGCCGCGAACGCGCGCTCTCTGTTTTTATATTTAAATATTTTATTACAGTCCATTTTAAAGTACGAAGTATCTTTTATTAGAAATAAAACCTAGTAGAAGCCCTAACAAACTTACTTTGGGGCTAGCTCAATCTGTGTGATTTGTCCGTATATTTTTATTTATATTTATTTATTTATTATTCTCGTTTACTCATGAACGTATATATGTAACCATATATGCTGGCATTTTGATGATTTTATTGCTGACATCATATAGCCTATGACACTCTGGGACAGAATATTAATCTAATGACACCTCACACTTCAAAAATCCGTACAGCCGTTTAGACTACAGGAAGTAATAATGAAAAACACACAGGCACATAGACATAGAAATAAAATAAAAAAATAAATGAAATACTTACATATGTGAGAAAAACATTACCCTTTTTTCTTGTGGGTCAATCGGGTAAAAAATAAAACACCTGATATCGGTTATTTACTTAGCGGTACAATTCCCCTACGCACTGTCGGCAGTTCGCAGGCAAACACGTCAGCACGTGACCAAGCATACTAATTTGCAAGTCAGCGTGTCTCCGATACGTGTATAATTTAGTTAGACGTACTTCCTGGAGTTGTTGTGTGCATTGTGAACAGTAAGATGCGTTTAGGCCACTTGAAAAATCTGACACACCAGTGTTGACCACTTACACGATTCTTACATACATACATATTATCACATCTTTTTCCCTTGCCGGGTAGACGGATACCAAAGATTATAAAACCTAAAGGTGACGTTTAGCGCGTTAGAGAGCGTTAAGTTGGAATCAAAATAGCGATGGGTCGCTAGTCGCTAGTTGCATCGCCTATGGACGTGATTCTTTACATTTTCACCCAATCCTTTGACCGGATTTTACGGTCTGCGCGGGAAGCAAAGCAGGTGGTATGTTCAATTTCTCCCAAATCAGCCTGGAAGATAAAACGATTTCTAAGATAAAGAATAAAAAGCTTGAAATCATACAATGTGTAATTGTATACTAGATATTACGCATAAGAGGTAACTTAATGAACAACTATGCCTATGGAAACAATGCTGGAAAATAAAAATATACATTTTTGTATCAAAATTACATTTTTTTTCTGCCTTCCCATAGGAAAAGTTCATTTTCTCATTTACTCGCTGTATATTTTAAGTATTAGTTCTATCCACACTGACACTGAGTAACTTTAATTTTTAGGAAAACCCAAAGAACACAAATACTTATTAATTACAGAATCAGAAGCACTTAGTTAATGGATTACAAGCTTATTGGGCTTGATTTACTGCCGAATAACAGATTTCTGTTTCATAAATAATAAATAACATCTAATAAAGAAATAATATTAAAAAAATATCTCTCGATACGTAATCGAAGAAATCGAGATTAACGAAAGATCCATCGTGTTTCTTGGGAACAGTGTTATCGGTCTGAATTTATTTTGAAGTTGATAATGAATACGCGTACACATAAAATTTCCTTATTAGAGCATTACATGAAACACGAAAAAATAAAGTAAAATTAGGACTTACATGCTGGTTTGGGTGGGATAAAAGAAAAAAAGCGGCCAAGTGCGTGTCGGGCCACGCGCAGTGTAGGGTTCCGTAGTTGCGAATCACAACTTTGATTTCACACCGTTCACTTCACACTCGCACCTCACAGTTTAATGACCAAAAACATGTAACAATGAAAATGTATGAAATTTTACATTTTCGAGTACATTTTATAAGTTGGTTGCCTATAACTTTTTAGTTTGTACTTAGTACTCAGCTCTGATAGTTTTCCTTTCAATTTCAGTATATATACTACTGCTGTAATTTTTTTCACGTATCCACATATAACCGTTTAGTAGATAGGGGGGGGGACACACTTGCGTCTAACAAAAATTTGCCACCACATATTTCGGAAACGGATCCCTAAATCGAAAAATGGTGCTCTCAACCTCACAATATTTTTTAAATACCTATCTAACAGTACCCAACAAGATGGGTTTATATAGAAAAAAAATATTACTCCCTCTTTACTTGTATGGGAGCTACCCTAAAAAAATTTTTTTCAATATTTTCTTCTACCACTTTTTTGCCATGACTAATATACATACCCATACCAAATTTCAGCTTTCTAGTACTTATAGTCTCTGAGTAAAACCGCGGACGGACAGACAGACAGACAGACATGGCGAAACTATAAGGGTTCCTAGTTTACTACGGAACCCTAAAAACGTAGCATGTACCAGCTGCTTCTCTTCCCGTGCAGGCCGTAGAAACCAGCTCAGGGAATGGGCGCAAATCTAAGGAATCATATACATAGGCGGTGCGACTAGCAACCCATTTTGATTCCGTATTCCATCTTTCTATCTTACGACCGGCTCTGTCTACTCCGTTAGTTATAAAGGCGTGATACTATGTATCTGTCTCACGATGTGTTCAAACAAGGCAATATTGCAAATGACTGTGGCTAAAGCATGTAATTGAGTTAAGTGTACTTCCTCGAGACGCCTGGCGCCGCTGTTGACAGGGTGTGGCGCGGAAACTTACCTGAAACAACCAACATTGTCATTAGGAACGTGTTATTTAGACGGTTGGTAGCATTTTTTCTAACATACATTTTTGCCATTAAAAAAAAAAGTTAATATGGTTTTTATACACCTAACGAAACGTTAGGAAACATTAGGTATTCATACTAGCCGTATGGTTCCCGGCAGAGTAGAATAGGACCACTCCAAGTCTTCTCGTGGATGTCGCAAAAGGCTAAACCCTCTGACTGCTCTTCTCTGGTAGTACAGAGAGGGTCATGCTCCTGCAGTGGAGACTAGAAAAGACCCGATGATGATAATGATGAGGTATTCGAAATTAGTCCAAAAAATTCTTTACATATTTTGAAGTTTACAAATGGCCATAACTTGTATACAAAGTCAAAGTCAATAATTTTATTCATCATAAGATATTTCAATATCATTTAGTAAACGTCAATTTTTTTCATAATTACAATTAGTTTACAAAAATATATTATTGTTGGCGTCAATAATTTACTTACGGCTAAGTTTACACCGCTTCCAAGGCGGAGTGCAGAAGAAGCGGCAACAAACTGCACAGCGCATTTTCTCCAAATGACGTCAACTTACAATCTACGACATACCTATTTAAAATCACTTAAGTGGACTAGAGCTTACATTGTCATGTCATGAATTAAGATTGAGTTAGTAATAAACAACTTTTATTCGAATGTTAGAAATTAGATAGGTATTTCTTTTTACTGATAAAGTGCCCATCCTTGTATGATAGTCTCCAAATACTATCTTAATCATCAGAAATCGCTGTGAGACGACACGATCTAATAAGTAGATAAACTTAAGGACGAACACAACGTTCAACTTTTCAAAAAATGCTCAGAAAGTATATAAATGAACACTTCAGAATATTTTTCATATCCACCTGTCTGTCAAGACCCGCCTTCTAAGGATCATCTGCAGTCCTTTGAAGTTGGTGAGCTTCGAAGTCTTTGCGTTCCAAGAATATGCTTATAAAGAACTTGAAGTTTTCCCGCGACTTTGCCCTTGTAATTATAGCCTATGTCACCCACGGGTCAAGACAAATTGATGAGAACGTTATTCCTCTGTTTTGACTGAACTTCAAAGGTGTTCCTATAATTTTTTATCGAAACGTATCTAGTGTTATTAGAAAAAAAAAAGTTTGCCGTTCGGTTTAATTTCATTTCTGTTTAATTTCGCGAATCAAGACGAGTTGATGACGACGTTGTTCCTCTATTTCGATTAAACTACCACACCCACAAAAAACCTAATTTTGAGTTTCAGTTTGTACATTCACGTATTTTCGGTTTTAGTTTTTTTGTTAATAAAAAATATTCCTATGTAAGGATAAGGATTTAAGGATTAAAACTAAAAATAAATTATAACTAATACACCTTACCCACGACTAAAGTAAACCTAATGCCTAAATAATACAAAAATACACTTAAATCACCACGAATTTCAAAGAATGATCTACCCTGTAATTTTAACTCCATAAACATTCCCTATGATTACACACTCTCGTCACGAACGAAGCACATTTGCACCTCATCCATTACAGTCGGATTATGACGTCACACCTGTACCATACTAGGTTGCAGATCTGTTAACGGTCTAACAAGAGTCATGCAATCATTATCATCATCATCAGGTCTTTGTTAGTCTCCACTGCAGGAGCACGATCCTCTATGCACTACCAGAGCGATATATTAGCCAGCGCAGTCAGAGGATTTGGCCGCTCGCCACGCTAGCCAGACGGATTGGAGATGGAGAGGTCTCTTTGATGTTTATAAGCTTTCTTTAGCTTGTGTTTTCTGGCCGTGTGGTTCCCGACAGAGTAGTTCAGAGTAAAAACAAGTAATCTGTGCTAATAATGTTTGTCACTTTATGACATCACACCTGAGCCGCAGCTCCAGACTTGTTCCTCGGTCACGGTCAAGAGTCAAACAACTCGTTATAAACTAGTTTGTGTAAGGCTTACTAATGATATTTCTGAAACAACAAAATTCATATCTTTAATACAAATATTCAGTTTGAGGAGATGGTTTAGCGGCTAGTGGGTATGCGCATTAGTGAGGTCTGTTGGAAGTAAAGTATCAGTCTTGGTTTGGTGAAAATATCTCGATCCCGATCCGGATTTGAGCATTAGACTGCGATTTTTCCGCGACTTTGTTCACGTAAATTATAGCCTATGTCACACGTAGATAAAATAGCTTTCTATAATTCATAGAACTTTGTACATCGGTCCTGTAGTTTTGGAATTTATTCAATTCAAACATGTAAACAATCAAATCTTTCCATATTATATTGCTACGATGCTAGATTGCTACTGCGAATATTTTTGATAACGATCACCCTATGATACAGAAAACAGGAAGATATAGCAAAAATAAAACCGGCCAAGTGTGAGTCAAACTCGCGCAATGAGGGTTCCGTACAATATGCTTCGTGAACACACACACAATATGCAAAAAATGTTTTATTCAATTGACTAGCGCCATCTAGTGGTGTTTTAGTGAACTATTTCCCTAGATGAACTTATTATTGTGAGTTTACCACTTAATTTTCAAGTGATAGAATTCTTATTATTTTTCTTGTAATCTTCAAGGAATGAACTATATTCTGTAATTTTTTCAAAATTTTCGGCCCAGTAGTTTCGGAGATCAGGGGGGGGGAATGGTCAATTTTTGCCTTCTTTCGTGAGTAAAATCAAAAGTATTGATTTTACCCGAACAAAAAAATATATTTTTGAGATCCTCATAATGAGCCCTTTCATTTGATATATGACACAGTAAGGTTTGCAAAAGTTTTTTTTTTAATTTTGTAATTGGGCCCCTCAAAATGACCCTTATTTCAAAAAAATCTTTATTTACTTTGCACATCCGTGTTTGGGTCATAGGATTACACTATCTTACCAAATTTCATCTAATTTGGTTCAGTAGATTCGGAGAAAATCGGCTGTGACAGACGGACGGACGGACAGACAGACGCTCGAGTGATCCTATAAGGGTTCCGTTTTTCAACTTTTGTACGGAACCCTAAAAAGCAAATAACTATTACGAAAACGAATGAACATCGTAGGAACAAAATTAAGATAGCGAAATGAAATGAGTATATACCGGAAACAAGCTAACAGCGTTGCAGGCAACCAATAAACGCGGAAACAAATTAACATCGCCAGAGCAAACTAAAATGAAAAAATATTTAAAAAAGGCGGAATAAAATTACCAAGGCGATATAAATAAATAGATATATACGGACAAATCACACAGATAGAGCTTGCCCCGAAGTAAGTTCGAGACTTGTGTTATGGGATACTTACTTAACGAATACATTATTATTAGGTATATTTTGATTTGAAAGTAATATAAAATAAGCAAGTTTATAAAGTCTCATTAAATTGTGAGTTGACGTCGCTCGGAGAAAATGCACTGTGCAGTTTGTTGCCGCTTCTTCTGCACTCTGCTTTGGAAGCGGCCTAAACTTAGCCATAGTAATTATTGACGTCAACAATTTTTTTTTGTTGTAATAATTGTAAACACAAATATGACAATTAATAAGTGTTCAAAGTAAACTTATATTAAATAAACGATTGAATCTTGAATCATGCACAAAATAACAGATAAAATCAGGTTTGGAAGAACAGAAAAAAACATAGAATATACCAGCTGCTTTTTTTCCCGCGCAGACCGTAAAAGTCGGTCAAGGTATTGGACGAAACTTTAAGGAATCATGTCAATAGGCGATGCGGTTAGCAACCCATCACTATTTTGATTCCGCTTTTCACCTTGACGCCCACTAACACACTAAACGTGTCCTTTGGATTTTATGAGTTTGGGGTCCGCCTACCCCGCAAGGGATCCAGACGTGATAATATGTCTGTATGTATGTACACTTAGTAAAGATAATCTTCCAACATGGTAACACGATTATTACAATAAAAACCATGCAAATGTTACTATATTAGTGGATATTATTATCTGTTTCGTACAAAGTGGGAGTATGTGTTCCGAAAGCGAATGGTGAATTGTGAATATCAACATATGCGACGAGGATGGCACGCGCGTGAGGCGAATACTCGTAATATGAGGGGTTCCAATTATGTTTGTTGTTGTTTTTCGTATGTGTAAGTGGCCAACACTAGTGTCAGATTTTTCAAGCTGCCTTAAGGCATCTGACATAGCTTAACGACTGCCATCAACGATGACAGCCGGGACCAACGGCAACGTTATTATTATTATTTGTTTCGAATTCCTGTATGGAAATCTCAAATATACAAAATTGCTATCTTACAAAAACCTAACTTTAATACCTCATTGACATTTACATTGTCCTTTCAAACCCGTCTGGCCAGCGTGGAGAGTGTAGGCCAAATCCTCAGACTGCTTTGGCTAATATATGGCTCTGGGAGTACAGAGAGGGTCGTGCTTCTGCAGTGGAGAGTAACAAAGACCAGATGATGTGGTCCAGTGGTCATGGTTTTGCCTAATGATCAGGATGTCGCGGGTTCAATATCATTGGGTAATTTAGGTATGGTAATAATGATGCAGGCTTCAATCATTTGATTAATGATTCCGTGCTTTTCAACCGACTTTGATGCCCAAAGAACTTGAAAATTGTACTTATACTGCCCACAATCACATACAAGACTTACACATTTCATCTGAATTGGATTTTAGTTCTAGCATTAAGTATCACGGACCCTACTTGTGGTCCTACTATGTCTTCTTGCCCTAACACAATTTGAAGACCTTGTTCATTTTGCTCAAATCACCGAATATAAACTGTATGTATATACATTTCTTTCTAGCAGAATCAAATTAAGGTAATTCGTAAAGTAATACAGGATAGCTATTTCATTATAGAAGTAATTTGTCCCTTATTTCAACGAACTAAGCGTGCGCTCTATATCATCAAGGGTACTAGTAATCAAGGGATATTATAAATCCATTAGCAGTACAGTGGGCCGCAGATTAAGGGGGAACAGTAGGCACAGTAGCGACGCCAATCATTTTATTCCTAATACTTTACAAATAGAAAGAAATTCAAGAATATAAACAATACAAGCCTTAGTAAATAACTTGAAGTATTTTTGGAATCATGTTTTGATATTATTAGAATCAGTCATTGAGAGAAAAAGTGATAACCGCCAAAAACGGCCGTTTTTGGCGGTAATCAGATTCTCATAATTCTCACTGATTCCGATAGTAATAAATATGATTCAAAAAATACTTCAGGTTATTTACTAAGGCTTGTATTGTTTATATTCTTGAATTCCTTTCTATTTGTAAAGTATTAGGAATAAAATGATTGGCGTCGCTACTGTGCCTACTGTTCCCCCTTAAAACTAACATCACACTTTGTCTTTCGTGTATGCCAGAAAGAATGTGTACTATTCTTCCTTTTTTCAAGAACACTTTTTATTACTATTTGCTTAAATAGGACTAGACTATCAATGCCTTTCTCGTTTCAAACACTATAGTGAACAAACCCCATGGTTTGTTTACTACATACATAAATATTATTACGTCTTTATCCCTTGGGTAAACAAAGCCCAGGGCATTAAATCCAAAGGCCACGTTTAGCGTGTCAGTGGGCGTTAAGGCCGCACACTAGGCACAGTAGCGACGCCAATCATTTTATTCCTAATACTTAACAAATAGAAAGAAATTCAAGAATGTAAATCATATAAGCCTTAGTAAATAATGAAAATCAGAATCTGATTTTCAAACTGAATCTCATAATTCTCACTGATTCTGATAATATTCTGAACATGATTCCAAAAATACTTCAGGTTATTTACTGAGGCTTATATTATGATTTACATTCTTGAATTTATTTCTATTTGTAAAATAATAGGAATAAAATGATTGGCGTCGCTACTGTGCCTAGTGATCGGATTCAAAATAGTGATGGGTGTTGCTAGCCGCATCGCCTATAACGTGATTCCGATATTCGCCCAATCCCTTGACCGACTTCTACGATCTGCGTTGGAAGAAAAGCAGCTGGTATATTCTATGTTTTTCCTTCCTTTCCCAAAATCAGCATGGAAAAGACTTATCACTTTTTTCGCATAAATAGGAGTAGACTATGTCTTCTTCACTTCACACAATACAGGAAACAAGCCATGGGGGTCATTAATCATTATAATCTATGTTGAAACTCTTTTTAAAGCCGTGGGCTCACTTGATGAGCTGCTCGCAGTAAAGTTATTTGGTTGTCATTATCGACAATATTATATGTGTTGATGGCACTAAGATTGTTATGAGTTATCATAGATATGTGAGTGTATTCATTTGTTTTAGCATTTAATTACTTATTATTTGCATCGTTTTACTCAATTATTATTTCTCTTTATCCTTTCAAGTGTGTTAGTGCCCAATGCAAGGAAGGTTGTAACTACGAAGCGATAGCAAAATTGTATTAATGATATCTCTGAAAATTACCAACATAATGGTACGGTGCTTTTATCCCGAATAAAAAGCAGGTGATTGAATAGGCATTCAGTATACCGTATATTGAGCAGCGATCTGGGATGACATCCTCAACTGCCTGTGGATGCATGTATGGCTTGGGGTACGCGCGCTCGGCCTCCCGAGCTGCTTCTTCTCGTCCCGAGCAAGTAGCATCCCAAATACATTTTCCGTTCCCGCAGTCCAACCAACTCTACCTACCCTTCCCTCGCTTTAAAAAAACGGTTTTGATGGGCAGCAGCGTCGGAACCGATCACCGACCAGGGAATTTGACTGTCGCTCGCGCGCTACTAAAGACACCTTTTAAACAAATTTTTCTACCTATAGTTGTGGTAGAGCCACGCTATCAGCGAAATTCAGTTTTGCTAGTAGCATGAACAGACCGGCTCGTCCAGGGAAGTACCACACTCTTACAGAGAGAAGCTACATGGCTGCTATGCTTCATTCGATGAGTGGGAGAGCTGGAAGCCCATATCCCTCTATCTCCTCTGGCAGGGAAAAATAAAAGGCCGGTAACGCTCTTGTCACATCCTAGGTGTTGCAGTGGTCCATGGGCAGCGGTGATTACTTACAATCAGGTGACCCGCTTGCTATATTGCCGTAGGCTATGTCGTCCTATGCTATGACATAAAGAAAAAACCACGGTTTGCGCTCCGGGAGTGCCGGTAGAAGTGAAAACTTAAATACTATCACTTATCATCATCATCACATCATCACCAGGTCTTTTTTAGTCTCCACTGCAGGAGCTCGACCCTCTCTGACTATCATAACCTTTTATTAGCCAGAACAGTCAAGAGGATTTGGCCTACACTCTCCACGCTGGCCAGACGGGTTGGAGAGGTCTCTTTGATGTTTAAAAAAGCTTTGTTTAGCTTGTGTTTCCTAAGTCGCCTTTTACGACATCCACGGGAAGACTTGGAGTGGTCCTATTCTACTCTGCCGGAACCACACGGCCTATCACTTATAATTTAATACTTTCCCTAACAGCAGTCACCATCCATAAATGTGCGCAGCACGCTATAACACGAACACACACGCACATTCACGCAAGTGCCCTTTGCTTAGGAATTTTCTATCTGACGAATCTGTCGGTCACGTGACCTGTCGCGAGTTTCACATTTTACGCCATCACAAAAAGTGCACAGCGCCGCTAAAAGAAGTTCTCACTTCAAAAAAACATTTATGGCTAGGCATTCGGTACACGTGTCGCCGCAATATTACCTGATCAGTATTCCACGGCCGGAGGTGTTTCGCAAATTTTGATCAATGTCGTTGGATATGCCTATAAATTTCACGCCTCAGGGCTTACTAAGGAATGCGCGAGTTTTGTGTTTTCTTTTTATAATTTGACGAGCTTTTATATACCTATAGCCGCCGTGTGTAATAGGAGCAATACTTCCCGTGGTTAGAAGATAACTAAGGAAAAAAAGGTAAATAATCCTTATAAACATCTAAAAGACCTCTCCAACCCGTCCGGCCAGCGTGGAGAGTGTAGGCCAAATCCTCTGACTGCTCTGGCTAGTATATGGCTCTGGTAGTACAGAGAGGGTCGCGCTCCTGCAGTGACTAAAATACCTGATGATAATGTTATATTCAAATCTTGAAATCAGAATCCCAAATTAAATACAGAACTGCAAAAAAGGTAAAAAACTAAAACAAGACTTCCCACAGAAATTAGCCGCAGATCGATGATGTTGCTTTGTATGAGGGTCTTATTATTTTTTCGTTTATCTTTTTATTTTCGCAATTCTGTTTTCCGTTAGGGAGTCTCATTTTAAGATTTCAATATAGCTCACAGGTTCCAAAACACGTTGTAAAATAATCATCATAATTTGTAGTTAAATCAAATTTACACGTCAATTTTCCATTAGTTAATTACAATAAAATCAAATAACAACATTATTCAAAATAAAATATTTACTAAATATTTACCACCATGTCAATAATTAATATTACAATTTAGAAATAAATAATGTATTTAGCAAAAAATGTCAACATCAGTTGTTAAACATACAATGCAAGTAATAGGAAACTAAAGCACATTCATCGCAAGCTTACGCTGCATTGTCCTTGAGCTTTCAAACAGGCTTTGTTAATAAAACGAGAATGTGAGATATTGCATTTATTTTAAAGCTCTCCCCCGTAAGACGTAAACGGATGATTATTATGTATATGTATTAGGCAGAAAAATAACAACATAAATAGTTAAACATACATTGAAAGTAATAGGACACTAAAGCACATTCGTCGCAAACTTATGCTGCATTGTTCATGAGCTTTCAGATAGGATTAGTTAATAAAACGCAAGCTGTGATACTGGATTTATTTTTAAGCTCTTTATCCCCCGTAACACTCCAACTGGTGAATAGTATTGTATATTATTTATTTAGCAGAAAATGAGAACATAAATAATTAAACATACATTGCAAGAAATAGTAGACTAAAGCACATTCGTCGCAAGCTTTTGCTGCATCTTCTATGAGCTTTGTTAAAAAAATGCAGCTTCTGAGATTCTGGCTTTATTTTAAAGCTTTGTCTCCCTCGTAAGAAGTAAACGGGTGATTAGCTTAAAATGATAACATCGATAGTTATACATACATTGCAAGTTGTGAGGAGTATATACTCGTAATGCTCTGTCTTTCATGTAAAAAACCAGTATATTCTCGGATGTTGTCGTATCAATTATCTCCGCCGAATCCCCGATCCCGTACATGGCGACCCTGCCTTGACGCGGCCGCGCTGGCGCAGGCTTGCCCCGACTGGCTAGGTTATTACATGAAAGATACAGCATTATATACTCCTCACAAGTAATAATCTCCTCAAAGAATGCCCCATCGCTAAGAGCCCTGCAACTGCTCCGCGACATGCTCGTCAGTAACAATGACATTGATATACGAGTATTTAATGATTCATTTAATATTTAAATTCGATTAATTTGACATTTTAATACTCATTGACAATATTAATTAATATTTAGCTGTAATCTTGACATGTGCACATTGTAATTGTTTTTTTTTTATTTCTTGACTTAATTTATTTTGAATTGCTAAGTATTACCAAACATTATTATCTTGTTTTACCGACTAGCATGCAGATGATTTGGTGTATAACTGTAAATCTGTATGTGATTTTTATAACAATAAACATTAATAGTTGACAAAAGCTGGCTGGCGATGCAGCGTAAGTTTGCGACGACTGGTTTTTTTTTAAAACTCTGTCTACCCTGTAAGATGTCCACTCTTGATTATACTACCGTAGTTTTATTAACCAGGTCAGGGGTTCATCCTAAACTGCCTGTCCGTTAAAAATCGTTCCTTGCATAATAAATAAAACATACAGCCTTCGCAAACCCAAACCTTTCTTTATACTTTGTCAAAGAAATCTCATTGTTCAAAATCAACCATTATGCCGCATCTGTCGCCAGTATAACAAGTTGGTGGGTTCATCCGCTGGTGGTGCATGCGTTGATGTTTTTAATTCTAAATTTAGTGTTTATAAGAAAGAAATTCAAGATATCTTCAAAGGAGCTAATCACTGACCTCTTAAATTAAATTACTTTAGTACATTATTGAAATTAAAGCTTAAACAAAATTTCTTGTCCAAATTAAGTATATTTATTTAATATTGTCATAATTATTTAATTCTTGATTGTTATGTCGGTTGCAATTGTATATATAATGCTGTGTTAACACGCTTTAGGATAACAAGCCTGTTCCACGTACGATAAGATTTTATTTTGTTTAATTTTTTAATGTTTGTTATCTGTTGTATATCCCTAAATAAATAAAAAATAAAATAAAAATACTGCGCTCACCAAGCGTGGTGAGTATGGCAAAACCAACGATGGAAATCTTTGGGAGAGACCTACGTCTGTACGAGCAGTGGACTCTTTACGGCTGCGATGATGATGATGATGATATTGAGCAGAAAAGATAAAACATCTATAAGATAAAAATATTACCAATCGAAATTTATTTACGCTATTAAAAGGTTCTTTTAAATATAAATATAAATGAGAAACGCTTTGGGTTCACGAATATTTACTAGACTTTATATGACACAAATTAGAGTGAAGTACATATTTATAAAACAAAAGGTTAAAAAATATAATTTAAAATAAAAAATACTAAAACTAAAGAGTTCGGAATATTCTCTATATTACAAGTTATTACTTGTCTTGAACACTAAAGCATATTGTTGTAAGCTTATCACAGAGCTTACGCTGCATCGTCGCACAAGCTTTCAGACAGGCTTTGCATGGTAATACAGCGCTGCTTGCGAGACGCTGGCTTTTACTTCAAAGTATTATTGGAAGCTCCTACGTGTTAAATAAATAAATAAATATATACGGACAAATCACACAGATTGAGCTAGCCCCAAAGTAAGTTCTTAAGCAAGACTTGTGTTATGGGATACTAACTCAACGATACTATATTTTATAACAAATACATATATAGATAAACATCCAAGACCCAGGTCAATCTGAAAAAGATCATTTTCCATCTTGACCTGACCGGGGATCGAACCCGGGACCATCCGTGTCGCAGGCAGGCGTGTTGACCGCTGCGCCACGGAGCTCGTCAAATGTTATGCATGTTATTTAAGTTTGCGTACCTCAAAATGTACAATGAATTTGGCTGCTTGTCCGTCTACCCTTAACCTTGTACTATTATGTATTCTGTGCCTTAACCTCATCTTTATATTCTTAGACTAGTAGTCCGCCTCGTCATACAGTACATACCTTACTTATGGCACTTAGGAATAACATACCTAGCCAACGGTGAAAGAATTTTTAAATTCGGTTCCTGAGTTTAGCGCGTTCGACCAAACAAACTCTTCAGTTTTATAATATTTCTCAAGACTTTTAGACAAAGCATTAGAACGATTCGTCAATCACAACAATACCATACAACGTGTTAATGCTGCCATCCTTCTGGGCATGTTACTGCGGGACACCGATTTGCCAGGCTTTTTTTTAATTTGTAAATAATAGGTATTATGCTCCAACGTGCTATTTTGTTGGGATTGCCGACTATAGTTTCGTATAGTCCATTTTCAAGGCGAGTTCGGGACGCGTGACACCGAAGTACTTTTGCTGCGTAAATAGTAGTTTAGTTTCCCTGTTTTGGACATGTTAATACAATCAAAACCAAACTTCAGGGCGGCTCGGAACATCGAGTTGATGGATATTAGGTTCAGCGGGGGGCGCACGGGGAGGCGGGGCGCGTACTGCGCCACTCGCAGATAACATCCGAGCCGACATAAAGTTAGATTCGGCCTGTAGTTTAAAAAATGCATTTCTTAAGAACGCATAATCATTTACAATCAATAAAAATAATATTCAAATGAATATATTAAGCATAACTCAAAATGAGACTGTTTTATTTGATTGAACTCAGGCCGGTCAACGACTCCGTGTGAAGTGGTATCTGGCAATGATACTCGGTGTACGAGCTATCGATACACTTGTCCGTGTCATCATGAGTCATCGCTCTATTTATATTGACTTGATCATTGATCACTATGGGAGTTTATCAATGAGAATACTTTACAGAGTAGGACACGGCATACGTAAAATTGCCCTTGACGATCCCTTGACGGGTCGACTTAATCTATCTTCTACTTATCTTTATACATGGGGCATCAAGAAAGTTTTGTGGTACTTAGAAATATGTACTACAGATTTTTATTTATTTTGTCAAATATTAAAAAAATATCCATTAAAAAAATATGAAAATTCCTTAACTTCTCCTCAATCTTACTTATAGGCAAGGGTAAAACAGGAAGTAGAAAAAAATTGCTAAATACGGCAATAAAATCAATTGAAGATTTTGAGAGACTGGTGTCTGAACTAAGAAGAGCCTGTATCTCAATACACCACCTCTCTCCTCAGGATGAGCCCGATGGCCTAGTGGATGTAAGCATTATAAGCGCTTCCGCATGTAAAGCAACCCTGGGCGCAGTCACTTGGATGGGTGACCGCAAGTGGCATAAAAATATCTCGAGCTCCTCCGTGCTTCGGAAGGCACGTTAAGCCGTTGGTCCCGGCTGTCATCGTTGATGGCAGTCATTAAGCTATGTCAGTTGCCTTGAGGCAGCTTGAAAAATTTGACACCAGTGTTGGCCACTTACACACACGAAAAACAAACCTCAGGATGAGAAATAGTGTGAATTTAGTGTGTATAAACAGTTTCATAACCTTTTTACTGTAATTATGATACTTTATCAGCTCACTGGGGCAACGTTACGTTTTTTTAAAACCATTGACAGGCCAAGTATGCGATTATCGCCTACTAGCCAGGCGCGGGTCGACACGCGGTATTAATATTACATTCGACTCTAGTAAGTGTATGAGTGCGATTGACCTCTATCTTGCCTAATGGAAAGCAACAATGACTGATTTTGTGCAGTGTCTTAATGGGATATCGATACACTTACTCGCGTCATGAGTCATCGTTCTATTTATATATTTTTTTTTTTATATATAGGGACATATCACACAAATTGAGCTAGCCCCACTGTAAGTTGTGAACTTGTGTCGCAGGATACTAACTCAACAATACTATATTATATAACATATACTTATATAGATAAACATCCAAGACCCAGGTCAATATATGAAAAAGATCTTTTTCCATCTTGACCTGACCGGGGATCGAACACGGGACCCCCGTGTCGCAGGCTAGCGTGTTAACCGCTGCGCCACGGAGCTCGACTTGACTTGATCATTCATTATAACTGATTTTGTTTTCGTGTAAGTGGGCAATATTGGTATCAGATTTCTCGAACTACCTTAAAGCATTTGACATAATTAGCTTAACGACAGCCATCAATGATGGCAGGTAGGAACAAGGCTAACGTGCATTCTAAAGCACTGAGAAGCTTGAGGTATTTTAATGTCACTTATTGTTTCTAAGGCGACCGCGCGCGGGGTTGCTTTACATGCGTAAGCGCTAAGAATACTTACGTAGTGGGCGGCCACGAGGCTTAATAGCCCAGGGGCGATCGAGTCTCGTGTTACCGATTGGTTTCGGATTTACGAGTATTATACAAAATAACCATCGTAATGTATTAGACACGACAGTAACAAGACATGTATCACGCTATTAACATTGTTAAAACAAAACACAACACAATGACACGCCTACTTAAGTCTCTGTCTCGTGCAAGGTCGGGAAAGGCTGTCTTCACACTGGCAAATTCATTCTCCCTTAACCAAAACATAAGCAAAGATTTTAAAAGTAACAAGAAATAAACTAAACAACATCCATAAATATTACTGTGTCATTTATAAGACACGACGATTATGTATGATGTTGTTTACATTGTAAAGACAGCACATAACATATCATCATGCACATAACATAATAAGACAACAAATGTTTAGTCCCGGGCAGGGCCAGGAAAGTCTGTGTTAACACAAGCAACCTCACTCTCTCACGGGAAAGGCTGTCTTTACACTGACTACCTTCCTTTTCGCTTTTGTTACAAATGACAAAATTATTTACTTTCTATGACATTCAAATTTCTGTGGTAGAGTTTAAAAGGGAAGAATGAACAATAAAGCTTAATATTGAATCGGTATCTTTTTAAATTGTCACTTTTGTTAGTCGCAAATTGAGTAAAATTCAAAAATACTAAGACACAAGTTATAATTTAAAAACAAACAAAAAATGAACGTAACAGCATCCATTAATAATACTTAGTCACTAACTAACGAGACATTTATTGCGCTGTTAACATTGTTAAGACAAAACAAATTTAATGACATGTCAACATATGTTTTGCAAGCAAGGCCGAGTAAGGCTATGTTCACATTGTACTTTTTGACTTTATTCAATAAGAGCTTGCCAAGTTAGTATGTGCTTTGTCTTTTAAAACGATTTTGCAATGTCACCTGCCAGATACCTAAATACTGACAGGTATAAGGCATAATTATACAAAATGTAAATTGACCGTCGACATCCACTTAAAGGGACGTCTTAGATCGTCAGTATGAACAACCTCCCCTTTGGGACCAATGTTGGGAACTCGAAATAATTTTGACTTTCCAACGCTAACTGCCAGGCGCAATTGAACAAAATTGAGTTCTCAGAATTGATCCCATAGCAAAAGTTGTTCATGTTGACGGGCTGATTCACCCCTTTAAGTTTGTCGAGGATCAATTTACACGCTGAATAACAGTCAGTATTTGTGGAGAATACTTTAAAACGTTTGTATTTCTAGTACGTTTGTAAGTATATGTAGCTTTTACGAGCATTACATTAGTGTATCCGTTTCAAAAGCCAATAAAGCGTGTCAACGAGGAAGCTCGGTCTAACTGATCTGTGCTAGCGACTGCAAGGCTGACCCACATTCTCGACTCAGATGTGTTTGATTGTTTTAGAATGGATTCTAAATTTGCGTACAAGAGTTACTAAATTTTTCCCGACTGACCCACCGAGACGGCGTATGTTTGTTTCATTGTTACCTCCTGTAACCCAAACGGTTTGACCGATTTTGATGTGAGGTGTCATTATATTTGTGATCTTCCCCGGAGTGTCATAGCCTCTGTTACATCAGCAAAACAATCGATACGGCAATTGTTAACTGTCGAAACGGGCAGTCGATTTTTTTTAACAGCTTTAGCTAGAGCTGTAAGTTCGAATTATAAAACAAAAGTCATATGCATTGAACAAAAAAAAAAACACACAAAAGCAGTGCTATTTCTATTTTTTCTTCGATCTGTGTTAGGTCAACATTTTTTTTAATTATAACAATTATGTTTTCTAATGTTTTCGCGATTGTTACACATTTAAATAAAATTATTTAATACGGTTTTTATCACGTTTATTACATTATTTATACACCTAACGTATCGAGCACTTTACAGTGTTCGTGGTCGTAGGCAGACTGTCTGCGACGACTGACAGAGTCAGACAGAGAATAATGTAATAAACGCGATAAAAACCGTATTAAAATAATTTTATTTAAATTATAACAATTACTTAGTTTAATTTCATTTAGTGACGAGTAATTTACTGTAATAATGAAATTCTTGTTACTAAAAACTATACTGACTTCGAGCTGTTGTTGCGAGATGTCGAGGAACAGAGTAAGGTAGAGTGTCTCTATCAACAATTCGTATCTCACCGCCTGTCGTGCCCTAAGTTCCCCACTATTTGCACAGTACAGAACCTCAATGAAGCCAACGATTAGGCAGTCAGCGTAGCCAATACTGGTCTGATTGAATTAAACCACTTCGACTCGACAAGAAGAATTAACATAATTAACTTGCGTTAAGTTTAAAATGAATCTACTAAGCGCGATAGTCATCCGAGACTCCGAGACGGAAGGCAACTTTTAATGCAATTATAAGTATCTCCATTAATTAGATGGGTTTGATGCAGAATGTCCAGTTCGCAAAACGCATTTTGCACACCTTTTTAGAAATGGGTACAGTGAAAAATTATCGCAAAGTATTAAAAAAAATGCCAAAACAAGCACTACCTAGAAGGTGCATATTTTTTGATTATGATAGACTTAAAAATAAATATTATTAAAGAAATTTAAAAAGACATACCGCAAACATTGAGCTAGTATACATTAAGTTATCAACTTATGTGGTGGGTTACTATCTCAACGAAACTATATTTTATAATAGATACTTTCATAAGATGCACTCTGAGTTAAATTATTTTGTGTGCTTCCGCCATCAGCTCCAGCTCCCACCCACTACTGTTAGTCCCGTCATGCCCGCCACCAAAAGTTAAAGGTGGCGGAAGCACACAAAATAATTTAACTTAAAGTGCATGTAACTTTGACTTCCGCAAAGTAACGACTAAATCAATTCAATATCTTAGATACATGAGAGATAAACATCCAAGTCCCAGGGAAATCTGGAAAAAAGGTTGTTTTCCATCACGATCCTGATCATCGCATCGATGCCCGCATCGATCCCGGGACCTCTCTTATCGCAGGCTGGCGTGTTAAGCACTGCGCTACGGAGCTTTACCAAATAGAGTATGTATTTAATTTAATTGGAAAAATATTAAGTTATTACTTGAACTCGTGAATATTAACTAGTTATCTATGTAACATGATGTACATAACACGCTAAAAAGTTTGGACCAATATATTTAATCAAGTCAACTCCGAAAAATAGGTAGTGCCAACATAGAAATCTGTGCAATTAAACAATTATGATAACGCTAAATAATTTTAGATTAAAACGCCTTTTAGACATTTATGGCAGTAATTAATAAAGCAGTCTTATTAAATAAAAAAATATTTAATCATTATAGATAACGCTTGGATTTTCCACGAGAGATTCAACATCGAAGCAATCACTTTATACGCGATGCGGCTAGCAACATATCACTATTTTGATTCGGCTTTCTATCTTAACGTCAACGAACACGGTAACCGTGGCCTTCGGGTTTTATAACCTTGAGCTCTGTCTACACCGCAAGGGATAAAGACGTGATTAAATGTATTTATGTAATTTCAAACAGTGGACATTTTGCGAAGTGCTCAGTTTTCTTGTACATTTTAAGAAACGAACATTCTGCAGCGTTAAATACTATAGATTGCCGCAAGATTGTGTTTTGATCTTAATAAGTGTATTATTACAACAAGTGCGATATATTTTGACTTTATTTTTCATTAATTAAATCATGTCGTGAAAAAAGTCAAAGCAACACATCTGTTGATTCCGTTTTCCATACATACATACTATCACGGTCTATGAAACATAAAGGTCACGTTTAGCATTTTGTTTTCCGATTGCAGCTAATTATAAAAAAAAATTGTAGATAATATATCTGTTATGTATGGTAGCATAAGCGGTAATCACCAAAATAAACATTCTAACATTAGATCAAAAAATAGTTTGGAGGGTTGTCTAGGGTCTTGTAGAACAAATTTTTAAATGCTACCTTTGTTTTCATATAATCTATTTGAATTGAGCAGCTCTGGACTCCAAAAAATTCTTATGTTTCATACTATTCATATATATCCTTAACTATAGCATTCATATATATCCTTAACTACAACCTGCCACTTCGTTATCGTCCATTATATCATCATCATCATCGTCAGGTCTTTGGTTGTCCCCACTGCAGGAGCACGACCCTCTCTGTACTACCAGAGCCATATATTAGCCAGAGTAGTTAGAGGATAAATTAAATAAACAAAATAATTTTCAAAATCGGTTTAGTAGTTTTCGACAGATCTTTCCTCCTTATAATGTAAGTATACACATTCCCACAACCTTTCACCGCAGAGTGGTTTTAAAATGCACACATCAAGCCTCGCTTTCCGCCGGCTAAGCTCTGGAACGATGAAAAATTAAAGCTCTTGCTTTGTTGAATATTTAAAATTCAATCTCACACATAGTTTGCTATTCGGATTTACAGAGGCTTTAGATGAAACCACAGTACATTTTCATGCCTTAGCTAGCTTAAAATCTTATTTTATTTTAATGTTTTACAGGCGTTCCTAAATTTTAGAAAATAAAGAAGAATTTCTGCTGAATAATAACTATTACATAACTAGCTGTTACCCGCGGCTTCGCCCGCGTAATATATAGCCTATGTCCTTCTTGGTGCCCTAATCTATGTGTATGCAAAATTTCATGGTGATCGGTTCAGTTGATACGGCGTGAAAGCGTAACAATCAAACAAACAAACAAACTCACTTTCGCATTTATAATATTAGTTAGGATTAGGATAGTTAGGATTAGGATTAGGATTAACAAGTTTTTTAATGATATTGAAATAAAGTGACTATAAAAAATACATATAGGAATATATACAAAGCCCTTCAGGCGAGTAGGGCGACCAATACTGTAATAAGAGTTTCTTTCAGCGTTCCTTCTCTGCAGTGGTCGGTTTCGAAACGCTAGTAGTCTGTAGCTTTTGAACAATAATTAATAATATTAACATATTTCTTAGTAAATTAGAATTATTTAAATTATATATGACGTAAAAAAGTGCCCGAACAGGCCTATTTTCTGAATAAAATTTTTGAATCTTGAATCTATTAAATAAATACGATATTTAATTACATGAAATAAATCCTATCCTAACTTCCTAATCCTAACTAATAATATAAATGGGAAAGTGAGTTTGTTAGTTTGTTTGTCTAATTGTCTATTTGTTTGTCTGTTACGCTTTCACGCCCAATCTACTGAACCGATCATCATGTAATTTTGTGTACACATAGGTTAGGGTACTGAGAAGGAAATATGCTACATATTACGTGGGCGAAGCCGCGGGTAACAGCTAGTTCTAATAAATGACAACAATAAGAAATTGTCGTAAGAAAAACTAATTGAAAACAAGGAGTACTTACGCAACGTTGTAAAAACGCAGCATGGCAAATTATTATTTACAAACTTAATAAACCTATTTGCCGTTCCAACTCAGTATTTTGCGATGCCCGCGACAGGGTCCATTTTGCAGTAGTGCAGTGCATTAATGTAGGAACTGATGTAATCAGCAGAAATGGAATAAATAAATGGAAATTGGAATTGAAAGTATCACAGGTTCAAGAAAATGAAATGACTAAAACTGCTTATAAGATCTGTAATATTCATGAGAGCCAAGCGATTGGGTAACGAGAGCGAATGGAAAAGACATTTAGTATCAGCAAGTTATGGCGCTCACTCTCCCTATTTTATTCATCATCATCATCATCACGTCTTTTTTATTCTCCACTGTAGGAGCATGATCCTATCTGTACTATTAGAGCCATATATTAGCCAGAGCAGTCAGAGGATTTGGCTTACATTGTATTATTATTAATGTTAATATCCTAATTTTTCGGGGGTTTGGAACACTTCTCCTGGCTACGTCCGTGTTTTACGGGACTCATTTTAGTTTTTTTCTTGTGTGTAAAACCCCACCTGCAGAAACTTCCATCAGGAAACAGTCCACCCAGGGGAGACACCTGGGTGGTCTGGAAATCCCTGAACAAACTTCGGAGTTTGTTCACCAGCTCGGGCTGGTGTGGGGAGATGTTAAGAGGACCAAAATGAGTGAGGTTTCTCCAACAATGATAGACTGTCGTACCAAGGCGGTTTTCTGATGTATAAGATAGTTTTTGGAGTGAATGAGCACTTCATTAGTGATCGTAAATATTCAATTTTTTACTTTCGGATAGAAAGCGCACCCCATGAAGCTACGTTTGTTGGCTTAACGTAAACTATAGGATCAAGATTCCGTCTATCATGTACATGTACACTAAGGACGTAGTAAAACTAACCACGTGTGAAAGAATTTTTATTAACCCAGCATTATAAACCATTGTAAAAACGGGTAGCTACTCACATAATGCGTTGTTTATGACATTCGATAACATTTACGAGGGTCGGCGTGACGGTATGCCGGCAATATGGAGAAGTACGTAAACAGAGACCAATCTAACACTGTTATAATGCTTGTAAAAAGAAAGTAGAAAATACAACAAGTAATTTGCTAGTTTGGTACATGTAAATACTGGCACAAATCCTTCACACAGTAGTTTTGTGGCTATGCAATTACAAACCTGATATAAACTGAAAAAAAAATTAATACCTTCCGACCACACCCAAAAAAAACCCCTCAATATAAATTTTAACTATCACAGTACCATTCTGGAATCTGTTGGCACTTTTCGGATAAACGGTTTAAATTTGGAAACATATTTTTTCAATTAAAAGCCCATATAATAAAACCATCAACAAATACTAATCCCTAAGAGTTATGTCCAAAAAACTAGCAATATTTGAATGGCTATGGAGCAGTGGCAATTGCGAAATGCAAATCAGAATAATGTAGAAAGCTTGAGCTCCGTCTACAACTTCCTCTGCAGCGAATTCCACGCCAATCATAGAAACGCTGCGAGCAGCAGATAAGAAGTGGCTGTCGCTGTAATGGCGGAATTGAAATATTGGAAAGAAAACGGTGGATGGATAGTTTCATTGATTGAATTTGTTGAAAAGTTGAATTGGTTTAGTTAAAAGTATTCATTTCGAAATTATTGTTGCTTTAGACCATTAAATAAGTGATTCAGTCCGTCGATATGTAGAACTCTTTCTATAGATCTTATTGAAAAAACTTAATAAATATACACATATATATACATGGCGAAATTTTGGTCGTTCCGGACCATTAAAGGGGTGATTCAGCCCGTCAATATAAACAACTTTTCCTGTGGTACAAATGCTGTAAACTCGAAAAAAAATTCGACATTCCTATACAAATTGCCCGGGCGGCTGAACACTTGTATGAAAATATCATAACAAAATTTGAGTTTCCAGCATTGGTCCCATAGGAAAAATGGTTCATATCGACGGCGACGACACCTTTAAGGGTCTAGAACGATCAAAATTTCGCCATGTATATACACATAAATTGGTCTTAAATGTTAAGATCACAGGTCTCCGAATTGTCTTACATAGCAAAAAGACATTAACATCCATCCCTCTTTATATATTATGTACGCTACTGTAAAATAGTTTTACCTGGAATTCCTATTTTGACTTGTCTTGTTAGTTCTGTCTCTGTTGTAGCTCGCCAGTCGGCTTAAAATATCTTAGGGTGTTTCGCAATAACTTACCTGAAACAAGCAAAATTTTATTTGAACATGACGATAAGAAGGCATAAACTGAACCGAAGATACAGAGAAACTAACATTAATAAACAAAGAGCGTTGAAAAACATACATATAACTTGTCTTGGCCGGAGTCGGGTAAAAAGACGATTGTACCTATTGACTTGCACAAAATCTCATAAGTTTAAATCACCAGCCAACGTGTTAGATCAAGATCCTGAGCGTTTTAACTCTACGTCATTTTAGCAAAGCTGTAATTTAAGAGGTTCCGTAGTTTTACTGAATTTAAGAATGATTTTGATTTCTGTCACCTCACTTTTTCACGATTAAGTACTAAATGTATAATAAATTAACCTCCCTCTGGCGTTATTGATCGGAAAGCTGGAGTGCACAAAATGTGAAGTGCTCAAATCTTTTATGATATTCATTAAATTGAATATTTGATATAAAAAACCGACCAAGTGCGTGTCGGGCCACGCGCAGTGTACGGTTCCGTAATTGCAAATGACAACTTTGAGTTCACACTGTTCACACTCGCACCTCACAATATAACTACCAAAAACATCTAACAATGAAAATTGCATGAAATTTTACATTTTCCAGTACATTTTGTAAGTTGGTTACCTATAACTTTTTAGTTTGCCCTTAGTACTCAGCTCTGATAGTTTTCCTTTCAACTTCAGTATTTAAACTACTGCTGTAATTTTTTTCACGTATCCATATATAACCGTTTAGCAGATAGAGGATGGGAGGGGGACACTTACCTCTAACAAAAATTTGCACTTTAAAACCAAATATTTCGAAAACGGATTCTTAAATCGAAAAATTGAGTTCTCAACCTAAAAATATTTTTTGAAGACCTATTTAACGATACCCACACAATGGGTAATTAGAGAAAAAAAAATTACTCCTTCACTTTACTTGTATGGGAGCTACCCTAAAAAAAATTATTTCAAGATTTTTTTCTATCACTTTTTTGGCATGATTAATATACATACCCATACCAAATTACAGCTTTCTACTACTTATAGTCTCTGAGTTAAACCGCGGACGGACAGACAGACAGACAGACAGACATGGCGAAACTATAAGGGTTCCTTGTTTACTACGGAACCCTGAAATTGATTTAACAGTATGGTAAGAAAATTCTCATCTTTCCCGTCCTTCTCAACGTTGCAGATTTCCTTTTCATGACATTGTCAGGAGGCTTGAGACTTGAAACAGTACCGTCAAAAATTCTCACATATGCAAAAACATATAAATAGTTAATAGCTTCTTAGTTTAATTTTATATATCATTAATTAAGACGGTGTGTTTTCCAAATAAAATAAACAATTTATTCATACATACAAAACTGGTATCCCTGTGACCTGCAGACCTTAAGAGTCCTATCTATTTCTCCATTTTGAAAGTTTTCCAATAACTGAGTTATCATTTAACGTAATTTTTTTATGAGAAGGCTAAAAGTTTTTAATTTATTTTGTAACCTCTTTTGCGTATTTATATACCTACTATAAAAAATTCTAATTCCCTCATTCACATAGTGCCTGATTGTTCAAAAACTTCTTGTATAATTTATAACAGCTTTACTTAAGTGAGTTGGGTAAGGCGGGCCTAGAATCTTAACCTTTGTGTGATGTGTTATTCATACATTCTACATTTCTTTGATATGCTAAGAAACTGATTTGCACAATACAGCGGAAATGGAAGGATTCGAACCCAAGACCTTTTGGCGTCAAAACATTTCGTCACGACTGTATGGAAATGAGGATACATTTCCTATTTATGAAGTAAGGCTTTTAGGACCCTATTTTTACCTGTCGATTAGATTTATGTATAAGGTAAAGAAGTAGTAAGTAATTAAATCTAGTGGATTAATGACATTCACAGGAAGAAGTGGAGTGGTCGTATTCTTCTCTGCTGCGAACCACACGCCATGGTATAACTATAAATATAATGTCCAGTATGACAGTAAATGTTAGGAACCATCTATGCTATGATAGCTTGCTTATATTCTATTCAACAATAACGATACCTAATAACTTGTAAATTTACTGTTTAAATACGGTTTGAATCAATATTTAGCTGGCTTTGTTCATGACCGCACAATCAGCGGAGGAAGTCAATTTTAGAACCATTCGGACGGCTTCGTTTGGGGCTGTTTAATACAGTAGGCAGGAGTTAGATATTTTTTACACTCCCTTGCTGTGACCCTCCTTATGTAAACATTGGTTCATTATAAAAAAAAATATGTAAAATTATTTCGCGAAGTATTCTGCCGACGTGATCACCATGTAAGCACTGTGATCGAAATTAAGCCAAGCCTAGACCCTCACCTTTGTTTTGCTGCTTAATATTTGAATAACCTCCATACAAATTATCAAACTTCCGCTTGCAATACATTATGACCTTATTTTTTTATTAATTTTAAAAGTTATTTATACGATGCATTAAACGAATACTAATTAAAAACTTAAACTTAACTAAAAAGAAATAAAACTATTTAATAAATACCTAACTAGATAAATACAAAAAAAAAGCTATAAATAAAAAATGTCCCGCAGTTCGTTGTCACACGAAAGGGTACTCAGAATGCTGGCAGCATTGCCACGTTGGATGGCAATGCTTATCCTCTGTCCAAGAAAATTGCTATTAATATCCAATAATTGGTTTATTTTTTTTTCTTCCATAATTATGACCTTAATTTCATACCAATACCATTGAACTTTCGCGATGCTTTTTTTTTGTTACTTACATTTCTGGACGCTTCATAAGTACTCCTGAGTAAGCGGAATATTCCTTATCCAAACTATGTGAATGATATAAATAATAGAATAGTATTCGAATGTTTAAATATAGATAGAAACGCGATCATTCGAAAAATATACAATAGTGAATATGACACAAGCTCTGCCGTGTCGCGTACTAGATGACATACGAGTGGTTTAAGAATTAAGACCTTGATTGTGTTGACTGCGGTCAAAGTCACGTCAGTTTAACACCTACCTAACGTGCGCTTCATAGAGCAATTATGGGTCACTTAGTTGGACATATCTTGTTACATGTCATTGACATAATAGCTTTTCCAAGCTGGAAAAAATATACCTATCTACTTATTCTGAAAAATATAGAAAGGAAATGTTTGACGTCTGTCCAGTTCCATCCGCTAGCAGATTCACAGCGCTCCCAAATTTCAGTACCAGTGATTCTATGCCAATTATTAAAATTGTTGACAAATTGGATAGTATATCCAATAATTGGTTTATTTTTCCCATGGGATTTGCAATTAACTACTCGGAAAATTCAAGGTTCTTATAAAATACTAGACAAATGTCAACTTAGTCTACCTGCGACCACGAACACTGTAAAGTGTTCGAAACGTTAGTTAAATAATGTAATAAGTAAACGCGATAAAAACCGTATTAAATTAATTTTATTTCAATATGTAACATGAAAACATTGAAAAATTTAATTTCTGTATAAAACATTCATTTTATACGAGTTAGCTTATTCCTCCTTCTACATCATACAAGTTAAGAAGTTGTTGACAGCTTCGCGGAAGCACTTCTTAACGTCAGGTTTCTTTCCATATTCTTCGGCCTGTTCTTCTTCATCTGCCATCGAGGAACTTCGTTCAGCTGAAAAAATAATATTGTAATGCTGTATATTAAATACTTGACTTCCTCCGCGTAAAAATATTAGCCTATGTCACCTGCAGATAAATTAGCTTTCTATCATCAACAGGTCTTTGTCTCCACTGCAGGAGCACGACCCTCTCTGTACTACCAGAGCCATATACAGGACACATGACCCTCGACATATCCTTAAAGGGGTGAGTGACACCGTCAATATGAATACTGGTATTAGCAGGGCAGTCAGAGGATTTGGCCTACACTCTCCACGCTGGCCAAACTGATTGGAGAGGTCTCTTTGATGTATATAGCTTTGTTTAGCTGTGTTACCTTAGTCGACTTCTACGACATCCATAGTGAGACTTGGAGTGGTACTCTGCCGGGAACTGGGAACTACTCCGCTAAAAAGGTAAGGATTTTGAAAATTGGTCCAGTAGTTTCGGATCCCATTTAATCATCCCGGCCTTCCGAGCTGCTACAAATTCATCCCTAATGCATTCGAGCAAGTCAGCATTTAAAATACCTTTCACCTGTTCCCGAACAAATATTCAAGCGTTCTGAAACTTGAAAGTCAGTTTAGATGGACAGCTGTGTCGACACTCAGATAAGCCACATAAACTGCTCTCACCAAACCGTCTGCAAATCGTGGTTAGTATGGCAAAAATCCTCCCATAATGGTGAGGCTGTCCAGCAGTGGGCTTCTTTTCGGTTAAGATAATGATGATGATGACGTCATGAACCCCCAAACATAATCTTTGATGCGCTATATCTTGATTATTGAAATATTCTTTATTCCGTGCTGCAGTGCGGATTAGGAAGCCATCGTGCGCGCGCCTCGATTCATATTCGCCCTGAAGACCTCCGGATGAGGTCGAAACATGTCGGCCAGTAGCTGACTATTTACGTGAGTAACCCGTTGTTTTGATAATATCTATATCTCACGTTAGCTTAAGAGTCGCCTGGAAGCGCATGTCTCCATACGAACGGAAAAAGGGAATTGTGGCAATATTTGATAATTTTGGAGTAAAATTAATCATTTAATCAATTAATCTCATTATAATCTACGTACGTTCTTATACAGTTTGGTTAAAATACCCTTTTCAAATTTGTATGGAAATATTGAGAGGCGTATAATTCTCAAACATTTGATAATTTAACCAAACTGTATAACCTTAAATCAAAAAATACTTAATCTTTACTCACCGTATTCGCGGACAAATTGACTAAGATAATCAAATTCTTCCATGGCATCTTGGGTGTCCAAAAATAGGTCAGTCTCTTTTCCATTTATCAAACACTTCACTAAGCCAGCAGCAGTTTTTACTGCACATTTAATTAAATCTTTTTTTGTGACGATTCGCTCGACACTCGACGCTGAAATAGTCCCTAAAACTAGGACAATAAGGACTAATACTCCTGCAAGTTTCATGATGATATACGACGTTTGGATGAACTGTTGTTATACAATGAAGTTTTCTTTAAAGTCATGCTCTTTTATACAAAGTTAAAAATGTAAAGTATTTCGTTAAAGTATTAGCTGATAATAAAAGTTATGAATGCGTAAGTATTTATTTCAGTTATTTAGTAAATACTTCCTTAATAAAAAAACAGTCATATTTTTACCACACACGAAAATGGATTATTATGTTTTCAACTTCATGTATGTATCTTACTTATTTTTACAGAAAAAAAAAAAGTTTAACTAAAACTACTATTTACAAATAAAATAGGCCTGGCAGCTCGTTGCCCCGTGGTAGCGTGCCCAGAAGGCTGGCAGCATTGCCACGTTGTATGGCAATGCTAATCTTTTGTCCAAAATATAAGCCAGCCTGGTCATGAGACACCTCTATTAATTTTTTGGCGATGGCATTGAATAATTTACGTGCCGAGGGTACCCACGGCCCTAGAGTTTCAACCCCAAACGGTTCAAATATATAATTGTTGCCAATACATAATGTGTACACAAATTAAATAAAAATCTTACTTATTCTAACTTGCTTACTTGTAAGGTTATAACTATTCTAGTTTATTTATTCTATATTCACTATTTAATTTTAGAACAAAGTTTGATGTGTGAGGAATTGTTAAAAGTCTTGCTTTATATTATCTAGCTGTTACCCACGGCTTCGCCCGCGCGATATATAGCCTTTTCAGTACCCTAACCAATGTGTATTTTATGATGATCGGTTCAGTAGATAGGGCGTGAAAGTGTAACAAATAAACTCACTTTCGCATTTCTAATATTAGTCAAGATTAGGATTATCGAAATCTCAGTAATAGGGCCCGTTTTTACCCTTTGGGTACGGAACCCTAAAAATAATGAGCCCTTAATAATAATCTTCAATTACATCAAAAGAAACGTTTAAAAGTAAGTAAGTCCCTGTAAGTAGCGGAAAGATAATATTTCCTTATCTTCAAGATATCGTCTCTTTGAGACGTATTTCTTGCTAAATTACTGTCGCATAGCTTCAACCACGAAAATTAAAAATAGGACGAGAAAATGTACGGAAATATTACGACCAGTGGCGTATTTAAATATTTGGCGCCCTAGCCTGATGTAATTTGTTGCCCTTGTATCATCATTCATCATCTTATACCACTTAGTTTGAACTTATGTAACCCCATGTGTAACCCTGAGTTAAGTTAAAAAAATATCAACTGTGAATACGACTATTCACAGTTGATATTTTTTTTGTTCAAATACTTGTTTTGTTTTTTTCTTCATATTTAGAACTAGCTGTTGAACTTTGGCTTCACCCGCTTGTTATATAGCCTATGTCCTTCTCGGTACCCTAACCTATGTGTATGCAAAATTTCATGATGATCGGTTCAGTAGATACGGCGTGAAAGCATAACAAACAAACTCACTTTCGCAATTATAATATTAGTTGGGATGGGATTTGTCGCTCTTCAGTGGGCGCTATATAGAGTTTTATGTCACGACACATAACCTTAAACTAGCGGACAACAATGACAAAGTGGAAAAAGATGTTTCAAAACATTTCATCACTCAGAATTTCTATTTGAAACACAGTGCTATAACAATGAAATCCGTAGTGTTTTCTTGTCCAAAATATACAAGTCAAAAGTATTTGAAGAAAAACAAAGTTCACAGATATAGCTCAGTGGATTAGATTTTGGAAGTGGTACTGAGCGGGAGATAAAGCGCTTAAAATTCATGACCGATGGGGAACAAAGGTTCGACGGACCGACGTGTTTGGATGACATGCATCTCGTACACTATCAGGTCTTTCTCCCTTGCGGCGTAGACCGAGGGTCTGGTAAAACCTTAGGGCCACGTTTAGCATTTTGGTGGGCTTGTAGGTGAGAACAAAGTAGTGATGGGTTGCTAGCCGCATCGCCTATTGACATGATTCCTGACGCCAATTCCCTCGATCGGCTTTACGGTTTGCGCGGGAAGAGAAGCAGCTGGTACATTCTACGTTTATTTCTTTTCTCCCAGAACAGCATGGATGATCTCGAATTGGAAATCCTTAGGGAAGGCCTATGTAGTGGACTTCTTAGAGCTGTGATGATGTTCATGATGATATAATATACTTATTTCAATAAAATATCAAATATACTATTCGTTTAGGGTTATATATATCTAACGCTTCTCTCAGTTTGGTTTAATTCTTCCAAATTTTTAAAAAGCGGCGAATTTTTACCGCCCCTCAAAGCAATGCCCTCTGTGCCGTGGTACAATTGAGAAAACCTTAGCAAAATACGCAAATTTTTTCAAGGGTCCTAAAACAAAAATCACAGACCTAATGTAAATTTTGTAATAAATAATAATAGGTCACATTAAGCAATGTAATGAATACCAGATGAGAACAAATATTTATTGAGTGAAAAAAGAAAAGTTATCCTAGAAAAATATGAGAACCTCCTTAATTATTGGAGGTGATTGAGGGTTAATGGAATGCTTTAGTTACTCTCAGTAGGACTAGAAAAAAAGTAGCGAAGTGCGAGTCGGACTATTCCATGAAGAGTTCCGTAGTATCAAGCATCGATTAACCAAAATTCGTCAACAAAATTTACTTTGTTAGGGTTCCGTAGTAAACAAGGAACCCTTATAGTTTCGCCATGTCTGTCTGTCTGTCTGTCTGTCTGTCTGTCTGTCCGTCCGCGGTTTTACGCAGAGACTATAAGTACTAGAAAGCTGTAATTTGGTATGGGTATGTATATTAATCTTGGCAAAAAAGTGGTAGAATAAAATCTAGAAAAAAAATTTTTTTTAGGGTAGCTCCCATACAAGTGAAGTGGGGGAGTAATTTTTTTTCCCCTATTTACCCATCGTGTGGGGTATCGTTAAATAGGTCTTTGAAAAATATTGTGAGGTTGAGAACACCACTTTTCGATTTAGGGATCCGTTTCCGAAATATTTGGTTTTAAAGTGAAAATTTTTGTTAGACGTACGTGTCCCCCCCCTCTATCTGCTAAACGGTTATATATAGACACGTGAAAAAAATTACAGCAGTAGTATATATACTGAAGTTGAAAGGAAAACTATCAGAGCTGAGTACTAAGTACAAACTTAAAAGTTATAGGCAACCAACTTATAAACTGTAAAATTTCATACTATTTTCATTGTTAGATGTTTTTGGTCGTTAAACTGTAAGGTGCGAGTGTAAATAGTGTGAACTCAAAGTTGTCATTCGCTACTACGGAACCCTACACTGCGCGTGGCCCGACACGCACTTGGCCGGTTTTTTTTTTATATGTTGTTGTTGTGTGACAATGTTACATTTGCAGTTTATCGAAATGCGCTATATCTTAAACACTGCAAGACTTTATCTTTTTCTGATCAAGATTGGTTGCAAGTGTTTATTGAGATCTACAGATTTTTTTAGGGTTTACACTCTCCTATTTTATTTAAAAGTTGGAACGGCAGTAAGCTTTCGGAATTCAACTTAATGCCTAGCAAGAAAGGTTGGTTTTGCATTGATTGACATAGCAATATCTGCTTGTACCTAAGTGATTGCGGGCAGCAACAAGTGTCATTTTCGTATGTAACTTTGTATCTGGGTTGTAATACTTGATCGAAGGTGAATACTGACAAAAATATCTCGTGAATTCCCTAGGGTCCTAAAATAACAGAGGTCGTCCGATTGGTTATTTGTAATAAATAATAATAAACCCCAATTGGAAAGTAATGGCTAGGGAGGAAAATATATTTATAGGAGCCGTTTGTGTACATAATTTATTGCTGTGTTATTTTCCTTTGACATTTAGACGAAGAAATTTTGCCATTACTTTCATATAAAATCTAAGTTTAGAGTATATTTAAAAGTATAAAATTTATTAAATGGAATATAAGAATATACGATGTAAGGGCAGATGAAACACGTTGTCAGGTCCGACGTACGTTTTATTATTGTCATTAGACACAGATAATACATACTTATATTGTTGAGAGGCAAGTGAGGCGCGCTACACACTACACCTCCCCCTTATTTAAAAAATCCTGGCAGGGTCGCCATTTAAGGGCGTACCAAATGGAACACGTTGTTCAGGTTTGACGTACGGTTTATTATTGTCATTAGAAACAAGTAATACATAGGTCCTGAAAACTAACTACCGTGTTGGCTCTGTCTAGCCCCGCAAGGGATATAGACGTGATAATATTTGTATGTATAAAAAATAAAATAAAATAATAAAATAATTTATTCAGGTAAATTAAGTTTACAATTAATAAACAGGTGTTGGAGCCTACTTTTAAGTTATAAAATACTTGTACCAGTAGGCCCCGTTCTTCCGTATCTATATAGTTTTTAATCTACCAAGATGACTTAAACAAAGTAGGATATTAAAACAAATATTACAAACCAGAATTGTGTGTGTGTGTGTGTGTGTGTGTGTGTGTGTGTGTGTGTGTGTGTGTGTGTGTGTGTGTATGAGTGTGCGTGCGCGGATGTATGGTGTGTATGAGTGTGCGTGCGCGGATGTATGGTGTGTATGGTGTTACCATAGAGCAGGGAATGTGACGGCCGCCCGCGGCACAAGCCTCATTCCTTGCTCTGTGGGTGTGACGATACACGTATCTTCACCGCCCTTCCTATTCATTGTATTTTTTATTTGCCTAACTTGCTGGTTCTTGAATGGCAAGCGCAGCGTTGGACACTTACTGACCAGGTCGGACGACCTGATAAGGGTCGCAGGAAGGCGCTGGATGCAGGCCGCTTCCAACCGATCGTATTAGAAATCCTTGGGGGAGGCCTATGTCCAGCAGTAAACTTCTTGCGGCTAAAATTAAGATAATGATGAATTTGCTTAACACCAGCGTAGAACATTACGACCAGTAGCGTAAACACAGAGCAATTTTGTAATATGGCGTAAAGGATACAAAAAAACATTTCTCTCGCCCCGAGGATGAATCATGACCAGTGGCGGCTCGTGACTCAAAGACCTGGTGGTGCACATCATAAGATATGCCTAAACAATATGGATTTGATATGAATTTTTATATGCAGAAATACTTAATTCTCTGTCTCTTTTAGATAGGCATTTTTTATTTACATACCTACTTAATGAATGATAATAAGATTAATAAGTAAAACAAAACATAAAAACAGCTAAAGTAAAACACGAACAAATACAAACGTAAGACAATTTACGCGAAAACTACCTAATCCGAACATTTCCGAACGTCGGCGTTCGTTCCGCGTCGGACCCCGTGCGGCGCTCGAGATTTCGCTAAACTTGCATACTAATCTTCCGTCTCACGCGCCAGGCGTTTTGTCGCCTTCTCAATAGTAGCTGTATGGGCGCGATGCGTGCGCCGGGAGCGAGCGCACGGCAAATTATTTTGTCAAGCAAAAATAATACTTATTTCGTTAAGTACATGACTGATTATCATTTGACAAAAAAAAATATATATTTTTACGTAAAAATGCTTATTTATTTTTTATATCTATTTAATTTTTTTGTAAATATTTAAGCTTAAACTGGTAGTGCGCCGCACGAGTGCACTTAAGGGGGAGCCGCCACTGATCATGACCCTCATCACGAGACGACGTCTCTATATCTAAGCCATTTTAAAATGACATCGTCATCATCATCATCATCATGACATTTTCTGCTTACTGTAGTTTAGCGCCATTTATGATTTATTTTTCATGCAAAATATTTTTACTTGGTGTGATGAAAAACACTGTGTGTTTGATGTGCGGTTTAGACATTAAAAACTTGGGCATCTAAAAGCACTCGGCTTCGTGTCGTGCTTGTTATTAGTTACTCTTTTGTAAATATCTTCTTTACCGCCCTTCCTATATTGTATTATTTTAATTTGCCTAACACCAGCGTGGAACATAACAAAAGGAGTGCAAGTGGCGTAAGGACACAAAAACATTTCTCCCGCCCGAGGGTGAATCATGACCCTCATCACAAGGTGACGTCTCTTTATCCACTCAGTCGTGATGACCGCTGGCTGTCACATAAAAGTATGCCATGTTGAGATTCTTGTACTGTCTTAGTGAAAAGGACGGACCAATCACAGATCTGTGGGACAAACACTTTTTATCGATATTAAAACCTTATACAAAATTAAAGATTATTTTATTGCAAACACGGTGATAGAATTTGTTTGCGAAATAAATAAGAAATAAAGTGTTAAATAGTGGCTAAGTGAGAGTCGGAATCGGCCTTCATAGGCGAGTCCAACTCGCACTTAGCCATTTTTTCCAATTTTCTTACTTAGGGTTCCGTAGTAATCAGCCCATCTAAGTGTATCCACTTAACATCATTTTTTGTCAGCAAAAATAACTTTTTATATCATTGTATTTGTATGAATAACAAAGTAATATTTGCGGTTCATGCCGTGTGGTTCCCGGCAGAGAAGAATAGGACCATTCCTAGTCATCCCGTGGATGTCGTAAAAGGCGACTAAGGAAACACAAGCTAAACAAAGCTTATTAACATCAAAGAGACCTCTCCAAACCGTCAAGCCAGCGTGGAGAGTGTAGGCCAAATCCTCTGCCTTCTCAAACTAATATATGGCTCGTGTAGTACAGAGAGAGTCGTGCTCCTGCTGTGGAGACTAAAAAGACCTGATGATGATGATGATTTGCGGTTCATGAAAATGTGCTATATCTCAATAACTACTGAATATATCTCGCTCAGAATTATTTTCTTATTATAGTCCTACTTACTAGTTTCGGAATAAAGTGGCTGTAACATACAGACATAACGAATTTATAAGGGTTCCGTTTTTTTGCCATTCTATGCAACGGAGCCCTAAAAAGGTAAAATAAAAAAAAAAAGGAAATTTTCATTTTTTACGTTCTAATATCCTTGACAAGAATTTTTAGGTAACCGGGGCCGTCTCTGAGACATCAGAATCAAGCTGAGGACGCAACCAGGAAAAATGTTCTGATCAAGAAGTACATTGCCGTGTAGTGCCCGGCAGAGTAGAATAGGACCACTCCAAGTGTTCCCGTGGACGTCGCCTAAAGTAAACTACCTAGTCGTCAAAAAGAGGAGGTCTTAAAAGTACATTGTAAATGAATGATGATGAATATCATCAAGTCCATAAAATGCCGTATGACGAGTAATTTGCATTCCGTAATTTATGGTCAAGCGAGACAGTCGTGGCATAATGTATTACGCAACCACAGGAAGGCAATTTGTTTGATTACGTTTCTTACTAAGTGGCTATCTGAGTAACATATTATTACATGATATAACATTTTATTTCATTATTCTGAACAGTAGGCCCTATCCTCTGTCTGACTGCTTTGGCTAATTATATGGCTCTGGTAGTACAAAACAACTGTAGGCCCTATCCTCAGACTGCTTTGGCTAATTATATGGCTCTGGTAGTACTGGAGGGTCGTGCTTTAAACAGGAGATAGTTACAGTACAAAGTCAGCTACTGGCCGACATGTTTCGACCTCATCCGGAGGTCTGCCTCAGGGCAAATGTAATCGGGATGCGCGGTACATTGCGACACGATACACACATATTGTCACGTTTTTTTCTCTTGCGGGGTAGACAGAGCCCAGGTCTGTAATACCTTAAGGCCACGTTTAGCATGTTGGTGGGCTTATAGGTGGGAAAGGAATCAAAACAGTGATGGGTTGCTAGCCGCATCGTCTATTGACATGATTCCTGATGCCCATTACCATAATACTCACTTACCATCAGATCAGGTGAGATGAGAGACAAATGCCTTATTCAATACTTAATAAAAAAGAAACGAGATTTTTCGGTCCTAGGTCGTATTGAAGATCAATAAGTATGGAAGATCAATTAACATATTACAATATTAATGATGTTGATATGTAATTTGCATGGTAAACAAACGAGTAGGTATGTAATTTATCTCGTAAGCAATTAAATATACACTGTGTCGTAATGCAGCTATGACCGCTATGTGAGTTGTTTACCACAATTAAGTAATGATGTTGCACTATCATGTTATGAAGGTAGGTGGTTATTGTATTTTTATTGGCACTTTATTGCACCACCCATTTTAATTCTCTATTTAGTTTAAAGTTTTGGCTGGGAGAAAATGTAATATGGCATTTAGTTCATACGCCGTGTGGTTCCCGGTAGAGTAGAATAGGATCACTACAAGTCTTCCAACAGAACACGAACACAAGCCAAAAAAACTTATAAACATCAACACTTCTCCGTCTGGCCAGCGTGTCTGGAGAAGGTAGGCCAAATTTCTGACTGCTTTGGCTAATAATATGGCCCTGGCTGGGCTTTGGTAGTACAGAGAGGGTCGTGCTCCGGCAGTGGAGTCTAAAAAAGACCTGATGATGGTGAAAAGTGTGTCGCTAGAATCAGATGCAATCACCTATTCGGGCATTGAATGTAATAATAAATAAATAAATATATAGGGACATATCACACAAATTGAGCTAGCCCCACAGTAAGTTGTGAACTTGTGTCGCAGGATACTAACTCAACGATACTATATTTTATAATATATACTTATATAGATAAACATCCAAGACCCAGGTCAATATGAAAAAGATCTTTTTCCATCTTGACCTGACCGGGGATCGAACCCGGGACCCCCGTGTCGCAGGCTAGCGTGTTGACCGCTGCGCCATGGAGCTCGAATGTAATGTTGGAATAATAAACTTACATACACAATCCACTGCATTTTTGCACAGTCGTGTTATTAGATATTGCATCATAATTTTAGGTATAATGCTATGATGCAAATTTTAGATATAAATAGCTTTATTATTAACAGGTTTCTAATGGCGTATTTGTTTGGCAAATTATTAAAAAAAATTAATGAATCTCAATGCGCCGTAGACGTAGGGATTTTAAGTTTAGGTGATGGTGTATAATATTTATAGAATTACATTATTTATAGGTAATTTCGTGACCCTTCTGGTGGCAGACTTCATGATTTTTTTAAACTTATCTCTCTCTGTACTGTATTGATTTAAATAGTCTAAAAATTAAGCGATTTTTATTTTCTTTTTTATTTAAATAAAGTCTTTTTACTCCAATAATAACTTTTACACATTGTGTAAATTTCCGTGTAATTTTGCTGACATCAGAAAAAGAAACATGAGAGTTTGCTGTCTCTCCAAGCCTTGCACATTCAGAGGCAACACCCAAAGCTGAGGTCCGTCTCTCCAGAAGGCCCTTTGGAGTTGTGCGCTTTATAGGTTGAGCAGCATGCCACCAGCTCAAATTTGCAGCGGAACAAAGGGAAATATTTGATTTGGTGGTGCGAAGTGTTTTAAACATTAAATTCCTGATGCGGAATCATAAAGTCCACGCGAACGAAGTCGCGGGCATCAGCTAGTTTTTTTACTAAGATATTAACAGAAAACGGTACATAATATTTATTCTTTGAAGATGGTTAAGACTCGCGTTAGTAACCTTAAATACATATTTTCAATTTGAATAATATACCGAGCATGGTAATGCAATTTTAAAACCATTTAATTAAGTAAGAGCGTTCTTCAATTTAATCAACTTTCTATTCATCTGATATGAATGAAGTAGAATACTACACTACTAAATAGTGGATAGTATTGAAGAAATACGCATGCTTCGAATGCATTATACCCTCTACGGGGTAATATGTGATGACAGAATTCGACGCGGTGATTCGAAGCCACGGTGGTGTAGTGGGTAGCACACTTAGGGCGCAGACCTAAGAGCTGTGGGTTCGAATCTTACCTGTGGCAATTTTAACTTTAAATACGCATCCTAAAAAGTAAAAACTTCCCAGTGTAGTCTCTTGGGAAAACTCCCAGCCAGCCCCCAACGCGGAGAGCGGCGGAAAATTCCTTGACTTGTAAAGTTAGACTTGTGACATTTTCTTGATATGTACAATGTAGTGTACTTATATAAAGAAACAGGAAACTTTCTTCTTTGAAGACGGGTTAGAATTTTCACGCGTTCTTGCGTTATTAACCTAAGACACCATGCGTCCCTTATTAGAAAACTATATATTATATTTTACTGAGCCGTGTGGTTCCCGGCAGAGTAGAATAGGACCACTCCAAGTCATCCCGTGGATGTCGTAAAAGGCGACTAAGGAAACACAAGCTAAAAAAAGCTTATTAACATCAAATAGACCTCTCCAACCCGTCTGGCCAGCGTGGAGAGTGTAGGCCAAATCCTCTGACTACTCAGGCTAGTATTATGGCTCTGGTAGTACAGAGAGGGTCGTGCTCCTACAGTGGAGACTAGAAAGACCTGATGACGATATTTTACTGCGATTTCGTCAGTGTCAATTATTATTATAGACTATGTCACATACTGATAATTAGCTATCTAATAGATGAAATGATTTTGAAAATCGATTCAGTAGTTTTGATCTCCATATATATTTGATCTCACATATCGCGAAGAACCGATGGCCGATGGGCCAGAAAGGTTCTTGAATGGCGACCACGTACCGGCAAGCGCAGCGTTGGACACCCACCGACCAGATGGTCGGACGACCTGATAAATGTCGCAGGAAGACGCTGGATGCAGGCCGCTTCCAACCGGTCATATTGGAAATCCTTGGGGGAGGCCTATGACCAGCAGTGGACTTCTTGCGGCTGAAATGATGATGATGGTCTTCACTTGCTGCGATCCTCACAAATTCCTCTAGCTCATCGACATTCATCAATCTCCCCATGCATGCTCTTCGGTTTCGGGTAGGTACTTCTTACATTTCCTTTCTTATATTTTACCATTGTTTTTTTTTTATAATTTACCATTTTATTACCTACAATATGAAATTTATTTTTGGTGACTGTTAAGATTTAATTAAGATTTCTCATCAGTATTTGAATATATCTCCGTTTAACAACCTACCTGCTGATTTTCGAAAGTTCATTATGACAAAAAATAGAAACTTTTACCAACGAATGCCGTAAAGATTCCCAAACGGAATAATTAAGATTTAATTAAATGATAATATTAACTTGAAATTAATTAAGAAAGCGTTGGCCGACATCCGTATTCAAATCTGTTTGTGCTTCGCTGTGGGTTTGCGGAAAACTTTTGGGTTTACTACCTGCTACGAGTACCTGAGATATTATAATTCTACAGTAAGGAATAGATGTCACATTCGGAGACTCGCGCTCTGTTTCAAAAAGTCACCGTTAGATGACAGTATTAGTTGATTAAAACTGACGTGAGATGTTAACATTATTAATATGTAAAATACGGGTCACTCACGTATGAAGTCAGCTACAGGCCGACATGTTACAACCTCATTCGGAGGTCTTTCTCAGGGCGAATGTGAACCGAGACGCGCGCACGAAGTCGTCCCAGTCCGCACTGACGTTAACGATACGATAAAGATGCCGCGCGCTACTTCATACGTGAGTGACCCGTATTTTACATATTAATGACAGTATTAGTATTTGAAAGTTTATTTTACTTACTTCTATTATTTTATATAATAAATAAGTATAAGTAAGTATAAATCAAAAATGCTTTTTATAGATAGTTGTAATAATGACAATCTATTTAATATAATAACTCTATTTATCTAGTTTGTATGAAAATTCGAAGACACGTCAAAGAAGAGCTACTACAGATCAAGTTTATATATACAAACTTTATTGGTAAAATTAAGTTCTTTATACGGAGTCGACTAAGTCGCGGAAAAGGAAGCCAGCTTTTTGTTTCTGAACATATAGATACGTGTTAAATGACTTTTAACGTAAAACTTCAAAATGACGCCGAAAATTAAGAAAACAAAACGAGTCTTTAGTTGGGAAGACAAGGCGATCGGTTGGGGTTCGCCTTAGATGATTCTGTAAATTAATTTCGGTGGATTATTAATATGAAATTGGAACTCATGAACAATTTGTGAAATAGTTAAACTGACAGAAGCTCCCATCAAAGTCCATATTTCATCTTCGATTGCTGCTTTCACAGAGCTGCCTCCGTGGTCCAGTGGTTAAGGCGTTTGCCTTGTCGACCCGGGGGTCGTGGGTTCGATTCCCACGGGAGGCATATTTTGTTGTTTCCAGTTTGGCTAGGACATTGCAGGCATAAATCACCTGATTGTCTGATAAGAAAGATGATTCCGTGCTTCGGAAGGCACGCTAGGCCGATGGTCCCGGCTGTCATCTGGTAGTCGTTAAAGGATCCACGTCAGAGGCCGAGAGGCGGTTCCGAAGAACTCTGACACCAGGGTGTGCATGGTCGACTGAACGTGTCACCTACACGAAATGATGATGATGACAGAGCAACGAATGTCTCTACGCTCGCGGCCGTGCGAGCTTCATTGAAATTGCTTGCTCTGTAGCTGCTTCTTAACTGTATACCGTTCAACGCCGATACTTAGTATCTCTTTAAACTGGACATTGGCAGAATCACAAACCTTGCCGGAAGCCTTAAATTAATAAAAAATAGAAAATAAAGAGTGTTAAGTTCCACAAGTTACAGTTTAAAATGTCAATTTACTACGTTACGTAAAAATTCCGAATATGATTATCACAAGCATAGGTAGGAAGTCTTTATTTAAAGGAATTTTAAGCATTAATAAAAATAATGTATTGACTTGATTGATTGACATACATAAAATCGATAAATATGATTTTTACTACCTGTCGATAAAAGTAAATACTTTAAGAAAATACTTAACATAATTTTAACTTAGTATAAAAGAGGGCACTTCAAAAATACGTACTAATTATCAACCAACAGTTAATCTATACATCATCATCATGAAACTCACAGGAATCATATTCGTCATTGCCCTGACTTTAGGGTCAATTGTAGCGTCATCCCAAGAGGAATCCAAAAAAGGGGGTTTAAAGAAATGTGCAGTAGGCACTGTTGGTGGCTTTCTAAAGTGTTTGGTGACTGGTGAAGAAAGTCTACTTCTTGGTTCCCAAAATACTATGGAACTCCTGGAAGTCTCAGAATATATCAGTCAACTTGGAAGTCAATACAGTAAGTATTGTAAAGATGGTAAGTATTGTAAAATTCATCTTCATTCTCATCATCATCAATATCACAAGTTCACAACTTACTGTGGGGCTAGCTCAATTTGTGTGATATGTCCCTATATATTTATTTATTATTATTCTCTTTATTTATTTGTATATTCTTAGTTTTAGGTTTTTATAAAATTTATATAAAAAGTAAAATATAAAAATATAATACAAAACATAAAAACTTTATAAAAACCTAAACCTAGAGTGCCGCCAGCAGCGGGGCAAGGCTCAAGCTACCAGCGGTCAGGGCCCCAGCGAGAGAAACCTTCTGACTATACGTGCCGTATCCAAGAGTACTGCCTTCTGTATCTGTCCCTTGATCCAGCCATCTAGCGAAAGCCTCTTTAGATGTTGGTCAAGACTCTTCGCTATAAGACCATTCGCAGATACGACTATCGGGACAATGATCGTTGAATCCACATCCCACATGGCGGTTACCTCGTGGGCCAAGTCAAGGTACTTGCTTTTTTTTTTTTTTATGTCAGAGGACGGCAATCGAGCAAGCGGGTCACCTGATGGTAAGTGATCACCGCTGCCCATGGACTAATGTAACACCAGGGGTATGACAAGAGCGTTGCCGGCCTTTTGTTTTCCCTCCCCAGAGGGGAGGGGGGATGGGCCTCCGGCTCTCTCACTCACCGAACGAAGCATAGAGCTTGCTGAGCTTGTCCTTCTCGGCCTTCACGAGGTTTTCGTCATGTGGAATGGTGATATCAACGAGCACTGCCTGGCGTGTCGATCGATCTGTCAGAACGATGTCAGGCTTATTGGCAACAATAGTCCTGTCCGTAATGACTGATCGATCCCAATACAGCGTGGCACGACCATTTTCGAGAACGGGCGTTGGTGTGTACTTATAGTACGGCACCTCAGATTCCACAAGACCATATCGAAGAGCAAGTTGCTGGTCGATGATCCTGGCTACAAGATTATGTCTGTGCAAGTACTCTCCGTTAGCCAGATGAGAACAACCGGAAATAATATGCCTGAGTGACTCACCGGGACGGCGGCATGCTCGACAGATGTCGACCGTACCGTCCTTCAGGATATATTTCCGATAGTTGTTCGTCATCATGACTTCGTCTGCAATTGCACAAGCAAAACCCTCGGTTTCTCCAAAGAGATCACCAAAGCGTAGCCAGTACACCGACGCGAGCAGATCTACATCAGGCCCTGTTAAGGCCCGGTAGAACCGCCCATGTAGCTCCTTGCTCTTCCATATGCTCCTGCGGTCTTCGATGCTTAACACCGTTGGTCTGCGCCAATTCTCGTTTGCAAAGGAGAGCGGCGTGAAGCTCCTATCTACTACTACAACGTCGCGATGCATCCCACAATCATTGTTAAGGAAGTAATCCCTAAGACTGCACACCTCGCGGTTATGGAGAGTCTTGGCGTTTAAAAAACCACGACCTCCACACTTACGTGGGATGTACAGTCTCATAACAGATGACCGTGGATGAAGCATGCGATACGTTTTAAGTTGTTGACGGACTCTTCTATCCAAGGCATCTAACTCAGTTTGGGTCCATCTTAGTATGCCAAAGGAGTATGTGAGTAGGGGCATCACCCATGCGTTAAAAGCGCGCGCCTTATTACCCCCTGACAAAAGACTTTTAAATAACGCTCTTTCACAGCCTGCTTTATGTCCCCATCAGCAATACTCAATGACTGTGACATACCAAGATATTTGTAAGTTTCTGCCTCCGAGAGAGATCTAAGAGACATTGTCTCAGAAAGTTGTAAATTTGTTGAATTTACAACTTTCCCCCGTTGTACATGCATGACTGCACATTTATCAACACCAAACTCCATCCTGATAGAGCTACTGAAATTTTCTGTGATTTTCAGTAGTTCAACCAGGTCAGAACCTTTTGCTGCAAATAATTTCAAATCATCCATGTACAACAGGTGAGATATAGTCTCTCCATCACTTCGGAGGCGGTAACCCAGCCCTGAATCCCTCAGTAATGTGCTGAGAGGATTCAGAGCTAGGCAAAACCACAAGGGACTCAAACTGTCGCCTTGGAAAATGCCTCGCTCGATCCTTATCAAGTCCACCGGATCCGAGGAGCCATCCCCTCCATCTGGCTGACGAAGGACTGTGGTCCACTGTCGCATACAAGTGCCAAGAAAGGATCTCAAAGTTGTATTAACTTTATACAACTCTAAGATCCTTTCCAGCCATGAATGAGGCACTGAATCATAGGCCTTCTTATAATCAATCCAAGCAGTTGAGAGGGCTGTCTTGTTCCGTTGGACTTGCTTGCAAATGGTCATGTCCATGAGGAGGAGCTCTTTGGTACCACGGGACCCGACCATACACCCATTTTGAGAGGGAGCCATAATTTTGTTTGCAACTATGTGCATGTTAATTTTCGCTCTCAAAATGGATGTAAGGAGCTTGTAAAATGTTGGCAAGCACGTAATAGGTCTAAAGTTCTTAGGATCCGTGGTACTGCCAGATTTATAGAGCAGGAAGGTGACTCCAGTCGTAAGAAAAGATGGTAAGGAACCAAGCTCGAGGGCTTGTTGAAATTATGCGGCTAAACGCTCATGTGAGCCCCGAATCCACTTTATCCAGAAGTTGTGCAATCCATCCGGCCCAGGACTTTTCCAGTTCTGCGTCGAACGGATCGCACAACTTATGTCATCGGGGCTGATAGTTATAGCCCCCATGGATTCGATGGACTCACACTCACGTTCAACCACAGTCATCCAATCCCCCTCTGTGTGCTCGACCGGCACCGACCAAATACTACGCCAGAAATTATTCATAGCAATAGCATCCGGTAGCTGCCCGTCGGTCACACGTTGCTCAGTTCCCTCCCACTTCCTATACACCTTCCTTTGGTCACTTTGGAAGAGACGATTTAGCTGGAATCGCTCCACACGCTCTCTGTAACGACGGATACGTCCCGCCCACGCATAGACCTTTTGCTTCAGGAAGTCAATGCGTTCCGTAATACAGGCCATATAATCGTCGGGCCTGACACCAGTGCCCGCGAAGGCCTGGTTTACGAAGCGCATGACACGGGGGCGGTTGTTGCCCCTCCTGAAGCAAATTAATTTTGCAATGAGAGTCCTGAACATGCTGATACGTCGCTCAATCCGTTTTTGCCATTTTTTTTTTTTTTTTTTTTATGTCATAGGACGGCAAACGAGCAAGTGGGTCACCTGATGGGAAGTGATCACCGCTGCCCATGGACAACTGCAACACCAGAGGTGTCACAGGAGCGTTGCCGGCCTTTCATTTTTCTCTCCCCAGAGGGGAGAGGGAGATGGGCCTCCGGCTCTCTCACTCACCGAACGAAGCATAGTAGCAGTAAAGCTACTACTCAAACGTCGATTTTCTGTGAGAGTGTGGTACTTCCCCGGACGAGCCGGCCCATTCATGCTACTAACAAAATGATTTTCACCGGTAGCGAGGCTCTACCATGCAGGTATACCGTCGACGGGTCGAGGTGCACGGTCAGTGTCAGGAAACTTAACACCTGCAACCCGACACGCCGCAATGGCCCCACAGTATAAGATTGAGTGCGTATCAGCAAGATCCACACTAGCTTCTAAATACGGGGCTAGCAGATCATTCAGAACTCCCATTAGCGCCAAATTACGCCTATTCGTAGGCAGGCGAGGTATTCGTGGCCTAGAGTCATGTGTGGCACGATACCGCGCGATCGTCTCATCCAAAGTCCTCCTCAAGCGCTCATGGGCCTGGGTACTTACGTTTATCGCATTGTCGCTCTCATCAGCCACAGGGGCCAACCGCACCACGTCCAGTGACTGGGTAGGTACTGGCGTCCGATTTCTGGGCACGGTAGATGGCCCCTGTGGTATAGCGGCAGTTGGGCGATCAGGTAACGCCTCCAGACGAAGCCGATCAAGCACAGCGTCATCCAATCGTTTATTACGTTGGATGACACGCACTTGATCCGATAGACGCTGTGCAGATACGGTGATGGCTGGTTCAAGGGCCTGAAACAAAGACAGCATTCTAGGACGATACGCCGTCATATTGGTTTCTCCCTCTGTAGCCCCATAGTAGGCGCGCATGCAGTTCTCGTTTATTTCCTGAGTCCATCGCATGCGACGCACTACACCGCCGGTAGCGGGAGCCGGGCGCGGGGCAGGTTGCCTCGCAGGCCCCAAGCGTGCCGGCAGCGGGGGTCGTCCTCGTCGCGCAGGTGGTGGCGGCGGCGGGGGCGACGGCCCGCGCTCGTCGTCGCTCGACTCGCTGGTGCCGGGTGCCGTGGCGAACTCGTCACCCGACGACGTTGGCGAGGAGCTGGACGACGACGCGGGCGGAGGTGGAGGGCGTGCGTCTTGATCCGCTCTTTTTCTTGACCTTGTTATCATTTTTCATTTTACAATTAATTTCCTTGACAGTCATGAGTGATGACTGACATGACAGATGTGTTGTAGACGGGATTTTCTTTTAAATTTCCAAATATTTATCATTTTGATTAATTTTATTATTTCAGCTGATTTTCGGACTAATTTTATTGTTAGACTATTGCAAATATGTTGTAATAAACTCAAAATATGTAAAAACTTAAAACGATGAGCGATAAACAAGTCATAAGTTGACAGCGGTTTTTTTTTTATTATTATTATTATTATCATCAGGTGTTTTGTTGTGCTGTATGTGGATGGAAATTCCTGTATCCCCCCGAATGACATAGGCTATATTTATATTCTTTCTTTCTTTCGGAGAGTGTTGGCCAAATCCTCTGTCTGCTCTAGCTAATAATATTGGGCTCTAGTGGTAAAGAGATCGTGCTTTTGCAGTGGAGACTAACAAAGACCTGATGATGATGTTAACACAAAATTCACAAACCGATCTTTGACTTGAAAAAATGATATTCAAACACTATCAATTAAAAATGGTAGATTGATTGATCCTATGCCACCTCACAGCAAAAAGTTTACAAAAAAAAACAACGGGTTGCACTCCGGAAGTGCCGGCAGAAGTGAAAATTTGAATAAGGTACTGGAGCCAATTAAGGCCTGAAATGTAATAAAGCCTGCCCGAAAAGTAATGGACCTGCAATATTTTAAACGTCTTGGTCAATACAAAAACATACAAAATGATAATGAAAAGCTCACACCACTTCACTACCTGTAATAAGTTATGTATTTATTAAAAAAAAAAATATTCTCACTTTACATGAATGGAAGGAATACAATTTTTAGGGTTCCGTACAAAAGTTGAAAAACGGAACCCTTATAGGATCACTCGAGCGTCTGTCTGTCCGTCCGTCCGTCTGTCACAGCCGATTTTCTCCGAATCTACTGAACCAAATTAGATGAAATTTGGTAAGATAGTGTAATCCTATGACCCAAACACGGATGTGATTTTTTTGAAATATGGGTAATTTTGAGGGGCCCAATTACAAAATTTTAAAAGAAAGTTTCGCAAACCTTACTGTGTCATATATCAAATGAAAGGGCTCATTATGAGGATCTCAAAAATATTTTTTTTGTTCGGATAAACTCAATACTTTTGATTTTATTCACGAAAGAAGGCAAAAATTGACCATCCCCCCCCCCCCTGATCTCCGAAACTACTGGGCCGAAAATTTTGAAAAAATTACAAAATATAGTTCATTCCTTGAAGATTACAGGAAAAATAATAAGAATTCTATCACTCGAAAATTAAGTGGTAAACTCACAATAATAAGTTCATCTAGGGAAATAGTTCACTAAAACACCACTAGATGGCGCTAGTCAATTGAATAAAACATTTTTTGCACATTGTGTGTGTGTTCTCGAAGCATATTGTACGGAACCCTCATTGCGCGAGTTTGACTCACACTTGGCCGGTTTTTATTTTCAATACATTTGCTAATAATACGTTTCTTATGACATCGAAATCTGTATTATAATGATGTATTTTACAGCACTACTTAGTGCTTTTTACTTTACACTTAAGCTTTACACCAATCACAATCCCTCAATAGCCCAATGCCACAGATGCAATAAACATTTTTATTGAATCCGAGCAAAGAGTTTCAAGTTCAGCATGAAAACTTTTTTCTGATTTGTGAGATGTTATTTTTTAACCGAATTCGAAAAGGAGAAGGTTGTCAATGTACTTTTTGGAGAAAATAAATCTGAGTAAATGTACCTGATTATTATTTAAATGTATTTTTACAAACTGCTTTAGTTCCTAACTTTTATAAATTCCTTATTTGCTGAACTTGAATCTTGTTTTAGTTTAAGGTAATCGCAAATGTATTGAAAAACGTCGTATGATACTCGTACAGTAAGCTGTCTATTATAGTCGTCGGTTTATTATAAGCACTCGGCTTCGCCTCGTGCCTATAAACAACTCGACTATAATATCCAGCTTTTTTTTTTTTGACAGATCACACAGATTGAGCTAGCCCCAAAGTAAGTTCTTATGTAAGACTTGTGTTATGGGATACTAACTCAACGATACTATATTTTATAACAAATACATATATAGATAAACATCCAAGACCCAGGTCAATCTGAAAAAGATCATTTTTCATCTTGACCTGACCGGGGATCGAACCCGGGACCATCCGTGTCACAGACCGGCGTGTTGACCGCTGCGCCACGGAGCTCGTCAATACTTACCGTACTTGTATCATAATGTACTATTTTTAAATTGAAACGCCACGGGACAATATATTTTTTCAAATTGATTTCAGCTGAACTGAGCGCCTTCATGAAAGAAGAAGGCGACAACAAAGGCGAAGAAAATAAGAAGAAGGTTGAAGTTAAGAAATGTTTCGTCAGTTCTTTCAAGTACTTTGTGTCATGTATGCTGTAGATGAAGAATTAAATAAACGTGTTGTTTCATTCTTGAATGTAAAATAAGTAATATTGGCATTTTTTTTTATTAAGATAAGTGAGACCGTAGTATATAAAGTACTTACTGCAAATTTTTCGGAAATTAGATATTGAACTAGCTGATCCTGTGACTTCGTTCCCATGGACTTTATGACTCTATAATATGAACTTATGTCGATACATAAGAAAATACTTGTAGAAGTGTTAAATATTAAAAATTAACAAATCTCAAAGTATTTTACAAAAAAACTTTTTATATACTATGTTAGAACAATCCTTTGGGTTAGTTTTTTGGTTTCAATCAATATGTCGCGTTCACATAACCAAGAATTTCCCTGGTTTGTAATGCTCTGAAGGTCTGCAAATACTGAACGTAGAAGTTCTTGTTCCAAAGAAACAACTTTAAAAAAAGTTGGGGACATATCACACAAATTGAGCTAGGGGGCTAGCTCAATTTGTGTGATATGTCCCCAACTTTTTTTAAAGTTGTTTCTTTGGAACAAGAATCCTGCGACACAAGTTCACAACTTAATGTGGGGACATTAAGTTGTGAACTTGTGTCGCAGGATACTAACTCAACAATACTATATTTTATAACATATACTTATATAGATAAACATCCAAGACCCAGGTCATTCTGAAAAAGATCGTTTTCCATCATGACCTGACCGGGGATCGAACCCGGGACCCCCGTGTCGCAGGCTGGCGTGTTGACCGCTGCACCACGGAGCTCGACAAGCCAAGTAAGTTTCGGGAAGACTCACCTGACCATTCTGGTAGGGTTTGTCGATAATCTCCCAAGGAAGGCGACCACGGCTTTGGGTGTTGCCTGTGTGTGCAAGCTTGGTGACACAGCAAACTCTCATGTTTTGCCGTATGGGCTGAAAGCTACGTTGTCAAAAGGGCATATCCTGGGTGCGAGTGCCCTGGACCGCTGGCCGGTTACCATCAGTTGAGCTACTACTCTACGCAATCTATCCCAGTGAAGAGTGTGACTCTGTAAAATTGTCGGTATTAAGTTTGACATGGTTCTGTATCAGACGTTCTAAATCTTCGATTTTTATGCCTCAACAAAAATACTAATCAGGCTGAACAACTTTTGCTAAGGCGTTGTTTTTTGTTTACGCCGGAGTCATAAAGTCCACGCGAACGAAGTCGCGGGCATCAGCTAGTATTAAATAAACGATTGAATCTTGAATCATAATAATATAGAGATTTCTAGTTGCGCTAAATAGGAACGCTAATACGCCTCAACAGTGGCCGCGTTTTGTGCCAAATATCGCAGAGTAAACACACGAGGGAGTCCAAGGTTTGTTTACATACGAATGTAACGTCGTATTGATGAGTTTGCGTAGACGATAGAGACATATACAGACATTGTGTCATTATTGATGGCTTATGTGTGTTTTCTGTGGCAATGGACGTTTAACCAATAAGTTTTTTAAATAAAATATAAAAGAAATAGTATGGTATAGCTCAATTTGAAGTGTCAATCATGTAAGATTAAACTATAATTATAGAGAGAATTCTAAATTCTCAATAGGAATGCTAATTTGCCTCAACAGTGGCCACATTGTGCCAAATATCGCAGAGTAAACATACAAGGGAGTCCAAGGTTTGTTTACATCGAGTTTACGTAGACGACGGAGACAGGTACACAAAGTACACATACATTGTCATTACGGACAATCAGATGGATGTCAAAACCAAAAATAAGGATTTAATTAATAAATACATACATTAACGTCTTTATCCCTTGCGGGGTAGACATGGCCTACAGTCATAAAACCCAAAGGCCACGATGAGCGTGTTAGTGGGCGTTAAGGTGGAAAATAGAATCAAAATAGTGATGATTGCTAGTCGCATCGCCTGTTAGCGTGATTTTTTAGATTTTCGCTCAATCCCTAGACCGGCATTTACGGTCTGCGCGGGAAGAAAAGCAGCTGGTTTATTCTATGTTTTTCCTCTTCTTCCAAACCAGCATGGAAGTAAAAAGTCTCCGAAAGTGAGTGTGGATGCAAATCCTTGTGTCCTTCCCAATCCCCAATGATAATAATTTAACATATTTTTAACAAAATAAAAACCAATTTCAAGCCTATCAATTTGTTTGAATGAGAATAATAAAAATAATAAAAAAGTGCGTGTCGGGCCACGCGCAGTGTAGGGTTCCGTAGTAGACAACTTTGAGTTCACACTTTTCACACTCACACCTCACAGTTTAAAGACCAAAAACATCTAACAATGAAAATTGTATGAAATTTTACATTTTCCAGTACAATTTATGAGTTGGTTGCCTATAACTTTATAGTTTGCACTTAGTACTCAGCTCTGATAGTTTTCAATTTAACTTCAGTATATAATTAAATACTACTGCTGTAATTTTTTTCACGTATCCATATATAACCGTTTAGCAGATAGAGGGGACAGACAGACATGGCGAAACTATAAGGGTTCCTTGTTTACTACGGAACCCTAAAAATGGAAAAAAGTGTAAACCAAACGGCATGCGGGTAAACATTTTTTTGGTTTTTGTGTATATTTTTTCAAAAAGCTCGGCACATTTCGATAAAAATTTAATGGAACAATCTGTAACGTATTCCCTATCGAAAAAAAAATTCTTAAATCGGTCCAGGCGTCTTCGAGAAATAGGGGAACATACATAAAAAAAATTCCGACGAATAGAGAACCTCTTCCTTTTTTGAAGTCGGTTAAAAAGGCTGTTGAGTTTTTAATAAAAATAAAAATCACTTCATAATATGAACTTTTGCATCAAAACTTTTGGGCCATACAACCAAATACACCAGAGTAAACACAACGGAGTTCAAGGATTTGTTTACATGCGAACTGTAAAGGCCGCTGTACACATTGGGCCAACGCGTTGGCCCAACGCATTGGACCAATGTGTACAGGGCTACATTTGTGACAAATCGTAGTTGGCGCGAACGATGGCCGGCAAACCGAATTGTGTCGGTTTTTTGTGCACAAATCAAAGGATCTTGGCGCGCTCCGCAAACTGTGTTCACACGTTGGTGCCTGAATCAATTCGTTTTTACTCGTCGACGGAGAAAGTAGTGCCGTGCGTTGACGTTGGACGCTCCTCCAAAACAAAATCCTGGATCCACCCCTGGTGGAATTTATGAAAGAAAATATAGCTATAAGATGCTCGCCTCGTCCTATTTCTGTGTACAGTTAGCATCCACCATCTTCTTCTTCGCCATTTCTTTTTAGTCACTCTATTATGATACACCTTTACATAATAATTAAACGTGCAATATAAATAAATTGTGGCCGCAGCTAGAGCCTCAACCTCCATTGTCAAAGCGCCAATGCCCAATGAGCAATACGCAAACGTGTGAACAGCTACACACCGCGAACGCCAACGTATTGGCCCAACGCCTTGGCCCAATGTGTACAGCGGCCTTAACACGAGTTTGCCTAGACGACGGGGACTGTAGGTAATAGACATAATGGTCATTTGTGATACACCACACGCTTAGCTATAGCTAGGAACGTAATTAAGTAACATCTTCAGGTCTTTTACAACCGACTTCAAAAAAGGAAAAGTTTCTAAATTCGTCTGTATGTTTCTTAGTCTCAACTACAGGAGCACGACGCTCTCTGTGTTACCAGAGCCGTTTATTATCCAGAGCAGTCAGAGGATTTAGCCTACACTCTCCACGCTGGCCATACGGGTCGGAGAGATCTCTTTGATGTATATTAAGCTTTGTTTAGCTTGTGTTTCCTAAGTCGCCTTCTACGACAACCACGGGAAGACTTGGAGTGGTACTATGCTGCTCGGTCGGGAACCACACGGCAATACGGGATTTTTTATATAATGGTTCTCAACTCCAAGTAGATACTTACAGGCTCACGCATGATCTATATACATACATAATCCTATCACGACTTTTTCCCTTGCGGGGTAGGCAGAGCCCAGGTCTGTTTAGCATGTTGGTGGGCTTGTAGGTGAGAACGGAATCAAAATAGAGATGGCTTGCTAGCCGCATCGCCTATTGACATGATGCCTGACGCCCATTCCCTCGATCGGCTTTTACGATCTGCACGGGAAGACAAGCAGCTGGTAAATTCTAAGTTTTTTCTTTTGTCCCAGACCAGCGTTTATACGAGATAATAAAACGGCAGATGATAAAAAAACCCTTAAAAATAACATGCTTACCTTGACAATTCTTTACATAACATTTTAAGTCATTCATTGCCGGTAAATATGTCGGCTTTGTGCGGGGAGACAATGGTCATGGTGGCTCAACAACGCCCATTCAGAGATTCTGAATGTTTTGACAACATCGGACGGTTGGCGAAGTGGGTCACGCGTACTAATGACTTCACAACAAACGACTGAAAATATTTTTAATTTCTTGTAATTTCAAAACTTATTCTACTGCGGCACGGTTGGCCCCGGGTTCGATCCCCGGTCAGGTTATAATTGAAATCGGTATTTTTCTGATTGGCCTTGGTATTGGATGTTTATCTTATCTATAAGTATCTATTATAATTATATTATAAAATAAAGTATCGTTGTGGCCTGCATCTAGCGCCTTCCTGCGACGTTGGTCAGGGGTACTATTTTTGAACGTGTGCCACTCGTCTTCGAACGATTTTTCCATACAAAAATCGTTCGAAGACGAGTGGCACGCGTTCAAAAATAGCACTCCAGGTCGTCCGACTACCTGGTCGGTAGGTGTCCGACGCTGCGCTTGCCGGTACGTGGTCGCCATCCATCGGCCATTGGTTCTTTGCGCTATGAATAAGATTTACTACATACATACATACAATCACGTCTTTTTCTTTTGTGGGGTAGACAGAGCCTATGTTTTTAAGACCTAAAGCTACGTTTAGCGTGGTGGTGGGTATGTGGATGGGAAACGGAATCTAAATAGTAATGGGTTGCTAGCCACATCGACTATTGACATGTTTCCTTAGATTTTTGCCTAATCCCTTGCTCGGCTTTTACGATCTGCGCAGGAAAAGAAGCAGCTGGTACATTCAGTTTTTTCTTTAGGTACTCCCAGACCAGCGTGGAAAATATAAGATTTAATACAATTTAAAACTGCTGACGTTACTATGTACCGAATGAATAAAAATCTCGAACCTATTCATAAGAATATTACTCCTTTGACAGTGATCTTCAAGGGTTTTTCAGCACCTTTTGTTTGCGAACAAAAGAACTATCTACGTCTGTTAACACCGTTAAGGCGCACTTGTCAGGGCGTGTGAAAGGTGTTTCCGTCCTTGTTTGTAGGTACTGAAGAAGTCCCAACTATATCATTCCAATCCCAACTAATATTATATTGGTCGAGCTCCGTGGCGCAGCGGTCAACACGCCAGCCTGCGACACGGGGGTCCCGGGTTCGATCCCCGGTCAGGTCATGATGGAAAACGATCTTTTTCAGTATGACCTGGGTCTTGGATGTTTATCTATATAAGTATATGTTATAAAATATAGTATCGTTGAGTTAGTATCCTGCGACACAAGTTCACAACTTACTGTGGGGCTGGCTCAATTTGTGTGATATGTCCCTATATATTTTTTTATTATTATTTATTTATAAATGCGAAAGTGAGTTTGTTTACTCGGATTTTTGAACTTATCATGCTTGACTTTTTATAAGAGCCATTTGATTGTAATAAAGATCACATGATTGGATGCATATTATAGTAAATAGTTATGAATAAATATCTATGTAACAAACGAGTAGACCATTGTTTTTTGTGGTCTTAACTTTCAAACGTTATTTTCTCGAAACTAGTTTTTTCAGAATTTCAACATTAGATGTCTCTACCGCGGCATCTTAGATGCATACTTACATATTATCACTTCTTTATTCCTTGCGGAGTAGATAGAGCCTAAGGTCACGAAATGTAAAGGACACCTCTAGCCTGTCTATCGGCGTTTAGATGCAAAGCTAAATCAAAATAGTATTGGCTTGTTAGCGTATCATTAATTTACTGAATTTGAATTTCGTCCAAAAAATCAACAATATTGAAGTACGTATGGACATGAAAAGCATATATTATAGTAAGCAGCGACAATTGGAAAACAAAACAGTGTTATTGAACATATTGAACGCATATTCGCAACCGCTGTTCAAATATTATTTAACGTCATGAACTTGGATGTTAAATACAATAAATTATGCGGTATGCGGTTTAGCACGGCTAATGTCAATAGTTTAAATGCAATAAGCACTCATATAATAATGGTGTTTTAATGTGAAAATGCAGCCTCCGTGTTGCAGTGGTTTATGTCTGCAAAACGGGGTGACCCGGTTTCGATCCCTGGCCAGGTCAAGATGAAACTATCATTTTCAGATGTCACAAGTGTGTTTGGGTGTCGGAAGTTTATCATAAAATATAGTATCCTAAGACACAATTGACGTGGTTTCCCTATATATTTTTATAAATCGGTACTATTAGATTTTGTTTTATTGTCAAGTTCTTAGCCACCATACAAATGTTAACTACGTACATGGCAACACAAGCTGCATTCCTTTGTCCTTCTTAAAGTGTGTGTAGTGTAGCGACCACTACATTTGCCACAAGAAATAATACTAATACTTAAATGTCAAGTTGGCAACATGAAAAAACAATTAAAAGTCTTGCAAGATGGCGCTGAACGATTCTACAAAGCGGAAGCAGAGTTTCTTCTTCTTCTTCTTCTGCTTTATAAAATGGCTTCCACCGATATTTCAGTGATTCTGCCAATGTCCAGTAAATTGAGATACCAAGTATCGGTGCTGTACGGTAAAGTTGTAACAAGTAGCATCAAAGATGGCGTATGTTCTTTGATGCCTCGTGGTCGGGAGGTTATGGCGACAAGTCAATACGAGTCCATATAACAGTCCACTTCAACTATTTCACAAATTGTTCCATGAGTACGAGCATTTATAACACCAAACTACACCAATTTCATATTATAAAGTCCACCAAAATCAATTTGCAAAATCGTCCAAGGTAGACCCCAACTGCGCCCCTTGACTTCCCATCACAAACTCCAGAGTTTCTTCGATTCCGGCACTATAAAAACCTCTGACAAAACAAAAAAAAAACAGTCAGAGCTGTATGCGATTCCCTGGGCGCACACCTTGCCCAGTGGGAAGTTCTATCCTTTGAGGCCGTTGAGCACATTACTTCGCTCCCACCATATGTGTGTAAAAATAGTTATTAAACGAGATTGTACCCGTACGTTACTTCTTTTTATGGCAGTAAATGACATTTTAAAGTACTAATATTAATATCTCCCTCACTCTCTAACACTCTCGCTGTATGCAGAAAGATGATTCCGTGCTTCGAAAGGCACGTTCAGCCGTTGGTCCCAGCTGCCATCTGGTAGTCGTTAAAGGAACCACGTCAGAGGCCGACAGGCGTTTCCGAAGAACTCTGACACCAGGGTGTGCATGGTCGACTGACCGTGTCATCTACACGAAATGATGATGACTCTCGCTGTCTCTATCTTCCTCGCCTTTTCGTTTTGTGTCGAGCTGTCCTCGTTCCATGTCCTTATTGACAAAACGGTAGCTGCCTAATGTTAAGATTATATAAAATTTGTTTCCAATGATACTAATTTCTACCTAAAAACACTATAAAGAACACTTTAAACTTGATATCGATTCATAAAGTGACTTTAAAGCATCTTTAAAGTTGGGTGAATAAGACCATTTTTTAAAGTATGAAAATCTTTAAATACAATTATACTGTATTGTACTCCGCTAAATTTATAGCAACTTTTATTATGAAACCATTACCATAAACGAAATATTTCGTATAGCTACCAAACAAAGTTCTCACGCCACCCATACAAAATACAAGCTTGTGACGTCACAAATATGTAGGCATTTCAGCGGCGCGTTTTCACGTCTAAAAACATGTAACTTAAAAACATTTATATCTGAAAGGGTTTTTTGTTTAGAAATGTATTTTTGTCACTATTGTGTTTATATTTGGCAGGTCTTTACATAGCGACATGAAAATTTTTTTAGTCAACATCCCCTTGTCCACCACGTGGCTAGTGGCCTCCCTTTTCCCTTTCTTGTATTAAGAATGGCCACGGAACAGTAAAGCCAAAGTCTTTTTCACCGAGAATGTCTCATCGTGCCTCAAACCTGAACGATCCAGCTCATACGACTCTCAAACATCTTGTCAACAACGGGGGTCACCTTGAAGGAGCCTATAATGTACTCGTTTTGTACTTACTCCAGTCTGGTGGCACCCGCTGCTTATTGAAGCATTTTCATCTGATTGGTAATTTTTTTGCTTAATTACTAATACCACTAACTATCTATTTACTCACCAGGTTGGGGAGTAGAAGAGTAGTATAGACTCAATACTATTCTATAATGTGATGCTGATGACCTCATCTGTTGCCGGTAGTCCCAGAACACCGAACCCCGATCAAGAGGACACTTACTTACCTGAAACAAATAATATCAACATTAGAAACACGTTATAAATTAAACAGTGGATCAGGTACTTTTAAGTCTCCACTGCAGGAGCACGACCCTTCTGTACTACCAGAGCCATGAGCACGACCCCTCTGTACTACCAGAGCCATATATTACCCAGAGCAGTCATAGGATTTGGCCTTCACTCTCCACGCTGGCCAGACGGGTTGGAGACGTTTCTTTGATGTTTTTAAGCTTTGTTTGGCTTGTGTTTCCTAAGTAGCCTTCTACGACTTCCACGCGACAGCTTTGAGTGGTCCTATTCTACTCTGCCGAGAACCACACGGCAACAGTGGATAGTAATAGTAACCTACAATATTTCAAAAGTTTTAAATAAAATTATTTTAATATGGTTTTTATGGCGTTTATTACATTATTTATACACCTAACGTTTCGAGCATTTTACAGTGTTCGTGGTCGCAGATAAACTAAGTTGACATTTGTCTAGTATTTTATAAGAACTGCAAAATCTACCGCCTAAAATATTTATTGATAACGTTCCGGATGTACGCAGCAGCTCACGGTATCTGAAAGTCTTGCAGTCTTCTGCTTAGCTTGAGATTTGATTAAATTGATGACTGAATCCCAAGCTGGTGGTAACTGCCAACCATCCTCTGTATTGAAATTAGGATATTTTTTTTTAATTTCAATAGCCTCACGCAGCATTCTTGGAATGTATCTGTTTTCTTTTGCAAGGACTTGAGGATTATCAAAACGCATATAATGGTAGGCGGTAGATTTTGCAGTTCTTATAAAATACTAGACAAATGTCAACTTAGTCTACCTGCGACCACGAACACTGTAAAGTGCTCGAAACGTTAGGTGTATAAATAATGTAATAAACGCGATAAAAACCATATTAAAATAATTTCAAAAGTTTATTAGGTTCTTTGAACAGATAATGATTGTCATATTGATTTCACAGTTTTCAAGAAAATAAAAATTATTGACATTTTTTTTATACATCTAAGTTGGCAAACAGGCATACGGCCCACCTGATGGGAAGCGGTTACCGTAGCCTATGGACGTCTGCAACACCAGAGGTGTCACACGCGCGTTGCCGACCCTGAAGAAATCTTTTCACGCCCTTTTTGAAGAATCCCATATTGTAGTCTCTCGGAAAAACCATAGCAGGGAGTTCATTCCATAACTTTAGCGTACGTGGAAGAAAGTTCCTGTCAAAGCGTACTGACGTGACCATTTAGGATTTCAGGTATGAGGATGAACCCCTGTCGATGGCGTGAGGTGACATCAGTAATAAATGTACATAAGGGTAAGTTAAAGCCGCTAAACGATTTCTCGTAATGAAAATAAAAATTAACTCACAATTTTAGTTAACCTTAGCAACGACTTAGTTAGGTAAATTAAATGTCATGATCAAAATTGAATTTGAAAACAAAATTGTCATACCTACCATTAAAATAATATATTATGTAAAATTGAAATAGACAAATGTCAAACTATATTGTTTAATTATTGTATTTTAACACAGCGATTGGTTGCACCTTTTAAACATTTTCAGCGTGTAATTGTATTTTAAAACGATCAAATTTTAATGTGCCCAAAACTCTGAAATTAATAGAAAACCGCTTCAACTATTCCACACAAGAATAAATGTTTGCCGAGATAGAAATTTAAGAGTCGCCTGGAAGCGCATGTCTCCATACAAACGGAAAAAGGGAATTGTGGCAATATTTGATAATTTTGGAGTAAAATTAAGCATTTAATCAATTAATCTACGTACGTTCCAAAACAGCTTGGTTAAAATACCAATGGTTTGAAAATTACAAGCCTTTTCAAATTTGTATGGAAATCTTGAGAGGCGTATTATTCTCAAACATTTGATAATTTAACCAAACTGTATAGGAACGTACGTAGATTATAATGAGATTAATTGATTGGATGCTTAATTTTGCCCTTAAATTATCAAATATTGCCACAATTCCCTTTTTCCGTTTGTATGGAGACATGCGCTTCCAGGCGACTCTTAAGAATATACATTATCACGTCTTTATGCCTTGCGGGGAAGACAGAGTCTAAGCGCCTTTAGACCGAGTCTAAGCGCGTTTAGCGGGACAGTGGGTGTAAAGGTGGAAAGTGGAAAGGGTTGCATGCCGCATCACCGATTGACGTGATCCTTTAAATTTACGCCCTTGATCGGCTTTTACGGTTCTATATTTTCCTTTTCTTCCAAACCAGCATAGAAGATCAATTATTATTAAGCAGTTATGGCGAAAATAATTAGACTATTATTAATTGAAGGCACCTACAGTCAAAACAATAGTCAAACAATCTGATAAAACATTTAACATATTCAAAACAAGAATTTTATTAATAGGTCTGCATAAGAAGTAATTTATTCTTGTTTTGATAGCAAAAAATCTGCGAATTTTATATTTGTTATTAATAGATATGAGGGTCATAATGGTTCAAGGTCAGAGTGTTTGTCGTTCGTTTAGTGCTTGACCTCAATTAAAACATTTATTACTATAGGTGGTGGGGGTTTATTGCTAAAGAACAAAATAAATCAAAGTGCCTAAACGATGATGGGGGCTAGAAATTCAACCCAGAAGCCTATTAGTGAGTAGCCTAGAGTTGACAATCAACTTGCATATAAATGCAAGTAAACATTAAAGAGATGTAGGCCGTGCGTGGAGAGTGTAGGCCAAATCCTCTGACTACTCACTCAGGCTAGTATATGGCTCTGGTAGTACAGAGAGGGTCGTGCTCCTGCAGTGGAGACTACAAAGACCTGATGATGAAGATGAAGATGAAACATTAAAGAAACTACAGCTTTAAAGATGAAAAATAAATAGGATTAAATCGTTTAAACAAAATTACTTAAAAACTGTTTTCGTAATAAACCTATTCAAATACTCCCTTATTAGTCATGGACACACTTCAATAATGTGTCTTTACATGGTTTAATACATTTTTAAGGTTCCGTAGTAAACGAGGAACCCTTATAGTTTCACCATGTCTGTCTGCTGTCTGTGTGTAATTTGCTATGGGTTGTATATTAACCATGGCAAAAAACGCAATCAATAAAAAAAATATTTTTATGGTATCTCTCATACAAGTAAGGAGGGAGTAACATTTTTCTATACAAACCCATCGTGTCGGGTATTGTTAAATAGGTCTTTAAAAATATAGTTAGGTTGAGAACACCATTTTTCCATTTAGGTCCTCTCTACTCTCCACTTGCTCGATGGTATCACTTCCGACGCATATACCTATTCGATACTAGACCGAGTATGCGTCTTGTTGCAAGATATTTTGTTTTGGCAGTGTTTATATGAAGCCCAAAAGATTAAAAAATTACAGCAGTAGTATAATACTGAAGTTGAAAGGAAAACTATCAGAGCTGAGTACTAAGTACAAACTAAAAATTTATAGCAAACCATCTTATAAAATGTACTCGAAAATGTAAAATTTCATACAATTTTCATTGTTAGATGTTTTTGGTCGTTAAACTATGAGGTGCAAGTGTGAACAGAGTATGAACTCAAAGTTGTCATTCGCAACTACGGAACCCTACACTGCGCGTGGCCCGACATGCACTTGGCCGGTTTTTATTATCTTTATGTTACCTATTTCTATCCACCACTACCATTGTCGTGGAACATAATCCTCCTATTCCTGAGTGAGGTCAAAACCCACGGGCGAAGTCAGCTGTTAATTTCGGGGATGGTTCAAGAAAATAAAACTTCTAAAAGTGCATAAAATAACTAATATCTATTATTAATAGCCAAGCCGTTCAGTCTGAATGCGATCTGATAATCGATAGCGGCGGTGGAGTAAACTCCAAAATACATAATATTTTTTTTATGGCACAAGACGGCAAACGAGCAAGCGGATCATCTGATGGTAAGTGATCACCGCTGCCCATGGACTAATGCAACACCAGGGATGTGACAAGAGCGTTGTCGCCCTTTTATTTTTAGTAGTGCAAATATTCATAATAGGTCGGAGAGGTTTCTTTGATGTTTAATAAGTTATTGCGCTCTCCTCTCCGTATATAATATTATAATTTATGTTCATTACTCTTTTACACTTAATTTTCAGGGAGGGTTTGAACCTCAAACCTTTCCCGTGTCTACGTCCGTGGCAAAACCATAGTTTCCGAGATTCGCGCGCTGTGTTTGACACACGTCAGTAACCTGTCCGAGCGTCCTAGGAGCGTCCCTTGTTTTTGCGGATCACGAACCACAAGGAAGATACTATTATTAGTATCAGACTTGTATATAGGCAGGTAGGTTATTTATGTTCGTGCTGTCTCTCTTTCTCATTGCACCATTTTAACTCCCAACTAATATTATAAAATGCGAAAGTGAGTTTGTTAGTTTGTTAATTTTTTTGCCGCTTCTTCTGCACTCCGCTTTGGAATCGGCCTAAACTTAGCCATAAGTAATTATTGACGTCAACAATTTTTATTCTTGTAAAAGTTGTTGAATAAAATATGCCAATTAGTAAGTGTTCAAAGAAACCTATTTAAAATAAACATTTTGATTTGATTTGTAACGCTTTCACGCCCTATCTACTGAACCGATCATCATGAAATTTTGCATACACATTTTAGGCAGGTTAGGGTACTGAGAAGGACTTAGGCTATACATAACGCGAGCAAAGCCGCGGGTAACAGCTAGTCCATCATACAGCCAGTTTTTTGGCAGTGTTACGGATCTGTAATTCCACTCGCATGGCCTACCTAATCCTCCGTCAGGTTTCTGTCACGCACGTGAGGCCGCCGTATTATTATTATTACCAAGCGCTTACATATTTTCACCCAACTTAAAAAAGGGATTCGCAATTTATTTTTTGCTTTTTGTTACCTGGCAGAGTAGAATAGGACCACAGTGTTCACAGTTTTTCGAGTATTGTTTTTTTCAAAATGTTTTCTTAGTATGCGTCCGGTTTTTGCAATTAAACAACTGTTTAACGAGGCGTCTATGTCTCAGTCAGTGGTAATCTGTCCTTTTATATACATAGATAGATAATGTGTTTAATCTAACGTTAGATTTAATAAAAAAACATGCCCCATTCGACTCGCTTGACCTTTCGTCCTAATCCTTCGTAAGGTTTCTGACACGCACGTGGCTCCTATCACCCGCACACGTAATCTATACCCACTACCAAAAAAAGACGAGAATTTCGTTTTTATTCTTGTCTAATATTTCCAAAATAGACTAGAGTTTTTCGGTATTTTTGTCTAATATTTAAGGTAAAATGTATTTTTGGTTTGATTACGTAATAATAAACGAGAAAATATACTAGATAGAGCCGTGTGGTTCCCGGCCAGAGTAGAATAGGACCACTCCAAGTCTTCCCGTGGATGTCGTAGTAGGCGACTTAAGAAACAGAAGCTAAACAAAGCTTAAAACATCAGAGACCCGTCCAACCCGTTTGGCCAGCATGGAGAGTGTAGGCCAAATCCTTTGACTGCCCTGGTTAATACTTGGCTCTGGTAGTACCGAGAGGGTCGTGCTCCTGCAGTGGAGACTCACAAGGATGGTGACGATGATGCTAGATAAAGTCCTGAAGTGGCGCCCACGAACAGGGAAGCGCAGCGTGGGACGACCCCCGACAAGGTGGACGGATGAACTCATCAGGGTCGCCGGGAGTCGGTGGACTCAGCATGTGCCAACTCCCTTTTGTCATGCCCCATGTGCCCCACTATCTGCACAAAGCACGACCTCAACTACGCCTTAGCGAGTGGTGTGGCTGTTGCAACATACCGGACGGATAAAATATAAGATTTTTTATAAACTTTTTGAGCCACCGATACTATAAGAATGTACGAAGTTTTTAATATGTTTTGATTAAAACTCACTTATATATACATACATGATTGGACTAGAAACGCTTCTACGTCTTCTTATCGACTATGAAATCAATTTTACGCGTTTTCGGTTCCGGTTAGTGATTTTAAGTATGTCTGTTGCAAGAGTGAAGTTATACACGGTGACTTTATTTTACACAGAACACAGATATAATATTTTACAATAGATACATACATACAATTATATTACCTATTATATACAATTATATTATTATTATTAAAAAATAATTATATATATAATCACGTCATAAACCATAAAGCCTCGTATAGCGTGTTAGTGGGCGTAAGGTGGTAAGCGGAATCAAAATAGGGATGGGTTGCTAGACTCATCGGCTATTGACGTGATTTCTTATAGTTTCACCCAATCCCTTTACTAGCTTTTATGGTCTGCGCGGGAAGAAAAGCAGCTGATGTAATACTGTATGTTTTTTTATTTCTCCCAAACTAGCATATACACACACGGATATGCTATTATAGACACATACAGATTGTAAACATAATATTCGACATACTCCCTCAAATAATGCTAGGAACTTGATTTTTTTTAGTTTCTCATACATTTACATACGTTTTCCATCACGACCTGACCGGGGATTGAACCCGGGACTACTCGTGTCGCAACCACTGCACCACGTAGGTCATAATAAGTAGTTTTATATCAGTTGTCTACAACACTACAAAACATCTCGTGACATACTTTTATAGTGTAGCTAGCAGTCATCAAGGCTAAGTAGACATAAAGACGTCAACTTGTGATGAGGGTTGCGGTTCACCCTCGGGGTGAGACGTGCTATAAGTCCGGAGAAATAAAATTAACGCCGTTCGAACTTGAAAATATGAACTATAGAAAAGCTGATTTACTGTTTTGTTTTATATCAACATTAGTCCCATTAAGTTGTTCATATTGATGGGCTGAATCGCCCCTTTTACCGTCGGACAAGGTTTGATTAATAATAAATAAATATATACGGACAAATCATACAGAATGAGCTAGCCCCAAAGTAAGTTCAAGACTTGTGTTATGGGATACTAACTCAACGATACTATATTTTATAATATATACTTATATAGATAAACATCCAAGACCCAATCTGAAAAATATCATTTTCCACCCTGACCTGACCGAGGATCGAACCCAGGACCATCCGCGTCGCAGGCAGGCGTGTTGACCGCTGCGCCACGGAGCTCGTCGATATTGTATAAGTGTTAGGCGTTTAGGTTACTATGTAATATCCATCATCTTCATCCGGCCTTTTTTAGTCTCCACTGCAAAAGCCCTCTCTGTACTACCGGAGCCATTTATTAGCCAGAGCAGTCAGAGGATTTGGCCTACACTCTCCACGCTGGCCAGTCGGATTGGATAGGTCTCTTTGATGTCTACGGAAGACTTGGAGTGGTCCTATTCTACTCTGCCAGGAACCACACACAAATTATGGTGATAGTCGACAAAAACAATCATACAGGCTTATAAAAATAAATCGTACATCTTTATAACTATATCATAGTGAAGGTAAGTATATTATTAAAAATATCCACCTACTCAGTACGAAAATAAACTTTCACAGTGGTCGTCAAGGTTGAGTAGATAAAGAGACGTCACCTTGTGATGAGGGTTGGGATTCAGGCCTGGGGTGGAACGTGCTCAAAGGCCAACATCCCTCGCCGGTAAATATAATTAGCGTTTGAAATGTAGGGCAGAAGGCAGCTAATAATTTTAACAAAATTATTCTTTTGTTTACATTCTAAAATAGCTCCGTGGCGCAGCGGTCAACACGCCTGCCTGCGACACGGATGGTCCCGGGTTCGATCCCCGGTCAGGTCAAGATGGAAAATGATCTTTTTCAGATTGACCTGGGTCTTGGATGTTTATCTATATATGTATTTGTTATATAATATAGTATCGTTGAGTTAGTATCCCATAACACAAGTCTTGCTAAAGAACTTACTTTGGGGCTAGCTCAATCTGTGTGATTTGTCCGTATATATTTATTTATTTATTATTTATTTATTAATTCGCCCCGTGTGGTTCCCGGCAGAGTAGAATAGGACCATTCCACGTCTTTCCGTGGATGTCGTAAAAGGCGACTTAGGGAAAAAGCTAAACAAAGGTTATAAACATCAAGATACCTCTCCAACCCGTCTGGCAAGCGTTGAGAGGGTAAGTCGAATCCTCTCACTGCTCTGCTGCAGCTTGGTAGTACAGAGGGCAGTGCCTCTGCAGTGGAGACATAAAAGGACCTGATGATGATGATGAGACCGCCCCGGCTTCGTCCGTGGTACTTTTATATGTTGTAGGGTGGCAAACGAGCAAGCAGGTTACCTGATGGTAAGTGATAACCGCTGCTACATACAACAGTTAAGCCAATCTCAACCAAATTTTGTACGTACGAGTTTTCGATACGAAACTTCTACTCGCTGTAATTTTGTATAAAAAATAAATAAAAAAATACATTTATTTCAGATAAACATCCATATCTTTGTTAGTACAGGAAACTTATAAACTATGTTAATATAATATAATTCTTATTATAGGTATTGTTTTTAAAATTGAAATCTGATTTTAAACATCAATATGCCTTATCCGGTATTATTTACGAAATTTGGTTGGGATTGGCTTAACTGTTGTAAAACTAAAACCGAACTACGTTTGTATGGGATTTCGGCTTTACGTGGGACTCTCAATGCCTACTAACACGCTTATCGTGGCCTTTCGGTTTCATGACCTTGGCCTCTGTCTACCCCACAAGGGATAAAGACGTGATAATATGTATGTATGTATGTACAAATTGTGGGCCGAGGCAATTGTTCCTATGATAATAGATCTCGGGTCTGGGAAGCGGGTTGAGACGCTGAGCAAATTAATTACAATGTAGACACGTAACTCTACGTAAATAGTATATTGGGCAATTAATTACATCTAGTATACTCGTATTAACGTAGAGAGGAGTTTATGGACAGTCTTCCGAATGCTTGTATAGAATTTAGTGTCGAATACTTTCGATAAGTTTATTTTTCGCTTCCACGCCAAAACTACTGAAATATTGTTGAAGTTAAGAAATTAATCAAGAAGTAGAAAAGTTATAGAAATGAAATTTAATACACAGATAGTCTAGACACTAGGAAAGGACAAAGGCTACTTTTTAGTTCGAAAATGGCTAACCAAACTCACTATTCCATGCGGACGAAGTCGCGGGCACAGCTAGTATCCCATAAATAGGTAACGGTAATAAACCTAATAGCTAAATATTGCGTATATATAATTTACACATGTGACAAACTGAGGGCCGAGGCAATTGTTCCTGTGATAATAGATGTTGGGTCTGGGAAGCGGGTTGAGACGCTGAGCAAATTAATTACAATGCAGACACGTAACTCTATGTAAACAGTACATTGAGCAATTAATTACATCTAGTATACTCGTGTTTACGTAAAAAGAGGTTATAGATAGTCTACCAATGTCCTGAATAGAATTTAGGGTCGATTATGTGTGTCGTGTGGTTCCCGGCAGAGTAGAGTAGGACCACTCCAAGTCATCCCGTGGATGTCGTAAAAGGCGACTAAGGAAACACAAGCTAAACAAAGCTTATTAACATCAAAGAGACCTGTCCAACCCGTCTGGCCAGCGTGGAGAGTGTAGGCCAAATCCTCTGACTACTCAGGCTCATATGGCTCTGGTAGTACAGAGAGGGTCGTGCTCCTGCAGTGGAGACTAGAAAGACCTGATGATGATGATGAGAGAATTTACGTAGAGAGTTTATGTGGAGTGGAGTATTCCTCGTCAGAATTTAACAATTCCGCTGCCTAGGTATAATAAAGAGGAAAGATTTCATTGTTTGCACTCCGAAACTACTGGACCGATTTCAAAATTGTTTTACGTATAGAAGGCTAATTTATCTGAAGGTGATGTAGGTTCTTATTCCCGCGGGCGAATTCACTGGGAATTGCAAATGATAATGAATTTTCGAAAAAATCGCTAGTTATTTATAAGTTAGTCAGATAGCATTGTGATATCACCGGTCACAGGTTATCGCTGGCGATAACAAGCAGCTGTTGTGAAATGGAATATGTTTGCGACATCTGCTTTATGTATGTTTTGTCGGCGTTATCTCCTAAGGTCATCTTCGGTACGAAAATAGCTGTGGTTGATTCTGTGCAGTATTTTGTATTGATACAAATCTTTCTTTCCATGCTGGTTTAGGAGGAAAAAAATTGCATCTTCCAAGTGCTAGTCTGACTCGCGCACGAAGGGTCCCGTACATACTCGTATCTGTATAACATTAGACCATCAAGCAAACACGGCAAAAAAAATCATGTTTACTCGTGTACCCTTAAATATTTGTTTGTTGATTCTGTTTTTTAGGGTTCCGTAGTAAACTAGGAACCCTTATAGTTCCGCCATGTCTGTCTGTCTATCTGTCTGTCTGTCCGTCCGTCCGCGGTTTTATGCAGAGACTATAAGTACTAGAAAGCTGTAATTTGGTATGGCTATGTATATTAATCATGGCAAAAAAGTGGTAGAAAAAAATCTTGAAAAAAATTTTTTTTTAGTTTAGTCCCATACAAGTAAAGTGGTGGAGTATTTTTTTTTCTCTACGTACCCATCGTGTGGGATATCGTTAAAAAGATCTTTAAAAAATATTGTGAGGTTGAGAACACAATTTTTCGATTTAGGGATCCGTTTCCGAAATATTTGGTTTTAAAGTGCGAATTTTTGTTAGAGGTAAGTGTCCCCCCCCTCTATCTGCTAAACGGTTATATATAGATACGTGAAAAAAATTAGAGCAGTAGTATATATACTGAAGTTGAAAGGAAAACTATCAGAGCTGAGTACTAAGTGCAAACTAAAAAGTTATAGGCAACCAACTTATAAAATGTACTGGAAAATATAAAATTTCATACAATATTCATTGTTAGATGTTTTTGGTCGTTAAACTATGGTGCGAGTGTAAACAGTGTGAACTCAAAGTTGTCATTCGCAACTACGGAGCCCTACACTGCACGTGGCTCGACACGCACTTGGCCGGTTTTTTAGGGTTCGGTGTAAACAAGGAACCCTTATAGTTTCGCCATGTCTGTCTGTCTGTCCGTCCGCGGTTTTACGCAGAGACTATAAGTACTAGAAAGCTGTTATTTGGTATGGGTATGTATATTAATCATGGCAAAAAAGTGGTAGAATAAAATCTAGAAAAAAAAAATTTATTAGGGTAGCTCCCATACAGGTACAGTGGGGGAGTTATTTTTTTTTCTCTATTTACCCATCGTGTGGGGTATCGTTAAATAGATCTTTCAAAAATATTGTGAGTTTGTGAACACCATTTTTCGATTTAGGGATCCGTTTCCGAAATATTTGGTTTTAAAGTGCGAATTTTTGTTAGAGGTAAGTGTCCCCCCCCTCTATCTGCTAAACGGTTATATATAGATACGTGAAAAAAATTACAGCAGTACTATATATACTGAAGTTGAAAGGAAAACTATCAAAGCTGAGTACTAAGTACAAACTAAGGCCACGTCCACAGTAGGCAAACTGTTAGCGGCCGACTGAGTGAGCCGCAAATTTGTGACTAACTGAAATTTGAGTTAGCTGCAAACTCAGATCAATATTTGTGCGTCGCAAGCAAACTGTTATGAGTTAGCCGCTTATTTAGGTCGACCGACTGAATCTACTTTACTATTGTTGTACGAAGGGAGTGGTTGTGTTTGTACAGTTTGCGGCAAACTGACTCACTACGCCCGGCAAACAACCATATCGCCGCCGCCAACTGGAACCGGTTTTGCTGGGAGTCGGCCGCTCACTGAGATAGTCGGTGCGCGTAACGCTACAAACTGCGTACAGTGAGCGCAAAACTAGCGAACTGTGGACACTCCATTTCAAAAATATTGAAGGGCGTACTAAATCGATATGCCGCAAACTCAGTCGGCCGCTAACAGTTTGCCTACTGTGGACGTGGCCTAAAAAGTTATAGGCAACCAACTTATAAACTGTAAAATTTTAATACTATTTTCATTGATAAATGTTTTGGGTCGTTAAACTGTAAGGCGCGAGTGTGAATAGTGTGAACTCAAAGTTGTCATTCGCAACTACGGAACCCTACACTGCGCGTGGCCCGACACGCACTTGGCCGGTTTTTTTATTCTGTTTTTAGTATTTGAGTAAAACCGCGGACGGACATACAGATATTAAACTATAAGGGTTCTTTGTTTACTGCGGTACGCTAAAAATGCCTATGAGATTCCAAGACAAACGCAGCACTGAAATCTGTAAACTGAATAAAACAAGTTCTATCATGAGTCGAGCAAGATTGTTACTGAATTTTTAAGTACCATAGTTGCAAGCAGAAGGGCTTCGAAGATTGGTCATAAATTCTTCACGAAATTCAAGATTTAATTCCAACTATCCTAACTAATCCTAATCCTAACTATCCTAATCCTATCCTAACTAATATTATAAATGTGAAAGTGAGTTTGTTTGTTTGTATATTTGTTTGTTTGTTTGTTTGTTACGCTTTCACGCCGTATCTACTGAACTGATCGTCATGAAATTTTGTATACACATAGGTTAGGGTACCGAGAAGGACATAGGCTATATATTACGCGGGCGAAGCCGCGGGTAACAGCTAGTAATATTATAAATGTGAAAATGAGTTTGTGTGTTTGTTACGCTTTTACGCCGTATCTACTGAACCGATCATTATGAAATTTTGCATACACATAGGTTAGGGTAGAAGCCATGGGTAACAGCTAGTAAAAAATAACACAGTTCTTACAAAAGAGGCCGTTAGGAAATCAGAACACAGAGGAAATAATACAGCACCAAGTAATTTATTTATTGCTATATTTGTTTATGCGCTGTGCAGTTTGTTGCCGCTTCTTCTGCACTCCGCCTTGGAAGCAGCGGTGTAAACTAAGCCGTAAGTAAATTATTGACGTCAACAATAATATAAATTTGTAAACGAATTGTAATGAAAATTCACGTTCACTTAATGATATTGAAATTTCTTACGATGAATAAAATGATTGACTTACTTGCATAGAATAAACATAGTGACTTTAAATAAAAATCAACGACAATTCTTCTGACCCTGTGTCTAGGAGTAAAAGTAGAGATAAGATAGAGTGTGGTAAATGATGAGAAAGGGCTGTGACAAAAAATTTGGAAATGTAATTATAAACAAAATGTATTTTCTAAATAAACTTGGTCTTGACGTTGACGAGCTCCGAGGCGCAGCGGTCAACACGCCGCCCGGCCTGTGACACGGATAGTCCCGGGTTCGGTCCTCGGTCAAGTCAAGATGAAAAATTATCTTTCTTATATTGAACTGGGTCTTGAATATATATGTATTTGTTAAAAAAATATAGTATCGTTGAGTTAGTATCCATAATACAAGTCTTACTTTAGCACTTACGTTGGGGCTAGCTCAATCCGTGTGATTTGTCCGTATATATTTATATATGTTGCGAATAGCGAAATGCGACACGAAGTAAATATGCAGCATTTACAGTATTTCTAGAAACATGTTTTGTTGTTAAAACTACTGAAAGTGAGTTTGTAGATCAAATATAATTTGCGCTGCAAACTGCTAACTAGATTGCAACTGCACCCGTTCCTCGCTCGTCGTACGTCTAGTTTGGGTAACTTCATTACGGAATTTTTAACACAGGAATGAATTGATAAGTATATTCATTGTATTGCGAGTAAAATGCATCGTTTGTTGTTTGCTTTTCGTGTGTAAGTGGCCAACTGGTGTAAGATTTTCAAGCGGCTTAGACATATCTGTCATAGCTTAACGATTGCTCAATGATGAACGCTGGGACAAACGGCTTAACGTGGGAGGAGCTTGAGATATTTTTACACCACTTGTGGTCATCCAACCAAGTGAGGACTGCGCTATGAAATACCTATCAAGATATCCGGGCTCCGGACGGAATTCGAACCCAGGACTTTAGGCCTATGTGTAGCGCTCTTAGCTCATAGAGCCACTACCGCTTTTACTATTATTTATATTATTTTATTTCAAAATACATATTCTTACTAAAAATATATGGGAAAGTTTGGAGAGTTAAAAATTGCGCTACAAACTGCTAATTAAATTGCAGTTGCACCAGTATTTCACGCCTCGTTCGTAGACTTCGGAAAACTTGATTACGAATTTCCAAACACAATTCATATGAAGTAAAGATTTTACAAGAAATATACTAGAAGAAATGCCCGAAGGCTTAGTGGGTGTTAGCATTATTAGTGCTTAGTTACGCATGTTAAGCATCCTCAGACGTGGGATAATTTTATGTTTTATAATTTATTTATGTTATTTTTTCTAAAAAACAGAACAGTAAAACAGTTTTTTAGAAATTAATAAAACACTGGGCCATACCTATTTTAGTACTAGATTTTATGAAAAAAGAATTGTTCCTCTAGAAGCAGTTTTCAGCGAGAAAATAGAGGAATACATTTTGTATGGAAAACCAATAGATAGAATACTGTTCAAAAGTACTGCTAGGATAATTGATGGCATTCGTTATACGCAGTCAGATGCCTTTGTGCAGCTTGAAATCTGACTCCAGTGTTGGCCACTTACTCACTTCGTGTGAATAAGTGGCCAACACTGGACAAACAATCAAAAAATATTTCGGTTTTCTATGGTGAAATGCAGATAAGGGAGATGGAATTAGTACCCAGCACTTTTATTATAAAAACTTAAAATGTGTTCATTTACATACAAGTAAAAAGAAACATTTTAATTTAATGTTGCGAAACGAAAAATAAAGAAAAATACTTTTCGAAATAAAATTACTTTTGTTAATTAGAGTTAATTACAACGTACTTATAAATAACGTTTTAAAGTCTTTATAATGTGTTCAAAACATTACGTGTTAAATAATGTAATAAACGCGATAAAAAGTACTATTATTTTTGCGAAAACCTTTGTAAACATGAAGCCATCAAATTTGGTACATACATATCAATGTCTTCTGAATTTGAAATATAATGCAATGTATAAAAGCAATGTGTACCAACATACAATGTTTAAACGGTTAATTACTTCAATAGGTTCTTTATTTTTTGTAAAATTTTCCAATGAATAAAAGAGACAAAGTTTATAAAATACACATTTTATTTGCAGCGAGAGTCTTTAGACTTAAGTTTAATAATACTTTTTTTTTACATTTTGTATTCGTTTACACAATTTCACTCAAAGTTTTCAACTTTTTACAACCTTATATTTTGATCCGCCCAATTAACCTTCATTTATGACAATAAAAAGTCCTATAAATTATTTAGTATGTTACTGTCGGGCTTAAAAAAATATAACTAGTACAAACATTTATCGAAACATTTTCTGAGAAAATACAAAATATTTTCTCAATTTTCTCGTTGCTAACACGAAACATTTCTAATGAGGCATTATATCATTATGATGTTATGATTGCCTCGGTTCTGTAGCGCCTCCGCCATGTTTGCTGAATACCCAGTTGATGGCTTTGCTGCTATTTTGCGGAAAGAGACCTCTGCGCTAATTTTCAGAATACGGGACAGTCCCAATAGCATCCTGGAAACGCTGGCGGACAGGTACTTGTCTCCGTTGTAGGCCTGCTTTATGAGGAGGGTGATCTGCGAATCTAATGATCCGATCTGATCACTCTCCTACCTGTTATGTTATTTTATTTTACTATTTATTTTTGTTTATCTATATAAGTATATATTATAAAATATAGTATCGTTGAGTTAGTATCCTGCGACACAAGTTCACAACTTACTGTGGGGCTAGCTCAATTTGTGTGATATGTCCCTCTATATTTATTTATCTTGATTTTAATTATTTGATTTGATTTAATTATTATATCAAATAATATAATAATTAAATCAAAGATGAAGGTTAGTAAACCTTAAAATAAGTTCTACTAATACCTATGGATCTGAGTAATCTGAAATATTTTTTTTAATTTTATTTAAATTACTATACATTTCGTGGCTAATAGGTGAGGTTGTAAAGAGAATTTAAGATATGTGAATATTATAAACAAGTCGTTCTCCTGGCTTCACTCGTGGTACATACCTAGCCTGTGGCACTCAGGGATAACGTAGAACCTATCCAACGGTGAAAGAATTTTTGAAGTACCCTAACCTATATATTAATGTGTATGCCAAATTTCATGATGATTGGTTCAGTAGATAGGGCCTGAAAGCGTAATATACAAACTCACTTTCGCATTTATAACATTAGGTAAGTAGGATGGAGTTTTATTAAAATTAACATATTGTATAAAAAGGTGGAACAGTGCCTGAACGGATCTTTTTTCTGGATAAACATTTTGACTTTGCATTCACGAGTCAAATTTCACAATCACGTAACGCCCAACACTCTTTAAGTAAAAGCAGAAAGGGGGTTTGGTTTAAAATTCAGCCATTCATTCATAAATACCGCGCCCACCGTCTAGATTTAGGGCATTTGCACAGAAATGTTAGTTTAAACGCTGGCGGTTTGCTCTGCGAGGGATTTCTATTCAAATGTACAGCGGTTTCGGGTTAACTTGTATATAAATTAGGGATTACATTGTGAGACACTAATTTTCTCGCTCCGTACCGCTCGTTTTAGTCAGGCGTTAAAAACCAGGAGGTTTTTTAACGCCTGACTAAAACGAGCGGTTTTTAGGGTTCCGTACAAAAGTTGAAAAACGGAACCCTTATAGGACCACTCGAGCGTCTGTCTGTCCGTCCGTCCGTCTGTCACAGCCGCTTTTCTCCGAATCTACTGAACCAAATTAGATGAAATTTGGTAAGATAGTGTAATCCTATGACCCAAACACGGATGTGCAAAGTAAATAAAGATTTTTTTGAAATAAGGGTCATTTTGAGGGGCCCAATTACAAAATTTAAAAAAAAAGTTTTGCAAACCTTACTGTGTTATATATCAAATGAAAGGGCTCATTATGAGGATCTCAAAAATATTTTTTTTTGTTCGGGTAAAATCAATACTTTTGATTTTATTCACGAAAGAAGGCAAAAATTGACCATTCCCCCCCCCCTGATCTCCGAATCTACTGGGCCGAAAATTTTGTAAAAATTACTAAATATAGTTCATTCCTTGAAGATTACAGGAAAAATAATAAGAATTCTATCACTTGAAAATTAAGTGGTAAACTCACAATAATAAGTTCATCTAGGGAAATAGTTCACTAAAACACCACTAGATGGCGCTAGTCAATTGAATAAAACATTTTTTGCACATTGTGTGTGTGTTCACGAAGCATATTGTACGGAACCCTCATTGCGCGAGTTTGATTCACACTTGGCCGGTTTTTATTTATATAAGATGGCAGATACCAAAGCCCTCAAACGATAATAAATAAATAAATATATACGGACAAATCACACAGATTGAGCTAGCCCCAAAGTAAGTTCTAATGAAAGACTTGTGATATGGGATACTAACTCAACGATACTATATTTTATAACAAATACATATATAGATAAACATCCAAGACCCAGGTCAATCTGAAAAAGATCGTTTTCCATCTTGACCTGACCGGGGATCGAACCCGGGACCATCCGTGTCGCAGGCAGGCGTGATGACCGCTGCGCCACGGAGCTCGTCCACGATGGATGGATGGCGGCCATTCATAATTTACGTTACACTAATATCATGATGTTAAATACCCCTTAACCCATCCTGGTCAAATTTGTGTGACCCCGTCCATCACATTAGTATGACGTCACATATTTTTAACTACAAAAATGTCAAAACTACAACACTAAACATCATTTTTCGAAATGAATTTTATAAAGCTTATAATCATGCATGATAGTCAAAATATATAGTTCACATATTTTTTTCAGTGGTTCTAGTAATTTTAATAATTGTATTTAAATGGATATTGATTATTGATAGAAATAAATTGATAGATATTGAAAGGTTTTTTTTTAATTCAGCTATTTATTCATAAAAACCGTGCCCACCATCTAGATTTAGGGCATTTGCACAGGAATGTTAGTTTAAACTGTACCACGGGCAATGCCGTTGCGGACAGCTAGTTTGGAATAAAAACACAAAAGGGTAGTCGTTTAAATTGAAGCAAAAAGCAGTTTTTGTTTAAAATACATTCATTCACATTTTAGGACATTTGCACAGAAATGTTAGTTTAAACGCTGGCGGATTGCTCTGCGAGGGATTTCTATTCAAATGTTCAGCGGTTTCGGGTTAACTTGTGTATAAATTAGGGATTACATTGTAGGACACTAATTTATGCGAGAAAATTAAGATAAGTTTAAAATACGTACTTTTTGCTCTCCTGGTTTTTAACGCCTGATTAAAACGACCGGTGTGTTATACAACGTAAATTGGCCCTCGACAATCTTACACCGTCTCGAGGGGTGACTCACTCCGTCAATATGAACAATATTGTAGAGCTCGATGGTCCAGTGGGCGTGAACATTATTAGCGCTTCTTTAAGTTAAGCAACCCCGGGCGCCGACCCCACTTGGATGGGTGAGCGCCATTGGCATGAAAATATCTCAAGTTCCTCCGTGCTTTGGAAGGCAAGTTAAGCCGTTGGTCTCGGCTGTCATTATTGATGGCAGTCGTTAAATATGTCAAATGCCTTTAGGCAGCTTGAAAAATCTGACACCAGTGTTGGCCACTTGCACATGAAAAACAAACAAAAGAACTAAACGTATACATAGGTACAGCAACCAAAAAATTGAAATTGATTGAAGGGTTATATAGGGCCTCGTAAAACCAAATTTTAAGTGATCCCTCCATTTTCTTTCCATTAATTTATTGCAATTGGGGACAGTACGTTACTGGACCCCCATGAATTCATGTGTGGCCTTCATATCAGAAAGAAATTATCGTGGCCATTTACACTTTTACTGCCAATTCTTCCATGCTGGTTTGAAAGAAAAGGAAAAACATAGAATATACCGGCTTTTCTTCCAGCGGAGACCGTAAAATCCGGTCAAGGGATTGGATAAAAATCTAAGAAATCGTTATACAGGCGATGCGGCTAGCAAACCCTCACTATTTTGATTCCGTTTTGGGTTTTACGACCTTGGGCTCTGTCTGCCCCGCAAGGGACAAATACGTGATAATATGTATGTAGAATGTATGTATGTTCACTGTTAATTTAATGAGTACCTATACTCTTTACAATAAGGAACATTTGCATGTCAAAGTGTTGCAAACTTAACGTTAACATATAAAGTTATTTTAATTTTAACGTTTCAAAGTCTCTGAAGTTGTGAGCTATGCAGGTGCTCAAATAATTAGTTAACTATTTACTTAGCAACAACATTATTTTAATAATTTTATAGTATAAAGTCTTTTGAAACCGCAACAAAAATAGAGCTTTGAAAAACAGACGTACAATTTGGTTTTTAATTTATTTAAGTTTATTATTAGTCATGAAATAAATTAAGTCAGATAAAGGACATTTTTTACAATAACAGATACAAATTGCCTGTACCTATTTGGCCTGACTAAATTAATACGAAGCAATATTTTACATAAATCGATTATTTTAATTGTAAAATTACGTTAAAATATCCCAACTGATGTTATAAATAGAGTGAGTTTCTTTATTTGTTTGTTGGTTACGCTTTCACGCTCTATCTCCTAAATCGATCGTCCTGAAATTTTGTATACACAGTGTCTGAAGCATGGAGAAGGACATGAGCTGCCTTTTATTCCGGAGAGAAGTACTGTTCCCGAGGGATCAATACTAGCGCGAGTGGAGCCGTGGTGGGTGTAAGCTAGTCCCAAATAACCCTATCCTAATCCTAACTAATATTTTAAATTATTTTCTTATAATGTTTTCTTATGTTTTCGCGATTGTTACACATTTAAATAAAATTATTTTAATACGGTTTTTATCTCGTTTATTACATTATTTATACACCTAACGTTTCCAGCACTTTACAGTGTTCGCGGTCGCAGGTAGACTATTATTTTGTTATTTTATCTCTGATAGTTTTCAAAATTCAAATTTATTGTATCAAACCAAAAATAATTGTTCGATCTCTTTTTTCTTCCATTTTATTACGTGTATAAAATTATTCTATTGAAGTGTTGCGTTCAATCTTTGTAGGGTAAAAGAATTGTAGTGTCAAGAATTAAAATTAATAAATCTTTGTATTCTGGAAACTGTGATTGTACCTTAATAAATAAAATAAAATAAAATTAATGCGACAGTGAGTTTGTTTCTTTATTTGTTACGCTTTCACGCCCTGTCTACTGAACTGATCGTCATGAAATTTTGCATACAAATAGGTTAGAGTACTGAGAAGGACATAGGCTATATATCACGCGGGCAAAACCGCGGGTAACAGCCAGTAATATATGAATGGTTTTGTCTCCATATACAAACATATTTATAATATGGAGAATAAAGCGACCTTTATGCAAAATGCCGGTTTGAACCCGGTACGATCGTCAGTCTTATTAAAAAAATTCAAACAGGAAGTTAATTTATTCGGTAATTAATATATTTATAAAGAAACAATGTACTAACTGAATATTTTTTTCCAGCAATCGGAGTTGAAGAAAATTGCGTAAGGAAAGGAATTTTCTTCTTGTCTCTCTTTTTTAATGGAAGCAGTTTAATACGGAAACAAAACAATAAGTTAAACTTAATGCAGTAAATTATCATTGAACTAGGTCAAAATTTATAACCTTAATAAAATAAACTACTTAGCTAGCAAGAAAATTAAAACACAAAATTTAAATTAAAACCAATAACCAAAAACATCTGAGTCATTCTTCGTGGGAAGTAAGTATTTAAAATGGTACAACTTATTTACTTGTTATTCTGATGAACAATGCTTCTGCTGAACATAAGAAAATTTATTACTTACCTACATATATTGTGTACTACAAAGGTCAGTCTTGCAATTAAATTGGTGTCACATATATGACTAAATCTATTACTGATGATGATGCCATATTACTCCACATTTGTGTTACATGGAAAAGACTCGTTAATGAATAAGAAGAAGAAAACTAAATTAAATTAATTGAAATTTTTGGGTTTTGACTACGATTTTTTTATTTCAGATTGGAATGGGACTTGAATGTTTATCTATAGAACTATCTAGGTATTGCTAGCAGCCCTCCCCGGCTACGTATGTACGGCATGTATTATTTCTATAAACCTTCTTCATGGATCACTCTATCTATCAATTAGTGATAACCGCATAAAAATCTGTGCAGTCGTTTTTGAGTTCTTGATTTTGATTGTATACGTGCTCCGTGGCGCAGCGGTCAACACGCCTGCCTGCGACACGGATGGTCCCGGGTTCGACCCCGGTCAGGTCAAGATGGAAAATGATCTTTTTCAGATTGACCTGGGTCTTGGATGTTTATCTATTTAAGTATTTATTATAAAATATAGTATCGTTGAGTTAGTATCCCATAACACAAGTCTCGAACTTACCTTGGGGCTAGCTCAATCTGTGTGATTTGTCCGTATATATTTATTATTTATTTATTTATTAATTATATCTCTTTTTGAACGTCATATTTTTCTTTCTTATTATTTTTAATTTGAGGAATCATACCAATAGGCGATGCGGCTAGCAACCTATATTTTGATACTGTTTTCCAAATTTACTAACTCTAACATGCTAAACTTGGCCTTTAGATCTTATAGCCATATAAGCTCTGTCTAATAATATTATGTTATGTATCAACGTATAATACTGACAGCTATTTACCTACCTACTTGGCTTTAATTACGAGAGGTCAAACAAGAATACCTACCTAATAAAATTGGTGTCATAGGTATAATTATTACTAAATCAATTTGTCATCAGTCATGACTAGAGTTTACTTAGTTGTTTTGCATCAAATTAGTTGTAATGATCTAAACTTCCAATTAAAAAAATATTTTGTTAATGGCAAGGAAATTTCCGTTAGGTAGTACCTAACTACCTGACAAACTAATCATGTTTTTATTTTATTAGAACTAATTTTTGACGAGCTCCGTGGCGCAGCGGTCAACACGCCTGCCTGCGACACGGATGGTCCTGGGTTCGATCCCCGGTCAGGTCAAAATGGAAAATGGTCTTTTTCAGATTGACCTGGGTCTTGGATGTTTATCTATATAAGTAACTATTATAAAATATTGTATCGTTGAGTTAGTATCCCATAACACAAGTCTCGAACTTACTTTGGGGCTAGCTCAATCTGTGTGATTTGTCCGTATATATATATTTATTAATTTAATCTATACTAATAATCTGCAGAGGAGAGATTTGATTATTTGTTTGCATTGGATAGACTCCGAAACGACTGCATTGGTAAACAAAAATATTTCACATAGTTATGAAAATCAAAATCAAAAACCAAAACGTTTGGTTAGAAAATAGGCCTTTACAGGCACTTTTTCACGTCAAATCACATTTAAAATTATTTTATTAAATAATATGTATTTAATTAATTATTGTTCCTAAGCTAGACTACTACAACATAGAAAGTAGAAAAATAAGTAGGTACCTACTGTAGAAAGCTAATTTATCTGCAGGTGACATAGGCTATAATGTAAACGGATGAAGTGGCGGGTTAATTGCCTGTTATACGTAGATGACAACACATATTTTGGTGGGGGTGTATATCTCAATAATCACAAAAAATATTTTTAATGGAGAAAGTTGTTTTAAGTGAAAATAAACTGAACAAAAAATTATCGGTTTATTTAATTTTACTTAATAACCCCTGAGTATGTTGTATGAACCAAAATATTTTATTTAAAAACGTTTTTAATCTTGCACAATCTTAACCAAAACAAAATGACGGAGAACGCTTTATGTGACTAGTCGACCTCGAAGTTTGACAGCAAATAACATTTAAACTTAGAATAGAATTTATTGCCTTGTTTACAAACATTTCAAGATTACATAAACAAAAGACTACTTTGTCTAGAAGACTAGCCACTCCAATTTTAAAAATAAAACTCACTTGTCACAAATTCCCGCCTTTTCCGGCCTCCGCTCCGTTTCCACACTATTCATATTTCAAAAAGTTACACTACACTAGCACTTTCAAAAAAGGAACACACAAGACACCGAGAAGGCAAAGAGAGCACCTCATAACTTTTTAAATAACAACTGGCACAACGAACACTGTTTTGGGAGTTTAAAAAAAAGTTTGGATGAGTTCGCGATCTATTCTAAAGTTCGGAAGAAATGAAATGAAAGAAAAGTAAAACGTCCGGTTGGTTCAAAACGCCATGCGTTTGTGTTGGCGCGATATTGCCGCGTGGACGGAGGCCGTGGCCGAGGTCACAGATCAAGTCAGATGGAGATTGGACAGAACATATACTTGAATCAAATTTTGTAGGCGAAGATGAATTAAAGAGTGCTTTACGTAATGTAGAGTATTAATGATAAAACGGACAGTGATAAATAACACAACTAGCCCTACACTCAATTGAACTTGTCTCATGGGATGCTAACTCAACGACATATCTTTGCAATAAATACATTTTAATGGCGAAGTTTTTATCAATAATAACCCCTAAAGGGGTGATTCAGCCCATCAATATGAACAACTTTTCCGATGGGACCAACGCTGAAAACTCAAAAAAATTACATTCCAATAAAAATTTGCCGAGCAGCTGAAATGTTTTAATATGAAATTGTCCTGCCTAAATCCAATATTCAGTTTTTTTTTTCATATCAGTCACGGCAACATAGGAATCATCTGACTCTTAAAAACATTTTAAAACTGTCTCACTGAGGACTAACACCGAACATTCTCTGCCTAAACTGGAGTTTTTAGTCTATGCCCAAACCAGTTGCGCCAAGCAAGGCAAGTGCGCGCGCAAAGCGCTCGCCGGCGCTTATTTACGTGCTTAGGGTTGCCAGGCGGCCGAAAAAAAACGAGATAAAGAAGATATATAATATAAATAAAAATTTACAAGAAAATCATCATTTTTCTCAACTCTGCCGTGTCAAACCTATTTCATGTATCTCGCAAAACCTAGTTTCGAGTAATCGACGTTCAAAGTTTTTAACAGATTTTAATCATTATTAAATAAGTGCTAAATATTAATGCTATAATTTTTGAATAAGTATACCTCAAATAAGCTTATAAATATCGGGCAGGTTTTAGAATATTAAAATCTTATATATTCTTTGAGTTATTAACAATAACTGAGTTAGGCGTGACAATATTTTCATACAATGCTTGTTTTGCACGCTTTGTATCTTAAAATACATTAGTTTGCCACAAGCGTAGTGATGAATATTTTGCTGATCTCAGTTAAGTGTAAGCTACCAGATGTTGGCGTGTCAGGCAGTGTACGTTACGGCACCACCTTCTCTTCATTATTTATACTAACTACATTAAAAAATCAAGGGTTAGGATATAGGAGAAGTAATAGGTGGGAGGATGGTGTAGAGAAGGAGTCGTATTATCACAGTTCTTCTGTATTAAAAATTTATTGGTGATGCAATTATGCACAACATCTGCTGCCATTTAGGTATGTAATACACAACTCTTATTTTGTCAGCGTTGACCAATTCTTCAGAATTAATAAGGTGAATCATTGCTGTAAACAATATGTGGTTTTCATTTTGAGCTGAGGAATTATCACAATAAATTTTTACTACTTTGAGTTGTTTTGCATAATTTATGATGAAGTGTACATATCTTGTACCCCCAAAAACAAACCTCAAAAATTATCTCCCCAGACCCTGAATTTGATGGCCACGCGACGATCCACGCCACTGCAGACCTCCGAAGATGCGGACGTCCATCGGCAGCTCAATAGATGAATCCAGAAATCCTTGCGACACGACATTAGCTAACTATAACTAACTAACTATAACTGCCTCTGTGGTCCAGTGGTTAAGGCGTTTGCTTTACTGACCCGGGGGTCGTGGGTTCGATTCCCACGGGAAGCATGCTTTGTTAAGTTGTTTCCAGTTTGGTTAGGACATTGCAGGCATGAATCACCTAATTGTCTGATAAGAAAGATGATTCCGTGCTTCGGAAGGCACGTTAAGCCGTTGGTCCCGGCTGCCATCTGGTAGTTGTAAAAGGAACCACGTCAGAGGCCGAGAGGCGGTTCCAAAGAACTCTGACACCAGGGTGTGCATGGTCGACTGACCGTGTCACCTACTCGAAATGATGATGATGATGATGATTAGCTCCTTTAATACCGAGCGTATTAGGAGATGATAGAGCAAAACAAGGGCTCCAAAGTGTACGCAAGGATGAAGTCTATTGGGCAGAGTCAATTGACTAAGCTGAAGAAGGAAGACTGCGGCGTGGTTTCGACGAAGGCCAAGGTGTTGGGAGAGATCGAGCGGTTTTATGGACAGCTGAATATGTCACTAGCCAAATCCAGTGTAAGTTTGGCCAAAGATCCTAGGGCCAAACTAACCCGAAACTATACCGAAGACATCCCGGACATCAGCCTGTACGAGATTAGGATTTTATGTTCTGCTCGGGGCATGATGCCAGAAGCATGGCATAGAGGCGTAGTAGTGCTATCCTTTAAAAAAGGGAGATAACACCCTTCTAAAGAACTATAGACCCATCACGCTCCTGAGCCACGTCTATAAGCGGTTTTCGAGGGTAATCACGAATCGTCTCACAAACAGGCTCGATGCCTTCCAGCCTCCCAAACAGGCCGGTTTCCGGAAAGGCTATAGTATCATAGACCACATCCATACGCTGCGGCAAGTTATACAGAACCAAAGAGTATAACTAGCCACTATGCTTAGCGTTTGTGGACTATTAGAAAGCCTTCGATTCGATCGAAACATGGGCCGTGCTCAGGTCTCTCCTGCGATGCCGTATCGACCATCAGTATATCGAACTGTTGAGGTGCTTGTACAGCAACGCCACAATGTCAGTCCGAGTACAGGAGCAGAGAACGTGAGCTATTCCATTGCAGAGAGGTGTAAGACAAGGAGACGTCAAATCTCCGAAACTGTTTACCGCTGCAATGGAGGACGCCTTCAAGCTCCTGGAATGGGATGGACTTGGCACCAATATCAACGGCGAGTATATCACTCACCTTCGATTTGCTGATGACATTATGGTCATGGCGGAGTTGCTGGACCATGCTTCAATGACCTCAATGAAGTTTTCCAACAAGTGGGCCTTAAAATGAACATGGACAAGACGAAAATTATGCCGAACGTCCATGTTGCGCCCTTACCAGTGATTGTTGATAACTTCACCCTAAAACCGAAAGCTCCAGTTTCAAGGACGAGGACTTTCGTCAAATCCGACTCGGCTAGGCAGCGCTCGGGAAGCTCCGCAGCGTCTTCTCGTCCGAAATACCTCAGTGCCCAAAGTCAAAAGTCTTCGACCAATGTGTGTTACTAGTGATGACTTACGGGTCCGAAACGTGGTCCCTTACTATGAGCCTCATAAGAAAGCTCAAGTTCGCTCAAAGAGCTATGAAGGGGGCTATGCTTGGTATTTCTCTGCGAGATCGAATCAGAAACGAGGAGATCCGTAGAAGAACTAAGATCACCTATATAGCCCAGCAGATTAGCTCCTGTAATAGATGCGCGCCCGTTGCGCCTAATTCATGTAACTGTTAGTTAACTGAGATAGGCCTTCTAGACTAGCTGATTATCTAGTCATACCTGAGTCGTGTAAGTAAATATACGTTACTTGGCCAAAATTGACAGTGGTAAAATCATAGTTACATGAGATAGGGTAATAGTCTCGTAAAACGATTTAAATAAAAAAAAATAAAAATAAACTTTACTATGTAGTTTATAAGGTTATTAAATTACGATTTAGAGCTATAACGCGTAACTCATGTAACTCAAGTTAACTGACCTACGCCTGACACGGCAGAACTGTACATTTGCTCTTATTATATGTTATTTTTGTGTCTCCTAAATCGCCTACGACATTCACGGGAAAATTTGGGGTTACCACCCCAAATTTTCTCGTGAATGTCGTAGGCTTTTCTACCCTGCCGGGATCCAAACGGCGCTCTGCCGGGTACCATACGGCGCATTGTTTACTACGACTAAAATATTATGGGACTTCGGCCTTTTTACCCAAACGTCTGGCTTAACTGCTGCCCTGTACAGGTATTCACTTCTAAGACCTGGCAACCCTTAAAACGTGCTAGTGACGTCCCGTGGCTGCGTCCACATCATTCAGGGTTACGTGGGATTTGGAGTCTACGTTGGTTATACAAAGGTTGTTCAGAATGGATAACATCCATGCTGGTCAGGGAAAAGAAAAACTTTTATGTAGGTACAATCTGCGTAGGATACACAAATACTTTAAAGACAATTTTGATACAACTAAACAAATAAATGGAATCTACGGGATCGGTAGCGGCTCGTTGATCATAAAGTGCAAACCATTGCCAGTAAGTCTCAAGTTCGACCCCCAAACCTTATCTGAATTTGCAGGTATATACAACATAAGTTACGTATGAAAATTTTTATCAATACAAATTAATCAAGTTCGTTTTTCATGTGTGTAAGTGGCCAACACTGGTGTCAGATTTTTCAAGCTGCCTAAACGCATCTGATATAGCTTAACGACTGCCAGCAATGATGACAGCCGAAACCAACGGCTTAACGTGCCTTCCGAAGCACGGAGGAGCTCGAGATATTTTTATGCCACTTGCGGTGGCCCATCCAAGTGGGAACAGCGCACGGGGTTGCTTAACATGCGAAAGCGCTAATAATGCTTACGCCGAATAGGCCATCGGGCTCCTTCTTAATTAAGTATAATATAAAAGGCAAACTTGACTCACTGACCTGTACGTACCTGTACCTAAAAACTTGAAATTTGGAACAGAAATTCAAACTCTAAGGGAGAGAAATAGGGGGTGAAGTTTTACTTGTATAAAATCGTGAGAAAATTATAAGTTAATAAAAAATCCTGCCTATTAGGGTGGAGTGAAAAAAAAAATATTTCAATTTCGATTTTCCTGTATTACCAATAATAATATATGGTATAAGATACACAAAATCAAAATTTTAGGTTAATCAGTCAATATCTTCAGGTGGCGCACTTGACATCAAGTTTTTAAATTTTATGAAAAAGATGAGTTGCGAAAAGGAAGTAATTTAAAATATTTTCTTAATATTTATAACACGTGTTTTATCAAATAATCAAAATTTAAATACACCACAAAAATAAATTTTTCTCGTGATGTTCTTTTATATAATTCTTTTGTTCGATCTGTTTTAGAATATGCTTCGACCGTTTGGAACCCACAATATAACAAATATGTAGATATGATAGAAAAAATACAAAGAAAGTTCATAAAACATCTAAAATTCTTTGAACATCTGAGCCCGCAAAATAAATTAAATCCACTGGCTTCATTATCTGATCGTCGCATGGAAAAGGACCAAATGTTTCTTTTCAAACTTTTAAATAATTACTTAGACTCGTCTTATCTTTTGTGCAATATAGGTCTGAAGTGCCATCGTCCAAACTCTAGATCTAAGAAGCTGTTTTATATTCCATCACTTAGAACTAATTATAGTAAGAATACATATATATATCGTGTTTGTCATAATTATAACGTAAATTTCAATGACTTGGATTTGTTTACGCTTTCTATTGGTTCATACAAAAGGATGATTAGGTTACACATTGTACAGTGCTCAAATGAAAGCATAAATGCTTAGTTTGTTTTGATTCTTTTTATATATATATTTTTTTTTTGTAGTATATTTCTAATAGTTATATTTCTTCTTTGTCTGTTCGATACTATGTAATAGTTATCAGAGGAAACTTTACTGGTTAATGTGCAATTTAAGATTAATATTGTTGTTCATCTATATAACTGTCTGTTTCCCTAATAAATAAATAAAAAAAAAAAATAAAAAAAAAAAAAATTAAAAACATGATTACTATTGATTATCCATATATAACTGATAGGGTGCCTATCAGTTATTTACTGTTCATTAGTGCATATTATAAGCGCCCTCCGAAGCTTATTTCCATGCTAGTGATGTTCACGGCTGCGTCCGCATCATTTAGCAGGGTTACGAGGTATTCACGGTCATGTTGGTTATACTCAGGATGGTTATGAGATATGGAGTTAGAAGCAAGAGAAAATGAGGCATTCTAAACATGAACTGGAACTTTAGAATTTTGTCGAATAGTTTCGGAAACAAAATTTGTGTAAGAAATGTTTTCAAGCCTGTTCCATTTGAAGAGAACTCAAGAGAACTTGCATACATGTTTACACGAAGCAATAACATTATGTTAAATCATTGGCTTTGTTTTTTGTACAATATTTGCAATATGTCATTACGAGGATTGGTGTCAGGCAATAATCCGGTCGTTAAACTTCCAAATTTGATTACGGCATCCTCTTCATCAATGTGAACTAGTGTCATCTGATCCCGATTATTTTTGAGGGTTACAAAGGAAAAGGTCAGCAGGGTCACATAACGCTATCCACACATTTCCGGGTGTCAGTCAGGGACGACAAAAATTGCTTGCACATATAGGTAGTATTCGTGCGTCAGTGTACCGGACACTGACGGCCCGGACGCGCCTGATACGGCAACGGGTGTAAATGTTGAAACAATTTTTTTTTTCTTACTGATGGAATACCGACCCCTAAAGATTTCCATCACAGTGGTTTTGCAATACTTACCATGTTTGGCAGACCGGTTGGTGAGCGCAGTTTGTTTAGCTTATCTCGATTCCGACGCTTGTTATATATAACAAAGACTCGATGAGCTCCGTGGCGCAGTTGTTAACACGCCGCGACATGGAAGGTCCCGGGTTCGATCCCCGGTCAGGTCAAGATGGAAAATGATCTTTTTCAGATTGACCTAGGTCTTGGATGTTTATCTATATATTTGTAATAAAATATTGTATTGTTGAGTTAGTATCCCATAACACAAGTCTCGAACTTACTTTGGGGCTAGCTCAATCTGTGTGATTGGTCCGTATATAATTTATTTATTAAATCTCTAAGAAATGATTAATATCCAAAATTCACCCCCTTAGAATGCGAAACTTGGTTCCAAAGTTTGTATTTAACGCGAAACAAAGTCCCAGACAAAAGCTAGTATACTCGTACCTATATAATTGAATCACGAATGTCGCCAACATCACGTGCGATGTAAAGGCCCCTAACCCGGCCATGTGCGTAAATTGAGATTTATTTGTGGACGGTATTCATAAGGGACGATTAATTTAGTTTTCTATTAAACGTGCAAAGCTTGGGTGTCAATAGAAAGGCCAAATCGACCACATATATTAACTGTAGCTATTTTTAACGCTGTTTCAAGATTTCTACAATAGGGAATTAACGCGAATTCAGCGTTTTTCCACAAACGTTCAAGCTGAGTTAACATATAGTATTGTAATTGAATTAAAAGATATGCTTCATTCTCTCTGGCCAGATTGCCGTGTGGTTCCAGGCAGAGTAGAATAAGACCACTCCAAGTCTTTTCGTGGATATCGTAGAAGGCAACTAAGGAAACACAATCAACACTTAAAACATCAAAGAGACCTTTCCAACCCGTCTGGCCAGCGTGAAGAATGTAGGCCAAATATATTAGACAGAGCAGTCAGAACTGCTCTGTCTAATATATCTGGTAGTACAGAGAAGGTTGTGCTCCTGCAGTGGAGACTAGCAAAGACCTGATGATGATGATGATTCTCTCCAGTGGCGTCGCATTGACCATGCAGTGTCTATATAGCAACACCATTATGTTTTTCCGAGTACAGGAGCAGAGCACAAAGGCTATCCCACTGCAGAGAGGGGCTAGACAAGGAGACGTCATTTCTCCGAAAATGTTTACAGCTGCCTTGGAAGATGCCTTCAAGCTCCTGGAACACTTGGCATTAACATTAATGGCGCTTATATTACTTATATTATTATTATATTATTATGCTTAATCTTCGATTTGCTGATGATATCGTTGTCATGGCGGAATCGCTGGAGGACTAAACCATGCTCAATTACTTCAAAGAGGTTTCCCAACAGGTAGGCCTTAAAATGAACATGGATAAAACGAAAATCATGTCGAATAATGTTGCACCAACAGCGGTTTATGTTAGGAACTCTATCCTTGAAGTTGTAGACCAATATGTCTACCTCTTTGACCTGGGTCAATTGATCCAGGTTGGAAGTTTCAGCTTCAAGGATAACGTCTTTCGACGAATCTGACTTGGCTGGATAGCGTTTAGAAAGCTTCCAAGTGTCTTCTCGTCCAAAATAGCTAAGTGCCTAAAGTTGAAATTCTATAATACCAGTGATGACTTTCCTATGTCCACGTTCCGACTCCATCATCACGACTGCTCATTGACTCTTAAATATTGTATTGCCATCTGATTTCTACATGTAAGCAAAAAGCTCCCCAAAAATAAAAAAAGTGATTTTATTTAATTTCCAAGACTACGCACACAGACAGAAACACTAATAGGGCAAAGAATACAAAATAAAAATAAAAGGACAAATTGCACAGATTGAGTTATCCACAAAGCAATTTTGAGACTTCGTTCTCTCTATTTTATAACAATACATATTAGGATGGAAAAAAAGTAATTTCATATTTTGTATGAGTGAAGTTGTAATAAAATATATTCGGTCATATTGTAAGTTTGTGCTTCAGCGAGATTTGATACCATTAGAAATGCACTAGTATTAAGAATTATGCACAAAGAACATTATATAGCGGCGGAAGCACACAAATTAATTTAACGTTTGGCAAGCTCCACCGTGGCGCAGCGGTCTACACGCCAGCCTGTTACACGGATGGTCCCGGGTTCGATCAAGATCGAACTGAAACTGATCCCCGGTCAGGTCAAGATGAAAAAGATATTTTTCAGATTGACCTGGGTCTTGGATGTTTATCTATATATGTACTTATTATAAAATATAGTATCTTTGAGTTAGAATCCCATAACACAAGTCTCGAACTTACTTTGGGGCTATATCAATCTGTGTGATTAAAAAAAAACTTAAAGTGAATGTAACTTTGACTTCCACAAAGTATCGCCTGAATCAATTTAATATAAAAACCACAATCTTCATCAATAGTCGCTCTTTGATCTACCCAGTAGCGATCAACCTCTGCTTCTCAGGGTCCAGCCACCCAGGCATAATTTCGAAAAGCATAAATATGTACGGCCCACTTAGATGTATGATAATTAATTTTCCCAGAATAGCTAAAAAGTATCGCAAAGTGAATCCATTACACAGTTATTTATAGCAACCTTTTCATTCCTGACCTTTTCCGGTTAAATAGCCTCAAGCGAACTACACGTTTGCTTGCCTTTTATTTATTTTTGCTTTCCCGGCCAAAATTGGAGTTATACATGGTTAAATATCGATCGTTTTGGACCCTCCACGGGTAATTCAGCCAGTTGATTTGAACAACTTTACCTATTGGACCTAGACTAATGCCTTACCCATATCGCATTTCTTAATGTCATAAGAAGGGTATATCAGAAAATCATTATAAATGCATAAAATTATTCTTTCTTTTCTTTCTTCTTTTTAATTATGGCTTCCACCGAGATTTCAGTGATTCTGCCAATGTCCAGTATAATGAGATACTAAGTATCGGTGTTGTACGGTATGTGGCATCAAAGATGGCGTATGTTCTTTGGCAGCCTCGTGGCTGACTTTGGCGACAAATCTATACGAGTCCATTTAACAGTCTACTTTAACTATTGCACAAATTGTTCTCGAGCACGAGCATTTATAACACCAAACTACACCGATTTCATATTATAAAGTCCACTTAAATCAAATTGTAAAATTGTATAAGGCAAACGACAACTGAACCCCTTGACTTCCCACCAAAAACCCCATAAAATTATTGTTTGTTTTTATCGTGCGTGGCTCTAACACTCTAGTGTCAGATTTTTCAAGTTGTCTAAAAAGCATCTGACATAGCTTGACGACTGCTATTAATGATAGCAGCTGGGACCACCGGTTTAACGTGCTTTTCGAAGCACGTTAAACTCGAGATATTTTTAAGCCACTTGCGGTCACCCATTCAAGTAGGGACTGCACCCGGGGTTGCTTGACATAAGGAAGCACTAATAAAGCTCACGCCCACCAGGCCATCGGGCTTCCAAACATAATAATAAGTATCTTTGTAATTTATTCTCTATTCTAGCAACAAAGTGAATATATTACACGTAGTTATATAAATAAAGCTTTTATTCCTGACCCTTTTCGGATAAATGGCCTAAAAGCGAGCTTTAACGTTTGTCGGGTATTTTAAAAATCTGTACCTAAGCGGGGAAAGTGGAATCCTATTTCTAAGCCTCCGATGTCCGTCCGTCTGTCACGGGGCTGTATCTGTTCATCATCATCATCGGGTCCTTTTTAAGTCTCAACTGCAGGAGCATGACCCTCTCTGTACTACTGAGTCATATATTAGACAAAGCAGTCAGAGGATTTGGTCTTTACTCGCAACGCTGGCCAGACGAGTTGGGGAGGTCTAATTGTTGTTTTTATAACCTTTGTTTGCTAAGTCGCCTTCTACGACATCCACGGGAAGACTTGCAGTGGTCTTATTTCTACTCCGCCAGGAAACCCACGGCTAATGGGCTGTATCTTTTAAACCGTAATAGGTTGAGGCTTGAATCTTTGTACAGAATGTGTCGTATCTTTTGCTGCTATAATAAAAAAATTATGAATCTAAATATATAAAATTCAAAGGTGACTGACTGACTGACATAGTGATCTATCAACGCACAGCCCAAACCACTGGACGGATCGGGCTGAAATTTGCCATGCAGGTAGATGTTATAATAATAATAAATATAAATAAATATATACGGACAAATCACACAGATTGAGCTAGCCCCAAAGTAAGTTCTTAAGAAAGACTTGTGTTATGGGATACTAACTCAACGATACTATATTTTATAACAAATACATATATAGATAAACATCCAAGACCCAGGTCAATCTGAAAAAGATCATTTTCCATCTTGACCTGACCGGGGATCGAACCCGGGACCATCCGTGTCACAGGCCGGCGTGTTAACCGCTGCGCCACGGAGCTCGTCAAAAAAGTTATGACGTAGGCATCCGCTAAGAAAGGATTTTGATCAATTCTATCCCCAAGGGGATAAAATAGGGGATGAAAGTTTGTATGAAGCTTTGTCAATTTTAAACAGATCGGTAATCTAAATATATAAAACTCAAAGGTGACTGACTGACTGACATAGTGATCTATCAACGCACAGCCCAAACCACTGGACGGATCGGGCTGAAATTTGCCATGCAGGTAGATGTTATGACGTAGGCATCCGCTAAGAAAGGATTTTGATCAATTCTATCCCCAAGGGGATAAAATAAGGGATGAAAGTTTGTATGAAACTTTGTCAATTTTAAACAGATCGGTAATCTAAATATATAAAACTCAAAGGTGACTGACTGACTGACATAGTGATCTATCAACGCACAGCCCAAACCACTGGACGGATCGGGCTGAAATTTGCCATGCAGGTAGATGTTATGACGTAGGCATCCGCTAAGAAAGGATTTTGATCAATTCTATCCCCAAGGGGATAAAATAGGGGATGAAAGTTGGTATGAAACTTTGTCAATTTTAAACAGATCGGTAATCTAAATATATAAAACTCAAAGGTGACTGACTGACTGACATAGTGATCTATCAACGCACAACCCAAACCACTGGACTGATCGGGCTGAAAATTGCCATGCAGGTAGATGTTATGACGTGGGCATCCGCTAAGAAAAATAAAAAAAGAAGTTGAAGAATGTACTGTCGTCCCTATTGTTACTGACGGTGCATGTTTGTTTCGTGCTCTCTCTTGTTTAATGTACGGAACACAAGATAGAGCGATGGAGGTGCGTTCAGAAATTGTCAGAATGTGGTTAATGACTGGAGCAAGTTTTCAATTACTCAATAGCTTGATAGTAGTAATCTGGCCTTATGACAGATTAGTTCAGAATATTGTGTACAAAGAAGTTTTGTAGGCCCTAAGTTTTTACACATGCTAAACAAAAGTAAAACCGCAAAAACTACTTCTTAACGCGAGCGACGCCGCGGGCAAAAGCTAGTAGGCTATAAAAGTAAAAATTAAATAAGGAATCATAGCTATTGATACTAGTGGCTCGGTGAGCTGTAGATCTCGCGGGTCTTGGAATATCAAGTCCGAATAAATGTTTAACATGTACCTTAGGACAAAAACCTTAAATATATTTGATAATATAAGATAATAATAAAAAACCGGCCAAGTGCGTGTCGGGCCACGCGCAGTGTAGGGTTCCGTAGTTGCGAATGACAACTTTGAGTTCACACTGTTTACACTCACACCTCACAGTCTAACGACCAAAAACATCTAACAATGAAGATTGTATGAAATTTTACATTTTCCAGTACATTTTATAAGTTGGTTGCCTATAACTTTTTAGTTTGCACTTACTACCCAGCTCTGATAGTTTTTCTTTCAACTTCAGTATATATACTATTGCTGTAATTTTTTTCACGTATCCATATATAACCGTTTAGCAGATAGAGGGGGGGGACACGTACCTCTAACAAAATTTTGCACTTTAAAACCAAATATTTCGGAAACGGATCCCTAAATCGAAAAATGGTGTTCTTAACCTCACAATATTTTTGAAAGACCTTTTTAACGATACCCCACACGATGGGTAAATAGAGAAAAAAAAATTACTCCCCCACTTTACTTGTATGGGAGCTACCCAAAAAAAAATATTTTGCCATGATTAATATACACACTCAAACCAAATTACAGCTTTCTAGTACTTATAGTCTCTGAGTAAAACCGCGGACGGACAGACAGACAGACAGACAGACAGACAGACATGGCGAAATTATAAGGGTTCCTAGTTTACTACGGAACTTCGAAAAAAAAAACAAAAAAAGATACCCAAAAATTAAACACCGTTTACTAAGATTCTAAGACTTCAAAAACGCTTTGATAACAGCTATCTGTGTCATGATTATATTAACTGTATGAGATATTTATAAACCATCTTAGCTATTCTGCTGATGACGTTTCCAGTGAAATTATCCGTCTTGACGATGTCATATTAAAATAGTAACTTCCTGTATTTAAAAAAAAAAACTATGGGGCATTAGGATATTATAAAAAAAATCAAAGGAAAACTGTCACAGCTACAAAGTGTTCACAACTATTACAACTCTTTGACTTTTCAAAGAGTTGTAGTCGACCAACTAATAAAATGACGTCAAGTACGGGACCCTACACTACACTGCGCGTGGCTGGGGGTTTTCCTCTGTTGTACTCCTCGTACTTATTCAAGTTTATCTTCATCATTATCATCAACAGGTCTTTGTTAGTCTCCACTGCAGAAGCACGACCCTCTCTGCACTACCAGAGCCATCTTATATCCTTTATATCTTATATAGCCAAGTAAATCGTAAAATGGTTTAATTATGTTGTCAACAAATAGTTGACAACATAATGTTAAATAAATAATAAATAGTTGTTGGCCACTTACACATACGAAAAACAAAAACAAATAGTTTTGATTTGTACACCATTTTAGGGTTAAGTACAGATCCTTAATTCGAAATAGTTGGCAGTTTCTCAGACAAGTATGTGGTTATACACAACTTGAACATTCATTGTGACCCTATAACTCTGACCCTTCAAAGTGGAGCGCAACTATGTGAATAAACATATTATTATGTAAAATGAGAGAGAGCGTGGCTCATGCCATGTGGTCCCAACCTCATATAAATGGCACACTTACTGGTAGCGTAACAACATTGTATCTACTATATTATCACTACATATTAGAAAAACAAAGTCCTCCGCCGCGTCTGTCTGTCTGTCTGTCTGTCTGTTCGCGATAAACTCAAAAACTACTCCACGGATTTTCATACGGTTTTCACCAATAGATAGAGTGATTCACAAGGAAGGTTTTAAGGTATAATATATGCCCGGGCGCAGCCGGGTAGGGCTGCTAGTGTGAGAATAAAAGCATTACATGAAATATATCTTTATGAAAATCAAAACAATGTTTTCGGCATAATATGTTTAAATTATATTGAAGGAGGACGCGAATGTAGTCGTGCCATAAGCAGGAATATCAACCACATATGAATGTAATCCTTAAGATTTAAGATAGAAAAACGTGTGGACTCCTCTGACCGCTCGTAGCATCTTGCGGTAGCTAGCGGCGTTAGAACCGATATTAGCCACACAAACTGCGCTCACCAAGCGAGCAGAGTATGGCAAAATCCCCAATGATCGTAATCCTGAGGCATGAGTCCAGCTGTGGACTTCTTGTGGCTGAGATTATAATATAATCTTGATAGTTTGTGCATGCAGAAATAACTGGACATTTTTAACGACTATAAAGGAAAAACGAATTCCCATAAACTTGACAGTGATGTCACTTCAAGGTAATGAAAAAGCGGAGAGAAAAACAGAAAGAATTTTCGAACTATAAATAACTATCACAGAACCTTGTAGAACATAACATTAGATCAACAATCGCGATATCAAAGAGCAAAAATCTCATTGTGTATTTTCGCAGCTAAATCAAGTGTTTACATTCCCGAAATATAGTAGGAAAGTGCCGAGACGCGGCGCATATTGCTAACACCTGCATTCTGGCAAACACTATAATAATATTTTGCAGAATGGATAATATTTTCATTGAGTATTTAATATGAATGTATTTATTTTAGTTGTGGTAGAGCCTCGCTACCGGCGAAAATCACTTTTGCTAGTAGCATGAATGGGCCGGCTCGTCCGGGGAAGTACCACACTCTCACAGAAAATCGACGTTTGAGTAGTAGCGTTGCCGCTGCTATGCTTTGTTCGGTGAGTGAGAAAGCCAGAGGCCCATCTCCCTCCATCCTCCATCTGGGACGGAAAAATTAAAAGGCCGGCAACGCTCCTGTGACACCCCTGGTGTTGCAGTTGTCTATGGGCAGCGGTGATCACTTACCATCAGGTGACCCGCTTGCTCGTTTGCCGTCCTATGAAATAAAACAAAAAATGAAGTATCTCCTATTATTAGCCCTCCTCGGCTGTGTCCGGACGGACATGTATTATACTTATAAACCATACGATACATACGAGTATATCTACTATAAACCATACAATACATAACGACGATACATATATCGTCGTTATAACTCGTATACATTTGATCTATACATACCTAGTACAACTAAACGGTACTTTATGATGTTTCTGAAAATGCCAAATAGCTTCAAATTCTCCTCTCATATCTTACTAGCCACTCAACCTATTTTCCGCATCACCTATCAGTAAAAGCGGTCGTTTTCCCGAAATAGGGCACTTTGGGCACTTTTCCCTGACCTGCCAAACACAATAACTGTTAAGCTTCTTATTACACCGAGTTATAAAGGAGTTCGGTTCAATATCTACACCAGTAAATGCCAAAGTGTGGTGCGATATTTTTCAACAGGGCGCAGCAAAGCCTCTATTAATAATATATAATGTTTTTATTAAAACAATGCCGTGTGGTGCCCGGCAGAGTAGAATACTTCTAGCTTTCCCGTGGAGGTCGTAGAGGGCGACTAAGGAAATACAAGCTAAACAAAGCTTAAAACATCAAAGACACCTCTCCAACTGGTCTGGCCAGCGTGGAGAGTGTAGGGCAAATACTCTGACTACTTTGGCTTAATATATGGCTCTGATTGTACAGATAGGGTCGTGCTCCAGCAGTGGAGACTAAAAAAGATGTGATGAAGAAGATCAAAACAAAATTGAGATACTAATATTATGATTATGTAAAATACGGGTCACTCACGAATAAAGTCTGCCGACGTTTTTTTGCTTCATCCAGAGGTCTTCCTCAGGGCGAATGTAAACCGAGACGCGCGCACGAAGTCGTTCCAGTCCGCACTGTCATCGGGGTCTCGGTTCACATTCGCCATAAGGCGATCCAGTTAATATTATAAAATAAAATTAAACAATGTGATAGGGTTAACACCAAAGATTATATTACGACCCTATGCGTCAACTTATGTTAATAAATTGCTATAGCAACCCTTATCCAATACGCCCACGGTCGTCTCGCCTACATTACAATTATGACTTAACTCTAGCTTAAACTAAGATTAAATTAGACTATTTTATCGCTATAAATCTTACAGATTGTCGACTTCCTACGTTTAGTAAGTTATATTTATGAGGACAGCTTTGCCTGCTTTTCAGTAATCTTAAGTTACGCCTACTAATAACTATCTACATCTTCGAGTCTATAAATATATTTTGGTAAAATTTTCTCTCATTTATTATAACTTGTTGTAGGAACAATTGATTCAAAAATATTTGTAATGTATATTATTAAGCAACTGCCTAAGAGGGTTATGTGTTTTCCGTGTATTTTTTGTTTGTAAAATTCTTAACCTCGCATCTTCTCTTTTTAACGTCATAGGATGGCAATTAAACAAGAGGATCACTTGATAGTGATTGATTACCGCTGTCTTTGACAACTGCAACAACAGAGGTGTGTCAAGAGCTTTGCCGGCCTTTTATTTTTCCATCCCCAGATGGGGGACCGGATGGGCCTCCGGCTCTCGCACTCACCGAACGAAGCATAGACGTGGGAACGTTCTGTGAGAGTGTGGTACTTCCCCCGACGAGCCGGCCCATTCATGCTACTAGAAAAAGTGAATTTCACCGGTAGCGTGGCGTGACAAATAAAATTTCCTCTTACCTTTTCGCTTTTTATGATGCTAAAATAAACTATTTTCTCTTATACGCGTAGGTTCGATATTCAATTACATTTAATCAAATAAATAAATTTACAGACTGTGTACATCCAACATTATGCAACGGACGTGGGCGAGTTTAGCCCACGCGAAAGTTTATTGCTGATTTACTACTGTAGAATGGAACTCAAGCTTTGTTAGCTTTTTAAGTTCAAACAACGCGTATACTGTGCATAAATAGCGGAGCTTAGCCGAGACTTTGCGAGAATTGCTTATTATGTAAGCTTTTCAAGTGAGCTTTTCAGACAGTTTTCCTAAGAGATGACAGCATGTTTTTGATTGACAACAACGTTCACTTTAAAAATGTACAACACTAGCAATTTTCCCGTGACTTGGTCAGCGAATATCAAAGCCTATGTGACCCACAGGTGAAAGAATTTTGAAAATCAGACCAGTAGTTTTGGAGCCTAACCAATGCAAACAAACAAACAATCAAATCGAACCGTATCTGTTTCAGCTTGGTATGCCTGTTAAAATGTTCTTGGTATACCTGTTCTACTCTACAGGTCGCATTTCTTACCCGACAGTCGTGAAATTTTGTAAACAGGTTCAATATGTGCATATACTTTTTTTGGCAGCGTAAAGAGAAAGAAAGAAAAACAATCTTTATTCGACAAAATACATAACAACAAATGAATCATTAGCAATTCTTAGCAAATTAAAAATAAAATTGCCGAAAAGGCGGCCAGCTCAGCTTTATGCTGATAGCGGGGTGCTACAACGTTGATTTTCAGCTGGTGCCATGAAGCCGTGGGTTAAATGGCTTAATTATTGTCATATTAATTACATTACTTTTTTATGTGCAATACATATAAAATATTTTTTACATATTACTTTTTTTTAATTTCGGAGAACATAGATAAGAGAATAAAAAGTAAACAAAACAGCAACAATTTTTGACACTAAATGAAAAATACTATGATTATGGGGAGTTCTTGGCGGGAATTTTAGCGGACTACCCGGTGTCTGTTTTGGATTGTTTGGCAAATTGATTCTAGTGGACTTTATAATGTGAAATTGGTGTTATTTTGTGTTATAAATGCCCATATTTATGAACAATGTGTAGAATAACTAAAATAGACTGTCATTGTGCGGCTGTAGTGAGATTTACATAGCGGGCTGGTGGTTGTCCGCCTTGCTGCGTCGTCAATGATGAAACCAGTGGATTCGCGAAGAGATGTCGCCAGGGGCTCCGTAAAACAACGAAATGAATTACACCATCATTTCGTTGACAACCAAGAAGAATAACTCGCCAACTGGCGAAATAAATGAAGAAAGGCTCTAAAGGACTTGTATCCAGGGCCGTAAAACAATACTTAAAAAAAAAACCTTGATTATGAATAAACAGAACAAATAAAACAAAATTTTGGGGAAATTAAAAAGAGGATAATATGCATGGATATTAATATGGATTTAAAATGAAAACAATGTTGTCCAAGCTTTACTAAGACTAGGCTAACACCATCTACTGTCCAATAGATACAGCACAACACGCAGACGGACGGACGGTACATCAAAATCTAGAGTCCTACATTTGTACAAAACGTTATTATTATTTTTCGTATGTGTAAGTGGCCAACACTGGTGTCAGATTTTTCAAGCTGCCTTAAGGCATCTGACATAGCTTAACGACTGCCATCAACGATGACAGCCGGGACCAACGGCTTAACGTGCCTTCCGAAGCACGGAGGAGCTCGAGATATTTTTATGCCACTTGCGGTCACCCATCCAAGTAGGGACTGCACCAAGGGCTGCTTAACATACGTAAGCGCTCACAGAGCTCACACCCACTGGACCATCGTTAAGCCCATCGAATTCAATTAATTAATTAATTAAATAATTAAATATGGGGACATATCGCACAAATTGAGCTAGCCCCACATTAAGTTGTGAACTTGTGTCGCAGGATTCTAACTCAACGATACTATATTTTATAACACATACTTATATAGATAAACATCCAAGACCCAGGTCAATCTGAAAAAGATCATTTTCCATCTTGACCTGACCGGGGATCGAACCCGGGACCCCCGTGTCGCAGGCTGGCGTGTTGACCGCTGCGCCACGGAGCTCGACAAAGCAATCATCCCTCATCCCCGCACACCTGTGAAACCATTTGAGTTATGAGGCTTAGCCGGAATAAAAATAATTAAACATGGCTTATTTATTGCGATTGGGGAGGCCTACGCCGCAGAGGCGACTTCCACAATTCAACATGTTAAGTAATTATTAGAATAGGGAAATAATGTAAATATATGAACATGGAATTTTAATGATAATAAATATTAATAATTTTAAATAATAATAATAATGTCATATTAACAATTTAAAACAATAATAATAATTTAATTTAATTTATAGAATATTTATTTGTCATGTTGAAAAAAATCAAAATATTAATATTGATTGAAATGCATGCAAATTTTTGTGGTAGAATAAAGGCTATTTTTATTTTATTTTATTTTTATTTATTGCGACAAGTTAAGACATGTAATCCTACTCATCTAAACGGTTCCGGTTGCATGCCCAGCTTAGACCAGTAGCGCCGCCCCTCATATTTTCTCATCTTCTCATCTTCAAGCCTTTGTTAGTCTCCACTGCAGGAGCACGACCCTCTCTGTACTGCCAGAGCAGTTAGAGGATTTGGCCTACACTCTCCACGCTGGCCAAACGGGTTGGAGAGGTCTCTTTGATGTTTATAAGCTTTGTTTAGCTTGAGTTTCCTAAGTCGCCTTTTACGACATCCACGGGAAGATTTGGAGTGGTCCTATTCTTCTCTGCCGGGAACCACACGGCCACCCCTCATTTAATTTATTTTATTAACTACTAATAAATTGAAAAAAAAAAATGTAATTCAGTACAGATCGCGAGGCCTAAGCTAAGCTTTGCATTTGTGTGAGTGCACATAGATAGTGTAGATGTGACGTCGCCTAAAAGCGCGGCGCATCTCCGCCGCGCACCTGTCACACGTGACGTACGAGTATTTAATTCTGAATATTTTATTCTTGTGTTCGATTTATTAGTGAAATGGCTGCAAACACAAGAAATTAAAAGATACGAAAACCTTTAAATAGCCAAGTTTACTTATAAATATTATGTAATTGAATTTGTTATTTTAAAGACATCAACGATACATAATGACATTTATTTTTAAAAGTTTTTGGTCTGACTCTACTTTTGGTGATAACTCACACTAATGCAAAGCTCAGCTTACGCCTTCCGGATTGTACTTCGGTAGAAAATCACTTGTAGTATTTTTGGTATTACATACCTATAACAATACCAAATGAGAAAACTACACATTACTAATCTAATAGTTCTATTAATTTATCAAATGCAAGATGAAAAGTAATAATGAAAACGTTGATAAAAGCGTTTGATAACTTTGAAAAATAGTCTCGTCGCACTTAAGGTGAAGTCTCTAAGTGCGTTAGTACTTTGGATTCATTTTACGGTGGTGACCCTGATTGGTAACACACATATTAATGTGTGCACGATTTTAAGTTTCGTTTGTAGTAGTTTTAGGTATAAAATAATTAGGCACTGGGCTTGAGGGATGAACTCACGGACCGCCACTAGAATATCAGGATGCGTTTGGAACTTGTTATATATTGGTACTAGTATATATATATATATATATATATATATATATATATATATATATATATATACTAGCTTTTGCCCGCGGCTTCGCTCGCGTAAAGAGGTATAGTTTTGGGGGTAGAATTTATCAAAATCCTTTCTTAGTGGATGCCTACGTCATAACATCTACCTGCATGCCAAATTTCAGCCCGATCCGTCCAGTGGTTTGGGCTGTGCGTTGATAGATCACTATGTCAGTCAGTCAGTCACCTTTGAGTTATATATATTTAGATTTATTATTTTTCCAAAGTGACAACGAGGTAGTATTTATCTGACAGTGCGAAAATGTTGTAAATCACATTTTCTCCTAAATTTCCTTCAGAGCTCTAAAGAAAATGAAAAAAAAACTAGCAGAAGAGCATTAGGTTATAGAACATTACGAATGTCTGCAGTAAGCTTTAAAGCAAAGAATCTCGCAGCAAAAGCTCCCAGAAGACGTTCGTAACAGATAAAACACCCACCTACACAGAAACAACTGCTTGTAATACTACTTTCGTTTTATTGTAAAGAACAAACAGAGACACAAAGGTACGAGCGACTTTTTGTGGCAATGTCGGCCGTTGCCGAGGGCGATATACGTACAGATTGTGAACTGTTTTTGAGTTTTATTTGGTTTTATTTACAGGGCAAATTAATTTGCAGCTATAACACTCTTAAAAAATGTATTTAGAGAAAACTGCGAAGCGGTAGGCTACTTCATTACTATCATAGATATTATAACTTATTAGTCGAATAGATATCTCATCCGGCGGCTTGCAGAATGCAAACGCACGAACGCAAACGCTCTGGCTAGTTTAGTTCCAAGGACGATGCCTGTTAACTATGCTAATTAATTGAATGTGTTAAAGCGTTAAACTAGATTATAACGCATTTATGTAAAAAAACAAAAAGACCCATCTACATAGAAAACAACTGCTCGTAAACCTATTTTTTGTGTTGTTGTAAAGAACAAACAGAGACACAAATCAACGACCGTCTTTTTGTAGCAACGGTCGGCGCTTGCCAGGGGCGATGTGCAGACTGTGAACTGTTTTTGAGTTTTATACACAGGGAAACTTTATTTACAGCTCTTACCCATAAAAAAAATAATGATTTAGAAGTCACTGTTATTTTGAAGTGGTAGGAAGTATAATAAATTTTATAATTCTGCTCTTTGTTAAAAGATCTTGCAAACATAAGTTCCAAAATATAAGATATAAATAACTATAAGACAATTATAATAGTCGATGCCTGTAACATAAAAAAAAAACAACAATTACATACTTTATACACAGAAACAGCTGCTTGCAAAATCTATTTCTGTTTTATTCTAAAACAAAACAAATAAAGACAATTCCACCAGCGTCTTATTGTGGCAAAGGCTAGCGCTAAACAAGGACGAATCTAAAGCTCCACAGATAGTGAAATGCTTCAATGTTGTATTATGTTTACATTTATGCCCAAGGAGAATTTAATCCTTGACTTGAAGGAAAACAGCGAAATTTTGATCTTGCTGAAAATTCGAAATTTATACCTAATGTCTTAATATTTTATAGAAAACTTTTAAAATTCACTCGCCTGGCAATAAGGCGATTTCCAAGCACTGATAAGTGCTTATGCCACGCTTATGCAATCATTAAAACTTTATCTCAATGTCATGATTGATTGGAAAAAAAATCGTTTGATGTAAATTTAAGGTAGTAGAGGCTCTTGTCACAATGTTTTTTTTATTGGTGGTCATTATATTTATCGCCAAATTCAATTATCTAGCTAACTTGGTTCATGACATACGGCCTGTTTCCAGACACACGGACAGACGAACGGACATCTAAGCCTCTGTAATAGGAAAATGATTAATAGACAAACACCAATACAGGTAAAATAAACAAAAGATTATGAAACAGCAAGAAATAAAATGATGGTAAAGAAGGGTTTCCTTAATGAATATATTTCACGTAAGTATTAATGTCATGATATTGGTCTCTTCAAAATCCATCACGGTTTATATCCTAACTAATATTATAAATGCGAAAGTGAGTTTGTTTAAATATATAAATAAATATATATAGGGACAAATCACACAAATTGAGCTAGCCCCACAGTAAGTTGTGAACTTGTGTCGCAGGATACTAACTCAACGATACTATATTTTATAATATATACTTATATAGATAAACATCCAAGACCCAGGTCAATATGAAAAAGATCTATTTCCATCTTGATCTGACCAGGGATCGAACCCTGGACCCCCGTGTCGCAGGCTAGCGTGTTGACCGCTGCGCCACGGAGCTCGACTATTCGAGTTTGTTTGTTTGTTACGCTTTCACGCCGTATCTAATGAACCATTCATCATGAAATTTTGCATACACATACGTTAGGCTACTGTGAAGTACATCAGGCTATATATCACGAGGGCGAAGCCGCGGGTAACAGCTAGTATTATATAAAAGTAGTAAATCGTATGATTAAAGTGACCATTAAATCGTTGCATATCGTTGTTGTCAATTTTCCACGCTGGGAGAAAAGAAAAAAACGTAGAATGTACCAGCTGCTTCTCTTCCCGTGCCTATCGTAAAAGCCGATCAATGGAACGGGCGTCAGGAATCATGCCAATAGGCGATGCGGCTAGCAACCCATCATTATTTTGATTCCGTTCTCACCTACAAGCCCTAACGTGGCCCTATTTTACAGACCTGGATCCTGTCTACCTCGCAAGGAAAAAAGACGTGATTGTATGTATATCAAAAGTAATGCTTCCTCTGTTCTGTATGTAGGTATATTCCTTATATCTCTCTTTAAGACTCGAGTAAAAAAGGTAATTTTTCACGTTATGCAGTAGACATCGTAAGTGAGTGACACAGATCTGCAATTTAAACCACGTTAGTTTAACGCCGTCCTTCAAGATGATATCATCGAATCAGACACAATCTTAGTTAATTTGCTGCAGACGGCGCCTCTTCCGCCTAAATTACTACAGTGTACCGACAACTTAAGGAATAGATAAGCAAGTCCTACTTCCTCTTACTTAGTCGTAAATGCGGAACTTGCACACAATTTTTTTCAGTGTCCTATGAAAAGGGCTCTCAAAAATAGAAATAACAGTGAAAACATCATCTTGATAACCCAAAAACTCTTTGAGATACAAGGGTTTGAAAATTCCAATTTTTCGTCTCGGCCTAAACGTCCCTAAGAAAAAACAACTGACTAGTGACGTCACTCCTTTAGCAATTTGTATGCGTGTTGTGAGGACTTTGTTTGTCAGCTATGTTAAATATTGCGTTTAGGGAAATGGCTTCATAACAAAAAGTGCTATAAATTTAAAAAGCTATTTCATAGTAATATAAGATTTTTGAAATTTTCACATTTTCGAATCGGACTTTTCTAACCAATCTTAACCAAAGTTAATGTATCGATATCGGACTGAAAGTGTCCTTAACAGATTTTTCCAGCTAAATACTTTTATAATCAGAAATAGTTTTCAAAATTTACTCTTCATGCAAGTTCCCCATTCTTTTATTTTTCTCAGGCCCATGCGTTTTCTGAGAAATATATTCCGGTTATTATTATTATTTATCATTTTATTATTAACTAGCCCGCGGCTTCGCTTGCGTTAGTACTTTTCTCTGAGATGAAAGGTAGCCTATGTCCTTCTCCATACTTCAGACAACGTGTATGCAAAATTTCATGATAATCGGTTCAGTAAATAGGGCGTAAAAGCGTAACAAACAAACAGACCCACTTTCCCATTTATAATATTAGTGGGAATTGAGATTGGATTGGGATGTGTCTCAATGAAAAAAAAATAACACACAAATCCATGGGACTTTGATTCTCTGATGACGGGGTGTCGCGTAGTCTTCTTTAAAATCGCTGAAACACTACGCCATTGTTCTTAACTATATAACTCAACGATACTATATTTCATAACAAATACATATATAGATAAACATCTAAGATCCAGGTGAATCCGAAAAAGATCATTTTTCATCTTGACCTGACCAAGGATCGAACCCGGGACCATCCGTGGCGTGTTGACCGGTGCGCCACGGAGCTCATCCATGCGACAATAAAATTGGAGACTACGGTCCGTCCGTCTTGTATTGTCTATTGTTATGTATGCCTGTGTGCAGGCTCGTAATGGTTTGATGATGATTAATGTTGGTGTTTATGGACCTTTATTTAATAATTATCGGTTATAAATTTGTTTTACCAGTGATGACTTGCGAAGCTGAAACGTGGTCTTCTAGGCTTCAAAAGAAAATTCAAGGTCCCTCAAAGAGCTATGCTCCGCGTATCTCTGCGAACTCCAATCAGAAACGAGGAAATCCGTCGAAAAATAAAAATCACCAACATAGCTCAGTGAAAACGCTCTTTGATGTGGCAGTGGGCGGGACACATAGCACGCAGAACCGATGGTCGATGTGGCAGAAAGGTTCTTGAATAGCGACCGCGTACCGGCAAGCTCAGCGTTGGACTCCGTTTGCCGCGTGGTTCCCAGCAGAGTAGAATAGGACACTCTAAGTTTTCCCGTAGATGTTGTAGAAGGCGACTAAGAAAACACAAGCTAAACAAAGCTTTTAAACATCAAGAAACCTCTCCAACCCGTCTGGCCAGCGCAGAGAGTGTAGGCCGGGTCCTCTGATTGCTCTGGCTAATAAATATATGTGATAGCACAGCGAGGGTCGTGCTCCTGCAGTGAGGACTGACAAAGACCTGATGATGAGGAATCCTTAAAATGAAAAATACAACCGAAGTGATGTAAAAACCCATGAACATATAAACTTGTATAGTCTTATTACAAAAGATAACCTTTAGTGCCTGGTTTAAACTTCGAGCAACACGGAAGGGAGTAGCCATACGCTGCGTTCCCCTCTGTCAAGGTACAAGTCAAATTAGGCATATGCATGTCTATGTGTTAGTTGTGTGTGACTCATCTGTACACAAATTATTGTTTCTTTAATGTCATTTTTGTGACAATGTCATAATTACTATCAAGTGACAGTTTAAGTTTTGTATGTAGGTGTGCGGAACTAAACTTGTGTGCACATTTCCCCCCGCAAAAAACGCCAGAAAAATTGTAATAGTAAATTGTCGCTTTACCCACTCCCTTCGTCCGGTACGGAGGCCGTGTTGCTCGAAGGGTTTAAACCATTATCCGTCCAAAACCAATTTTTTTTTTATGTCATAGGACGGCAAACGAGCAAGCGGGTCACCTGATGGTAAGTGATCATCGCTGCCCATGGACTAATGTAACACCAGGGGTATGACAAAACCGTTGCCGGCCTTTTATTTTTCCCTCCCCAGAAGGGAGGGGGGATGGGCCTCCGGCGCTCTCACTCACCGTACGAAGCATAGAAGCTGTAAAGCTACTACTCAAACGTCGATTTTCTGTGAGAGTGTGGTACTTCCCCGGACGAGCCGGCCCATTCATGCTACCAGCAAAAGTGATTTTCGCCGGTAGCGTGGCTCTACCACAACTAGTCGATTTTCTGTGAGAGTGTGGTACTTCCCCGGACAAGCCGGCCCATTCATGCTACCAGCAAAAGTGATTTGCCAATTGACAATGACAGCTGAGACAACGTCAAAGTGTTAAGTGTTGGCTTACTTTAGTCCGATAATGGTTTAAACCAGGTAGGTACTAAAGTTAGTCTCCGTTTTATAATAAGACGGGTAATATTTTAAAATGGGAACTTGATGCCACTATCTTGACGGAAAACACTAGCACCTTATTAATACAATCTTAGGGTGAAACATGGATCTAAGAATAATCAGGATATGCCCTTGGAAAATGTAACAGTGACGCACATAAAAATCCCTACACTCGTGTCGCGACACTAGCGCACGCACACATCGGCACAAAGATCCCTACACTTTTCCCCGGTCGAAATGTCAAATTTCCCAAATGTCAAATACATGCTGCACACATGTGACTTGATGTGACGTAAGTTATGCTTCACTTTTGATGTGTCTAATGCCGGGTCCATATTATTCCTAGGTCCATGGGGTGAAAGCAGCATTAGCCCACTTATGGCTATGGCTCATACATTCAAGATTCTCGACGTCGCGGTACGTAATCTTGTCATGGCACTTAACTGCGTGCGGTTGCTGGGCATATGCAAAATAACTACTGACATAAAAGCTTTTAAGACTAGTAGGTACATTTTTCAAAATGTTATTTACGAGTATTATTTAATTTTGTTCCGGGTCTGTGGGTCAGGTAAGTTACTTTTCAATTTGTTATGTATTTTATTGTTGATGTGAATATGCAATATTACTACACTTACATAAAAGATTTTAAAACAAGCAGGTACGTTTTACAAACTATTATTTTACGCGTAGGTACATATTATTTATTTTTTTGCTACGTATCTGTGTGACAAATAAGTATTTTTTTCAAATTGTTATGTATTTTATCTATTACTAGCAGTCTGCTTCGTCTGTCTTCTTCTTATTATCGTGTCGGTGGCTCAAAAGGTGTAAAAAATCTTATATTTTATCCCTGCAGTAGGTTGCACGCGACAGCCACTCTATTTGATGAGGCATAGTTGATAATTTTCGAAATCAGTCCAGTAGTTCCTGAGACTAATGCTTTCAACCAAACAAACAAACCCTTCAGCTATATAATAGTAAGTAGTATAGATGAGCACTCCAGCTGCAACTAAGTGGCAAGAGATAAACTTAACACGCAACGTAGCTCGCATTACATGAAAAACAGACGCAATTTTTTTTAATCTGTTATAAAAAAACATCGTTTGTGATAGCCGGACTAATTACATAGCTAGCCCCAAAGTAAGTTCGACACTTGTGTTATGGGATACTAACTCAACGATACTATATTTTATTACAAATACATATAGATAATCATTCAAGACCCAAGGTCAATCTGAAAAAGAACATTTTTCATCTTGACTTGACCGGGGTTCGAACCCGGGACCATCCGTGTTACAGGCCGGCGTGATGACCGCTGCGCCACGGAAATTGTCAATATACATATATATGATAACGGTATCTCTTACTAATAACTACATTTTGCATATACGAGTATCTACGGCGCAGCTAAGTGCCATGATGAGATTACCATGCGACGGCGAGTATCTTAGATGCATTTGCACTAAGTACTTTAGTGCTGCTTTTACATATAATTTTATATTTAACGTATTGTCGGCAACATTAACTTACTTTTGATTGGATTAAATATATACAGACAAATTACACACTTTGAGCTAGCCCCTAAGTAAGTTCGAGATATGTGTTGTGTGTGAAATACTAACTCAATGATACTATTTTTCTAACAAATAAGTATATATGTCCATTATGAAAACACGGCTTTACTCACGTTTTATTACGTCGGATCCGGCGACTAGTTCGGTCTGTTGATAATGAATTTATCTCGCGTAAGTTTTAATATTATTAAGTATATATGTATAATGTAAGATAGATAAAGCCGTAATATTATCCCTAGGGATATAATTATATGCCGGAACATAAGAACATAAGAAAGCGATTTATTACTATCTTCCTAGGGACATAATTATGTTACGGTTCACGTTTAGTGATATAATCATATTACTAGATTAGGTTTAGTGACATAATTGTAGGAGTGTTATGCGGGGTACGGCGGAGGTGGCAGCCGGGGCTTCGTTGTGTTTTTGCACCCCCCACGTCGTTAATCGTCGTTTGCGGTTGCATTTTCTTACGTATGTAGGATAGCCACAAATCTTCTTCGTCTTCACCTTTTCCCACTTTATGTGGGGTCGGCACAACATGTCAGTTTCTTCCACTTCACTCTATCGCTGGTCATACTCTCTGTTACACACTTCTTACACATGTCCTCTCTTACGCATTCCATCCACCTTTTCTTTGGTCTTCCCCTATTTCTACGACCCCTAACTTCCATTCCCAAAACTCTTTCCGTTACAAATAAAAATATGAAATAATGTACTTACAATGTTTATTCGTCGACTGCACAAAGTGAACTGGTCGCTTACAATGATTGCGACACAATTCAATAAAAGAACGAGTGAATGAATGAATGAAAGATTAATTGAATGAATGAATATTTAACGTATTGAACAGCTAATGTACGGAAGCCATAACAACAACTTATAATTTATGCGATCAGTCACAATTATTTTAAATACTCGTTTTACATATTCTTATTTATTATATTTATTTCTATGTCTATATTAATATTAAATATATATTTAGAACTAGGTTAAATAAGTGTTTCTAACACGTATAAAAATATCGCCACATTTTCTTTATATATTAGTTGAGTGAATGAATCATAAATTTTGTCATGGTAGTAGAGTACTGTAGTAAGGAGATTTTATTAAGATATTTGAAATGCTTTTGATGTATTCAAAAATAAATATTGTGTGTGTTTCTTTAAGAAGAAATGATAGTATTGACACAGAAGTCGTGCTACGTACCTCGTATGAGGATATAGCTGTAAATCTTTTATTATTTTACAAATATATGTTAAATATCGAGATACGGTGTTATCCTTTCAGCAAGAAACCCCCATTCACCCGTTACAGTATTACCAACCTTACTGAGAAAAAAATAACAAAATCATAAATTAGTACATTGCACTTCCATTCTCAGGATTGCCGTGTATTTTGTTTCCTTGGACAATTACCCAACCAATACATAATGAATACAGAAAAACTGCCATTTTTTATACGCCCGAAAAGTGTAGTCGTAAACGCCGTACAACAATGTGGAAGGTGCACAAAGCAGCCCCCGTTGCCGCCACCGCCTCACCCCGCACAACACTCTTACAATTATTTCTTTATTTATTTCTTTATTTCTCGCTACATGTAGTGGTAAAATAATATATGTTAGTGAAGGTACATGAACCCTGGCAGGGTGTTGCGATGTCTCATTGCTGAGTAAAAACAATGAAGTACATGAATATGTTAGTTATAAAAGTCAAATTAAATTTATACAACATTAAAGAGTCAAATAATTCATTCATTCAATGTCAAAATAATAATAATAATAGAATTTAAGCAAATAAAGAGAATAAAAATTATAAATAAATAAAGAGAATAATAATAAAATAAAAAATTATAATTTGTCATTAAAATATTCATTGATTGAATAAAAGCCCTTCGATAATAACAATATTTTTAATTTTTTTATGAATATTTTATCATTTTCTTCCAAACGCATTTCTTGTGGCAGTTTATTAAATATTTTAATTGCGCTTACATAAGGTCCGCGGCTATACATGCCTAACGTAGACACCGGTAAATCCAACCTATCCTTGTGTCGTGTATTTCTTTTGTGAGTGTCTTTTACTTAATCTAGTAATATGATTATATTAATAAACATGTCTTCATCATCATCATCAGGTCTCCTCTGCAGGAGCACTACCCTCTCTGTACTACCAGAGCCATATATTAGCTTGAGTAGTCAGAGGATTTGGCCTACACTCTCCACGCTGGCCAGACGGGTTGGAGAGGTCTCTTTGATGTTTATTAAGCTTTGTTTAGCTTGTTTTTCCTTAGTCGCTTTTTACGACATCCACGGGATGACTTGGAGTGGTCCTATTCTACTCTGCCGGGAACCACACACCAAATTATAATTATGTCCCTAAGAAGATAGTAATAAATCGCATTCGTATAGCTATGTTCCGGCATATAATTATATCCCCAGGGATATAACTATAATTACGGCTTTATCTATCTTACTGCGACATATACATCGTGTAAATTGATCATCGACATTCCCTTCAAAAGGATGACTGACTCAGACCACCTAAATTCAATGAACAACTTATCCTATGGGACCAAAGCTGGGAACTCGTTTTTCTACTTAAAGTGTCCTTATCAATCGATTATAGCTTATTTTAGATGTCCTAAATAGATTTTAGGACATCTAAAATTTTCATGCAAGTTCCCTCCTTACGTGTATGTCCCCTAGGTACTGAAAAAAAGTTGCGGCCACGTTACCTATGCGGCAACGAATTTAATACATTTTCCATTGAATTTGTTCCCAATGGTTGAATATTATTTCCGTTTAACCGAGTTTCCGCTTGACGAGAATTCCCGAAGCAGGAGTGGTATCCAGAACCTTGCACTGTATGAGTATGTGTAATGACTAGTTGGGAAATTATCGATGTTTGTTTTATCGATATCATAGACAGAAATCAGAAATCTTTATTTGCATTATACAGAAAGAAAGGTGTTATATCCGCCATAATAGTACGGCATGCAAATTATATGTAAGAAAATAATTTAAGCCAAGTTTAGTAATATAATTTTAACGAATCAACAAACAGCAAACAAATTGGTTTAAAGATCCAGTATTTATTTCCTTCGTAATATACGAGTTATATGTGAAAAATCCCCAAGAACTGAACCAAGAACCCAAGAATCCGCGCGAAATATAGTCTTGTGTATTTTAGATTTATACCCACATCCACATCAAAACACATCGACATTTCGATAATTTTGTCGATATTTCGTACTGTTCGCAACTCTACAAATACACTTCAATTAACTCATGCTCAACCACACCGTGTATAATTTTTTAAATACGAATACAGTCATCCCGATATTTTTTGCATTCATTATGTGTTTTGATCCACTGTTTTAACTCCCGACAGACAAAAATAAATAACAATAAATAATAATAAATATACAAGGACATATCACACAAATTGAGCTAGCCCCACAGTAAGTTGTGAACTTGTGTCGCAGGATACTAACTCAACGATATTATATTTTATAATATATACTTAGGTCAATATGAAAAAGATCTTTTTCCATCTTGACCTGGCCGGGGATCGAACCCGGGACCCCCGTGTCGCAAGCTAGCGTGTTGACCGCTGCGCCACGGAGCTCGACGGTCGTGATATAAGTTGTACTACTTGTCTGTATGTTGTAGGTATGTGTTATCGAGCTGCAGTTGTGTTTACCTAATTCAATGAGAGTGTTCTTAGCTAAGTATCTTGATCATAATTGCTTCAAGCGTTTACAAAATTGATTGTCTTTTTGGGTTGCTAGGTAATATTTTTAAATCTGGAATATTTCCAAGTATATCATATTGATAACGCCCCTTTCACATGTAATATGACATGATCGATGGGTCGTGCCCCAGTTGGGAACTTTGTATGTATACGATTTGAATACTCTCTTTTCTAAAGTCGGTCAAAGAAACAGTCCTTTCATTAAGGCTTAGGTACTAATAGCAATAAAATTCTAGAATATTCTCCAAGTATATTAAATTGATGGCGCACCTTTGATATGTAATATGACATGATCGATGGCATGACATGAATGTTAAGGTGGTTTGGACATGTAGAAAGGATGGATGAAAGAAGTCGCGCAAAGAAACTCTATAAGGCAGATGTGACCGGAAGAGTAAGTCAGGGCCGGCTTAGACGCACATACCGTGACCAGATTGCGGACATTCTTGTCAAGGGGCAAGTCAGGAGTACCCGAAACCGGCGAGCATGTATTAAAAAAGTGTGATGGATGTAGATGAAGCGAAAGAGTTTTGTAAGGATCGTAGAAAGTGGCGGTCCTTGGTCTCTGCCTACCCCCATGGGAAAGAGGCGTGATAGTATGTATGTATGTATGTATGATCGATGGCTGCCCCAGTTGAAAAATATTATACAGAGTTGAATACACTCTTCTTTTCTTAACTAGATGAATGAAACACTCCTTCCTTTAAGAGCTTCGTTACCTCATCAAGTCTTTTTAGTCTCCACTGCAGGAGCACGATCTTCTTAATTTGTACTACCAGAGCCATATTTTAGCCAGAGGTGTCGGATGATTCGGTCCCTAATAGCAATAAAAGTCTACAACATTATCCAAGTATATTATATTAATGGCACACCTTTGATATCTAATATGACGTGATCGATGGATGCCCCAGTTGGGATCTTCGAGTAGATTTAGCCAACATACAACTTGTGGCGAGTTTTGCTAAGATTTTCTAAGAGAGTTTTGATATTATACAGTATTGGAAACCGATGGAGATGTAAGTTGTCGATAGTTCTGTATGATTTTGAGTATTTTACGATTATTATTAAAACACGAATACATAATTAAAGAGATGGTGAAAGAAACACTCAGTTCACAACTTACTGTGGAGCTAGCTCAATTCGTGTGATTTGTCCTTTAAGTACCCAACCTAAGTATTTAGAACTGGCCATTTGTAAGTTATGTATAAAAAATGAAGCTTGGATTTTAAAAATAGAACTCTTTGCCAATATTACTGAATAAAAAAAATTATTCATTTGTCAATTTTCTAAGATTTGGCGGCAAATTTAAAATTGTGTGTAGCACGTCAGCATGTATGTTACGCGAGAAAATTTTCGCGCAATGATATTTTACGACTTTCGGTGTAAGTTAACGCAACAAGAAAGTTATGAAAGTCTTTTACCGACTTTAGAATAAGATTGTATTCAACTCGATTAAGAGTGCTTTACTTTAAGACCTAATAGCAATAAAATCTAGAACATTCTCCAAGTATATTAGACTAGCTATTACCCGCGGCTTTGCCCGCGTGATATATAGCCTATGTCCTTCTCGGTACCCTAACCTATGTGTATGCAAAATTTCATGATGATCGGTTCAGTAGATACGGCGTGAAAGCGTAACAAAAAAACAAATAAACAAACAAACTCACTTTCACATTTATAATATTAGTTGGGATGAGATTAATGGCATACCTTCGATATGTAATATGACATGATCGATGGATGCCCCAGTTGGAACTTCGACTATGTTTAGCCAACCATGGAACTTAATGCAAACTTTTGCCTGCGGCTTCGCCCGCGTTATGTCGATGCTTTGGCAGTACTTTTCTCGTGGAAAGGTAGCACATGTTCGTCTCTGTACTCCAGACAACGTGTATGCAACATTTCATGATGATCGGTCCAGTAGATGCGGCGTGAAAGAGTAACAAACAAATAAATAAACAAACTTAATTTGGCATTTATAATTTTAAGTTAGGATTTTGCTATGTATGTTAGGATTTGCAATCTTTGGATTTGGTGGTAATCACGTTTCCTCTTACTAAATGATTCTCATAATATTAAAACATGATTCCAAAAATACTTCAGGTTATTTACTAGTGCCTAATATGATTTACATTCTTGAATTTCTTTCTATTTGAAAAGTTAGGATTGAAATGATTGGCATCGCTACTGTGCCTAGTGTGCCCCCTTAAGCTATGTCAGATGTGTTAAGGCAGCTTGAAAAATCTGACACTAGTGTTGGCCACTTACGCACACAAAAAAACAACATCTTTATCCGGCTATTTTTCTACTTTCTTGCCACGTAAGCAATATCTAACGTAAACAAGGATCACGGGTCACACACGGGGTCATTGCAATAGATGGAGGTCAACTTACGACCTCTACTATATTGACCTACCTACTGTCCTTGGGTATGTCTAAAATTAGTTCGTAAGGTCGGCATAGTTTTGTTAGGACCACGGAGGTTGGGACCTTGATACGTATTTTGCAAGGTGGTTATCAATTCGATCCGTTCTAAATCATCATTATCATCAGGTCTTTCTAGTCTCCACTGCAGGAGCACGACCCTCTCTGTACTACCAGAGCCATATACTAGCCTGAGTAGTCAAAGGATTTGACCTACACTCTCCACGCTGGCCAGACGGGTTGGAGAGGTCTCTTTGATGTTAATAAGCTTTGTTTATAAGCTTTGCTTGTGTTTCCTTAGTCGTCTTTTACGACATCCACGGGATTACTTGGAGTGGTCCTATTCTACTCTGCCGGGAACCACACGGCGACCGTTCTAAATATCTGTGCCAAATAGCGTGTTATGCGTGCACCACAGAAACCATAAGTTGTATTAATTTTTTTTTGTTGGACTTAGAGGACTATTTCAGTTTTATCAAAATCGGTTAAGTAGTTTTTGATAGAGAGTTAATCATGTATCAGGGACTAGGAAAATTTGAAGTCGGTTTTTCTCTTATAAATACCTACTTGTTAATCTTCTGAGAATCAAATGGGTATCGTTATGACTACATTATAGAGTAGGAAATTCACAACTTTAAATAAAGAATAATATATAAATACTAGCTGATACCCGCGGCTCTGCCCGCGTGATATATAGTCTATGTCCTTCTCAGTAGCCAAACCTATGTCTATGCGAAATTTCATGATGATCGGTTTAGTAGATACGGCGTGAAAGCGTAACAAACAAACAATGGACAAACAAACAAACTCACTTTCGCATTACAGGAGTTTACTTTACGCACATTGGGATTAGGATGTACGTACGGACAAATGACACATATCGATCTAGCCCCAGAATAATTTAATATTTATATTATTTCTTTCTACGATTTCTATACATAATAGTATATAGAGAAAAGATTGTACTATTTGTTTGTTTGCATTGAATAGGCTCCGAAACTTCTGGACCGATTTATAAAATTCTTCCATCTATAAAAAGCAAATTTTTTTTGCTAGTAACACATGATTTAATTTACGCGAAGTCGCGAGAAAATTCCAAGTTTTAAAATAAAATAAAAAATCTATTTCTTTTCAAGGTTTGAATAATACGAGTAAATTGAATTGTCTAGTTTAAATCATTCAAAACGTACAAAGAACCATTCGCAATTTATTACTTAAGATTGCATCTAATTTACAAGCAGACTTGAACCACAAATGAGCTATAAACATGTAAAGCTGTCTCGCCAAACTACTGCAATTTTGGACGCTTAAAACCACAGAATAGCTTTTAAAATTGAACAGGCATCGTCTGTTTAAAACATTGTTTAGCTACGTAAGCCATTTAGATTTACGTAAGTACGTCTAGAGAATAGGTAAATTATTACTCGACTGACCGAACTAGGAGGGTGATGTTAGTAAATTATTGACGTCAACAATAATATATTTTTGTAAAGTAATTGTAATTATGAAAAAAAATTGACGTTCACTAAATGATATTGAAATATCTTACGATGAATAAAATGATTGACTTTGACTTTGACTTTCACGTGTATTTTGTATGTTCTAGGTGATGACTTCAGATGAATCTCAAAAAAAAAAATTGTTAGGATCGTAGGAAATGCAGATCCGTAGTCTCTGTCTTCGCCATTGAAAATTCGTGATAATATGTTTGCCTGTTTTCATGTTTGCACGTTTGTATGTTTACATGTATGTAAGTATGTTTGTATGCATGTCTGTTCCTTTATTACCTTCTATAGCCTAAACGGCTTGACCGATTCAAACAAGTGTGACGTGCCATCATATTTGTTTTCTGTCTCAGAGCGTTGTAGGCTATGTAAAATAGGCAGTCGGGTTTTTAATTTTTATAATAATGCGGACCTTGCACACTATTTTTTTCATTGTCCTATGAAAAGAGCTCACAAAAATAGAAATAACAGTGAAAAAATTATCTTATATACCCAAAAACTCTTTGAGATATAAAGGTTTGAAAATTCCAATTTTTCGTCTCGGCCTAAACGTCCCTTAGATAAAACATTTGACTAGTGACGTCACTCCTTAAGCAATTTGTATGCGTTTGTATTTGTATGTGAGGACTTTGTTTGTCAGCTATGTTACATATTGCGTTTAGGGAAATGGCTTTATAACAAAAATTGCTATAAATTTAAAGAGCTATTTCATAGTAATATAAGATTTTTGAAATTTTCTTATTTTTGGAACGGACTATTCTAACCAATCTTATCAAAAGTTAATGTATCGATATTGGACTGAAAGTATCCTTAAAAGATTTTTCCAGCTAGATGCTTATATAATCAGAAATAGATTTTTCCAGCTAGATGCTTATATAATCAGAAATAGTTTTCGAAATGTACTCTTCATGCAAGTTCCCCATTGCAATGAAATACGGCTTTACTTAACAGGTTTATTTTATCGAAAATTTTTGACAGCGTTCGTGACGCAGAGATTAGCACATCAGAATCCCAGGTTCGATCCCTGGCAAGATAATGATTGAAAACGATTTTTTCAGATTTTCCTGGGTTTGGGATGTTTATCTATATAAGTATCTAACTTTTCAAGCTCATAAGCAAAAGGCTGGTCGAGGTGTCCAATGACCAGAGGGCTGGTAGCTATTTCACACAAAGAATAAGCATTGCTATTCAGCGTGGCAATGCTGCCAGTCTTCTGGGCACATTACCGCAGGGCAATGACCTGCGGGACATTTTTTTATTTATAAGTAGGTTTTTGTTTTTATGGGTAAGTTTTGTTTTAGATAGGAATTTTTTTTTAGGTTAATTTAGTTTTAATCAATTATTTTAATTTTAATTTTAGTTGTAATATTTTATTTTTAACCTTAATAAATCAGTATCTAGGTGACTATATTTTACTATACTAACGATGTGACTATTAGAAACTAATATATTTTATATTAGAAACTAATAAAGATAAACATCCAAGACACAGGTAAATCTGAAAAGTTTTCTATCATGACCTGACCGGGGATCGAACCTAGGACCACTCGTGTCGTAAGCTGGCGTGTTAACCAATGTGCCACGGGGAACGTAAATATAACTAGATGATGATATTATTATTTACTGTCTAATCATTAATCTACAGGTTCAATTATGTTTTCGTATAAAATGGTATGTCTGTAGCCATACATCAAAAAGCGTTGTGGGATATTCAGGGATCATAAGCCTTATTTCCGTTTCCGTGTGATCACCGAGTAACTTCGAGTAGGTAATGATGTCTCAAAGAGTAAGATCGCTTGATGTTACAATATTCTTTTGATCAACACAAATAACATATTTTTTTGAGTAACGTACGTTGTGTGTTAAAGTTACTTTGAAGTTCGGCGGCGGCGACAGTCAGACCTTCAATACAATTCACCAAACTGGTGCGAGTGTGGTCACTCGCCTCAAACTATGACGCACCTACTTTCATGTCCCAAATGCCCGAACACCTGCACCTTGGCCGATCTCCATACAGCTTCTGAGAAAGGCATTGAAGTGGCCCATTATTGGGCTGAAAAATATAGTCAATCGTATAATCGACACGAAAAGAAGAATACAAATTCACCAAGTAGCTTGTAAAATTTCTATGGGTAGTCCAAATATTTTCAACCGACTTCAAAAAATGAATTATCCATTCGACCCATATGTATGTAATACTAGTTTTCGCCAGCGGCTTCGCTCGCGTTTGAGTGTCGATCCCTCGGGAACAGGATGAAAGGTATCCCCAGGGTATTAGGTTTATAGCCTATGTCCGTCTCCTGACTCCAGACAACGTGTATGCAAAATTACATGATGATCGGTTCAGTTGATACGGCGTGAAAGTAAAAAACAAATAGTTGGGATTGTCATACTTTGTCGAGCTCCGTGGTGCAGCGGTCAACACGCCAGCCTGCGACACGGGGGTCCCGGGTTCGATTCCCGGGCAGGTCATGATGGAAAATCGATCTTTTTCAGAATGACCTGGGTCTTGGATGTTTATCTATATAAGTATATGTTATAAAATATAGTATCGTTGAGTTAGTATCCTGCGACACAAGTTCACAACTTACTGTGGGGCTAGCTCAGTTTGTGTGATATGTCCCTATATATTTATATTTATATACTTACATAAGTTTTATATACCTATGTTGGTTTTTATAAGATTCTCTCTAATAAAATCATTATAGTATCTTACGATAGATTTAATCAAAAAATCATATTTAAAGGTTTTTATTTGGGTTAATATAAAAGTCATACTTCTCTTTTCCCGCAATTTCTCTTTTAACAATGTCTTTCAAAGATTCCGATCTTTCGATTGCTGCAATATTCTTTTGATCAGCCATTTGCATTATAAGTACCATAAAAAGTACTTACAGCGCAAAGGATTTTATTCTAATGATACGGAAGAAGGTAATAAAGGATGACGAGCTCCGTGGCGCAGCGGTCATCACGCCTGCCTGCGACACGGATGGTCCCGGGTTCGATCCCCGGTCAGGTCAAGATAGAAAACGATCTTTTTCAGATTGACCTGGGTCTTGGATGTTTATCTATATAAGTATATGTTATAAAATATAGTATCGTTGAGTTAGTATCCCATAACACAAGTCTATCATAAGAACTTACGTTGGGGCTAGAAAAAATAAAAAAAATTGTAACAAATTGGTATTACTTATCTACTAAGTTGCTAGTATAATTTGTATTTTTTTTATTCTTAGTATTTATGTTATAATGGTCTAAGATCCGGGTCGACCTACACCCACCTGTTTACTCAATGAATATTTATCTTTACTAGCTATGCCCGCGACATCATACGCGTGGTCAAAAGTAGCCTCCGTGGTCCAGTGGTTATGGCGTTTCCCGTACTTGCCGTGCTTCGGAAGGCACGTTAAGCCGTTGGTCTCGGCTGCCATCTGGTAATCATTAAAGGAACCACGTCAGAGGCCAAGAGGCGGTTCCGAAGGACTCTGACACCAGGGTGTGCATAGTCGGCTGACCGTGTCACCTACACGATATGATAATGAAAAGCAGCCTATGTCCTTTGTTAGGCTCTAGACTAGGTATCTGTGAACAAAACGGAAACGAAGACGCTACCTTTACTCGCTCGCTTCTGTATTGGTCTACCCCATTGTGGCCTAGTTGTTTTTGTTATATTAAGGGGATTTGCACAAAGTTGGGAATGCATGGCATTCAAAAAAAGGCGAATTAGATTATAATCATATTGCCGTAGCATAATTTTAACATCAGTTTGGTTTCCGGGGCCAAAAAACATCTGAGGCTGAACTTATTATTCCTAAAAATGTATCGTGGATAAGTTATCAAGAAATTCCTGTCAAAACAAATGGGTACAACAACCATAGAGTTAAAGTTGGAACTCCGAAAATGATCGTGTCTAAATTGTTTTAAATCTTTCCGTAATATATTTTTCACCTTTGACTATACTAAATTATTCACCTGGGTTTGTAAGGATCGTAGCAAGTGGAAATCCATAGTTTCTGCCTACCCCTATGGGAAAGAGGCGTGATAATATATATTCACCTGGGTATGTCCGCGAGGCGAGGCGCTCTCGTCCTCCGCACCGCGCCTCCGATCGGCAGTACACCCACCTGTAACAAACAGACAAATTTCTATTCATTCTCATCTTCATGGAACCAACAACAGAGCTGGTGCGGCTTGTGAAGCGGCTCAAAAAGCTAAAGCATCTAAATACAGGGGTCTAGGCTCCTAATATGATTTTGTCCCATTCGGTGTCGAGACCCTTGGTCCATGGGGTCCTACCGCTAGAAGCCTTTTTAAGGAAATAGCAAAAAGGTTAGTCGACATCACAGGTGACCGAAGAGCTGGCAGCTATCTCGGACAAAGAATTAGTCTCGCTATTCAAAGGGGGAATGCTGCCAGTATCTTTGGAACCTTGCCTAAAGGGACTCCTTTTAATAATATATTTTAGGTATTTTATCATATTTTTAGGTGTTTAGTTTTGGGTTAATTTTTCATAATTATTTAATATGTAATTAGTTTATTTTATTAAATGTTATTAAAGATACATATACATTAGCTTTCTCATCTTTATTTCGGCCGCAAAAAGTCCTCTGCTGGGCGCATAAGCCAAGGTTCTTTATCATGGCGGGTTTTGCCATTATGAAAACACGGCTTTACTCACGTTTTATTACGTCGGGTCCGCCGACAAGTTTCGGTCTGTTTCGAAGACCATTATCGGGGCGAGTTAAAGGGGTGGCGACACGACGGTTACCTCAAAGCACTGAGGGCTGCCTCGCGCGTAAGTTTCAATATTATTATTGGGTTTTGCCATACTCGCATTACGCTGCGCTTGCCAGATGGGTTGGTGGGCGCAGTTGTTAGGCTTATCTTGATTCTGATGCGCTGCTGCCCATCGAAACCTTTTTTAGGAGAAGAAAGGAAAGAGTTTGTTGAATTGAATCAATATTAATAAATAAATAAATATATACGGACAAATCACACAGATTGAGCTAGCCCCAAAGTAAGTTCTTAAGTAAGACTTGTGTTATGGGATACTAACTCAACGATACTATATTTTATAATAGATACTTATATAGATATACATCCAAGACCCAGGTCAATCTGAAAAAGATCATTTTCCATCTTGACCAGACCGGGGATCGAACCCGGGACCATCCGTGTCACAGACCGGCGTGTTGACCGCTGCGCCACGGAGCTCGTCATAGTGAAACTTTATTAAATAACGTATGTATTTCATCATCATCACCAGCCTATACTCGTTAACTGCTGGACGTAGGCCTCCCCAATTGCACGCCATCAAGATCTATCTTTGGCTGAATGTGCTTATTTTTAAAGTCTAAATTAATAAAATAAAAGGGAAACTAAATGCTTATTTAAACCAGTAACGTTCAGAAAATAACATCGGGTCAAAAACAACCCAGTGTAAGTTTCCACACGTTGCTATAGTCACGTTTCCACTGTTAAAAAGCCACAGGTCAAGTTAATGAACGAAAGAACAAAGCACGAGGAGAAATCAGATCAGAGAACCTATCTTAATCCTAACTTATATTATAAATTCGAAGTCAAAGTCAAAGATTTTTATTCAAAATTGGATAATTGTATCTCTTTTTGAACGTCATATTTTCTTTCTTATTATATTTAATTTTTAATATGCAAAATCGAAAAACTACTAGTTCGAAAGTTTGTAAGTTCGTTTTTTTTTTTTTTTTTATGTCATAGGACGGCAAACGAGCAAGTGGGTCACCTGATGGGAAGTGATCACCGCTGCCCATGGACAACTGCAACACCAGCGGTGTCACAGGAGCGTTGCTGCCTTTTATTTTTCCCTCCCTAGAGGTGAGAGGGAGATGGGCCTCCGGCTCTCTCACTCACCGAACGAAGCATAGTAGCGGTAAAGTTACTACTCAAACGTCGATTTTCTGTGAGAGTGTGGTACTTCCCCGGACGAGCCGGCCCATTCATGCTACTAGCAAAAGTGATTTTCGCCGGTAGCGAGGCTCTACCACAACTAAAAAAACTTTTCGTTACGCTTTCACGCCGAATCTACTGAACCGATCATCATGAAATTTTGCATACATATAGGCTAGGGTACTGAGAAGGACTATATATCATGCGGGTAGAACTGCGGGCAAAAGCTAGGTTAATTAATAAAACTAAGATAGTGTAGTTGTTTGACTGCTGAGTTTGACTGGTAGACTAAGCCATACGTGTAATTGTGTACTAAATTAAATGAACGAATAAAAAAATAAACAACCTCGCTTTGGTGTGAATCTGTTATGGCGAAAAATATAATAAATGAAATAAATTAAAAACATTGTGAATGTATAAATACCCTTTTAACGTAAAGAACAGAGAATTTCTATAATCTCAGTAAAATATTCCGGTTAGCTTATATTCAAATCACGAATTCCTTACCAACATTTGCCGCACAAATCAACAACGTGATATGGCATTCTCGGCATAGCAAATGTCGACATCAAACATTGCATTGCGACGAGGCACAAAACATAACAAGTTTTTAAAAAAGTAAAATCCCGGCTGGTGGTTTTGACAGCTTACGTCCGTGAAATATATTACAACTAGCTGTTACCCGCGGCTTCGCCCGCGTAATATATAGCCTATGTCCTTCTCGGTACCCTAAGCTATGTGTATGTAAAATTTCATGATGATCGGTTCAGTAGATACGGCGTGAAAGCGTAACAAACAAACAACTCACTTTCGCATTTATAATATTTGTAGGGATAGGGATATTGTAACAAAATATCATGTCTCTATGAATCTGATACGACTGCTGAGCTGTTTCTTAGTTCTTAGTTTCAAAATATGTTTCTAGATTTGTTGAAACTGAGATGTCATTGCCGAATAAAAATTACAAATACGTACAAGTGTTTTTTACTTTACATTACCACTAAACCAAAACCACCAATATTAGCTATAAAGCATTCGTGATTAATACGCTTCTTTATGAGCTAAATATCCATGTATTAAGAGTCACTTTATGAAATAGTGTGTTGAAAAATAATAAACGCATCGACTTGAAAACCTCGTTTGTTTTGCGTCGGTTGAAAGAGAAATTTCTTCGTTGCATTGTGAATGCGCAGCCCATCCTACTCTATGTATTTTATCAATTATGGTCCCAGTAAAACACCTCAAAAGCCCTTACCCGAAAATAGTACCTTTTTGCACACCTACTTACAAAATGTTGTTTTATGCAAAAATAGCACTTCCGTCAGGTTCGGTACTTTATAAATATAATTCAATTCCATTCATTAGAGTGCCTTTGGCTTTTTATTCCTAACCTACCACATGACTTAAAATAATGACGTTCGAGAAATGGAGTTACACATTTTAGCAGCGATGGAACGAGGCAGAACCGTCGATACCGTCGCTTCTGCCCCGTGCGGCCGCGTTCCGTGCGTCTTTCTATAATAATTATTATTATAGCTCCTGTTAATAACGGTTTTGAGTGATAAAAAGTGGCCTAGTGCAAAGTGGACTCGCCTATGAAAGGTTTCGTAGTAGCAAGCATAGATAAGCAAAAATAATTATATGTATGATCACTCACGCACGAAGTCAGATACAGGCCGACTTGTAACAGTGCGGGCTGGGACAACTTTGTGGGCGCATCTTGGTTCACATTCGCCCTGAGGACCTCCGTATGAGGTCATATGCGGTCGAAACATGTTTGCCTGTTAGCTGACTTCAAAAGGGAGTGTCCCGTTTTTTATTTATAAATAATGTTAGTAAGGAGAAGCACGTTCAACTGCAGGTTTTAAACGCCAATTAGCGTTTGTTTAACCTATCCTAGGATTGATTTCGGTAAAAATTTAAGACAAAAAAATCATCAAATCGTAATAGGAAGTGGACCCCGGGCCCTGAAGCGGTTCCGCAGAGGATGCAACCGGAAATGAGCTCAGATGATGAAAATTCTTGGTATTTACCAAAGGCTGTTTTCCATTCCAGCACTTCCAAAACTAAACATTCCTCTTTCTCATTGTCCCCGGTTGCACATTGTAGTATACTCCGGTTACTCACAATGCACTAGCTCAATAACACACCATGCACGCAAGGACACGTCCATCGCACCCGGCCGCACTAACAGTAATGGCCGTTAATGACGCGCATCCCTACCACACCGTGTGCGCGAGACTGTTTACAAAACTATTCCTATAGTTGTATTACTGACGCATACACTACATACATGATTATTTTGTAATATTTACATTCATCATCATTTCGTGTAGGTGACACGGTCAGTCGACCATGCACACCCTGGTGTCAAAGTTCTTCGGAACCGCCCTTCGGCTTCTGACGTGGTTCCTTTAACGACTACCAGATGGCAGCCGGGACCAACGGCTTTACGTGCCTTCCAAAGCACTGAATCATCTTTCTTATCAGACAATCACGTGATTCATGCCTGCAATATCCTAACCTAACTGGAAACAACTTAACAAAGTATGCTTCCCGTGGGAATCGAACCCACAACCCCCAGGTCTTGTTGACCTGGGGGTTGTGGGTTCGATCGCCGCCGCGTTAAACGCCTTAACCATTGGACCACGAAGGCTGTTAATTATTACTTTGTAACTAATATTGAATTCAAATTTTGTAATTTAAATTTATACAATGTGATTAAAAACATGATTGAATGTGATTCTCTCCCTTACATTAAATATAAGCAAAAAGAAGGTGATACCACACCTACTTGTTTATGACCTCAAATTTACACTTATATGGCAAATAAATTATTTGTATATTTGTAAAAACAGTTTTTATTTCTGTAACATTTTTATTTTGATCTCGTTGTAGCTCCGTGTTCCTCGCAACACGTCTCTATTTTTATGACTTTCGTGGAAAATTCTGTTACACTTGTCTTAGGGATGCCCCTTTACTAACTTTATGTAAAAACCCGAAGTGCTGTCGAATGACAGGCGGACCCTATCACAGCTGAGGCTGACCAGGTAATTGCTTGGATGAGGACAAAATACTATAATATGATAACGAGATGCAACTATCAAGGCACTCTTCTCCCGAAATTTGTTTGGGAAATTTTTTTTTTCTCGCAAACTGTCACGAACTATAATGCCTTTATCAAGTACTAAACATTTTTTTGATAATTGTCAATGATATCAAAAAGCTCTCTTATGAGGGTTTTCTGAATTGTTTTTTCCCCCAGATGGCGACACTGCGTCGAGAGGTATTTTTGACAGCTGCTGTCAAAATCCACCAATATTTTCTTTTTTGATTTATTTATATTAGGGAAGCACAGTTATTATAGTTTGACAAAGTAAAAGAGATATAAATAATACTTAAACCAATTAAGTTTCCTCAGATAAATTATACAAACTACCGAGCAGAACAAAAAAAATAACAAAAATCAATTATTGGTGGACTTTGACAGCTCGTGTCAAAAATACATCTCAACCTTGACACAGTACCGCCACCTCGGGGAAAAACATAGATTTAAAAAAAAATAATTGAAAAATCATTTTTAAAAACCCTCATTGAATGAGATAAATCTGTCGGTTGTCAAAACTATATTTTAAAATCACGCGGTGCAATCAAAACTATACAAGACGACATGGCCGGAGAACCTGGGCTTAAAGCCCCAATCACAATTCTTGGCTTTATTTTTCTGGCAACCCTAAATGTCGCTTCCCGTACTTTGGTACATAATAGAATACTTTCCGGCGGCATCTTCGCATAGGTATATGGGAATGTGGCTCTTCAGAAACATTCCGGAGCCGAGACACATTATTTATTATAATATCCCAAGCCACTTCTGAAAGTCCTGGAATACAAAATAGATAATGGCAGAGAAAAATACATACATCCATAAAATTACGTATTTTTCTCTTGCTGAGTAGAAGAGACCCAGGTCTATAAAATTTAAAGGCCACGTTTAGCATGTTTGGGCTTGTAGTTGCGAGCCCACCAACATGCTAAATCGTTGTATTACATTTAAGTAAATAAGTTTTGCTTATTGTGAAGACAAGAATAATGAAATTATTATTATGATAATTATCAATTCGCATAGATTGTCGAAGTTTTTCAAATAAGGTTTATTTTTCTGGCAACCCTAACCTGTCGCTTCCCGTACGCTGGTACATAATTGAATACTTTCCGGCGGCATCTCCGCATAGGTATATGAGAATGTGGCTCTTCAGAAACATTCCGGAGCCGAGACACATTATTTATTATGATATCCCAAGCCACTTCTGAAAGTCCTGGAATACAAAATAGATAATGGCAGAGAAAAATACATACATCCATAAAATTACGTATTTTTCTCTTGCTGAGCAGAAGAGACCCAGGTCTATAAAATTTAAAGGCCACGTTTAGCATGTTTGGGCTTGTAGTTGCGAGCCCACCAACATGCTAAATCGTTGTATTACATTTAAGTAAATAAGTTTTGCTTATTGTGAAGACAAGAATAATGAAATTATTATTATTATCAATTCGCATAGATTGTAGAAGTTTTTCAAATAAGAAGGTTTATTTTTTTGGCAACCCTAACCTGTCGCTTCCCGTACGCTGGTACATAATTGAATACTTTCCGGCGGCATCTCCGCATAGGCATATGAGAATGTGGCTCTTCAGAAACATTCCGGAGCCGAGACACATTATTTATTATGATATCCCAAGCCACTTCTTAAATGAAGTCCTGGAATACAAAGTAGATGTGTTTATTTCTGACTTTGATGCTTTTTCCAAAATATATGGTACTCCATATATTTTGGAAAAAGCATCAAAGTCAGAAATAAACACATCTACTTTGTATTCCGGGACTTCATTTAAGAAGTGCCGCGGGTAACAGCTAGTAAGCTGTTACCCGCGGCTTCGCCCGCGTAATATATAGCCTATGTCCTTCTCAGGACCCTAACCTATGTGTATGCAAGATTTCATGTCGATCGGTCCAGTAGATTCGGCGTGAAAGCGTAACAAACAAACAAACAAATAAACAAACAAACTCACTTTCGCATTTATAATATTAGTTGGGATTGGGATTGGGATGGGATGCCGCGTGTAATTTTTTCCGTAGACGCAGAATGTGCTAGCTGCTTCTCTCCCCGTGCAGATTGTATAGGCCGATCGAGGGAATGGGTGTGAGGAATCATCTGAATAGGCGATGCGGCTAGCAACCCATCACTATTTTGATTTCGTTCTCCATCTACAAGCCCACCAACATGGCTTTTAGGTTTTATAGACCTGGGCCTTGTCTACTCCGCAAGGGAAATAAGACTTGATTGTCGTCTCGTCGAACCCTATGACTGTCGTGACACATTATTATTTATTATGATATCCCAAGCCACTTCTTAAATGAAGTCCTGGAATACAAAGTAGATTTGCTTATTTCTGACTCGGATGCTTTTTTCCTATATATATGGTATACCGCGTGTTATTTTCTCCCTTAACAATTCCTGACTGGGCGACTCAGTGGTATATTCGTACAATTTTTCCCATAAGAAGGAGATGAGATATTTTTTAATTCGATCACCTCCGTGGCGCAGTGCCTGTGACGAGAGAGGTACCGGGTTCTTTCTTTTGCCTCTACTGTAACGAATGAAAGCAATCTGTCTGTGAAAATAGCAGACTTGTAAAACATTACGAATTTTTCGTGACGTTTTCAGAGAGTTCAATTCTCCAATCTCCTCTCTGTCCTTTACTTTACCCACTATTACGTGGATTCTATCTGTCGCTGGTGATCATATGCTCTGTAACACTCTTCCTTTTCATGTCCATAATACACTCCCTCCTACTTTTCTTTAGTCTTCCCCTAAATACGTACTTATATAAGTTTTATTTATTTCACATTCTTATAGTATTATTCACCTTAATTTTGTCACCGTTAATTACCAGCACAAATAAATCGGCTAGCAAATTACCATGATATAAGAGTTGTCAAGTCGAAGGAAACTCGCCAATAGCAGCTAACGAGGCGTGAATGCGATGCGGGTAAAGAAATAACTTGACGTGTCTGGCTGTCTGTGGGACGGATAAATTGTTGGAGGGAATGTGTATTAAAGTTACGAGGGAGGAAAAAAGTAAGTACTTATACTGTGTACTTAGACTTGAGGATACGATTGTAGGTACCAAAGAGTTGTCAAGTCGAAGGAAACTCGCCAACAGGACCTAACGAGGCGTGAATGCGATGCGGGTAAATAAAATAACTTGACGTGTCTGGCTGTCTGCTAAGACAGATAAATTGGAGGGCATGTGTTTTAAAGTTACAAGTGAGGAAAGAATTAAGTACTTATACTTTGTACTTAGACTTTAACAGCGGAGACGATTAAATACCTGTGTACTAAAATTGTTCAAAAATATTATTGAATGATTTGTTAAATTTTTAGCGTGACATGAAAATATAATTTTCGTAAGTTCATACATAAATTCGATTAGTATTTTATTAAAATTATTAGCACCCCTCCATGGTTGCGACCAGGAATGTATTATACATACGCATAAGCCTCTCATGAATCACTCTTTCTATTGCTATAAACTGCAAGAATAATTTGACTATTTTAAAATGAGGTGTGCACTTTGTTGCCGTTTTTCCTGCACTTCGCTTTAGAAGCTTTAAACTTAGCCGTAAGTAAATTATTAACTTCAACAATACTATAAATTTGTAAACAAATTGTGATGAAAATTAACGTTCACTAAATGATATTGAAATATCTTATTACGATTAATAAAATATTGACTATTTTAAAAGATCTAAGCGGACAGCAGAAGCGATTTCATTTTATATTTTGTGAGGATAAGCTGGTTGTTAACATAAGGATTGTAAGTTGATGATCTCTTGGAAAAACTTGAAAAATGTTTTGAAGTATAATGTTACATTTTTAGGCACAGACAATTAATAAGTAATTTGTTTTGTAAAATCAATTGTAAATCAATATTTCATGATGTATAAAGTATAAAGTCTTCAAAATAATACCTTTTTAGTTCGTCTACAGTTGTTCCGAGTCACAATAATTCGTCCCAAAATAGACTCGGTAGTATCAGGCTTCCCGGCTCGTTTCATCCCCATCTGTTACTATTTACGCCTGAACAAACGCGCGCCATACCTGACTCTAGGGTTGTCAATCGTTATAATGTCTTCTTTTTTAATATTCTTTGCCGTGTGGTTCCCGGAAGAGTAGAATAGGACACTCCAAGTTTTCCCATGGATATCGTAGAAGGCGACTTAGGAAAAACAAGCTGGAAGCTGGCCAGCGTGGAAACTATAGGCCAAATCATCTGACTGATCTGGCAAATATAATTGGCTCTGCAGATGTTAGTACAAGTCCAAGTCTTCCCGTGGATGTCGTAGAAGGTTACTTAGGAAATACAAGCTAAACAAAGCTTATAAACATCAAAGCGACCTCTGCAACCCGTCTGGCCAGCGTGGAGAGTGTAGGCCATATCCTCTGACTGCCCTGGCTAATCATGGCTTTGGTAGTTCAGAGAGGGTCATGCTCCTGCAGTGGAGACTAAAAACGACCTGATGATGATGATGATGATAATGATGATGATGATGGTAGTAAAAAGAGGGTCGAGACTAAAAAGACCTGATGATGATTGCTTTAATGTTGTTACATAAGGTTTTTATTAAATTAGTACCAGGTAAAGACCCTGACGGGCCAATAGGAACTACTTTTTCTGTATGGCTTGATAATTTAACCAAACTGTATAGGAACTACGTAGATTACAAGAGGATTAATTGATTGGATGCTTAATTTTACTCCAAAGTTATCAAATATTGCCACAATTCCCTTTTTCCGTTTGTATGGAGACATGCGCGTCCAGGCGACTCTTAATATTTTGGAGAAGTAGCAACCCTATCCTGAGGTACAATAGTTTCAGAACATAGCTTATATTTACATACACATATACGTTTGTACAATATATGTTTGACTTGATTCGATAAACTAAATATATCTCGTTTATTGATGTTTAGTCTTTGATCAAATCAAATCAAAACGTTATTACGTCAAATCACATTTAAAATTATCTTATTAAATGAGTACTTAATGTACATTTAATTTATTGTTGTTCAAAAGCTACAGACGACTAGGTTTTCGGAACCGACCACTACAGAGACGAAAACCGACTGAGGAGCCTGATGGTCCAGTGGGTGTGAGGTCTATGAGCGCTTACGTATGTTAAACAACCCCTGGTGCAGTCTCTACTTGGACGGGTGACCGCAAAAGGCATAAAAATATCTCGAGCTCCTCCGTGCTTCAAAAGGCACGTTAAGCAGTTGGTCCCGGCTGTCATCGTTGATGGCAGTCGTTATGGTATGTTAGATGCCTTAGGGCAGCTTGAAAAATCTGACACCAGTGTTGGCCACTTACACACACACAAAAAAAAAGAGACGAAACGCCAAAAGAAACTCTTTTCAACAGTTTTGGTCGCCTACTCGCCTGAAGATCTTCGTATGGGGTCAGTTTCTTCCTTTTTTTTCTGTTCTCATCTCACATACCAATAAACATAGATTTATTATTAGCCTCGCTTTTGTAGTGCATCGGGGAAGTTGGCGTACTACCACACCGATGGCTTTCACGCGATAATACGCAAGAAAACCGCATCCCTGATCAACAGAGTGAGAGGTAGTCAGAACAGCATTCTGAGAACAGTGGCTGAAAATTGGACTTCTCCACTATGGAAATGCCTAGTGAGAAGAGCAATTAATTAATTCTAAATTTCAATTAATTTTAATGATTACTATTTCTTTCTCTATTAATGTCATCAAAATGTATGGATTTAAATTATCTGAAATGAAAATTATTTTATTTATTTGTTTATTAATAGAACATTGAATGTGCAATGATAATATACAAAATAATTGATACATAGAGTAGTCTCAAAGAGGCCGAGCAGTCCTCCGTTATATTTATTTACATAAGAATTGCTCTGTTTAGTTTTTTGTGACTTACATAACATAGGTATCTAAATCTTAAAGTACCTTATAATAAGGTAATAATAAGGACAGCAATTGTCCTTAAGCTAACCTAACCCAATTCTCATAGAGTATTTTTGAATGCCAACTCTAGTAATTGCATAAGTGATTTTATTGCTTATTATGTTTTCACGTCATAACTACAAACTCGATTAACATACATAGGCTACCTGTCTTGTCGGAAAAAAGTACCTACTGTTCGCGATTGAGCGGAGCCACGCGCAAAAGGTTTTTGTAATATGATTGTTACAACATTCAAAAGTACATACATAGGTACATAATATTAATAAATGGTGGGCTTAAATACTTTATATATAAATAATACGAATACGGAATCAAAATAGTGATGGGTTGCTAGCCGCATTTGCGTCCATTCCGTCGGCCGGTTATTACGGCCTGCGCGGGAAGAAAGCAGCAGGTACATTCTACGTTTCATTCAAAAGTACAACTTTGGGTACAGTAGGGAGCAGATAAGCCTGACATCCTGCAATTTAGAAACTGTAGGTACATGGGTCGGGTTTATCTGCCCCCGACTGTACATTTCCATTAATTACTTATACAACGTGTTAATGAAAAAGCGCAAAACCTCGGACACCCCAACTTATTTTTAATTATTTAAAGTATTTTTATTATAAGTTATTAAATTTAATTTTCGCAGATTATTTACAAAGATATTAGTTAACACGTTTTATATGCGGGAAAAGAAATATCTCAGCTTGTGCTGCCGCAGACAGGCCCTAGGTAGCGCTGACTTTCAGGCACCCCCTCTCCCTGAGATATAATGCGGGAGACATTGATATGAGGGCTGACTCTACAGTTAATAAGAACAATTAACACAGATTACACATTTAAAATCAGAAAAAGAGCAGGAAACCATAGTTAGGTTCTGCAAAGCACAGCGTCTGAGATGGGCGGGACATCTGGAAAGAATGCCGGACAACAGGGCTGCCAAAATAATAACCAGATGGAAACCGCAACAAAAGCGACCGAGAGGCAGGCCAAGGAAGCGATGGATCGATTGTGTGGAGGAAGACCTCAGGAAAATGGGGAAGTACACCAACTGGAGAAGGGAGGCGCGTAATCGTGTCAAGTGGAGAAAAACTGTGGAAGAGGCCAAGACCCACAAAGGGTTGTAGCGCCGCTGGAAGTAAGAAGTAAGTAAGTAAACACTTAAAATGTCTAAGCTGAAAATTAGTAGAAAGACGAATTTTTTTTTTAAATCTATCTGTAGAAGATATATCTCGATGGCGTGCAATTGGGGAGGCCTATGTCCAGCAGTGGACGAGTATAGGCTGATGATGATGGTGATGATGAAGCTGAAAATGTTAAATAAGTAAGTAGGTTTTTGATTATTGAATAATTTTATTTTCTTAGTAGGTAGATGCTGCTAATTCAAAATTTTTGTTTAATATGAGAAATGAGCAACGTCATCTTACCATCCCAGCAATGGCCACTCGTTCGTTAAGTGTGTGGTGCTTGAATACAAGATCTGCTGAAAGAAATGATTTGGTAAAAATTTAAGGGCCGGTTGACTGCCGTTAGCCTCCCTCAACAGGTACTCTACGTAGTTTCAGCTACTGAGTAATAAATCCAAAAAGTTTCCCTATTCCTGTTATAATTTTATAAAGCACCCAAGTAAACTCATCGGAATTTGTAATCCAATAAGTCTTGAAGCAACTAACTCGTAATAAGTGTAATTTTCAGAAGTTTAGCTAAATGTGAATTCTAAAACCTCTGTTAACCGGGTCGAGTGAACACAGTAGATATAGTTAGACGGTAGAGTAATATTACAGACAATACCAATGTAAACAGTATTGGTTCTGAGTAAAGAATTAGTAGAGTGACTAGTGTCGTGCGTAAGCTACTCTACCACTTACCTTCTCCCACAATTGCAGCCACTATGCTGCACCACACCACACTCTACTTATATTTTACAAATTTGCCAATATTCATAGAAATTTGTACGTACATATTTTGATAGTTGATAACGCTACAAATGCCGGATTTTACTATACTTCGCATAAGTAGCTTGCCGACGTTGTTAGTCACTCTGCTCAACTGATTTATAGTATTGTACTCTACAAATGCTGTTAATAAATATATAGAGACAAATCACAAAAAATGAGCTAGCCCCACAGCAAGTTGTAAATTTGAGTCGTAGGATACTGACACATCGATACTATTTTAAAAATAGATACCTATATAAACATCCAAGACAGTACTAACACATCTGACTCTACTAAAAACTATGCTCGTGTATATCGTCGTTCAAGGCTCATTACTTGTAATTTCACAAGTTTTGGCCGAAGTTGCTCGACTGCTGGAAGTAGGATATTGAAGTTATCTGTAGAAATACGATTTTGAAGTATGCATCGCTAATGACGTGTGTACAAACAATAAAAATATGAAAGTTGTATGGTATGTTTGTAATGACTAAGTCACGAAAAATAGATTAGATATAATCAAAGACAATATAATACTAACGTAATAGACTGCCCACCTCATACAAAAATATTGGATCAAATTAAAGTTGCGAAAAGCAGGCGAATGTATGGCGCAGGAGAGTTGCTTGGTAGTCGATACTAGATGGCGGTAATATTATGCCTAAAATATTGTTTTGATTTTTAATAAGATATATTTTGTGAATCATGTTTTTAGGGTTCCGTAGTAAACAAGGAACCCTTATAGTTTCGCCATGTCTGTCTGTCTGTCTGTCTGTCTGTCTGTCTGTCTGTCCGTCCGCGGTTTTACGCAGAGACTATAAGTACTAGAAAGCTGTAATTTGGTATGGGTATGTATATTAATCATGGCAAAAAAGTGGTAGAATAAAATCTTGAAAAAAAATTTTTTTTAGGGTAGCTCCCATACAAGTAAAGTGAGGGAGTAATTTTTTTTCTCTATTTACCTATTGTGTGGGGTATCGTTAAATAGGTCCTTCAAAAATATTGTGAGGTTGAGAACACCATTTTTTGATTAAAGGCTCCGTTTCCGAAATATTTGGTTTTAAAGTGCGAATTTTTGTTAGAGGTAAGTGTCCCCCCCCTCTATCTGCTAAACGATTATATGTAGATACGTGAAAAAAATTACAGCAGTAGCATATATACTGAAGTTGAAAGGAAAACTATCAGAGCTGAGTAGTAAGTACAAACTAAAAAGTTATAGGCAACCAACTTATAAACTGTAAAATTTCATACTATTTTCATTGTTAGATGTTTTTGGTCGTTAAACTGTAAGGTGCGAGTGTGAATAGTGTGAACTCAAAGTTGTCATTCGCAACTACGGAACCCTACACTGCGCGTGGCCCGACACGCACTTGGCCGGTTTTTTATTCTCATAATACGGTAGATACAATGTTGTGTAGTTTCGAGTGGCGCCATTTATGCGAGTCTCTGAGAACAAATCGTACGATTAAGGCGTCGAGACCACATGGTATAATCTTATCTTATCTTTAATGGGGCTGATTTAAGACCGGAAAGACGTCTAATTTTCAGTTAATTTTTTACTTACCATTAAACCTTACTCACCCATAAGTATGAAATGGGATAAAAGTTGATAAAACTAAACATAAAAACCAGTAAAGCAACCCAATATTACACGTGTTATCCGACTACAGCAAAGCCAAAGGAGTGTTAAGCGATGTTTACACATTTCCGGGTTCCCGTCAGTGACGAGCCGGGTCGGGGAAATCGATTCCATGTGACTTGTATGAACTCGATTACACAGCTCAGGGCCGGGCCGCCAGTATCCCGGTGACCGCCCGAATGCCCGTATAAGGATTTTCACCTCCGGGAACGACATTTCTGTGTACTAATTTTCTGCAAAAACCATTTCCAGGTAGACTTGTCACCGACATTCTTTGACAGGCGCTACAATCGACTAAATATTGATACAAAGATTACACTGACATCGACTTCCCTGATATGTGTGAACATAGATCCCGAACGGTCCGGCACTGATGGGAAAACAGACAGACGGCCCGGACCCCGGAAGGCCTGACCTGAAAATGTGTGAACAGCGCTTTATCAAGACATCAAAAGATCCTGTATCTAAAGATCGCATGTCAAAGCCATATTAGACTGGCGGAGTTCACTGGGCATGAAATAAATACCTACTACATTTGGGGCCATAACTCTAGGCCCCTTACGTGTGACGATGGCGGTCGACACGAAAAGCTTCTAGGCTGGGTAAGTCTTCTATATTTTACTTACCTTCCTCACGAATCAATCTTACTAAAAACTGCAATGGAGTAGTTTAATAACAGCCTTCCTCGGCTGCGCGCGGGAATTTGTTATGCTTATATAAAACTTCCTCATAAATCACTTTATCTTTTGCTAAAAACTACATTAAAACTCGTTGAGTAGTTTAAAAGATCTAAGCGAACAGACAGCGGATAGGACTTCGATAACTGTGAAAGGTTAATTAATACACTAAAGAAAAATTACAGCTCCCAATTTTGTCCGCGACTTCGTCCGCGTAAATTATGTATCAGTAGTTCAAAAAATTGTTTGAAGGGCCCCAGAACAATTTTTTAAACGAATTCGCGTTTTCTTTCAAAGGTGGTTGAACTGATTTACTGGACCCTGTAAAATATATGTATCACCTTAAAAATATAATGAAAACCTAAGTAAAAAATAAAGTTACATCGTGTTTAGCAGCCTTATAAATAAGAAACGTTACGTATCTCTCTATAGGAAGTAAAATAATATTATTAATTTAGCACTATACATTTTGTTGTTTTGTAGAACGTAGAGGCACGTATTCAACTCGGCGAACTAACCCACTCTGTACACATGTCGTTTACTTTAGTATATTCTTTTTTCTTTTCTTCTTTCTTTTATGGACAAATCACACAGATTGAGCTAGCCCCAAAGTAAGTTCTTACGTAAGACTTGTGTTATGGGATACTAACTCAACGATACTATATTTTATAACAAATACATATATAGATAAACATCCAAGACCCAGGTCAATCTGAAAAAGATCATGTTCCATCTTGACCTGACCGGGGATCGAACCCGGGACCATCCGTGTCACAGACCGGCGTGTTGACCGCTGCGCCACGGAGCTCGTCAATATACTATATACTAGCAGCCCTCCCCGGCTGCGTCCGGGCATGTATTATACCTGTAATCCTTCCCCATAAATCAGTCTAACTATTGGTGAAAACCGCATGAAAACGCGCGCAGTAGTTTTTAAGTTTGTCGCGAACAGGCCGACAAACAGACGCGGTGGAGGTCTTTGTAGTGATACTGAATCAATCAATCAATCATTTATTTGTATAAAATAGGGTATGATACAGGTGGAATATTACAAAAAATTCTGCCTATCTAACTGTTGAAAACAGTATACAAATATTTCCTTAAAATAAACAGAATTATTAAAACAGAATAATTGATAAAAACAGAATTAATTACTTTTAAGTTACGCATGCATTTATTAAAAATTTCGACGAGCTCCGTGGCGCAGCGGTCATCACGCCTGCCTGCGACACGGATGGTCCCGGGTTCGAGTCCCGGTCAGGTCAAGATGGAAAATGATATTTTTCAGATTGACCTGGGTCTTGGATGTTTATCTATATATGTATTTGTTATAAAATATAGTATCGTTGAGTTAGTATCCCATAACACAAGTCTTTCATTAGAACTTACTTTGGGGCTAGCTCAATCTGTGTGATTTGTCCGTATATATTTATTTATTATTTATTTATTTATTTATTATGTCAACATTAATATTAATTAAAAATTACTTTATCGCAATCTGTCATTCCCTAATCATCTCAAACATTTTACATAAGTTAAATAAAATACAAACTGAAGATAATGTAACCATCATACCAACATATAATTCCATCTTTAACCGGTCTCAGTGGTATTATTTATATCCCTATACCGTGCATGAAATATGGTTGTGGTTACGTCCACTACTTACTATACTTGCCCGCAGCTGTCAATAATGTTTTCTCGAAGGACGAGATATCGGATGTTTTCCATTATCATCTCACATTCAGACAGGCGTGACCTTATTACACCCCTTTTTCTGTCAAGGGCTCAAAAGACGGGGCGGTAAAGTTTTTGCCACGGGCTGATATCGGATCTTTTCCATTAACTCACAATAGACGTAAAGTATCTCCGACAAACAACAACACAAATGAAAGTACTTTATTTCATAGTTTCTTTTCAATGTTCTTCGTTTCAGTAGAAACTTTAATTTAGTTAAATGGTATTTGTCGATAACGATGACCGATCTGTGGCACATTGGTACCGCTAGTGCTTTTAAATCGCAGATTTCCTGGTCAGATCAAGATGGAAAACGATATTTATCAGATTGACATTAAGTGTTACCGTTTTTCCCAAAAACAATCCTTCACTGAAAGTGTTGGTTGATAACAAAGGTTGAATTTTTTGCAACTCTGCAATAAAGTTTGAATAAATCATAGAATAAATAATACGGGGCACTGGAGGCTGGGGGATAAGCCCTAATATAGTCATATCTAAATATATATAACTCAAAGGTGACTGACTGACTGACATAGTGATCTATCAACGCACAGCCCAAACCACTGGACGGATCGGGCTGAAATTTGGCATGCAGGTAGATGTTATGACGTAGGCATCCGCTAAGAAAGGATTTTGATCAATTCTACTTCTTGACGCGAGCGAAGCCGCGGGCAAAAGCTAGTCAGGTATAGTCTTACATTTGTTTGAAAGCAAGAAAAACATGAAGTATATTTTTTAAATAGTTTGTCCTATGATTTATTTTAATTTATTAAAACTAATATTTATTAACTTCTAATAATTTTAATTTAATTCAATATTTTATAATTCAATTAAATTATAATCCAATTTATAATATTATATAATTAATTCAATTTATTTCTTATTGTGACATTTCTTTTGAATTAAAATTGTATTTCTCTTTTGTATGGATCTTGATATCTGAAATAAATGAATTTTAATTTTTTAATTTTAATTTATGAACTATTGTCGATAGAAGTAAATACTCAAGTAATCACTACGATGAGCCACCCCTACAGGAGAATAACATTGGTTTTCACGGTCTTTGCTTAGATTATACTTTTAAAGTCTAGATAGACCGAGATATACTATATAAGCCTGAAAACGTAGAAATATTGTGTCCAAATCTTAGACTATGATGCAAGCACAGAGCTACCGATTTGATGGCAAAAGTTGACATGAGTCATGTGCACGCAAGCATTGAAAAATTGAACACACTTCACGTGTGGTTCCCGGCAGAGTAGAATAAGACCACAGATTGCATAAATGGTTGGTTGACAAATGTTATTATGACATCAACGAATTTTTGACATCCTAGAATTGATTTGTTTGACTTTAATGTATGTAAACTTTCATTTTATTTTACAACTTTAAAAATCGAAATTTTGCATGCCTATTGTTAAAAGGCGGAAAATTATTATATGTGTAATGACCCTAGCAAATAAACATTTCATTTCATTTCAAGTCTTCCCGAGGATGTCGTAAAAAGCGACTTAGGAAACACAAGCTAAACAAAGCTTACAAACATCAAGAACACCTCTCCAACCCGTCTGGCCAGCGTGGAAAGTGTGAGCCGGATCCTCTGACTGCTCTGGCTGATATGTTGCTGTGGTGGTACAGAGAGGGTCGTGCTTTTGCAGTGGAGACTGGAAGGACCTGATGATGATGATGACTTTTAATCATTGAATAAAGGCAGCACGGAGTCTAGAGAGTATACAGTTAGAGGCTGTGTGTATATGCGTATTGATACGAGTGGATCGGAATGAGAAAAGTTTGTGTCGTTCAGTCAATTTATTGCTCAGGGTTGTCCATCAGGGATCAATATAATACTGTCTGATTAATGCCAACCTCTCACAAAGTTAGACTACGGTGCTGCAGAGTTATTTTCCATTCGTCACTAGATGGCGTTGCAAACTTGCTAAACTGAAATACAATTGATAAAATATGATGCCAAAAATATTGTATTAATTTTAAGTAAGGTGTATTTTGAGAATAATGCTTTAATATTTTCATAATATGGTAGATACAAAGTTGTGACGTTACCAGTAGTGCCATCTATGTGTAACTGTCAGAAAAGACGTATGATTTATTTATTTCTCTCCGTTATTTGAGTTTCTGCGTAGTTACGAACGCACTTGATATATTATTAGCATTTTCTCGTTACTTTGTATGCGTAAAATAAGCTTTTCTTATCATCATAAGATCATATTAAGACTTCACTGCACGAGCTCAACCCTCTTTGTACTATCATCATCATCATCATCAGCCTATACTCGTCCACTGTTGGACATAGGCCTCCCCAATTGCACGCCATCGAGATCTATCTTCGGCTGCTCGCATCAGCCATCTTGCGCAAATCATCACTCCACCGTGCCTGAGGACGTCCTATACTACGTTTGCCGAGACGTGGTTTCCACTCAAGAACTCGTTTGCCCCAACGGATATCGGTTCTGCAGCTAATAAGGCCAGCCCACTGCCACTTCAGCTTGCTAATCCGGTGGGCTATGTCAATGACCTTGGTTCTCTGCCGGATCACCTCATTTCTGATTTGATCCCGCAGAGAAACGCCGAGCTAGCCCTTTCCATAGCCCGCTGAGCGACCCTCAACTTGTGGACCAGCCATGCCGTTAGTGTCCACGTTTCGGCTCCGTATGTCATGACGGGTAGGACGCACTGATTGAAGACTTTCGTCTTTAGGCACTGTGGGATCGACGATGTGAAGACCTGACGTAGTTTCCCAAACGCAGCACAACCTAGCTGAATTCTTCTATTCACCTCGCTCTCGAAGTTGTTTCTACCTAACTGCAATGTTTGCCCGAGGTATACATATTTTTGAACAACTTCGAGAACGGCACCGTGTACTGAAATCGGTTCCTGTAGTAAATCGTTGTACTATCAGAGCCATATATTAGCCAGAGCAGTTAGATGATTTATTATCTGTTGATAATTTAGTATTCAATAGGTTGAAGATATTTTCATAGTGTCAGTAATATTCGAGTTTATCCATAACTTGCCATAAGAATTGCCATTTTTCTATCTCTTCCAACATTTTGATTTATCCACAAAAATGTTTCCAAATCTTTAAATATGTACAAAGACATTGGCGCACTCTAGCAGAATAATTTGCACCATAAACCAGTCGAAAGTGACAAAGAGGGAGGAGTTACTGAACCCAGCGGAGCGGAAGCACATCGCTATAGCTTTGAGCATTAAGAAAGACTCAAGCCATGGGAGGTAGCGTAAACGTAGGTAGGTAAAACCCACTGAATCTACTTCTTTGTTGCTACCATTACCACGTACTTATATCCTCCTTAACGACATCAATCCAGCACTTCTTGGGTTTCCCTCTTCTGACGGCCCGGAGGAGGTGGCAAGGCCAGACATTTGTTCCATTACTAAATTTCCGGTTTTCCCAAAATGTGGCCGTACCCAGCTACTCTAGTAACTTGTCCGCTATGTTACGGACACGAGAAACAAAAACAAACATTGATACGCACAAAAAAACTGCTGTGGGGTAAAATACAAAATCTATTTCAGTTGCAACAAGTCCTCTTCGTCTAACTTTATCATCATAATAGCAACTATACCGCGACTTCGTCCGTGTAATTTATAGCCTATGTCACCCGCAGATAAATTTACTTTGTACAGGTGAAAGAATTTTGAAAATCGGTCCAGTAGTTTCGGAGCATATTCAATGCAAACAAACATCAATCAATCGTATGTTTTTAGGGTTCTGTAGTAAACAAGGAACCCTTATAGTTTCGCTATGTCTGTCTGTCTGTCTGCGGTTTTACTCAGAGACTATAAGTACTAGAAAGCTGTAATTTGGTATGGGTATGCATATTAATCATGACAAAAAAGTGGTAGAAAAAAATCTTAAAAAAAATTTTTTTAGGGTATCTCCCATACAAGTAAAGTGGGCGAGTAATTTTTTTTTCTATTTACCCATCGTGTGGGGTATCGTTAAATAGGTCTTTAAAAATATTGTAAGGTTGAGACCACCATTTTTCTATTCAGGGATCCGTTTTCGAAATATTTGGTTTTAAAGTGCAAATTTTTGTTTGAGGTAAGTGTCCCCCCCGCCCCCCCCCCCCTCTATCTGCTAAACGGTTATATATGGATACGTGAAAAAAATTACAGCAGTAGTTTATATACTGAAGCTGAAAGGAAAACTATTAGAGCTGAGTACTCTAATGCTGAATGTATGGGGACACCACTTATTTTTTGACTTAACTTTATTTTTATATTTTTGTTATATAGCAAATAGAATAAAACATATATTGGGATAGTCACAAATATCTGCTTGTAACGTTGTAACGGTACCAACGCTAAAATAAAAAAAAATTGTACGGGGACCGCCCCTATTTTTTAACTTTTTTTTATTTTTAGATTTTTTCCTACGCTTACACACACTTACCGAGCTGGATTCCAAATTACATCTTTCTAGGTCATCTGGAAGTAGGTTAGGTTTAGGTACTATATGTCAGTCAGTCAATGGGAAAATTTACGATTTTTTGACCTTCATATCTTTATAACCGTTTGAGCTAGCTTCATGAAATTTGGGCTTCTAGATGTCCTTATAGATATAATTAAACACCCGTAGTTTTATGTGTGTACGTTAAAGAGGTTTTGAGTTATAGAAGGCTCAAAAGTGGCACCAAGTGGTTCGTGTAATATTACACTCGGCGATGGCTAGCCAGTTCCTTTGCTTAAACTTTGGCTTGACACGCTGCCGCGTGTCTAGATACAGCTAGTGAAAGACAGACAGACAGACAGATGACAGACGGACATCGAAGTCTCGTGAATAGGGTCCCGTTTTTAGGGTTCCGTAGTAAACAAGGAAGCCTTATAGTTTCGCCATGTTCATGACATGACGACGTGTCCACGACGTACAACATTCTTGTAAAAGGCCATGCTATCCATGACCACCAGGTCATGCGGGATGAATATAAATATTTTCTCTATTGCTACTTGGAATTGCAGAAAGAGGATGGTTGTAGAAAAAAAATCAACAAGTTTAAGTGATATAAATGCATTCAAAAATCATATCTCAGTGTTTTTCTCTTCTTATTAGTTTACAATATTTAGCACTAGTTGTGCTACAAAGAAAAGTAGATGGGTTGGAAAAGTCCTTTTGACTGCAAACTAAAAAGTTATAAGCAACCAACTTATAAAATGTACTGGAAAATGTAAAATTACATACAATTTTCATTGTTAGATGATTTTGGTCGTTAAACTGTGAGGTGCGAGTGTGAACAGTGTGAACTCAAAGTTGTCATTCGCAACTACGGAACCCTACACTGCGCGTGGCCCGACACGCTCTTGGCCGGTTTTTCTTTATAATATTTAGTATAAATAAGCATTATTTCCGGTTGCATCCTCAACTTTGTTGCATTGGTTGGACCCCGGCAACCAAGCTATTATGACTTCATGCTGTAGTATGATTTGGTCATAGATATAACAGCCAGCTGGCTGCCTAGGATATTTCCAGAGACAAATCTTTTCCTGTGAAAATGAAGTATAGATATTTGCCCGCGCCAGCCCCCGTAGCACGGTTCCCACGACGCCGTTTATATCGCGCGATAAAACTATCTACTTCTCGCTCTTCAGTATTGCGAAAAACAAGATGGCGATACAAGCGTTGTCGCGCGTGCCATGCTACGGGGGCAGGAATCGAATTTTGTGCCCCTTTAGTCGCGTGCTGGCGTTTTAACCACTGCGCCACGGAGGCGCTTCAACCTTGAACTTTATTATTTAAGGAAACAAGTCGACCTTGATCTTGTTTTCTAAATAATAAAGCTTTATCCTTTATCCCTGGGGAAACGATCGTAAAATAAAAAAGGAACAGAGAAACAGCTCATGTGTTTGTAACAATTTTAATAGCTACTTACACACCGAAGATAGCAGCAACCAATTCCATTAGTTGCTGTTAAAAAACGAGTGTAATGTTTATAGTTATTCTTCTTATTATCTTCTAGTCATAAAAGTTTGTCACTAAATGAATATAGCATTTAAGCTGCTTTACGGCACATCCGCCGTAGCAGACTTTTCAAAGGCTTTGACGCACTGAATTAATGTTACAGAGTCATTGTTTGTTTTACCTGCAGGGTACTAAATAGTAATTGTGATTGAGGTAAAGTCTTTGTAAAGGTGGTTGGTCATACATAAGTGAAGCGATGTCCATGTCCAGGAATTATTGTATATAAGGTTAATTATTTAACCAAACTTTCTAACAAGTAAGCAAATGAGTTGTAAAACGTTAGTTTCAATGTGAAACAAGTTTTTTACAAAGCTTGGAATCAAGCAGAGGATCTCGAGCTACAAACTACGTGTTAGCGACTACGCCTGCGGCCGTTAAAATCATGGAAATGTTTTTAACCACTACACTCAATCGTCAATTTTATCTCTTTACTTTCAATAGTTTGTATTTATGCCTGGGTCGTCATGGCATTTCTCGTCACGTCAGCGGTGATAACAATAAACTTGTTTGTCTCCCTGTTTTCTATGCTTTCTTGCAATAATCATTAGTTCGAATTGTTTGTATGTTCGTGTCGTACAAAAACCCGACCTAGCCCGTCAACTTTTCCAATGAGACTAATGATAGGAAATACGAAAACAAAATTGTCATTCCCAAAAGTGACATTGTAAGTAAATTAGAATTATTTAAGTCGTTAAGTATAACCAAAGACAATATAATACTAACGGAGACAAATAGAATAAAACAAGTCACTCAAAAATGCCCCCCCGGATAGTACCCGGCTCAAAGGTACCCATTATGCTGGCAGCATTTCCTCTCTGAATTGCAATGGATATCCTTTGAACCAGGTACCAGCCAGAGCGGTTGTCATAACCACGGTCTCTTAAACGACGTCCTATCTCACTAACAAAGTCTCTTGCTTCCGGACACCATGGGCCAGCTGTCTCTACGGCGACGGGCACAAAATCATAATTGGAAGCTAGAAGTGAATATTTTGCTCTTTTTTGGGTAGCTGCGGCCCGCGCAGCCGCCCCAGGTGTCCGCATGGTGCTAGTGAGATACTAACGTACTATAACAGTACTTTTTCCGAGAAGAAAGGCGCCCTATGGCTCTTTCGTACCCTAACCTCGTGTATGGCAAATTTCAACATCATTGGTTCAGTAGATAAAGCGTGAAGAGGTGAAAAACTCACCTTCACATTGGAAAGTTAGGATATGAAATGACGTAAAAATGTCAGAGAAGACCATTTTCTAAATAAATATTTAAATCGTTGAATCCATCAAATCTATTGTTTTCTCTACGTACGTAATCAATCTAAACGAAATCGCCTGCGTAAGCTAGTTCGTAACAAACAACCCCAGTAGGTCAGCAGGGGGCGCGATCACCTTCACCCTTCACGACTGATAAAATAGATAAATCGATGAGGCAAGTCGAAGGCCGAGCTCAATTAATGGGATGTTCACAATGGTAGAGTATGAGCACGCGATTTCTTATAAAAGAACACAGGACTCGGTCATATTCACTCTTAATGTCATGAGTGATAAAATAGATAAGTTGGTATGGCAAGTCGAAGGTCAAATATAATCAATATGATGCTTAAATTGGTTTAGTAGGAAGACCAACTGATTTCTGATGAGAGCGGGCATTATGATGCGGTTATATTCACTCTTTAGGAGTGATAAAATAAATAATAATAGTTACTAAGGCAAGTCGAAGGCCGAGCAAAATTAATGGGATGTTCAAATTGGTAGAGCATAGGCACGCGATTTCTTATAAACGAACCTAGGACGCGATCATATTCACTCTTTTTGAGAGACTAGCAATTTTTCCGTGACTTCGACCGGGTTAATTATAGCATGTGTCACTCGCAGATAAATAAGCTTTTTATGTGTGAAAGATTTTTTTTTTTAATTTTTTTTAAATTATTTCAATTCTAAAGCCAATGCAAACAATCAATCAATTTTTCCTCTGTATAACATTTGTAATAGATAAAATAGATCAATCGACATAGCCATTTCAATACCGAATATAATTAAAAGAATGTTCAAATAAGTTGAGTTTATACTCTACCCGTGGCAAGTGATTACTTATAAATACACATGACTGGTACTATTTACTTTTCACGACTGATAAAATAGTATGTAGATAAATCGCTAAAGCATGTCGAAGGCTCAACATAATTAAAGGGTGGATCCCAGAGAGCCAGTGAAAGGAGCGAGTAATTAGGCGAATACCGAAGGTTATTGGATTCAAAATTCTGAATTCAAACTTTAAATCAGAAAATAGGCATTTTTGTATTATTAACCCCACGGTGTGTATGTTGGTTCCCGGCAGAGTAGAATAGGACCACTCCAAGTCATCTCGTGGATGTCGTAAAAGGCGACTAAGGAAACACAAGCTAAACAAAGCTTATTAACATCAAAGAGACCTCTCCAACCCGTCTGGCCAGCGTGGAGAGTGTAGGCCAAATCTTCTGACTACTCAGGCGTATATGGCTCTGGAAGTACAGAGAGGGTCGTGCTCCTGCAGTGGAGACTAGAAAAACCTGATGATGATGATGATGTATGTTGGTTTATTCCACTTTTAACCCTACCAAACAAAGAACCTAATTCCAAGGTGAACAAAGTGGACTAAATGAGTGTACTTTGTTCACCCAGGTGATATCAACTAGGTAATCAAAGTGGAATAAACCTGTATGTTAGGTGACGTAAGCCTTAATGGTTGAAATGCAAACAATTCAACCTAATATTGCAATTTGAAAAGTTATAAAACGTAAAACAGTGTAGGTGCATTAAATAAAAACACGTAATCAAAACTTATTTATTTAGCTCTACCACTATGAACATCATCAATTTATTGAAGGTCATAAGTATCTATATATAGCCAGAAGGCATTGTTTCGATAAGAGCCGGGAAGTTTAGGGGCGTTTTAATTAAGTTTTAGTATAAAATTGACATAAAAAGAGTTTATATAAAGAATCAGATCTTTGTTAGTCTCTACTACGCACGACCCTGTGCTACCAGAGCCATTATTAGCCAGAGCAGTCAGACGATTTGGCCTACACTCTCCACGCTGGCCAGACGGGTCGGATAGATCTCGTGATGTTTACGAGCTTTGTTTAGCTTGTGTTTGCTAAGTCACCTTCTACGACATCCACGATTAACAAAGACCTGATGATGATAATGATAATCAATACCATGAACGAAGACGCTATGGTTGGTAAAGGAAGTACTAATTTAAAGAAAATAGCTTCCATATGAAGACTTCTGTATTTCAGTGGGATGTAAGTGGCTTTCAGTTGCAGAAACTCTGGTTGAATCCCTGGCCAGTTCAAGATGAAATGGATCTTTTCAGATTGTCTTGGGCCACGGATATTATAATAAATAAATAAATATATACGGACAAATCACACAGATTGAGCTAGCCCCGAAGTAAGTTCTTAGTAAGACTTGTATTATGGGATACTAACTCAACGATACTATATTTTATAACAAATACATATATAGATAAACATCCAAGACCCAGGTCAATCTGAAAAAGATCATTTTTCAGCTTGACCTGACCGGGGATCGAACCCGGGACCATCCGTGTCACAGGCCGGCGTGTTGACCGCTGCGCCACGGAGCTCGTCAATAGACAGTATCGTTCAATTAGTCCGGGTTAGTCACAGCACAAGTAAGGGATAGCTCAACCTGTGTAATTTGTATCGTAAATTTTTATCCCACGCACGACACAAGTTCACGGCTTAGTGTGGGATAGCTCAATCTATGTGATTTGTTCTGATTTGTCCCTGCATATTTATTTATTTAAATCCTTAGTGATTTAAAAGGAAGTTTGATTAAAGACCGACTTAAATAGAAATCGACTAATTTGTAGTTTTAGGTGTACCTTAGCCAAAGGGTAAAAACGGGATCCTATCACTAAGCCTTCACTCTTGTGAAACCGGCGGTAAAATACCTCTAAATCTTGATATTCCAGATGCACAAGTAATAATACATTCAAGTTAGGAGTAAATGTATCAATATAGAGTCATTATAGCTTGTAAATTGATACTGTTGGCAAGTAGCCAAGCTTAGCGCTTGGTCTCCTCGAAAGCGCAGAGTAATATCAGAGAATTTATAGCTAGAGCCTTCACGTGCGAAGTTTTAAAATTACTTTTCCGTATAATAAGGAGTAAAGTACCTTTAAAATATTTAGTTATATCGTACTTGCAGCCATCCTCGGCTGCACCCAGGCATCTATTATACCTACCTATAAATCTTTCTAGAAAAACAATATGCAACTTAGGGAAATGACCCAGAACGCATGACAAGAGTGGTGATGCAAATACCAGATGGAAACTCTCTCTCTCTGGCCGACCCCCTATTACGTAGAGCGGAAACACTGAAAAGGACCATAAGGTGGCAGTCCACAAAGAGTTACATTATCGTTTCTTATAGCGCAAATAAAATGGGACAAATAGTAATGGGAGAAGAGAAGAGCTGACCAGAAATAAAATGGGACAAATAGTAATAATGCCACAGAAGTTTCGTTCGATAACGTTTACCTAGGTAATCGTATTGTTGTACAGACGGATGAATGACTTCAGTTTATGTTATATATTCTTACTAGCTGTAACCCGCGGCTTCGCTCGCGTGATATATATAGCCTATGTTCTTCTCAGTACCCTAACCTATGTGTATGCAAAATTTCATGATGGAATGTTGGTTTAGTAAATACGGCGTGAAAGCGTAACAAACAAACAAACAAACTCACTTTCGCATTTATAATATTAGTTGGAATTGGTATCTTTTGCATTCATAATGCTTTTTTGATATTCTCTTATTAAATTAAGAAATAAGATATGGTTAAAAAATTCCACGAGGGCAGGACTTGAACCAGCAGTCTTTACTCTTTATACGAGTAACGCCTTACCAATTAGGCCACCGCGCTTGACGTCTTACTATATATTCTTATTGATTAGTTCACGGGTCACCTCAACTGCCTGTCCAGCGGTTGCGGGTATGGCATCAGAGGCAAGTAGCATCCCAAAAACCTTTATCCCATCCCCAGCCCCATAGACCTACCTAGTAATAAAAAAAAATCTCAATTATGATAATATTAAAGCAATATTTTCTTAATAAAGAATTAATAAAATCTCACAATTTTCCCAATACGCAGAAAATCAACTCAATAGAACTGAGGGCTAACTTGATTATCTGAAGCGCGAACTAGAGGAAGCATTTAATAGAAGTTGAATAGCTAAATTAAGGAATCTAGAAACAAGCCTTTAAAAAAAACATATCAAGATAAGATTACTGAATAATATGGCAAGATAAAATAAGGGTAAGTAACACAATGGTTCATAACATATTAGGTCCTTACCTATGAAATTGGCGTACCTATGAAAGTGAATTTTTCATACTAACGTTTTTAGATATATGATTTTCAGCTTTCGCAGTCACATTCACTATTATGTTCACTACGGGACTTACCGCGATTATTTTTGAGTTGTCTGATATTTCGAAAACATTGCTGCTTCCATTTTTACAGACTAACTGAAGAGACTGCGGTGGTGTATGTTGAGCTGTCAAGGGAAACCGTATCGGTCTACCCTCTTTCTTTGTCTTTCAGACAGAACTCCAAAATAAATGCGGTAAGTCCCGTAGTGAACATAATATTAACGTTTTTAGCATTATCTCTGATTTGATAAATTTAACAAAAATTAAATTTTGCAACAACATTGTGGCTAATTTAGAGATTCAAAAATTTACGAAAAGTGAGAAAAATAATAGAAATATTGCTACATTTTTGATCAAAACGGACAAACCTGAAATGAGTTCTTTTCATGTGTATTTTCCAATAATTAAATACACAAAAACAAAAAGAAATATGCATGCGGAATGTTAATAATATAGGCTACTTTCAAGTTTAAATAAAAAAAAATGTTTACCTGAAAATTATTGTCATTAGGAAAAAAATAGTAAGCACAAAAAAGGGCCAATTTCTAAAAATTACTTTTATATCATACCAACATCATCATCATTATCATCATCAGGTTTTTTTTTAGTCACCACTGCAGGAGAACGAACCTCTCTGTATTACCAGAGCCATATATCAGCCAGCGCAGTCAGAGGATTTGGCTTTCACTCTCCACGCTGGCCAGACGGGTTGGAGAGGTCTTAACCCAAGCTAAACAAAGCTTATAAGCATACCAAAATAGATAAAAAATGGCGTCTCTTAAAACAACTAATATAGTAAGCGCCTTCTTTCATATCTGTGACAAATATCCGCTCTGACTAGAAATTGTATTGACGGTAGCGTCCCAATTTTCCCAATTCGCAGAATCCTGCCAGTGAGACTGAATCAACTTAAAGTTAACTTGATTATCTATTGCAAACTTAATTAACAAATATTTGACTGAGAGTGAAGTGTTTTCGTGTTTTCGTTTTATCTTGGGAAAGAAATATTTCGTAGGTCCGGATGCAATGCTGTTTTCGGCTGTTCCGCTGTCTATCCGGCTGTCACGCTGCCTATCCGGCTCCTTGCTGTCTAACTGGCTGTCAAACTGCCTATCCGGGTGTCTCGGTGTCCATCTGGCTGTCTTGCTATCTACCCGGGTGTATTCGGCTGCCCTGCTGTCAATCGAATGTCTGTTCAGTTTTTACCCATTCTTGGTGTCCTGATATTTATTGGGCTGCCAGGCTGTATTTCCACCTACCAGGCTGTCTATCTGGCTACCACACTGTTTATCCGACTGACATGCTGTCTAACCGGCTATTCCGCTGTCTATCCGGCTGTCACGCTGTCTATCCGGCTCTCCCACTGTCTATCCAGCTGACCCGCTGTCTTCAAGTTCTACTAAGGAAGCAAAGTTACTAATTTCTGATATAGACAGTTTAATGTGTTCAATTTCCACTTGTTAAAAATGACTTAAGCGATTAAAGGATTCTTAGTTCTAATTCCCTGAGCAAAAAATCTAGCTCACGAAGCAAACAAACAAAAATATTATTACCAAAGCCAAGTAAGAGTCGCTTTACGCTTACGCATACATAAATAATAGGTATACATCTTAATTATATTTAAACTAACGAGAGATAAATTAATAATAGAAATGCTCTACCCCTTATTATTACTTAGTTGGATTTGCTGACCAGTTTTGGTCTGTTACAAAGAGCATCATCGAGGCGACTATTAGGCTTAGCGATACGACCACTTGTTGTTCTGTGGATACGACGGTTTCCAGGAGGGAAGCGTAACCGTCCGATGAAATAACATAAATAAATAATAAATAAATAAATATATACGGACAAATCACACAGATTAAGCTAGCCCCAAAGTAAGTTCGAGACTTATATTATGGGATACTAACTCAACGATACTATATTTTATAATAAATACTAAAATAGATAAACATCCAAGACCCAGGTCAATATGAAAAAGATCATTTTCCATCTTGACGTGACCGGGGACCATCCGTGTCGCAGGCAGGCGTGTTGACCGCTGCGCCACGGAGCTCGTCCATACATACTATCACATAAACATACATACATAGACCCAGGTCAATCTTAAAAAGATCATTTTCCATCTTGACGTGACCGGGGACCATCCGTGTCGCAGGCATGCGTGTTGACCGCTGCGCCACGGAGCTCGTCCATACATACTATCACATAAACATACATACATACTATCACGTCCTTTTCCCTTGTGAGGTAGACAGAGCCCAGGTCTTAAAACCTAAAAGTCACGTTTAGCATGTTGGTGGGCTAGTAGGTGGAGAACGGAATCAAAATAGTGATGGCTTGCTAGCCGCATCGTCTTTTGACGTGATTCCTCAAGCCCATTCCCTCGATCGGCTTTGACGATCTGCGCGGGAAAAGAAGCAGCTGGTACAAGTTACGTTTTTTCTTATCTCCCAGACTAGCGTGGAAGCGATGAAATAAAACGTGAGTAAAGCCAAGGTACATAATAAATTTCACTTTTATTTGTTTACTTACTAGGTCAATAAGAGAAAAACCAAACAATTACACTGCTATAGAGAATAAGAAAAACCTATTTGAATTTCAGTTGGGACGCGAGTGGCGTTTGGCAGAACGCCAGACTGAAAGCCCCTTGCAGGCACTCTTGTATTCAGGCCGGCAGGCGTGCTGAAAATTATCTTAGGATTATTTAGGGTTCCCTACTTTTCCCGGTTTAATATTTAAAGTTTCTCCAAGTTTCTCCAAAGTTTAATATTACTCAAAGAAAGAGAGATAGAGCTTCATCCAACGTTGACTTCCGCAAATAATGCCAGAATCAATATAAGTCACTATAAGTTATCTCCGGTTAGGGTATCATTCCCAACTGCCTGTCCGATGGTTGTAAGTATGTAGGTATGGCATTGAAATGAAATGAAATGAAATATTATTTATTGTAGAACACAAAAACTAAAAGAGAAAAAAAAAACAAAAAACAGTACAAAATTGAGCATTGTGCACTACAAAAGGTGGCGGCTCAGTGTTACGCTGAACAAAAAGATGGCCAGCACTGGTTTTCAGCCGTGCGTTGCTGCAGCTGATTCAGGTACGTGCATCCGGCCTGCTCCTTTCTCCTCCCCAATCCATCCGAGCAAGTTGCATCCCAAACACTTTTATCCCATTCCCGCAGTCCTACAAACTCCGACCCTTTCTTCGCTTGAAAACAGTTTCGATTGGTCGCAGCGTCGAAACTGACATTAGACAAACAGTAGCTGTTCACCAACCCTTTTGGCAAGCAAGGTAAGTATGGCAAAACAACCCCAAATGATGGAAATCCTTAGGAGGAGCCTATATCCAGCAGTGGACTTTTCAATGCTGTCATGATAATTAGTCTATGAACGTATAATTTCGTGGCGTAGCAGTCAATACGCTAGCCTGGGACACGACTAGGCTGGTTCTGGGTTCGAACCTTGGTCAGGTCATGATGGATATCTTTTTTTAGATTGGCCTAGATCTTGGATATTTATCTTTATATAAGTATGTCATCCTCATCATCTCAGCCTATCATCCGCCCACTGCTGAGCATAGGCCTCTCTTCGTTTCCGCCATCCGTCCCGATCGTGTGCACATGTTATCCAGGTGCGACTCACGACCTTGACTATATCGTCCACCCATCTCATACGAGTAGGTGGACGTCCAACACTTCTTTCATCTGTTCAAGGCCACCATTCGGTTATTTTCTTGCTTCACCTGCCATCATTCCGTCTAGCCAGTATAATATGTATCTATTATAAAATATAGTATCGTTGAGTTAGTATCTTACGACCTACACAAGTTCACAACTTAGTGTGGGGCTAGCTCAATGTGTGCGATTTGTCCCTACTTATATCTATATTTTATTTATTCAAAACTTATTTCGTTTAGTCCCTTTCCATCTGAAAATTCTTCGAATCTATGTGTCGAATATTATCTGATTTAAATACCTGAACAGCATTATCCGTAGGTACCAAATCCTTTTACTACAAAGTAGGTCGAAGCCGCAAAACTATTATGAATGGAAATTGTTCCTAGAACTTAGGTTTTAGTAAAATATTCAACGGCGCCCCAGGTAGAGCGTGAATAATGTAACATATTATATTATTTACTTTCTGCTCGGTCTCTTTGAGATAAAGTTATGTTGTGTTGGTTTATCATTGCTGACTCGATTGTAAACGTAAACATGTTCGAAAAATAAATAATGAATGTATAGCGAAATTGTAACACTTTTAAACAAAGGAAAAAAAGGAAATGTAATAAAAAAAAAACCGGCCAAGTGTGAGTCAAACTCGCGCAATGAGCGTTCCGTACAATATGCTTCGTGAACACACACAATGTGCAAAAAATGTTTTATTCAATTGACTAGCGCCATCTAGTGGTGGTTTAGTGAACTATTTCCCTAGATGAACTTATTATAGTGAGTTTACCACTTAATTTTCAAGTGATAGAATTCTTATTATTTTTCCTGTAATCTTCAAGGAATGAACTATATTTTGTAATTTTTGCGAAATTTTAGGCCCATTAGTTTCGGAGATCAGGGGGGGGGGGGAATGGTCAATTTTTGCCTTCTTTCGTGAATAAAATCAAAAGTATTGATTTTACCCGAACAAAAAAAAATATTTTTGAGATCCTTATAATGAGCCCTTTTATTTGATATATGACACAGTAAGGTTTGCAAAGCTTTATTTTAAAATTTTGTAATTGGGCCCCTGAAAATGACCCTTATAAAGAATTATACAAAGAAAACCTTGTACAAAGCCCTTCAGGCGAATAGGCTGCCAATACTGTTATCTGGTTCAAAAGAGTTTCTTTCGGCGTTTCTTCACTGCAGTGGTCGGTTTCGAAACGCTACTTAGTAGCCTGTTGTAGCTTTTTAACAATAATGATTATCAAACATTATACATATTTTAATATGATAATTTTAAATGTCATTTGACGTGAAAAAGTGCCCGTAAAGGACTATACAGTATACCTATCCAGAGTTCAGATGCATGTAAGAATGTTGGATATTTGTACAAGTATAGGTGAGATTTATAATTACGCAAAAACTTTTTAATAAAACAAATTATCGGTAGAGTCTAGAGTAGTGACTTTATTCAGAGTATCACTGGCTTTTACTTCTTGCAAAAGCAGTGTTTCTTAGTTTCTCATTAAAATACCTTAGCACCTTTCAAGCTCAGAATACAGTAATCTTCCGAAGCCGCACTCCCGTAATACAATTGATGCATACAAAGGTAATCTCAGTCGGCGGAATATCAATTGATGGTTGCCATTGGCGGCCGGCGTATGTGTAGACTGACGTCAATTTTAATTTAATTTTGAGAAGAACAGTATAGTATAAAAATATTACGCCCTAGCGACAATATGCGGGTGTGACGCGCGGTGGACGCGGGCGAGTACGCCACGTTTTATGACACAGTTGATGGCGGCTTCTGAAGATTTCTGTAATCTGAGCTTTACGATACGGAACCCTAAAAAATACTTATCTAATGTACTATAGTTTTCCAAAGACAGTTAGCTAATAATTCCAGGGAATCCAGAATTATTCTTAAGCTTCAAGAACGAGCTTACGTAGCAAATAGCTGGGTCTCAAAGAAGTTTAAACCGATTGGTAGGGTTCGCCACTTCGGTAAGTAATACGGGTTTTTCACCGTTTTTTTTGGGTCGGTGATTACCTATATTGGCTTTGGTTTTCTGTTCTCGTATCTCAAGCCTACTATTTTCTTCCTAACTCTGTCTGGTTTACAATGCTGTATACATGGCGAAATTTTGATCTTTTTGCATCCTTAAATCGGTGCTTCAGCCCGTCGATATGAACAAGTACTCGAACCGCTGGGAACTCAAAAAAAGGTTGACATTTCCATACAAAAATATTCAGCCGCTCGGTCATTTTTTATGGGAATATCAATATTTTTTTATACATCCCAGCATTTAGTTCTATATGAATAGTTCAAATCGACGGGCTGAATCACCCTTACGATCGAAATATGATCGACAAGGTCGGTCTGGTAAAAACCCAGCTAGTACAGAAAAAAAAAACTGATACTTTTACATGCTTATGAGAAAAACGATCTTGACAGAAAGACGGAGAAACCCGAATTTTTTTTAATCTATGAAGAATCCAGATAAACCATGGTTTAATTTTTATTATTAAATAGCCTTAATATGAAGACGTTTCTCAATTTTTCAAAATCTTTTTTATATCTATAGTCTTCCTAATTCCTTTTTTTTAAGGATCGAAATTGTTGTTTCTTTTTTATTTAGAAGGGACTTCCCAATTGGTTTCATTTAGGGTTCAGTAGTTTGTTTGAAGTCGGTATTTTATCTGAAAGATAATCAATTATTAAACCCCAGAAAATAACCCTTCAGAATTGCCACCAATTTTCTGTAGTCAGTTAAAATATAAATCCAATAATGCAATAGAATCCAGCATCATCCCTTCCCGACCGATAGGCCTAAGTCTCGGGGAAGTATAAACCGATTGTAGGCTTTGCTGCTTTAATAAAATACGTTTTTCCTCATGTTTTCGGTTCAGCGATTACCAATATTAGTGGAATTGGTTTTGTTATTATTTCTTGGTAAGAGGATCAACCTATCTTTTTTTATGAAATAGGACGACAAAACACCCGTGTGGTTCCCGGCAGAGTAGAATAGGACCACTCAAGTCTTTCCGTGGATGTCGTAGAAGGCGACTTAGGAAACACATTCTAAACAAAGCTTATAAACATCAAAAAGACCTCTCCAATCCATTTTACATCTTCCAGCGACCTGACTGCTTTGGCTAATATATGGCAGTGAGGGACGTGCTCTGGAGTCCTGCAGTGGAGACTAAAAAAGATCTGATGATGATGAGAACGGCTACGAGCAAGCGGGTCACCTGCTAGTAAGTGATCACCGCTGCCCATGGGCAACTGCGTTGCAGGCCTTTTAAGAAGACAGACTCGTTTTTAGAAGGTTCCAAGATCGTATTAATTCTGCTTTAGAGACTAGACTTAGTGCGCGTGACAACCTTCGTAATTCCACCCGGCTTTATTTTGTCACGTTCGCCGACTATTTTTAGTCTGTTACGAAGATCATCATCAGGGTGAGTGACAAGGGTGGTGACACGATGGTTACGCTTCTCTCAAAGCATCGAGGGTCGCCTTGCGATTCGCCGACTCGCCCCGTTCGCGCTGCGCGGCTCGAACGATGACTGGCGGGGATGGATGCCTTCGTGATTTCTGATGAATGCCTGATTTATGACCATTTGTAATAGTACTAGCGTACAGAACGGACTCTTGCAGCGTCCCTCGTAATATAGCGTCTGCCACCCCTCCCCCGTGCTAAAGCGTGCTTAAGGTTACAAAAAATTGGGTTGGCTGCTATCGTTCACAGTCGCGCGTTACGAGTAGTCTCATAAGCGTTCCCAAACAATGCAAGTTTCCATATTTGGACTAAATAAAGTTTCAATTCAATTCAATTTATTTATTTTGTGAACATAGGTACAAGAGATGTTATGAAAAATACAGGGTCTACTATGTCCCGCCCAAAGGCATACAAAATCATTAAAGGTTTTTTACAAAAATCGTGATTCTCATCCCATTGAATCCATCGCTTTCAATTTAAAGAATAAACAATCAATCCAAGATCAATTTAATCCGTACCATTTCATATTTAACAATGTCCATTCAATCACTCAAGTGAATTAAATGATGAAATTCAAATAACGATGAAACATTCAAAACCAATCAAGAGTTTAAGCCAGGATTATCTGGACTGCCCGGAGGAGGGGGGATCTCAAATAAACTCATCGTAGGGATTGGGACTTTATATAGCTGAAGGGAATTTACGAGTAGGTATATCAATTACCGGTGAAGTATTTATCGTTTTGAAAACTGTTAAGAATCGAAGCTTGTTCGTTTACGGGCCTTTAGAATGGTAGCACCAAGCGAACTGTCATTTGTCAAATTTGTAGGTTATAAAATAACACCTTGTCTTCGGTTCGGTTGGACAATGGATGTCGAAAAAATCAGCAATAATCATCGGGATCATTGAGCTGTGAATCTTTGATAAGGACTGACGCCCGCGGGCATAGAAGTATGAATACTCTCTAGAATGTGAATATTGCTTGATCTGTCCTACGACTTATACTCGTAAAACATACACGCGGCTTTCTCGCGTCCCCAGTCATCTGACGTCTGTCGAAGTGCAAATATCAGAACGAAATTAATTGTTAATAGCCGTAAACATGCCTAGTTGTGCAGTGAAATCCTGCAAAAATACTGACAGAAATATTAAAATGTTATCCCAACCTGTTACTTTTCACATGTAAGTAAGGCAAAGTTCGTTTTATTTAAAAATTTTAAATGTATTTATTCGCCATTTTAAATGTCAAAATCCTTAGTAAGTAAGAGAAGATAGTACGAATAGTGATGCCCCTACTTACTCTTACAATATATCGATAAACAATATACATGAATACGACATGAGTACAAAAGAGCGTACCAGAAGTATAATTGTGACCCTATTCTAACTCATGTAACAGACCATGCCTTACCTCTATATCCTGTCAATCCTTGATTCCTAAATTATTTCTAAGGCAAGGCCTTTAATTTTTGCTGGGTTTCATCATTCTTTTTTCTTAGAAATATATATTTAATTTTTCGTATTCTCCTTTGTTTGACAATGTCAAAAAATTAAAGTTAAAGTAATTTTATTTTTAAAATTGATCGCAGATATATAAAAAGAGTATATTGAGGTATAGATCGCAGATATATAAAAACTTGTGACTAATCTTTCTCAGCCTCACCTTTAATAATAAGCACAGATAATAAAAGAGTTTAGACAAAAATGAACATCGTTTCACAGTGTGAATTCTCCTTTACTTTCAGTTAAAATAATGACCTCAAACTACTCAGCCTAGTGAAGTTTTGTCGTGTAACAGACAAGCAAGAGAGGGTACCAGATTCGATGTCTGGCGCGGCTAAATATTGCAACTTAAATTTTACATGTGTATGTCCGCCGTTCTGAAGCTACCCACGGAGATACAACCCACAACATACATTTATATAATCACGTCTGTTTCCCTTACAAGCAGCCAGAGCTCATGGTCGGACCCAAATGCTACGTTTAGCATGTTTGTATATAGGTGGAAAACGGAATTAATATAGTGATATTTATATTAATATAAATATAATTCTCATTACCGCATAAATACGGTCATAATAGCGGAACAACAAAGCTTATGATGCTATTAGGAAATAGCTCAGACAATGATGACTAATAAACTAATTTTGATGCTATTTGCACTCTTAGGTAGCTACGCAATGATAATAAAAACATAATTTCACATTCACAAACCTTTGTTTTTTAAATTACAACCGCAGATCTTGTATTGTTTGGTTTGTTTTGTGTTTTCGATATCGATATTACGCGGTGTTGAGTACATCACTTGTGACAGCAGTGTCAAAAGTCATGAGTGCTATTTTCAAACTGGCGACTTAATACGCTGGTTTGAATTTCGGTTGTTTGAAAAATCAAACGAACGATTTCTATGTAAATTTTTGTACGTCTTCATGATATCACCCGTTCAAAAATAGCACCCCTATCAACCCGGCCCCCTTTCCTCTTTTTCACACCCCCCCGGCTCGACATGATAGGTTTTCATACAAAAATGGCTTTATGCGACATCTATTCAGAGAGACGAAAATTTTTTTTTTAAATCTATGCCCGCGGGGGTGTTGTTTGTAACAGTCCTTCTGGATTTAAGTGATACGTCGATAGAATAGAATTAAATAAATAAATAAATATATACGGACAAATCACACAGATTGAGCTAGCCCCAAAGTAAGTTCTTAAGTAAGACTTGTGTTATGGGATACTAACTCAATTTTATAATCGTTAGTTGAGTTAGTATCCCATAACACAAATCTTATTTAAGAACTTACTTTGGGGCTAGCTCAATTTGTGTGGTTTGTCCGTATATATTTATATGTTACTCTATCTATTGGTGTAAACCGCATAAAAATCCGTGCAGTAGTTTTTGAGTTTACCGCAAGCAGATAGACAGATGCGGCGGAGGACTTTTTACTTAAATCATTATCATTTCGTGTGGGTCAATCGACCATGCTGACCCCAGGGTCACGCGAAATAATGTCTCTGACACCAGTGTCAGAGTTCTACGAAACCGCCTCTCGGCCTCTGACGTGGTTCCTTTCGACGAGCTCCGTGGCGCAGCGGTCAACACGCCGGCTTGTGACACGGATGGTCCCGGGTTCGATCCCCGGTCAGGTCAAGATGAAAAATTATCTTTTTCAGATTGACCTGGGTCTTGGATGTTTATCTATATATGTATTTGTTATAAAATATAGTATCGTTGAGTTGGTATCCCATAACACAAGTCTTATTTAAGAACTTACTTTGGGGCTAGCTCAATCTGTGTGATTTGTCCGTATATACTTATTATTTATTTATTATCCTTTAACGACTACCAGATGGATAAGCCGTTCCACTTGCCTTCCGAAGCACGGAATCATCTTTATTATCAGACAATCAATGTAACTAAAAACATAATATGAATGTATGAATGCAACTTACTTTAATAATGCTACTGGTTTCAACAAATCAAACCAATGTATTCTCACATCTCGATCCCCTTGCCTATGCAACAACAGCTGTATCTCAGTTTACTCAGTTATTGAAGTGTCAGATAGATAAACGAGCCGCCCCCTCCCTGCTTTGTTGTATATGTGACGCGCATGCTGATGCAATATCTAGCCTTGAAGAGAATTCTGCTTTATGTGGAAGCAATATACAGTGAATATATGTTTTTTTTTTTTCACACTAATAGAAGTTTATCTCACGGTGAGTGGTAATCTAGCCTTGAAGATAATTCTACCTTGTGTGGTCTCAGTATATGTACTGTGAATATTTTTTTTTTTTACATAGAAGTGTACATCTTGTGAACAGCTAGTGGAAGGGTCAGGTTAATATAACGCGGCTCCCTCTCTGCGTTTTATTGTATATGTGATACGAAGGTATGGTAATGCGATATCTAGGAACGAAGAAATTTCTGCCTTGTGCAAGCTCAATATACAGTGCATATTATTTTTTACATAAATAGGTTTATCTTATCACGAACTGTGAATTAAAGTTTCAGATAGATAAACGAGCCACCCCCTCCCTGCTTTGTTGTTTATATGACGCGTATGCTGATGCGATATCTACCCTTGAACAGAATTCTGTTTTGTGTGAGTTCAGTATAGAGTGAACATTTTTTTTTACATAAAGAGGTTTAAGAAGAAAATAGAACGTAAAAGGTGTATGGGAAATCTCAGACAGAGGTATTTCAAACAAGTAAAAGGAAAAATAGTGACTTAGCAAGATGTCAAAAGGCTGGTGGAGGACAGAGAAAGATGGAGAGAGCTCCATTGACAGGAGCGGCGCTCTTAAATTATGATGATGAAAGAGGTTTGTCTCGTTCCATACTGGAAGTGGAAGTATCAGGTAGTTAACACGCAGCTCTCTTCCTTCACTTGTTGTATATGTGACGCGTATGCTGATGCAATATCTAGCCTTAAAGAGAATTCTGCCTTGTGTGGGCTTAATATACAGTGAACATTTATTTTTTACTTATGGAGGTTACATCTCAAGGTGAGTGAAAGCGTTAGGTAGATAACATACAGCACTCTCCTTGCTCTTTGTTGTATCTATGAGGCGTATGCTGATGAGATATCTAGCCTTGAAGAGAAAACTGCCTTGTGTGGGCTGAATATACAGTGAGCATTTATTTTTTTACTTATAGAGGATACATACATACTGGAAGTGTAAGTGTCAGGTAGTTAACATGCAGCTCTTTCCCTTCACTTTGTTGTATTTGTGACGTGTATGCTGATGCAATATCTAGCCTTGAAGAGAATTCTGCCTTGTGTGGGCTGAATTTACAGTGAACATTTATTTTTTACTTATAAAGGTTACATCTCAAGGTGAGTGAAAGCGTTACGTAGATAACATACAGCACTCTCCTTGCTCTTTGTTGTATATGTGACGCGTATGCTGATGCGATATCTAGCCTTGAAGAGAACTCTTTCTTGAGCGAGTTCAATTTAGAGTGAATATTAATGTTTGACATAAAGAGGTAAATCTCGTCATAGTGGAAGGGTCAGGTTGATATAACACGGCTCCCTCACTGCGCTTTGTTGTATATGTGACAAGTATGCCGATGCGAAATGTTCCCTTAAAGAATATTTTGATTTGTGTAAGCTCAATACACACTGAATATTTGTTATTTTACATAAAGAGGGTAAGTAAACAACAACACTTGTATGGTTTATCCAGTTACGTAACATTTCCTCCTGACATTTCCTCTCACAGTTACGTAACTGTGAGAGGAAATGTCAGGTGGATAACACACCGATTCATCTCCGCTTTGTTTTATATCTGACACGTATGCTGAATCAACATAGCTGATGTGATATCTAGTGTTGAGAGTTATTTTACCGTGAGAACAGTGAGTATTTGTTATTTTACATAAATAGGGTAAGAAAACACGAACACACTAGGTATATCTAGTCACAAATACAAATACAAATATCTTTATTGTGGTACACAGGTATAAAAGATAATAGTTACATATAGTGTGTCACTGCGACCTGTCAGTATTAGACGTACAATATTCAACTGATTTACTGAAAATAAAATACAAAAAAAGTCACATTATTAGCAAAAATTAAAAGAATTCTTAAAGTTATTCGTCCAAATATTTAATTCCATTTCGTCAAATTGTCATTTAAAAAGTCATTAATGTTATAATAGCATTTATTGGTCAACATTGATTCATTTTATTTTTAAAAAATCTAAAATTAAGCTTTTTAATACTATTCGGCAATTTGTTAAAGATAATGGAAGCCATTCCCACATCACGTATTGTGAATGGAAATGTCAGATGGAAAACGCACCACTCCATCTCTGCTTTGTTGAATATGTGGCACGTATGCTGAAGCAAAATGTAGGTACCCTTCAAGGATATTCTGGTTTGTGTGAGCTCAGAAACACACTGAATATTTGTTATTTTACATAAAGAGGGATAGTAAACAAGAAGATGAGATAGGTTAATCTTGTGACGTATTGTGAGTGGAAATTTCAGGTGTATTAAACCGTCTTTGCTTTAATGTCTTGTAAATTTACTTAAATGTCAGGTGAATAACACCCCATCTCCGTTTTGTTGAATATGTGTCACGTATGCTGATGCAAAATGTATCCTTGAAGGATATTCGGATTTGTGTGGGCTCAAAATACAGTGAATGTTTGTTATTTTACATAAAGAGGGTTAGTAAACAAGAATATTGAGATAGGTTTATCTTGTCACGCCGTTTATATCGCGGTGGAAATGTCAGGTGGATTACACGCCGCCCCATCTCCGCTTTGTTGAAAGGTGAGCGTGTGTTGAATCAGCGTAGGTTATGCGATATTTAGTGTTTAGATATTCTGAGTTGTGCGAACAGTACCTAAATGTTAGATTAACATAAAGAGAGTAAGTAAAAAAAAACCGGCCAAGTTTGAGTCTAACTCGCGCAATGAGGGTACCGTACAATATGCTTCGTGCACACACACACAATGTGCAAAAATAATTTATTCAATTGACTAGCGCTACCTAGTGGTGTTTTAGTGAACTATGTTATTGTCGAGCTCCGTGGCGCAGCGGTCAACACGCTAGCCTGCGACACGGGGGTCCCGGGTTCGATCCCCGGTCAGGTCAAGATGGAAAACGATCTTTTTCATATTGACCTGGGTCTTGGATGTTTATCTATATAAGTATATATTATAAAATATAGTATCGTTGAGTTAGTATCCTGCGACACAAGTTCACAACTTACTGTGGGGCTAGCTCAATTTGTGTGATATGTCCCTATATATTTATATTTATTTATTTTATTCCCCTAGGTGAACTTATTATAGTGAGTTTACCACTTTATTTTCAACTGATAGAATTTTTATTATTTTTCCTGTAATCTTCAAGCAATGAACTATATATTGTAATTTTTTCAAAATTGTAGGCCCATGGTAAAATTTTGCCTTCTTTCGTGAATAAAATCAAAAGTATTGATTTTTCCCGAACAAAAAAAAAAATATTTTTGAGATCTTCATAACAAGCCCTTTCATTTGATATATAACACGGTAAGGTTTGCAAAAACTTTTTTTTAACATTCTTTTTGGACCCCCTAAACTGACCCTTATTTAAAAAAAAAAATAAGATTTACTTACCGACTTTATGTAAAAATAACTTTTTAATCACAAGCAAAGTTTATCTAGTCACATATTCTAAGAGGAAATGTCAGGTGAATAACACGCCGCCCCATGTTGTTGTATGTATGACACTTATGCTGAATCAGCTCAGCTGATGCGATATCTAGTGCTGAGAGATATTCTGCAGTGCAAACAGTGAATATTTGCTATTTTACTTATAGAGGGTGATTAAACAAGAACACAAGGGTAGCCTAAGGGCCGGCACGAAGATAGGTTTATCTGTGGTTTATCTTGTCTCGTATTGTGAGTGACAGTGTAAATAACACGCCGCTTTCTCCCTGCACTTTATATAATATATGACACGTATGCTGATATGAAATTTACCCTAAGGAATATTATGCTTTGTGTGAGGTTAAATTAGAGTAAATACATATTTGTTTTGACCTCATTCGGAGGTTTTCCTGAGCGCCAATGTGAACCAAAATGTGCGCTACAAATCGTCCCAGTCTGCACCTCACTGTTGAGTGCGGATTGGAGTGCTATTTTTGAACGCGTGACTCACTAAAGCGCAAGTCGTGCACGACTACAAGTCACACTCGTCCTCCAAGTCACGAGATACCATTTTGCCATATTTTTGAAACCATCGCTTGAACTGTAGTGCTGCCAACCTTCAACGAAAAATATTTCATTTCTTCTTATTTCACGCAGAATTTTTTTTTTAATTTTTTAACGTTATTAAGGAATTTTAAAATGTTTGAGAAGTGTAGCGTCAAACGGAACGTAAAATGATGACAGATGAACTTCAAATGATAGGAAGTGACTTTGACATAAAAGCGTTCGTCGCCTGCGGAAACGAGCGGTCTCAACCGCTCGTTGCAATCACTCGTCGACTAACGATTCAAAAATGCGGCCTTTTGGGAACATTCGCGTCAATCACTCGTTTAGTGAGTCACGCGTTCAAAAATAGCACTCCTGGGACGACTACGTGCCTTCGAGCAACACGGCCTCCGTGTGTTGCTCGAAGCTACGTGCGCGTGATTTTCTCAAAGTCAATCGTTTGAATGATAAGCTCTCACAACGAGGTGAAATGTGACCGCGCTCCCCTCTAACTTTTAAATTAAAGTATCATAAAAAGGACCAGCATGTTAAGAAATTATTTACCTTAATAATAGCATAAGAATTGAAAGGCCAATTGAGTGGCCCTCGGAGGACTTCGCGTCCCTCATTCTAAATCCTCTTTACATTGAGGTCGCCCCAAATTTTTAATGATTTTGCGTAAATAGACTTTTGAATCAGACGAAATTACTGTCCTTTTTATGAGTCTTAGAATTTCTTAATAAACTCCTATAAATTTCAAAGATGCTTTACTTATATACTGACCTAAAAATATGGACTGTATGATCGTGTTACACACAATTTTTTTTTGACAAATCGCACAGATTGGTCTATCCCCAAAGTAAGTTAGGGTTGTGTGTTATAGTATACTAACTGGATGATACTATATTTTTATTACAAATAAATACATATATAGATAAACTTCCAAGACGCAGGTCAATCTGAAAAAGATAATTTTTCATGTGTAACACCATGATTGCTGTCATACCACCATATTTCTAGGTATAAATGATTTTGATTCATCTTGACCTGACCGCGGCTCGAACCGGAGTCGTAGGTGTTGACCGCTACGCCACGAATAAAAATTTTGTATGAAAATGTTAAAAAAAATATTCCAGCATTAGTCGCTTAAGTGGAAGGAAATGGTAGAGACCTTTGCCCAGCAGTGGGACAGTAAGGGTTAATTAAAAAAAATTCATTTTGACGATCTGAGTCACTCCTTTAAGGATTAGACAGGGTTTTATTCACGTATTAGCTGTGCTCGGGACTTCGTCCGCGTGAGAAAAAGAAGCCTAGACTATCTGTACTAAATTTCATACCCCTTGGTTGCCTAAGCACTGATCAGTGCTCTATAGAAATCGCCTAGTTGCCAGGCGAGCAAATTTTCAAAGTTTTGTTTAAAATATTATGTAATTAGGTATAAAATTTCGAATTTTCCGCAAGTTCAAATTTTCGCTGTTTTTCCGCAAGTCAAGAGTTAAATCGATTTAGTAGTTTTCGCGTGAAAGCGACACAGACAGACGGAGTTACTTTCGCATTTATAATATCAGTATGGAAGTATGGATTGTATAGCGTGGAGAGTGTAGGCCAAATCCTCTGATTACTTAGGCTAGTATATGGCTCTGGTAGTACAGAGAGGGTCGTGCTCCTTCAGTGGAGACTAGAAAGACCTGATGATGATGGATTGTATTGTATTTTGTATCTAAAGCGGGTCGTCAATTAACTTTACCCAGACACACACACTCAAGAAAATATTTTAAGAACATTCTGGAATAAAAAGTAAGGCTATTAAATTTTTTATTACAAAATAATTGCCTCCCGCAAATGCCAGAATACTTGATACAATTCCTTTAAGATTATGTCGGGTCTGCGACTCACAAATTACAGAGATTGCAGAAGCATAACATTTGACATTTCTTTTTGTTAATCGAAGAGCGCGAAGTGCCATCGAAATGACCCATTTAAAATAAATATTTTGTTTATTTACCTTTATGCCTGACATTTCTACTGAAGGTATTATTTTTGAAATTTTGTGAGCAGGTACTATAATAAATTATATTGATTTATTATTATCATGAGATTTATGGCAATAAGGACCATAGGAAGTTCCCTGTAATGAGACTTCAGTGGTCTAAAACTTCTATTATGTTACATAAACAGGGCTTCTAGTTTATGTAACTTAATAGATAGATAGGTTTACAGTACTTATCCCAATTTATTGAATTGCTTTTGCCTAAAAAGGGTTCCATTACCAGCAGCAGTATTATAAGCACACGGCTTCCCCTCATGCCTTTTAACACCTGGACTTTACTATCCAGCTTAATGAATTGCGCATCTTTAACTATTATTTTAGTATTTCATTCCAAGCGTTGTAAGAAAAATAACACCATGTAAGCTACGAATTGAGTCGCCCTTTTGACAAATTTGCTGAGCGTACATCAACAGATGATTGATGTATCTTTCTTTACCCTCAGTATTTTGTGTCTATAAGGCTTGCAAATTGTTTTTTAATACGACCCTCTTAGTCCGCCATTACTAAGTATGTCGTGAATTTGTTAGACTTACGGGCAGTCTTGGTTATTTTCTTTATTTTGAGACGAAATTACAACTAATAGTAGAAAAAGACAATAGAATACAGCCCTTGTAATTTTTTTATGAAATAGGAGGACTAACTGGCAAGCAGGTCACCTGATAACTGATTACGTATTGCCGCTTTCTTTATTATACTGTCACGTTCAGAAAGCTATACAATAAAGGCATAAAACATAACCATTTGTTTTTCCCCAACTTCTCCTCAATCATTATCTAAATAAACTTTTATTTAACAAACAACAAAACAAGAAAAAATATCCAAAAAAACTTATAATATTTCTTTCATTCTCAAAGGTATGCAGTAAAGCGTCCATATACGTAGATTTATCCACCCTTTTCGGCCAAGTGTGACGAAATGTAACTTAATGACGTCTACCAAAGGTCCCAAAATAAACCGATAAATAATTCAGAGGCACTTGCAGCCAAATATAAATTATGGAGCAGACGGCCAGACGGACCACATAGAAAATATAGCATACTATACATTGGTGGGCTAAAAGTGAATTATTCAGAGGTTATACTGACCGAAATATCTTTACCCTGTAAAGGTTTCTTTATAACCTTCTATTCTATTTTTTATTTTATGATTTTCACCGACGCTTAGGTGCTTCTGCTAATGTCCAATTTAAAGAGATTTAAAGAATCGGTGTGATACGGTATACAGTTAACAAGAAATAATCAAAGATGGCGTAGGTCCTTTGGTTGCTATACGGAAATTTCTGGTGACAAATTTACGAGTTACTTTAACTATTTGAAAATTGAATATTATATGACAGTCTACTTCAACTATTTCACGCATAGTTCATGAGCACGAGCATTTATAACACCAAACCACACTCACTTCCTAGAAGAGTCTGGTGCCAACTAAACAGACTTAGAACTAGGTGTGGTCGAAGTCCTGGTTTCCGGTACAGGTGTGGATGGAGTGAATCGCCGGCATGTGATTGCGGTGCTGCGTCGCAGGGCGTTAAACATGTTATTACCACCTGTCTTCTTACTAAGTATGAAGGAAAGCCATCGTACTTGTTCAGCCTTGAAAATGATGCTATTCAATGGATTCAGCAACTAACACCTATCACTGTAACATTGTAATTATTTTGAACGATTGTTAAAATTTGCCATACGAATAAATAAATAACACTCAAATCAATTTGCAAACCCCTTGACTTTTCACTAAAAACTCTTTTTGTTTAAAACCATAAAGCCCTTTATAACTTAGCCCCCCGTAGCATGGCACGCGCGACAACGTTTATCGACTATCGCCATCTCGTTTTTCGCAATACTGAAGAGCGAGAAGCAGATAGTTTATCGCGCGATATAAACGGCGTCGCGGGAGCCATGCTACGGGGGCTGCAAGCACAACATATCATGATGGGCTTCCATTGATCAAACAATCCGAAGCTCGGTGTCAGTGTGGTTAAGTGGATCAAACCATGCTACATCTTCTTACCAGGTGCACAAAACTCAACAACGCAGTGTAGTATAAGTGTGTAGCCATATATATGAAGGAACAAAGTTTTAGTTCAAGATTCAATCGTTTATTTAATAGTTTTCTTAGAACACTTATTAATTGTCATACTTGTGTTTACAATTTTTACAACAAAAAATTTTTGTTGACTTCAATAATTACTTATGGCTAAGTTAAGGCCTGTTGTTGTGGTAGAGCCACGCTACCGGCAAATTTCACTTTTGCTAGTAGCATGAATGGGCTGGCTCGTCCGGGGAAGTACCACACTCTCATAGAAAATCGACGTTCGAGAACTTAGTAGTTTTCCGCTTCTATGCTTCTTTCTTTAAGTGAGAGAGCCGGAGGCCCATCCGCCCTCCCCCTTTGGGGAGGGAAAAATAAAGGCTGGCAACGCTCTTGTAACACTCCTGGAGTTGCAGTTGTCCATGAGCAGCGGTGATCACTTACCATCAGGTGACCCGCTTGCTCGTTTGCCGTCCTATGACATAGAAAAAAGTTTTATTGTATTAGATAAGATATTTGTTGTACGTAAAACAGTTTACCTTTTCACATTAAGTATACCTACAGTATTATCACATTTCTAAATAAATAATAAAAATAACATCATCATCATTTCGTGTTGGTGATACGGTCATTAGACCATGCACACCCTGGTGTCAGAGTTCTTTGGAACCGCCTTTCGGTCTCTGACGAATAAAAATAACGATTACACTAAACTAGATAGGACAAAAATAATAATAAAATAAAACAATAGTAATAAGATGTACGTTAACATTTTGCCTATTGGTTTCAATGCTGGTCTAGGAGACGGTAAATCATACATATCATGAAAACTATTCAAAGAAAAATACGAAAATCTGAGGAATAGTTGCGTTATTTTGATTCCCTTTTTAGGGTTCCGTAGTAAACTAGGAACCCTTATAGTTTCGCCATGTCTGTCTGTCTGTCTGTCTGTCTGTCTGTCTGTCTGTCTGTCAGTCTGTCTGTCCGTCCGCGGTTTTACTCAGAGACCATAAGTACTAGAAAGCTGTAATTTGGTATGAGTATGTATATTAATCATGGCAAAAAAGTCGTAGAAAAAAATCTTGAAAAAATTTTTTTTTTTGGGTAGCTCCCATACAAGTAAAGTGGGGGAGTCATTTTTTTTTCTCTACTAACCCATTTTGTGGGGTATCGTTAAAAAGGTCTTTGAAAAATATTGTGAGGTTGAGAACACCATTTTTCGATTTAGGGATCCGTTTCCGAAATATTTGGTTTTAAAGTGCAAATTTTTGTTAGAGGTACGTGTCCCCCCCCTCTATCTCCTAAACGGTTATATATAGATACGTGAAAAAAATTACAGCAGTAGTATATATACTGAAGTTGAAAGGAAAACTATCAGAGCTAAGTACTAAGTAAAAACTAAAAAGTTATAGGCAAGCAACTTATAAAATGTACTGGAAAATGTAAAATTTCATACAATCTTTCTTGTTAGATGTTTTTGGTCGTTAAACTGTGAGGTGCGAGTGTAAACAGTGTGTACTCAAAGTTGTCATTCGCAACTACGGAACCCTATACTGCGCGTGGCCCGACACGCACTTGGCCGGTTTTTATTTCATCGATATGTCTATTATCACCCTAAATGTGACTTTCAGGTATAATGGCCTTAGGTTATGTAAGGTATAGAGACCTGATTAGTATGATACTTTAGTTTAAAAAATAATAAACAAGCAACAAAAACATTCAATTAACTGAGTTAGAAACAAAAAACAATTAAAAAGTGCAATTTCAATGGAATGAGAACTCTGTCGGTACCCAGTGACAAATGATCGTAGGCTCTATTAACACGCCTAACGAGAAATCGATACAGTTTACAAAACGCTCAATGATAATATCCTCAACTGGCTGTCTGGTGGTTGCAAGAACGGCATTGGGTAGGAACGCGCGCCCTGCCTCCCGAGCTGCTAATTTCTCATCCCCAATATATATAGGCGGGATAATATTTTTTTTTATAAATATTTATGGACAACTCACACAAATTGAGCTAGCCCCACAGTAAGTTGTGAACTCGTGTCGTGCGTGGGATACTAACTCAACGATACTATATTTTATAATATATACTTATATAGATAAACATCCAAGACCCAGGCCAATCTGAAAAAGATCGTTTTCCATCTTGACCTATGGCCGGGGATCGAATCCGGGACCTCCATGTCGCAGGCTAGCGTGTTGACCACTGCGCCACGGAACTCGACATATATGTATCATAATCATCATCATCAACATCAGGTCTTTTTAGTCTCCACTGCGTGAGAGCGACCCTCTCTGACTACCAGAGATTAGCCTTAGATTAGCCAAAGCAGTCAGAGGATTTGGCCTACACTCTCCACGCTGGCCAGACGGGTTGAAGAGGCCTTAAAAGCTTTATATAGCTTGTGTTCTCTATAAGTCGCCTTCTACGACATCCACGGGAAAGACTTGGAGTGGTCCTATTCTACTCTGCCGGGAACCACACGGCATAAAGCAACTTATTTAATACAAAATATTTTGCCACCCAGTCAATTTGGGACTGTCAAAATATTTTTTATTCCCAACATTGGTCCCATAGGAAAAGTTGTTCAAATCGACGGGCTGAATCACCCCTTATAGGGCCCAAAACGCTCAATCTATAACTGTCTATATAATTTAACTTTCTTTAACCGTCTTACCTTGGTCGAGTCGAGGTTAATCCAGTCGTCCAATAAACTTCGAATTAGTATGTATAAAAGATCAATCACTCAGTCGATTTCCCTTGCTAATGTAATCAATCAAGTCAAGCAACGCCCGGTATCGAACCCGCTGTCCATAATCAACCCTTGCCCTTTCTTATTTTTTATTCATGAGTTCATTATCGGAGTAAAAAGTGAAATGAAGTCAACGTTCGTTTTAAAATTGATGGAAGAACATTTTTGGGATAATATATTTAGGTACTAATAAATTATCCAAAATATTTTCTCATTTTGCTGCAGTATATTTTGGTGAAGAATAAATGGTCTAGAGTGGGTTGTTTACGTTTCTGTTTTTGCCCAAGTTTGTTTCTTTGTAAATTCTTTACAGGCAAAAATACTTAACACTTAGAAACAATTTTACAAAGTACTTAAAAGTACCTTTTGAGTGACGTCACGGACGTTTGTACAACTACATACGCTCGTATCGTTGGGAGCCCGTAATATTACCTTACCGCATAACTTTATCTTAGAAGTATCGTTATTCTATAGCTGAGTGTCGCGGCTGATTGTGTGCGTGTGGGCAAATTAGGACTCGACCGCAGTGCTTCGGTGCACGGTCCAAAGAGCATATAATCACTACGTTTTAAGAGACGGGACTTTCGTACTAGCCAATGAATCATCTAGATTTTGGTCAATTTACAAAGTGGAATAATACAAACTTTCACAACACTAATGTCACAAGCAAGTCTGGCAACCGAACAGTCTAACCAATTTTAGAGCTTGCCTATATATCGATAGTTTATCGATATCGATACAATGTGGTAGGTGGCGCATGGTTGCCCTTCAGATTCTTTGATGTACTAAACTTCTATAAATTAAACGAGTCCTCATTGTCAATACAAATCATTTATTTTGGACACAATCTACCATTGTTATGGTGCTACCACACACAATAACATTCTTGATAATGTATGGTGTTATAGAATGTTATCGTTGTTACAAATTGTTTTATGACTGCCTGACTTATATAACTGCTGTGTGGGAGCACCATTACAAAACAACGTTTAGAAAAATAAGTCTATTTGGATAATATATAGATTTTCGAATCATCGATTTTAATAAAATAGGATTGATTGTGTGGGAAATATCAACCCTCCAAATAGAAAAAGATTTTTGAAGTCGATGTTTTTCTCATTGTTCCCCATCACCAATGCCTGTTGTTGGCTCACAAAGTCTGCAAAAAATATAAATAAAAGTTTGATTCATTATTTCAATACTCACACATTCAGATAATATTATGTTTACACAGAAATAGCAGCTGTTTTGACCTAAAAACTTAACATAACTAAAGGAAATCAAGAGAAATGACGGATTTAAAAATTTGATTATAACTTCATAAAAATATACTTTTAACGAGATTAGTGACATATGTATGATACAAAGAACTAAGGGAGAAAAAGAGAAAGGACCTACGTGGTAGGCCGCCTAAATATATTTTTATATTTTATGGTTGAACTAGCTGTTGCCCGCGGCTTCGCCCGCGTGAAATATAGCCTATGTCCTTCTCAGTACCCTTACCTATGTGTATGCAAAATTTCATGATGATCGGTTCAGTAGATGGGGCGTGAAAGCGTAACAAACCAACAAACAAACTCACTTTCGCATTTATAATATTAGTTAGGATAACACACACATATGTACATAACATATATGTTAAGTATGTGAATCATGAAAACATAACTTACCATCATTTTTAGGGTTCCGTAGTAAACAAGGAACCCTTATAGTTTCGCCATGTCTGTCTGTCGGTCTGTCTGTCCGTCCGCGGTTTTACGCAGAGACTATATGAACTAGAAAGCTGTAATTTGGTATGGGTATGTATATTAATCATGGCAAAAAAGTGGTAGAATAAAATCTTGAAAAAAAATTTTTTTAGGGTAGCTCCCATACAAGTAAAGTGGGGAAGTAATTTTTTTTTCTCTATTTACCCATCGTGTGGGGTATCGTTAAATAGGTCTTTCAAAAATATTGTGAGGTTGAGAAAACTTTTTTTCGATTTAGGGATCCGTTTCCGAAATATTTGGTTTTAAAGTGCAAATTTTTGTTAGAGGTAAGTGTCCCCCCCCTCTATCTGCTAAACGGTTATATATAGACACGTGAAAAAAATTACAGCAGTAGTATATATACTGAAGTTGAAAGGAAAACTATCAGAGCTGAATACTAAGTACAAACTAAAAAGTTATAGGCAACCAACTTATAAACTGTAAAATTTCATACTATTTTCATTGTTAGATATTTTTGGTCGTTAAACGGTAAGGTGCGAGTGTGAATAGTGTGAAATCAAATGTCATTCCCAACTACGGAACCCTACACTGCGCGTGGCCCGACACGCACTTGGCCGGTTTTTTGGTATCTCATTGATAGTTATTTTGCACATAAGTACATAATATTATGTTTATCAGACGTAACTAGTTACTTGGTCTAGCGACTACTTCTACTTGTAGGTATAGAATAATTACTTGCATGTAAGTGATAAGGAAAGAGCAACATTTCATCAGGGAGAAGAAAAGCTTTTGAATGTTTCGAGTGGACAGCATAGGGCTTGAGGTGACCTATATCCGTAAGTGCTCTCCGGAATGTATATAGTTTCTCTATTGGAACATATATCAAATTTTCTTTGCCCACAAACATCGCCCACTGGCCTACACCTGAAAATTATTTACATATTTTAACTTTAATAACAAAACCTAAAACAGCAATAAATGAAATAAATTTAGCAACTAGTATTTTGTATTGATTGGTAGTTACGTATCGATAAGGTATCGAATGTCGAAGTGCACATCACTAGTTGAACAATGTAAAATTAAAATATTTATCAAAATCTTTATTTTCACTATGTTATTGTAATAATGGCATGGTGCAAAATATGTAAAAAGATAATATTAATGCTTACCGCGCCTCATATAATGGAAATTTTGCTATAAACATCTTCTCTTCAGCCTCTTATTGTTAGTCACTCCACTGGTACGAATACCACATATTTAAGAAGTAATACAAGATATTTGACGCGGAATTTTCATAAAACTAATAAGTTTACCAAAAACACAGTGTAATTGTTGTACTTTTCACTAATATTCATAATTAAACTAGTAAAAATAAAATTTGCAAAGTTAACTTCAAGAACTTCAAAATGGCGGGAGTTTTTACAGCAGTGACAGAACAACTGGGGTCCTATTTTTGAACGTATGACATTCGTCTTCGAATGATTTCTCAAACAAATACGAGTGTCACACGTTCAAAAATAGTACCCCTGACTGAATGAAAGAAAGAGAAATGTAGTGAAAGACAGAGATAGCAATATGGCTGCCATCGTTGCTACAGCAAACGCCATACATTTTTTGGTTCTTTTGAGCTGCGTGGGCCTGGCACGGTCTAGACTGCCGGACTGTGCGTGACCCTACGTGAGCTAACATTTTTTATGTGGGTGGTTGTGGAAAAGTGGATGTTTGATTTTTAAATAAAAGTTTTCTTGAGGTTTTATGCTTTTATTAAATTAAATGATAAACCTTAATGAGGCGACAAACTTACTTATAATAGTTATGATAATACAATAATATTCTGCAAATAGAACGAGTGATTAAGACCATCACAAGTGGCGCCATCTATTAGGACGAAGAGAAACTGTTATTGACATTATTTACAATATTTATCCGTAATAATATTTACACTATAAACAGCTGTTTATAATGGCTAAATGCGGGGCATGTGGAAAATTTTTGGCTGCTCAGGCTGCTGTGATGTGCACCACTTGCCCTGGCACATTCCACAAGGGGTGCGTTGTTATTCCGGAGGCCGCAAAAGTCCCAAAACATTGGGTTTGTCCGGAATGCAAAAAGATACAACGCAAAGGTGATAACAGCTGCACCCCCGTGAAGGGTTTATGTGATGGTCAGGCGCCCCCTACCGTGCAGGACGCCGCAGGCTCACTCGAACCCACTTCGGACCCTAAATCCTGCTTACCGTTATCACCTACTGTCAATGAAACTTGCACATATCAAAAACAAACAAACAATGAAACCAGGGAGATGCGCTTAGAGCTCGCTGGGTATATGAAGGAGATTCGGGAGATGCGTAAGGAGTTAGGAGAGTTAAAGGGAATCAGGAGTGATGTGACTGCGATCCAGGAGTCTTTGAACCTACATTTAACTAACATGAGAGATAGGCTTGATGGCTTTGACCAGCGTCTCGCGACACTTGAGAGTACGACTAACACCTCTTCAACTGAACAGGTTACTCGCTTGGAGGAGACTGTGGCCCAGCTTAAGTCTGAATTAAATGATAGGGACCAGGAGGCACTCTTGTCCGACCTTGATATTGGACATCTCCCGGAGGAGAAGGGAGAGAATGTCCAACATATAGTGACAGTGTTGGCTGCTAAGTTAGGTATCACCTTGGAGGACCGGGATATCATCTTCGCGGAGCGTGTAGGACCGGCGGAGCGCCGCGGTAGTCAGTCAGCCGATGATAACAATGGAGAGGTGACGCGCGGACGGCGAGTTATTGTGAGGCTTGCGCGTCGTCAGACGCGAGATGAGCTACTGCGAGCGGCTCGCGTCAGGCGTAATATCACCTCTGCTGATTTCGGCCGTAGCGGAGCGTCAAGACGGGTGTATGTCAATGAGCGGCTTACACGGGCCAACCGGCAACTGTTTCAACGAGTTCGGGAGGAATGCCGGAGGCAGCACTGGCGTTATTCGTGGACAAGACGGGGACGTATCTTTGCTAGGCAGGGCGACGGCCAGCAGGCTTACGCCATTCGCACGGACGCTGATCTGGTCCGGGTTTTTGGTACCCCTTCCGTTTGATTCTATGTTCATTTTTGTTATAAAATTGACTGCTTTATTGTATAAGAGTTTTCAAGTCTTCGGTGATGGAATGTCTATGGATCTGGTTTTATTAACTTTTATTCTGAGCCTACTTAGAAAAGCTTGTGCTAGTCATATTCACGTACTTCTTTATTTCATGATTGTAACTAAAATTATTTATTTCACATATATCACTGGTTATCGCAACTTAAGTATTACATATTTACTGTCCTACATTCATTTCAACCATAAATTAAGATTTGATCAATTTTCCAATTTGAAAACTATTTCATTTACTTGTGGCATTCTCATTTATATATAATAAACATTTTAAAATCGGTTTGTTTAACCCTGGCTCTCTGGGCGCAAACCATGATAACTTTATTGCGGCTGTAAACAGATACGACCTGGATATATTGGCAATAAATGAAACCTGGTTGTTTGAGGGTGAAGACGCCCGCGCTCCAAAGCTAACTGGATACCGACTGCGGCATACGCCGCGGCCGAAGCCTCGAGGCGAGAACAGGGGCGGCGGGGTAGGTTTCTATGTGAGACAAAATGTAACAGCTCGCCATTGCCCTCACCCAGTAGATCCATCTCATTCGTTGGTCGAGCAAATGTGGATAAGAACTAATATAAATGGCAAAAAGTTGATCATTGGCACGGCGTACAGGCCGGAATGGATTCGCGTTGATACTTTTTTGGACGCCATCACAGATTCTAATAACTCATTCCATAATTACGACAATTTGATATTTTTGGGAGATATTAATATTAATCTTTTGATTGAAAGTGACAGTCTGACTGTTAAGTTCAATTCGTTTCTAAGTTGTTGCAGCCTCACTCAACTAGTTAAGTGCCCTACACATTTTACGGACCATTCACAAAAACTTCTAGATGTGATATGCACTGACATCCCAGTATATAAAGATATTGTTACTGATAATATGGGACGGCTCAATGGTCACTCTTTAATCATCTGCGAGTTTAATATTAAATGTGCAAAACCAAAACCTTATGTGATAAAATACAGACCAATTAACAATATTCATATAGAGGACTTTAACAGGGATTTACATAGTTTACGCTGGGATCTCTTATTGTCACACAATAATATCAATGATATGGTAACAGATGTCAATCACTGCATATTAACTCTATTTGATATTCATGCTCCAATTAAATCAGTGACTATTAAGGATCAATCTTACCCATGGATCACAGATACTATAAAATTAATGATGAGTTTACGAGATGAGGCCTTGAATGATTATCGTAAAAGCAAACTAATTACCAAAAAAGAGTATTATAAAAGTTTGAAATCGACTGTAAACCAGGCCTTATTTAATGAGAAAGCTGCATATTTTAGACATAACATTAACTGTAAAATAAATAACCCTAAATTGTTGTGGAAAAACTTAAAAAATAGCCTTGTTCCGAAATATGACACAAAATTACCTTCAAATTTTAATAATCCCAATGCAATCAATAATCATTTTTTGACAGTCCCTGGGCCTTCAGGTGTTTCTATTTCATTGCTTACATTTTTCGAATTTCATAGACATAATGATGAAATTAATTTTCAATTAAAAACCAATTAACAGATTACATCGAGTATAATAATATATTGCCTGATGTTCAGTCTGGTTTCAGGAAAAAGCGTGGTACAGTGACAGCTTTGCTTGATGTTACTGATAATATTCTTTGTGCACAGGATGAGGGAATGTGTACTCTACTGGTAACGCTGGACTACTCAAGAGCATTTGATTCTATCAATATAAATCTGCTGTTATCGAAAATGCGCTACTATGGCTTTGATTCTAAAACTATTAACTGGTTCAATAGCTATCTCAGTAATCGTTATCAATTGGTGAAACTTGATGGTGCAGACGGCTCTCCATTATTGTCTGATAAAGCTGCTGTAAACAGAGGTGTCCCGCAGGGTTCATTGTTAGGTCCGATTCTCTATATCTTGTACACGGCAGACATAAAATTGCATATTAAGCACTGCAATTATCATATTTATGCTGATGATATACAGCTGTATATTTCTTGTAAGCCAATTGATATAGACTGTGCAATAAGCAAACTTAATTATGATCTGCAGAGTATAGCTGAGTGGTCTTATAATAATAGCCTATTCCTGAACCCTAGCAAAACTAAACTCATTGTTTTTGGTAGCAGGTACCAGCTTTCTCTCTTATCACCTACTCTTAATGTCACTTTGTTGGGAGAAGCCATCGAGCGTGTAAATGTTGTAAGAAATCTGGGGCTTATCATGGACTCTAATTTGCGTTTCGAGTCTCACATTGCCACTGCTGTCCGAGATGGTTTCTACAAACTAAAAGTACTATACAAAGCGAGACCGTTTCTCACAGTCATTGAGGGTACTGCTGGTAGAAGCTCTTATCCTTTCAAAACTGAACTATGCAGATGTAGTAGTTGGCCCTCGCCTGCTGAAGGAAACCAAAAAGCTTATTCAGCGTCTTCAAAGTTCTTGTGCTCGTTTCTGCTTTGACATTCCTTTAAGAGCCCATGTCACTCCGTTTTTAAATCAACATTCTTTGCTGAAGATGAGACATCGGTTTAAGCTTCACTTGGCCAGTCTTATGTTTGGGGTTGTAAAACATAAAGCGCCGTCTTATCTCTATGACAAGCTATCATGGGCATCTCAAAATAAATTCCGTGGTGCTGTTAGAATGTGTTCTGCTCCGCTTGTGACGCAGCGTCATCGTACTGTAGCGTTCAGAGGTAGCTTCCGGTATGCTGCGTCCAAGTGCTGGAATAATATACCACCACCAATTCGAGACCTGAAAAGCGTTTATAGTTTTAAAAAACATTTGAAAGAATTCCTGATGGAATATCAAATAAGGGACGGAATGTTAAGGCATGACACGAGCGCAATATAGTTCTTTGAACAATAAATAGGTAGATAATTGGTAATTACCTTCAGTTTTCTTCTCGGAATGCTTGGGAAATGTATTATGGATCGATGGACATTTCACCCACTGATTGGCCGTTCTGTAATTCTCTTGTAGTGTATTTGTACATCATACTCTTGTCTGTGTTTCTTTTATTTTCTTTTTTGTGCAAATATTATGTTATGTTTATGATTAATCATATTTTTGTTATAACTAATAACCCAATAATATTTCAGCTTCTCTCTTCTGTCAATGTCACACTTCTGTTATTGTCACTCTTTTTTTGTTTTTTGTTTGATAAAATTACATTTTTTTTTTTTTTTCTCAATTTTTGTGTTATGGTGGTTGGTATTGTTTTTGTTGTTGAGTGTGCTATTCTTGAATAGGCGACTTAATCGTTCTTTTTGAGCGATCGCCTGTTCAAGAGTGGCACCCTGGTTGTAAATGTAAATATGTTTTTTGTTAGTTCAATCTGTTCCGTGACGTCACAATGGATCCAATGGAAGACCAGCGCTGGCAGTTCCGTACGGCCAGCATATGCTGAATTGGACCCATTTTGAGAACACAAGCAAGATATAAATTTTTGTTTATTTTTTATAAAATTGTGTTTGTTTATGTGAATATTTTATCTTTTTGTGTTCCTCAAATAAATTTTTTGCTTACTTACTTACTTACTACTTACTTACCTTTGTATAACGGTGGACTTATCCCTTGAAGGATCTCTTCCAGTCAACAAAGATTTCAAACGTTTATTTAATATAGGTTTTTTTTAACACGTACTATATGTTATATTTGATTTCATGTAACAATTTTGTAGCTTGAGGATAAATACATATCCAAAACTAATTTACACATTCAAAAGAGCAGTACTTGCTTCACGAAACTGCGTAGCCAAATATTTTTTTAAAAATACAATCCGTGGAGCAGGCCTATACCCTTGGGGTCGCTCATGCATAAAGGTAAGTGCTTTCTTTTTCTCATACAACTTCGAAACAACGATTAGAACTACATACATACTTACGTACATATTATCACGCATTTATCCCCTGTGAGGTAAACAGAGCCCAGTCATAAAATCTAAAGTCTACGTTTAGCGTCTTAGTTGGGCGTTAAGGTAAAAGCCATAGATAAAAAAAATGTCTGTAAAGCAATGTGGTCTCAACGCCTTAATCGTACGATTTGTTCTCAGAGACTCGCATAGATGGCGCCTCTCGAAACTACACAACATTGTATCTACCGTATTATGAGAATATAAAAAACCGGCCAAGTGTGAGTCAAACTCGCGCAATGAGGGTTCCGTACAATATGCTTCGTGAACACACACACAATGTGCAAAAAATGTTTTATTCAATTGACTAGCGCCATCTATTGGTGTCTAATGGTCAATTTTTGCCTTCTTTCGTGAATAAAATCAAAAGTATTGATTTTACCCGAACAAAAAAAAATATTTTTGAGATCCTCATAATGAGCCCTTTCATTTGATATATGACACAGTAAGGTTTGCAAAACTTTCTTTTAAAAATTTGTAATTGGGCCCCTCAAAATGACTCTTATTTCAAAAAAATCTTTGTTTACTTTGCACATCCGTGTTTGGGTCATGGGATTACACTACCTTACCAAATTTAATCTAATTTGGTTCAGTAGATTCGGAGAAAATCGGCTGTGACAGACGGACGGACCGACAGACAGACGTTCGAGTGATCCTATAAGGATTCCGTTTTTCAACTTTTGTACGGAACCCTAAAAAACATGATTCACAATTTTCAACTTTTGTACGGAACCCTAAAAAACATGATTCACAAAATATATCTTATTAAAAATCAAAACAATATTTTAGGCATAATATTTTAAAACGACACCGTATATTTAGTAAGTTAAAGGCTAACGCAGATTACCGCCATCTAGTATCGAGTAGCAAGCAACTCTCTTGCGCCATACATTGGCCTGCTTTTCGCAACCTTAATTTGGTCCAATATTTTTGTATGAAGTGGGCAGTCTATTCCGTTAGTATTATATTGTCTTTGGTAGAGCAGAATCAAAATAGTGATGAGGTTTTAGCCGCATCGCCTATTGTGTGATTCCTTAGATTATCGCCTTATACCTTGACCGGCTTCTACGGTCGGCGCCAGAAGAAAAACAGCTGGTATTTTCCACGCCAGCAAGGAATCAGACTGGGTTGCTGGCCGCATCGCCTATAGCCGTGGTTCCTTAGATTTTCGCCCAATCCCTTGACCGGCTTTTATGGTATTCGCGGGAAGAAAAACAGCTGGTATATTGTATGCCGAGGAATCGAACCAGTCATAAAGAAAGCCGATAGAAATGTAAATTGAATAAGACTCCAGGCTTGTCTTCGAGCGAGCCATTTGTATTGATTGCGTGGGGCCTTGAACGTGCGACCTCCAATCTGATTCTGATTGAAGATATGCTGAATACAACTTGTTTAACTTTTCAAGCCAGCTTAATAATAAATAAATATATACGGACAAATCACACTGATTGAGCTAGCCCCAAAGTAAGTTCGTAAGTAAGACTTGTGTTATGGGATACTAACTCAACGATACTATATTTTATAACAAATACATATATAGATAAACATCCAAGACCTAGGTCAATCTGAGAAAGATCATTTTCCATCTTGACCTGACCGGGGATCGAACCCGGGACCATCCGTGTCACAGGCCGGCGTGTTGACCGCTGCGCTACGGAGCTCGTCAGCTTAGTAAAATAAAATAGATTTTCCAAGCGGTATTATCAATGGCGGCGTTTTGAAGTAACAGACCTATATATAAAAAATTACCAATAGCGAGTTGGACTCGCGTCCAACTCGCACTTGCTAAATTTCTTTACACACACAAAGCAGGCACAAAGAGTTCCGTACCTTCTATACAACAATAGACTACCGAGCAAAAACGGCAAATAAATCATGTTTGTTATGTGGGAGCCCCCCCCCCCCCCCCCCCCCTTAAAAATTTCTTTTATTCTGGGTTCAGAATTACATCATCTGTGATAAGCTGTCTAGCTGCCATGGTTTATGAGACACACCCTGGTGACAGACGAACTGACAGACAACCATTGAAGTCTCAGTAATAGGGTTCTGCTTTTACCCTTTGAGTACCGAACCCTAAAAACTGGCCAAGCGTGAATCGCACTCAAAATTTAAATTTAACTATGAAAAAAACTATGTAACTTTTTAAATTTATATATTTCTTTAGATTTTGCAAGTAAGATTTAGCAGATATTAACTTTTTTTTTTTTTTTTGGGAATTGCCACAAGTAGAAGTCTTGGAAGACCTAATATAATTCCACAACGCTATAACTCAATTTCGCCGCGTCAGCACGCGTCGAAATTGAGGAAGTCGTTGGTAATGTCTGGTGCATTGTGACATCTGCATCGCTGCAGTCACGATTCGTGACCTGCATTATCTTCAGGACAAATGGGAGCGGAGTATTGCGAGAACATGAATACAATTTTGTGTAATTTCCGCTTGCTGGTGTGTTTGTATGATATTTGGATCCTTATTGTGCCCAGTGGAGCGGACTGTAGGTTGGTCGTTGATAGGGGCTGATCCAAGTAAAACTGCAGCGAACAACTTTCACACGTCTATTCAGTACCTATATCAATCACAAAGGAAGAGAGCATACTTCACATTGGCAGTGTTGCCATACGTATTTCAATGAAAAGAAAAACATCTACTTTTGGATACGAGGCATTTTGCCTAGTAATTTGGTTTTCCAACAGTGTTATTCTGAAAACCATTAATAATAACTTATTTTATTTAGTTATTTCTAGGCTGGGACAATGACAATACAGCATGTAAATTGACTCTCAACATTCCAAGGCTGACTTAGACCGTCAATATGAACAACTTTTCCTATTGGACCAATGCTGGGAACTCGGAAGTCCTTGGAAATGACTGATGCAACGTTTGCATTGCTGCAGTCACGATTCGTGACCTGCATTATCTTCAGGACAAATGTGACGGGAGTTTTGCGAGAACACAATACAATTGTAAGCTTTTGCGATCACTAATCACGATATTATTACTTCGGGACTTACCGTGATTATTTATGAGATTTGTCTGATATTTCGACAACATTGCAGTTGCTATCCTTACAGACCAACAGACAAACTTATCAGACAGAATAATCGTGGCAAGTCCCGTAGTGATAATAATAACGACAAAATATTTTTTAACTTCGGCCTTGCAAGAGTTTAATTCTGATGATACCACCATGGAAAACTATAATTTAAAATATTTTTAACAAAAAACAAGAACCGACTTCAACCCTATCAATGTTGTTTTAAAATTTAAGCATGAGAATAAAATGGAAATAAATGTAAACCGAACGGCATCCGTGTAAACAATTTTTTTTAGTTTTTGTGTATTTTTTCAAAAAGAGCTCAACACATTTCGATAAAAATTTAATGGAACCATCTGTAAATATAAGCAATACCCATTGAAAAAAAAAAAGAATTTCTTAAATCGGTCCAGGCGTGTTTCAGAAATCGGGAAATATACATAAAAAAAATATTCCGACGAATTGCGAACCTCCTCCTTTTTTGAAGTCGATTAAAAATACATTTTCTTGTACCATATAACTACCTTCGCCCTGTCACATCAACGCTTAGTCAGTTAGAGTGAGGTCTGAGTGCATTGTGAATACTGCAGTAATGCACTATTTTTACGACAAACGAGGACGGAATTCTGCGACAATATGATGCAATTTTATGTAAGCTCAGTCTTGTCGGAGGAAAATATTTTCTTATAGACTTTCTTCTTCTAAACCAAAGATTTTTAAATTATAATAGAAAACAACGCACGTTCTTTTAAAAGACATCCAAATCTTATATTATAAAGAGATATAATATGGTCAAACTGAATTTCTATATTAACAATCTCAAAAACTACTTTCCCCATTTTAGTAAAACAAATTTTAACATAAAAAAAACATAGCTGAAATAAACTGAAAAGTGATAATCAATCATTGCCTGTTTACCTATCCTTAGGGTTTTTTACAAATGTATAAAGGACCATGATAGGACCAAATTAGGTTCATTTGGGGTTCATCCCCTTTCCAATAAAAAAAGAATAGCTGATTCTGTAATAAATGTGCGTGGTCATTGGTCATACATAAAAAAGTATACTACCTACGCGTCGACATGAGAACCTCTTCCTTTGTTTTTATGGGTTGAACATTCTTTTAAATATCATATAACTTCATCGTAACAATATTTTCATAACAATAAGATACTAATTCTATCGAAAACGCAACCAAATAAATGGCCATGACGTTAACGCTTTATTCGATTTTCCCGCCATCAATTACGTCGTTGACAGGCAAAGGCATCTAAATCTATGCTGCCACGCGACGTGTCTGTGAGGTCAAGAAAATAACTTATGATATTGCCTTTTCTTGGCTGGTCATTTTATGAGAGTATTTTTAGAGTTCCGTACCTAAGAGGTAAAAACGGGATCCTATTACTGAGACTTTGATGTCCTTCTGTCTGTCACCAGGCGGTATCTCATAAACTCTGATAACTAGCCAGTTTAATATTTTCACAGATGATGTATTTTTGTTACCGCTATAACAACAAATACTAAAAACAGAATAAAAAACCTAAATATTTTAGGGGGCTCCCATACAACAAACGTGATTTTTTTGCGGCGATATGAATATAACGGAAACAGGTAGACTCTTAAAACATTCACAGAATATTAAATAGCTTATTTTCTTTGAAAATAAAAAATTAAACCAAAATAAAATAAATATTTAAGGAAGGCTGATCATACGAAATTGATGTTTTTGCCAATTTTACTCGATGGTCAAATTTTGTATGGATGCGAGTCTGACTCGCACTTAGCATATTAATTTCTTATTATAATAAAATTGATGATAACGGATTTTCTAATTTCATATAGCAATATTAAATGCTTTTTACTTACGTTCATAGTAAATTCAAAGCTCCATAATGTTTCAAGCTTACTTTAAACTGCGGCTAAACCGTTGTATTATAGAACTAACTCCCAAATTTATAGCTGGCACCGCTGTTATAATTTACAGCCTGCCCCGAATAGCAGAGCGCCGTGAATTATGCTTATTACACCAACGCTGCATTTTAGACCATTTGTTTTCTGTCTCTTTCCTTTTTCTCGATTGTCCAAAATTGCCTTGTGGCCAATACAGATAATGTAAATAATGTAGATTCGCACAACAAAGAATCTGACATACGGGTCACTACACTAATAGAAATGTTTAACGAGGAAATAGGTTTTTTTTTTGGTGGGAAGTCAAGGGGTTCAGTTATCGTTTGCCTTATACAATTTTGCAAATTGATTTAAGTGGACTTTATTATATGAAATTGGTGTAGTTTGGTGTTATAAATGCTCGTGCTCGAGAACAATTTGTGAAATAGTTAAAGTGGACTGTTGAATGGACTCGTATAGATTTGTCGCCAAAATCTCCCACGAGGCTGCCAAAGAACATACGCCATCTTTGATGCCACATACCGTAAAACACCGATACTTAGTATCTCATTATACTGGACATTGGCAGAATGACCGAAGTCTCGGTGGAAGCCATAATTAAAAAAGAAGAAGAAGAAGAAGGTTGGTTTTGAAGTAAGTGGCCAACGTTAGTGGCAGAGTTTTTAAGCTGTCTGAATGCACCTGCAAAATCTTTGCGACAACCTTCGCAGCCAGGCTCAATATAAAGCATGTCCTTTGATAATCATTCCGAGTCTGGACCACTCACTCAAGGTTTCAAAAACAAACTGCCAGCTTTCCTAACTTTGGCCTTTATTTTTTTTTCACTACGACAACAAACTACAAAAAGTCTTGAATAATTAAACTTATTTATCTCTGAAATTTATAACCAACGCCGCTATTATAATTTACAACGAGCCCTGACTAGCAGAGCGGTATGAATTATGTTTATTACATTGACGTTGCATTTTAGTTCGTTTAGGGTCTTGAATACATACTGACCGATATTTCTGACTCTTTTTATACGTTTCCCGAAGTGGCCATAATTTGGTTTTAAATAGGCGGGTATTTTTTTTTTGGACCAGTTAAATGAAAAAATGGTGCGCATCCTAACTAGGTACATTTTATAGCTTCAATTCGTATTGTGTCGCTTAAAATCGCATCTTACGGAACGCATTCTCGTTACCGCCTATTTCTGACAAACTTTTTCGCATTCTTATTACTGGTATTGCCGTGTGGTTCCCGGCAGAGTAGAATAGGACCAATCCTAGTCTTCCCGTGGATGTCGTAGAAACATAAACTACACAAATCTGGAAACATCAAAGAAACCTCTCTAACCCGTCTAGCAAGCGTGGAGAGCTTAGGCCAAATTCTATGGCTGCTGTATGGCTAATATATGACTCTGGTAGTACAGAGAGGGTCATGCTTCTGCAGTGGAGACTAAACAATAGAACTGATAAAATAAAATAAAATAAAAAACATGCTAAACGTGAACTTTGGGTTTTTGATCGTCTACCCCGCAACGGATCAAGACGTGAAAATTGTATGTATGTAAGATTTCAAAATTAGGAATAAATCACTTTACTAGTTCAACTTAAACACGTTCAACAGCCTCTGTGGTCCAGTGGTTAAAGCGTTTGATTTACTGACCCGGGGGTCGTGGGTTCGATTCCCACAGGAAGCATACTTTGTTAAGTTGTTTCCAGTTTGGTTAAGACGTTAAGCCGTTGGTCCCGGCTGCCATCTGGTGGTGGTTAAAGGAACCACGTCAGAGGCCGTGAGGCGGTTCCGAAGAACTCTGACACCAGGGTATGCATGGTCGACTGACCGTGTCACCTACTCGAAATGATGATGATGACTTAAACACGAGGAGTAACTAACGACAGTTCAATTGAAGTCTGAATCATGTGACAAAGAGGCGACGAAAATGTCCCATTCCATCTGTTTTTAATCAAAGATCTACGACTATGGAGCTGAGGGAATGGAATAATTTTTAGTCAGTCGAGTAAGTTGTTTATATTTAATACTAGCTTTTACCCGCGGCTTCGCACGCGTGATCCTAAACGATGTGTATGTAAAATTTCATAATGATCGGTTCAGTAGATAAGTACGGCGTGAAAGCGTAACAAACAAACAAACAAACTCACTTTCGCATTTATAATATTACTTAGGATTTGTTCTCAATAAAGTTACGATTTGTTTTATTTCATAGGACGGCATACGAGCAAGCGGGTCACCTGATGGTAAGTGATCACCGCTGCCCATGGACAACTGTAACACCAGGGGTGTGACAATAGCGTTGCCAGCCTTTTATTTTTCCCCAATTTTTTGTGAGAGTGTGGTACTTCCCCGGACGAGCCGGCCGGCTACTAGCTAAAGTGAGTTTCGCCGGTAGCGTGGCTCTGCCACAACTATGATATTTACAGCGATATTTACAAAGATAGATTTTTATCTAAAGGAAGGGTTTTCATGACTTAACTACAGCATCCATTACTATTTATATTTTACAGAGCCCGGGATTCGGAGAAGAACATAGGCTACCTTTTCGGCATCAACGCGGGCGATGTCACTGGCTAAAGCTAATATAATAATTATATAGTATCTTTGAGTAAGCATGCTACAAAACAAGCTCACAATTAACTTTGGGGTTTGGGGCTTAAACAATGCATATAAAAGTCTTATTATTATTACTCTACGTATAAAAGTGTCAAATATTTAAGGATCGTTAGCTGCATCGTCTGTTTATATAGTTCCGTAGATTTTAGATTACACTTTAAACCGCGTGTTTCAACCTCGTAAAATATTGAAGGATTGCTAGCTGCATCGTCTACTAATATGATACCTAAGACTTTTTTTCGACTGCTTGTTACAACTTGCGTAGAATGACAACTAAGTTATCGATATATTTGGCAGATAAATTGTACTTTGTTATACTTTTCATTGCAAAAATCTCGTGTTTTCTTATTGAGAGAGAATTGAAATGGAACGTCAAAGGTTAAATAACATCACCCATTTCAAACTTCAAACGGGTTGGAAGTTTCAACCCGTTCGCAATTTTTAATTGGAAACGGCTGCAGTTTGCTGCACTGGAGCCGATTGACAGGGTGGCTTTGTTTATTTTAGCGCTATAGACACAATATATCAGATTATTTTTATCTAGATTTAGAACAACACTATTATATACTAGCAACCCGTCACTATTTTGATTTCATATTCCATCTTTAAGAGCGTATCCTAGCAGTATTTTTCCAGTATGGTTTCCATACAAATGTCATTCTCTATTTTCTCGCTGAAAACTGATTACAGGGGCACAATTCTTTTTTCATAAAATAAGTACTAAAATAGGTATGCCCCCATTTTTTATATTTTCCTATTGAACTGATTTTGTAAAAAAATTCTATTAAACAGATTTTTAGAAAAAAATAAAACATGTGGACATACTTATTTTAGCAGTAGATTTTATAAAAAAAACAATTTTGCCTCTAGAAGCAGTTTTCAGCGAGAAAATAGAGTATTACATTTGTATGGAAAACGTACTGCTAGGATACCCTCTTAAGCCCGTCAACATGCTAAAAGTGGCCATTTGGGCTTAGGCTCTGTCTAGCCCGTAAGGGATAAAGACGTGATAGTTTGTATACATGTATGATACAATATACATCTTTGACAAAAACGAGGCAATATATCAGATATCAGGTCGCGAATATAATACACTAGCAGCCCTCCCTGCCTGTGCCCGGGCATGAATTATACCTATAAACCTTCCTCATGAATCACTCTATCTATTGGTGAAAACCGTATGAAAATCCACTTTTTTTTTTAATATGTAGTTACAGTGATGGTGTAATATTGATCGCTTTGGACCCCTAAAGGAGTGATTGAATGCGGGGAAATCAATTTTTTTTGGCATTCTTACGAATTGACTGGGCAACTGAATGTTTTATATTGAAATGTCAAAAACAATTGAGTTCCTAACGAGATCATTACTGAAACTTTTTGTCTTTGCGAAGTTAAAATACGGTACATTGACGAAAATTATATTTCCACCTATAAGCCCATTATTTGCTAAGCGAGGCCTCTGTTTCTTCTGGGTAGTTAGGTTATATATACTTATTTGTACTTATAGAATGATGTTGTAGAGAAGTTTGACAATTTTTTACCTTTTTAATAAAAATACAAAGGTCATATTTTGATATATATAAAAAAAAATATTTTCTTACCATGGTGGTGTAATATACATTCCCGTAATAAACAGAGCCACGGTCTATACTAGATCATAATAGTACAATGAAATTAAAATAACCAATTAGCCAAAAATACAAAAATAAATTTCGGCATTTCCATACAAAAGTATGCAGCCGCCCGGGGTTTCTTTGGGTACGACGAATTTTTTTGGGTCTTTAGGCTTATATTTTTCAAAAAAAAATTTATTGCAAAAATTAAACGACCAAAAAGCAATAAAATCAATCATTCCAAATTTAGATTTTACAATTACGAGTTAAGAACACCTTTTAAAATAAGAATTATCAAAATTAGGCTCATCCGTAAAACGATTGCGTGGTACTAAAAAAAAAATACGCGTCGATTTGACAACCTGCTCCAATTTCCAATTTTCGTCGGTTGAAAATCCTATAAAATTAATATGAATACATAATTCCCTATCACTAACAGACTGACGGAAATAATCCACAAATTTAACATATGTCGAACTAATAAGTCCCCCGTTGAGGACAAAATGGCCGCCACGCTGTGTTTAAATGCTCGGATAACATATTTATACATACATGTATTACATACATACTATCACGTCTTTTCCCATGCGGGGTAGACAGAGCCCAGGTAAAACCTTGAGGCCACGTTTAGCATGTCGGTGGGCTTGTAGGTCAGAACGGAATCAAATTAGTGATGGGTTGAACACATTAATGAAATATTAATTGAATATTTGACATGTCTTGTCAAGCTACGTGCTATTTTTTTGAAAAAAGATACTTGGTACTTGATAGCTTTGCTTCTTACACAGATGAAACTTCAGTTGATGTCATCTTTTTTGTCTGGAACCGAATCTGAAAACATGTGGTATAAAATGAAAGATCTTTCTGGGCTAATCCTAAAAAAATATACAAGTTTATAACTATTCTCGAGCTCCGTGGCGCAGCGGTCAACACGCTAGCCTGCGACACGGGGGTCCCGGGTTCGATCCCCGGTCAGGTCAAGATGGAAAAAGATCTTTTTCATATTGACCTGGGTCTTGGATGTTTATCTATATAAGTATATATTATAAAATATAGTATCGTTAAAAATGACGTACAACGGGCGTGCAGAGCAGACGTGTCGCAAATTTACTTTAATTATCAACAAATAGCTTCTACTCTATTTTGTACCCTTTTAGTAGTGCATTACGGCATATTCTAGTGCGGCGTCATTGTGTGAGTTATAGCTAATTACTTCTGAGTGACTAGTGCAGCGACGAGATCAAGACGCGGTAACCCGCCCCTCACCACTTCGGGTAAAAGAGACAGGCTCATTATTTTACTGTATTGCTCACGCATAGCTACGCACGCGAGACCATCGTGATCATCCTGCGACACGGATATAAAATGAGTGTACAGCGATCACCGCCTGGATGTGGCAAAAGTGAAAGACTCGGTGGCTCTCAACCGAACCTCTCAGAAATGAACCCAAGTCATGACACTACCCCGAGTCAAATAACCCACCGTGTTAAGCGAAAAGAATTGGACGATGACGCTTGGATAAGATCAGAGCTTCCTGACCTAAAAAAACAAATGTCAGAAATAATGACAGTGCTAAAGGCCAGCACTGTTTCTCAAGAAGAAAACATCAATAAAATCCGTGATGACGTCACCACTATTAAGACCCAGGTAAATAGCATTGGCGAAACCATCGAGAATATCATTCTAGACCAAAATAACACAAAAGCACGATTGAATAATTTAGAAACATTAACAGATAATATAGAGAAAAAATTGGAAAATTTAGAATCCGATATCAGCAAGTTTACTGATGGTACCTCATCGCTAGCTACTATCTCATCACCTGCAACAAGTTATGAAGATATTATAAACGAAGTCTATGAGCGAAATATACGATCCAAGAATATTGTGATTGTTGGCGTCCCTGAGCCAACTTCTGCAGGGACTGCAACGGAACGTCACACTTACAACCACGCGGAAGTTTCTAAAATAATAAAAAGTATTTATAACGACTGCCCAGAACCATTTAAAATTATGCGGCTTGGTAAATACAAACCTGGGCATACTCGTCCAGTCAAAATTTGCTTTACTTCTGAAGAAATAGTTAAAAACATATTACGAAATAAAAACAAAGCGCAGTTTGATGACATAAAAATCTTCTCGGATCGAACACCCCTCCAGAAAAAGCAAATGCAGAAACTGAAAGTAGAGTTGGAAAGACGTAGTACTGCAGGAGAGACTAATTTGGCCATAAAATTTGTCAAAGGAATACCAAAAATTATTCATACAACGGAAGAAAAGCAAGGAGAAAATACATCACCGCCAAAAAACTAAAAGCCTCGGCGAGGAAGGTAAATCACAAACTCGCCAAAAACTACTCAGAGATAAAGTGCACAAAAAAGAGTTTAAAATGTTTTTACATCAACTCACGCAGTCTCGTTAAACGGGGTAAATTTGATGAACTTAGGTGCATAATTGCCAAAATTCAACCACATATTATTGTAGTGACCGAAACATGGATAAAAAATGAAACTGATGTTCAAAATCTCCAAATTCCAAACTACACCCATTACAATAACTTCAGAAAGGGTAGAAAAGGAGGAGGTGTTTCAATCTACGTAGACAATAACCTACAGCATAGTATACTTGAGGACCAGTGTATATCAAATGACAAACACTACCTTTGGGTTCGTCTTGAAAAACAATCCATGGATATTGCTGCTATATACAATCCCAATGGAAACAAAGCGGATCAGTTTCTCGAGTCCTTTTCAGAGCAACTAAAACGTAGTAAGAGAGCCATTATCCTTGGTGATTTCAATTTTGATTTATTAAAACCAGATAAAGAAACCCGTAAATACATGGATACCTTAAAAGAAAATGATTACAAGGTTTTGAATAAAATTAATAGAGAATATTGTACTCGTGAGACATCCTCCACCAACACCATTATTGATCACGTTTGCACCAATCTGAAAAATAATAACTTCAACCTTTATTTAATAGAATCTTCAATGTCTGACCACAGACAGATTTACTTAGAAATTGAGAATTACCGACCCTCGCCAATACAAAAAATCAAATATGATGCTGTAAACTATAACAAACTATATGAATCTGTAGAAAAAAAATTAAAAGGAACTGATAAAATTTTTGAATATGATATATTGGAACAAAAATTACTGACTAGCTTGTCTGAATGTAAAACTACAAAATCAAAATTACTTAATCCACCGCGACAAGACTGGATAAATAAAGATATAATTAAGGATATAAATAATAGAAATGAAATATGGCAAAATTACAAAACGAACAAACAAAACATGAATTTAGAAAAGGAATTTAAAGATGCTAGAATCAGAGTACTTAAAAACGTACAGAAAACAAAAAAATTGTACTTCTTCAAGTATTTCAAAGACCACACCAGCAAACCGAAGAAGATGTGGAAAGCCATCCAAGAATTAGCCAATAATAAAAGAAGAGATCCTGTCAAGCCAAATAAACTTATCGTGGATTCAAACACAATTTCGGATGAACAAGAAATCTGTGAATGTTTCAATCACTTCTTCTCTACCATTGGCTCAACTCTTGCTAGCCAAATACCAACTAGTCGATTAGCAGTTAGGAACACTGTACGACCAACTATTATAGCGAGAACTTCTGAACTTACGAACTTTACACCGGCAACCACAGATGAAATTATTCAAATAATTGATGATCTGGACCCGAATACGAGTTCTGGTATTGATGGAGTAAGCACAAAAACAATTAAATGTCTAAAAAAAATTATCGCCAGGCCACTCACAGAGTGTATAAATTATTGCTTGGAACGGGGAGTTTTCCCAGATTCCTTAAAACTCGCCAAAGTTACACCAATTCACAAATCTGGTAGTAAATCTGATCCATGTAACTATCGCCCAATTTCGGTTTTGCCTGTAATTTCTAAAATTTTTGAAAGAATTATTTATACTCGTCTCGAAAAATATCTAAGCTCCATAGATTTTTTGTACAAAAAGCAATATGGTTTTAGACCCAAATCGAATACGCTTTCAGCTACGGTGGACCTTGTAACCAAAATAAAAAACAAAATTGACGAAAGACAGATAGTTCTTGGTATATTTATCGATCTGAAAAAGGCATTTGACACCATTAGTCACAAGTTGCTCCTTGAAAAACTATCTGACATTGCTATTACTGGAAAAGCCCACGATATATTAAAATCGTATTTCGTAAACCGTAGACAAATAGTCAAAATAGGGCAACATCAAAGTTCTGCCAGACAAATTGATTTTGGTATTCCTCAGGGTTAGATTTTGGGTCCACTCTTATTTTTAATATATGTAAACAACATACAACACGTAGGCCTAAATGCTGATATCTCTCTGTATGCAGACGATACATGTTTATTCTATTATGGTCATTCAATTAAAAGTATAATATCAAAAGCCCAAAAAGACTTAAATAAACTAAATGAATGGTTCTTAACAAATTTACTTACAGTAAACACCGAAAAAACAAATTTTGTCGTATTTGCTGCAAAAAATAAAAAAATAAATGAAACAATACAACTAAAGATAAACGATGACGAACTGAAACAAAAAACTAGTGAAAAATACCTTGGACTTAAGCTGGATCACTATTTGAACTGGAAACAACACATACATAAAATTAAAACTAAACTGACTTCATTAACCGGTACGCTGCGTGGTATAACACACTGCCTTCCGCATAAAATAAAATACCTGATTTATAACTCCCTAATTAAACCACATATAGACTACTTGATCGAGATTTGGGGTGCAGCAACCAAAACCAATTTACAAGCATTACAAATAGCTCAAAATAAACTAATAAAGTGTCTATTTAATTACGACTATCATACACCTACAGTTAATATATACAAAGATACTAAAATAATGACAATTAAGCAAACATATAAATACTACACATGCTTGTTAATATACAAAATTGTAAATAATCATATCCACACACTACTATCCTTCCGTAGAAAAAGTCAAATCCAAAAAATTAAACTACGCAGCGCAAACCATTTAATACTACGAACGCCAAGAACAAACTATGGAAAAATGAACATTCAATATGAAGGTGCAAAAATGTACAATAAACTACCAACAGACATAAAAGATGCTAAATCAGTGGCTATTTTTAAAAGGAAACTAAAAATATATATACATGAATACTATAACTAATGTTAGATGAACAGACTGACATGACATACTTATAAATTCTATTATTATAAAAACCGCAAACTCGCAAATTCGTTGAAAACCATTTCGAGGAAACCAAATTGGTTTCTTCGAGGGTGCTGCAATGATCTGCACTTATGCATGCATATGTATGTATGTGTGTATGTGTATATGTATGAATATGTGTATGATGTTTACATATTTACATGAGATCTGGCATATGTATACATGTGTAATGAATGTGATGATCAAGAATGATGTGAACATCAAGAATGCATGCGCATGTGCATGTGTATGTGTGTGCATATGTATGTATGTGCATATGTATGGGTATGTATGTGTATGTGTGTGTAAATATATGCTAGATTTTATGTTTTTAATTTAAGGAACAGTATTATAGTTAAGAATAATAAAAAAAATACACCTAATTTATCTTTTAAAACTTAAATAAGTACATATAATACTGCATACGAACGTGCGACACAATACAAACAAACAAAAACTACATAATTTTATTAGAACTTTAAAATAAAAACTTCGGATCGCTGACACATCTAGAATAAACATTCCTCATCCATGTTGCCGTGCGAGATCGTAATGCAACGTCGATGTCCGACTAACGTCGTATTTCGTTGTTATACCCACCTAATATTTATATTTTATCGGACATTGTAATATTTGTATTCTAAGCTATTGGTAATTTTTATTGTGTATAAAAGCATGCTCATTGTACGTATACTGTTAAGTAAAATTGTGTTTTCTCAGTAAGTGAATTATTTTATGTAATTCTTTTTGAGAAATAAAGTTATTCTAAACCTATCTTTGAGTTAGTATCCTGCGACTCAAGTTCACAACTTACTGTGGGGCTAGCTCAATTTGTGTGGTATGTCCCTATATATTTATTTATTTATTTATTCTTGTCACTTGTTATAAACGTTATAAATTAAAACAATATCATTTTGTAATGGCGTTAAAAATAAGGATATCTCGTATCTTAATGGCGGTATATCTTATATCTTAATAACGCTGGCCAGACAGGTTTTTAGGGTTCCGTAGTAAACAAGGAACCCTTATAGTTTCGCCAAGTCTGTCTGTCTGTCTGTCCGTCTGGCTGCGGTTTTACTCAGAGACTATAAATACTTGAAAGCTATAATTTGGTATGAGTATGTACAATTGTTATGCCAAAAAAGTGGTAGAAAAAAATCATGAAAAAATTTTTTTGCCACACGGCAGTAGTATATATACTAAAGTTGAAAGGAAAACTATCAGAGCTGAGTACTAAGTACAAACTAAAAAGTTATAGGCAACCAACTTATAAAATGTACTCGAAAATGTAAAATTTCATACAATTTTCATTGTTTGATGTTTTTGGTCGGTAAATTGTGAAATGCGAGTGTGAAAATTGTGAACTCAAAGTTGTCATTCGCTACTACGGAACTCTACACTGCGCGTGGCCCGACACGCACTTGGCCGGTATTTCTTTCGTGCGACAATTTAAATTGTTTCATTTTCCCTAAAGATCACCATTTGCATTTATTTAACATACCGCTGCTAGTACTTTTTATCATAGGTACATAGTTTTACTTCAACTTTTACTAAAAGGAATATTTATATATAAAGTGCCATGCGGAAAACAAAATAGCTGACACACAGCGTCAGAACACTGGGAAAACATGCTAATATAATAATAGTTACATATTTCGCCTGGCTGCTCAGAGTTTTTGTGCCTTTTGTTTCGGTGTAAGCACTTTAAGTCCGTGCAAACCTCAGGGATGTTTTGGAGAGCTTTTGTAGTACGAGTAGGTACTCGTATTTAAACTTGCTTGAACAGCTTTTCCTATAAGACGACAGCCGGGAATTAAAAAAAAAACTCTATCTTCAAATTGTCAGACCAATTCATACCACACTTTTGTATGAAAATGTATTTTTTTTTCAAGATTCTAGCTTTGGTTCCAATGAAAGTTGTTGTGTTTAATGCAAGCTATTAGTCCAACATGGTTGTTTGTTTTAAAAGTAGTTTGTTTGTTTTTTGTGTGTATAAGTGGTCAACTCTGAAAGTTCTGGCTTATTTAGGGTTCTGATAGTACAGAGAGGGCCATGCTCCTGCAGTGGAGACTAAACAAAAGACCTAATGATGATAATAAATAAATAAATAAATAAATAAATAAATAAATAAATAAATATATAGGGACATATCACACAAATTGAGCTAGCCCCACAGTAAGTTGTGAACTTGTGTCGCAGGATACTATTTCAACGATACGATTTTATAATATATATTTTATAATATGTACTTATATAAATAAACATCCAAGACCCAGGTCAATCTGAAAAAGATCGATTCCCATCTTGACCTGACCGGAGATCGAACCCGGGACCCCCGTGTCGCAGGCTGGCGTGATGACCACTGCGTCACGGAGCTCTTCCACAATGAAGTGGCCAACACTGGTGTCAGATTTTCAAGCTGTCTAAAGGCATAGCTTAACGACTGACGAGCTCCGTGGCGCAGAGGTCAACACGCCTGCCTGCGACATGGATGGTCCCGGGTTCGACCCCCGGTAAGGTCAAGATGGAAAACGATCTTTTCAGATTGACCTGGGTCTTGGATGTTTATATATATAAGTATCTATTATAAAATATAGTATCGTTGAGTTAGTATCCCATAACACAAATTTCGAACTTACTTTGGGGCTAGCTCAATCTGTGTGATTCGTCCAAAAAAGAAAATAACTGCCATTAATGAGCTGGACCCAATGGCTTTACGTGCCTTCCGAAGTGGGCTCAAGATATCTTTATGCTACTTGCGGTCATTCATCCAAGTGCGGATTGCGCCCGGGGTTGCTTGACATGTGCTTATAATGCTTAATCTCACTGAGCCGTCGTGCACATCGTTTATTTTACAATAAAATCTATATAATGCAACAGGTGCTAAAATTCTCGACACATTTTCATTATTATCATTGTCAACTTTCCATAACCCACTGCTGGGCATAAGTGTCCCTTTGTCTGCGCCATCCTTCTCTATATCCCTAGCCTTCACTTTGCTTTGACACATTGTAAAAATCTGTAAAATTTCTCTGTGAAAATTTTTCTTACATATATGTGGGATATGTAAGAAAAATTTTCATGTCTGTGGCAAATCCACAGATTCGTTCAGCATTAAATACCAATTGTGCCTTTGACAAAAATATAAATTGTTCAACCTCTCTGTAATCCCTCCCTCCTCCCTTTAAATATTCCTCGCTGACAAAGCTGTCACAAATTATTGGCAACGACATAAGCTGAGTGAATACTCAATTTTGAACATTCACATTTACCTACCCGTGAAAGTTATAAGAACAAGGGGAACTTTTAACGCATAATTTCATTTGAAGATGTAAAGGGAATGTAATAGATAAAAAAAGGTTTTGTTCTTTGTAAACATATAATTAAATAAACAGACAAAAACTTATACTACTGGTTCTAAAACTTGAATCAAAACATGATTTATGTGTGCCACAGAATTTTAAGAGTTGATGTGCAATATGAAATGCAATAACGTACATACTATCACATCTTTTTCCTTTGCTAAAAGGCCACGTTTAGCATGTCGGTGGGCTTGTAGGTAGAGAACGGAATCTAAACAGTGATTGGTTGCTAGCCGCATCGCCTATTGACATGATTCCTCACGCCCATTCCCTTGATCGGCTTTTACGATCCGCGCGGGAAGAGAAGCAGCTGGTACATTTTATGTTTTTCTCAGACCAGCGTGGAAGAAAATGCAATAAAAGAATTGAAATAGCTCAAAAAAGCTACAGCACCGCGACTACCGCGAGATTTAGCGCTAGTTGGCTAATGTAAGCCAACACACAAGTAGGTAATATCTATTTACTATTAAAAAATATTTAACCTCGAAAGTGTGAATTAACAAGGAGAAACTTCAAATACGTTTATAAAATATTGGGAATTATTCTCACATTTCTTTCACTTTTTCACAAGAAACTTCTGCGCCTCTTTTAAAAGAGACACCTCTAAGCTTATACTCAATTTAGAACATTCAGAATCGTTCATTTGAGAAAGTTTTATCCTGTAGTAAAGTTTACACCAAGGCGTATAATTTCAGCTCAAGAAATCAGGTTAGGGACTATTCACATATAACAGTTTTTATTTTATTTTATTGGACTAACTATGTAGCTCCAAGTGAGCTTTTACGTACTATTTCACCAAACTTTTGAGGTAAGGGCAAAGTGTCCTCAACCTGTACCTGGACGGACCTCGGCTTTGGGCGTTGCCTGTGTGCGCAAGGCTTGGAGAAACAGCAAACTTTCATATGCCTGATGGGCTTCGTCGCGATTTGCATGCATAGCCTGAAGGGCCGAACTGAAGTTATTTTGTGCCAAGCTCCTCTACTTATGAGATAATTTTAAATCAGGTATGGTCTCGTACTCATTTTTTACCCGACCCAGAATGTTTTTCGCGCGTATGTTTATATGTAAGCATGTCTGTTCCATTGTTGCCTCTTGTAGCATAAAAGGGATTGACTGATTTTGAGGCTTGAGGCATCATTAGATTCGTATTCTTCCCCGAAGTGTCATAGATTATTTAACGTCAGAAAAAATTTAAATGGCGGATGTAAACAGTCAAAAAGACACATTTCACAATATAAAACTCCGCAAAGTATAAAAGATACGTACTTTTCAGTCTTCCGTAAAGCAAATAATTTTGCGTTATTTACTAAATATCAAAAAAATTGTAGCAGATATTTTTAAATAGGGTTTTAAATCGAAAAATCGCTCTTTATTGTATAAAGCTCAGTTTTTCTATATGAACAAACCCTAAGGAGGCAAACAATAAAGAAGAATTTCGTAGTTGCGAGCCAGCAAGTATTTTATTAAAAAACTTTTTTAGTTGAACAACGTAAATCAACAAATAAATTCTCGTAACTAGCTGAGCTCTGAACTTGACAGTTCTTGAATTTAGTGGAAAACAAATTGGTTTCAATGCACTTGTGTGGGTCGACCTGCTACTAACATTATTACATACTAGCAATATTTGGGCGACTTCGTCCGCGTAAATTATAGCCTATGTTGCCTGCTGATAAACAATCTATAGGTAAAAGAATTTTGAAACTCGGTCGAATAGTTTGGAGCCTATTCGATGCAAACATACAAACAATAAATTTCCTATACTTACTAGAGCTGAGTTCTGAACTTCACAGAACTTGTTTAAGAGAAAAACAAATTGGTTTCCATTTGTGTGGGTCGACCGTGTAGTGCTTATTATATAATTAATAACACACTTAAAATATAATTGTTTAATCGTTGATTTCTATTTTCATAAGCGCGAGCGATGGGTCTCTACGTTTCAGCTAGTGTAAAATTTATGGTATGTATGTATATCCAGGTGTTCACGTCTACAGGTGGCCTTTCTCAACTTATTGTCGAAATGAAATTAAAATCAAAAAACTACTAGCGTTTCGGAAAGACCACTGCTGAGAAGAATACGCCGAAAGAAACTCGGTCAGCCAGCGTGAAGAGTGTAGACCAAATCTACACTCTCCACGCTGGCCAGATGGGTTAGAGAGGTCTCTTTGATGTTTATAAGCTTTGTTTAGTTTGCGTTTCCTAAGTTGCATACACATCATAAATTTTTGCATACACCTAAGTTAAGGGACTGAGAAGGACATAGGCTTTATATCACGCGGGCGAAGCCGCGGGTAAAAGCTAGCACTTTATATAATCTAAGTTTGTGGATAATGGTAGTGATTTGTGAATACCTTTGTAAGGAAGTTAAACAGTAATTACTTTGACGACAATATGTTACACGAATCCATGAATAATTTGAGTCAAAACAATTAAGTACTGCTCCCGAGTAATTGTTTCTTACCTATTGACAAATCTGTAATTCAAAATGGATGCTATTAAATGTTTAGAACAATGTTGCGTAGTTTTGGGGACGTAAGTTATAGGCGGGAATGCTATAAATGCGAATAATAAATGTTTCGTCTTTCTCTTTTATGTATAATAGGGTTACGTTTTTACCCTTTGGATACGGAACCCCAAGTAACCAAGGATTAGGTGTATTAGACAAATTTCAAAATCTGACACTGTCAATATCACATACGAAAGAAAACAAGCAATTTATTCATTTCACTGCATTGAGTATAATCTATATAATATAAAATTAATAGATATAGCCTTTTTGACTCGAAAAGAAGAAGAAGAAATGAATCTAGCAGTATAAAAAAGTAGCATTATTTAAAAAAATAAAAAGCGCGTCTGCTGTTTTTGTTAATTACGACCGCCATATTGATTTTTTGCTAAAGCTACATAGCTTAAAATACACCGGAGAATAATACAAAATATGTAATGACATCTTATATTTCAAATCGGTGAAGCCGTTTAGGGTACAGGATGCAACAATGGAACAGACATTACATACATACTTATTTACAAACGTACGCGTGGAAAAACATTACCGTGGACAGGTCAGTCGTGTAAAAGTTAAAACGCTCGTCGCTCATACATCAGGCCGACTTCACGCTTCAACAGAAACTGAATATTCATGAAGCGATTCGATCCAGAGTGAAATAAACACGTTCGGTTCGATCCCGGATCCCGAATCCCGGGAAATGGAGCGAAGACTTTACTATGTTGGCTAACATTACTTGTGTGTGATTTGTCCCTATATATTTATATATTTGTGCATTAACTGCTTTTGTGGCATAGTGACTCTTTGTTAAATTTCGCGCTTTAATAACATAATTATGAATTATAGTGCTGTTTTAATGTATATACTCGACATAACACTATTGGAACATACCAACTTACATAACCACGTATTTACAAACATACGCGTGTAAAAAGTAATATCACTGTCGCTCATACTTCAGGCCGACTTCACGCTTTAACAGAAACTGAATATTCATGAAGCAATTCGATCCCGACTGAAATAAACACGTTCGGTTCGATCCCGAATCCCGAGTCTCGGGAAATGGAGCGGAGACTGTATCATATTGGCTTGTATAAATGTGTAGTACAATGCTGTTTTGATGTAATACATTGTCACCATTATTATTAATACTAACAAGACTTAGCACTGTGACTTAGCGTTGTGCACGCCGCGTGGATCCCGGCAGAGTATAGGACCACTCCAAGTCTTCCCGTGGATGTCGTAGAAGGCGATTTAGGAAATACAAGCTAATCAAAGCTTACAAACATCAAAAAGACCTCTCCAACCCGTCTGGCCAGCGTGGAGAGTGTAGGCCAAATCCTCTAACTGCTCTGGCGATATATCGTCGTGCTCCTGCAGTGCAGACTAAAAAGACCTGATGATAGTGATAGGTTTTCACTGTGATAGTGATGGGTTGCTAGCCGCATCGCCTTTTGATCGGATTCATTAGATGTTTGCCCAATCCCTTGACCGGCTTTTGAAACTGCTCAGATGAGGAGAAAGATACGAGTTCTCTTGAAATTATCAAATTTATCTTACTTACAGGTCATCCGCAATCTGTTATTTTCAACTGAGAAATAAATTGCCATTAGGTAAAATGTTCAATTTCTCGTCTTGAAAACGGCTTGGCTTGTCAAAACAGCGAAAATAGCTATTTAACAGAAAACTTGGGCAATTGTTAAGTTTTTGCGTGTTTGTGACTCGAAGCTCGTGATTTATTGCACTGACGTTAAGAGCTTATCCTAGCTGTATTTTTTTCAGTATGGTTTAATTCTAGAGGCACAATTCTTTTTTCATAAAATTTAGTACTAAAATAGCTATGCCCTATTTTTTTATTTTTCCTTAAAAAACTGTTTTTATGAAAAAAAAATCTTTTAAACAGTTTTTTAGAAGAAAATGAAACATAGGAACATACCTATTTTAGTAATAGATTTTATAAAAAAAGATTTGTGCCTCTAGAAGCAGTTTTCAGCGAGAAAATAGAGAAATGTGTGGAAAACATATTGCTAGGAATTTCATCGATCAAGTTTTTATCGATGTAGAACTTAGTTGTAAATGTAAAGGACGAACTACTTGTTCTACGAAAAAGTAATGGTGCAATTTCTTTCATACAAGTTTAGTGGTAACATCATCTCTGACATTTCGTATGAAATAGAGTTGCTTGCCACTTAGTCTAAATTTAACAATAAGTCTTATATGTATATATTCCTCTATACGTACTTTCAACATGTTGTAGTACACATTTACATATTCGTCTTCATTTGAGCATTTTATTTTATGATATAGGACAGCAAACTTGAAAGCAGATCACCTGATGGTAAGTGATCACCGCTGCCCATGGACAACTGCAACACAAAGTGACAAGAGCGTTGTCGGCCTTATAAGAGCATGAATCTACCATACGATAAACTTAATAACTTACCTATTTATCTTTGTTATCAGGTATCCTCTTCCATGCTGATTTGGTAGAAAGTAAAAAAAACATAGAATATACCAGCTGCTTTTCATCCCGCGCAGACCGTTAAAGCTAGTCAAGGGATTCCGAAAATCTAAAGCATCACGTCAGTAGGCGATGCGGCTAGCAACCCATCAATATTTTGATTCCGCTTTCCTACCTTTACACCCACTATGATGCTAAATGTGGCCGTGTCTTATGATCTTCGGCTCTGTCTACCCTGCATATCTTTGAGCCATTTTTAGGGTTCCATAGTAAACTAGGAAACCTTATAGTTTCGCCATGTCTGTCTGTCTGTCCGTCCGTGGTTTTACTCAGAGACTATAAGTACTAGAAAGCTATAATTTGGTATGGGTATATATATTAATCATGGCAAAAAAGTGGTGGAAAAAATCTTAAAAAAAAATTTTTCGCATAGCTCCCATACAAGTAAAGAGGAAGTGATATTTTTTTTCTATACAAACCCATCGTGTTGGATATCGTTAAATAGGTCTTTCAAAAATATTGTGAGGTTGAGAACGCCATTTTTCGATTTATGTATCCGTTTCCGAAATATTTGGTTTTAAAGTGCAAATTTTTGTTACAGGTAAGTGTCCCCCCCTCTATCTGCTAAACGGTTATATATAGATACGTGAAAAAAATTACAGCAGTAGCATTATACTGAAGTTGAAAGGAAAACTATCAGAGCTGAGTACTAAGTACAAACTAAAAAGTTATAGGCAACCAACTTATAAAATGTACTCGAAAATGTAAAATTTCATACAATTTTCATTGTTAGATTTTTTGGTCGTTAAACTGTGAGGTGCGAGTGTGAACAGTGTGAACTCAAAGCTGTTATTTGCAACTACGGAACCCTACACTGCGCGTGGCCCGAAAAAGAGGGGGGGACACTTACCTGTAACAAAAATTCGCACTTTAAAACCAAATATTTCGGAAACGGATCCCTAAATCGAAAAATGGTGTTCTCAACCTAACAATATTTTTTAAAGACCTATGTTACGATACCCCACACGTTGGGTAAATAGAGAAAAAAGATTACTAAAACATTTTACTTATAGCTTAGCTACACTAAAAAAAAATTTTATTCAAGTTTTTTTTCTACCACTTTTTGCATGATTAATATACATAGCCATACCAAATTACAGGTTTCTAGTACTTTTAGTCTGTGCGTAAAACCGCGGACGGACAGACAGACAGACAGACATGGCGAAACTATAAGGGTTCCTTGTTTACTACGGAACCCTAAAAAACGAAAGTTAGTTTTTTGTTACGCATTCACGTCCTATCTACTGAGCCTATTATCATTAAATTTTGCATACACATAGGTTACGGTATTGAGAAGGACAAAGGTTATAATACCACGCGTGCGAAGCCGCGGGTAACAGCTAGTTATCTATACAACATCAGACTATCGAGCAAAAAGCGACAATAAAAATCGGGAGTGTTGCCCTTAAATATTTATTTTATTTTAATTTATTTACTTAATTTATAAGTGAACATAAATATTATCGCAACTAATGTTATAATCCAGTGTGTTTGTTTATTTATTTGTTTGTTAGTTAGCTTTAACGCCCTTTTTTCTGAACTGATCATCTTGAAATTTTGCATACACGTTTTCTGGAGTATGGAGAAGGACCTTCCTTCCCGAAGAAAAGTACTGTTTCCAAGGGATCGACACTAACGCGAGCGTAGCCGCGGGCAAAAGCCAATGGTATATAAGGGTGGGCCCGGAAATGGGCAATTCCCTTTGAGCAACTAAATGCATAATGATAGACTTTCAAATTGTATAATTAAATACGCAATGTACTAAAAACTTTATAAGTAAAATACCGTACCTTACGGTACCGAGCTTTCGTCCAATAAAGCTGACACTGCAAGCTTATTTACTGGACGTTTGATTTTAAGACCTTCTTTTATTAAGGTTGTAAACCAATCGCGATGGCCCAATTTCGCCAACGATTGGATATTTTTTTATTGCTTGTCATGAAGAATGATCTCGGGATAATAGATGAGGTAGATAAATACCACAGGTAATTACCAAAACATATTTTTTCAATACATTTGCTAATAATACGGTTCTTATGACATCGAAATCTGTATCGTAATGATGTATTTTACAGCACTATTGCTTTTTAGCAGAGAACCTCAGACGCAACCATCTTGTAGCAAAAACTACTCTTTATAAAACAAAATTCAGCAGCAGATATTTTGGTTTTCTAGGACCTCATCTTTACAATAGCCTTCACAAAATCTTGTCCTTTCACCACCTAAATGCCTTCAATCTTAAACACATACTTACGGATTGGTTGCAAAAACAAAATTACGAAGATACAGAAAATTTACTAATTATTGTACAATAAATAACTCAATATGTACATACATACATACATACATACATACATACATACATACATACATACATACATACATACATACATACATACATACATACATACATACATACATACATACATACATACATACATACATACATACATACATACATACACACTTACTTACATACACACATTCATTACACACACCCACACTCCCTTACTTAATAAGTGCATGACTTCCCTATATTTTTAAAAGCTCTTTGTTTTTATTTTGAATCCTCAATAGATACATTCAGTGTTATTTTTCATCTATTTGTAAGTTGTAATTGTATTGAAAAATAATTATTTTTGTCAGTACTTTTATATAACATCAGATAAATTAAGAGGCGGGGCCTGATGACTTGCAGCACAGGCTATAAACCTAGTGCAAGCATCAGCTCCCACAAACTAGTAGTTGTTTTAGTACTTAAAGTGATAAAGAAAAAAAAAATTAGCCTGTAAGAACCTTGTTTGTGGAGAGAAATAAACATTATTATTATTATTATTATTATTATTATTATTTTTACTTTACCTATACCAATCACAACCATATCACAACCGCTCAATAGCCCAATGCCACAGATGCAAAATTTAAACACTTACATAGAATCCGAGCAAAGAGTTTGAAGTTCAGCATGAAAACTTTTTTCTGATTTGTCAGATGTGATTTTTTAACCGAATCCGAAAAGGAGAAGGTTATCAATGTACTTTTTGGAGAAAATAAACCTGAGTATATGTACCTGATTATTATAAATGTATTTTTACAAACTGCTTTAGTTCATAACTTTTATAAATTCCTTATTTGCTGAACTTTAATCTAATTTAAGTTTAAGGTAATCGCAAATGTATTGAAAAACGTCGTATGATACTCGTACGGTAAGCTGTCTATTATAGTCGTCGGTTTATTATAAGCACTCGGCTTCGCCTCATGCCTCTAAACACCTCGACTATAATATCCAGCTTACCGTACTTGTATCATAATGTACTATTAAACTACTGTGCTCAAAAAAAATTAATAGAAGACCCTGTAATGGTAAAGTTTCAATTAATTTAATGAAACCTTACCATAACAGGGTCTTTTCCTCTGTAATATGTTTAAAATTACGCAATATACTCCCTCTAAAAATCAACAATATAAACACAAGATGTTCGCTGAAAAACACGAGATGTTTATATTGTTGATTTTTATGAACTCCGTTTTTCTGTATGAGCAGTCAAAAAATTTCAAGAGCCATGACAAGTGACATGGTAGGCTTTACAGGTAGACAATAAAATGAAATATAATCTTTTATTTTGCAAAATCATCACAATCATTATCCGGTCCTTTTTAGTCTCCACTGCTGGAGCACGACCCTCTCTGTACTACCAGAGCCATATATTAGGCAGGGCAGTCAGAGAATTTGGCCTACACTCTCCACGCTGGCTAGACGAAGAAGAGAAGAGGCTAGAAGAGGTCTCTTTGATGTTTACAAGTTTTGAATAGCTTGTTTCCTTAGCCGCCTTCTACGACATCCACGGGAAGACTTGGAGTAGTCCTATTCTACTATTCCGGGAAGCACACGGCTAATGTTGTTTATAATAATAGTAATAGTGTTGTTCCCTCTATACATCTTTTTTAGGATGAAAGGATGACAAGCGGTTTCAAACGGGCCTCACATCCGATAATAAATCTTATCTCGAAAGCTCGTATGAGCAACACAAGCACTTAATAATCCAATTTATCTAGATTATCTACTCCTGTTACTGATAACAAGTATCGATGTAATGGTTGCCAACACGACATATGGCGTAGGTTTGTGGAGATGAGTGATGTGATGATTGGGCAAAAAAGTTTTAACACGAAAACAACTTATATTGTGACTAGCAGCCCTCCCTGGCCTCGCCCAGTCATGTATCATACATATTGTCGAGCTCCGTGGCGCAGCGGTCAACACGCCAGCCTGCGACACGGGGGTCCCGGGTTCGATCCCCGGTCAGGTCATGATGGAAAACGATCTTTTTCAGAGTGACCTGGGTCTTGGATGTTTATCTATAATAAGTATATGTTATAAAATATAGTATCGTTGAGTTAGTATCCTGCGACACAAGTTCACAACTTACTGTGGGGCTAGCTCAATTTGTGTGATATGTCCCTATATATTTATTTATTTATTTATATTAACCTTACTTTTGAATACATACATACATACATACATACTATCACGTCTTTATCCCTTGCGGGGTAGACAGAGACCAAGGTCATGAAACCTACAGGCTACGTTTAGCATCGTAGTGGGCGTAAAAGTGGAAAGCTGTGTCAATTAAACAAGACCACATTAAAATCTGTTGTGTCGTATTAAAGATCTAAACATACATAAGGACAGACAGTAGTTAAGTGATACTAGCAATTTTTCCGCATCTTACTCTGCATAACATATTATAGCTTATGTAACCCGCAGATGTACTAACTTTCTATAGATGAAATAATTTGGAAATCAGTCCATTATTTCTAGAGTCTATTCAATGCAAACAAACAAACAACCAAATCTCTCCTCTTCATAATATCAGTATTAGACAAAATATATTTTTCAAGACGACCTTAAAAACTTTGTCAAATCAAATTGAAGCATAAAGGTTTCAAGGACGGAACCGGACTCTAAGATGATGATATAAAATATTACATCTTTAGTTCTCAAGTTTGTTTAGATTCATATAATGGGTCCGCGATAGTCAATATCTGTTATTGCAAAATTCATGTTTCAGGCACTGCAAATTTAGGTTATTCATCGGACCAATTAGTAAACCATTTTGCTTTAGATTTGTCCATATTTCTTTTCAACAAACTAGTGTAGTTATGGTTGTATCCTGTAATAGCGCTCGGGGTTTGCTATTATGTCAAAACTTTAGTATTTACTATAAATACCTTATGTCAAAACTTTAGTATTTACTATAAATACGTCCTATAAAATTTTCGGTTTTTAACTTTTTCGGCCAGGTAACTCTTATGGCTAATTTTTCACTACATAGATGTTAGTATTTTCTTTTTAAGTTGTGTCCTATGAACTTCCAACGTACCTTTTTCTAAAAATTTCAAATAATTACTTATAGCCAATGTTTTATTGTGATGATAGTATACGACAAGCAAACAAGCATGATGTATGGATTTCAACGATAATACGTGAGCTCTAAAAAGATTGTCCTTTTTTAAACAGTCTTGCAAAAGGAGAAGGAGTTGTCCTTTTATAAGCTGGGGACTGCATAGCTCTACTAGTTCAATTATTTTTAACCATATGCTCCTTTATTCACATTCTATCTTCTTTATTTCGATCTACCTCAATACTCGCCGGTAACCAACCAACATTACTGAGGGTAGTAATTATGTTTACTAACATCAAAGCCCCGAACTTTAATTAAACAAGGCAGCTTCCGGAGACTAGTTGGAACGTAACCTTGAAGGTGGCCCTTCCCTGAAACTTAGTTTACGGTAAACGTTATGTAAATTATGTCAATAAGTAGCGTTAAAGTTTCTTCGAAGAGAAGTTGTTCTTTTTAGTTTGAAGAATAAAGGGGTTTGGGTAATTTTGTATGAGCCTTGGCATGATTTTTTTTTTCAGCGACCACTAATATAACTAGTATTTTTAATTAGCCTTATAGTTGAGAATAACAATATACAAAACATTATTGATGTAAACTATATCGGAGCCGAAATATCAAAATAAGACAAATAATAAGTAAGTCGTCTATATAGATGTAATATTTTTTAACAAAAATGATTTGATTAAAGCGTATAGTATGTCGTTATGGATAGGAATCTAGACTAATATTATAAAGAGGAAAGATTTGTTTGTTTGTTTGTAATGGGTAATCTCAGAAACGACTGAACTGATTTAAAAAATTCTTTCACCATTCGAAAGCTACATTATCCCGGAGTGAAATAGGCTATGTAGGTACCACGAGCGAAGCCGGGGCGGACTGCTAGTGATAAATAAAATGCAACAGATACACACAAACAAATCATTTATTATAGGCACATACAATATCAATATGAATATATTACATTATTATTAGTTTACAAGATTAGTTATTTTCCGATTTATACAATTTAGTTATTTTCCGGTTCATCGTAAACTTCATTTTCTTGATCATGTCGTATTATTGTGTCTAAAAACTGAGCTGGGGGAGATAGATTATCTTGGTATCTACCCCATCCCAAATACCATATAATGGACATTACATGCGAGCAACAGCCTAGAGTCCGTTTTCCGACAACACATGAGCAATAATGGCCCAATATTGCGCTGCTTCCTTCTAGTTCCCTTTCTAATAAAATATAAACATAATAAATTCTGCTTGTCACGTGTCTTGATTGAATTTTTCCTCTAAGTAGCCATGGATTCCGACAATCCAAATTCTGCTCTCTAAAATCTTCTATGTGGGGCTCCTTATATATTTCAATTATATACGAACCATTTTTTACATGCTCCCCGTAATAACTGCGGGCTTGGAGAATTTGATACGTTCCCAACGCATATATAATAAGCTCGTCCATACTTAATATTGGGAAATCATTAAAATCTAATAAAGCCGCATCAATAGACTGAAAACGAGCCCATCTACGATTGAGATTATTTTCTATAACATATTCACTTAACCTGTTTCTGTCACCATCACATTGAATTATTTTGTTTACGATTTCGTTCACCAAGCGGTGGTCGGTTAGGGGTTTGCCAAAAGCATTTAATAATGCCGCAGCAATTTTTATCTCGTCGAAAAGATGCCTTGCAGCTACATTAAAGTATTGGTGACGTAATTGGCGAAACTGATTTTTTAATCTGCCATTTACTGTTTCTACAACCCAACGGCAAATAGTAACTTTCCTAGAATCATTTGCTTGTCGCACACTTAACTGACTTTCATTTACGTCTTTGGAGGCTGGCATGTACGTTTTGTATCCATATGACTCCACTTCATCAATGCAATCTCTGAAGCCTCTATCTAAAATGAGTACATCATTTTCACGAAAATACCAATGAAATGTATCAGTTTCACTACTCATAATCTCAGACAAAATACGAGCATCTGAAGTAGTAGCTTCATATAAACCATAAATATCAACTATATGACCATCAGGGCATACTACTAAAAAGGGTTTTAGTAAATGACGAAACTTGTGCAGACTATAGGATTTTCTTTGAAAGTAATAGTTGCTGCTTTTTTGTAAATATATATAAGTCCCGTCTAATATAATTATGGCTCTACGTTCACTCAGAGGAGCATTTGGATTTCCAAATAATACATTTGGGATAGTCAGACAACGTGATATGACTTCTTCTCTTGTAATATGATCATAGCCTAAATTCTGTGGCACAAACTCTGTCATTAATTCTTGTCTCACTTCTCGCATTATTTTTTCAAAAGTTTTTCTTGTCATTTTGAATACGCTAGAAAGTCGTTGATTTGATTCACCGGTGTGAAGTTTTGCAAGAACTGTTGCAAGGGCTGTTTTAGCCTTTTTGTGATGTTGTGTGATACTTGGGGTTGCTTCAAGAATTCGCATAAAGTTTTCCTTAGAGAAACCAATGTAATAATGAAAGACTCCATTATTAATGGAAGAAAGTCTCTCAAAATCTAAAAAATTACTACGATTTCTTAAAATATCCATCATGTCTTTCACTTGCTTCGACGAGAAACTTGCAATTACACGACGTGTTCTTGTTTCAATATCTTGAAACCCTGAATCTGAATGCTCTCTACATACACGTGTACCCCGTGGAAGGTAATATCCTTTATTTTGAAGAATTGTGGTTCTTATGTCAACATGAATTCGTTGAAGATTGGTGTTGGTGCAATCAGCAAAAATACATAACTGTGTATTAAGTGGTGCTCTGGAATATCCAGGAACTTCAATCGTTTGCGGTCTACTAACTTGCACTTGTTGGTCTCGCATATTTTCATTAATAATAAGATCTGATTCAGATTCCTCTGTATTGCCTCCTTGCGATGAATCATGCTCTAATACTTGATCATCTGCATGTTGTTCAAGTAGGTCTGGTGCAACTTCTGCTTGTTGATCTCTTGAGACATAGCGCTGAGCTCGAAAAAAGCATGGTCGACATATCCGTTCATCGCCACCAAACTGTAAAATACAAAATATAGGCTTAATCAATATATTTGTATACGTATTAGCTCCATATATAGGTAAAAAATAATTAAAACACATCGTAGTACCTAGATAAATCTAACTGGGTAAATTGATTTAATTATTTATTTTTTAGTAAATATGAAATCATTTCCTCTTTTACTTGACTTACGAACATATAGCAAGTCTCAAACATATAGTAATCACTAAAAAAAGTGGCACGTACTGCATCTTATTGCATTTATGCCGGTTTGGGAGCAAGCGGAAGAAACACAAGTACTAATCTTCTTTGACACTCAAAAGATAATCAAGGTAAAGGGGAAAATATAACCAGTGGCCAGTTTTCAATAAGTTAGGAATGGCTTTGTGACGAGTGAGATCGCTTTAAGATATGTACTTCAAACAAAATATAATTGACACTGGGATATTGTACCTACATGAAATAATGTTTGACACAACAGTCCCTGAGTTTATCACGTTTTAACAAACCAACTGTTTTTTAATATTAGTGTAAATAAGAAAGTTAAACAATTAATAATTATATAAGAAATGTCATCACTTACCTCAAGAATGTTAATAACTTCAATGCAGTATGCCATTAAACATGGGTTTTGCTCCATCAGTTGAGCCGTTAACACCATAGATCTCCTGCGAGTGCCGCCAATGCGGTTCAAACTTCGATGGCAGCCAACACACGATGCTCTATCTGCATCCATATTGTTTTAAAGTCCAAATCACTACAGCAAACTCTTAGTCCAGTTAGTAATGCCAGGTCACAAAATAAGATAATAAAGAGAGAGTCCAAAAACAAAGCAAAGGTCGTGGTAATCAAAAGTATATAACGCACTTGCACACACTCAACACAAAGGTTAAACGGGAAGTGAATCCTGCCTGCGCCTGCACCTCTTTCCTTCACCCCTCCACTCCACCCTGCTCGATTTTCAAAGCCTAACCGAGTCAGGTAAATGAACCCTGCGCTGTGATTGGATGAACGCGACCGGTAGCGGGCCTTTCAACTTTCTAGGAACTTCCCATTGTTTGTTTACTTAACGCACTAAAAGTTATGAATCACATTCACCCTCGGTCTTTTGTTATAGAAAATTCTCTAATCCACATCTGACATATCAGTTACCTTCGAATGGCTTAAAAAATCTGTGTGTGAGACTTATCATGTCTTCCGTGTCATTTTATGCCCTAAGAAACAATTTTTTCGTAAAAATATATAAGTACACATGCATGAGTGCCTGAAGTAGGATATCATCAAATTCTGCGTAATAAAAATAATATATTAATGTTTGTTGTATTAATTATGAATGTCGCATACCCCACTGTAACTGTTTTTATTTTATATATAAATAATATAAATCATAGAATCAAGTAATATTTACACGAAAAAATAATAAAATAAAGATCCTGTTTTGTCTATCTAGACGACATTATTGTAATTTATTTTTTAATTATGAATGCCGATATCTCGGCTCCGATACACTGTAGACAGAAACGGCCATAGATGAAAATAAACATCTTAATATGATCTTTCGAATGAGTAAACTTTGAACGGTGGTCGCAAATTTTGAAAATCAGGCCACTTTTACCCAATGCCCTTTATGTAACGTTTTTTTAAACAGACTTTGAAGTTTATAAACAGGTACATTAAACACTAGTTGTAAACGTTATTTTTATAAGAGTTTTTTTTTACGTTTACAATGATAGTAATAAAAATTCAATTAGTAGCTGCAAAGACAAGAGTTGCCCCTACGAAAGCAATCACTATGCCTCGGCTTGAATTGCTTGCTGCTCTTTTAGCAGCTAGGTTGTCCTCAGAGATAGAGAGCGGGCTAAATGTAAATTGCAAAAAAATATAGGTATAAAACCTCTACACCTGAAATACTTACTCTTATTTAGCGAAGGAATTAGATATGCTGGAAAAAATCCACGTGGGCAAGATTCGAACCAAAATTATTTAAATAAATTTCTATAATTCATGAAAGTACAATGTAAACTAGTTTGATCATTATATTTTTTCAGCCCAATCTATTTTGTATGTTTGTTACTAACACTGATGCCAATTTTTTGAGTAATCAACGATTACAGTGAACGAGTTTCCTGAGAGAATTTTCATTCACTAGTCGATCCGAATCCGAAAATGTTCGAATTGGGAATCTATAGGGGAGGACTACGTCCAGCAGTGGACTTCTTGCAGTTGAAATGATGATTAATGATCCTTTTTGCTTTGTCGAGGTCGAAGAAAGAAATATCACATTAAAAATCTTTCGGAAACAAAAGATAACGCTTTCTTAGAGAACAAAGCTTTCGAGCTTGTAAAGCTTTATGCCACTGAGTACCCGATAAAAGCCTTCAGCGCAATTTATGTACAGTTAAGCAAATGAAAAGTACTTTCCGCTATATTTTCTTGTCTCCTGCATTCATTTGAGAACATTTAACTCCAGTAGTTATGTAAGGAAAATTTCCTTACACTAAACTTTTTACAAAATCAATCCTTATACTAATAAAATTAAAGCTGAATATCAATTGGCGCTTTGAGCTATATTCTCGTGAGTTTCAGATTTTACAATATGAAACTTTAGTACAAAGGAAATTTGGTTGAATTTAGCTTTGAAAGCTTTGTATTTGATACGGAGTGGGGACAATTTTGTAATTTCTACAAATTAGGTTTTTTTCCTGTAACTTGAACTGATTCGGTACTCAGTGTAAAAGCGTTTAAATTAAATAGTCGTGTAATGATTAACATACCGTTTCAGGGTTCCGTACCCAAAGGGTGAAAACGGACAATATTATTGAGACTTCGATATCCGTCCGTTCGTCTGTCTGTCACTAGACTGTATTAAATTATCTGTGATATTGAAATTTTTACAGATTTTAATAGATTTAAATGTTGCTTTCTTCTGATTTGCCTGCTTCTGTTAAATTAAAACATCGTGGTGTGGTGAGTCCCTTTTTGACTGACTTATTGAAAAAAGTTTATCAGTTTCACCCATTGTATGTTATTATGTCTGAATTTCTCAGTTTTTGTATGTGATAGTCTATTTCAGCATGTGTGCCAAATTTAATTATTTGTGTTTGTATAAGTATTTGTAAGTTACTCCGCGCATATCTGTATCTTAATAAAAAAAATAAATAAAACGTGAAATGAGTCGCGTGGCACTCTTGGTGGCTGTAATAAACGGAACTTAACGTAACAATGGAAAACGTATAATTATATTTTTTTGCTGACGTGGCATTATTGTATACGGTGCTTGCTCGTTCGACTCCTTAAGAATCGATTTTTATATAAAGCGTCAGCCTTTATGGATGGAAATTTATGGGGAGTAAGATTAGTGTGCCGTTACGTTCGTGCGCAAGATACCGGGCCTATCTCTCAGCGCCATGAATATGAGAATACTCAGGATAGGCCAATAATAAACGTAATAGTGACTTAGGAAACACAAGCTGAACAAAGCTTCTAAAAATCAAATGACTTCACTAACCCGCCTGACCAGCGTAGAGAGTGTAGACAAAATCCTCTGACTGCTCTGGCTAATATATGGCTCTGGTAGTACAGAAAGGGTTGAGCTCCTGTAATGGAGTCTAACAAAGACCTCATGATGATGATAATGACGTTTGTGCGCAAGATATCTTCTCCATCTTTTAGCTTCGTTGGCATGGCACATTGTAAATATATAGCCCAATCTTCTTGGTTATGATACGAAGTACGTAATCGTACGAATTTAGGGTTAGCATGAAATGGTATTGCGGAAGGAGTTGCAAGAAGCTTATAGTATCCTTCCTTATCTAATAATATCACTACTTACTACATGTAGGTACGTACAAAATCGTTCACAATATAAGGAAAGATGAGGACATGAGTGTAGTTTCAGGAAAACGGAGTGTCAAAATAGTTGTTGTTGCTAGTAGCAGGAATGACAAATACCCACCTGTAAACATATTTCAGTTACGTAAGAATTGAAATAAATTATACTGTTTCAAGGAACGTAAAGCACGGAAGATATATTGAAGAAAGGCTGCTGGTTACGTGGTAAATTAATGGGGTATTTCATTATCAGGTATCAGTAGAATAAAGTCTGTTGAAATGAGTACGCTCACAATTAAGTGGTATAACTTTTAAAGATCGGGTTAGAAATGTCGTAGTGTGGGATCGACGTGGAGGAAAGGTGATGTAGTGACTTAGATTGAGAAAGGAATGGTAAAATGGTTTGACCACATTTAAAGAATGGCGACGATTTTTCAGCGATGGCGACACCGTGAATCGGTACCCTCAAATAAGTTAGAAAGAATAAAAGTGGAAAAATTGCAAGAAGAGGAAGCGATAGTAGATTACCAAAAAATGTTGGTTAAAAGTTTTGAAAAGATAGAGGAGGAATGTGAGATAGAAAAGGTATGGAACATTTTAAAAGATGGAATTGTAAATGCAGCTCTGAATATTTGTGGGACATCAAAAAGAAAGAGAGGTAATCAGTTGACGAATGTATGGTGGGACAAGGAAGTACAGGATGCTGTGTATAGAAAGAAGAAAGCATGGAAGGATTGGCTTGCTCTAAGAACAGTTCAAAAGGTGACTGATGAGGCCTTGCGGGCTGCTAAGGAGGAATATAAGAAGATGAATGTATGTGTAAAAGAAATTGTAAAAGAAAAGAAGGATATGCAAAAGGATGATTTTGATGTAAGGCTGTCTCAAGATTTTAAGAGCAATGTCAAATATTTTTGGAAGTGCATAAAACAGGTAAGATGCAAAGAAACAAAATCAGAGCTCTATAAGATCAGAGATAAGAATGGCAGAGTTTTAATGTATAAAAAAGATGTTTTAGAAGGATGGAAGGAGTATTTTGAAGGGTTGTTTGAAAAAGATGTAAGAAGGTTTGTTACTGCAGAGAATGTGATACAAGAGATTGAAGCAGAAGATATGAATGAGGAAATAAAAATTGAAGAAGTTGTGGAAGCGTTAAACTGTATGAAAGCAGGAAAGGCTGGGGGATATGACAGGATTACTGTCGAAATGCTAAAGGCTGGACAAGGCATCGTGGCTAGTCAGCTGTGTAGTCTTTTCAATATGTGTTTTAAAAGAGGCGTGGTTCCCAGAGACTGGTGTAGGGCCGTTTTAGTGCCACTTTATAAAGGAAAAGGCTCACAGCAAGACTGCAAGAATTACCGAGGCATTAGTCTTCTTAGAGTGGTTGGCAAACTGTATGCAAAGATATTGATTGAAAGGGTTATGAAAGATACGGATGATAAGATATGGGATGTGCAAGCGGGATTTAGAAAAGGAATGGGATGTTCAGATCAGGTCTTTTCCATGCGATGCATACTGGAGAAATTTTTGGCTAAAGGCCAAAAAGTGTACTGCGTATTCGTGGATCTGGAAAAGGCCTATGACAGAGTGGTGAGGAATGAATTGTGGTCGACACTGTCTGCATATGGGGTGAACGGCCATCTGATCCAGGCACTGAAGTCTCTTTATAAGGACTACAGTGCTTGTGTCAGAATTAACGCGGACTATACAGACTGGTTTGACATCGACAAGGGTGTCAGACAGGGATGTGTAGCCTCGCCATGGCTGTTCAACTTATTTATGGACAGTTGTTTAAAAGATTTGAAAGATGATGAAAGTGGTTTAAGAATGAAAGAGTTACTTATCAAATGCCTCCTTTATGCCGATGACCAGGTTCTGCTTGCGTCGTCTGAGGAGGATTTACAGATGATGGTAACAGGTGTGAATGATGCATTTAAAAGAAAGGGTATGAAAGTAAATGTTAATAAGACGAAAGTGATAGTTTTTGAAAGGGATGAAAGTGCAACGGTATGCAATATAGTTATAGACGGAGAAAAAGTGGAGCAAGTAAAAGAGTTTGTGTATTTAGGATGTGTGTTTACTAGAGATGGAAGGTACGAAAGGGATATAGAAAGAAGAGTGGCTGCAGGAAATCGAGTGAATGGAGCATTGCATTGCTTTATGAACAGTAGGAAGGTGTCCATTAAAGCACGTCTTGCTGTTCATCGGGGAGTGTTGTTGCCCACCCTTATGTATGGAAGTGAAAGTTGGGTATGGCAGAAGAAGCATGAAAGTAGGATAAATGCGGTAGAAATGCGTGCGCTTAGGAGCATGTGTGGTGTAAATTTGAGAGATCGAGTGAGAAACGATGTAGTGCGGGAGCGATGTGGAGTGAAAGCGGATGTAGTGACAAAAATTGAGAAAGGAATGAAGGTGGTTTGGACATGTAGAAAGGATGGATGAAAGAAGTCTCGCAAAGAAACTCTATAAGGCAGATGTGACCGGAAGAGTAAGTCAGGGCCGGCCTAGACGCACATACCGTGACCAGATTGCGGACATTCTTGTCAAGGGGCAAGTCAGGAGTACCCGAAACCGGCGAGCATGTATGAAAAGAGTGATGGATGTAGATAAAGCGAAAGAGTTTTGTAAGGATCGTAGCAAGTGGCGGTCCTTGGTCTCTGCCTACCCCCATGGGAAAGAGGCGTGATAGTATGTATGTATGTATATGTATGTAAAGAATGAATAAAAGAATAAAAAAGAATGTATTTAAAGCCAGTGTGAATGGGATAGTTGGCCAGGATTGACTGACGTTCTTAAAAAAGGAGATGTAAGAAGTACCCGAAACCGAAGAGCAAGCATGGGGAGTGTGATGAGTGTAGATGAAACTAGAGGGATTTGTCAGGATCGTTGCAAGTAAAGATTCAAAGTCTCTGTCATGAGCAAAAGGCATGATAATATACATATATGTTTGAAGTTTAGGCAGAGCAGAATTAAATATCTACATATATGTAAAATCAAATATAGTACGTATGTACGTTTGGAATACAATTTGCAGAACTGTTGTGCCATCAGACGGGATCAATACATGAATTACAGCACTACAACCTTTAAAGGCTATGCTAGCAATATTTTTTTGTATTACAGTAGGAATAAAGAAATATATAGGTATTCCTATAAAACCCAATGTTTGGAATCTGGAAGGTTGGATAGGTGTAGGTCAATGTTAATAATATATTTTTTTGTTTTTTTCTTTTGCTTAATACTTACTATGTTCTTAACTTAGTTTTAGTTATAGGTAATTAATTGTATAAATCACTTTATTACATGGTTATTACGCTTCTGCTCCTAGTGTGGGGAGGCTGGTGTACTGAGATACAAGCTCTGCTTAGTTCAGACACCAGTCTGAACTAAGCAGAGCTTGTATTTATGCTTATTTATTTGTATTTATGTTATTATGCTTCGGAAGGCACGTTAAGCCGTTGGTCCCGGCTGTCATCGTTGATGGCAGTCGTTAAGCTATGTCAGATGCCTTAAGGCAGCTTGAAAAATCTGATACCAGTGTTGGCCACTTACACATACGAAAAACAAACAAACAAACAAGACACCAGTCTCTCACAATCTTAACATATATTTCTTTTGCCATGTTACTAGTAAGTTTGTTGTAAGATTGGAGAGAAAAATCCCTATCACTACATATTATAAAACAAAGTCCTCCGCCGCGTCTGTCTGTCTGTCTGTCTGTTCGCGATAAACTCAAAAACTACTCCACGGATTTTCATACGGTTTTCACCAATAGATAGAGTGATTCACGAGGAAGGTTTTAAGGTATAATACATGCCCGGGCGCAGCCGGGTAGGGCTGCTAGTAAAGATATATTATTATAAATTTTCCGGGGTCCAGTGATCCCCGTAATTGATTTAATTTATTTGAAAGAAAGCGGAAACATAATTAAAAGTTTTGTTCTAGGGCCTCGGCCCTAGATAACCTTTCAAAGTATTTTATGAACTACTGTTTATAATTAAAAGTGAGAAAGCTAAGAAAAGCTTCACGTTTTCTTAGCTTTTTTGTCCAAAATGGCCACGTTTGGCGAAAATACTTAATAAAGTTTCACGACCTCACTTTAAACTGTAGTTAATAAATAACTCTTACAAACATAATTATTTCCAATTATGGATGATAGCCTAATGTTGTATATGTAGATAATGGTACGAAACCCTTCATGTCGACTCGGACTCTCGCAGTCTGACTCGTACTTGGCTCATTTTCTCTTCGCAAGTATGCATTCAATTGTTAAATTTTCTATAGCGGACTAAGTTTTGGAACCATTGGTATTTTTCGCAGTTGGTTTTAGGAAAAATTGTTCATATTAACGATGTAAACACGATCGTTAAATAAAATCTGTAACATTTTTACATAATTGTTATAATTTATAATTCATTAGTTCATTGCTTCAACAATGTTGTTTAGCACTTAGATGTGTAAGTATATAACTTGTCTCTGTTGGTAATGGTGCTCTTGGATTCTAAGATCAGTATCTTAAGTCCAGTGGCTACCCTAGTTTAAGAAGCCCTGTAAATTCATGTAGGTACTACGAGTATATTATAAACATAAGTTTTTTTGTAAATAAACGCATTTCATTTTGCCGAAGATAGAAGATATATATCACAAACTTTCATTATTTGGCTCGCAAACCACGTTCGCGAAACCGACCTAGTTTACCGTACTTGTCTTTTAGTGGCCTAAATACTGCCGATTCGCGGAAAAAGAGTACTTACACCAATTATCCTTCGATTGGCAAAACTATGTACTTACCGATCCTCTGCTCGTCTGACACCGTACGTCCTCTGCCATTGGCTACACAACACTCTCATAACACACAAACAACACTCAACAAACCACCATCCATAAAATAACAAAAATACGCGAATGTTTACGTTTGGCGGGAAAAACGCGCGCGACCTATCCCCTCCACAGTTTGGGGGCGACTGGGTGCGCGCGCTGATTGGTCGTCATGCCAACGGGAGGTTTACTATTGTAGGTGTGATTCGGGAAATTGAAAATGGAACGGTGATAAATTATATGCTACAAGGCTGACATTAGGATTCGGAGTTTTAACCTTCGAGCAAATACAAGGGGTTCAGTTTGACAACTTTATTTGTTGTACAAAAGGGGGAAATCGAGTTGTTCTTCGCTAGAAATTAGATTACAGTGTTAATTTATTAGTACACGCGTTGAAATAATTGGGCTGCATTGGGCGAAAATCTAAGGAATCACATTGATAGGCGATGCGGCTAGCAACCCATCACTATTTTGATTCCGCTTTCCACCTTTACGCCCACTACGATGCTAAACGTGGCCTGTAGGTTTTATGACCTTGTACTCTGTCTACCCCGCAAGGGATAAAGACGTGATAGTATTTATGTTGAATAAATAGTAAAGTACACTAGCCCTAGTGGGCTAGTACTTAGTAGTACTTTACCAATTCAGGCAGGTATAGAAAAGAAGATGTCACTATCTTCCACGCAGGTCTGGGTCTGAAAAGGAAAAGCTTCTCTTCCCGCGCAAATCGTAAAAGCCAATCGAGGGAATGGGTGTGAGGAATGTCAATAGGCGATGCGGCTAGCAACCCATCACTATTTTTGATTCCGTTCTCACCTACAAGCCCACCTACATGCTAAACGTGGCCCTAAGGCTTTACCAGACCTGCAGGCCGATTTGCTAACTTGGTGTACAACGTTTTGATTGTCACTTTAGCATTCATTACGGTTTTCATATCTTAAATAAAAATAGTCATTTACACCGAAGCCGTAATGAATATTAAAGTTACCATGAAATAATGTACACCGTAGTTGTCAAAAGTTAGCAAAAAATAGGCCTGCTGTGCTCTGTCCACCCCGCAAGGAAGAAAGACGTGATAGTATGTCATACAGTACGTATTTTAGTGCCTTGACTATCCGCTAGGGGCGCTGTTCAAAATTCCATACAAATTTGTTTACTACAGTCGCTAGCGAGTATAGTTTGACAAAACTCATGGTAGAGGTAATGGTAACATTCAGAATGTCTTTTTTTTCACAACTTTCACCAGCATGCTGTAAATGTTAGGTTTAACCTAAACACGGTAAATGATTGATTTTCGTATGTGAAAGTGGTCAACACTGGTGTCAGATTTTTCAAGCTGCCTTAAGGCATCTGACATAGCTTAACGACTGCCATCAACGATGACAGCCGGGACCAACGGCTTAACGTGCCTTCCGAAGCACGGAGGAGCTCGAGATATTTTTATGCCACTTGCGGTCACCCATCCAAGTAGGGACTGCGTTGCTTAACATACGTAAGTGCTCATAGAGCTCACACCCACTGGACCATCGGGCTCCATCGGACACGGTCAATGTAATCACATCAAGATATTTTCAGCACATTGCGCAATGCAAAACAGAGCACGCCGTACGATCAAAGCTGGTGCGTCATAAATAAAAGTAGTTCTTTTATATATTACACTAGCTGTTACCCGCGGCTTCACCCGCGTTATATATATCCTATGTCCTTCTCAGTACCATAACCTATGTGTATGCAAAATTTCATGATGATCGGTTCAGTAGATACGGCGTGAAAGCGTGACAAACAAACAAACAAATAAACAAACAAACAAACTCACTTTCATGTTTATAATATTAGTTGGGATGGGATTAGCCTAAGATAAATTGAAGAAACTAATTTATTTTAAAGACATAATGGGTCCGAAACGTGGCCTCTTATTATATGGGCCTCATAAGAAAGCTCAAGGTCGCTCAAAGAGCTTTAGATTGGGCTACGCTCGGTGTTTCAATACGAGGCAGGGTTGCCAACCGTACTATAATATACTTATATAGTATTATACTACATTTCAGGACTCCGCACTATATACTGTTAAAGAAATAATTATAGTACGCAAAATAAGTACTATATTTCAGTACAATTATAGCAATGTATTATATTTTGCAAAAAAAAGAAAAAAATAAAAACAGATCCCGCAATTTTTGAACTGCCTTTCGTTCGACAGACGTACTGTGCATATGCGTGTAACTGAACGCATCTCTGTCATAATTCCCAAGAAAATAATAAGTATTGATTTTTAATAATTTAAAAATTTACTTATACCAATTTTTTTGAGGACTAAAATGTATTACTATTAAATACTATATGTTTTGAGCGTACTATATTTTTGATAGCTTTTTGAAAAAAAATATACTATATTCACACAAAAAAATGTTGCCAACCCCAATACGAGGTCGAATCAGGAATGAGGAGATCCGTAGAAGAACAATTGCTCCAAAACTACTGAAGTTATTTTCAAAATTCTTTCCTATATAGAAAGTTAATTTATCTTCGGATGACAAAACCTATAATTTATGCATACTAATTCATTTGAAAAATAATGCAATTGGCAGAAGCATTGAACTTTTAACAAGAACTTATAAAAAACAAAAAGCTTGTAACGCCGTAAAATTTAACTTTTTTCGTGTTTTAGAAAAATTGCTTTTGAAATGAATTTATTACCTCGCTAAACATTTAAACTGTCAAAAAAAGATTACAGTCTTTAGTCATTATACGTTAAAATCGGGTAAATAGAATTTATATATATATATATATATATATATATATTATTTTATAACGGCTTAAGGCCCTACACTAGGCGCACTAACAACGCCAATAATTTTATTTCTAATACTTTACAAATAGAAAGAAATTTGAGAATGTAAATCATATAAGCCTTAGTAAATAACCGGAAGTATTTTTGGAATCATGTTTTAGTATTATCAGAATCAGTAAGAATTATGAGAATCAGATTACCGCTAAAAACGGCCGTTTTTGGCGGTAATCACTAGTTCTCTTAATGACTGACTCTCATAATATTAAAACATGATTCCAAAAATACTTCAGGTTATTTACTAAGGCTTATATGATATACATTCTTGAATATCTTTCTATTTGTAAAGTATTAGGAATTAAATTATAAGCGTCGCTAGTGTGCCTAGCCTGGGTCCTTAATCGATGAAACGAGTGATCTTATCAGGGTTCCACTTTACTTTTTGGATCAGGAACCCTAAAAAGTTGACGATGCATGATTCTTCTTCTTTTCGTGACAATGAACTTAAATTATATGTTGTCTTTTCAGTAGGTCGCCTCGATGAAACCCCTCTCCGACAAGTCCGACAACCTATACAGGGCGGTTTAAGTGCAGTTACAGTCACATAGCGCATAGACTTATATCTATTTGCTATGCCTCAGTTTTATAAATGTATGGACATATCACACAAATTGATCTAGCCCCACAGTAAGTTGTGAACTTGTGTCGCAGGATACTAACTCAACGATACTATATTTTATAATGTCTTTTTCAGAATGACCTGGGTCTTGGATGTTTATCTATAAAAGTATATGTCATAAAATATAGTATCGTTGAGTTAGTATCCTGCGACACAAGTTCACAACTTACTGTGGGGCTAACTCAATATTATAAAACTATCAATCATAGATATAAAATAAATAAATAAAATATACTTATATAGAGAAACATCCAAGACCCAGGTCATTCTGAAAAAGATCGTTTTCCATCTTGACCTGACCGGGGATCGACCCCGGGACCCCCGTGTCGCAAGCTAGCGTGTTGACCGCTGCGCCACGGAGCTCGACAACATTTGATCTTTGATTTGTTGTGGTAGATACACTAGCGGCAAAATTCACTTGCTAGAAGCATGAATGGGTTGGCTCGTCCGGGGAAATTCCAATCCTTCCAAAATTCCGAATTCCTCTCACAGAAAATTGACGTTTTAATAGTAGCTTTCCGCCTCTATGCTTCGTTCGGTGAGTGAGGGAGCCGGAGGCCCATCCGTTTCCCTCTTTTGTAACACTCTTGATATTGGACTTGTCCATGGGCAGCATCGATCACTTACCATCAGGTGACCCGTTTGCTCGTTTGCCATCTTTTGTCAGAAAAAAGGCAAAAGTTAAATTAACACAGCTACGTAGGGTTGACAAGTAAAAGTTATAGACGTCCAAATTGTAAAATGACATGCCACAACGGAACCCTACCTAGCCCCGACACGCTCTTGGCCTTTCTTTTAGGTTTATTCATCTTATCTTATCTTCATTAGGCCGATTGTAAATCGGAAGCACGTCTAAGCTATGGGTTATTTTGTGCTTCGGTTTGTTCATAATAAATTACAATGATATGAGAGTGAAATTCCTATACTTTGATTTCAAACATGATATCTTGTTAGAAAGTTTTTGTTTCTCTACCGCTCAGCTAAAAGCTTTGATTTTTTAACAAGAGCTTATAAAAAGCTTGTAACGTTGTGAAATTAAATCGTTTTGAAAGTTTTTGAAAAATGTGCTTTGAAATGAATTTATTGCATCGCTTACATTCAAACCGTCAAAGACTTTCTCTAACTAAAGAGTATTTAATTAAATTCTGAAGTTGTTAAACTTTTTAGTAAAAATAAAGATTAAAATGTAATTAGTTATTTTTTAAACCCCAAAACGTTATAATATTTTAAATAGTTTTCGCATAAGAAAAATCTCTTTTAGATGAACTTATGTACCTATTCCAAACATTTTTAGTGCTTACATAATATTATTTTGATAAAACCCAGTCCGGTCCTTAAAGGGGTGACTCATCCCGTCAACATGAACAGTTTTGAACTATAATGCCTATAATGGCCTAATGACCTATATAGGAAATTCGATTAAAAAAAGTTACAATCCCGTACAAAAAAGTTCAGCTAGCCAGGCAGTTTGTATTGCAGTCGCGTAAAAATCTATTTTAGTCTTTTATATTACTTTCGCTTCGATGATAGCGCTGCAATGCAATCAACTGAAGTCTCCAAGAGAGCGTTCAATTCACGTAGCGGGGGCTGCGGTAAAACAATCGGGGAAGAGAAGGGGAGGTTCCCAGTAAATTTGCTGGCACGGGCGTATAATAATATTAACTAGCTGTTCCTGCGACTCCAACCGTGCTTGTTAAGAGTCCCCTGGACGCGCATGTCTCCATACAAACGGAAATAAGGAATCGTGGCAATATTTGATAATTTTGGAGTAAAATTAAGCATTTAATCAATTAATCTACGTACCTTCCTATACAGCTTGGTTAAAAAACCAATGGTTTGAAAATTATAAGCCTTTTCAAATTTGTATGGAAATCTTGAGAGGCGTATAATTCTCAAACCATTGATAATTTTACCAAGCTGTATAGGAACGTACGCAGATTATAATGAGATTAATTGATTGAATGCTTAATTTTACCCCAAAATTATCAAATATTGCCACAATTCCTTATTTCCGTTTGTATGAAGACATGCGCGTCCAGGCGACTCTTAAAAGGCCTTGATCAGCAAAATGGCGGGTATATGGAAAAGAAACTATTTCTTGTTTTTTCTAACCGTGAGCCTATTACGTGACTGGTGTCTATAATGTGACATTTTTTTTCAAAGACAATAGTTTAAAATATATATTATATTACCCAGATATTACCCAGAACAGTCAGAGGATTTGGTCTACACTTTCCACGCTGGCCAAACGGGTTGGAGAGGTCTCTTGGATGTTAAAAGCTTTGTTTAGCTTGTGTTTCCTAAGTCGCCATTTACGACATCTACAGGAAGACTTGGATTGCTCCTATTCTACTCTTCCGGGAACCACACGGCGTTAGCGGAGATTAACGGATTTATATCGCGACTTCAGATTTACGGAGGAGCTTAAAATATTATATTTAATATCACTATGGACACTCAAGCGGACCCCAGCTCTAAAGCACTCGAGGAACACATTCGGATGAGCAATAAATACTGTGCTCACCCAACTTAGCATGGTCCACACATAGGGTTGTTTAACTTGCGTTACCGCTGATAATGTTTCCGCTCACCGCTATCTAGCTTCTCATAATCACGATCAATATGACACATAGCAATGACACATTATAGAACAATTGTGACCGTTTCAGTTCCAAGAACAAGCATTCGACGGTCGTGGTCAGTCATGGTCAAGGTTTTAAAGTTCCTTGACTTTACAAACGAAAGAAATTTCCTCGCGACTTCGGCCGCGTAAATATAGACTACTAGCTGTCACCTGCGGCTCCGCTCGCGTGAATATCGTGCCCTCGGGAACAGTTCTTTTCTCCGGGATGAAAGGTAGCTTAGGTCCTTCTCCGTAATTCAGACAACGTGTATGCAAAATTTCATGATAATTGGTGCAGTAAATATGGCTTGAAAGTGTTACAAACAAACAAACTCACTTTCGCATTTATAATATTAGTTGGGATTGGGATAGTTGGGATGACAACCGCACTTAGGGGTGCGCTAGTCAGGTGTTTCGCCATACAAATTCTGTAGAGTGATGACTCCTTTGTTCGGTATCGCCTGTTTAAAGTTTTTAATTCTATCCATTTGTCTTGTCGTTATCTATGCTTGTATGGAATCATAATTGTAAAATGATAAGTACCTACTTTAACAGTTATGAGTCTCAAAACATTCCGTTTCAACACGTAATTTTAACGCAACTTTGGGCACAATTGAATACCGGAAGGAGTAATAAATCTCTAAAACAAAATTCATACAAGGATAGTTTGGTTATTGAAAAATTTAAATAACTTTACTGTTAATTAAAACATTCAGCTGTTTTATCACAAGAACACTTCTCCTAAACGCATACTCGCGAATTTTTAGACGACGACGATTTAGATTTTCAACAATATTTGTGTTTGCACACACTAGACTGTAGTTCCGACGTGCTTATAAATCGATGTAAATAGTTCCGCACTGTTCATAACAGAGTCTATCCCTTTTTCAGCGAAATAGCACGCAAATTAACCACGTGCGCCGACGAGTTCGAGTTTTGGACTAGCTCATCCTTAAATCAGTTTTCTATGTGAAAGTGATGAAAGAATTTAGAAATTGGTCCAAGAGTTTCAGAGCCTACTCAATGCAAACAAACAAAACACTCAAATCTTCCTCTTTATTATATAGATTGAGATTAACTAATGTGATTTAACGTGAACAAGTAAGTACACAAGCCTATTTTCTGAATAAAAGTTTTGAATTGATTTTAATCCTATCCTAACAAATATTATAAATGTTAAAGTGAGTTTGGTTGCTTATTTGTTTGTTACGCTTTCACGCGATCATCATGAAATTTTGCTTATGGATAAGTTAGGGTACTGAGAAGGACATAAACTATATAACACGTGGGCAAAGCCGCGGGTAACAGCTAGTAAATACGGTTAAAGAAATGTATTCTCATAAAAGAATCTACAAAATTCACTTACAATGAGAACTTACATTTAGTGGACGCGTACAAATTGTCGGTAGGTAAATAATAAACAACATTCAACAACAACCGGACAAATCACACCAACCGGAGCTAGCCCCACAGTAAGTCGTGAACTTGTGTCTTCTTCTTCTCCCGTCTCAATGGCAAACAAATTAAATGTGGTGTGTCTAGTAAGTGGCCACATCAATGGCTTTTTGGTTAGCCTCAAACAGGTCGTTCTTAGAACAGGACGCCGTAGACGTGGGGCACGAGGGCAGGTGTTCCATAGACTGGACATCTCCACAAGAACATGTCTCATCATTGGAAAAGCCCCACTTGTGTCGTAGGATACTTACTCAAGTACATAAAATAAAAAGTGTTTAACATATTTCTACGTATACTATAAGGCATAAACCACAAAAACTTTTAACTCGTTACTCACAGCCGTGACTCATAAAAAGGTTAATAAAAAGACAAGTGACTGCCAATCCACCAGTCGGTTTGGGACGGTTAATTCTTAAGGTTAATTCGCCAGTTAATATAATTAGAACTAGTTTGGGAGAAAAACTATATAATTAACCTTCGTTTAGTTGAAAGTGGTTGTGTTGGTTGTGCGATGGAGTTAAAATATTTAATTGTAAGTTTGTTAATTTTAACTAGCTATTGCCCGTCGTAATGCCCGTGGGTTCGCTCGCGCCCCTTGAGAACAACACGTTTTTCAGAGATATTATGTATCTTATATCCTTCCCTGGAAATAAATCTTCCTTACATTGAAATCGGTTGAGTGGTTAAAGCCTGAAGAGGTCACAGATAAACAGACAGAGTTGCTTTCCTATTTTTTACATTTTGTATTATGAAGTATATAATTTACTACGTGTAATTTCGTCCTTTTCCGTGTGCCTAAGTGTAATTTTTAAAAGGGCTTTACGTCTGTACATGAAACGGATATATCAATTTAAATTTTGTTTTGCGACGCCGTTAATCAATATTTTTGATGAGAACTGTTTACAACTTTGACGTGACACATTTTTTAGCTTTTCCGGCAAAAACGGACACTTTTGGCGAAAAACCTTATAAAAGCTACACGATCGGTCTTTAAAACTTAAATAAGTAGTTCATGAAATAGTTTTAAGGGTTATTGAGGGCCTTGTAAAACAACTTATCATATGATATCTCCGTTTTCTTTCAAATGAAACATTTTAAATGGTGACATCACTGACCCTGTTACATTCATGTATCCATATAAACACAAATCTGCATATATTTTTAAAGGATGTATCAAAGCTTAGTCTTATATGACTCCAGCCAGATTAACTTGGCCTTTCGAACAACCACTGTTTCAAATTCTCCCAGCCTCAGTCAGTTTCTTCAGGAGTAAAAAAGCTTTATATGGGATTTTATTTTGCATTCACAATGCTATTTTACCTTATTTATGAAATAAAGAAAATAAGAAATGGAGAAAAAATTCCACGCGGGCAGGACTTGAACCTGCGTCTAGATCTCAGTACGATCTATGCGTTGCCAATTACGCCACCGCGCTTCAAGCCCCGGCGCCGAATTTCTCCACCATATCCCATTCCTCTTACACACATCTAGGCTTGCGTCACCCAACATAACTAACCCACTTTTACAAGTGCGGTATTTGATTTCAACTCATTTTGCAATGAATTTGGAAATCAAATAATTTAATAAATAAAGTAAAAAAGCTTTTTCTTCTGGTTACCAAGTAGAAAAGGGATACCGTCCTCCAGATGAAATAAATAAATATAAACAAAATAAATTAATATAAATTTGCCGTGTGGTTTCCGGCAGAGTAGAATGGGACCACTCCAGGTCATCCCGTGGATGTCGTAAAAGGCGACTAAGGAAACACAAGCTAAACAAAGCTAATAAACATCAAGGATACCTCTCCAACCCGTCTGGCCAGCGTGGAGAGTGTAGGCCAAATCCTCTGACTACTCAAGCTAATAATGGCTCTGGTAGTACAGAGAGGGTCGTGCTCCTGCAGTGGGGTCTGGAAAGACCTGATGATGATGATGACGAAATAAATAAATAATATATAAATGTATAGGGACATATCACACAAATTGAGCTAGCCCCACATTAAGTTGTGAACTTGTATCGCAGAATACTAACTCAACGATACTATATTATCCTAATCCTAACTTCCTAACTAATATTATAAATGCGAAAGTGAGTTTGTTTTTTGTTTATTTGTTTGTTTGTTTGTAACGCTTTCACGCCGAATCTACTGAACTGACCATCATGAAATTTTGCATACACATAGGTTTGGGTACTGAGAAGGACATAGGCTATATACCACGCGGGCGAAGCTGCGGGTAACAGCTAGTATATTATATAAATCAATAGGTGTTATATCTATTTGAAAACGTTTTTATATTCGGCTGATTAGCTGTGGTTAATTATACATGGTTAATGATTCCGAACAACCTGGAAATATTTTAATGATAGAATCAAATTCCCTAATAAAATAATAAACACAAGAAAAAAAGGTTAAAAAAAAGTTAGGATTTCCCATAGAGTACGACCCGCTGATGAGTGATTTTTCTTAGGAGGTCCATTGTGTAATTTTATAATTTTTTTTTTCATTTTACACTGTTATTCTTGCTGTTCAATATTTTATCAACCAAAAAATCAAAAGTGTGGATGTAAACTGTTAAAATGGCAGTTTTTGTTATAATTTTTAATAGGCAATTCTAGAAATTTTCTTATTTCTCAAACATTGACATTCTTGTTGCAGATTCTGCTATGCATCGAGCTGTCTCTAGCTCATCGTTACTACAACCATCGTCTTCATTCTGATTCTTACAGTGATGAAGATTACAGCGAAGAATTACCAGAACCTCCTAAACCTATTAGAAAACATAATATACAAGTTAATAAAAATCCAGTGAGAGAAAAGCCAAAGGCTTTTGTAAAAAATAATCCTGAAAACCGAAATCAAAATAAAATAATATCTCAATATGAAGTTACTGAAAATGTTATAGATATTCCTGATGACAGAGCTGTAAATGGACGTGTAGATACAAGATTTATTCTAAACAAACCTATAAATCAAGTAGTTAATAAAAATCCTACTAAAATATCAATAGTAGATGAAAACAAAGGAACAAGTAATCATGAAAATGAGTTAAAGAGATTAGAAAAGGAATATAACAGTATTGTTCAAATGCTTGAAAGTAATAGGAAACAAGATACTCATGCAAAGATGATAAATTATACAGTGATTTCAAATAAAATGTCAAATTTTTGGAACGATGTAAAAATTACTTTTAATAAAATGGCAGATGATATTGAAAATGGTGCTAAAGGTGTCTCAAATGAAATCGATAAGGCACAATCATTTTTATATAAGTTACATGAATCAGGAAAAAATGTAGTTACTAAGGTAGGAACTTTCTTTGGTGGGTAATAATTTGAGAACAATGCCTAAATATGTCCGTATAACTTTTTTATAATTTAAGGGTTTAAACCAAAATATGCTTTAATTTTTTTATATTTACAATAAAGTGTTTTGTAAAATTGTGTTTTTATTCCTAAAGAGAATGTAAAAACCCGGTTGTCATATGATAGTTGTTGCCCGACATTTTATTTAATAATATTTTATTTTTTTATTGGAACATATACATATTTTTCTAAACTTAGGCACCGATTACAATTTATAACAGTAAGTAATAGAACATAAAAATGTTGTCGATGTTAGTTCACAGTTTTGTTAGTTTACAGATACTATAAATCATACAAGAGCTACATTATTACTAATATTAATACTGTGATAACCATATTATTACTAGTGTCATGCTCACAATTTAAGATGACTCTAAAAATACTCTCAAGCTTAAATACATCCAGCTGGTGTAGGTTATAGAGTTTTTCAAAGAAAAATATACAGATAGGTTCACTCAAAAGACATAACCCATCTCTAACGCAGTCAGTTAATAATGGTCAACACACAACAGATCACTTTTCAGTTCAGGTGATTGACCTTCAAATCTTCATTCGTATTATAAACCGATTTTCGGCAAAAGTAATTAAGGTCAACGAAGTAGGTATAAACAAACTGTAATGGATATTCTACACCAATCGTTGGCCAGTGTATATAATTATTATTTATTATATTTATTTAAATATTATCTACTTTTGAATATTTTTTAAAAACAAATGCCTAAATTTTTTTAAACATTTTTCTGAATGGGTGAACTTTTTTGTTTAATAATTTCTTTTAGAGTTGTTAATTTGGTTATGCTAGATAAGGTTTTCATCTACCTACCTAAGTAGATAGTATGATTACTTTTTTGTATAGTTGATGTATAGTTAAGTTATGATAAGGCTGACGAATCTGTTTTAGAAAAAAACCTCTCAGTAAAGGCAGATTTTCAAAAAAGCAGCGGCCTAAGAAATATTTTCTCGAAGGGTATGATATTTTTTCCTCATTGGTAGAATTTTTTTTATTTTGTTCTATAGGCTGAGACTTCAAACCTAACTCAGTACTTTATACGTTCGAGGGGTGTGCAGTGCAACCATAATGCATGCAGTTCCAGGCCCAACTGCATGTTTCCGGATATTTTTCTATCTGAAAAAACAAGCTACCGTTCCGTTCCGTACCACTGTACAATCATCATCATCAGGTCTTTTTATATTGCTACTGTAGGAGCACGACCTTCTCTGTCCTACCAGAGCCATATATTATCCAGAGGATTTGGCCTACACTATCCACGCTGACTAGGCGGGTTGGAGAGGTCTCTTCGATGTTTATAAGCTTTGTTCAGGTTGTGTTTCCTATGTCGCCGTCTACGAAATCGACGGGAAGACTTGGAATGGTCCTTATATTCTTAACACACGGTTCTCACCATACAACATTACCACTAACTAATGAATAACTTACATTATCATTTATTTAAAACTATATGGCTGGAAAATAATTAAAACAAAGTATTGGACTTAATATTTATTTCTTCTTATTTAATGTCTTGTAATAAAATATAACTTTACGTAATAAAAATATCTATTAATTCGGAAGACTTATTTATAGCAAAGACATTTAATACTATTTCAAAAATAAGTGTCTGTGACATACGGACGAGACAGTTAGGAATGATGAAAACATACATAATGTCACGTCTTGTTTCCTTGCGGGGTAGACAGAGGCAGGACGAATCCTTATATAGTCAAAGGACTAATCTACATCCATTTTTGCCATTCAGGGATCTTCAAACCAATTCATCTGAGCGTATTTTCCGGTTGCATCCTCGTAGTAGTACTGTTGCGTTGGAACCGGGTTCTTTATTATGATACCATTTATGCTGTGATATGCTTTGGTTTTTACAGACGTATGTCTGCCTGACGGCAACCCTCCTTGGGTATTTTCAGAACAGATAAATACCTGTGAACACGATTTACAAGCACTTGCCCGCACCGGGAATTGAACCCAGTGCCCCTCAAGTCACAGGCTGCGTTAACCCCTGTGTCAACCTGAGACCCTGCGATTCATAACATGCAACGTTTAAGTCGTCATTTCCCGAAATTTAAAGATTATCTAACCTCCGAATATTAAAAAAAAAAAAACTTAACCAATGGCATTCTGAAATCTCAGACTATCTTTGTCTATCTAAATCTAGACAGTGACAGAATGATTTTAGTTTCTAAGATGCCTTTGAGTATTCGGGCATAAAAACTTGCCTATTTTGATAACAAATACTAAAATTAACATTAAATATCTTTACTATAGGTACGTTGAATATTTATTACTTAATCTTAATAAGTGTACACCAAAGGTTGGAGATATCTCAATTCAGAAGACAACTTTGACTCGTCTTTAGCAAGTTCAGCAACCATCTCCCTGGCCCTGTTGTTGGCGTATTGGTGTTCACAGTCGTTATTTTCCAGCATTTTGGAGAGTGCCAAGCTGAGCTGGGCTCTGGCTCCGCCGTCAGAAGAGCCGACGAGAGTCTTCATAACGGCAGGGGAGAAACCCTGGAAAGAAATTGTAGATATAGGTTTTGCTATACATTTTGAGCCGTGTGGTTCCCGGTAGAGTAGAATAGGACCACTCCAAGTCTTCTCGTGGATGCCGTAGAAGGCGACGTAGGAAACACAAGGTAAACAAAGCTTATAAACATCAAAGAGACCTGTTCAACCCGTCTGGCCAGCGTGGAGAGTGTACATCAAGTCCTCTGTCTGCCCTGGCTAATATATGGCTCTGGTAGTACAGGGAGGGTCGTTCTCCTGCAATGGACACTAAAGAGGACCTGGTAATTATGACATATTATTTAAAATATGGTCCAGGGTGTCATGCTCAACTACATCTCCGGTGTGTCCGGTAATTTCACAATGTTTCTTATTTTTTCCAAATAACATATAAATTGTTCAACTAAAGCTATTGCCTCGTAAATAAATATCTAATTAACCCCAACAAATTGTGTTACAAGTAAATAAATGCATCTAACGATACCTCCTTTAACTAAATTAATCCACACACAGTTAACAACCCCTTCTAGAGGTACTTAACCTAAAATTGGTTTAGATATCGAGCGCCCTTAGATTCATTATTTTTAAGTGTAGAGGTATCGAGAACAAGCTATAACAAGTGGCCGTGGAAAGGCATAGAAGTAGTTTGTTTTTCGCCTGTGTAAGTGGCCAATACAGGCGTCAGATTTTTCAAACTGCCTAAAGATATCTGACATAAGAAGTAACTATGCCAGATGCCAAAATCTGTTAAGAACTGCCATAGTTGATGACCACCGGGACTAACGAAATGTAAAAAAAAAATATTGTACTCCTAGTTTCCAAAACCACTGCCAGCTCATCTCTGTGCTGGTAGTAAACCATAACGATTTTCAGTCAGGTGCCAAATGTTGTGAAGAGACGAAAAACTAACAAAAATCAATTAAGTGAATTAAAGTTAAATACTTAACATGACAAATTAGCCTATGCGATAATGTGTAATAAGTTATTTTTTTTTAAATACAAAATATATTATTAAAAATAAAGCTGCTGTACTACCATTTTGTTTATTACATACTTTTTGGCGATACCTTTTACAAGCGATCTACCACCAGCCCCCCTATTTACTAACTCGAATGACAGGTGTCGATGCCTTTCAATCTAGGATTTGCTGTTACAATGCGGTTTTTGTATTCCAAATAAAAAGTTCGAGCAAGCAAAACCCGCATTGTAACAGTAAATTCTTCATTGATAGGCATCGAGACCTGTCATCCGAGTTAGTAAATATGGGGTCAGGTAAGATTGTTCTCCATACCTTTACACCATACAGTACTAAAGCTAAAATTAGTAAAGATACCGCACCTCAATTAGATTCATTTAACTAATGAAAATTTATGAATAAGCTCGGTTTGAAGCTTCGCAGAAATTGGAGGTTGTTTTACATGGCAATTCATTTTACTGCTAATTATAATAGCAAGTAAGTATTCCGGTTTCAGGGGTGGTGAAGTCAATGTTATTATGCTAAATTATGTTTGAAATATCAGACAATATTATTTTTTCTGGGAAAATGGCTTTGAATACAACGTTCAAGATTCAAGATTCCAACGTTAATTATATGTAGGTTTCCTTGAACAGAAAATTGTTGATGTCAGTAATTTACTTTAAGGCTCGTACATGCGCTAATGACCTTCAGGATATGGGCCGAGTTTTGAACCTTAGTTCCCCGTCAAAAAGTCAGCGGTCGACTGCCACCTGTCGCCCGCGCGCATTCAAAATATTAAATAACCTAAATATAATATTAAAAAAAAGAATAATCTGTAAAATAAAAATTCCTCGGGAGAGTTTGTAGGTTGATTGGTATTGTATTGAACATAAAATTGGGTGACTCTAAGACAAAGAGTTTTTCTTTTAGAGAAAAAAATCGATGTAAGCGGTACTTCTTTTTCTAAAAACTATGGACTTTAGAAAAAAGTCCTCCTCAGCAAGTAAAGATTAATAACCATTCTACAATATATGTTTTTTTTGGATATTGAGTTTTATGTTTGACCATTTTTATAGAGGATAAACCTTAGCTCTAAGGGATAAACATAGTCGAAATGGCCAAGGAGCACCCTTAGGCTAAGCTATAACAGTAATTTATTATTGCCGCTTCTTCTGCGCCTTCAAATCATTTTTTTTCCAAAGCAAAGTCAACTCGCAATTTTAATAAATAGACTTTTGGATGCACACGGCATTTTTAGTTGTAAATGCATTGATTTTTGTACAACTTCAGGCAAGTATTTAAAAAATATAGAGTAGGTAATATAAAAAAAAAACCGGCCAAGTGTGAGTCAAACTCGCGCAATGAGGGTTCCGTACAATATGCTTCGTGAACACACACACAATGTGCAAAAATGTTTTATTCAATTGACTAGCGCTATCTAGTGGTGTTTTAGTGAACTATTTCCCTAGATGAACTTATTATAGTGAGTTTACCACTTTATTTTCAAGTGATAGAATTATTATTATTTTTCCTGTAATCTTCAAGGAATGAACTATAACGTGTAATTTTTTCAAAATTTTCGGCCTAGTAGTTTCGGAGATTAGGGGGGGGGGGGGGGGGGAATGGTCAATTTTTGCCTTCTTTCGTGAATAAAATCAAAAGTATTGATTTGACCCGAACAAAAAAAAAATATTTTTGAGATCTTCATAATGAGCCCTTTCATTTGATATATGACACAGTAAGGTTTGCAAAAATTTCTTTTTAATTTTTGTAATTGGGCCCCTTAAATGACCCTTATTTCAAAAAAATCTTTATTTACTTTGCACAGCCGTGTTTGGGTCATAGGATTACACCATCTTACTCTAGTAGATTCGATTCAAACTACTTTAGTAGATTCGAAAAAAAATTAGCTGTGACAGACGGACGGACGGACAGACAGACGCACGAGTGATCCTATAAGGGTTCCGTTTTTCAATTTTTGTACGGAACCCTAAAAAGCATTAAAGTTGTATGAAACTCCGTCATTTTAATGTTTTCGTAAAGAAAAAAGGAAGATGGAGAGATCGTTTAAAATTTTGCTCTACGTGGTTTTAGATAGCCTTACAAACTATATTATGAACTACTGTACACAGTTAAAGGTGTGAAAATAAAGCGGTTTACTTTGTGTTTCTACCAGAAGTGGCTGTTTTTAACAAAAACGGTAAAAAAAGCTTCACGTTCACACTTTGAATTGTAAACTGAAGTTCAATAAATAGTTTAATCAAATGGCAATGTATAATGAATTAATTAATTGGCCGCATCGTATTTGGTCGCCGCCAGCATTATGGGAACTCTTGGGCCAGGTGCGATACGAGGTAGACTTTTTGACTAACATTTTTGAACTTGTTGAGGATAAATTAATGTAATTCTTAACGAAGCATGTGGTGGATGAATTTTCGTATTTTGTTTTTGACGAAGAATAAATGATTATATGTTATACAACATTTTAATGGTATCTCCGTTTTCATTCAAATGGTGAAAGTAGAACTGGACCACGAAAAATTCTTGTACCTGTCCATAATAAAAAAAATACATTAACCACCTGACCCTCCACAAAAGCAATTCTGAATTAAATAAATACACTCCTTGAAATACAACCGTCGGTCTGTCTGTATCACGTTGCTGTTCTATTTTAAGATCTCATCTGTTTGATTTAAATCTATTTATAGATATCCCAGCAACTTGCCATTTATTTTTCAATTTGTCTAAAACTTGTATTGACTTGTAAAACGTTTGTTTATCAAATCCGAAAAGAGATTTCCTTTCCCAAACTCTGATAAACCTTTTAATTATTATCACGTCTTTATCCTTTACGGGGTAGACATATACTATCAATCAATCAATCATTTATTCAGACAATTTATAGTCCATATAACGATTTCTTTTCTTAGGTGATTAAATATACATGGGAAAATTTTGGTCATTTCTTACCCTTCAAGGGGTGATTCAGTGTATACGATATGAACAACTTTTTCTATGACACCAATGCCACAGAATTAATAATAGTTCAATGCTGGAAACTAAAAAATATTCAACCGCCCTATCAATTTGAATGATAATGTTTTATTTTCTGTTTTTAGCATTGTCTCATAGGAATTGGCGTTTGCCTTGTTGGCCCGGGGGTCGTGGGTTCGATTCCCACGGGAAGCATACTTTGTTAAGTTGTTTCCAGTTTGGTTAGGACAATGCAGGCATGAATTACCTGATTGTCTGATAAGAAAGATGATTCCGTGCTTCGGAAGGCACGTTAAGCCGTTGGTCCCGGTTGCCATCTGGTAGTCGTTAAAGGAACCACGTCTGTCGCCGAGAGGCGGTTCCGAAGAACTCTGACACCCTGGTGTCAGAGTTCTTCGGAACCGCCTCTCGGCCTCATGCATGTGCATGGTCGACTGACCGTGTCACCTACACGAAATGATGATGATGATAGGAAAAATTGTTCATATCGACAGGATGAGTCACCCCTTTAAGAAGCGAGCAGGGTTTTATTAATAATATAACAGAACTGACAAAACTTAACGTAGATAAGTAAGAACAATAATATGAGCGAGGTGTTCATGTTGACGCGGTAACTTGAAGGACGGTACTTGTTATATTTAATTTTCGTTCTGTGTGTTTCTATGTTTATGTGCATTTCTAGAATTGCTGTTTCGAAGTTACCTACTATTTTATTACTTGGCCGTGTACAAACTATGTAAATTTACAATTATATGAAGATGTAGCTTATGATTTCTTGTGTTAAGTGATAAAAATATACTCACGCCATAGTCCGACAACTTCTGCCTCTTCGCCTCCCTGCTCAGCAGATCATACAGCAGCAGCAGCCTCAGGTTTGACGAGGACAAAGTAGCCTTAGTACCACTCGCCGGTCCAGCCCTTGCATCCCCAAACACATCCACCAGCCTTTCATCGTCAGGATCTCTTGCCATCTTGATCATATCCCTTACAGTTTCCGACAGATATTGAAGATTCTCATCTCCGTCTTCAGACCTGGATATCTTATCTGAAGGGAAATGTGGAGGAAGTAATGGAGCATCTTCAGGGTTTGGTTCAACTAAAGGTGATACCTCTTCTTCTTGAATAGCGAGAAGAGGTTCGTCTGTCCGTCTTTCTAGAGGTTCTATGACGGTGTATTGGGAGTTGTATTCGAGGGGGAGGAGCACGAACCTCTGAGGGCTTTTGGGGAGGATTCTGTCGATTGGTCTCGGTGGGAAGCTTGGCGCGAATAGACCTGGTTTGTGGTGAGGTGTGGTTTGGTCCAGCCTGAAATGTTTATGATAGATTTTTTGTGAAATGGTCACAAAATCAAGTACCCATACCTATCCATTTTGCAATTAAACTTGGAGAAGTGGATTGTGCTAGAACAATTATAAAAATGAAAACATATATCAACCTTGCTATCACTAAGGTTAAAGGAATAAGGAGAAAAAAATCATGTTGATTGATATATATTTGAGAGATAAATTTTGACCCTCATAGAAATATTCGTAGTTTTAGAATGAATGCAACTACGCACCTTACTGTACATCATATACAAATTTAGATGAATTACACGTACACCTATGTATGTGTATGAACTATATCCAATACCTTAAAGCAGAATTATGTATAAGCTTTGTTAGACTATATTTAAGAAATAAATGTAAAATAAAATAAATAAATAGAAACACCTTGTTTAGTAATATGTAAAAATATTAAGATCATGACGTCAGAAGAAAAAGATTTTTAAATGATAATATTAAAAAGAATTAAAAAGAAAAGGGAAAAGGAATGAAAATTACCTCCAACCACATGTATATCTCATGTCTTAACCGTTAGAGAAGCTAGGCAGTCTGAGTATCCCAGAACTTTCAGTTAACTGTTTGGTCCAAATAATCCACATTCACGAACGTGGTGCGACTAGGAAAACTTATACGAGTAAGTAGCAAATTTCTTAGTCATTAGCTGAGGAAAATTATTGTTAGTCTTGGATGTGTCGACGCAATGGACCAATTTCCAGTAAGTTCTGGTCAGCATCTTTTAAACTCCTACCCCTCTTGATGGAAATCCTTGACGAGGACTTTGTCTAGCAGTGGACTTTGTTGACAGTGGATATGCTCCTATTTACGATATACCTGGTACTTAAATTATAAACGCTTTTTGCTCATAGACTACGTTCAGAGTATACTTGTTTTCATACCTACCTAGAGCCAGCGTACCTGCTGGCAAGAAGCAAGAACATAAGGAATTTAAAATCGCCTACAGTCACTACATACGTTATTATGATTATAGGCACCATACCACTGATGCTCCAACCTCTGAATTCTGTTAAAATACAAGTTTCCTGGTTGTATTATATTATATTCTGTTAACATTTTTAGACCGATAGTGTAAAGTACAGAATTGTCCCAAATCAAGTCGCAGGCGGCAAAGGAAAGAAAGAAGATTGACAGTAATGAAGAACATGAAGTCTTTTGTAGATCAACTTAGTAGAAAAATAAAGAAAGGAAGAAAAGAAAAAGATACCTCCACCCATATCTCATCACCCATCCATTCCCAAAGCTCTGGTAAGCAGGGTAGTAGCCGTCATAGCTCGGGTAGCTGTCGATGTAAGACTCCACATACGGTCTACTGGTAGATGGTTTCTTGGTTGTCGGTTGAGGCTCGTCTTTTGTTTCGAAGGCCATCTGGTCCGTGAGATGGGCGATGACCTGCATGGCAACTGGCAGGTAGGAGTCAGAGAGCTTCACATACTGCTGGGTTGATTCGACCTGGAGTTAAATAATTCAGTATCAGTATCACGTTTTTAAGTCAAATCCTCTCACTACTCTGGCTAATATATGGCTCTGGTGGAAAAAGCTTATAATTTATGAAGTTCGTTACTACGCCAGCTCAAATAACGGAGAGCTAGAACCTTGTAATATCATCCCTGATAGACAACCCTGTGCAATAAATTGACTGAACGACACAAACTTTTCTTATTTCGATCCACTCGTATCAATATACGCCGATGCCTACGTACGTACAGCCTTTGACTATATACTCTCTAAACTCTGTCATGCCTATCGTTCAATCTAAATGATGATTATGATCACGTCTTTAGAATACCAAAAGCTACATTTAGAAAGAGTTCTTGCACTTTGACGGCCTCCGTGGATAAGTCATCCCAAATAATATTATAAATGCGAAAAATGTTTGTTTATTTGTTACGCTTTTAAGCACTATCTACTGAAACAATCATCATGAAATTTTGCATACACGTTGTCTGGAGTACGGAGAAGGTTCGCGAGGGGTTGCTATAGCTAGTATCATATAAAAGGCAACCCTTGACACAAATACCCCTTATCTAATAAATGGCTGAACCGATTTCGAACAAATATAGCTAAAAACACTTAATAGAATCAAAGCCTTAAAAAAATGCATGAAAGTTGTTCCTGCCATTTGGGTGCAATCATGCCGAAACACAATGCATAAATATGCATAAACAGACACGTAAAATTTGAAACACCTGTATTTTTGCCATAGGATTCAAACAACAAAGCGAGCTCCGTGGCGCAGCGGTCAACACGCTAGCCTGCGACACGGGGGTCCCGGGTTCGATCCCCGGTCAGGTCAAGATGGAAAAAGATCTTTTTCATATTGACCTGGGTCTTGGATGTTTATCTATATAAGTATATATTATAAAATATAGTATCGTTGAGTTAGTATCCTGCGACACAAGTTCACAACTTACTGTGGGGCTAGCTCAATTTGTGTGATATGTCCCTATATATTTATTATTATTTATAACAAAAGTCATCGCCTCTTTAATTGCCATTAATTCACGTGGTACCTACAAAACAATCTATCAATATCTATTAGCACCAACGACTGTTTTTTCTCGGAAGGTCTAATTTCATTAGTGCGACCCTAATCACCGCCGCCATTATGGATTTTCCGTCTCTTCATTAGTGAGGTATGTACCTACAACTTAATCGAGAAAATCAAAAAAGTCTTAAGACGTATCATTATCATCATCTGGTCTTTTTTACTCAATACTTTATAGCTTCCTTAATGTTACATTAGGTGTTTTATTAAATTAGAACCAATTAAGGGTCCTGACGGGCGCTGCAATAGGAGAGGGGCTATTATATATTTTTATATTTAAGTTCAAAGTATATTTAAATATCAAAAGATATATCTAATTAATTTTATTATTTTAGTCTCCACAGCATGAACCTCTCTGTATTACCAGAGCCATATATTAGCCAGAGACGTCAGAGGATTTGGCCTCAACTACCCACGCTGGCCAAACGGGTTGGAGAGGTCTCTTTGATGTTTATAAGCCTTGTTTAGCTTGTGTTTTCTAAACAGGTACGAATTTAACATTTGTTTGAATTTAGAACAGAAGAAAATGTAGGGATAATTGCATAGATTAAAAAAAAATTCGATAATTGCATGCTTTTCTCATATCGATGTGTGCGTGAGCTTGTGTTGCGACACGTTTGCATGCATTGATATTTGCGTCACTCTTTTAGTTCCTTAGAGGCCTATTTGATGTTTTTAAGATCCAGAATCGTACAGATCATTGCAGTCTTATGACGTCAAAGGCGTTAAGCATATTATGAGAAGAAAGTGAAATTGGTCACACGAGAAAACTCCAATTGTGTACATCAGACTGAAAGTGAAACTCATCAATTATTCACATAGTGAACACTAGTGTAACAATAAGCGTTAAATCGGAAATACAGTTCAAAATCTATTCTGTTGTAGAATTTGAGATGTGCTGTATGTCGTTGTTAGGTTAAAAACACATCTGAATAAATGATCCATCTCTAAGGGGGCACCCTAGGTAAAGTAGCGACGCCAATCATTTTATTCCTAATACTTTACAAATAGAAAGAAATTCAAGAATGAAAATCATATAAGCACTAGTAAATAACTTGAAGCATTTTTGGAATCATGTTTTAATATTATGAGAATCAGTCATTAAGTGAAAACGTGATTACCGCCAAAAACGGCCGTTATCTCGGATATAACGTGATTATCGTAATCTGATTCTCATAATTCTCACTGATTCTGATAATATTAAACATAAATACTTCAGGTTATTTACTAAAGCTTATATGATTTACATTCTTGAATTTCTTTCTATTTGTAAAGTATTAGGAATAAAATTATTGGCGTCGCTACTGTGCCTAGTGTGCGGCCTTAAATAGTTCCCAACTCAGTACATGCGTTTATTTACATTTGTTAACTCAACATATGAATTTAGCGTTTCTATTTTATTCACTGCTATGTGCATCGCAATGAAAACTTGGATGTAGATGTAAATTAAGATTTTTTTCTTTTAAAAATAATCATCAGGTCTTCTTTAGTCTCCACTGCAGGGTCTGTACTACCAGAGCCATATATTAGCCAGAGCAGTCAGAGGATTTGGCCTATACTCTCCACGCTGGCCAGACGGGTTGGAGAGGTCTTTTTGATGTTTATAATCTTTGTTTAGCTTGTGTTTCCTAAGTTGCCACCTACGACATCCATGGGAAGACTAGAAGTGGTCCTATTTTACTCTGGCTTCCCCACACGGCGAGCTTCTTTTTAATTAATATCAATAATCGTTGTTATCAATCTTCTTACCAATGAATATTGTGCCAGCTGCATCACAATCAAAAGGAGTACCACGTGCCGAAACATTGTATGATCTGGAATAAGAAATAACTGTAATTAATATAGGTATAATACGAATAGAATGTCAATGAATTTAGCCACAAGTCGCGTAGTAGCTCAGTAGCGACTTTTGGGTGAAATCGAGGCTCGGGAAGGCTGACTCAGAATATATTTTATTAAAATTTGGGATCCTGCTATATTGCACTGGACCTCTGTAGCTCAGTGGTAAATCCAAAGCGTCTCGGGAAGAAAGACAAAATTCTATTTCGTTTTAACCCCTGTATATTTTGGCGTGTTTGAGATGACAGAGTTGTTCTTAGGCAGTTGCCTAAGGAGTTTGTAGCTCTCATCGATGCTTTAAGCTTCTCAACTTTTCAAATGAATTGTGAAGCAAAAAATAGGAGTTCCTATCAGTAGCACACCAACAAGTATTTACTCCAAGGAACCTACGTTTGCTAGTAACATGTGGTCTCAACGCCTTAATAGTACGATTTGTTCTCAGAGATTCGCATAGATGGCGCCACTCGAAACTACACAACATTGTATCTACCGTATTATGAGAATATAAAGACATGATTCACAAAATATATCTTATTAAAAATCAAAACAATATTTTAGCCATAATATTTTAAAATGACACCGTATATTTAGTAAGTTAAAGGCTAACGCAGATTACCGCGCCATCTAGTATCAAGTAGCAAGCAACTCTCCTGCGCCATACATTCGCCTGCTTTTTGCAACCTTAATTTGGTCCAATATTTTTGTATGAGGTGGGCAGTCTATTACGTTAGTATTATATTGTCTTTGCTAGTAATAAAACAAATTAGCGAACTCCAAACAGCGAAAGGTCTTAAAGAATAATGAAAGGTCTTAAAGTATAATGACCCGAGCGGTAACCGCAAGTTTTCCTCGTCGTAAACTTTATTGGCTCTAAACCGTCCGTAAAACATTGTGCAGTAATACGGGGTTTATTGCCCTAGGGCCTTTATGTGATGACGTGAGCAAAATTGATTGTTATGGACCACATATTTTTACCCAATCCTAATGAATTTGTAAATCCTCCTACATTTTATTTCTTACTCCTTTTCTTGCCTTTTTTGTGGTAAATACAACTGTATTTATACAGTCTTTAGATTTTGAAGGCTTCAACTTCTCGAGGTAAATCTATTTTCAAATCTTAAATTATGTTAATTTAAGCTTCTTTAGTCATAAAGATATAAAGCCCATCATCATGAAGCCAAGAACTATCATTGACAAAAAATATCTGAGATATTTGTAAGCTTCTGGACAAAACAAAGAGTGATTTACTCTTAGTACAGTCTGAATCAAATCTTATGGCGTCTCTAAATATCGCGCGAGGCGATGCGCAGTACACAATATTACGTTCAGCGGTGCCAAAGACAATATAATACTAACGTAATAGACTGCCCACCTCATACAAAAATATTGGACCAAATTAAGGTTGCGAAAAGCAGGCATAGGAGAGTTGCTTGCTACTCGATACTAGATGGCGGTAATCTGCATTAGCCTTTAACTTACTAAATATACGGTGTCATTTTAAAATATTATGCCTAAAATATTGTTAAGATTTTTAATAAGATATATTTTGTGAATCATGTTTTTATATTCTCATAATACGGTAGATACAATGTTGTGTAGTTTCGAGTGGCACCATCTATGCGAGTCTCTGAGAACAAATCGTACGATTAAGGCGTTGAGACCACATGGCGGGGCGCACGCGGGGTGGCGGGGCACGTTCTGCACACCCGCAGCTAATATCTAATTTACAGTCCCATGACTTGAACCTCATTTCTAATTTACAGAATCTCAACCAACATTTTTGTTCCTCTCCAATGTCTCTGCCTCCTAATACAAGACAATCAACGCTTGCGATCCTTGCTAATAAACCTGTGCCTGACTGTCCTGTTTTTCAATTTGAACCAATAACAGTCGACGACGTAATTGAAATTGTCCGTAGCCTTAAATCAAACGCTATTGGTAACGATGGTATTTGTCTGGAAATGTTGCATCCTGTTCTTCAATTTATTGCTCCATTTTTAGTAAATATTATTAATTGTTCATTTTTAACTGGTGTCTTTCCTTCATCGTGGAAATATGCGCATGTCATTCCACTTCCTAAAAAATCTAATCCTTCCTTACCTTCCCATTTCCGTCCAATCTCTATTCTTCCTGTGTTATCGAAAGTTATCGAACACTTTGTTCAGCGACAAGTTTGCAAATATCTTTCAGCTAACAATCTGTTAAACCAATATCAGTCCGGTTTTCGCGCCGGACATAGTACCACAACAGCGCTGGTGAAGATCACTGACGATATTCGTCTCAACATTGAAAATAAACAGCTCACTCTCTTGGTTCTTTTAGACTTTTCTAATGCATTTAATAGTGTTGATTTCGACATATTACTTAGCACTTTAAATTCTCTAAACTTTTCTTCTTCCTCTCTCTCTTGGTTTCGCTCTTATCTGATGGAAAGGCGTCAGCTGGTCAAAGTCGATCAGCAAAAATCTGACTGGTGCGATCTAGTTGCTGGTGTTCCTCAGGGTGGAGTTCTATCCCCTATTCTTTTCTCTATTTTTATCGATAGTATCACTTCTTCTCTCTTAACGTCGTATCATCTGTATGCAGACGACCTGCAGATATATTCAGCTGCCCCGTTTGAAAATTTTCATCACGCCATTGATCTCATTAACTCTGACCTCGCTTCTATTGTCACTTGGTCACGTAATTTTGGGATCATGATAAATCCAGAAAAATCGCAGGCGATAGTTATTGGCAGTCCACATTTTATTTCAAAATTCCACTCTTCCTCTACTTCCAACGTTATACTTGATGGTAAAATTATTCCTTTCTCTGTAACTGTCAAGGACTTGGGGTTGATACTTGATGAGAAGTTTTCATGGTCTGCTCAAATCAATGAACTGAGTCGTAAAATTTTTGGAACCTTGCATTCTTTAAAAAGATTGCAATATTTTTTGCCTGTCAAAACTAAAGCTTTATTGGCTCACTCATTGTTAATTCCCTTACTGGATTATGCGGATGCTGCTTATCTTGATCCCACTGAAGAACTTCTGGATAAATTGGAGCGCCTGCAAAATATGTGCATTAGGTTTGTTTATAATCTTAAAAAACATGATCACATTTCTGAATTTCGCATGAAACTTAACTGGCTGCCTGTCAGAATTCGTCGTCATATCCACATACTAACTCTTCTTAATCCTTCTTCCCCTGAATACCTTCACAGTAAATTTTCCTTTAAAACCGTGGACAGTCGGTTGCGTGCAGCAAACAATCCTACTTTATCTGTACCACCACACTCTACAGCCACCTACTCTAAATCGTTTTCCGTTATGGCAGCACGGCTTTGGAATTCCCTTCCTCTTGAGGTAAAAATGGCCCCTACTTTGGTGACCTTTAAATCTCGCCTTTTAAAATCATCTTTGGTCTCTTCTTCTAATATTTAAGCTCTGAGTTGTTTTTAAGCTAATTTTAATATGAATATCCTTATAGTATATTTATATAATTGTATATATATATGTGTATATATATATATATATATATATATATATATATATATATATATATATATATATATATAGATATCCCTTTACGGTAAATGTTGATCAGATGCGACTTCACGCGAGCACTTTGTTGATTCGAAAACGCATGTTGATCCGGCGCCTTTTGTTGATCCAATATGCATCTCTGGTAACAAATGTGGCTCCGACCGGATCAACATCTGCACTATCGGACTTCTTACCTAGCGTTCGCTGAAGTTGATCCGATATACAAATCCACCTTGCGATAGTTACGGATAATGTTGATCCGATTTAAATGAACCAATCAGAGCACAGGAAGCGATCTGATTGGTTGAAAGCAGCCGCGACGTTGCCGTTTTGTATCTTAAACTATCCCAAACTACACTACATTTAATCCATCGTCTTTAGGCTCGTTAGACGAGTTTGGGCTCGTTGGATTTGTCTTGACAAGAGCATTAATTTTTATTAGTGTCGAGGGTCTGATGATGCTTCTTGAAGGTGGCCATAACATCTCCTGAACTACACAACATAACCCTATCGTGTTTAGGCTTATTGAATTTGTTTTGACCAGAGCAATACAGTGCCTATACAAATGACTAAAATGTAGAAAATAAAATTACATAAACGTAAAAATAAAATTTTTAAAACAAGCTTTTATTTAATGCTCAGTAAAAAACCGGCCAAGTGCGTGTCGGGCCACGCGCAGTGTAGGGTTCCGTAGTTGCGAATGACAACTTTGAGTTCACACTGTTTACACTCACACCTCACAGTCTAACGACCAAAAACATCTAACAATGAAGATTGTATGAAATTTTACATTTTCCAGTACATTTTATAAGTTGGTTGCCTATAACTTTTTAGTTTGCACTTAGTACCCAGCTCTGATAGTTTTCCTTTCAACTTCAGTATACATACTATTGCTGTAATTTTTTTCACGTATCCATATATAACCGTTTAGCAGATAGAGGGGGGGGACACGTACCTCTAACAAAATTTTGCACTTTAAAACCAAATATTTCGGAAACGGATCCCTAAATCAAAAAATGGTGTTCTTAACCTCACAATATTTTTGAAAGACCTTTTTAACGATACCCCACACAATGGGTAAATAGAGAAAAAAAAATTACTCCCCCACTTTACTTGTATGGGAGCTACCCAAAAAAAAATATTTTTTCAAGGTTTTTTTCTACGACTTTTTTGCCATGATTAATATACTCACTCATACCAAATTACAGCTTTCTAGTACTTATAGTCTCTGAGTAAAACCGCGGACGGACAGACAGACAGACAGACAGACAGACAGACAGACAGACAGACAGACATGGCGAAACTATAAGGGTTCCTAGTTTACTACGGAACCCTAAAAATGAACTTCAAATAGCCATCAATGTACTGGTACTTACTTTAATTTTTTTTGACGAATGTCTGGACCGATTTAAGAAATTCGTTTTTGTTTGATGGTTATTCATTATAGATGGTCCCATTACATTTTTAGTTAGGGAGGCGAATAGGGGAATTTTCGGCAATACTCGAGCGTGGCAGTTTAAGATATGAGAGATACCTTAGACCTAGTAGAACAGCCTTGTAAAGTATTTAGCTCTATATGTAGTGACGCGCGCCTAGGATAGACGATCAGATTAGTAAAAAAAATGGATAGTCTAAAATACTCGAGCGCGTCAGATTAAGATATTGGGGGTTGATTTTAGTGTTTAAAGACGAAATTTAACTAATCTGACGATAAGTCCTTGACGCCGCCGAGTTATAGGGTCGCGAACTTGTAAAAAAAAAACGTTAATCCGGCATTCTCGAGCGCGATTTTTTTTATTTTTATTTTGTTGTTGTTGTTGTTGTTGTTTTTCGTATGTGTAAGTTTTATTTTGAAGAATATAATCTAAAACTTACTAAAAATACAAAATCTGCCGGTTTCCGCATGACCGGAAGTGTGGAGGAGCCATTTCGTCTTCCTAAGAACGCGTTGCGGCATATAAGTCGCGAACGATACATTTTACAAAAAAAAGTTTAAATAAACAAAAAAGGTAATTTTATTTTACACAAAAAAGGTCTCTTTACATTTTTGTAAGAAGAAAGAAATGAAAGTTCCAGTGTAGAAGAAGAAGAAGATGAATTGTATTGAGCAAAAATGTAAAGATCATACATAACAATACAATTATCATCCAATTTTTATATCATTTCATTTTTTTATACAATAAATAATACACTTCGTACTACATTTCATCTACATTTACGTTGGTTGTATGTATCGCTTTATTGTCTTTCTTAAATTCCCCGTTTTATCAAGGAGAAAGATAGGAAAAAAAAAAAGAAACCAAAAACCTTTTTCGGTCAGATTAAGAGAAAAATTTTTGTCAGATTAAAAAAATATGCTTTCAGGATACCGAGATAAACCTCCCCTATGAAAATCTGACGCGCTCGAGTATTTCAAAAAAACTTTTATTTCTTGCATTTTCAAAAATTCATCGTAACTTATCGTCACGCCGAAATCGTCCGTTTTTTTAAAGGGAGCTTCCTTGGGGCCTACTTAACACCCCTTCCGAAAATCTGACGCGCTCGAGTAAATTTTTTTTTTTGCATTTTTCAAAGCTTTTTGTTTGTATGGTGAACGTCTGGTGTTCCCCATCGTCTAGTTTGTAATAAAATATAAGTACTCATTTCCATTACTTACTTACTGCAGCGTCTCTTGCTGACAGTTTTACTTGTCAGCTTGCCTCTTGCGCAAAGGCTCTAATGATGTCTTCACAGTTGCCTATCTCTTTCTTTACACGCCGCCTCCGTTATCTCATATCCCCATCTACTCTACTGTGCCCCTCTCTTTATTTTCCTACCAGATCAGATGACCTTGACTCAGTTACTCAGTTTGATGTTTAGAATACTTCTTTCAATTTTCTTTTGACCATACTTTTAGACTGTTTCTCTGTTATGAGGCTTACATCAGCGAAACTAGGTAGACTCTTAAATTCTTCATCTCCGTCATTTGATCAAATTGAAAGAAGTCTACGAGAGTACTTCGGTAGTACATTACTTGTAGTATTTTTAATATAACTTTTCATCAATTCAAATTAAGAGACCTGCTGGTAATGCGTAGTTCTCTTAAATTATCAAATACAAAATAATGAAAAGTAATTCCAAAAATACTAAAAGTTATTTATTTCCGATGTACTATAGTAGATTTTTAGATGCGATGTGAATGTGAACAAGTGAACTGTCGCACGCAGAACGCGACGTTGCCGTTTTGTGCTCGAGTACCTATTGGTCAATTTTGGCTCCGGATCCACATTGTCTAAGTAAATGTCGCATATAATTTGAATATACTCTGGATCTAAAAAGTCATATCCAGTATGATTTTTTAAACCGTTGATGGATCAACATATACTTGTGAAATCACCGACGAGTATGTTGAAAACCTGCAAGTGCAGATCCACCGACGTCACACGCGTATCTAGAACGGATCAGAGTATATCAGTTTGCGCGACGCGGATCTGAGTAAACATGTAAAATAGGTGGATCAACAATTGTTCTAACTTCTCACTGGATCAACATTTACCGCAAAAAGTTCATTATATATATATATATATATATATATATATATACTCGAGCACAAAACGGTTCCGTCGCGTTCTGCGTGCGACAGTTCACTTGTTCACATTCGCATCGCATCTAAAAATCTACTATAGTACATAGGAAATAAATAACTTTTAGTATTTTTGGAATTACTTTTCATTATTTTGTATTTGATAATTTAAGAGAACTACACATTACCAGCAGGTCTCTTAATTTGAATTGATGAAAAGATATATTAAAAATACTACAAGTAATATACTACCGAAGTACTCTCGTAGACTTCTTTCAATTTGATCAAATGACGGAGATGAAGAATTTAAGAGTCTACCTAGTTTCGCTGATGTAAGCCTCATAACAGAGAAACAGTCTAAAAGTATGGTCAAAAGAAAATTGAAAGAAGTATTCTCAACATCAAACTGAGTAACTGAGTCAAGGTCATCTGATCTGATAGGAAAATAAAGAGAGGGGCACAGTAGAGTAGATGGGATATGAGATAACGGAGGCGGCGTGTAAAGAAAGAGATAGGAAACTGTGAAGACATCATTAGAGCCTTTGCGCAAGAGGCAAGCTGACAAGTAAAACTGTCAGCAAGAGACGCTGCAGTAAGTAAGTAATGGAAATGAGTACTTATATTTATTACAAACTAGACGATGGGGAACACCAGACGTTCACCATACAAACAAAAAGCTTTGATGTCTAACAATCAAATAATTTAAGATATTTTTAACAAAAAAACAAAAACCGACTTCAACCCTATAAAATTTTTTAATAGGCATAAGAAAAAAATAGAAATAAGTGTAATCCGAACGGCATACCTGTAAAATTTTTTTTGGTTTTTGTTCATTTTTTCAAAAAGCGCTCGCCACTGTTCAATAAAAATGTAATGGGACCATCTATAATGAATAACCATCAAACAAAAACGAATTTCTTAAATCGGTCCAGGCATTCGTCAAAAAAAATTAAAGTAAGTACCAGTACATTGATGGATATTTGAAGTTTATTTTTTACTGAGCATTAAATAAAAGCTTGTTTTAAAATTATTTTTTTTACGTTTATGTAATTTTAATGTTTTCTTATGTTTTCGCGATTGTTACACATTTAAATAAAATTATTTTAATACGGTTTTTATCGCATTTATTACATTATTTATACACCTAACGTTTCGAGCACTTTACAGTGTTCGTGGTCGCAGGTAGACTAAGTTGACATTTGTCTAGTATTTTATAAGAACTGCAAAATCTACCGCCTAAAATATTTATTGATGACTGGATCCCAAGCTGGTGGTAACTGCCAACCATCCTCTCTATTGAAATTAGGATGTTTTTTAATTTCAATAGCCTCACGAAGCATTCTTGGAATGTATCTGTTTTCTTTTGCAAGGACTTGAGGATTATCAAAACGCATATAATGGTTGGGTTTGTCTAGGGCATGTTCACAGACTGCAGACTTCGTTGAGCGCCTATGCTTCATGTCAGCAATATGTTCTTTTATACGGGTACCGATGCTTCTCTTTGTTTGCCCAATGTATGATAAACCACAGTCACAGTCAATTTTATAAACTCCAGCATCTTGTAACGGGATATTAGATTTGACAGGTCTTAAAAGTTGGTTTATTTTCTTGTGCGGCTTGTAGTAGGTCTTGATTGAAGCACGCTTAAGTATATTACCAATTTTGTCCGTGACTCCCTTTACATATGGTAAGATGGCAGGAAAACGATCAACTGTGTGAGGCTTTGGGCGGCTTCTGTGATATGTTTTTGGGAGGTTGAGGTTGTTGCTTCTTAAAACCGATTTTACTTGTTGAAGCTCCTCCTTGAGGTGGTGGGTGTCACATAAATATTTTAGGCGGTAGATTTTGCAGTTCTTATAAAATACTAGACAAATGTCAACTTAGTCTACCTGCGACCACGAACACTGTAAAGTGCTCGAAACGTTAGGTGTGTAAATAATGTAATAAACGCGATAAAAACCGTATTAAAATAATTTTATTTATGTAATTTTATTTTCTATATTTTAGTTATTTGTATAGGCACTGTATTGCTCTGGTCAAAACAAATTCAATAAGCCCAAACACGATAGGGTTATGTTGTGTAGTTCAGGAGATGTTATGGCCACCTTCAAGAAGCATCATCAGACCCTCGACACTAATAAAAATTAATGCTCTTGTCAAGACAAATCCAACGAGTCCAAACTCGTCTAACGAGCCTAAAGACGATGGATTAAATGTTGTGTAGTTTGGGATAGTTTAAGATACAAAACGGCAACGTCGCGGCTGCTTTCAACCAATCAGATCGCTTCCTGTGCTCTGAGTGGTTCATTTAAATCGGATCAACATTATCCGTAACTATCGCAAGGTGGATTTGTATATCGGATCAACTTCAGCGAACGCTAGGTAAGAAGTCCAATAGTGCAGATGTTGATCCGGTCGGAGCCACATTTGTTACCAGAGATGCATATTGGATCAACAAAAGGCACCGGATCAACATGCGTTTTCGGATCAACAAAGTGCTCGCGTGAAGTCGCATCTGATCAACATTTACCGTAAAGGGATATATATATATATATATATATATATATATATATATATATTTTTTTTTTTTTTTTTTTTTTTTTTTTTTCCTAGCCTGTAGGTGTTGTGTCCCACTGCTGGGCAAAGGCCTCCCCCTGAATGCTCCACTCTTTCCGATCTTTCGCTATATCTGGCCATGCTTGTCTAAATCTGTCCATGTCATCTCGCCATCTCCTTCTCGGTCTGCCTCTCCCACGGCGGCCGTCCGGTACCCAGAAAGTGGCAAGGTTTGCCCACCTTTCTGGCCGCATGCGACATATATATATATATATATATTATAATATGTATGTATTTATTTTACTATGTAAGTTTTTATTACCTATATATATTCTTTGTTGTTTTGTACGTACTTCTACCCTTCAATTAGTAGACATCCTCTCAATCATTTGGCCGGTTGACTGGAAGAGATCCCTTTATGGGATAAGTCCGCCATTGTATGTTTGCTTTTACGTGTATACTATATTATATGTTCTGTGTTCTCTATTATTCGTACAATAAAGATATTACAAACAAACAAACAAATATCCAAGCCGCCATAAAGTTTAATTCAGGCTGTACTCGAGGATCTGAACCTATCTAGCGTCGGATAACTTGACATGCGCGAGCGCACACTAGGCACAGTAGTGACGCCGATCATTTTATTCCTAATACTTTACAAATAGAAAGAAATTCAAGAATGTATATCATCTAGCCGTGTGGTTCCCGGCAGAGTAGAATAGGACCACTCCAAGTCATCCCGTGGATGTCGTAAAAGGCGACTAAGGAAACACAAGCTAAACAAAGCTTATTAACATCAAAGAGACCTCACCTACTGTGCCAAGTGTGGGGCCTTAATGGACACCCTGCTGTATCGTAGGTACACATTCTTTAGCCTGGTATTGAGCTTCTGAACTTGTCAAAAACATTGTGAAGCAAAATGGGATCAAAAGCTTAAGGGCCTTGAGTTTAGGAAGTCGATAGCAAAATTGATTGTTATGGACTCCAGTAGGGCAATGAATTTATCAATATTTCAAAGTACAGTTGGAGACAGATATTTATCCATTTAAGTACCTATTATAAAATATAGTATCGTTGAGTTAGTATCCTACGACACAAGTTAACAACTAACTGGGGGACTAGATTTGTGTTATATATCCCTATTTATTTATTTTATTGAAAAATCGTATCGTATGATGCTCGCATTCAGTAAGCTGTCTATTACAGTCATCAGTTTATTGTAAGCTTGGCCTTTAAGAAACTCGGCTTCGCCTCGTGCCCATAAACACCAACTTACCGCACTTTCATCATAATGTATTTTTATATTTGAGAAATACAGTATACGGTTTTAAGGGCCTGTATGTGGAGAAGTCGTAAACAAAATTAATTGTCATGGCCATAATAATAAGTAACCAATAAATATCCAAATATTGTAGGCATTTTTAAGTGGCATGATTTTTTTCTGGAGAGACGGTTTTTTTTAAACGGATGTGGCTAAAACTTTGAAAATCGGCAGGGCCTTTTCTTTCTACTTTCTAGGATAGATACGCAGGTGAAGTCACGGGCTCAAGCTAGTTTGCCAATAACTAGCGCAACAACAATGTAAATGTGAGTAGATACGGAGGAGTTCGCTAGTCAGCCTGGCCTAACGGTCCGCTATCTAGTTTTATCCGGTTCGCTGGTATGCTTTGTTTACTTAGTAGATATTGTTTTGGACGAATTTCAAACTGATGCCTTTCGACTTTATCTTGAAAGGGTGACTTAGACCTTCAATATGAACAACTTTTAGTAACCAATACTGGGAACTCGAAAAGTCGAGGGTCAATTTATTTACTGCAGATATGAGGCGAAACTATTGGCTTTCCGAAAAAATAGTTTTAGGGAAAACTATTTTTTTTCAGAAAGCCAATAGTTTTAAAGCACTTTCAAAGTGGGTGCGGGCCACATGATGAGTCAGTAGAGAAAAAAAAGGTTCTAAGTACTTACACTTTGTGGGTTCTATCCTAAACAAAAAAACATTTTCAAGATTTTTTTCTACCAATTTCTTGACATGATTAATATAGTCCCTGAGTAAAACCGGGGACGGACAGACAGACAGACAGACATGGCGAAACTACTTTAAGGGTTCCTTGTTTACTACAGAACCCTAAAAAGGTAATTTACTGTATTAATGACTATTTAATGGATAAAAATGCCTGGAATTAGTCAAATGTTCGTTAATATTATGTATATCTTTAATGACTGTTATGTATATTAAGCCTTTCAGGCACCTAGGGACAATGCTGAACTGAGTTTCATTCGGCGTATTCATCTCAGCAGTGGTCTTTCCTAGTAGTTTTACAATTGCGCGCATATAAAAAATAAGTGTAACTCGGTTTATCAAGTTTAGTATAACGTGGACGTTACGAGTGGAAAAGCACTCTGCAGCGCTTGTCACCTACCATATAGCAAGCCTTAATCTGGTTCAATATTTTTGTATGAGGTTGACAGTTTATATGTTACTATTATATATTATATTGTATTTGCTATACAGTCATTGAGATATAACTACTTAGAGAAGACACCCCAAATCCTTACTTTATCCCGTTCAACTGCGGCTATCGCGCCGCAACTCACTCAGTCGGTTGTTAGCTCTTTCGCGTGTGGTACTTCCCACGACTAATAAACAAAAACTTGGTAAAAATCATAAAAAATGCCTTGGTGTGTATTGAGTTATTGCAGTAATAACTTATTGAACACTGCACAGTGCAAAAAAACAAATTTTCAACAGCAAGTAAGTACATTATTTTTTACAAAAAAAAGCTATAACCTCCCGCCACTTTGCATTATGTTGACATTTTGCTATGGAAACGCGTGAGAGTAGCAAATATAGCGCTGAGGTATTGAGTTATGTATGATGGGACGCTTTGTTATTGTTTTTTTCTACTCCTGTACTGTAATCTGTCATTTATGTGGTCAAGAACACAAACATAAGAACATCCATAATAAGTCTATACTCTATTCTCCATAACAGTACGGCACAGCCGTACTATAATGTAGCTATAACGATACGGCTAGCAGCCACAGACTATTAAACCTAGATTTCGTGATTGCAAAAGAAGTTTTTTTGAACTAAATGCATTGCTGCCAACTTAAGAAAAACTTATTTCATAGTTTTTTTAAGAGTCTAGCGAACATTAATTTAAAAAGAAAAGGTGACCATAGACTCAAAATTTTGTCATATTAACATTATCCGCGAGTTAGTTGTCAAACTCAAAATTTATGTTTTAGGTACTAGTTTTGCATTTTTTTGAAAGTCGTAGAAAAAATATTGTATGCAACGGTTTATAATTAGGTCTTAAAAGGCTCGTGGCGCCTCTATTAGCGATATTCGCTCGCTTAGCTCGCTCATATCGCTACCCGCGCCACTCACCTTTTAAGGCCCCTATTATAAAACCGTTGCATAAAATACTATAGCATTGCAGCGCTTAAATTTTAAATTTCGAGGAATGGAACAATGCCAATACATAACGTACCTCCTCTAGTATTATATCTCAATGGCTACAGCAGTCTCCGACCTATAATATGATTATGCTGTTCCTCCCTACAGTGGTACGTGACAGTACGTGACATCAACATCGTTGCCATTTCGACGTAAAAACAAACAAGACCGACCAACAAAATAAACAGAATAAAGCAATGATTTAATGTGCTCAACAGACTTCTGGCTAGACAACCTCACGGGTAATAAATTGAATTCAAAAGTTTATTCGTTGGAAGTCCAGACGGAACGTATAGGTACCATATTATCCTTCCCATATTTTATGCTAAGTGATTGTTTAATGTTACCTTAATAAACGTATGACTTGCTGAAATGCTGTAGATTCTGCTAGCATACATCCCAACTAATATTATAAATGCAATAATGAGTTTGTATATTTGTTATATGTTTGCCTCTTTACGCTTTTAAATGACTTAGGAAACATCAAAGAGACCTCTCCAACCGTGTTCCTGCAGTGGAGACTAAAAAAGATCTCATGATGATGATGATGTATGTCTGTAATTCACATTGAAAACTAATTTTTACGAAAGACACTTAGATATGAAACTTCAAAAGCTAACAAAATTATTTTGCTTCAGATGTATTTAGGTATATGTATTGGGATTAATGATTTTATTTTGAAAAATCTGTACATTACATAAAAATATATTTTTTATTGTATCTACTACTTAACAGTATGCAGCGAATAATTTAATGTGTTTATCTATCTTTTGGCTAGACAATCTCACGGGTAATTAATTGAATTCAAAAGTTTATTTGTTGGAACTCCAGTCCAGACGGAACGTATACCATATTATGATACCCATATTTTATGCTAAGTGATTGTTTAATGTTACCTAAATATACGTATGAGCTGCTGAATTGCAGTAGATCCCAGCTAAAAAAATTATATAAATGAGAATGTTTGTATATTTTTTTAAGTATGAAAGAAGTTTTTTTTTTTGTGTAGATGATCAATTTTCGTCTTCTTTCATGAATGAAATCAAAACTATATATTTTACAATAATAACAAAAATATTATTGAGATCCTCATAACAAGCCCTTTTATTTTATATATGACACAGTGGGTCCAGCCGTTAGTCTCCCATTCCGCGACGCTCCCGGCCGGGATGCTCACGATTTTCAAAATTTGTTTATCCGCGATGCTCCCGGCCGTGACGCTCCTGATTTTAATGTTTTTTTGCAAATTTCTAAAGTAGGTACTGTTGCGATCGAAATTGTTAAAAGCAAACAATAAATTATATAAGTCCGAGTTGAACAAAGTATGTATTTTTTTGGTTAAATATAGCTTTACGTATAATGATGTTTCTTCGTGATTCATCAGCCCCAAACTTTGTGCTTTTCTATATATACTTCGTTGGAAGTGCACAAAACACCCATGGACAAAAGCTTGTGGGAACACGTCAGTAATTGCAAGCATGATTGCAATTTCAAAGTCCAGCGTAAATTTTTGTGGACTGAAATCTGGCAAAACTTCTTTTATTTTCTTAAACATTGTTTTATATGTATTTTTTTCTTTATTTGCAAGTAGAACATAAAACATTGGTACAATGTTAGTTTCTGTTATATGATCGCATCCAAAATCACCATGTATAGTGAAGATTTGCTTGAAAGGTGTGGGACAACAATCGAATGTGCCATCGCAGAAATAATTTTGCACTTTTTTAATATCCATCAATGCTCTCTTACAAGCAAAGATTATAATTCTGTTCTGGTTTTCATTGTAATCAATGAGAAGATTGTTTGTGTGTGTGAATTTTTCCGGAATCATAACATCGGATGGCTCCTTAAATTTTGTTTTAGGAACTTTCAAAACTCTGTTTCTCTCATTATATAATGCAGTCTTGACATCTGTATAAATAGGGATTTCAGCATCAAATCCTTTATTTTTCAGTGCTGCGGTAAAAGATTCATAAATTTTCTTCACTGAATTAGAACTTGTCCTCACTTCTTTTTTCACTTTGTCCATCACAATCTTAATTTCATTTTTAAAAGCATTGGGTTCACAGTCCGTAATCATATTTCATTTGAATTTGCACATTGTCATTTTGATTTATTAATTTCACTGAACCAGTACATTTTTGCCGCCTTTTATTAACACATGTCCACACACTTGATGATTTATTATTTCTAAATAAGATCAAAAAATCAAAATCAAAACGTTTATTCAGAAAATAGGCCTTTGCAGGCACTTTTTCACGTCATATCATATTTAAAATTATCTTATTAGATCATATGTATTTATTAATTGTTCAAAAGCTACAGACTACTAGCGTTTCGGAACCGACCACTGCAGAGAAGAAACGCCGAAAGAAACTCTTATCAACAGTTTTGGTCGCCTACTCGCCTGAAGGGCTTTAATGATTACGAATATTTATTCCTTATTGTCTTTTTCTTTCTTTTTTTCTGTTTTCATGTTACAATTTCATTATACATAGATTTATTATTTTTGGAACATGTTTATGTTAACGATCGAGTGTGTAAAGATAATAAACAACATATGATACTTAAAGTAGTCTCAAAGAGGCCGAGCAGACCAGTAAGGTGTATCCATATCCCGCATGTAGTAATGTTTTGCCACCATTTCTATTTTTTATTAATTCGTAATTGCGTTTCAGCCCTTGGGCGCAAGAAGGACCTTCACTCGTCATTTTGCAATAACACACTGACCTACTGAGGTTCCTTATCAGTTGCATATTTGCAATTTTGGTGTCGTATGAAAGAGACAGACTGATGGTCACCAAAACCTGTCTATCGTTATCAAAACTTGTTTGGGTTCAGGTAGGATGTAAACAATGAAAAGGGTATCCTTTCGGTGATGCGGTTTTTACCTACCTCTAAAAACCTCTTTATATTTTCTAGCATATAGATATTTTTTAAAGTAGGTATTAGGTAGATGTTTCTTTACATTTCCTTGCTTTTGTACAAAATAAAGCATGATGAACAAATTTATCATAAAGACATTAAAATAAACTTAATTAAAAACACTTCTATTCTCAACAGTACTTCAAGTAAAAAAAAAAAAAATTACAACCCTGAGCGTCACGGCCGGGAGCTTCGCGGACAAACAAATTTTGAAAATCGTGGGCGTCCCGGCCGGGGGCGTCACGGAATGGGAGACTAACGGCCGGACCCGACTTTTAATCTCCTTATTAATTCTCCCCTGAAAATTACTTTTATTTTAAAAATATTTATCTAAATTATATTCATTGTATTGTATTAATTAAATGTTAATTAAATATTTTGAGAAATTTATCTAGGTACTTTGCACATCTATGGTTGGGTTAGATTACACTATCCTGTCAAATTTCAACTAGTTTAATCCAGTAGATTTGGAGCAAGTGGGCTATGACAGACGGACGGTCAGACTGTCAGATAGACAGAGGCTCTAGAGATGAGTTTTAATTCTGATGTAATGTGTGGTCTTACGATTTCACCTTCTACATTTACTCCTCCTCCTATATTTACTTACTTAAATATTTAAGTAAATTCATTATTTTTTCGAAATATAACAGTGAAATAAACCGGTGATACCTAATATTTTTTTAACTAGGTAAGTAGATAACTTATTTATTCGATAATTTTAATATTTAATAAAAAATACATTTTTCCTTTTTAATGAAAATAGACAATTGTTGCAAAGGTTCAAAGTAGGTTTTCTTTATTTCTCAAATTTTTTGAACTATAAATAACCTTCCTTAAACTATTATGTTGGTATTACTATAGGTAGACATGCGCAAATCAAATACTTTGGACAAATTAAACAATTTCAAAATGAACGAGTTCGAATATACCAAAATAAAAACCAACATAAAAACAAGACAACCTTCATTCAAAAGGATCCAATATATGAAAATCGTAATGGCCAGTAATAAAAGTCAAAAGGCTTACCTTTTTTACGATTCCAAATTTAAAAATTACGAATTTTGGAACACACGTGCGAGCTATGCGCGCGCGCCGGCCCACTGCTCAGCATCCCTCGAGGATACTGACCCGAGGATCTATATAGAGGTGAGTGTGCGAATCAGAACCTGTTTGGTAGGTGTGGGTGAAGCTTAGTTTATGTTTCGTTGTTTCTAATGCGCATAGGTACTTTGTTTTAACCACGAAGGTAGCGTTAGGTCTAAGTGTAGATTGTAGTATTTTGTGATTTTGTTTTTCTACTTCAGGGGAAAGATTACTAGTATTTTCTTGGAAATTTCTTCTAACTCTTGCAATTTTAAAATGATATGTACAAAATATAAAAGAACCAAATCTTGTGGTATTGTATTGTCTTTTTGTAAAATACAAAAATTTATGTAATCTGTTGTCAAATTGATATAAAAAGTTCTCTAACATTTAATGTTCATAAGCAAACCAAAATAAAATTAATAATTGTTGTTAGAGACTTGTTTTAGTCAATAAAGATTGTATTTTTTTTCTCATATGTAAATTGACTAAAAAATTAGTCCTTAATTACTTTGAATTATGGGTACAGTCTATACGTATATTTAAAAGGAAGCCAATCAATTCAAAAACACCCTGTTTATATGAACCTTAAATCTAAATTTGATACACACCTTTTTGGCAATCGTGTAAATACATTGTGGTTGACAAGAAAGAAATAAAAGAAGGAAATTAAAAATAATTCCATAATTTTATTAATGATTACTTTAAATCATTATTTTTTAACGTAATAAATATCAAGTAGATTCCGAGTGGTAACATCAACTCTGTGTGATTGGCAGCAGGACAAACAACGCTGGTCAGTGACCAAGTATTAGCATACAGGTAAATTTTGTTCACATAATAACTGGATAAGTATTTATATTTATTGGTATGTTGGAAATACTAATTAGCACGAAATAGCGTTATTTGTTGCAATTTCGTTATTTCTTGTTTGTTTCTCGTATGTGCAAGTGGCCAACACTGATGTCAGATTTTTCAAGCTGCCTTAAGGCATCTGACATAGCTTAACGACTGCCATCAACGATGACAGCCGGGACCAACGGCTTAACGTGCCTTCCGAAGCACGGAGGAGCTCGAGATATTTTTATGCCACTTGCGGTCACCCATCCAAGTAGGTACGGCACCAGGGGTTGCTTTTAACATACGTAAGCGCTCACAGAGCTCACACCCACTGGACCACCGGGCCCTCTCCTCTTTATTTCTGATCACAGCTTAATAATTCCCGGATGCATCTCACATTACTGATGGTTGAAGTACCGTACTGTATTGTGCAATGTCGTGTAGTTCCCGGCAGTTCCTGGCAGAATAGGACCTCTCCAAGTCTTCCCGTGGATGTCGTAGAAGGCGACTGAGGAAACACAAGGTAAAAAAAGCTTATAAACACAAAGCGGCAATCAAACCCATTGTCCTTCATGTTGCAAGTTGATTGTATGCTTTAAATAGTTGTGGTAGAGCCTCGCTACCGGCAAAAATCACTTTTGCTAGTAGCATGAATGGGCCGGCTCGTCCGGGGAAGTACCACACTCTCACAGAAAATCGACGTTTGAGTAGTAGCTTTACCGCTGCTATGCTTCGTTCGGTGAGTGAGAGAGCCGGAGGCCCATCTCCCTCTCACCTCTAGGGAGGGAAAAATAAAAGGCAGCAACGCTCCTGTGACACCGCTGGTGTTGCAGTTGTCCATGGGCAGCGGTGAACACTTACCATCAGGTGACTGCTTGCTCGTTTGCCGTCCTATGACATAAAAAAATCATTTTTGCTAATTCGGGCACTCGCATTCTAACACAACAATTATTGCCTTCATTGGTATTCTGGCCACGTTTGCTATATGAAAGCTTTCATTGCTAGAATATAGCTGTATGCTCCATTGTGCACCTCTCACTTAAACAACAGCTAGCTTTCAAAAAGAATTTTATTATTCTAAAGGGTATAAATCAAACGCTCACGAGAAATATTTTTTAGAACCTAAACCTATTCTTCTGACTGCTCTGGCTAATATGTCTCTGGTAGTACAGAGAGGGTCGTGCTCCTGCAGTGGAGACTGACAAAAACCTGTTGATGATGATGAAGCCTGTCTTAAAAAAAAAACGATTTTGATGACCTTGATTGAAGATGATGAACTTGAAAACTTTACTAGTGTACATAGTACTTCAAAGCGTCTGCAGATACATAAAGTACGTACGGTTTAAATTTCATCTTATTTGAAGCACTGGTTCGAGAGTTATCGCGAACAAACAAATCTACAAACATATAATATACATTTTAAAAAATTGTGTTTTAACCCTAACTCGACTTGTAGACCCAGCTCACTTCGCTCGATCGGTCAAGCAAAAGTTTAAAAAAATAACTTTATCTTCTGAATAAAATTTGAACCACTAATTTTGGCAATTATAAGAAAATATTTAAAACCGTACCTGATTTTTTTAAATTCAGTGCTTTTTCTATTTAAAATAAACGCAAGAAAAAATATTTTACCATTTTATCGTGATTAATTTGTGTGTCTTATAATCTGAGTTTTAACTCAAATTATCAAGTCCGCGGACGGACAAACAGACGGACACACTCCTTGTTTACTACTTAATCCCAAAAAATTGAATTTATTAAAGAGAACTATCAAATCTCGTTAGAATGGAATAATTCAATTAGCATTGGCAAATTCACTGGACTCCACTGACGATTACACTTCTGATGGAGTGAAAAAAAGAGGGAAAATAAACGGATCAGCCGAGAGAGATTTGACTGTAGCGAATAATCTGAACGTTATACTATTTAGTTATGTTTTAATCAATGAGTGAATGATGATTTTATCCTATACCCGGTAAAATATTGTCCGTGTTGGACCCTTTCATTAGTGATTCAGCCCGTCGATTTAAATAACTTTTATTATGGGACCAATGCTGAGAATACTATATTTTGACTTTTTCATACAAGAATATGTATATCGCTCCGTTAATTTGTGTGGGAATGTCTAAAAAAACTTTGAGTTCTCAGCGTGGGTCTTAAAGGAAAAGAAGTTGAAGTGACGGGCTGGACTTAAAGGGTTCAAAACGGTCAATATTTCACCGAGTAACCTTATTATCTGCGCCATTACTGTGAGAGACCTGTTATAGAAGTTATGCCGCAGAGAAAGAACTAAATTGAAATTATTAAGTCTGTTTGTGTTTCGTAGAAGACGACTTAGGAACCACAAGATAAAAAAAGCTTATAAACATCAAAGAGACCTCTTCAACACGTCTCGTCAGCGTTGAGAGTGTAGGCCAAAATTTGGCCTTAGTGAGAAGATTTGGCCGCCAAATCTTCTCACTGCTCTGACTAATATATTTCTCTGGTAGTACAGAGAGGGTCGAGCTCCTATTGTGGAGACTAAAAAAACCGGGTAGTTTTAGAAGATGATGGTGAACTGAAACAACGAACAACAATTATAATACATGGTTAGTTGCTTCCAATCAGTGTATATCCAGTATCCGGACATTGATTCCCTTTAAAAAATCAGGGAGAAGCTTGGGTGGATTCCGTTTATTCTCCTGAATCTTTTATTGGACTTTAACAAACTACTTTCCTAACCTAATTCAATGAGTTAAGGGGAAAATCGTAGTATGCTTACTTATTTATTTTCTTTGTTTGTCAAATTGAAAGCGTTTTAGTAAAAACTACCTTTATTTACATTTACTTGTTCCAGTTTGGTTTATTGTTATATATAAGAAAACAATATTTTTTATAATTAATACTTTGTCCTTTTTAGTATCTTGTTTTTCTTTTTTTTTTTTTTTGTTTTCCCGCGTCCTCGTCGGCGTAAATTATAACCTATGTAACTTGCTAATAAATAAGCATTCTATAATAATTGAAAGAAGTTCTTAAATTGGTCTAGTTGTTTCAGTTCATCCAGTGCAAACAAAAACAATAAAATCTTTTTTTTTATAATATTGTTTATTTCTTCTTGATAACAGTTTAATTACACTAAAACTAAGCATAGCTCATTTGTCTAGATAAGATACTCATATTTTATTAAAAAAAACCTGTGTTTAAAAACTATTTATATATAATTTACGATACTCAAGAAATCATGACATCAATTGCTTAAAAAAAAACAATGCTGAAAAGAAAATAGAGAAGAGAGGCTATTCTCTTTCAATCATAAACATCCATCGATAAAGCTATGCCTTTTCTGCTGCGGTCAGTCATAAAAAAAGTTTAATTAATCACAAATCTCTCTTATCTAATTAATCTCTTAATCCCCAAACTCTGCCCTGAGTCATTTGAGACTAAGCTTTAACTTCATCCAGTATAATTTGGCAACTTTTCAGACCATAATTAATCACGACAAGTTTTAGGCACTCCTCATTTTTTCGACACATTATTAACTTTTACTTTGCCAGGCGTCTCATATTCGATTATACAAGACTAGCAGCCCTCCTCGGCTGCGCTCGGGCATGTATTATACCTATATACCTTCTCATAAATCACTTCATCTATTTGAGAAAACTGCATGAAAATCCATGTACCTAGTAGTTTTTTGAGTTTATCGCAAACAGTTTGAGTAGTAGCTCTATGCTTCGTTCGGTGATTCAGAGAGCCGGAGGCCCATCTCCCTCTCCCCTCTGGGGAGGGGAAAATAAAAGGCCGGCAACGCTCCTGTGACACCCCTGGTGTTGCAGTTGTCCATGGGCAGCGAGATCACTTACCATCAGGTGATCTACTTGCTCGTTTGCCGTCCTATGACATAAAAAAAAACAAACAGACATACAGACGCGGCGGAGGAGTATAAAATAATATGTAGTGTAGTTATACAACCTACGCTAATCTGCCGCACTGTAGCTGCGTATTTGCGATTATTATTCCACCAGGCTCCCTGATACGAAGAACATTTTGCATTAGTTTAATTTCAATTTCATTTCAATTTTATTTATTCGTTTCATTTTCACACTGTACAGATCTTACAATACTACAGTCATTCAACAATTTCAGGTACACCATGAACCCTGTCGGGCATCGCAACACTATCAATGGAACGGCATGCGGATATATTTATTACTTGAATGCGAATCTATTTATAAAAAGTCAACGTACAATGTTTATTATAACGAGGCTTCATTCAATTAGCGTGGAAATAACAGGTTCTACAAAGTCGAATAACAAAGGGAAAACAAAAAAAATTTGTACCCGCCCAGAAAATTCTTTAATTTTTCGTACCTTTGACATTATTCCAACAACGAAAATACGAGGTTCCATTGCCGCGTCATCTTTGTGGCCAAAGAATTATGGCGCGAATCTCAGCTATATAAATAAAAAATGGCCGCGCACGACGTCATAATGTATCCTGAAGATGTCGTTTGTATTTGTACTGAAGACACGCTCTCACACCGAAGTTCTTCCTAAATATTTAAGAAAATCTTCCGTAAAATACATCCCAACTAATATTATAAATGCGAAAGTAAGTTTGTTTGTTTAATTGTTTGTTTGTTACACTTTCACGTCCTATCTACTGAACCGGTTATCATGAAATTTTGCATACACATAGGTTAGGGCACTGAGAAGGATATAGGCTATATCACGCGGGCGAATCCGCGGGTAACAGCTAGTTATCTATATAATTTAACTTTAAATATAATGTACTTTATTCAGCAGACCATTCGTATGTTAAACTGTAGTCGGCAATCCCGAGAAAATAGCATGAGAGTGACTTATTTTTAAACATAACCTTCGAAGAAACTTTACTATTATATCGTCTTTGGTATCGGTGTGAGAGCAGGAAATTCTCTCGTAAAACATGAGAAGTACACAGACACAAAGCAGCGCTGTTCGTCCATTACAGCTTTATTTGTTGTTTGAACACGAAACTATATTATTTCATAGTGTTTGCATTATCTCGTTACATAGTTTATGTAATATGTCAGATTATTGTTGGAAGGAGTTATCAGTTAACAAAATAATAAATATCCACCGAATCATCTATCGATCTGTTATTTCGGACAATAAGTAAGCCTGTCATCGTGCTGACAGATCGATTGACGCACCAGCAGTGCTCGTTGATGTCAATCACCATAACACATGACGAAAACCTCGTAAATGCCGAGAAGGACAAGCTCAGCAAGAACCTTGATTTTGCCCGTGAGGTAACCGTCACGAGGGATGTCGATTTAAGGAATATTGTCCCGAAAATTGTATCTAAGAACTGTCTAATAGCGACGAATCTTGACCAACATCGCAAGAGGCTCTCGCTGGATGGCTGGATCAAGAGACAGATACAAAAGGCAGGTACAGGCAGTGTCAGAAAGCGTCTCTTTCTGGAGTCCTGGCTGGTAGCTTGAGCCCTGCCTCGCTGCTGGTGGCACCCTAGTATGGTTTTTTTGATGTTTTTAAGCTTGACAAACTGGTTGGTGAGCACAGTATGTTCGGCTCATATCGATTTTGATTAACCAACTAACGAAACCTTTTTTAAAGCGAAGGCGGTCCTTCGCCGTGAGAGGTCCGGTGAGAGGCAGTTGAGGATGACACCCCTCACACTTTTAATGCTTACCGGACCGTCAAACTCTTCATGAAAATGTCATGTAATGTAAAAAATATAGTACACGACGCCTGATAGTGCAACCATCATCAAACTCTTTCATTATTAAACTAGTATTATTTAATAATTAACATATCTCTCTACAAGCGGTTTTTGAAAAAAATATATAAATAAATACTACGATACGTTTTAACTCTACTACTCAGGAAATTTCGAATTTACGTATAGGCATCAACTTTACCCAAACTGGTAGAGTTACCTAAATTGGTACCTACTCTACACGTATACGACGTATACACTCTCCATCTAGACAATACTACTTTGTGCTAGAGTGTACGGTCCACCGCTGTTGTCTGCATTTTATGACTTCTAACGAATTCAGGAGTAGTTCAGAGCAATTGCAGGAGATTTGAGATGCAACGTAAATCATAGTGAGGGCATTTACCCTCATGCATTATATGAGGGTAAATGCCCTTACTATGATTTACGTTTGTGTCGGTAACTAACGTTAGTGTATGATATTTTTAAGAATCTACAGGTTCTTGTTTTACCATACCAATAATCGGTGAGTTTTCTTCTACAGTAAATATCGATTTAGTGAAAAATAATAAAATAACAAATGAGACGTCCAAAAGAAAAAATATTTTTACATAATAAATTAATTAATATATAGGGACATATCACACAAATTGAGCTAGCCCCACAGTAAGTTGTGAACTTGTGTCGCAGGATACTAACTCAACGATACTATATTTTATAATATATACTTATATAGATAAACATCCAAGACCCAGGTCAATATGAAAAAGATCTTTTTCCATCCTGACCTGACCGGGGATCGAACCCGGGACCACCGTGTCGCAGGCTAGCGTGTTGACCGCTGCGCCACGGAGCTCGACAAATACTACGATACGTATGTACTTTCGATTGTGTTACGTAACTTCCAAAGACATGAAATTAATTCGAGGTCAATTATTTTCATGGCAATTATGACTAATGAGGACGATGAGATGAGATGGCAGCACTGAGACGTCGACCCCAATAAGCCGCTGTCATTGGACAATATTTGACAAGCAGCAATAATTAAAACATTGTGGCCGAATCACAGCTTGGTCAAGCTCCATCGGGCACCATCGAAATATCAGAACTATTATATCATGACACATTCCGTTTTTTTTTCCATTCAGCTACGGAATCCTAAAAGTAACAATTGGTCGTCTCGCATCGGATACTAAAAACTTACAAGAAGGGATGTTTGTTACCTCCATGCATAATGCATCTCCAATCCCCGACACTTGACTCGGGATGGCTGCATTTAAGATGCAGACGACAATAAAATCTAGACGAAACTAGTCTGCAGGGAAAATAGTAGATGTTATGACTCTGCAGGATGCGACTGGAATATGTGATAAAATGTCAGGGTCGATTGTTATATTTTACATTTAAATAGACATGCGAAAGAAAACACATAAAAGGTATATTCAATGGTTTGGTATTGAATTAGCGATAATTTGACTACACGTCCTCAATTCTCAAAGTTCTCAAACAGTGGGCTTTTCCATAATATATACGTTGATATCTTTAATTCAATTTTTTTTTTATTTCAGGCTTGTTCACAAAACATAAGGTTTTCGTTTTCATGCTGAGAACGTAAATTTATCTAGACTATATTTATATACAGAGAAAAGATTTGTATGTATTTTTGTATTTGTTTGTAATGGACAAACTCATATTCAAAGACATTATATCTGGAGGACTAATTATTGGTAAGAAAGAAAGAAAGAAAAATCATTTTGGAAAACATAAAATGATAAATATAACAACCAGAAAGATACAGAAAAAAAATACATCTTTATGTTTATACCAAAATGGTCTCCGCTCCGCATATGTTGTGGCTTAACCACAACGTCGGTCTTCCGCGGACGCCATACAAATATATAGCAAATCAAATAAAATTATGAATCAAAGGTAAAAGTAATAGACACATTAACCAACAAGTAACAATTTACTACATTGATAATGTTTTGTGGCTCTGCGTCGCGCATAACATAAGGCCAATTAGCTTCCATCCATTTCACATTTAGGACTTTTTGGGCTCAGAGCATTTTATATTGCAGTCGATGTGCACACAAGGACATTTAGCTTCCTAAATCTTCTGATCTGTAATGAAATAAGTTGTGATCGCCTGAGACCTTTAGAACTCGAGTCCAGAGGCCGGAGGTAAGCGAGGCCCTGAATAGACTGTTATTTTGGAACCTGTAAGAACGACTGTACCTATAATGAAATCAAAATAAAAAGAAAAATTGTTAATTAATAATTTAATTCTTTGGATAAATTAAATAAATACATAAGAATCTATAAGTACAAATAACTTTAAAGTCGTCTTATTCTTACATTAGAATATATTGAAATAGATATAGTTGTAAAGAAATTATAATATGTTTAAGTAAGTAGCTAGGATGACTAAAATTTTAATGGCACTTTATTATTTTAAGGAGAAGCCATTTTAAAATTATTTAAATATTCACTAGGAATTTCACACACTTAGTTACTTTAAAAAGACAACTTTGAGTATAATGAAGCAACTTTGTACCGCAGTTTAAGTAAAAATGTATGTATTTCAAAATCGTAAAGTACTTAAGTTTTCTTTGAAAATAAGTAAAGATATTACACAAATTGTTTTGTTTAAAAAATAATAAGTACGTGGTGAATTAAGTAAAACGGAAGTAAGAAGTAACTTCCAGCTTTTTGGTAAATTTTTTGAAACCAAAGAACGAAACGTAATGGAACGAGGTTATTGGAGAGCCCATTGAATTGATAATAAAAACTTTTTGACAATAGACAAACCGCCGAACAAAACTGAAACATTCATACTCTTTAAAATGTATATGGGACCAACATTGGAGTTTACCCTTTCTCATAAAAATTATGCATAGTTATCAAAATCAAACTACTCTATAAAAAATTAACCGTGGTTCGACCCTGAAAGTGAAATGAAAATTGAAGATGTTTACTGGTCGTGAAATAAATAACATAGTATTAAGGTACTTAAATATTAAATGTTTTTTCAAATAGCATTACATTATTTTTCAAATAGCATTACATCACATATTTTTAATTTTAATACTTATTACTTGACCAAATTTGAAGATCAGTTAATTATTATGATGAGTATTTATCAGTCATTTAAATCGGTGTATTATTTTGTGCATCATAACCTTACTTATTGTTTAAAATGGTTAAAAACGTCCATCGTACAATATCTAAATGTACGGATGTATCCGGGCCTGAAGCTGAGGCTTGTGTATAAGGAGAAAAACGTTACAAAACCTTGAGTCTGATTTTCTTCAAATCCATTTCTAACCTAGCATCTACTTCCTACGGGTTTGTATTCGTCGAAGGCTTAAAAAATGCTACAATTCTACCCCAAACAAGCTGCAATATGCTGCCTAAAACTTCTAAGAAATAAAGAAACTGATTCTGCCTCGGCTCATCATCATCCTCATCATTAAACTCGAAGGGGTCTTCATCGTCAGTGATCGTGTCGTTGATTTCCAAATTCCCTTTGACAGGTAGGTAGCTGGAATATAAAACAATTTTCTCAGGTTTCTTGTCGATCTTTTTCAAAGCTTCTAGGGATAGTTCCTCAACATCTTTATCGGTTGAGATGTCGTTATCGACTGGGGGTAGGTCGGCTTTGGTCGCGTCTTCGGAACTTTCGTCTAGCAGCTCGATTTTGCCCCATGTCTTCTTAGTAGTCGCATCGTCTGTTTTGTTTTTGTCGTATCCCAGAAATCTGGAAAAATCAAATCGTTTCGGTAATAAATTCTCTACATAACGTTAATATGAAGCTTATTGTATGATTATAAGCTTTCACGGTCACAATCACTATTATGTTCACTTCAGGACTTACCGTGATTATTTTCGAGTTTCGTCTGATATTTCGACAACATTGCTGCTGCCATTTTCACAGACTAAGTAAAGAGACTGCGGTGGTGTATGTTGAGCTGTTAAGGGACCCAAGGGAGGAAAGGGGTAGACTGATACGGTTTCCTTGACAGCTCAAAATACACCACTAAACTGTGTAAAGTCCCGTAGTAAACATAATAATAAAACTTACTATTCTTTCGGTAGTAACTTAAGATCATTAGTCGGTTTGATTCCCAATTTCAGACGAAGATGATTGCTGCTTTTCTTATCTTATTCTTAAAACTACTAAAGATATTTTATAACAAAACTGAATAAATATTGTCTTGGGATACGTTCACACTAGTAACATCAAACTTTCTGTTTGTGTATTTCAAGTTCCTCCTTGCTTTGGATTGCAGCACAGCATAAAAATTGCTATCTCTAGATGGCATACCTTAAGCTCGACTATTATAACCAACATGATTCATCACAAAATACCTACATTTCTAGCATTATCTAGCTTCTACCTTCCACGTTCTGGTCAACATAGAATTAGAATGTTTTTTATAACTGAATCTTATCATCATCATATGAACCGCAAGAAGTCCACTGCAGGACATGTGTCTCCCAAGGGTTTTCATCATGGGGTTTTGTGTTATTCACCACGCTTGGCAGACGGGTTGGTAAGCGCAGTATGTTTTGCTTATCTCGGTCCCGAAACTGCCGCTCATCGCAACCGTGTTATAAGTGAGGGAAGGGTACGAGTATGTTATAATGATGGAAAAGGGTAAAGGTATTTGGGATGCTACTTGCTCAGTGGATTGGGGATGAGCAAGCAACGGTTCGGGAGGCCGAGAAGACCCGGGGCCAAACTTGCAATCACCGAACAGGCAGTTAAAGATGGCACCCCTGAGGTGTAAACTAAATTTAAAGTTATGAAAATACCTGTAAATAGGCGAGGTGATTCTCTCAGCAATATTGTTAGCTATCTGGTGGTACACATCCAAAGGCTTCACAGTGCCAGCTGTGGTGGCTTGCGTGGTATATACACTGACGACCGACTCTTCAGAGTCTAGTGATCTGCTGCAGCTGGGGTGGTACACCTGGAAAGAGGAGACATTGGGTGAGATAATTGAAGGTTTCGTAGGGCCCAGCCTCCTTCGACCAAAATGTATAATGCTCTATATGGCCCTTAAGAAGCTCGTAAAAGGATATTCAAAATTAGGGCTTCATAAAAATACTTAGCAAACAAAATAAAATCAGACAAGAATCATTTGATCAGAGCAGCTAGTGAAACACAATGGCCAGAGCTAACGGATGCTTGGGGCCTTATCCTCTTCATCATCATCATCATCAGGTCTTTTTATTAGTCTCCACTGCTGGAGCACGACCCTCTCCGTACCACCAGAGGCGCACATTAGCCAGAGCAGCCAGAGGATTTGGCCTACACTCTCCACGCTGGCCGGACGGGTTGGAGAGGTCTCTTTGATGTTTATAGCTTTGTTTAGCCTGTGTTTCCGAAGTCGCCTTCTACGACATCCACGGGAAGACTTGGAGTGGGCCTATTCTACTCTGCCGGGGACCACACGGCGACTTATCCTCTTATGGAGGACCAATCATTCTATGATATCAAATTTTTTTGATTTGTGTGAGACTTTAATAAGAAGAACAATTATAAATACGTATGTAAATACACATTAATATTATTTTGTATATGTGAAAAAAGCTTAGTAATAGGGTCCCGTTTTTACCCCTAGGGTACGAATCCTAGGCGCATTTTTTTAAATAATATTATAATAAAAATCTGTATTCAATTAATTAAAAGCTATACTTTTTACAATATATTACATAATACATAATATTAACTATGGGTGCCTGAGCTAGGATGAAAACCGTCCTGTATTTCAGACTTAACAAGACCCTTAACAAAACAATGACACTTAGAATTAGGTTATACTTAGAAAATAAATAACATATTTTTTTTTTAACCAAAGGAGGAATAACAATAATGACGAAGATTCATTTAATATTCTCGTTCCGTAGCTTATTACACCGTCGTTTCCGCTTCCATGTGAGAGATTATGTTTGTTTATCATTGGATTTGCGAGAGGAATACTGATGAACAGCTGATTTGCCGTTAAGTTTCCGCCTTGGAATAAAACCATCGTTTTTACGCAGACCAAACAAGGGATATAAAATTAGTTTTTCGAATTTTCAACATGAGATTCATAGAGAAAGTTATTCATATTTACGGACTGAGCGCGCCTTCAAGGATGGGACAAGATTTTATTAACATTTTGTATCCCTACTTAACGAAATTTAAAACGTTCACAGCTAAGTACTTTTCGGGTTCACAAGTCAAATAAGTCATAGTCGACCAACTTATGACATTACTTGCAACTACGGAAACCTACATACTCTGCGGTAGGTCCGACGTATGGCCGCTTTTTAGGGTTCCGTAGTAAACTAGGAACCCTTATAGTTTCGCCATGTCTGTCTGTCCGTCCGCGGTTTTACTCAGAGACTATAAGTACTAGAAAGCTGTAATTTGGTATGGGTATGTATATTAATCATGGCAAAAAAGTGGTAGAAAGAAATCTTTAAAAAATTTTTTTTAGTGTAGCTCCCATATAAGTAAAGTGGGGGAGTAATTTTTTTTCTCTACTTACCCATCGTGAGGGGTATTGTTAAAAAGGTCTTTAAGAAATATTGTGAGGTTGAGAACATCATTTTTCTATTTAGGGATCCGTTTCTGAAATATTTGGTTTTAAAGTGAAAATTTTTGTTAGAGGTAAGTGTACCCCCACCTCTATCTGCTAAACGGTTATATATGGATGCGTGAAAAAAATTACAGCAGTAGTATATATACTGAAGTTGATAGGAAAATTATCAGAGCTGAGTACTAAGTACAAAATAAAAAGATATAGGCAACCAACTTATAAATTGTACTGGAAAATGTAAAATTTCATACAATTTTCATTATTAGATGTTTTTGGCCGTTAACTTTGAGGTGCGAGTGCAAACAGTGTGAACTCAAAGTTGTCATTCGCAACTACGAAACCCTACACTGCGCGTGGCCCGACACGCACTTGGCCGGTTTTTTTTGTATGTGAATTTCTGCATAGGTTTTGTTTTTAAGTCATTGTAGGATTCAGAAATGCTTATTATCAGATGGCAGCACAGAATTGTAGGGTCCTATCAGTCGCTTTCATAACTATCACTATACAGAATATAAAACTAAATCCTCCGCCGCGTCTGTCTGTCTGGTCGCGATAAACTCAACATTACTGCACGGATTTTCATGTGGTTTTCATCAATAGATATGCTGATTCATTAAAAGGGTTTACAGATATATTACATGCCCGGGCGCAGCCGGATAGGGATGCTATAGTTGGATTATTTTGACGAGCAGCAACAACTTGTAATTTGCTCACTCGATCGTAAACATAAACATGTTCTAAAAATTATTTTAATACGGTTTTTATCGCGTTTATTACATTATTTATACACCTAACGTTTCGAGCACTTTACAGTTTTCGTGGTCGCAGGTAGACTAAGTTGACATTAGTAGACTAGCCTTCAATCAATCAAAAATAATCTTCAGACACCGTGAGCCAATACTGCGTACATCCGGAACGTTATCAATAAATATTTTAGGCGGTAGATTTTGAAGTTCTTATAAAATACTAGACAAATGTCAACTTAGTCACGAACACTGTAAAGTGCTCGAAACGTTAGGTGTATAAATAATGTAATAAACGCGATAAAACCGTATTAAAATAATTTTATTTAAATGTGTAACAATCGCGAAAACATAAGAAAACATTATGTTCCAAAAATAATGAATGTAGGTATAATGATATTGTAAAATGAAAACAGATGAAAAAAAAAAAGAAAAGTAAAAAAGAAAGAAATATAATATAATCAATCATACAAAGCCCTTCAGGCGAGTAGGCGACCTATACTGTTGAAAAGAGTTTCTTTCGGCATTTTTTCTCAGCAGTGGTCGGTTCCGAAATGCTATTAGTCTGTAACTTTTGAACAATAATAAGTAAATGCATAATACTTAATAAGATAATTTTAAATGTGATTTGACGTAAAAAGGGCCTGCAAGGGCCTATTTTCTGAATAAACGTTTTGAATCTTTTGCATCTTTGAATCTTGAATCAACAAGCTTAGCGGACCCGATGGCTCAGTGCTGCCACTGCTAATGTCAGACATCCCTCATTGAGATAATATCCATAAAAACCTTTAAAGTCAGGTGATATGACGCCAAAAACGAAATATGTCATTGCCGAGTATCAAGACGTGAGCAGCGTGCCAACCCGTGGCATTGGCTTCAAGGATCAAGATGCGTTCGATCCGATTGTCTCTCGGGCATATACAGCTTGTAAGTTTACTACAGACATTCCCATTAAGGGGTGACTTAGTCCGTTAATATGAACCACTTTTCCTATGGAATCAATCATCATCATTTCGAGTAGGTGACACGGTCAGTCGACCATGTACACCCTGGTGTACAAGTTCTTCGGAACCGCCTCTCGGCCTCTGACGTGGTTCATTTAACGACTACCAGATAGCAGCCGGGACCAACGGCTTAACGCGCCTTCCGAAGCACGGAATCATCTTTCTTATCAGACAATCAGGTGATTCATGCCTGCAATGTCCTAACCAAACTGAAAACAACTTAACAAAGTATGCTTCCCGTGGGAATTGAACGCACGGCCCCGGGTCAACAAGGCAAACGCCTTATCGACTGGACCACGGTTTTTTTCATATATTCGTACATAAGTGTTCGGCTGGCCTGACAATTTTTGTGAAAATTTAGATTTTTCGTGTTCCCAACAAAAATAACAAGAAATATTATTTATTTTCACGGGATATTTATACCCGGTATACAGGCTGATGCTGATCCTCTGGTCCAAGACAATAAATATAATCAATAATATGAAAATTAATCGTTGAATGTGTTGCTAAGCGCAAATCTCGAGAGCAGCTGAACCGATTACGCTTATTCTTTTTTAGAAAATTCCTTAAAGTACGAGCATGGTTATTTCGGAGAGAAATATTTATATGTACCACGGGCGAATACGGGGCGAACTGCTGTAATAATTCGTTCAAAATAGTGAAAACTTGTACCAATAATACTACACCTCTAGTCCAATTTGCGGGAAAGCCAACAATCTCCCTTATCTCACCCTTATCTCTCCTAAAAAACGGCTTCGATGTGCAGCAGCGTCGAAAGTGATAATAAGCTAAACAAACTGTGCTCACCAGCCCGTTGGCCAACTTGGACGTTTTGCAGCTGAGAAGAAGAAGATGCTGAAGAATCGGCAAAAAAATATAATGTAGATTTCTTTTCACCACATTCATCTCAGCCACTAGAAGCCCCTTGCTAAACATAAAGCCCCAAAGACTTGCTGTACAACCAGAAGGAAACTGCCTAGTGCTTTCCCGCGACCCGCGGTCGAAAAAGTAGCTAGTTATATGGCTATAAGGGCATAGAACACGCGTCAATTGAATTTGAATCTGTATCCCCAACACAAATTCGTATTATTTTAAATCATCTTCTCGTCACTCCAATTTATGTCTGTCGCAGTCATCTGGTTGAATCTGCTATTTGATTGAATGACTAGCGCGTTCATTGAATGACCACGTTTAATTGAATGACTAAAGGACAACTCGTCAAGTCGTTGAATGTAACGTTCAACGTCTTGACTGAATGAATTTCATTTAGCGAAGTTGTTGAATCTTAACCGACTTTGTAATATTTGGTGGTAGCATGATTTCCAAAGCTTTATTTAATCTCATATTTTTGCAAATTTTTCTTAGTTTTTAAAGTAGCCGGCGGCGGCGTAATAATAGGTAAATCCATGATGTCATACAATTTTATTACAAGTAACGCACTTTTAAGTAAATTTAATCAAAATAATATCAACACCGTGCCGTTTGTGCGAGCTACTAGCGCCGCAGTGGAAATAAGATGAACTAAATTTGAATCACCTGACTGACTTTATGTCCGCTCTGTTCAAAGGGCTATGTTACAATCCGCTAACTAGTTGGACGTTGAGCGACGCTTGTTAATTCAACATTCGGCCTAGTCATTCCTATTAAACGTGGTCAGTCAATGAACGCGCTAGTAATTCAATCAAACAGCAGATTCAACCAGATGACTGCGACATGTCTATGGTCTCTATTGCCTAGAGAAAACATAAGGCAGTCGGTCGTCTGGAAGTAATCGTATCTTCTTCGTAGTTTGTGTTTCGACCTTCGTCAGGTCGCTGCTACGATGCTGCGCTTGCCAGTACGTGGTCGCCATTCAAAAACTTTTTGCCCTTTGTTTCCTCTACTACCTAAATTAATAGATTATTGTTACAAGTTCCACGCTGGTCTGGGAAAAAAGAAAGAACGTAGAATGTGCCAATTGCTTCTCTTCCTGCGCAGACCGTAAAAGCCAGTCAAGGGATTGGGTAAAAATCTAAGGAATCACGTCAACAGGCGATGCGGCTAGCAACCCATCACTATTTGGATTCCGCTTTCCACCTTAACGCCCACTAACATACGAGTACTAAACGTGGTAGGTTAGACCTAGGCTCTGTCTACCCCACAAGGGATAAAGACGAATAATATGTACGTATGTATTACAAGTTGTCGTCAATCTCCCTAATTAGAACTATTATGACACCATTGTTTATTTGTATTGATGTCCGCGCCGCCTAAAGCGCTCTAATCGCATATTGTATAACTTATAAGGACTGCGACGTCACTTTTCCTTGTATTTGATTTTAGTAGGAATTTATTCCGCGATGTTTGCTGAAGCCCTAACTGGTGACTTCCATGCCACAAGACGCAAACGAGTCGTGGCCAATTACTACTGAGTTTGATTTTGTTTCATATTTAAACCCTCTAAACACAAAAAATGGTGTTTGGGTCTATATCTATATCTTCTTAATCAAGTCTCACAGGGTTAATTAAACTTCGTGATTAAACTGAAGCCCTCGCAGACAAAGTCATGGGTGACAGATTCTTATAGAAAAATAGTTTTAAGAGAAATTACCTATTATCCAGACCCCAAAACGAGTCGTCATAGTTAAAGTGTTATAAGACAGAACGTGCTTGTAACTGGCGTAGTAAACCCAAATGAAAAAGCTGGTTTAGGAAGTATATCAAAATCGAATCGTTAAATTGTATTAAGAAAAACATATATGTACCTATCTCTTTTCGAAATATATTACACTTCATCCATTTCTATTATTAGTTACAATTTATCCATTTCTATTATTAGTTAAAAACCTTAGCTCACTACAACGGATCTCTCGTAACGCCCCCCACCACTCGAGATACAGGTTATTCCTAGTTTGATGGTGGATGGCTGAGCGAGGGAGCCGTCTGAATGTTGCCTATAAATCGTAACATTAATTTCTGTCATGTTACAAAACTAAGTATTGTAATCTTGTAATGAAATGGGTCAATAATTTTTTTTTTCTTAGTCCTTTTGGACAGGGGTTGAAAACGGTAAAGTAATAAGGGTATGGTACCGGTATAAAATTACGATACACCTTAGATTTAAAGGTAGAACCAAATTGGTTGACAATTACGGTTGTGATACAGCTAAATATAAATAATGGTATTTATACATTTACGATATCGTTATGTAACGATACCTTTATAATTACTGGTACCTTAACTGAAAAATTTTGACGTCTGAAAACATTGACGCGAATCCTTGGCGGTAAAATTCAATGGAAACCTTTATTTCATAATTCCAATATCAAAAAAATAACGATACTGCGATATTACAATACCAAAATCGTACAGGTACCGTTTCTTTAAGGTATGTTAATTTGAAGGTACCATTATTCTAAGGTATCGAAATATAAAGGTATGACGTCATTCCGCTTACCGATTTAACCGTATTTTTTTCGGTTATTCAATCCCTGCTTTTGGATTTGCAAAATCAACAAAACAAACCACTGTTGAAAGGAATACGTCGAAAGAAACTATAAGTCCAAGAATAAGAATAGATTCTCCAATTTGATGGCTCAGAGAGAATTGTTATTCGATAGCCTATTATGGTAAAATTTCCAGCAAATATCAATAATCAAATCAAAGAAATGATAAGTATAAAGTGTTGACTTGATACACAGCGGTATCAATTTTCAAAGCTATCATGTGTCGATAGAAAAGGAAAAGTAGGGGAAAGTAGCAAGATGCTCTGACTCTGTTGGTAGGTATATTATGTGTATTAATATATATTATATACAAACTATATTATATAATAAATGATTTCTATCTCTAGTTGTAAAAAAAAGTTTTACTTTTTTATGACCGTTGGTACTTTAGAACTGCTGGCCCTATGTAAAACTAAAATTATATAAAACAGAGATTATAATTTAATGTTAAAACGTAATACTTTTCTTTATTTTGAGGCCACTTTTATATCTACGTTTCCTTTTAAATAATTTTAAATGGGCGTAGCACCGAACCGCGAAAAGTTCATGTACTATCACTTTTATGCTATGTAGGTCTACAGCCAGAACATCATTATAATCATCAACAGTTCTTCTTATATCTCCACTGCAGGAGTACGGCCCTCTCTGTACTACCATGTGGTCTCAACAACTTAATCGTACGGTTTGTTCTCAGAGACTCGCATAGATGGCGCCACTCGAAACTATACAACATTGTATTTACCGTATTATGAGAATATAAAAACATGATTCACAAAATATATCTTATTGAAAATCAAAACAATATTTTAGGCATAATAATTTAAAATGACACCGTATATTTAGTAAGTTAAAGGCTAACGCAGATTACCGCCATCTAGTATCGAGTAGCAAGCAACTCTCCTGCGCCATACATTCGCCTGCTTTTCGCAACCTTAATTTAGTCCAATGTTTTTGTATGAGGTGGGCAGTCTATTACGTTGGTATTATACTCTCTTTGGTACTACTTAGTATTATATTGTCTTTGGTACTACCAAAACTATATAATTTTTATTTTTTTTATTTATTCTCAAACTTATATTCTATTATATTTCACTGTCGAGCTCCGTGACGCAGCGGTCAACACGCTAGCCTGCGACACGGGGGTCCCGGGTTCGATCCCCGGTCAGGTCAAGATGGAAAAAGATCTTTTTCATATTGACCTGGGTCTTGGATGTTTATCTATATAAGTATATGTTATAAAATATAGTATCGTTGAGTTAGTATCCTGCGACACAAGTTCACAACTTACAGTGGGGCTAGCTCAATTTGTGTGATATGTATATTTATAATAAAAAAAAAAAAAAAAAATTATTGCCAAACAGCTTAGCAGTTTAACGGCAAATTTTTAATACATTTGAAACGTAATTTTATTTATAAGCCAGAGCAGTCAGAGGATTTGGCCTACACTCTCCACCGTGGCTAGACGGGTTGGAGAGGTATCTTTGATGTTTATAAGCTTTGTTAGCTTATGTTCCCAAAGTCGCCTTCTACGACATCGACGGAAAGACTTGAAGTGGTCCTATTCTATCAGACGGGAACTTAAGGGCTAAGCCAGCCAGAACCCACTCTTGGAAATACCAATCATGATATACCCTTAGCTTTAGGCGGAGAAGGAACTATTGCATTATGAAAGAAAATAAGCGGACGTTTGGATTGAAACTTAGGAATCATCATCATCATTTCATGTAGGTGACATGGTCAGTCGACCATGCACACCCTGGTGTCAGAGTTCTTCGGAACCGCCTCTCGGCCTCTGACGTGGTTCCTTTAACGACTACCGATGGCAGCCGGGACCACCGGCTTAACGTGCCTTCCGAAGCACGGAATCATCTTTCTTATCAGACAATCAGGTGATTCATGCCTGCAATGTCCTAACCAAACTGGAAACAACTAAACAAAGTATGCTTTCCGTGGGAATCGAACCCACGACCCCCGGGTCAACAAGGCAAACGCCTTAACCACTGGACCACGGAGGATGGGTTTCAGTTCCCATACATTAGTTGTCCAGGCGACTGAACACTTTTGTATGAAAACGTCGAAATTTATTTTCAACATTGGTCCCATTATTTATTAAATAAAGAAAATATATTTAATAAATAAAGGTATTTAAAATAGCATTGTGAATGCAAAATAAATCCCATATAAACTATTGGTCTCATTGTCAACTTATACGCTGTCTAGTAAGATACAATGTGAGAATTTAGAGAGTGAATTTACACATGATGTTTAATTTGCAATATGCAATGCTACTCGTATGAAGAATCAAAGCTCGTATGCTTTGACTATATATGTTTGTTCTTTCAACTTAATATTAATCCAGATATCTTCACCTGATTGCTGAACATTTTACAACTATCCCACCGAGTTACAGATAATATATAGATATATAACATTTATATAGGAACTCTTATCAATATATTAACACATCTTTTTCCCTTACGGGGTAGACACAGCCCAAGATAATAAAACCCAACGGCTTTAGTATGCTGATGTGCGAGTTAGTGAAAAATGGAATCTAAATAGTGATGGGTGGCTAGCCGTATCGCCTATTGAAATTATTCCTAAGGTTTCGCCCTTTCCCTTGACCGGCTTTTACGTTGCGGGATGACAAGCAGCTGGTACATTCTATGATTTTTCTTTACTCTCATACCAGCATGGAAGGAACTCTTATTATATAAAAATCATTTAAACCTATCATTATTATATTCACTTGAATGACGACACACGTGAATTTTTTTAGTTTAATAAGTTTGTTAGGATTTGTGTTATACATTTTTTTCATAAGGCTTTTTACATGGCTTGCAATAAAACAATAAAAATAATTTACAAAACAGTGAACATAATCTCGTGCCATTGACCTTAATAGCCAACTGCTGAACCGAAACGGATGAAGAAGCAGCCGATAAAAAATATATCGACAATCGTGAGAACATACAAAACCGACCGAGCGAATTGTAATACTTACCAAACTATAAAAATTTAATCAAAATTCATCATGGGAGGGTTTTACTATATATCACCACGGTTCATTATCCGAAAGTACAACTGTTTTTGGTATAAAAGTTGTTTCGCATAAAGGTATGTTATGCATAAAATTGGAAAATTTATGCGTAACATAACTTTATGCGAAACAATTTTTATACCAAAAAAAGTTATGCGTTAGGATAGTGAACCTATCAATTCACCACGTTTGACAATAGGGTTGGTGAGCGCAATTCGTTAAGCTTTTCTCGGTTCCGACGCTGCTGCCCATCGAAACCGAAAGCAAAGAAAGTGTAGAAGATTGTTGGATTGGGTATGGGATAAAGGTGTTTGGGATGCTTCTTGCTCGGATAGATTGGGGATAAGAAAATACAGCTCGGCAGGCCGGGCGTGAGTACTCGATGCCATACTTGCAACCACCGACAAGGCAGTTGAAGATGGCAACCCTGACCAAACAATACACGAAATATTTAAATTAATATCCGATATTCAAAAATTGCGGTAATTGTAAAAGCTTCAGTACTAATGCTAAATATTTTTCGAAATACTCTAAACCACACTCTTAAATACTTAACAATTCAGATGTTTGTTATTGAATCACGCACGCTTCCACTACAGAATTAATAATACTATACTATTAATAATTACTAACTTACATCAATCACTGAACGAATTTGGATGATAATTGTCCCAAATATATTAATAAAATAATAACATTACTATTTTGAAGCGTACGCAGTACCGGTAAGAAAAAAAATATATATAAAAAATAAAATCAATTTTAGGAGCACTATGAGTATGTTTTCAAATAGGTCCTATTTCAGCATATAAGTATGTTGGTTTAAGCCAACGAATAAGTTGAGGCATATAAGTACGTTGGTTATAAAGCCAACGAATAACTTGAATGGGATATGCAAAATGCTTTAATTTTTTTAAGAAGATTAAATGTGGATCTTTGAATTAAATAATAAATTTTCATACTAACTCAACAATAGCATAAAATTTTTATACTATTGTTTAGTTATATAAAAATACGTTTAAATGTAATTATCAAAATATATTTATTCATGAATTTAATTAAATTAAGAGACTATTTAGACATATTCATAAAATAGGTAAGTACATGGGTTATGCATGCATTTATATATAGTTATAACTTATTTTGCATACTTACTTATTTTTTCAGTAATTTGTGCAAAATAAAAAAAAAACAAATTAAAAAAATATATAAACAACTTACCACCGCAAAAACAGCCAACAAGAAAACAGTCCTCATTTTATTTACTCGTAAAGAACTTCAGCACAGACCTGAGTCTCCTGGACCTTTTCGACCTACTCACCCTCCACAGACTAAAGAGGCGGACTGCGCGCGCGCACATCGGACGACTTGTGGGGTAGGGCGGCCACGCTGCGAGGTGGGTTAAGGACTTTAGCAGGAAAGTTTTGGTAGCTGCGGTGACAGTTATTTATCGGCTTTTCGGGTTTTGTTGGCCTCTGTCAAGCAAAGGTTAACACGCCAGCTTGCTACACCAGGTTCGAGACGTGTTGAGGGAAAATATTTGTATTCTCTATTTAAGAGTACTTATTTGTCTGTTCAAAGATGGTTGACGTCAGGTAAGCGTATGTATACGGCATTAACAATATCAAATAATAGCAAACCTTAGACTCCAAGCAATGAATCACAGTTGAGAATTCGTCGATGACTGTTTTTAGTGTTGTTTTTTTAATACCAATATTTTTAATTTACCGATGTAGCGATAGACAGAAACTCTCGGGTTCTCAGTTCGTTAGAATCCTGAATTTAAAACATTTACATTTTCATGTAATTTATTTTACACAATGCAGAGATATTAATTATATCCATAAAAATACAATGTAGACGCTTTCATATAAAGTATACCTAAACTATTTCATATAAATATAGTATAATTCACGGAGCTGACTATTGACGTGTGTGTCGCGCGAGAAATTTTATTTCAATTCCAATGGTCTTTTCATGAATATAATGGGATAAGTTCAAAAATTTAACCCGAAATCTTTATCCGAGCAAAACTATTTGAATCAACCATTACCACTTGTCCCACTCGTCGCAGCGATGTGGTCACCGCGTAAGGACGCGACCTCTACGCGCCCGTGACTCGACAGTCAATGAAGCATCCGTCATTCACCGGACAAATTCTATGGCGATACTCTGTTGGCATTATTATTGATATTTAATCTTGATTTAATCCGGTCGCAAATATATTTCTTTCTATTTTTATGTCATAGGACAGCAAACGAGCAAGCGCGTCACCTGATGGTAAGTGATCTCCGCTGCCCATGGACAACTGCAACACCAGGGGCGTGACAAGAGCGTTGCCAGCCTTTTATTTTTTCCTCCCAAACGGAAGATGGGATAGGCCTCCGGCTCTCTCACTTAGCAAACGAAGCATAGCAGCAGTGTGAGAGTTTGGTACTTTCCCGGACGAACCGGCCCATTTAATGCTACTAGAATAAGTGAATTTTACCGGTAGCATGGCTCTGCCACAACTGCTGCTGGACTGTAAGCGAAGTCCAGAATTTGCGGCAACAAACTGCAATATTCTCCTACTGACGTCAACGTCAACTTACAATCTACGACATACATACATACTATCACGCCTCTTTCCCATGGGGGTAGGCAGAGACCAAGGACCGCCACTTGCTACGATCCTTACAAAACTCTTTCGCTTCATCTACATCCATCACTCTTTTCATACATGCTCGCCGGTTTCGGGTACTCCTGACTTGCCCCTTGACAAGAATGTCCGCAATCTGGTCACGGTATGTGCGTCTAGGCCGGCCCTGACTTCCTCTTCCGGTCACATCTGCCTTATAGAGTTTCTTTGCGAGACTCTTCTACGACATACGTCTTCAAACAACCCCTGGAAGGTTAATTCGAGGCTTTACTCGAGGGGTTAAAAATGACATTTGTCAAAGAACTTCAAAGACTCGCTCGGGTCCCAAATGAAATTGAATAATTTAAGGCATTTGTATATTTTTTACAAATCGCACAGTTTGAGCTGACCAGAAAGTAAGTTCCCAACTTGCGTTTGAGAATACAAACTTAACGATACCTATAACTTTTAATAATAAGTGGCCAAGAGTGAGTCGGACTCGCCTTTGAAGGGTTACGGAACCCTACATACTTATCATGAAACATAGTAGCAAGCTTAGATTAGTCAAAATACTACTATCATATTTACCAGCAAAAATTACTTTGTTTTTCATAGAGTTTATATGAATGACAAACTTATATTTGCAGTCAGTTATATTTCACCCCTTATGGGACTTTCGAAGGTAAATTTACTCGCTGTATACACATGCTAAATTACAGTTAGATTGAGCTAGTCCCAAAGTAAGTTCGGGACTTGTGTTATGGGATACTAACTCAACGATACTATATTGTATAATAGACCTAGGTCAATCCGAAAAAGATTATTTTTCATCTTGACCTGACCGGGGATCGAACCCGGGACCATGCGTGTCGCAGGCCGGCGCGTTGACCGCTGCGCCACGGAGCTCATCAATGATAGCAACAACCAAGGAAAAAGGGCTCGGAGGCAGAATATATTATTATACGTCTTTTCTTTGATTAAAAACTGATTGGTTTTAATGAAACCCGCAAAATGTTATCACCTAACAACACAACTCTCGGATTAGTAATTCAATGAGATGGGATTTATCCCAAACTTTATTCATTTCTGTGGCGACAGCTGAACTTTGGCGATTCGCACATTTTTGTGGCTTTGGTCATAGACAATATATCGTATAGACTGCCAACCTCATACAAAAATATTGGACCCGAGTACCTGACTGACAGGCTGAGTATGCGACTTTCGCTTACTAGCCGGGCGCTCGCGCTGGATGTCATCATCATCACCATCAGGTCTGTTTTAGGTCTCCTACAGGAGCACGACCGTCTCTGTACCAGAGCCATTTTTTAGCCAGAGCAGTCAGAGGATTTGCCGCTAGTATTATCTTTGATTCGGCTTACACTCTCCACGCTGGCAAGACGGGTTGGAGAGGCGCTGGTTGTCACGCAATATTATTATAACTTTTGTCGCTAGCGGGGCGTAAACAGCTTCTATTCTGTGCCATGTGGCTAACATACTTGTGTAGTAAAAGGATGTTTTGGCGTAGCAAAGATATAGCGTACTTACTATCGTATTGACTGCCAAGCTCAAGCAAGAATATTGGACCAAAATAAGGCTTGTTACGAGATAGGCGGTATAGTTAGAGGGAGGTATAGAAGAGGGACACTTAAAAAGAATAATAGAAAGCAAAAATTTTTTAGAATTTCTTGTCTGGTCTGTATGTATGATCACGAAAATATTATTATCTCCGAAAATATTGGACGGATTCGAATTAAACTTTTTTGCTATATGAGTATACCTATTGAGCCGAGGCATCATATAACGTAGAAATGATTTTGAAAAATGGAACACCTGATGCAGAATCATAATGGTCCAGTTGAACTACAAGAATTATAAAAATGGAGCCTTAGCAAAATTTGTTAAGCCTGATTTTTGTCAAGGTATAAAAAATCTGAGATTTAGAACACCTCATGCAGAACCATAATGGTACAGGTAAACTATAAGAAATATATAAATGACGCTGTAGCAAAAGTTGTTCAGCCTGATTATATTTTTTGTTGAGGTAAAAAAATCGAAGATTTAGGACATCTCATCAACCTAGATCAACATTATCATCTGATACACTGCCATGTTAAATTTTATATCGACAATTTTACAGAGTCACACTCTCTTCTGGGATAGAATGCGTAAAGAACGATTAGCTCATATTACTGGTCCCCCTTTTGGCAACGTCGTTTTCAGCCCATACGGCAAAACATGAGAGTTTGCTGTCTCTCCAAGCCTTGAACACACAGGCAACACCTAAAGCCGAGGTCCGTTCCTCCCGAAGGCCCTTTGGAGATGTGCGATATGTTGAAGGCACTCTCCCCATACCTCAAAGTTTGGTGAAGTAGCGCAAGCTCACTTGGAGCTAGCTATATAGTCTTCCTTTATCGTGTTGGTGGCTCAAAAAGTCTAAAAGAATCCTATATTTAATCCCTCCAGTATTTAGCAGCAGCCAATGCAATGCCATACAATTTTATAACACTGCTACAAGTAATTTCTTATGTATTTTTAGTTTGTCTTAAGGTAGACTTTGGAGCGAGCGTCTATAGCGTCAGTGGCGCCGCGTCTATGACGCCGCGACAGAGCAACAGATCGTTGTTCAATACAAATGTATGAAATTTTAGTGAACATCATTCGAGCATTGCGACACTGACGCGGCGTCACAGCGACAGTGGCGCTCGCTTCCAAAGTCCACCTTCGAGGTACATTAATACGTCGGAGTCATAAAGTCCACGCGAACGAAGTCGCGGGCATCAGCTAGTAATTTAAATATATATTTCGTGAATTATGCTTTTGAAAATACAAATTTGGCCGCTTCCCGTAGAGCAATTTATGTGCAGCTGTCAGAAAAAAATTGTACAATTTAAAGGTTGGGAGAGTTAGGTACGAGTATATTCAATAGTCATTGTTTTTGGACCATATCTCCTGGGCATAAGGTTAAATTTTTGTTGGATATATATTTGCCACTGCCTTCAAAAGGGCTAAGACGAGGCATCGACCTCCCGTTGTGCAGTAGTTATCACGCCAGCCAAGGTACCGTCGATTCCCTGTGCAGTCAAATACTTGTACATGTTTTTCAAAGGTAGATGCTTTGTTCTGATGCTCCCGAAGAAGGGTTGTTGTTGTTGTGGTCAGGCAGACACCCGGTTGTAAAAACTTTGCCAGATCACCTTACAGTATGAAAGCTTTTTTTATAGCGCACCCCGGCTCCAATGGTCTTTTGCTGCTCCGCTGAGGACGCATCTAGCATAATGCTAACTATTACTGTAAATTTACAGACATTTTAGTAAAATTTAAAAATGTATATCTATTATATATTTGCATGCCAAAATTGGTAAAATATGTGTCCTGTTTGTACATCTCTAACATCTTTGTGACCATATTTTTAGGAAATAAATGTCTATGTCTATTAAACAATTTTAAATGTCAGACCTGTCTTTGTATTGCTATCTAGACCAATGACAGAATGAGACTTAAGAACGATTTCAGTTAAGAAGCCTTTGAGTATTTGAGCAAAAACAATTCTTAAGATCGAGTAAATCAATGGGAAGCGATTCGGTCCCAAACTTTATTCATTACGGTGGCGACAACAGAACTTGGCCCATTCACATTTCTGTGGGTTCGATTCTTTGAAGTTGTTGTTTTCAATCACAGACTCTGTCGTTGTGATCCCTTCTAGGAAGACAAGACTAATATTATTATGTTTTATATCAAACTAGCAGCCCTACCCGGCTGCGCCCGGGCATGTATTATACCTTAAAACCTTCCTCGTGAATCATTCTATCTATTGGTGAAAACTGTATGAAAATCCGTGGAGTAGTTTTTGAGTTTATCGCGAACAGACAGACAGACAGACGCGGCGGAGGACTTTGTTTTATAATATGTAGTGTGATAGTGATAGTGATACCTACTAAGTTCAGTCAAAGACAATACAATACTAACGTAAGTCCAGTGCTGTCATTCAAAACCAATGAACCTTTGAGCTGTTGACCACGCAAGTCTGTCTTCTGATAGCTTGATATGAAAATCATTAAAAAGTTTTCCATAAACTAAGTAGAAGATATAGCAGTCAAACACTAATTAATTGTAAGCAAAATAACTAAAACATGGGGATATTTAATTTTTATAACTTCCCAGTTTTATGAGTTCTGCCATCTATTCATAGTTTCCAACAACACGAAATACGACGAGAATATTTATAGTTCCGCCACTCGACACAAGATAGCGCTATGTTTACTTTAAAACCTGTTAAAACAATTTTTAAAATAAATGTATATCTATTACAATCTGAGTATATATGCACAGAATTATTAATAGTACGAACTGCTTGAGTTATAGTTCTGTGATACGAACGGTATAATACAAACTTTTTATTAAAAAGTCTTTCATTGAACATTTACACCATACCTCCTTTTACTATTAAAAAAAAATATGTGTCATAGACTGTCACTTCGTTCCCATAGCAACCATTTGTTTACAAACAATGCAACATGTTCAACAGAAGTGAAAAACGAAATATCCAAGCCTGTAATCGTTCAAATAAAAATTCTAAGGCTTCCGGACCCAAAACAAATTTCACTAGAAGGTCTGCACCGAAAAAGGTAATATCGTCTCAAAATATACACCAAAATACCGAAGGAAAAAGTTGTTCGGCCGGTGTCTTGGGCAACGACCGGTCAGGCATAGCTAAACCGAAGAAGACTACGAAGTCAGAATTAACTGTCAAAAAGTCTAATAACAATGTGGATTTGTGCAAAAAATGTGGAGACGCCCTTTCCAAATCTTCCCAAAATTGCGAATCGAAAAGTACATTGTCAAACAAAACTTCAGAGTCAAATAAACCGAAAATTACTGTGGTCAATGAAAGAGCAAAGTCGGTCAGTCAATATTACAGAAATGAAAATTTCCGACGATCTTCAGAATCTATGCAAGAGGCAGATGTTAGTGGTACAAAAAAGAAATCACTGGATACCATTAAAGAACTACCAGAAAAGTATTCTACGGAATTTAAATCTAAAATCAATATTTCGGACTTCGACTCCGGTGAAGATGAAGATGGGATCGCATTCCTAGACCCTGGAGACTTCGAAACTGTGAAAAAACTTAAAGAGTTTAGAGATAATAACTACTTCGAATGCCATTCAGCAAAATCCAGAATAGACAATAAAGTAAGTGCTATAAGTTTAAAAGATCATAGGTGTACTTATAGATTTTACTTAAACGATAGACTATTTCCTGTCCCTGTAAGCACTGATCATCAGGATAATATCAGATGTGTTGAATGCCATTTACCATTACATTTGAGGAGAAATAAAGATGTTTCTAAAGCGAATGGGTTTATCCAGGCTAAAATAAGGATAGGAAAGAAGGAACCGCAGGATACTGTGTTGTATCTTCCTGTAAAAGATCAGCTGATTATAAAAGAGAGGAAGAAGGAAGAGAAGAAAGAAGAAGAAGTCGTATATTTTGGGGTGATCAAGATAGATCAGACAGGGAATTCAATTTTTAATAAGAATTTACCATCTAATTCTTTGGCATTGAAATATCAGAAAGGATACAAAGAATTCCAAGAGCACGAGCCGTATCGATTGGAGAGAATGGATAAAAATAATGTCCTGGTTATTTGATGTTAAATTTATATTATTATATCACCATCATCGGGTTTTTTTAGTCTCCACTCATCATCATCATCATCATCATCGGATTTTTTTAGTCTCCACTGCAGGAGCACGACCCCCTCTGTACTACCACAGCCATACATGTACTAGCCAGAGCAGTCAGAGGATTTGGCCTCCACTTTCCACGCTGGCCAGATGGGTTGGAGAGGTCTATTTGATGTTTATAAGCTTTGTTTAGCTTGATTCAAAGACTCAAAAGATTCAAAACGTTTATTCAGAAAATAGGCCCTTGCAGGCACTTTTTCACTTGTATTTCCTAAGTCGCCTTCTACGACATCCACGGAAAGACTTGGAGTGATCCTATTCCAATCTGCCGGGAACCACACGGCTTTAAATCACAGTGAAGTTATTAGAAGAAGATAAGCAGGCACGATATACATATCTATTATAACTTTGTTGAATTTTCTCACATGCTTATTCACTTATTTTGACTTTTAGTTAGGTTGATCACGTATAAAATGTAAAAAAGACCTTATTTTTGATATTTCATAAATAAAGTGGACTATTTTTTGTCCATCATAAACAAATCTTTCGTCTGTTTTCTTTTTCGTAGCATAAATAGGTTCTCAAGTCAACGCGTATAAATATTTTTATTTGCCAAGCATAACTTTTTATTTTACAGAATAATTCTTTTTTCATTGGAAAGGGTAGTTGGTTCCATAAAAATTTGGAAATAATTATTGCACCCTAAGAGTAGGGATGATTGATTCTTGATGAACAGTTTGTTTCGGATTTAAATTAAATTTGTTACATTTAAATGAATTTAAATAATATGTTTTATTTAACAAAAATATCAATACCGCTACAACCTATCTTTTCCCCCGATTGACCTATGCTTAAGGACCCACACTAGGCACACTAGCGACGCCAATAATTTTATTCCGATTACTTTACTAATAGAAAAAAATTAAAGAATATAAATCATACAAGCCTTAGTAAATAACCTGAAGTATTATTGGAACAATTTGGGGGAATTTCTTTCTATTTGTAAAGTATTAGGAATAAAATTATTGGCGTCGCTAGTGTGCCTAGTGTGGGGCCTTAAGCTTCTCCAGATTGGCGAAGAAATTAGTAAAATATCGTCTAGGCATCTTAAATCTTGTCTCAGTATATTTTGTGGCTGCCATCCCTCCCACATATATAGTTTGGTAACAGTGTTCGCCAGCATTCGTACCGAAAGGTGCTAGCGCGGTACCCGTGTGTATCACAATTTTATATATATAGAAATGTGGTCGGTTCTGTTAGCGTGTCTGTCTGTGGCTGCTGTTGGACTGGCTGATAATGAATTGCGTAAGTTTTTGTTTATATTTTTTGGTGAGGAAGAAATAGTACAAAATGATTTTGCATTAGTCGTTATATGTAACTTTGAGGTTTTTGATTTGTTTTTATTAATATCTGAAAGTTGATATGTGTATAACTTAAATTAAGGCGCTAGGATAGATATGCGAAAGTAGCTACCCGGCAATTAATAATTTTACGCCTAAATCAAATCAAATTTAAAAGAATGGAATTCTTCACTCACTCGTAAATTATTTGTGGTACTTTTGGTATGGCTTTTCATTAATTTTTGTTTGAAAAATTAAGCAAAAACCGGCTAGGTTAGGTACGGCTTCGAGCAGCCACTTTTGAAAATGAAAAATATAATTGCTGGGTGGAGAGCTTACAGTTAGATTTTTATTTTAAAACAACGTATAAAATGAAAAAGTATTATTAAATATCAAGTACCTACCTTATATTCACTTTAATTCAATTACGTTAATTTTTAAGTATTTTCAACCGACTTCAAAAAACGAGCTTCTATTCCGTTTGGGTAGATCGAAAAATCCGACGCTAGTATTGGCCACTTATATATACAAAAATCAACCAAACAAATCAATTAAAAGGGCTATGTTTTTGTAAATGTTTTTGTGCGAATGTGAAGCTTACGAGCTATTTCGCCAATAGTGGCCGCTTTTGACAAAAGCGCTGAGAAAAGAGGTAAGTTCTCACATAAATAAACAGTAGTTCATAAAATAGCTTGAAGGGCAAGAAAAGATATCTTCGTTTTTTTTAATTATTCATTTCAAATGGGCCGCATAAAATTTATGAATCCTCTTAAATCATAATTCATAACACTTACATTGACTTACGAAACGTTCAAATTACATAATTACTTTCACAGTCTACTTGGAACATTTACAGTTATAACGTACGGTGGATTTTTTATTCTGCTTCATGTTTACACCAATATAGATATTTAGCCGTCTTAAGGCATCTGACATATCTTTATAAGTGCCAATCGCCGACAGATGTCAAAGAGAAGGTAAAATCTCACTTTAAGCGCACTATGATAGTCTATTTTACTTGTTCCACACATTGTGTATCATCATCTTCATCTTCAGGTCTTTTTCTGTCTCTACTCCAGGAGCATGGTCCTCTTGTACTACCAGAACCGTATTACCCAGAACAGTCAGAGTCTTTATGGTTGCCAGATGGGTTGGAGAGGTCTTTTTGATGTTTAAATTATAAGATTTGTTTATCTTTTATTTTCTAAGTTTAGCGTTAAGCTATGTCAGATGCCTTTTGGCAACTTAATAACTGTTGGCTATTTATTCATAAGAAAAACAAAATCAAATCATAAAGGAAGTTAAAGTGTAGAAAAAAATCCGGTCTGATTCACCCGCATTCTTTGTCTTTCCTAGATAAAATAACTGACAAAAAATTACTTTGTTCTTCAACACATCTATTCGTAAGTCAATAACCGTCATTGTGTTTGTATGATAATGATTTATTGTCACTTCTTATATGGATTTACGCCAGAGCTTTTCTGACCGCCGCTTTTGTTTGCTCTACAACAAAAACAAAGCTTTATTGATATTTATGTTTTTGAATGCTTCCGTGCTAGTCTGCCAGGAAAAAGGAAACGTAGATTGCGTCCCTTGTCACGCATATTGATAGACTACGCGTGTTTTTCACCAACTAAAAATATATTTAATGCGCTTAGCGCTTTGTGCTAGTCCCGCTATTTTACGAAAAATCTAAAAACAATTGACTATAATACTATGTAAATATTGAACCTGCTCTCAAACAGGTAACTTGCAATGATCCTATATAAGCGCCACACAAACGGCGCTAAGGCTGTTGGTGCCAATGCCGCCATTTTGAAAATTTACCTTCAGCTGAATTGACTAAAAAGTCTAATTTGATCGTTGAACCTGCTCCCAAAAGTTCAGTAGAAGCGGTTGAGAAATGCGACCTGTAGAGGATAACAGCCGGACAGCGGTACCTACGGGAGAATTTACGCCTGAGCTGCAACACAGAAGCTTTGCTTTGTGTTTGGTAGTCGCACGGTCAATAAACTCTAGGAAAATTTTAATTTTAGTATAGTGGAACAATCCAACACAACTTAATCTCCAATAATTAATAATAGTACTTGTAGAGATGAAGATAGGGTGCTGTAACGATAGCAGTCTCCACTCTTGATAACAATCATGGAAAGTGTTGCACGAAAGTCCAGACAATCGAGAAATATTTCAGATGAGTGAAGAAACTGTCATCTGACACCGTTTCGCGTCCTTCAGCGACTAGTTGCTTGCGACAGGTTTCGTCAAGCAATTGCATGCGATGTTTATTGGCAATCCACATATCTGAAGATTTCATATCGTGTTCGTAAACAAATTATCAAACCGAGGTGCTTTGGGTTCCGTAGTCAAAAATAGCAAGCTTTTTTACGTTTGGAGAGGCCGTTACTGGTTGTTGTTACCGTGTGGTTCCCGGCAGAGTAGACTAGGACTACTCCAAGTCTTCCCATGGATGTCGTAGAAGGAAACGACTTAGGAAACACGAGCTTAACAAAGCTTATTAACATCAATCATCAGATCAGGGCACTCAAAGTGAGCACCCCCCCCCCCCCCCCTGAACTAATCTGAACCCCTCCTGCAACTTTTCAAAGAATTTGTTTTACACTACGTCAAACATGAGGTGAGTGGCCCAGGCACTCCTCAAGTGCCTTCGGCCTGGTTCCTCTTGGCTTCATTGCGGGTGCCTAGACCGTGGCTATCGTCGATATCGAGACAAAATGGGAACAATTTGGGGGAAAAGAGGGGCAACTTAAAATTATCGAGAAGATAATATAAAACCCAATTTGACTATTAAGTATCTCTATTAAGTGCTCGGAATACCATAAGCCGTGAAGAAAAGCATTTTAAAAACTATTTTCGCCGAATCGGACATCCATCCCATTAAGAACGTGTCAAGGCGCCTTACCAACTTATATCACATCACCATTCGAAGAAACAATGCAATTTGAGCACCTATTACTATGCCGGATGCGTCCGACCTTCGTTTTATTACCCGACTGCGGCGAAGACATAAGGGTTATGATTTTCGCCGCTATATATGCTGTTCATCTGATCCTTCATCATATATTACCCTGAGATTTGATGGTACATAATTACAGGCGTCGTGATTATCCAGCGTCACATTGAATCCTAATAGGCTATAATTTACACGGACAAAGTCGCGAAAAGATTGCTGGTGTAGATATAGGTAGATTGTAGATAACGCCCATGCAAACTTACGCTCGAATTCAAGCATGCCATTATTATGCCTGCAACGTTTGACCTTAAATTTATTGTACTAAAGTTATTGACCACTGTTATGTGATCAATAATGTGCCGAGAAGCCTTGCTGGACCCATTTGACGAGATTTTGGCCATTTTCCGCTAAGGTTAACTCTACATCTTTGATAGGGAAAGTTAACTTTACATCTTTAATTGATTCAAGCGTAGTAACACCTGAAACAATTCAAGAGATTCAAGATTTGTGGAATTCAAAGTTACATGTGCATGCAATGTGCATGTTTTGTTTATGACATAGGTAGGAAGGCAAAGGAGCAAGCGGGTCACCTGATGATAAGTGATCACTTACCATCAGGTGATCACCCCCGTTCATGGACAACTGCAATACCAGGGGTGTTACAAGATCGTTGCCGGCCTTTATTTTTCTCTCTCCAGGGGGGAAGGGGGGATGGGCCTCCGGCTCTCTCACTCAACGAATCAAGCATAGAAGCGGTAAAACTACTCAAATGTCGATTTTCTGTGAGAGTGTGGTACTTGCCCAGACGAGCCGGCCCATATGTGATGCTGCTGGCTTGCAAAAGTGAATCTTGCTGGTAGCGTGGCTCGACCACAACTATACATTAAGAGAACGAATTTTACCGCCAAAATTGGCCACTTTTGGCGGTAAAATTCGTTCTCTTAAACGTAGTTAGTAATATCTATGAAAAGTAACAAAAAGAATACTACAAGTAATTTGCTAGGGCAATACGCTATAACATTTTTTAATTTGATTTGATTTAGGAGTAAATGAATTAATTGCTGGGTGGCGCTAGTGTGTGAACTCACCTCGCCTTAATAAGGAAGACGAAAAGATATTAAATAATGTATGCCTTGCTCGCTTCACTTCTTTAGTCAATTAAAATGTAATAATAAAAATTCAACGGGGAATGGCATACTAGAAACGTGTTTTTAGGTCGATTGGTCCGTGGCATGGAACTAGTGAGATTGCAACTCGCGCTTGACTTTACAAAGTATCATCACTTTAAAAAAAAAGTGTGTACGCGAACGATATCAAGGACAACGAATCGATCCTGTTTTACGCAAATCTCTGGTACAATTGCGGACTGCTTCGCAGTATACAAAGCACCCGAAACCGGTATTAACGATATTATGTGCACTTACACAACGTACTTTCACTGCAGCGGCGCCAAACTTTGCGAATTTGTTGTGAATAATTTCTAGCGCAATTAAAGATGGCGCCGAGTCGGGGGCCAGTGCTGTCCCCATTTGAAATAAATAATTTGAAAGAAAACAGAGCTATCATTTTAAATTTAGTTCTGCAAGGGTCCTAGATAACCCTTCAAGCTTTAAAGTATGTTATGATTTACTACATACAATTCAAAGTTAGTACGTGAAGCTTTAGTGTTTTCGCCAGAAGTGGCCGTTTGTGACAAAAACTCTAAGAAAAGCGTCACGTTCTCACTGTAAACAGTGATTATAACAATAATTTAAAGTATATCTAGGGCTTGGTAGAAAAAAAATTGAGTGATATCTCCGTTTTCTTTTAAATGATTTATTCATGACCCCGAAAAATTCATGATTCCCTGGTACCAGACATGGCTCCAGCCACCCACTGGGTCACATGGTACCATCAGTTCCTGTGCCGACCGTTCTCTCCAAGTCCGTTGCACACGCCATCGGAATAGAGTGCGTAAAGTAGGATTAGCTCCGACAATCTATTCCGGGCAGTCCCGGGTGACTTACGCCCAGGATAGGCCCTTCTGGCACCGTATCTTTCGGCCCATACTGCAAAACATGAGTGTTGCTGCTCTCCAAAGGCTTTGCCATTGTTTTTAAGTTCAATTATGCAGGCAAATCGCGTCCCATCAGGCATATGAGACTTTGATGTTCGCCCTACAGGTTGAGGGCACTCTGCCCTCACCACAAAAAGTCCAGTAAAGTATCAAAAGCTCCAAAGCCAGTCAAGGATGGGGAAATATCTTTACGGATCATCATCTAAATAAGGCCACATCTACAATTTCAAACAATTTTGATTTAATCTTACATAGATAGCTCTCACTAATGCGTCTTTAAGGCCCTACCAAAATGTCGGCAAACGAGGGTGGTCGAAATCGATATTTGGAATTCCATAGATTTTTTCCATATTTATTTTATTATATTCCATAGATATTTTCCATAGATAGATTGGCGGCACAGTGACGTGCAGTATTTTCAATAGATACTCTTGTCGGAGTGCCGCTATCTAGAAAAAAAATATTCCAAAAACCCTTTCTTTCAACTAATGGAAATATAAACAGGAAAACTAACACAAATATTACTATTACTACATTACTACATATTATAAAACAAAGTCCTTCGCCGCGTCTGTCTGTCTGTCTGTCTGTCTGTCTGTCTGTTCGCGATAAACTCAAAAACTACTCCACGGATTTTCATACGGTTTTCACCAATAGATAGAGTGATTTACGAGGAAGGTTTTAAGGTATAATATATGCCCGGGCGCAGCCGGGTAGAGCTGCTAGTTATTTCTAAAACCGGCGACAGTAAACTAGCTATATAAAATACAGTCTTTATGCCTGTGCTGTGCGTCATACTTGTAACATTTCATATTTCGTACACCGGTCTACTAACGTCACTGCAACTTGTTTTGCAAATAACTAAGTCTGGCTATTTATCTGGTCATAAATTATTATGTAGTAAGAATGTCAAGGATAATATTTATTGCAACCGAAATTCAACTAAGTAATATCTGTCATATTCTGTGTGATATTTAAATATAGTCGTAGTTTAAAAGGTTTAACCCCAAGTATTATAAAAGCTATGGCAGCTTCCCATACATCATTTTAGTTAACAACCAAAGTTAGTGTCTTGGAATAAAATATTGTTTTATAAAACACTAGCTGTTACCCGCGGCTTCGCACACGTGGTTTATAGCCTATGTCCTTCTCAGTACCCTTACCTATGTGTATGCAAAATTTCATGATGATCGGTTCAGTAGATGGGGCGTGAAAGCGTAACAAACTGACTTTCGCATTTATAATATTAGTTAGGAAGTTAGGATATACTTATTGCAAATTCTAAAGGTAAAACAAAAAAATCATAATTATAGAACTCCAGATTTTTTAGTTATGACGCTTAGAAGTTTTATAGGTTATGTCATTATTAGGTATTTAGTATCTTTGCACCAAACAATACTTTATTACCAAAAACTAAAAGAGCTCGATGAAATAATAATATATCAGGATAATTATAAATATGACTTAAATATCGAATAGCGTACAAAAATTTTATAAGTTTTTTTGGTTACAATGAGTAAAGATTCATCTTGATGCCTTTGAGTATTCAGCCAACGACACAAGTTCACAATTCACTATGGGGTTAGCTCAATTTTTCCCTATATGTTCATTAATTTATAACGTATTTTATTATTTTTAGAAATGTACATACTTATAATCAAGCAAATCTATAGCTATAGCTTGTCATCATGATTTCGTGTAGGTGACACGGTCAGTTGACTATGCACACTGTGGTGTCAGAGTTCTTCGGAACCGCCTCTCGGCCTCTGACGTGCTGCCTTTAACGACTACCAGATAGCAGCCGGGACCAACGGCTTAACGTGCCATCCGAAGCGCGGAATAATCTTTCTTATCAGACAATCAGGTGATTCATACCTGCAATGTCCTAACCAAACTGGAAACAACTTAACAGGGTATGGTTCCCATGGGAATCCTACGACGAGAAGCATACTTTGTAACAAGCTACAATAAAGACAAACGCCTTAACCACTGGACCACAGGGGCTGTTTAAATAAATAGCTAGTTAAATTATAAAATAATAATTTAAGTATATGTCGGTTATTATTATCTATACTTATATTAGAGGAAGATTTAATTGTTTATTTGAATCCTCCGAAACTAATGAACCGATTTTCAAAATTCATTCACCTTTTGAAAAATAATTTATATTCGGGTAACATAGATATTTAATTTAAATTCTCTGAGACCAATATATTAAAAAAAATGATAATATGTTGGTCTCAGATAGTAGATGTCCTTGTTTTGGGATCTTATGTACAAAATATTATATTGTCTTTGACAAAATATTCGATAGGATTTCAATAAAGTAGGAATTTTGAACTCTTGTTTGCGAATGCCAAGGGCAAGAGCTAAAAATACCTGCAATAAAATAAGTGCAACTTTCACTTGTTTGTAGGACTTTGCTTCAACTTATTTCTGTCTTTTAGGGTTCCGCAATAAACAAGGAACCCTTGTTTTGCCATGTCTGTCTGTCCGCGGTGTAGTTTATTATTATTTAGATTTAGCTTATTAGTAAGAGAGATAAATACTCAAGTAATTTACTAAGTGAAATAAATTTAGATTTTAGTTTGATCTGATTTAAGCTCTAAAGAACGAAATATTTTTAAAAGTCCTTAATAAAAGCGATCGGTTGAAATCTAGATTTCTAGCTCTTCGCAATCAGTACCTATGTTTCCATCACGTAGTCCACAGTCACATAAACGCAGTATTGCACTAATGATGCACCCGGGTTCGTTGCCCTCCACGCTTCCTGGTGCATTCTTGATCAATGGCGAAACAGCCACACCTTTGTTCACTTTCAAGATGACTTTAATATGATCAGAAGATTACGTCGTTTTCCTTAATGGGGTAGGCAAAGCCTGAGGTATAATTAGAATATATATATTTTTTTTTATTTAAGAATATTACATAAACAGCAGGGAGGGGGCGACCAGGCTGGGTTAATTTTTGACGATTTTGGGAACGGGGGTTTTATATAACAAGCATAAACATCAGCAGGAATTCTCAAAAAATATGTAAAAATGATGCCAATGTTAATGTAAATTTAGGGGATGGGAGGAAGAGCTTTTTTAGTTTTGGTAGCAACAGGAAGAGGCAGTTAAAATAGCTGATATTTTGCTTATGTAATAATTAAACAGTCCCTAAGGCAGATCTCTCTTTTAGCGTGATGGTAGATGATTCTCAGGTGGACTGTATGTATTTTTGCTTTGCTGAGATTTGTTTCCAAATCCAAATAAAGTATAAATAAGTATTATCTCTCACAAATGCAACTATACAACGTGTTAATGAATAAGCGCAAAACCTCTTAGGTGGTGATTGTGCTTAAGAATATGAACAATTTTCACTATGGGGCCGACTCTGCAACTTGAAAAAAAAAATCTGCAGTTTAATACAAATTGTCAATACTTACTCGACCAGAATATATTGAATAGCTGTTTTTTTTTTTGTCGAGTTGCAGAGTCGGCCCCATAGTATAAATTGTTCATATTCATAAGCACAATCACCACCTGAGAGGTTTTGCGCTTATTCATTAACACGTTGTATTGTATTCATGAGCAAACTAACTTATTAAAATTTTATCTTAGCAGCACCCATTTTTTTAAAGATTAGTTTATACCCATAGACAGATACACGCATCGTAGGTAAATTCATACAATATAACTATAAAACTATGCGAATCCCACAAAAAATATTTTTTGGATTTAATGGCGTTAAAAGGAGAAAAGAGAGGGAAGATGGGGATAGCTTGTATCAGTTAGTTAATTACAAATACTGTTTTAACTATAAGTTACAATCATAACGGTTGATCCTTGACCCTTCTAGCATTTGCCAGCAGCTGCATTACACAACGATTGCTATTTCCACAGTGTTCGCTTCCCGTTTGGCTGCTTTAAATATTGTAATTACCTATCACATATTTAAAGTATTAAATAATATAACTTTTATACTTACAGACACCTTAGTTAATGTACATTTTACACGCATTAATATATACACACACATTCACACTTTCAAGCGGGCACACGCACACACACACACACCCCCACGCCACCCCCCACACACACGCGCGCACACGCACACACACACACACGTACGCACGCACGTGCGCGCGCACACACACACACACACACACACAAACACGCGCGCGCGCGCGCGCGCGCACGCACTTTCTCACACATACATACACACACACATCCTCAAACATACACACATAAATTTTTGTACCCAATAATTATGAACTATTTTCAAATTATGCTAGTTATTAATTTAGACTTAATTTATCATGTGTCCTTTTATAAGTCTATTTTAAAGGTTTCCTATTATAACAGACTTGTCTAGTTTTGGGTACCTATATCATAATATGAATCTTTACTGCCATACGAGCTACATACTATGAGTGCCTTACCAACCGGGTGCCAGCTGTCTCTGAGATACAGATTATCGTCTAGTTCAGAGATGGTTTGTAACTGGCTGGATCAAGGCACTCAGTATAATGCAACTAACGAAAACTGCTACTACCTGTATGTACCATCTTTACTGTATTGTATTTTATGGCTCAATAAAGAAATTATTATTATAAAAAAAAATAAAAAAATAACCGAATTTAAATTCATAAAGTCACTTCCTGAATAAAAGTAAGCGAAAACCTAAGGAATCACATTGATAGGCGATGCGGCTAGCAACCCCTCACTATTATGATTCCGCTTTTCACCTTTACGCCCACGACGACGCTAAACGTGGCCTGTAGGTTTTATGACCTTGGGCTCTGTCTACCCCGCAAGGGATACAGACGTGATAGAATGTATGTACTTCCTGAAATAACGATAGTGCGATAACCGTGACGCTTTTCAGCGAAAACAGGTTGTAGCACACTATTTTTTTCCGTGTGTTGTAAAAACCGTCCCACAAAAAAATACTTTTTTAACCCGAAATTTCTATGCCACAAAGTCATTTTCGATATTCTGGTCTAAACTTTGAAAATGCTACAGATTAGTTGACAGCTCAAGTATATACGCAGAACATCGACGTTTGAGTAGTAGCTTTACCGTTGCTATGCTTGGTTCGGTGAGTGAAGAGAGCCGGCGGCCCATCTCCCTCTCCCCTCTAGGGACGGAAAAATAAAAGGCCGGCAACGCTCCTGATACACCTCTGGAGTTGCAGTTGTCCATGGGCAGCGGTGATCACTTACCATCAGGTGCTTGCTAGTTTGCCGTCCTTTGACATAAAAAATACGCACATTAGCTTTTGCCCTTTTCCTTAAATAAAAACTTAATTTATTATAAGATATTACCGCTAGGACTTTTAGGTTCTGCCCTAAAACAATAGAACCCCTGTTTGTCTATTTACAAAAATATAACTTTAATACTAAGTAAACAATGGAAACTTTTACATTAAGTAACATCTTTCAAGAATCCACATCATCCAAGGAAAGTAATTGCGGAACTGAATAGCAAATGATGAATATATTACACTAATGTCATTGTTTTGTAAGTCTGTATGTTGCCCCATCGTGCAACAACCTCGCGACCTTGTGCGCATTTCAAACCTGTCAGATAGCCAGCTGAGACGTGGATAAGGTGAAAATGACGAAGGTACAGATGTATACTTACATCGGCTTCGCGTATCCCGACCTCGTCTTGAAAATGGACTCCTGATGAGTCCGTAACCATAGTCGGCAATCCCGACGAAATACGTGAGTGACCCGTTTTTTTTAAATAATGTTATTTCACGTTAGTTTCTTTGTTTCTGTTTATTTTTAAAGGGCTTTTATCCTAAAAGGCATGTCAGTCCTATCGTAACCTAATTAAGACGTCTAAGTCTGAGGGAATGTTACGAGTATAATAAGTTCATAATTTTTTTTGGCAACTATCGAACTAGGCTTCGACAAAATTGATTGGGCAAGATCGACGTCGTTGAAATTTTACTTTAAGTTCCTCATTAGTAAATGTCTTTCACATTTATATTTCTTACAGTCTAATAATATATGCTGGATAATTTCCAGGAAGAAGTTTAATAAAGCTTCTGTTTAGTTTAACATCGCTAATGTTACATTTGATGACACAAATTTTAAAAAAAGTTTTTCATTGTAAAATAATTAAATAAATATATGGACAAATCACACAGATTGAGCAAGCCCCAAAGTAAGTTGTTATTAAGACTTGTGTTATGGGATGCTAACTTAACGATACTATCATAATCATCATCATCAGGTCTTTCTAGTCTCCACTGCAGGAGCACGACCCTCTCTGTACTACCAGAGCCATATATTAGCTTATACTATAACATACGATATATATAACGATACTATATATATAACGATACTATATTTTATAACAAATACATAATATAGATTAACATTCAAGACCCAGACCAATCTGAAAACGATCATTTTTCATCTTGACCTGACTGGGAATCGAACCCCGGACTATCCGTGTCACAGGCCGGCGTGTTGACCGCTGCGCCACGGAGCTCGTCAATTGTATTTCATTTAATCAACTTGGCGTAACACTTACCCACTTACCTAATTATCTATTACATGTGTAATACCAAGAAAGTATTCCTCCGATTTACAAACACGAAATTATACAATTACAATGGTAATCAAGACCGTTTATCAGTAAAAGTAATAAAAACTAACCGACAACGAACATGTAAGTCAAAGTTCCGTAGGTAATATTCAAGCTACTTCCCAAAAAAAAAAATTAAAGTTTAGGGTCTATAATGTCGTAGATGCAAAAGTAAGTATCTAATGTAGGTTGGTTAAAATAATAGTTACATTGCCTCCTCTACGCAATCGCCGATGATCGGCTGTGATCGCGAAGATTCACTGTACATTGCTGTTCAACTTGCTAAATCTCTTAATACTCAGTAATATCCATGTCGTGGTTTCGATCCCCGGCCAGGTAACATCCAGCTTATAGAAGACAATGGCATTTTTCAGATAGCCCTGGGTCTTTGATGTTTATCTACACAAGTATCTAACTTCCGCCATTTGTACCGACGTTACAAAGCCTCTAACAATTCGAGGAAAATATGAATCAAATGACACCTTACATTTCAAAATCGATCAAGTGAGTTATAATACAGAACAGACATACTTAAACACATGCATAGGTACATCTTTATTTGAATACGCGCGAAAAACATTACCCTCCTTGTGAGTCGGTAAAAATATCTCGGAAAGGATAAAACTAACCATAGAATGTTTTAACTAGTGAAGTTACAAGACTGAATAACCAATATTACTTTATTCTAGTCGAAAACCCTAAAAACCACGTAATTAGACGTAACCATACGTAATTCATTGAAGCATTGAAGTGGAGCGCGTGACGAACCGGACAATGCCTTACGTAACCAACTTCTAACTGAATAAGATGCGTGTGGTCCGTTTTGTTTACGTCACAATATTTTGACTGTTACGTATTGTGGCTGTTCTTTCATTCAAGTAAAAAATCATCTTTGTAATAGTGGAACAAAATTTGACCTAGATAATGGATTTTAAAAATTGAAACCAGGCGTCTTAGCTTTTCATAATCATTATCATCATCATCAACAGCCTTCTGCATCCCACTGCTGGGTATAGGCCTCTCTCAATGCATGCCATCCATTGCGATCTTGTGCCTTACGTAGCCAGTTTCGACCTGCGATTTTCATAATTTTCATAATCATCAGTACTTTTTTTAGCCTCTACCTCCACCTCCTCCAGGATTACGACCCTCTCCCCTGCCATCTGTGGTTGCCAGCTTATCACGTCTCGATAATCATCTGTGTGTTTCCTCAGTTGCATCGTCAGCTTGCGCCGTGTGGTTCCCGGCAGAGAAGAATAGGACCACTCCAAGTCATCTCGTGGATGTCGTAAAAAGCGACTAAGGAAAAACAAGCTAAACAAAGCTTCTAAACATAAAAAGACCTCTCCAACCCGTCTGGCCATCGTGGAGAGTGTAGGCCAAATCCTCTGACTACTCAAGCTAATATATGGCTCTGGTAGTACAGAGAGGGTCGTGCTCCTGTAGTGGAGACTAGAAAGACCTGATGATGATGATGATGATCGTCAGCTTAACTACTTTGGAGTCCAGAGTCCACTTTCCGGCCTTTTCTTCTCCATTTCGCACGGTCTTCGGTATTTGCGTTCAGTTATATACGTGCCAAAGGCTTCTTAACCAAGGCATGTGGTTTCAACCTCTAAATAGTACGATTAATTCTGAGAATTGCACATAGATGGCACAAATTGGTAGCGTCACAACTCTCATAGAACAATATTGGACCAACCAAAGACCTGCTACAAGGTCATAGTTAAAGAACAGTGCTAAAGAGTTGTTTTGCACTCGTCACTAGATGGCGCTAATTCACGTTAGCCTAAACTTGCTGTAATTGAGAGATATAATTCTACCACCAACGCGTTGATGTCTTATTTACTCCGTGCTCCGTGGCGCAGCGGTCAACAAGTCGGCCTGTGATACGGACGGTCCCAGGTTCGATCCCCGGCCAGGTCAAGATGGAAAATGATCTTTTTCAGATTGACCTGGGTCTTGGATGTTTATCTATATAGGTATTTGTTATAAAATATAGAACCGTTGAGTTAGTATCCCATAACATAAGTCTTACTTAAGAACTTAAATACTTTGGGGCTAGCTCAATTGTGTGATTTGTCCGTATATATGATTTTATTTATATATTTATTTACTGCTGTTTCTTTGTGATTATTTTTTCATATTATAGAAAGACAATATTATATTGTCTTTGCTGTGGGTGAGATCTATACATATATGCATTCCAGGTATTATGTAATGTTTAAAAAAGACTGTCTACTCAGGTATTAAAAAAATACAGAGCTATCTATAAACAAAACACAGGTGTTGTATACTTGTCTGTTTGTATAAAATTGTCTTTGTTTTTCCGTATAACAACTACGTAAATTATAGCCTATAACCTGATGATAATAGAACTTGCTATAAAAAAAGAAATTTATGAAATTGGTTCCTACTAGACGAAATACAGAATATCTTTTTTTTTTAGATTAGCGCCTTCAACCAAACAAACAAAGTCTTTAGTTTAACAATATATTATTATTGTAAAACTAAAGACTTTGTTTGTTTGGTTGAAGGCGCTAATCTAAAAAAAAAAGAAATAAAACACAGGACAACCAAATTTTAAGGGGGCACACTAGGCACAGTAGCGACGCCAATTATTTTATTCCTAATACTTTACAAATATAAAGAAATTCAAGAATGTAAATCATATAAGCCTTAGTAAATAACCTGAAGTATTTTTGGAATCATGTTTTAATATAATGAGAGTAGTGATTACCGCCAAAAACGGCCGTTTTTTGCGATAATCTGATTCCCATAATTCTCACTGATTCTGATAATATTTAACATGATTCCAAAAATACTTCAGGTTATTTACTAAGGCTTATATGATTTACATTCTTGAATTTCTTTCTATTTGTAAAGTATTAGGAATAAAATTAATGGCGTCGCTACTGTGCCTAGTGTGGGGCCTTAATTATCAGCCATTTATTCCCAACGCACGTGTGTTGCTCCTCCGTAACAAAGCACGTAACAAGTGGAAGCTTTTATCCTCTCGCTCGTGACTGCAACTTCCTCATTTTTATTCTCAAAATTACTACCTTATGACGGTACAAAGGTTCGTATTTATTCTTTGTCGAGCTCCGTGGCGCAGCGGTCAACACGCCTGCCTGCGACACGGAGGTCCTGGGTTCGAGCCCCAGACAGGTCAACATGGAAAATGATCTTTTTCAGATTGACCTGGGTCTTGGATGTTTATCTATATAAGTAATCTATTATAATTTATAGTGTCGCGTCGTTGAGTTAGTATCCCATAACACAAGTCTCGAACTTACTTTGGGGCAAGCTGAATCTGTGTGATTTGTCCGTATATATTTATTTTTATTATTTATTTATTCTTTGGAAGATTACATGGCAAGACTCGAGATGGGAAAAAATTAAATGAAAGTACAATTAAATATTCTCTGGCGATTAATACAAACGCAATAGAGAATAAGCGCGTAATTTTTTTTATTTGCATGGTATAATCCTTACTAACCACAGTAAAAAAATATGAAAGAACTTTTAAAATATCTTAATTAGCGACGACGATGTGGTACTTTAAAGTTTAAATATGAAGGAGAAGTCCGATATGGACTAGTGACGTCAAAGTCTAAGTCATGTACATATATACATTTGCCATATAAAATAGTGTTTTTTGCGAGTGAGATAGACATTTCGTAAAATCATTTTATCTCGTTCGTTTTTCAACCAAATTTTATTCTGTTTTCACTTTGAGTACTTTACTATTGAATATTTTTAGATAAACTGATAAAGTAACGCATATTCTTTTCATGCATATTTACTATTGTTCAATTTTTTTACTTCTATCGGCTCTCCTGGAGTGCCATTGTAATTTTTTTTTTAGAAGCGTATACTTTTGATCTGGTTCCACTTGTATTTCGTCAAAATCGGTTTAGTGCAAAGTTTATTATATTTAATCTGTAAGATTATTAATTATTAAACTGTCTGTCTTTTCCAGCGGAGAGTTTTATGCGGTGCGGACAGACGGACAAGAAACTCAACGACTGCCTTAAAGCAGCCGTGCCGGATGCACTGCGGAAGATGAAGGAAGGTGTGTATCACAAAACTTTCCTAGAACTAAGAAGTTATTAAGCCGACGCTATGCGTATATATTTTTTTTATATATGATACGCATAACTCTTTACAGAGTAGTCCGATTTTGATAAAAAAAAGTTTTTGTTTCTTTTTATTAATTATTAAATTAGCTATTTGTCTCCCATCTCACCTGATGAAAAGTTACGATGAAGAAAGCTGTTGGAAAGGATATACTCTGAATTTGGTTACTTGTAAATTTTGAAAAAAAAAACCTTACCCTAAGGTTAGGAAAACAGGGGATGATTAATTTTTTTATTTTCAGTTCATAACGGCGCAAAAATTTTTGTTAAAAAAATTATTTACTCTATGCAATTCCAGGCATCCCCTCTCTGAAAGTGCCGCCTATGGAGCCGCTGCTCGTGTCCGGCATCAACATTTCCTCCGGCGCAGGACCAGTAGTCATCACGCAAAACTATAAAAACATCAAGCTCCATGGCCTGACAGATTCTATACTCACCACCTACAAGTAAGTAGCGCCGAAGACAATATAATACTAACGTAATAGACTGCCCACCGTGTGTGTCGTGTAGTTCCCGGCAGAGTAGAATAGAACCACTCCAAGTCATCCCGTGGATGTCGTAAAAGGCGACTAAGGAAATACAAGCTAAACAAAGCTTATTAACATCAAAGATACCTCTCCAACCCGTCTGGCCAGCGTGGAGAGTGTAGGCCAAATCCTCTGACTACTCAGGCTAGTATATGGCTCTGGTAGTACAGAGAGGGTCGTGCTCCTGCAGTGGAGACTAGAAAGACCTGATGATGATGATGATGATGATGATGAGACTGCCCACCTCATATAAAAATATTGGACCAAATTAAGGTTGCGAAAAGCAAGCGAATGTATGGCGCAGGAGAGTTGCTTGCTACTCGATACTAGATGGCGGTAATCTGCGTTAGCCTTTAACTCACTACCTACGCCTAAAATACTGTTTTGATTTATTTTGTGAATCATGTTTTTATATTCTCATAATACGGTAGATACAATGTTGTGTAGTTTCGAGTGGCGCCATCAATGCGAGTCTCTGAGAACAAATCGTACGATTAAGCCGTTGAGACCACATGGTAGCGCTAACGCTTGTTAATCATCACTGGGCTTGTTTCCCACTTCTTTTCTTCACTCATCTCCTCAGGTACAACTTAGATTTGGTCCCAACCCCTTAAGAGTCGCCTGGAAGCGCTGTCTCCATACAAACGGAAAAAGGGAATTGTGGCAATATTTTGATAATATTGGGGCAAAATTGAGCATCCAATCAATTAATCTCATTATAATCTACGTACTTTCCTATTTAAATTATCAAATGTTTGAGAATTATACGCCTCTCAAGATTTCCATACAAATTTGAAAAGGCTTGTAATTCTCAAACCATTGGTATTGTAACCAAGCTGTATAGGAACGTACGTAGATTATAAAGAGATTAATTGATTTAATGCTTAATTTTACTCCAAAATTATCAAATATTGCCAAAATTCCCTTTTTCCGTTTGTATGGAGACATGCGCTTCCAGGCGACTCTTAATCGTATGATTTTATCACACAGACTCGCATAGATGGCGACACTCGTTGCATCGCCACGCCACACATTCGCCTACCTTAATTAGGTCCAATATTTTTGTATGAGTTTGGCAGTCTATGACGTTAGTATTATATGTTAGAATTAAATTATTGTCTATGCTTCAGGTTATGCATGTAAAACGCGGCCCATCAGGCATATGAGAGTTTGCTGTCTCTCCAAGCCTTGCGCACACAGGCAAAATCTAAAGATCCGTTCTTTCTGGGGCCGTATTCAATTGTTTATTTAATATAGGTTGCTCAGAACTACTTATTGGTGATGTTCGCCGTATAGGTTGCGGCCACTCTGTCTTCGCCTCAAACACCTAGTACATACATACACATAGTACATAATCATCATGTCTTTTTTATTTTTCACTTCGGGACCATGACCCTTTTTGTACTACCAGAGCCATATATTAGCTAGAGCAATCAGACCTCTCTACACTCTCTAAGCTGGCCAGACGTGTTGTGTTGGAGGGTTCTCTTTGATGTTTATAAGCTTTGTTTAGCTTGTGTTTCCTAAGTCACCTTCTGCGACATCCATGAGACATCCAAGACTGAGATAGTCCTTTTTTACTCTACCGGGAACTACACGGCCACTACATAGTACTTACATTAAAAAAACTACATAGTTTTGTTCCTCTTTCCAGGGCAGACCTCAGGCACCATCGTCTCCGCACGGAGTCCTTCACGCCGAAGATGGAGTTCATCGCAGACTACGTGATGAAGGGTAGGATTCTCGTGCTGCCCATTCAAGGGAAGGGTATCGCCAACATTACCATGGGTAAGTTTTCTGTCCGTATGTCTTTTGGGAAGCATGATTTTTTTTAGGGGTTCCAGTGCTCTCCCCATTTGAACGGAAACAAAGATATTTCAATCTGTAAGTTCATAAAATTGTATGATGGTTTATCTAGGGCTTCGAAGAACAATTTTTATTATTACCTACCTCTATAACTGTTGTTTGTATATTCTAATGATTTATTACAAATGAGGACAGCATCACTGGATCTATTGAATAGTATCACAGAACAGAAAATGCGATATTCATAAAGACATTACCAAAGACAATATAATACTAACGTAAGTATGGCCAAAGACAATATAATACTAATATGGCGCAGGAGAGTCGCTTTCCACTGGATACTAGATGGCGATAATCTACGTTAGCCTAAACTTACTTAGCTACGGTGTAATTTTAAAATATTATGCCTAAAATATTGTTCTAATTTTTTAAAAGATAAATTTTTTGAATAAGATTTTATATTCTCATATTATGGTAGATATAATGTTGTGCAGATACGAGTGGCGCCATCTATGTGTACAGATGTAAGATATAAATGTTTGGGCCTCCAGAGCTGCCCCATTATTTATAAATCATCTGAAAGAAAATGGGAATAACAAGGCCCGCTCAAAACTAAATTTTAAATGATATATCCGTTTCCTTGCATAAATTTATCAATGTCAAATGGGGCCGTACCATTCATGTAAACCCTTATAAATATCCTTTTTAATTGTGTATATATTCATTACAGTGAACTTGGTAGTGAAACACGACCTGATAGGCGAGCCGGTGACGCGTGACGGACAGACATACATGCACATGAAGGACTACAAGGTGAAGTTCATCCCGAAGCGCGTCATCCTGCATTTCTCCAACCTGTTCAACGGCGACAAGAGGCTTGGCGACCAGATGAACATGTAAGTTTATTTTTTATTTTATTTTTACATTCCTATGACCAACAGTAACAAACGTAACATAGGTTATAAACATTAGCAACAATAAAGCCAATATTAGGTCTTACACTACCATTGATATCTTAATTTTACGGGAATATGTCACATCTAAAAACTCAGATAAAGGAAGGTGTGAAGTCAACACAGCTAAAATAGGACTGGGCGGGACACGTTTGCCGCATGCCAGGTGGGCCAGAACGGCTACTGTGTGGATACCGGATGGCCCCAGGGGACGAGGCAGACCTAGGAGAAGGTGGCGTGAAAATTTGGACGCACATATTGGCGGACTGTAGCCCTTGACAAGAGCCTGTGGAAGCAGAAAAGGGAGGCATTTGCCAAGCAGTGGGACACAAACAGGGTTAAAAAATGTCTCATCTGAAAGCACGCGTTCAGGCAAATGCTCTTGCGAGTTATGTTTCAAAAGTCACCGTTAGATGGCAGTAGGTCCACAGCAGAACTTAACTAGTCAGAATGTGGCTTTTTAAACTTTCACGGATATCAACATTAGAATTAAACATATCGGGATGTTTACCGAAATTATTGTGGATTCTTTGAGTTTTCGATATTTCGATCCAGTTATATGGACGATGATCACGAAGGAACTAGTATGAAATTGATTGATGATTAAACTCAAAGAAACCACAATAATCACGGTAAATATCCCGATATGTTTAATAATTGATATCAGAATGTGTATGATAAAGGATATAATGTTTATTTGAAAGATAAAAATATAATTTTAACAAATGCAATAATCGAAAATACTTTTTATCTATTATATATAGTTCCTTGTATCTATTATCATGTGGTCTCAACGCCTTAATCGTACGATTTGTTCTCAGAGATTCGCATAGATGGCGCCACTCGAAACTACACAACATTGTATCTACCGTATTATGAGAATATAAAAACATGATTCACAAAATATATCTTATTAAAAATCAAAACAATATTTTAGGCAAAATATTTTAAAATGACACCGTATATTTAGGAAGTTAAAGGCTAATGCAGATTACCGCCATCTAGTATCGAGTAGCAAGCAACTCTCCTATTCCATACATTCGCCTGCTTTTCGCAACCTTAATTTGGTCCAATATTTTTGTATGAGGTGGGCAGTCTATTACGTTAGTATTATACTGTCTTTGCTATTATGTATAGCATGTAGCGCCATCTGCGTATTGTTGTTTATTTTTTAACTGAGAATTCATTAAAACAAGATTATAAAGTAAATTTCAATGGCCTTTACTTCATACTGAAAGTTTCACTGCTTCAAACCCCTCATAAAACTGAGCGAACCACTCAACTAATCCGAACAACTTGACTTTTCAGTTTCCTCAACGAGAACTCCGAGCTGGTCTTCAACGAGCTGAAGGAATCATACGAGAAGAGTTTAAGTTCTGTGTTCCAGGATGTCACAAACAAAATATTTGACAAAGTACCCATGAACAAAATATTCCCCGAGAAATAAACCTGTGATATTTATCCCCGAATATTCAAAATAATCTTACATATGACAGTCTTAAATCTCAGACTGTCGTTGACTTTCTAGGTTATCTAGATAGAAACAGTATGAGACTTAAGAGTCGCCTGGACGCGCATGTTTCCATACAAACGGAAAAAGGGAATTGTGAGTGGCAATATTTGATAATTTTGGAGTAAAATTAAGCATTTAATCAATTAATCTCATTATAATCTAAGTACGTTTCTATACACCTTGGTTAAAATACCAATGGTTTGAGAATTACAAGCCTTTTCAAATTTGTATGGAAATCTTGAGAGGCGTATAATTCTCAATAATTTGATAATTTAACCAAACTGCATAGGAACGTACGTAGATTATAATGAGATTAATTGATTGGATGCTTAAATTTGCCCTAAAATTATCAAATATTGATACAATTCCCTTTTTCCGTTTGTATGGAGAATTGCGCGTCCAGGCGACTCTTAAGAACGATTTAAGCTAAGATGCCTTTGAGTATTCGGGCGTAGGGGCTTAGATCGGAGTAACTAGTGCCACTTATTCAAATAAAATTGGAAATGTCTACCTCAGTATCTTGGTAGTAAATTACTTGAAGTATTTTTGGTAATTACTTTTCATTATTTTGCATTTGTTAAATAATGAGAACTACTCATTACCGCTGAAAAGCCGCTTTTGAATTGATGATATTGATGAAAAGGAATACCAAAAATACTACAAGTAATTTACTTACTACACCAAAGTATTGAATTAGATTTTTTTAATTTTATCTGATTTGGTGGTACCTGAAACATATAAAATGAGGGGTGCTGTAGGCTGATCTTAGCCCCACAAAGTTAATTTTAAATTCGACCAAACTTTGACACGGTTTGGTATCTGAATGCATACGAAAATAATAGGCACAATTTTTTTTGGCAAAAATAATGCGCGTAGAAGTAGCTAAGCATAATTTTACTACGAGAAGTTATTATGCGTTACAAGTTTTGAACGTTTTATTTTTATGCCAAATGTTTATCAAAATTTTGCATGCTGACTCCCTTCTGATGAGATGCTGTTTAGTGATGCAATAGTAGCAGCTCGAGCGGCTGGGTGTCTGCAACCACTGGATAGGCAGTTGAAGATGAGACAACTTCTTCTTCTTTTTCTTCGCCTTATCCCATTATTTGAGTCCGCTCTCCTCGTTGAGGCCATGAGCCAACTGACCTATACTAATTATTTTGTCTGGTCTGCGAATTTAAAATTACTTTTTAATAGTGCAACGCGCGCAATATCGGCAAAATATTACGCCACTAAAATGCTATCCCAAATTGGTGACTATAATCAATTTAAACGTGTACGTTAAGTATGCGTTGATCTTAGATAGTACGAGAAGTGAAGCAACATCTTAAAATGCATACTACTCGTATCATCGAATCACATTGCCTGTAGAAAGGTATAGACCGGTGAAATCAGCGCCACCCGCCATTTTATTCTTGTACTCCTATAATGAGGTAAATATGAGATAAAAATTTAAAAAATCTACTTCGGCATTAAATTACTTGAAGTATTTTAAGTTTTCATTATTTTGTATTTGGTAAATAGAACTACTCATTACCGTCAAAAGTGGTCGCTTTTGGCAGTAATGAGTTGTTTTCTTAGTTTAAAATGATGATATTGTGGAAAAGTTATGCCAAAAATACCCCAAGTAATTTACTACATTTGATCGGAATTAAAAGTAGAATAAATTAAAGACTGGTGGCGTTAGTTGGCAAATCCAGCAAATCTAAGCCCCTTATAATCGTACTATTTTTTACTAAAAATGTTTCTGCCAGAAAAAAAGGATGGCGTGATATTTGGCTTATTGTAGCAGCATACTACCCAAGTTACCAACAATCTTTTGTCACAATTGACTTCACAGTGTACAACGTAAATGAATACTGTAATTGCAGTGCTTATGGAAAAAAAAAGACAAAATGTTGTACACCGTAAATGTAAGGTTAAGGAATAGGTGCTCAGTAGTGGATAATCTAATAATCATAAGTAGGCTATTTATTAAATTGCTTTAATTAATTAAGGACAATAAATACAATTTTGTACATTCATGATATTTTTATTTCATGGACTCAAAAAATGTAGACAGTGCCATCTATCGTCGAGTGGCGGTACTAAATGAAAAAAAAATTAAAAGTATACCAAATTTTTTTGGCCCGTCGCGTCGCCCTTGCCGTAGCTGCGGTAAGGAGGTCTGGTGATGGTAGGCCTGTCCTTCATCGGGATCTCGATGTCCGTCTCATCGTTTTGCTGTCGATTGTAATTTTCTATTGTCATCCGAGCGTTGTTCAAACATGCCGTCTTGCAGAATGCTTCGTTTATTATGACCACTGGAAATAGTTATAATGGTTGTTACTAGATGGCGGTGTAATTCATTATTGAAACTTCTAAAGTGTTTAATAAGACGAGCTCAATAGTTTGAAAGTGGTAATGGCAACGAATAATGGAGTTTTTTTTTCAGGCTAATACTGGCAGAGGGAGTATAATGGGGTGGTAATGGGACGTCCGACTTTACCATCCTACAATCGGACAGTGCTCCCGTTTTAGGGATATTTTCCCAGAGTTTGATTGCTTTGGAAACTTCTTTATCATGAACCTTTGAATGTGAAAACGATGATGCCATAGACTTAGATCTATTTCAGTTTATTGTGGCAATTAATTGCCGACTTTATAAAATCGTCCTTAATTCTTCATCATTTAGGTACTAAGATTTTCTTAAATAATTATGGTAGGTATATATGTAGGAGTTTTAAAATTGCTAAACTAGATATTGGAATTTATAATCCAGCTCTGGGAGTATTATTATTATTTTAAACGCAACCACAGAACTAATAATAGTACTAAACGCAACACTACAATCGGCAAACCGGCATCAGCTTGAAAAGTAGCAAGCGATACGGCGCATCCGAAGGATGGTCGCAAATTTACACCCCTACCTAACGCCATGAGGCATGGAAGTATCAATTTGAGCATGGGGTTATTTGTAGGCTCTCGAAAGCCTCTGGGACGTACAGTTCACAATCAAACAGCTACAGTAACATCCTTACATACGTCTTTGAATAAGTAATCAGTTATTTAGACGAAAAATAGTTTGAAAAACTAAAAACACGTTTTTCATGTATTGTCATCAGAACTCAAAGCGTGTGTAAAATTTCATCATATTTAATAATCGAAGACTGGGAAGTGGGTCAAATTAAGATTACAAGATTTTCTTAAATACATAGTTACAAGTGAAGCTAATAAAAGCGTGTTAAAAACTTACGAATGCCTACGAGAAGCACGTATATTATCAATCCGAGTATAATCCCTTCCACTTCCATAGTGCCGAACTTTCGAAACGAATCTGCAATTAATAATATAATTAATTATCTAGGGATTTGCAAAACAACATTTTAAATTATATTTCCGTTTACTTTCATGATTCCTGACGCCCATTCCTTCGATCTGTTTTTACGATCTGCGCGGGAAGAGAAACAACTGGTACATTCTACGTTTCTTTTCTCCCATATCAGCATGGAAGAAAACACCAATCGAGGGAATGGGCGTCAGGAATCATGTCAATAGGCGATACGGCTAGCAACTCCTCACTATTTTGATTCTGTTCTCATCTACAAGCCCACCGACATGCTAAACGTGGCCTTAAGGTTTTACGCTGCTGCAGACTCATTGCATTTGCAGTTGCATTATCGACTAGTGGTGGCGAGCCTCGAGAACACGCTTTTTTATGGTTAACTGTAAGATTTACAATTGAGCCAAAATCTATTTCTTGTCACACACATGGTGTTGCAGTTGTCCATGGGTAGCGGTGATCATTTACAATCAGGTGAGCTGCTTGCTCGTTCGCAGTCTTATATCTGGGCTCCGAAGAACTCTAGCTGACGATACATGGGAGCGCTTGGATAAGAGAGAAAGAAAATGTTTAGGTACACTATTCTTACTTCTAGGCATACTATGGCAATTACAATACTCAAAGATAGCCCCGAGCTTGCACAATTAGACGCCTTACTGATTCGGCCTCGTCTTTTTAGAATCTCCCGCTTGTCTGACCATGTTCCCAGTTGCATTAGAAGCCCGGACTTCGCTTTTTAAAACCTCTTAGCTACCACATGTATTTCGTCCTAACTCCGTACAGGTAGACAGAATCCAACGCCACCGGACAACGCTTAACATGACATAATATTCAAAGCTGACTTGGTGATTCCAACGCTGAATTTCACCCCGATATAGTTGAGTTTATCTAAGTGGATCCTGAATTTCAAAGCTTTACTATTTACAATGCACGCAATCCTGTGAACACATTCATACAAGAAAGAGAAAGAAGAGCAAAAACCAGATTTGCTGGCCTTGAAACCAGATTTGCTGGCCTTGAAACCAGATTTGCTTGCCTTGAAACCAGATTTTCTGGCCTTGAAACTCACCTCCGCACCTTATTTAGGTTGAAACAGAAAATGTCTTCTCTGGTGGTTGACGACCCACGACACCCAATTTTGAATATTTTGCTGACCCTGGGCTCCAAGGCACTCCAGCTGACGATACAACTGGGAAGACGCTCAGATGAGAGGAAGAGAGCCATAATTTTGAATTTGCTATGGTGGACAGCTCCATGGTAAGTTATTAAACTATGTTGTAGGGATACTAACAACGATAGATATAACTAACACAAACTTGGACCACTCGTATCGTAGGCTGGCGTGTTAAACACTGCACCACGGAGCTTTGCGTAACAGTAATATTATATGATATGCCACATTTACCCTCAGCGTTATCACCGAGGGTAGTGAGCAGGGAAATGGGCAGCGCGTGTATGTATATAGGTGACTTGCACTGTCACTGCTCATGCCGCTGCCACTGCCCGGCGCTCCCTCAATTGTTGGTTTTTCACGCGAAAGTCAAAGGAGTGTTACTTTACAGATATTATTGTGAGTTGATAAATAAAGAAATATGAAGACTGAGTGTGAATACTTGCTCGCGTCAATATTGCCGCAGAATTATTTAGAGTAATATTTCCGGCAGCAATGATATTAACGCCGTGACATGTCTTATAACCACATTTAAACTCAGCCATTGCCACTGCTCCTGTCGCTGCTGGAAATATTTCCCTCAATACTTCTGCGGCAATAATGACGTGAGCAAGTATTCACACTTAGTCTTCATACTTCTTTATTTATCAACTCGCAATAATGACTGTAGACACTCGCTCGTTCTCACGCTGCCTTTCCTTTGACTTTCGCGCGAAAACACGACAATCGAGGGAGCCCCGGGCAGTGGCAGCGGCATGAGCAGTGACAGCGCGAGTAGTCTATTTACATACGCGCTGCCCACTTCCCAGGTCAATAAAGCTGCAAGGAGATGGCAGCGACGAAAGCGGACTTCCGGCCCTTACACATGGTTTTACCTTTAGGGGTAGACAGGGTCCCGTAAAACTATAAGCAACAATAGCGGAAACCTTTCGATCTCTTAGTTTTTAGGGTTCCGTACAAAAGTTGAAAAACGGAACCCTTATAGGATCACTCGAGCGTCTGTCTGTCCGTCCGTCCGTCTGTCACAGCCGATTTCCTCCGAATCTACTGAACCAAATTAGATGAAATTTGGCAAGATAGTGTAATCCTATGACCCAAACACGGATGTGCAAAGTAAATAAAGATTTTTTTGAAATAAGAGTCATTTTGAGGGGCCCAATTACAAAATTTTAAAAGAAAGTTTTGCAAACCTTACTGTGTCATATATCAAATGAAAGGGCTCATTATGAGGATCTCAAAAATATTTTTTTTTGTTCGGGTAAAATCAATACTTTTGATTTAATTAACGAAAGAAGGCAAAAATTGACCATTCCCCCCCCCTGATCTCCGAAACTACTGGGCCGAAAATTTTGAAAAAATTACAAAATGTAGTTCATTCCTTGAAGATTACAGGAAAAATAATAAGAATTCTATCACTTGAAAATTAAGTGGTAAACTCACAATAATAAGTTCATCTAGGGAAATAGTTCACTAAAACACCACTAGATGGCGCTAGTCAATTGAATAAAACATTTTTTGTACATTGTGTGTGTGTTCACGAAGCATATTGTACGGAACCCTCATTGCGTGAGTTTGACTCACACTTGGCCGGTTTTTTTTATTCTCTCCCTTATCTGAGTGCTTGCTGGTGTGCTTGGAGTTCCGGGTTCAATTTCTAAAATTCAATATCGTTTCGTAAAGGTAAGCTTTGGAGTTCGGTGACAGCGGCGAGTGTCGCGCATTTTACATGTTCTACGAAAAGAGCAAGCGGTTCATCTGATGGTAAGTGACCATGGACAATGCAAAACCATGGGTGTGTCAAGAGCGTTTCCGAACTTTTATGAACATACGGAGTCATTTTTAAAAGCTTAAATAATTTAGCAATGATATTATCGCCATGACATGTCTTATGCCACATTTAAACTCAGCCATTGCCACTGCTCCTGTCACTGCTGAAAATATTTCCTACTTCTGTGGCAATAATGACGTGAACAAGTATTTATAATTAGTCTTCATACTTCTTTATTTATCAATTCGCAATAATAACTGTAAACACTCGCTTGTTCTCACGCTGCTTATCTTTGAATTCCGCGTGAAAAACCGACAATCGAGGGAGCCCTGGGCAGTGGCAGCGGCATGAGCAGTGACAGTGCGAGTAATTTATTTACATACACAGGATGCCCACTTCCGTGCTCACTACCCTCAGTGATAAGGCTGAGGGCAAATGTGGCATATTATAAAATATTGCTGTTACTCAAAGCTCCGTAAAGTAAAGGTTAACACGTCAGCCTGCGATACCAGTGGTCCCAGGTTTCGGTAGTGAGTATCCATCGTTGAGATAGTATCCTGCGACATAAGTTCATAACTTACTATGGCCCTATTTTCCAATTCAAAATTATCTCTCCTTCTCATCTAAGCGTGTTCCCAGTTGTATCCTCAGCTAGAGTGCCTCGGAGACAAGGGTACGCTACAAAATTAAAAATTGGATGTCGTGTGTCACCAAACGTATTATGTCTTTTTCCCATATTGTCTGCTTTATTTCAAATCAATGATTACATCCATTCCGCCTCGTAAGCCTTCGATCGAGCCTCCCACAAGGCTCATCTATCGAAGATTTCTTTCTTCGGGTTGCCTTAGAAATTAAGCCAATGGGTTTCCAGTTTCCTCACAGGGCGCAGCATCAATGGCGTAATTTTGCAGCGTACCCTGGACTCCGAGGCACTCCAGCTGAAGATACAACTGGGAACACGCTTAGATGAGAGGCAGACATAATTTTGGATTGGCAAATAGCGCCACAGTAAGTTATGAACTAATGTCGTAGGATACTATCTTAACGATGGATACTCACTACCACAACCTGGGACCACTGGTATCGCAGGCTGGCATGTTAACCAGTACTCTACGGAGCGTTGAGTAATAACAATAATATTTTATAATATGCCACATTTACCCTCAGCCTTATCACTGAGGGTAGTGAGCAGGGATGTGGGCAGCGCGTGTATGTAAATAGAAGACTCGCACTGTCACTGCTCATGCCGCTGCCACTGCCCGGCGCTTCCTCGATTGTCGGTTCTTTACTTCTTTATTTATCAACTCGCAATAATAACTGTTAACACTCGCTCGTTCTCATGCTGCCCTTCTGTGGCAGAACGGACGCGATTTCTGTTGGTAATGTCCTTTTACCACTCTGGATCAATATCCTGAGGGACATTCGCCGGTAATAATCGGTACAACACGATAATCAGTCGAAAGAACAGATGCACAAGCACTTACCATGTAGCAGCAAATACTTGATGTTTTCGCGGAGACGGTTCTTCGTAATTTTATTGTCCTTAGGTACATGCCGGCCGGCTAACTACGAATACACTAACACACACGATGATACTCGTTAGAGCACAAAATAGGCACTCAAATGGCAGAAGACATTAAATTTCAATCTCGTACTTGAACGGTACGTAGGCGTCCATGAAGGAGCGCGGGGAGGAAGCTCGTTCCTTCGTTTGCCACTAGGGCGCGTTGAAAAACGCCGGTGAGTACTGCGCATGCGTGGTCATTTCACGCATTCTCATTGACTGGATTGCCATGTGCACCGATTCAAATAAAGCGAAATGATTGGACATTACATGACGAAGTAAGATGCGCGAAATTTAAATCATTGAAAATAAATTAAACGTTTGGAACGGAACACCTTCCTTTGACTTCCGCGCGAAAACCGACAATCGAGGGAGCCCCGGGCAGTGGCAGCGGCATGAACAGTGACAGTGCGAGAAATCTATTTACATACACGCGCTGCCCACTTCCCTGCCCAATAAGGCTGAGTGTAAAAGTGGCATACTTCTTAGCTATAGATATTAGGTCACGTACCTCTGACACTATCTTGGGTTTACGAAGCCAGTCGATCTGAGTATGGTCTTCCGCAGGAAACTCAACATCATTAACAGCACTATGAGGAACACCGCTGTCTGCCAGTAGTCGGAGATGACAGCGACGACAGCGGACTTCTGGCCCTTACACATGGTTTTACCTTTAGGGGTAGACAGGTCCCGTAAAACTTTAAGCAATAATAGCGGAAACCCTTCGATCTCCTAGCTTTTTTATTCTCCCCCTTATCCGAGTGCTTGCTGGTGTGCTTGGAGACCCGGGTTCAATTTCTAAAATTCAATATCGTTTCCTAAAGGTAAGCTTTCGAGTTTGGTGACAGCGGCGAGTGTCGCGTATTTTACATGTTTTACGAAAACGAGAAAGCGGTTCATCTGATGGTAAGTGCCACTGCCGCCCATGGACCACTGCAAAACCAGGGGTTTGGCAAGAGCGTTTTCGGGCTTTTAAGAATATACAGACTCATTTTTAAACGCTTCAATTACGTATCGATTCGGGAACTCGAACTTAGCCGGTGTAAAAGTGTCCACCATGCTATTGTCTGCATAGCATAGCAATGAATATCGCTGGATTGCAGCATAACATTGATTTGTAGAAGAAAAACGTAGGAGACAGAACATAGCCCTGCAGGACACCAACGCTCACGGGTTTGTATTCCAAGCATAAACCGTTAACTACGGCTTTGATGCTGCGCCCTGTAAAGAAACTGGAAACCCATTGGCTTAATTTCTAATGCAACCTGAAGAAAGAAATCTTCTATAGATGCGCCTTGTGGGATACCCGATCGAAGGCTTATGAGGCGGAATGGATGTAATCATTGATTTGAAACAAGCAGATAATATGGGGAAAAACATAATACATTTGGCAACACACGACATCCAATTTTTAATTTTGCAGCGTACCCTGGACTCCGAGGCACTCCAGCTGAGGATACAACTGGGAACACGCTTAGATGAGAGGGAGAGATAACTTTGAATTGGCGAATAGCGCCACAGTAAGTAATGAACTTATGTCGTAGGATACAAACTCAACTACGGATACTCACTACCACAACCTGGGACCACTGGTATCGCAAGCTGGCGTGTTAACCACTGCTCCACGGAGCTTTGAGTAACAGTAATATTATATGACATGCCACATTGACCCTCAGCGTTATCACCGAGGGTAGTGAGCAGGGAAGTGGGCAGCGCGCTGCCCTTCCTTTGACTTCCGCGTGAAAAACCGACAATCGAGGGAGCCCCGGGTAGTGGCAGTGGCATGAGCAGTGACAGTGCGAGCAGTCTATTTACATACGCGCGCTGCCCACTTCCCAGCCCAATAAGGCTGAGAGTAAAAGTGGCATACTTCTATATAGCTATAGGTATTAGGTCACGTACCTCTGTCACTATCTTCGGTTTCCGAAGACAGTTGAGCTCTCTATGGTCTTCCGCAGGAAACTCAATATCATAAACAGCACTATGATAAACAATGCTGTCTGCCAGTACTCGGAGACGGTAGCGATGACAGAGGACATCGGGCCCTTAGACATGGTTTTATTTACCTTTAGGGGTAGACAGGGTCCCGTAAAACTATAAGCAACAATAGCGGAACCCCGTCGACCTCCTAGCTTTTTAATTCTCTCCCTTATCTTAAGGCGTTGCTGGTGTGCTAGGAGTCCCGGGTTCGGTTTCTAAAATTTAGAATCGTTTCCTAGGGGCAAGCTTTGAAATTTGGTGACAGCGGCGAGTGTCGCGTATTTTACATGTTTTACGAAAACGTGCAAGCGGATCACCTGACGGTTAGAGACCACCGCCGCCCATGGACAACCGAATAACCAGGGGTGTGGCAAAAGCGTTTTCGGCCTATTAAAAATTGCTGGATAGCAGCATAATGATATGCTTCTATCCACTGAAAAGTAAAACCTATGCATTTGTAAAAGAAAAAGAGTAGGAGATAGAACACCCTGCGGGACACCAGCGTCGCATGTTTGTATTCTGGGCATGAACCGTCAACTACGGCTTTGATGCTGCGCCCTGTGAAAAAACTGAAAACTCATTGGCACATTTTCTAAGGCAACCCGAAAAAAAGGAATCTTCGATAGAAGAGCCTTATGCGAGAACCGATCGAAAGCTTTGGCCATGTCCAAGCTAGCCGCTAAGGCTTTCTCCTTACTCTCAACTGCTTCTACCCATTTGTGTGAGGTATTCTAAAAGGTCGCCAGTAGATAGCACCGCAACGCGACTCCACTCGATTTTATTCAATGCGCAGCACTGTCGCCATAATTCTATGTTTACTTTTACGAGACGGTGCCGACCACAGAGATGTATTATTCTGATATCTATGGTGCCGACTGTCACCAGATCACGTCTAATATGCATGGCACTAGGATATTCAAGGCTTTGCCGTTGTTCCGCCCCTGACTAAAGTCTATATTCACTGAACCCGGGGTTTAAAGCATCACAGCACCCGGAGGCCCGCTCAGAGAGACAGAAGGTTGTATTTGACGGAAATGCAGAATTGATTAATTAGACATCTTTCGGTCATTATTCTACTTATTACAGAAACACTTCTATTTCTCATCGGAGCAGTTTTCTGGTTGCACCCTCAGCCGTGAAGGCCCAGGGTCCGCTACTATGACAGTATTTCATACAATGTCAATGTGATGTTGTGTGTCAAATGTCATACAATTAAATATGATGTGGCGAACGAAGATTTTACGGCCAGCTTTGGCAGCCTTGGTGTAAGACAATCATATCGTGTGGAAAAAGATTGCTCTTTAAAAGAGCTTATTACACCTTCCGAATATATTTAGTCTCTGACGAGAAGAAAGCCGATATACGTTAGATACGTAAAGAGACATCGCTATACGTGTCTAACGTATTGCGGCGTCCCTCTCGTCAAAGGCTGAATTTAGGAAGATGTAATACCCCTTTAGCCTGCTATTTAGAAACATGACATGCAGTAACATAGTATTCTATTTAGGAAATTCATGGCTGCATGACATATTGCAGCAAGGAAGCGTTTAAAAAAAGTAAGCGGTGGCAGCACTGGCGCGTCGAGTCCGGTAAGCTGGGATAGGGTCACAAAGTGTCCTGGAGGCGCGTTGGGTCGTCAACGCGCGCCTCGCCTTAGCGGGTAGAGATGAAGACCGACGGGTCGCCTCGCTGGCCGCTCTTCTCCCTCCCCCGAAAATAGCCCACGACCCGGCAAAATTGCGGACGAGAGTTGACACCGCGGAGTTTAGTGGCCACACCACATAACCGCACCTGGCTTCCCGTAGCCCACGCGGTATCCGAAGGGATTCTTCGCGTTATAAAAAAAGGGGTCACAAAGTGTCAATTATTTCTGCTTGTCTAATATTATCCAATGATAGCAGCATATCGAGGTCAACGTCTCAGTGCTACCATCCGTTGGTGCACATTACTCAAAACCCTTATCATCATCATCAAATTTAAGAGCTGGGCTCTTGTCAGTGGAGCTTCTTCCATTCAAACCCTCATTCAGTTTAAACTAAAAGATATACAGGTTACTTGTAAAATGCCAGTAACCTCGCTGGAGTAGATAGCTAACAAGTTTACTGTTCTACGACTATTGATAATTTGTTACTTTTTAGTTTTGTACAAAAATAAATATAAATTTAATTTTCCGGTTGAATGTTAACACATCTACGCGCAGTGCGCGCCGACGTCACATAACAATACTTTTACGAGACGTACCTAGACTATGTTTGTTTGTTTGTTTTTCGTGTGTGTAAGTGGCCAACACTGATATCACATTTTTCAAGCTACCTAGACTATGTTTCATTTGTACGAAGGATGACGTAGGTACAAATGACACGACAGGACAATAAAAACAAAATATCGTAATCATTATTATAAATGCGAAAGTGAGTTTGTTTGTTTGTCATCCTTTATGCCGTATCTACTGAACCGATCATCATGAAATTTTTCTCGCTACTAGATGGCGGTAGTCTGCAGCGCCACACATTTGCAAACTTTCGCCACCTTAAGTTGGTCCAATATTTGTCTATGAGGTGGGCAGTCTATTATTTTAGTATTATATTGTCTTTGCTGGCGTTTTACAAGTAACTCGTATAGACCTAGATTGTAAAATACTTCATGAATAAATAATTATTTGTTTATTCAATTTCATTAAATCTCATAATAAACTATATTTCTTTAAGTTTATGAATCATTTATAAATTAGAAATAGCAAAATATGTGATAGCTGTAATCTCATACATACATACATAGATACGTACAATCACATCTTATTCCCTTCATCATCATCATTTCATGTAGGTGACACGGCCAGTCGACCATGCACACCCTGGTGTCAGAGTTCTTCGGAACCGCCTCACGGCTTCTGACGTAGTTCTTTAAGGTCTACCAGATGGCAGCCGGGACCAAAGGCTTAACGGGCCTTCCCTTGCGGGGTAGAGGACATACCTGTGACTTTATGAAGTGGACCTCTGAGACTGTCGATCAATGCGAAGCGGATGGCCTTCCGCGGGAAACTGAACAGCATAAATATCACTATAAGTAACAGTGCAGATCCTAGTATTTCTTTTCGTATGTGTAACTGCCTCCGTGGTCCAGTGGTTAAGGCGTTTGCCTTGTTGACCCGGGGGTCGTGGGTTCAATTCCCACGGGAAGCATACTTTGTTAAGTTGTTTCCAGTTTGGTTAGGACATTGCAGGCATGAATCACCTGATTGTCTGATAAGAAAGATGATTCTGTGCTTCGGAAGGCACGTTAAGCCGTTGGTCCCGGCTGCCATCTGGTAGTCGTTAAAGGAACCACGTCAGAGGCCGAGAGGTGGTTCCGAAGAACTCTGACACCAGGGTGTGCATGGTCGACTGACCGTGTCACCTACACGAAATGATGATGATGAGTGGCCAACACTGGTGTCAGATTTTTCAAGCTGCCTAAAGGCATTTCATATAGCTTAACCACTACCAGCAATGATGACAGCGAGGACCAACGTGCCTTCTGAAGCGAAGAGGATGGAAATATTTTTATGCAACTTTTGGTCACCCATCGAAGTGGGGACTGTGCCCAGAGTTGCTTAACATGCGTAAGCGGTCGTGTGTGTAATTGACCAATACTGGTGTCAGATTATTGGCTGTGCTACAAATTGTAGGAATTTCGGTGTTTACTATTTTTGTTGCGTTTGTAAATCACTGAATAAAGACGTTTCTATTCTATCCTAATGCTGGATTTGGTGGCTCTGCAGAATCATCATCATCATCAGGTCTTTGTTAGTCTCCACTGCAGGAGCACAACCCTCTCTGTACTACCAGAGAATGCATGTTTAAAAGCAGAAATGAGTGTTCCAAAGCATGCATTTTTTTAATGACACAAACATACATACTGTCACGTCTTTATCCCTTGCGGGGTAGACAGAGCCCAAGGTCATAAAACCTACAGGCCACGTTTAGCATCGTGGTGGGCATAAAGGTGGAAAGCGGAATCAAAATAGTGATGGGTTGCTAGCATGCGGCTAGCAATGTGATTCCTTAGATTTTCGCCCAATCCCTTGACCGGCTTTTACGGTCTGCGCGGGAAGAAAAGCAGCTGGTAAATTCTATTTAAAGACACGTCGCCGTAAAATAGGATCCTATTTATCAAATTCTTGGCTTCGGGATAATCTGTAAAAATTGTGGTGTTTTTTGTTAATCTCTGATTTTTTTTTTAGTTTTTCTAAGCTATTCTAGCAATAACTGCTCAGAAGTATGCTATATAGAATTCACGCAACACTTCAGATCCTTATTAATATGTAAAGACCTCCGGATGAGAATGAAACATGTCGGCCTGTAGCTGACTTCATACGTGAGTGACCCGCATTTTACATATTAATAATGTTAACATCTCATGTTAGTTTTAATCAAAAAACTTCGGATCCTAATTATTCAATTCTTGGCTGCAAGATGGCTGCGAGACAGTTTGCAAGAATTTAAGTGTTTACCATACCATCGTTGTTGCATGTGTAAATCACTGAATAATGACTCCTTCCTATTGTATCTATTATTAATAATATATATGGACATATCACACAAATTGAGCTAGCCCCACCCACAGTAAGTTGTGAACTTGTGTCGCAGGATACTAACTCAACGATACTATATTTTATAATATATACTTATATAGAAAAACATCCAAGACCCAGGTCAATATGAAAAAGGACGGACCCCCGTGTCGCAAGCTAGCGTGTTGACCGCTGCGCCACGGAGCTCGACTTAGTATGCTGTATTTGGCGGCAATGCAGATAAGCAACTTCAAGCAGTAATAACTGTTCAATAGCATTTATTTTTTTAATACACACTACACATAAAATAGGATCTTATAAATATTAAATTCTGGGTTGCGACAATTTGCAGCAATGCTGGATTTGACAGCACTGCAGATATGTATCTTGAAGCGACAATGACCGTTATATATATATCTCAACGGGTCACTCACGTGCTATTTGTCGGGATTGCCGACTATAGTTTCGAACTCGTCAGGAGCCCATTTTCAAGGCGAGTGAGGGACGCGCGGCGGTGGATCCCGAACTGGTTCGGGTCGGGTTCTATAGTCGGCAATCCCGACAAATAGCACGTGAGTGACCCGTTGATATATATATATAATGTCTTTATCTCACGTTAGTTTTAACGACAATGACCGTTCAAAAGCATGCGTGTTTTTAGAATTACACACGGCACATTTCGTTAAAATAGAATCATATTCATCAAATTATTGGCCGAGCGAAAACGCAGTTATTTCTTAAATTATGCGAAGCAAACATTAATTAAAATGGGTTGAAATTTAGAATCGTGCGCCCGTGTGCTTTTCTGCCCTCAGTCGTTCTGGGTGGTCATAAAAAAATAACCTGAACCAGCCTGAATCTAACTTCTTTTCTGCCCTAAGTCGTTCTGGGTGGTCATAAAAAAAAAATAACCTGAACCTAACTTCTTTTCTGCCCTCAGTCGCAATCGGGGCGCACGATTCTAAATCCAAGCCTTAAAATGATTAAAATCAATATGATTTTAAACAAATATAACCATATCGACTCGAAGAAGAAGTATGTATTAGCTGTAATGTAGTACCTGTGTATCTCCGTACTGCTTCTGACACTATGAGAACCCAGTTAAACGCAAAGTCCCCGCAAGAAAAGTGTATATCATAAAAAGAATTACTATGAACAGCGCAACCTCCCAATAGTCGGAGATTAGCGCAACAACAGCGGACATTATCCGACAACCGGGCTTTTAAATTCTACATTGGTTAATTTTGATTTTTAGTCAAGATTTTTTTGTTTCTCTGACACTGACACCAAAGAGCATATAGTTACTGACGCGGGACAGATGAGGAATGGGTGAAGAAGAATGGTCAAAAGAGGTTTTGTGAAGGAGGTAATATCTTTGATTTCTAAAATTGTTTTTAAATATTGCGTTGATTTTAACCATCCAGAAGGAGGGTAGTGTTCTTCATGCGTATAATAATAATAAATAAATATATAAGGACAAATCACATAGATTGAGCTAGCCCCAAAGTAAGTTCGAGACTTGTGTTATGGAATACTAACTCGACGATACTATATTTTATAACAAATACCTACATGTATAGATAAACATCCAAGACCTAGGTAAATCTGAAAAAGATCATTTTCCATCTTGACCTGACCGGGGATCGAACCCGGGAGTCGGAGCTCGTACTAATTCATGAAATTGTATGCAGATGTTCATGAATTAGTATGAAGGGTTCTTCTCGTACTCGGTACTCGGGACCATCCGTGTCACAGGCAGGCGTGTTGACCGCTGCGCCATGGAGCTCGTCAAATTCAGCATTAGTCTCAGTAAAAATTGTTCATATTGAAAGACTTAGTCACCTCTTTATTACCAGTCCAGTCCATATTAGCAGTCCGCTCCGGCTTTGCTTGTGGTACATTCATATCATGTGGCACTCAGGGATAAAGTACCTAGTTATCCAACGGTGAAAGAATTTTTTAAGTCGGTCCAATAGTTCCTGAGTTTAGCGCGTTCAACCAAACAAACTCTTGTTTCATAATATTAGATTCAAGATTCAATCGTTTATTTAATATAGGTTTCTTTGATTACTTATCAATTGTCATATTTGTGTTTACATTTTTTACAATAAAATTCTTGATGACGTCAATAATTACTTATGGCTAAGTTTAGGCTGTTTCCAAAGCGGGGTGCAGAAGAAGCGGCAACAAACTGCACACTCTGCACAGCACATTTTCTCCAAGCGACGTCAACTCACACTTTTAGTTAAACCTTATGAAATTATCATTATAAATTAGCATAGATTATGTAGGTACGCCGTGCGGTTCCCGGCAGAGTAGAATAGGACCACTCCAAGTCATTCCGTGGATGTCGTAAAAGGCGACTAAGGAAACACAAGCTAAACAAAGCTTATTAACATCAAAGAGACCTCTCCAACCTGTCTGGCCAGCGTGGAGAGTGTAGGCCAAATCCTCTGACTACTCAGGCTAGTATATGGCTCTGGTAGTACAGAAAGGGTTGTGCTCCTGCAGTGGAGACTAGAAAGACCTGATGATGATGATGATGATGATGTAGGTACAAAGGATTACAAATAAAAGAAACAACGATAAATATTTCAAGATTTATTCAGTGAAACAAATTCTATGGCATAGTCACTGGTAACGTTTGTGAAGACAACTAAGTAAGATCCACTTAGCCTCAGCTGGTCTCAGATTATTCTTTAACTTATTTCAACTTAATCCTTCGAATTTTATAGTTTTATTTTATACAATTTAGTTCCAAACATTTTGAGAATCATCTGTATAATATTTTTACTGAAAATCAGTTAAATGATCAACTTTTTTTCGAATCAATACGCAATCATTCTCAATGCAAGAAAAAATCATTAAAATATGTATAAAAATCACAATAAAGTTAAACAATATTCTTGAGACCTTAAAAATTTAGCATAGCTTTTTGGAAAAATATGCTGTACAATATTTTTTTGTATTTAGTTTTAAAAACACATTCACTATATTGAACCGACAGTAAGCAGCGGAAATTAAAATATTTTTACTATTATTATATGAATAAAAAACAGTAAAACTATTTAAAATAACATTTAAATATAAGTCAGCGGGAGAGCATTATACTTTTGCTTTTTTATTTCTTAGATTTAAAACTTTTTGCAGAATTTAAAGTTTAGTGTGATTTAAATTTTTTGCAACTTTAAATTTTGCTCAAGTTGTTCATAGACGCAACTTACAATAGAAGTTAGAAATAATGTGATATTTCTTAAAATATTCTGATTTCTTTACGAAAAACGACAGTGATAGATAACTTCAATCAAAAATTTAATTAACCATTAAATTATACATTAAGATGAATGAAGTGTCCTACTTTGATGTCTATTATGATCTACTACTATGTAAGTATTTATGATACGGACGGCTATACGGTATGAATTTTTAAAAACTTCCTTAAAATTTCATAAAACGTTTGTTAGTGAAAAAATATTTTTTGTTTCTTCACTGGTATACTAAATGAGGTATAATGATGGATGTATACGTTATGTTTCAAATGTGATTTAAATCTAAACGTTTGTATATTACTTAGCTAAAACCTAGCGGTCTTAACTTTAAAAAATGCAATATCTTTAAAGTGTCAAACTACAAAGATTATATAAGCTCCAATCCCCTCACAACCTACATTCTGAAAAACAAGTTTAAAGAAATAAGAAATGAGATTACCGAGTACAAAAAATAAAATAAAATTGCCAAACTCCCGGCTTCAAAAATATCAGTGGAATGATATACTTTTAAATGCAAGTATGCCAAATGCCCTTTAATCATGTTAATTTTTAAATTTATTAGGGCTCTAACGCTTCGCCGAGACACAAATCATATCTTACAGACTACTAAATTATAACTAAAATATAATTTCCGTCATTTCAATACACAATGTACTTACACTTATAATCGTCTTGATTTAAAACAACTTAAACCTACAAAACCAGGTAATAAAAAACCTAGCAAATAAACTTTTTCAAGTCAATATTAGGCTAACTTAAAAAACATTAAAATAACATACACTTTATCTCTTAGCACCATCTTTAGCCGACTTTTAGAGCTGATACAAAAATGAATCACTCTTCATCCACTTTCAAACCTTCGAAATTTAAAGTTTTTGCATCTTTTAATAATTTGCAATTTTTAAAGTTGTCATACGGACAAAGAGTAAATAAGATATACTGTTAGTATTTTATCTAAATTAGTATTATTACACTAAGTTAGATTGTTATTGATGAAATTCGATAATTTAGATAAAATCTATCTTCCAAACGAGAAGATATTGAAGTTTCAAAAGAGCAAAGTAGACTACAACTACTTTAAGATAGATATGACGATATACTTTTACATTAATAATATTTTATTCTCTATCTGGCCTCGCTACTAAAATTCTCAAAACCTAACCTTATTGCCAATCGGAACTTTCAATCACATACAGTTTGTGACAATCCATACTCTCCGAGCCTCAATTTTGTGATCACCACACAATTAGTCTTTGGGTCACTTGTTGCTTGTCTCCCCACTGCTCTGGGATTCCTGTCATTGGAACTGCGACGTGGAAGTAGACCTTCTGCAGCCAATGGATACCGGGGCTGGTATCCTTGACGCTCCATTCCTAGGATCTTTCCTAGGAGCAGCTAATTGCCTAGTACTAGTGGACCTTTCTAATTTCCCGTCAGACATCACCCAGGCTGAAGTGAAGTCAGCGTAATCTGAGTCTTTTGAACTAGTCCTTGATAGAGAGTCTTCGCCTTTTGAATAAGTTCGAATAATTTCCTTCATTTTCTCCAGAACTGTAGCATCATCTTTAGCAGTTTCTGCTGATCTGAAGATCTGTTCTAGAAGAGGGCTAAGCGGTTTATTTGTCGGTGGAGACCTTAAGGTAGCACTACTGGCTCTCAGTGGAGAATTTCTCTTAAATACCTCTGATTGAGGAGCTTTCGGCATGGCTTTCGGAGATTTATTTGGATTGTCAAAGGTATCAGCACCAATCGTAGGTCTAGCCTTAGATTTGGCTTGGTTTGGAGCTGTCCTACCTCCCCAAGTATTTCTTGATGTTGGGGGTAATTTAGGCGCTAATTTGGGTGATGTCTGAACTGGGTTTGGAGTGTGTTTAGGACTTGGAGTGTTGCCACGGCTTGGGGTCCTGACACGTACTGGAGAATGAGGAATTCTGCTAGCTTGACGACCTTTTATCGTCTTTGTTGGGGAATCAATCATGTCTCTCGAAGGTCTCAAGCTTTTGCTTGGGGAATTATTACTTTCTGTGACTACGATACGTTCGGGACTGGCTCTATTAGATTTGTCCTCCAGGGAGCCAGGTTTCTTGGCTCCATAGAACGTGTCAGAGTAGTCTGTCTTCCGCAGACCCGTCGTGAGACTGACGTAGTCGTCAACTCGTTCATTCCTGTCCATGTGACAGCCATCATCTTGGTCGAGACGCTCTGAAATAAGAAAAAATAAATCGATTAGATATTGTGTCAAATAATTACGAGTAAACAACTTCTAATTTAAAACTTTCATTTGATTAATTGAAGCCTGATGAAACTATGAGTACAGGCTAACCTTGTAAATTATCACCTTAGGTTGTAGCTACTACAAAACTTAAATCTTATATTTAAAGATTTTGATGATAAATATGAGACTGAATAAACTAACAAGGATAGCCTTATCGAGATACAAGAAATTAATGTAACTAATTGGAAAGGCCAAAAAAGTAATGATTGAAATAAATCAGCTATTAGATAATTCTTTGAAAATTCGTTTGAAGATAATGTATCATTATTGAAAATGTTAAACATGATTCACAAGTAAGTAAAAAAACAATTTACATCAAATTATGAGCTGAATACAATTATGATAATTCGAGAACCATTAATATACGAGCCGCGGAATATTATTACAAGATGGAGACTATTATGTTAAATTGTGGTGTCCTTTTTTGGAGCGACGGTATAGCGGACTAGTTGTTGCCACCATCTTTGCATGCATGGAGTTGTGATTTCATAAGTTATTTAAATCAAATTCATAGTTCCTTTTTATCCTATGAGGACTAGTAAATAACTGAAGTTAAAACGATGGGCAAACTAAAATTCCGTTTATTCTGTCTGTAATTGTGTCTTGTGAATTCCTAGATTACCTTTCTCCTATTAAGAGTCTCAAAACATTTACTAATAAACTTAGAGGCAGGCCTTCTTTATCTGCCTTTAAAAAAAACTAATTATGTCGTATTAATTATGGTTGGATATCTACTAGCATTTCAGAACCGAAACTTTACAAAGTGAGAACTTTACACTAGTTTTCTGGGTCAAAAATTACATGAAAATAAGTCCATCATTTAGAAAATCAAAAAATATTGGACACTTATTTTATTTTTTGTCAATAGACACAAGAAAACAATAAAGATAAAGCGCATCAAAATTCAAGACAAGAGAATCATAATGTCACTGTTTTCGTAAAAAGTGTACGAAACTGTAACTTCTTACTCTTTCTTCTTTATAATTTTATTGTTCAGATAACAAAAGATAAAATAAGTATTCTAATTTTTTGATTATCAAACTGTGGTATGGGTAATGGTCATTATATTTTTGAACACCAATGTAAACATACTAATATGTTGAAATTTTATTTTATTTTAACATTTTAGTTTCATTCATTACAAATTTAAAGCATAAAAGTCTTATCTATAAAGGCCCCTATATTTATAATATTGTGTGATAATTAAACGCCCAGAGAGTCCATTTTAGCAAAATTAATGGAGTCGTTTACCATTGCCTTCTAAATACGTACAAATATGAATATTTAAAGCAATATTAGATATCACATCAACTATGCTATTATATTAAATTGTAGTATCCTTTTTTGGAGTGACATTATAGCAAATTATTTAAGTTATCCATTTGTTATTCCTTCCTGGTGTAACGATTTTACCTTAAAAGGACAGGCAAGTCCTTGCGCCATAGTTGATTGATTTATTTATTAGTTAGGAATGAAGTCACATTAAATAGATCGATAGATATAGCAGTGCAAGGCTTAATAAATGTGCAAATGAATTGATATAATCTCAAATGCATATCCTGATTGTTTGTTTAAAATTTTGAATTACTTTGATTTTAAACTTTATGCAACTTTAGAATTTTTAATTTAATTTCCGATCAAATTAATGATCGGATTCGGATAAGATATATTTTTAATGTTTTTCACTGTTAGTATTCTAGATTTATTCTAAATCGCCTTGTACAACATCCACGGAAAGACTTGGCGTTGTAAATGAACCTTTAAGTATTGGGATCTAAATAATGCACAAACACAACTAGGCTATGGACCTCTTAAAATCAATTAATTAATAAAAACCTATAATTTTTACCAGAATAGCATTCTCTGATATGGCACAATCAGATCAACCCACGTGACTATAATCATGAGGGTGATCCGGTCAAGGCCAGTGGCGCAATAGACGTATTGACAGCTGTAATGAGACCAGGCGTGACGGACGGACAGACATAGAGTTAATTTTAAGAGAAATGCCCTTCGTGTGGTCAAGCTTAGATACGTGTTTAGCAATTGTAAGCATCAATATCAAATCGTGAGTAATAAGATCAAAGTGATACCTTGACAGGGGCGTAGCCAGGTTTTTGTGGCGGGGAGGTTCGAGATAATAAAATGATTAAAACTGCATGAAATAACTGTAATATTCATGCGAGTTATTTTATGCAACCGTTCAGTTTGAATGCGATCGGATAATTTACAGCGACGATGGGTAGTAGAGAGGACGAATCCAAAAAAACATATTAATTTATTAATCCGTCTCCTCCCATCCCAACTTCTTATTAATAAAAATAAGGGACTTTTTGGGTGAGGGTTTGATCCCCAAAATCACGTTTGTTAATTAGGAGCCCCCTTAAATATTTATTTTATTCTGTTTTTAGTGCTTATTATTACAGCGGCAACATAAATACTTCAACTGTGAAAAATTCGACTGTGTGTGTAGCTATGACGGTTCGAGCTCCGTGGCGCAGTGGTCACCACGCCGGCCTGTGACACGGATGGTCCCGGGTTCGATCCCCGGTCAGGTCAAGATGGAAAATCATCTTTTTTCAGATTGACCTGGGTCTTGGATGTTTATCTATATATGTATTTGTTATAAAATATTGTATCGTTGCGTTAGTATCCCATAATACAAGTCTTTCTTAAGAACTTACTTTGGGGCTAGCTCAATCTGTGTGAATTGTCCGTATATATTTATTTATTATTTATGAAATAATACCTGGTGACAGAAAGACGGACGAAAAGTGAAGTCTCTTGAATAGGGTGCCGTTTTCATCCTTTGAGAACGGAATCCTAAAAATGGTCTCAAACCATACGTGTATGCCATAAACAATCCATGTTCCATTTTGTTCGGAAGTGCCTTAAAACCATGGATCTTAACTGTTTTAGCAACGGCACACCATATAAAACCAAATAAGTACCTCTAACACTTTTCATAAAGCTGACTTAGCATAATCTTGTTACTTCTCAGAAACGTCATGCATACCATACTACGAGAGTCATACAACTATAAATGGTCAGTAACTGTGGCCGTCAGTGGATGGCCACTACTGTTTATGTCGCGAATATTTGAGAGTCATCGACCTCCTTTTAAGTATTACTTGGTGGTGAGCATGTTGGTTGTAGAGGTTTGGTTGCATTTGTAAAAACAAACTTTATAAATATTACAAGTGTTGATGATGTAAATCAAGGTAAGGTTTATTTACTCTAAAATATTTTGAGCAACATAGGAGATAGGAAAAGAATCAGACAAATTTTTTTTAATTAACAAATCACACAGATTGAGCTAGCCCCAAAGTAAGTTCTTAGTAAGACTTGTGTTATGGGATACTAACTCAACGATACCATATTTTATAACAAATACATATTATAGATAAACATCAAAGACCCAGGACAATCTGAAAAAGATCATTTTTCATCTTGACCTGAGCGGGGATCGAACCCGGGACCATCCGTATCACAGGCCGGCGTGTTGACCGCTGCGCCACGGAGCTCGTCTTGTTCGAGCACAATCTTTATGAAGTAAAAATATTGATGAGATAAGCAGACCTACAAATAAATGAGAATTATTGGAACCATCACCTTTAAATCACAATTATTAATTACAGAAAAAGTTAAAAATAGAAATCTTGACATTTTTATAAGTTTCTACAAAAAAAACCTTAGCACTTTTATCTTTATAGCGGGTTAGACTTATCGTATCATACAGGATAGGGGTAGAAAGAATTTAACAAAATTTAAGAAAGAATATTCATCATCATCTGACTATTTTACCCGGTTTTGTTTTGTTTTGTGCCTACTTGGATGGGTGACCGCAAGTGGCATAAAAATATCTCGAGCTCCTCCGTGCTTCGGAAGGCACGTTAAGGCGTTGGTCCCGGCTGTCATCGTTGATGGCAGTCGTTAAGCTATGTCAGATGCCTTAAGGCAGCTTGAAAAATCTGACACCAGTGTTGACCACTTACACATACGAAAAAACAAAAAAAAAACCGGTTTTGTCTTCAAAGTGATGCTACAGAGCCCAGGGACCGCAATTAATTCGAATAAAGCTCTAGTATGATTGAAGTGGATATTAGAAATGAAGACACACGTCAGGACGTCTTTCCATCAGGTAGGCCGTATGCATAGATATCAGAATAATACTGTGGCCGTATGCATGTTTGCCTACTTAGTAGTATAGGAAAAAGAAAGATATGGTGGTATGATAATAGAGGTATTCAAAAAAGAATGTTAAAAATGTTATAGAGATCATTGAAAGAAGTTAAAACATCTCCGTTTAGCAGCTAAACAGACTGCTGTAAGAAACAGTTCGAGGCTAAATGAAAATAAAAGGAAATATTCAAGAAGACGGTTCGCGTAATGTTTCCTAATAATTTAAAGACGGTTAGCGATCCGAATGAATTAAAATTGACAGCTTTTGCCATAATAATACATAACATTTCCTTTGGGTTTAGATTGTTAAGCATAATTTATCATATTAATTCTTATGCGTAACAATCTTTATGCGAAATATTTTTAATAATCAAAACTTTGCCCCCAACTAAAGGAGACTTGCTGCCTCAACCTATCACTTCATGGGATAAAGAGGAGGGGTACTTAAGTAAACAAATGAACAAGTAAAATTCCAATTAGGTAGGTACTCAAAGAAGCTACGTACAGTTTTAATACAAAGCCTATAGAATCTCAATACCTAAAACAATATTTGATTTTAACATATTCATGTTTCTGCTCCGAAGACAACGGAGAGCGGACATTTTGCAAGATTTGTAAACATTTGCCGTGTTGACATGCACTGCGTAGGTATTATTATATAGATATACATGCAATGATGACTGCGTGCAGGAATGTCCAAACAAAACTTCCAGACTAAATATAGACATGTAGATGAGGAGAGTATTTTGAATAATAATATTATTTGAGACAAGGTTCATGCAAGCACTACGCTTTTACCTGCAGTGCTCCGTGGCACAGCGGTCAACACCTGTGACACGGATGGTCCCGGGTTCGATCCCCGGTCAGGTCAAGATGAAAAATGTTTTTTTTTTTTTTCAGATTCACCTGGGTCTTGGATGTTTATCTATATATGTATTTGTTATAAAATATAGTATCCCATAACACAAGTTTTACTTAAGAACTTACTTTGGGGCTAGCTATCTGTGTGATTTGTCCGTATATATTTATTTATTTATTTAGTAATTAAAATTTGAGCTTTAAGCCGTATATGTGGAGTGGAGTATATATTTCTTTTATTTCCAGCATCCATCGCTCAGGGTTTTTTAACATATCAGCTGTACCCGCGACGTATGACGTGTAGTCTACAGGGTGTTTTTTAATTCATTGGCATCCTGGCATTGGCATTGGCATGATTATGCCCATGATTGAAAGTAATTTTTTTTTTTTTTTTTAATTTAAGACTACTTTTGAGTTAATTAAAATTACACATTTATCAAATTAATAAAAACTCAATTACTACCTCAAACGCTTTAAAAGAGGCTATTTCTTCAGATAAAAACCAAAAATTAAAACAGGAATAAAATTTCCAAAAACACCGAAAAATTGATTCATTTAAACAGTATTAAATCAATCAGTCGGTGAAATTTACGCAAAACAAGTGACTTTAGACCGATACACAACCAGCGATTTAATATTGACGCAAGAAATGTTTTACGTGTAATTTTTTTTGCGTAGGCTAACGAATTCGATTCCACCCTGTATATATCTATATACCACCGTGGTCAATCTGAAAAAGATCATTTTCTTAGAACCCAGGATCTTCCGTAAGCCAGCCTGACGTGACAACCACTGAGGTCGCCTTTACTTTTAGTACCTATTCACTTGACTAGTCGATTGTTAAGTAAACGACAAATCCTTCCCAAATCATGCCAGGGTCTTTTTCCTCATTACGGAGACGCGCCGGTCACAACAAACAGACAATGTGTCAGACAAGGCGCGTAAAAGCGTGACAAATATAGGTATTTACTGTAGTCACTACACACAGGATGGCTTCTGTTGCAAAATGCCTGCTGAAAAGTGGTACAAGTGTTGAGAATGGGCGACTTAAGGGCCTTAAGTCGCCTAAAACCTTCTTAAGTCGCCGTATAAACCCATATCTCCATACAAACGGCGAAAGGGAATTTTGACACTATTTGAAAATATTGGTATGAAATCAAGGTTTGAATCAATTAACCTTACCGTAATCTAAGTACTTTTTTAAACAGCATGGTTGAATCAATGATTTAAAAATTACATACCTCTAACATCGTTATTTTCATTATAAACATGAGGAACAAATATTTTTCACTTGCGTACGTAGTTTAGTTTCTCATAACTTCAAATAACAAATTTCATCTTGATAGCTTGCGTGACGCGCCCCTTTCATGCAATTGAAATAGTTGCGTTAGTCCTTATGTCAAAGTGTATAAAATTATATTTGAACTCACTGCATTTAAACTATTGTTATACTTATCAACGTATATCAATGGAGGAAATTTAACTATCGACTATTGATACAAATGTGTAAAAGAAATAATATATTTTTTTTATCTGCCTTTATTCTATCACTTGGGCCACACAAAAACGCACAATAGTGCTACGGATTGCACATTCGCATATATTTCAGCAACATCGGACGGAGCCAAAGTACTTATTAGTCTAGCAATTTGTTCAATCATCAAATATGCAAACAGACAGGAACTTTCGAAATATTCGTTATTAGGCGTAACAAGGATGCTCTCAAATTGCAAACTGTAGTATGTAATGTAATAATATCTTGCAAATAATCGTGATAATAATTGTGATCAAACTTAATATTTTCTGGATTGCGATCTTTCCATTTAGTAAGATAATTTTTTAGAAACTCTTTTTTCACATTTCTTTAAGAATCATTTTCTATGATGACCCTAAGGGCATCCCTTTGATTATTTGATGCCTAATTATTATATCAACCACAACTTTATTTTTAAAGCTTTTAGCATATTTTTACAAACCAAGTACCAAGGCCAGGTACTCGCAGTTTTCATCAAACAAAACTATTTAGTTATTATAAAAATAGGACAGAAGGTTAATATATGAAACGTTAGCAAGGGGTTTGATTCTCGGAGGCAACTTATACTTACTTTATTTTCCTAGATTTTGGTCTGTTGTTCTGGAGCTAACTAAGGATTAGCGTCAGGCAGGTACCCGGTTGTAAAATCTTTCACCAAAACTCAACAGCATTAATCCTGCCTGTCATAATAACGGACCCCGGACTCTTATGCACCACAGCTGAGGACGCAACCGGAAAAATGCTCAGATGAGGAGAAGTCTAATAAGTAAAAAAAATATCAACTTACCATTATACTCAGCATCCTCAATAGAATTCTGGCTGTGCAGCGAATATCTATTCGTGGTCTTCGTTGAAGGCGATCCTTGGGTAGACCCAGCCACCACACCCAGACTCCTGTACCCTTCATCTGACACCTCCGACCCATTATCCGAGGCACTCTCCGCCTGAGGAGCAGGAGAGACTGGCCTGGGACTCTTATTCCTTCCTAGAGGGTTAGGCACCAGATGATTTGACGTCACGATTTTCGTTCTGCGGTCTGGTGACGACGATTTTCTATCAGGACTTGGGCCTAAATGTTTTCTACTCGGAGACGAAGCTCTGTCTAGCTCTCCTAGGTACGGTAGACTTGTAGGTTGCTCGCTAAGTCTGTTATTTGAAGCGTAATGATGAGCTCTGTGGTCTTCGTTGTAGATTTTCGGGGAGTAGGGCAGAGACATTGGTTCGTAGGTTTTCGGGTCTTTCGTGAAGGGTAAGGAGGCGGGTCCAGGGTCCCGTTCGTAGGTGACAGTGGCTCCGGTGAGGGTTTTGTTGGTGTTGGGGCGGGCGAGACGGGCGGAGAGGGTGGTGCGGTGTTGGGCACGGCATCGGCAGGGGTCGTGCTTGTCCAGGTAGTGAGCGAGGGTGTCCCAACCACCTCCAACTCGAACCATCACGTGGGAACGCAGAATCTGGAATAGAAATGGAAATACGATTAGATGTTTGAAATTAAACTTTAGAACTGACTTTTCAAAAACCACAATTACTGTTGCTATAATTTTGGACTCGGTTATACATAGTAGGAAAATGCACTTTTCCAATCTTTAAGGCCGCACACTAGGCACAGTAGCGACGCCAATCATTTTATTCCTAATACTTTACAAATAGAAAGAAATTCAAGAATGTAAATCATATAAGCACTAGTAAATAACCTAAAGTATTTTTGGAATCATGTTTTAATATTATCAGAATTAGTGAGAACTATGAGAATCAGATTACCGCCAAAAAAGGCCGTTTTTGGTGGTAATCACGTTTTCTCTTAATGACTGATTCTCATAATATTAAAACATGATTCCAAAAATACTTCAAGTTATTTACTAGTGCTTATTTTACATTCTTGATTTTCTTTCTATTTGTGAAGTATTAGGAATAAAATTATTGGCGTCGCTATTGTGCCTAGTGTGCCCCCTTAGAGCTGTTTTTCTTGGTTGTTGGCAGGAAACTACTAAAATGTAAAAGGTATAACTGCCTTGACTAAACCAGATTTTGGAGTCAACAACCTACAGTCTAGGCTAAATAAAAGTTTTGACTTTGAACTTTGACTTTAACGAAATGCCGTGTGGTTCCCGGCAAGGTAGAATAGGACCACTCCAAGTCTTCCCGTGGATATCATAGAAGGCGACTTAGGACACACAACTAAACAAAACTTATAAACATCAAAGAGACCTCTTCAACCCGTTTGGCCAGCGTGGAGGGTGTAAGCCAAATCCTTTGATTGTTCTGGCTAATATATGGCACTGATACTCGTAGTACAGAGACGGTCGTGCTCCTGCAGTGGATACTAAATAAGACCTGATGATGATCATTGTAATTTAAAAATTTAGAGAGACCTTGTATAAACTTTGACTTTGAACTTAAAACTTTTCAGATCTCAAAAGATTAAAAATAGAATTACCGCATCCTGTCTAATCCTACAAAAATAGTATAATCCATCCTCACTGTTATCCCACTCAAGTCGGGACCAAATTCCTGGGCGTTTAAAAATACCAGCCTCCATTTTAGTCCCGTAAGGCCAAGTCAGTCTAATTCCATTTAAGCTGAAGCACAGATTAATAATAGTACAGAATTAACGCTTTCTACCATAGGGGTTTCAGAGGCTATCGTCAACATTTCTAAAGATTATGTACTTCCACTGAGGAGTCCGATGGCCTAGTGGGCTTGAGCATTATTGGCGCTTACGCATGTTAAGTAACCCCGGGCGCAGTCTCACTTGGACGCAAGAGGCATAATAATATCTCGAATTCCTTCGTGCTTTGTATGCACGTTTAGATTTTGGTCCCGGCTGTCATCATTGATGGTAGTCGTTAAACTAGGTATGTCAAATGCCTTGAGGCAGCTTGAAAATTCTGCCACTAGTTTTGGCCACTTATACACATTAAAACAAACAAACGTTCATGCTGATCTGGGAAAATAAAAAAATATTGAATGAACCAGATCCTTCTCTTTTCTCGCAAAATTGAGGAATCATTTAATTTTCCGGGAAGTTTATATTTCCCGGAAATCGCTAGCAGCGTTACAAAGAAAGACATTTTCCACATTTTTCAAACAGAGATTTTTCAGTTTTAATTACTTTATAGACAGAGCGTTTCTTAACTACCTACTTTACCATCGCTCCACACTCGTTTTGTTCTTTTTGGTTTTTATTAGTGAAGTTCCAAACTTATAGCAGCAGACAGTGTTGACATTTCTGTACCCTTGTTATTTGATGTCCGAGTGAATCACTCGGTTCCTAGTTTGGTCAAATCGATACGGCTGCGAATCGATTCTGTAGAGACCAATTAAAATAGACACGTACGGCTGACTAAGATACTGGTACAATACGTCTTGGACCTTTAATAGGTAGACGGAGCCTAGGTTAGTAGAACTGCCTTTAGGACAGAATGGACCAATAAAATGAAATTACTTTGTCTTTACAACAACTAGTTTTTAATGTCGCTGTGCAGTTTCAATTGGATAAAAATATCTATAAGTAGCTTTTGGATAATCGCTTTATTTGACCGATGAAAAAACAGTGGAAGTTATGAAGTCGATGCATTTTCTTTTTCTGACCTAGCATAACTTTTTACAGAGTAGACCGATTTTGAGTTTTCTCTTTTTGTTGGAAAGTTCTGGTCCTATATAAATTTGGTAATGGTGTTAGAGGACAAACTTGGAAAATTGACTAAAGTTTCTGTCATCAAGATATTCCAAAGGTCAATATAACTTGGTCAAAGCACATGACCATACCAAGCGGGCAGTTATTATCAACAGTTCGTTTGGAGAGCTCCACTTAGATTGGCCGATTTCATCTGTCAATCACTCCATACTGGGAAGATGGTCGAAGGCAAGGCCAGGTGGAATAGACCAAGGTTGATAGACTTTCTCACGGTTTGAACTTCAATAATAAATAAATACATAGAAATCACATAAATTGAGCTAGCCCCACAGTACCTAAGTTGTCAACTTGTGTCGTAGGATACTATCATTATCATCATGTAGGATACTATTTCTTTAATAGATAGGTAGGTACTTATATCGATACACATCCAAGACCCCGGTCAATCAGAAAAAGTATACCTATATATTTTTCAGATTGACCTGGGTCTTGGATGTTTATATGTATATGTATTTGTTATAGAATATAGTATCGTTGAGTTAGTATCCCATAACACAAGTCTCGAACTTGCTTTGGGGCTAGCTCAATCTGTGTGATTTGTCCGTATATATTTTTCTTTTTATATCGTACTTGTCAAAATTTTTTTTTTTTTTTCTATTTTTTTTTATTAATAAACCATAAATAATTTTATATCAAACAAAACCATTTGATAACATATCAAATGCAACAACTCGTGTATTTAGTTGCCACCGGGCAATGGAGGCCGACACCCACACCGAATTTCATAACTTAATAATAGTCATTATGCTAAGAAGTGGTCCGTTTTGGAAGTGTGTAAATTATAGAGTTTCCGATAGTTAAATATAAGTTTTTATCGACACGTTTTGATTTATTTGAGGACGTCTGTCTGTGCTGTGGGTAGTGGCATTCACTGGGATAAATTAGATGAATCTTATGTCTAAATGAAAAAAATAATAATTAATAAAGTGATTGGTTGCTAGCCGCATTGCATATTGACATGATTGTCAAGGTACAAGTCTAGCAATTTTTTTACAAATTAAAGCTTTCATTATCTTGTCATGACATAATTAAGTTAAAAGAAAGCAAGAATTTTTAGGTTTCCAGTGCTGCCACCATTTGAAAACAAACCGGAGATGACATTAAAAAAAGTTTTGTTCTGCGAGGCCCTAAATAAACCTTCAAACTATTTTATGAAATACTGTTTACAATTTGTTTGTTTTGTTTTTCGTATGTGTAAGTGGTCAACACTGGTGTCAGATTTTTCAAGCTGCCTTAAGGCATCTGACATAGCTTAACGAGTGCCATCAACGATGACAGCCGGGACCAACGGCTTAACGTGCCTTCCGAAGCACGGAGGAGCTCGAGATATTTTTACGCCACTTGCGGTCACCCATCCAAGTAGGGACTGCACCAGGTGTTGCTTAACATACGTAAGCGCTCATAGAGCTCACACCCACTGGACCATCGGGCTCCTCATTTTTAATTTATCAAGTTTACAATTAAAGTGACAGAAACTTATCTTAGTTTTTGTCGTTTTTGCCGAAAGCGGTCACTTTTGACGAAAATGCTAAGTCAAGCTTTACGTTCATACTTCAAACTGTAAACAGAAGTTAATAAAATAGTTAAAAGCACTATCAAGGGCCTCACAGAAAAAAAATATTTTCAATAGGGGGCAGCCGTGTGATTCCCGACAGAGTAGAATAAGATCCACACGTCAACTCGTGAACAGGTGCTGTCAGGGGGGACTGGTCTGCTCGGCCTCTTTGAGACTACTTTAAGTATCATATGTTATTTATTATCTTTGCACACTCGATCGTTAACATAAACATGTTCCAAAAATAATAAATCTATGTATATTGAAATTGTAACATGAAAAAAGAAAAAAGAAAGAAAAAAGAAAAGAAAGAAAAAGACAATAAGTAAGGAATAAATATTCGTAATCATATAAAGCCCTTCAGGCGAGTAGGCGACCAAAACTGTTGATAAGAGTTTCTTTCGGCGTTTCTTCTCTGCAGTGGTCGGTTCCGAAACGCTAGTAGTCTGTAGTTTTTGAACAATTAATAAATACATATTCCAAATAAAATAATTTTAAATATGATATGATGTGAAAAAGTGCCTGCAAATGCCTATTTTCTGAATAAACGTTTTGATTTTAATTTAAGACCACTGCTAGTCTTCTCGTGGATGTCGTAGAAGGCGCCTCTGGAAACACAAGGTAAACAAACGTTGTAAACATCAAGGAGACCAGACCCGTTTGGCCAGCGTGGAAGGTGTAGGCCAAATCCTCTGACTGCTCTGGCTAATATATGGTTCTGGTAGTACAGACAGGGTCGTGCTCCTGCAGTGGAGACTAAAAAGACCAGATATTGTTAGGAACCCCAAAAAAATCATGTATCTCCGTAACAAAACTTGGTGATACTACCTCGTAACCTACGGCCGCGATACTGAGGTGAACAGGAAACGACTAGACAAATAAATGTGTATCTGTCTGTGTCCTACGACCGTCTAAACAAGGCCGGTTGGTTTGTGGGCTAATGTTGTATTTCGACTAGTGATAATGTTATAATTAATTTGGTTAGTTAGTATGCTAATTAAGTGTCTTGTCTGTAAACGGAATATATTATTTTAATTAAAGACTGCTACTGAGTGGTGAAGTATCATTGCAAGATATTCATTATTCTAGAGGAATAGATAACGGAGGCAATGCGCCCTGGCAAGCTTAGTTCCAAAAGCGATCGTTAGATGGCATTAGGTCCACTGCTAGTTTACTAAAAAATAAGAATGTGTTAAAGCATAAAGATGAAGGAGAATAAAAGATTCTCTTAGGTAAAAATTAATAGTACACATTTATTTGAACAATAGACTGTAATGTAATCGCAATAATTGTAATTATGGAAAATGATATTCTATTGTCAGTTATCATAAATGTGTAACGCCCTCTATGTATGTAGGTATACGAGTAGTTACAACGCAACTCCAGTTTGAAATATCGCGTGAAAAAGTAAAAGATGATACCACCATATTGCAAATTGATTACTCAAAAACTGCTGAAATCGAAATGTGCACTACTAATACATCGTACTACATCCTACAATCTTTTTTGATGATTTAGGAGGTGTGGAATGGTTGCTAGCCACATCGTATACTGTTGTGATGCCTGACATTTTATGGAATAATCGGTGTTAAAAGAGAAGTATATTGTTAATGTATGTTCTTCATATTCTCACAGAACTGCATGGAAGGACCTTTGTGGTGATGGCATATAAATAATAATAGTATTTTTTTTTATGTTATAGGACGGCAAACGAGCAAGTGGGTCACCTGATGGGAAGTGATCACCGCTGCCCATGGACAACTGCAACACCAGAGGTGTCACAGGAGCGTTGCCGGCCTTTTATTTTTCTCTTCCCAGAGGGGAGAGGGAGATGGGCCTCCGGCTCTCTCACTCACCGAACGAAGCATAGTAGCGGTAAAGCTACTACTCAAACGTCGATTTTCTGTGAGAGTGTGGTACTTCCCCGGACGAGCCGGCCCATTCATGCTACTAGCAAAAGTGATTTTCGCCGGTAGCATGCACAGAGTGTATACTATGCCAATACTATAAGAATACTCATTTCTATGTGGCCCACAGTACTCAAAAGTAAAAATCGTAAAACACTTACCCTAACAAAAATCAGCATCCTCGTATCTCCAATCCTGTATTTCCCCTCCGAGACCCTCACCATCGGAAACTGGGTCGGGCACGAGCACCTCTCCACCAAATCCCTGACCCTCTCATCCAGACTCCTCAAGTCATTAGTCACCAACTGCGGCTGAGGTCCCGAAGGAACCAATCCCAACGCCGAATCATCTGGCCTTAGTTCCTCACCAGCCAATTCCCTTTCTATCTGTTTCTCCATTTGCACCAGCAATGGTGCTGGCATGCCCAGAACAGCGCCTTTTCTAGCCACTTCTAGAAGACATAAGACAACATGTTTCTCGTTCTTTCTAAGGCATAAATCATCAGTTTCAAATAGCAGGCATTCTAGAATGCCTAGAGCTTTTCTGCACCAGTCTATAAAGTTGGAGACATTATCCCGGGCGAAGAAAGTGCCTGCTTTGGCAGCAGGGAGCATGTTGACTGGAGCCCTGGAGCGGAGGGCGCGGGCCAAGGCGATGGCGTCTTCTGTTTCTTGGTTCAGGGATTCTAGGATAATTCTGGCGGATTCTCGGACGGCGTTCGCGTGCTGCAACAATGAGAAAGATATTGTTAGCATATTTGTCTGACTACTCAGGCTAGTATATGGCTCTGGTAGTACAGAGAGGGTCGTGCTAGCAGTGGAGACTTGAAAGACCTGATAATGATGATGATGATGATGATTTACATTAGTAATAAATGGTCATGGATGTCATCCTCAACTTCTTGTTCTGTGGTTGCAGGTATGCCATCGGGTACACGCGCCTGACCACCCGAGCTGACACATTCTCATTCCTAAACCATCTGAGCAAGTAGTATCCTAAATAAGCCAGTGCAATAAATTCCTACCCTACGCTCCCGTAACACACTTTATAATAACGTTGTGTACCTACTAGCATTTTTCAGTGACTTCATCCACGTAAATTATAGCCTATGTCACCCGTGGATAAAGTAACTTTCTATTGAAATAAAAATTTTAAAAAGTCCAGTAGTTTCTGACCATATTCAATTCAAACCAACAAAAAAAATTTATTTCCTGTTTATGATATTATAGATGTGGGGAACCCACTTAATTTCCCTTAAAATTGTCTTTGTAAGGAAAGCATAATATAGACGCCAAGCCCTCCTCCACTGCAAAGGTAATAAAACAATGACCCGTGAAGAATTTAAATAAACATATCTTACATATAGTGTAATTTACTTAAATGACACTAAATAGCTCCCGAAGATAAATTCCTCGACAAAGATGCGAGTCAGGTGCCAAAGTGATAAATAAAGTTAAATGAACCATCGTTATGCATTGCCACAACGTGGGATTGCAAATTGAAATGATTGTAGAAGAACATCTCGTATATCTACAATTATAAATGCGAAAGTAAGTTTGTATATTTGTTTGTTTGTTTGTTACCTCTTTACGATTTAACTACTCAACCTTTCTTCAAATTTAGTATATATGTCGCAGTCATCTAGTTGAATTTGCTATTTGATTGAATGACTAGCGCGTTCATTGAATGGCGACGTTCAATTGAATGACTGAAGGACAGCTCGACAAGTCGTTGAATGTTACGTTCAACGTCTTGACTGAATGAATGTCATTTAGCGAAGTCGTTAAATCTTAGCCGACTTTGTAATATTTGGTGGTAGCATGATTACATTTTTCTTAGTTTTTAAAGTAGCCGGGGGCGGCGTTATAATAGGTAAATCCATAATGTTATACTATTTTATTACAATACGTTACGACGCCATATTTGTTTTGGTGACTACTAGCGCCGCAGTGGTAAAAAAATGAACTAAATTTGAATCACCTGACTGATTTTATGTCCGCTATGTTCAAAGGGCTATGTTACAACGCGCTAACTAGTTGGACGTTGAGCGACGCTTGTTCAATCAACGTTTGGCCTAGTCATCCAATTAAACGTGGTCATTCAATGAACGCGCTAGTCATTCAATCAAATAGCAGATTCAACCAGATGACTGCGACATATACATAGGTAAGGATACTGAGAAGGACATAAGGTACCTTTCATCCCGAAAAAGTACTGGCCCTATGGGATTTGCGATAAACGACTTGGCAAAATTATACGCGAGCAAAGCCGAGGGTAAAAGCTTGGGTATAATAAAATCTCAAATGTAGCTTTTTAATCTTTCACAGATATCGACATTAATATGAAGATATGTGCAACTGTCAGATCAATTCGTACTGTGTGAACTACAATAATCACGGTTAATATCCTGAAATGTTTCATACTAAAATCTTAAATGTTTAAAATAAATATTTTCTTCTTATTCTTATAAGTATGAGCAAGTATTATTTAAAAATATTGATATTTGATAAACATTTAATGAGAAAATCAAAGTAAAATTATTTATCATCTAAAAGAGACTTAAAATAACTCTACTCAGAGATGGTCTGCGATTACGGCAACGTGTTTTACTACGAAAGCGCGACAGATAAAGATTTCTTACAAAAAAATAACGTTTACTCGTAATATAAGTTTATTATAAAATAACTATGGTACATTTTATAAATAAAACTACGTTTACTTAATAGTAGATACTCGTATTCCAAATAAAATTAATATTTCTAGTGACTCAAGACTGCGAGCCTCTCGGTTTGCGTGGTACGTGGTACAATGGCAGCGCATCATCTGTCACATTTTTATTTTGTACTCCAGGTTACTCTTTCCTCTCACGTTTCCCAACACTGGGGTCCAGAAAACAGAAAATGTCGCAAATCAGCCCATTGCTATGCAATATTAGGTGGCGTTTACCAAACAACCACTACGAATAAAGACAGGTACACAATAGCTCACTGACTGCCTACTAGGGTTTAATAACCCACTCCTAGACAAAAGTATAATAATATGGTGAAAAAAAATATAGTGAGGAATTGTCACACATTTTTAACTGAAAGAAAAGAATAACAAATTAAATTGAATATATCAATCTATACACAGGTTATCTTCGAAAATTTACGATGATTTTAATGTGGTTTTTAATAACGTTTAGAGCATTCTTCCAGGGAAGGTTTATAAAGTATATATGCCCAATGAGAGGAGCTCAGGGAAGAGCTGAGAGTTGTAAATAAAAGGCAAACACAAAATTTATTTCTGCCAATAAAAGTAATTGTGTGCTTCTCCTTGCAAACAATGACACAACTGTACGGGAAGAATTGTAAGAAGATAGCTTACCTACCTAAGTTTTTACCAACATTTCAATGTTGATTACTTAGACACATTATGTTTTCAGGTAGGTGTGGTAGGTATTTGATTTCCGTGGAAATAATGTTATGACTTTATCGTTATATGTGCAATTACGATCGTATCCATCATCCCTAAAATAAACAACAATACCAGTTAATTGGGCTTATTTTCTTAAAACGTATTATCCTTGTCTTTATGATAACATCTCAGACATTTATATGATTTTAAGCTTTCGCGGTGACAATCACTATTATGTTCACTACGGGACTTACCGCGATTATTTTTGAGTTCTGTCTGATATTTCGACAACATTGCAGCTGCCATTTTCACAGACTAACTGAAGAGACCACCGCAGTCTCTTCAGTTAGTCTGTGAAAATGGCAGCTGCAATGTTGTCGAAATATCAGACAGAACTCAAAAATCATCGCGGTAAATCTCAGACATTGGTTAAAGTTCAGTCAAACCAGCAGTTTTATTTTTAAATTTCTAGGTATTGCTAATGTTTCGTTTGTTGTTATCTATTTTGCGGGATAAAGATTTTCTTTCTTTCGTTATTGAAACATACATATTATCATATCTGTATCCCTTGCGGGGTAGACAGAGCCCGAGGTCATTAAACCCAAAGGCCACGGTTAGCGTGTTAGTACCACCTTAACGCACGTTAAGGTGAAAAGCGGAATCTAAACAGTGATGGGTTGCTAGCCGCATCGCCTATTGACACGATTTCTCGGATTTTCGCCCAATCCCGTGACCGGCTTTTACAGTCTGCACGGGAAGAAAAGCAGCTGGTATATTCTATGTTTTTCGTCTTCACCCAAATCAGCATGGAAGGTTGTTTAAACATTTTACTAGTGAACCCTAGATGCCGCTGTTCTAAACTATGCCTTATTTCTCGCCTCGGTAATTGTTGCATATGTTTGCATACATTAAGTATTACTTAGTAAAGTGCTCATTGCATTCACTGCATATATTGGAGTCGAGCAAATGTAAGTTTGTTATTTATTTAAATATTTTAAATTAAGTAGCAACGATATGGAATGTATAATAAGAATATTTTATTCATTTATTTCCTCACATCTAAATACAACGGTACAATAAACCAAACTAAAAACTTATTGCATACAAGACGACTCACATTTATCACTCTCACAGAATAGTAGGCATTGCCTGACAATACCTTAATGTCTGTTACATTTTCACGGATCAACCAAGGAACCTTCATAGTTTCTTCTTTCTTTCTTCTTTTAAATTATGGCTTCCACCGGGATTTAAGTGATTCTGCCAATGTCCAATATAAGGAGATACTACGTATCGGTGTTGTACGGTATGTGGCATCAAAGCTCGTAGGAGCTTCTGGAGATAAATCTATACGAGTGCATTTAACAGTCTACTTTAACTATTTCACAAATTGTTCTCGAGCACGAGCATTTATAACACCAAACTACATCAATTTCATATTATAAACTCCACTTAAATCAATTTGCAAAATCGTCTAAGGCAAACGACAACTGTACCCCTTGATTTCCCCTCAAAAACCACTTATAGTTTCTTAAAATTTATCTTTTTATTAAGCAAATTTAAGGCTCAGAGAAGGATATGTACCTATACCACAAAAAGTAAGTACTATTCCCCAGGGATAATGATGCACGCGAGAGTAGTCGCGGTCGAAAGGTAGTACGAAATAAGGCCTAACTTCACCCCACCCTATTTTATCCCCTTAGGGGTTGAATTTATAAAATCCTTCCTAAGTGCTTACTTACATCATGCAAGGGACCCCTTTACCAAATTTCAAGTTTCTCAGTACAAAAGTTTCGGCTGTGCGTTGATATAACATAAGTATATCAGTAAAGATTATATTCCGTGAATTATATTATGCATAATGCAAGTTAATGAACTCGACTGGTTGTAAATCGATTAAACTTCCACTTCCTCTCGAAACATCGGACATTTTTAATCGAGTTTATTAATATCGTCGTAAATCGTGGCAGCGACCTCTAGCGGCCTTCACCGACCTTCGAGATATTAAGTTATCTGCTGAGACTAAGAGCAAATTGACAGTGTATACGTTATTTTACTGAGCAAGGAATGTCGCTCGCACCCTCATCATCGTCATTATAGCCGCAGGAAATTATTATGAATATAATTTATAGACAATAAAGATAATCTAATTAGTCTATTAATTAATCTAATTTCTCCTATTAAATTTAAAAGAGGCAGATATATTTGAAGATATTAATAAAAATGAGGCTTTTAGGTTTTATGACGTTGGGCTCTGTCTGCCCCGCAAGGGATAAAGACGTGATAATATGTATGTATCAATAAAAATCATTATAATCTCGTAGAAGGTATATTTATTCTGGACATAGGCCTCTCCTAAGGATTTCCGAAATGATCGGTTGGAAGCGGCCTGCATTCAGCGATTCCCTGCGACCTTGGTCAGGTCTTCCGTCAACCTGGTCGGTTAGAGTCCGAGAACTTCCTGCCCCATCGGCCATCGGCAATATGCATTATGCTCGGGTCCTACTAGAAACGAAATCCCATCCCAATCAATTCCCAACTATCCCCAACCCAACTAATATTATAGTCAAGGGGTGAAGTTGGGGTATGCCTTAGAGGATTTTAAAAAAAGATTTTAGTAGACTGTATAATATGAAATTGGTGTAGTTTGGTGTTACAAATGCTCGTGCTCAGAAACAATGAGAATGTGAAATAACTAGTACGACTGTTATTTGTACTCGTATAGTTGTCACAGAAGCTCCCATGAGGCAATCAAAGAACCAACGCCATCTTTGTTTGCTGCTTGATAAAACTGTAGGTATAACACTGATACTTAGTGTCTCATTATACTGGACATTGGAATCACTGAAACCTCGGTGGAAGCCATAATATAAAGCAGAAGAAGGAGAAAGACAGTCTGAGATTTAGGAAGGTCATTATTTAAGATAATTTTGAATATTTGGAGGCTCGTGTGGCCTAGAGTACTGACAAGTATTCAAAATCGTAACGTATGCGAAGAGTCCTTGATCCAATTAGCTATTCGGAACCGATTACTAAAATGCGTTCTCAAGTCTCGTTTTGTCACTGTTTAGATAACCTTTTTTTGACGTGGGAGGGCATACGAGCAAGCGGATCTCCTGATGGTAAGTGATCACCGCTGCCCATGGACAACTGCAACACCAGGGGTGTTACAGGAGCGTTGCCAGCCTTTTATTTTGCTCTCCCAAGACGGGAAGGGAAGATGGGCTCCCGCTCTCACCGAACGAAGCATAGAATCGGTAAAGCTACTCAAACGACGATTTTCTGTGAGAGTGTACACTTCTCTGGTCGAGCCAGCCTATTCATGCTACCAGCAAAAGTTAATTTCGCTAAACCAGGTACTAAAGTTAGTCTTTTTTAGGGTTCCGTACAAAAGTTGAAAAACGGAACCCTTATAGGATCACTCGAGCGTCTGTCTGTCCGTCCGTCCGTCTGTCACAGCCGATTTTCTCCGAATGTACTGAACCAAATTAGGTGAAATTTGGTAAGATGGTGTAATCCTATGACCCAAACACGGATGTGCAAAGTAAATAAAGATTTTTTTGAAATAAGGGTCATTTTCAGGGGCCCAATTACAAAATTTTAAAATAAAGCTTTGCAAACCTTACTGTGTCATATATCAAATGAAAGGGCTCATTATGAGGATCTCAAAAATATTTTTTTTTTTGTTCGGGTAAAATCAATACCTTTGATTTTATTCACGAATGAAGGCAAAAATTGACCATTCCCCCCCCCCCCCCCCCCTGATCTCCGAAACTACTGGGCCTAAAATTTCGAAAAAATTACAAAATATAGTTCATTCCTTGAAGATTACAGGAAAAATAATAAGAATTCTATCACTTAAAAATTAAGTGGTAAACTCACTATAATAAGTTCATCTAGGAAAATAGTTCACTAAAACACCACTAGATAGCGCTAGTCAATTGAATAAAACATTTTTGCACATTGTGTGTGTGTTCACGAAGCATATTGTACGGAACCCTCATTGCGTGAGTTTGACTCACACTTGGCCGGTTTTTTTATAATAAGACGAGACAGTCTGAGATTTAGAAATGTCATAAGTTAAGATTATTTTGGCACGTGTGGCCCAGAGTACTGACAAGTATTCAAAATCGTAACGTAGGCGACGAGTCCTTGATCCAATTAGCAATTCGGAACCGATTACGACAACGAATCGATTCAGTATCGAGTCGGCGCCGGAATGGTGCAACACTTAACTAATGGTAAAGGGCGTATATCATTTTGTAATTGATCGATAGCTTTATTTAAATCTGTGATCAATCAAAACTAGTACTTTGGAGGGCTTAGATGAAAGCCCTTAAATATTCGCCGTGTGGTTCCCGTCAGAGTAGAATAGGACCACTCCAAGTCTTCCCGTCGATGTCGTAGAAGGCGGCTTAAGAAACACAAGCTAAACAAAGCTTTTAATCATTAAAGAGATTTTAGGATGTTCTTGAAAGATACATTTATGAATAAAAGCTAAAACATTAATTGGTTCGATGTGTGATTTTAAAAGTCAATTTTTTCCCAAAATGGGACGTGAATGAAACAAAGTTCAACGTTGACAAATTGAAAATAGCATTGAAACTATATTGTATATGTTCTGTGATTTTTCCTCAACAGAAGAATACGCCGAAATTTCGAAATTGGATACCGAGAAATTATTCGTAATATGATCAGCGAATCGAAGGTTTTAGTGACAGATTTAACAATGTACAATACAGCGTATTTACCATTTCAATAAAAGGGTGACTTAGACCGTCAATATGAAGAACAACTCTTTCTATGGGACAAAGGCTGGGGACTCGAAAAAAATTTTGAGTTTCCCATACCTACTAATTGGGCCCGGGCGACTGAACACTTTCTATCTAAATGTCGAAAAAAAATTCCGCAAGAATTCCCAGCCTTGAAGCCTAAGGAAGAGTTGTTCCTTGAAAAAAAAATTGAAAAAAAAATTTTTTAGGGTAGCTCCCGTACAATTAAAGAGGGAGTAATATTTTATTTTCTATACAAAACCATCGTGATGGGTATTGTTAAATAGGTATTTAAAAATATTGTGAGGTTGAGAACACTATTTTTCGATTTAGGGATCCGTTTCCGAAATATTTGATTTCAAAGTGCAATTTTTTGTTAGAGGTAACTGCCCCCCCCCCCCCCCCCCCCCTCTATCTGCTAAACGGTTAATATACGTGAAAAAAAATTACAGCAGTAGTATAAATACTGAAGTTGAAAGGAAAACTATCAGAGCTGAGTACTAAGTACAATCTAAAAAGTTATAGGCAAACAAATTATAAAATGTACTTAAAATTTCATACAATTTTCATTGTTAGATGTTTTTGGTCGCTAAACGGTGAGGTGCGAGTGTGAACAGTGTGAACTCAAAGTTGTCATTCGCAACTACGGAACCCTACACTGCGCGTGGCCGGTTTTTTATTCTTTAAAGCATGTTACACAAATGATGAGTTTAATAGATGTGCCAACTTGAATAGAGGCGCTAACATGAATGACGGCTGAAAGTTCCGTCAGACGTCATTAGTACATTGAGCAGTTCTCACTTCTCACCCCCCACGCGGGGCTTGCACCCTTACGCCCCTCGTATCTACTCCTTGTTATGTAACAATTAACTTTATATTATTATTATTATTTTTATGTCATAGGACGGCAAACGAGCAAGTGGGTCACCTGATGGGAAGTGATCACCGCTGCCCATGGACAACTGCAACACCAGAGGTGTCACAGGAGCGTTGCCGGCCTTTTATTTTTCTCTCCCCAGAGGGGAGAGGGAGATGGGCCTCCGGCTCTCTCACTCACCGAACGAAGCATAGTAGCGGTAAAGCTACTACTCAAACGTTGATTTTCTGTAAGAGTGTGGTACTTCCCCGGACGAGCCGGCCCATTCATGCTACTAGCAAAAGTAAATACTTATCATGCTTAAAAGAGGCGTTAGAACAAGATTGACAAATGAAAGTATCGTCAGACGTTTTTAGTTCATTGAGTAGTTCTCACTCCCAAGGGGGGTTCACACTCTTTAGCCCTTTGGATCTGAATCTTGTAGGTACAAAAAGTTTATCTCTGTATATTTATCCGTTACATGAATTTAGAAAATATAATATTATTTAATATTATTAGGTTAGGAGGTAATGAAAAAACTATTACTTCAATATTTTGGAAGCACGAGAAATATGAAACAAACAACCACGGAATTATGTTAATAAAATTTATCATTTATTCTGCTAATTAATCCTGCAGATTATTTTGTTTGATACTATATTAAAAGTCTTTGCCTTGGGGTTGTATTTATAAAGGTACTGAAGATTTTAATAATGTGATTACAGTACGAATAAAATATCCCAACAGATTTTGGTGCCTTTAAATGGGAACATACATAATGGAACTAAAGAACTGTGTGAAAGTTACCTGGGCACTGAGCTATTAAATAAATATCCTTAGTGATATATTTTGTTTGTAGTAGTTACAGCATAAGTGTCGCTACGCTTGTATAAAGAGTCAGACTACTCTTGTATAAGGTGAGATATAATGGGCGCATGGGTGCCAACCCCCACGCAGCACAGCCCACCTCTGAACAAAACCATCCATAATCTGTGGCAGACTGGCGGATCTTTATGATTCATTACCTTACTAAATGCTATTTGTTTTCTCATCATCTGTGATGGTGTGGGAACTTTAATATTTTAGCCGACTGCTGAGAAAAGTGGAAGTTCGAAATCAAAATTTTTACGTTACGTTTTTACGTCGGAGGCTGTTATATTAATTTGTGGTAAAATATAATTCTAAATGCCAATTTTCCTTTTGTTACAAATCCTGTGTTGCATATATTGCATATAATACTGCTCGAATCATATAATAATGCTTCTTTGAAGTCGATTGGGAACAACAAAGAAAATGTCTTCTGTAATATCCGTCAAAAATAGATGATACATAATACTGCAATAAGTAATATTTACCACACAGTGTACAGGCGAGGTCAAATAAACCTGACACCAATTTAAAATCTGGTTGTAGGGGGTCGTGTGGTCTCGGCAGAGTTGAATAGGACCATTGCAAGACTTCCCGTGGGTGTTGTAGAAGGTGATTAAGGGAACATAAGCTAAACAAAGCTTAAAAACATCAAAGAGACCTCTACAATCCGTCTGGCTAGCGTGGAGAATATAGGCCAAATCCTCGATGATGATTGTAGCGGGTCAGAATTATCTGCCCCGACTGTACATATCGCAATTTAATTAAAATAGACTGCTATTTATAAACTCAGCACAACAAAGATAATGAGAACAATTGTGTTAATTAAATCTTCGACTTGCGAATGCGATAAGAATAGTTATTTTTTTAAAGGAATGCATTCGCAAAAGAATTTATTTCAGGCCGACAACAGAAATGAGGTCTGGACTTTTGGATATAAGTAGGTATATCTATTTGTATAAGTATTTATCTGGTCAGCGGAGTCATCCGCAACTGGCTGTCTGGTGGTTGCAGGCATGTATCGGGTACAGGCGCCCGGCGTCACAAGCTGCTACTTTCACATGTCTTTTCCATCCGAACAATTGGCATTCCAAATAACTTTGTCCCGTTCCCATAGTCCAAAAAAATTCTATCCTTTCCTCGTTTAAAAAACGGTTTCAATGGGCAGCGGCGTTGAAACCGAGACAAGCCAAACAAACAGCACTCACCAACCCGTCTGTCAAGCGTGGTGAGTATGGCCTATAATGAAAGTCCTTTGGGGAGGCCCATGTCCAGTAGCGGACTTCTTCGGTGGTGAGCGTGAGGCGATAAACATATAATAAAAACTGTAGGGCTAGTATATGTAAATAAAATTGACTAGCGCTAGATGAACTTATTATAGTGAGTTTACCACATACTTTGTATTTTTTTCAAAATTTTCGGCCCAGTAGTTTTGCCTTCTTTCGTGAATAAAATCAAAAGTATTGATTATATCCGAACAAAAAAAATATTTTTGAAATCCTCATAATGAGCCCTTTTATTTGATATATGACACAGTAAGGTTTGCAAAACTTTTTTTTTTAATTTTGTGATTGGGCCCCTGAAAATGACACATATTTAAAAAAAATCTTTATTTACTTTGCACATCCGTGTTTGGGTCATAGGATTACACCATCTTACCAAATTTCACCTAATTTGGTTCAGTAGATTCGGAGAAAATCGGCTTTGACAGACGGACGGACGGACAGACAGACGCACGAGTGATCCTATAAAGGTTCCGTTTTTCAATTTTTGTACGGAACCCTAAAAACACACAGTACTTATTTAATAATTATTTCCACTTTTACTAACTGCAATCCAGCATTATCTCGATCACAGACAAAATAAAAAGCTACGATCGATAGATAGCGGTAGCTTTGAAGGCGGCAAAAATATCACCTGGGGAGAGTCTATTTATATATAATATATACTATAGTTTATTTTATTTTTATTTCTGTGATTTAAATCTAGATAACCTAGCGTTCTGCTTTGACGGCGATCAACCACGGCTAAGACTATTAAAAAGAAATAATAATATAACCTTCAGCATTAAGCTCATTTAAAATTATATATGTTTAAATACATAATATACATCGCCGTGTGGTTCCCGGCAGAGTAGAATAGGACCACTCCAAGTCTTCCCGTGGATGTCGTAGAAGGCGACTTAGGAAACACAAGCTATACAAAGCTCATAAACATCAAAGAGACCTCTCCAACCCGTCTGGCCAGCGTGGAGAGTGTATCATATCATCTGACTGCTCTGGCTAATACCTATGGCTCTGGTAGTATACAGAGAGGGTCGTGCTCCTGCAGTGGAGACTATCAAAGACCTGATGACGAATATAGTATAGACTGTCAAACAACCTCATACAAAAATATTGGACCAAATTGGCCTGCTGCAATTAGGGAGGCATATGTCTAGCAGTGGACGAGTATTTATAGGCTAATCATGATGATGATGATGATGAAGTCCTGCTACAAGGTAGGTATCATAGTTAGATGACGACACTACAGAGTTGTCTTCCACTTGTCACTAGATGGCGTTAATCCACGTTAAACCTGCTAAAACTGAGATAGGTATAATTTGAGTGTAGAGCCAAAAATATTGTTTCAATTTAAAATAAGATATATTTTCTGAATAAACCTCTCCAACCCGTCTGGCCAGCGTGGAGAGTGTAGGCCAAATCCTCTGACTGCTGTGGCTCTGATAGTACAGAGAGGGTCGTGCTCCTGCAGTGGAGACGAAATAAGACCTGATGATGATGATGATGATATTTTCTGAATAATCCTTTTAATTTTAACGCTACCAGTATTGTTATTTATGTGCAACTGTTTATTAAATAATTATACCTATATAAATATTTCGATCACCAATACTATATTTATGTGAAAATTTCATACAGGTATATTTAAAGCTTTTTATATAGGAATATTCTAAAAACATTATAATATATACCTATTACAATTAAATGCGTTTAATGCTGAGGGTCATATTATGCAGGTATCTATAAACTTTTAACTTCTATAATTTTATTGAGCAGTCAGAAGATTTGGCCTACATTCTCCACGCTGCCCAGACGGGTTGGAAAGGTCTCTTTGATGTTTATAAGCTTTGTTTAGCTTTTGTTTCCTACGTCGCCTTCTACGACATCTGCGAGAAGACTTTAAATGGTCCTATTCTACTCACCGGAAACCACACAGCGATGTATATCATATGCTTAAACATATATAATTTTAAATGAGCTTAATGCTGAAGGTTATATTATGTAGGTATTTTAAGGTACTTTAAACTTCTATAATTTGTAGGTCAGAATTCAAAACAATTCCACATTCCTCGCTATTCAATCAACATTCAATGCTGTCTCGTTGGCTGTTGGTTGTCTTAATTGATACAATCTGATTGAACATATTGATTTATCAATCAACTCGGCACTTATCGGAATAGGTTCAATTTAATAGTCCCAGGGTCGTGCTCCTGCAGTGAAGACTAACAAAGACCTGATGATGATAGTCCCAACTCCTTTATCGTATGATTTGTTCTGGCACAATGGCACATAGATGGCGCTATAGGTTTTGTCATAACTTTGTGTTGTGTTTGTGTATATATAAAAGTCAAACCTGACTGGCCTACTGACTTATATATCAACGCATAGCCAAACACAATATAACACTAACGTAATAGACTACCCACCTCATACAAAAATATTGGACCAAATCAAAGACAATATAATACTAACGTAATAGACTGCCCACCTCAAACAAAAATATTGGATCAAATTAAGGTTGCGAAAAGCAGGCGAATGTATGGCGCAGGAGAGTTGCTTGGTAGTCGATACTAGATGGCGGTAATCTGCGTTAGCCTTTAACTTACTAAATATACGGTGTTACTTTAAAATATTATGCCTAATTTATTGTTTTGATTTTTAATAGGATATATTTTGTGAATCATGTTTTTGTATTCTCATAATACGGTAGATACATTTTTGTGTAGTTTCGAGTGGCGCCATCTATGCGAGTCTCTGAGAACAAATTAGCCAAAACAACTGTACCTAAACATGAAATTTGCAGAAAGGATTTATAGAAATTCAACCCCTAAGTAAAATAGGGGTGAAGTGTTACACGGACGAAGTCACAAAAAAGATACTAGTATAGATATAAATATATTAGTACTGCCACTCTATGGCTGCCACAAAGTGTTTCATAAAACCTTGATCGACAAGAAAGACGTGATTTCCTGTTTTATAATAATTTCACTTAGCATTTTCCCATAATTTCATAATTCGCACATCATTTACATTTTTTATTACTTAATTAAACCGATGACAGATTAAATAAGAAACCTTAGTAATAGAAATCTTAACTAATTATAAAATGAAACTAAAACTAATTGAAATATAACTTATCTTATAATAGAAAGTACTAATTAATATAAATTAATTAAGACTCATATAAATCAATCATTAAGTTTCCTTATGAGTTTGTTTTCTCTCTCTCATCCAGTCGTGTCTCTTTCACGTTGTCTGCTCAATTCTTCGGAGGTTAAGGTTCGTTTTGAAATCTATATATATAAAACAAAGACGGGTTTGTTACAACACTTATAACTCGAGATCTGCTGAACCAATTTTCATGGTTATTGATTCGTTGGATTTGTCTCCGCCCCCAATAGCAGAATACATCTTAAAAACAATGAAAACTCGATATTCATTGACTGTTAGGTGGTACGAAGTACGCCGGGTCAGCTAGTTATTTATAAAAAAAAAACCTTGCCTACACCCTGTAAAGTACCATTTATAAAAACACTTCGGTGTAATGTCACAACGTTTGACCTAATACCCGTGAAACCTAATAACCGTATTAGAGACAAACTGTCCCCAATGACGTGTTGCCTAATTACATTGTTATAATAATACGCAATATTAAAATAAGGAAACACATATCCTATTGCAAAACGTGGGAAGCATTGTGAGCGTTTCAAAATGTTCGTAGTGACAAAAATTAAGATTGTATCGCGTTTGAGAAAACATTTATGAAGTGTGTTTTAGACACGATTGTGAGCAAAATGACAGTTTGAACGAATGAACGGACACTTTTGCTCTATTGTGTCACATTATAAAAGATTGTACATACATAGATCACATAAGTAATAAAATAAAGTCCCTACCGCACACCCAGATGAAAATTTTTGCAACACAATTTTTTATTTTGTCTTAGTACTGTGCATTATCTAGAGAAATACGTAATGCTTAATCTGTTGCAAATTATTTTTTTAATGAAAAGAAATCAATATGAAGTTGACGTCATTTTCAGTGACGACGTCTTATGTGGGTATTTTGTATGGGTGGCATGAGAACGTTGTTTGGTAGCTATATTTAGTTAACGGTCATGGGTTCATAATAAAAGTTGCAATATATTTAGTGAATATATTATGGTAAACCGTGTGGTCCCCGGCAGAGTAGAATAGGACCACTCCAAGTCTTCCCGCGGATGTCGTAAAAGGCGACTTAGGGAACATAAGCTTAACAAAGGTTTAAAATATTAAAGACACCTCTCCAACCCGTCTGGCCAGCGTGGAGAGTGTAGGCCAAATCGTCTGACTGCCCTGGCTTATTTACGGCTCTGATAGTCAGAGAGGGTCGTGCTCCTGCAGTGGAAACTGAAAAAGACCTGATGACGATTATGGTAAAAGGTATTTTATGATTTTCGTACTTTAAAATGGCCTGGCCTTAACGGATCAATATAGAATGAAAAGTGACTACAACATTTTAGGTAAATATAAATTACATTTGACATATTATGTAAGTCATATACAATCTCAACATCGGCCCAATACCGTATAAACTTAATTAAAGCAAGACTGTCACAGAAGTCTTCGTGTATGCTTCGTCTGCCTTATCATCCTTACAAAATCATCAAAACTGGTCCACCACGTTCATGGCCATTAACTGGGACCCACTAAACCGGAAAGATGAGTTCAAGTGCTGCACAAACTCGCTTTCATTTGACTGCTGAAGACAAGGCAGTCTTCTTAGATAAATGTGAAGGTGAGGTAATTTATGTCTTTTGCCTTCATTGTTATCTAGTAAGCGGGGCCTTACTCGTCGAAAATGAATATCTTTTTCCACCTTTACGCCCTTCAATACTGTCTTTTGGCCTTAGCTCTGTGTACTTCGTAAATGCTTCATGAAAATATATGTATGTAATGTCCTTCTTTTCTTGTTCTTCTCAGCGACTGGCGTGGCTGTTGGAACATACTGCAGGGATAAAATATAATATATTTTGCCAGAAGAATGTCCTTTTAATCCCTTACTGTGAGTACCTAAATTGAGTCTCGACTTTCCCATATAGGGGTTACTCATAACATCAATATGATCAACTTTTCCTATGAAACCAATGCTGGAAACTCGTTATTATTTTTATTTTACACACTAATTACCCAGCAGCTAAACATGCATGAAAATTCGAAAAACTTTTTTAGTCGCCAGCATTGAGCCATGGACAAATCCTTCGGCTCAAACTTGCGCTGAGGTAGCGAAAGCTCACTTGGAGCAACTTATAGGTAGTCAATTAAAAAACTAAAAAAACACGCTTTGTAATGACGTTTCTTAGCTAGTCATGTATTGTCATCAGAACTCAGAGCGTGTGCAAAATTTTATCTTAATCCAAGACCGGGAAGTGGGTCAAATTAAGATTCCAAGATTTTCTTACATACATAGTTAGTTACAAGTGAAGCTAACAAAAGCGTGTTAAAAAAAACTTTATGTACTCAATGACTAACGTAGTAGACAAGTAGACAGGCCCTTGAACTCATATTTCCGTTTCATTCACTTAACTTTCTGAGTCAAGTGCACCAATTTATACGCAATAAATTCTCATCCAACCATTTATTTTCGGGATGGTAATGAAATGTATGACATTATTATTTTATGACCAATTATGTCTGGCTATTTTAGCAACTGAGGTAAAACTATGAAAGGAAACGTCTTAAAATATCTTCCAGTCTTTATTTTATAAAACTATCCTGCTCCATAAGTATTGCTTTAACAAAATATTTTCACATCAGTAACTTTGCCCACATTTCCTCATCAAACAATATTGTGACCCAAATAGGGCGTATCAAAAGACGTGTTTCCCTACAAAGGCAAAACTTGGAATGCTATGAACCCACTTTTAAATAAGCATACAACAAAGTTTTCTTTGATAAAAAAAAAATCCTATTTCATTATCATTTTGACCCGTCCTGTTAATTTCTTAAAAAAAACATTTCACATCAGTAACTTTGCCCACATTTCCTCATCGAACGATATTGTGGCCCATATAGGTCTATCAAAAGACGCGTCTCCCTACAAGGGCAGACCTTGGGATGCTAAGAACCCACTTTTAAATAAAAAGACCAACAAAAATAGCTTTGTTATTTAAAAATATCCCGTTTTATATGATCATTATTCCGTTAATAAAATAATCCACATCAGCAAAATTGCCCACATTTTCTCATCAAATAATATTGTGTGTGGCCCAAATAGGGATATCAAAAGACGCGTCTCCCTACAAGGGCAGACCTTGTGATACTATTTCGCGATCATTGACATGTCCATTCGTTGAAAATAATTTCTTTCAGCGTTTCTTCTTTGCAATGGTCGGGTTTGAAATGCTAGTGCTAGCTAGACTGTGACTGTTGAACACTAAATAATAATATTATATACTTATGCAATAGATTAGAATTATTTAAAATATGAATTGACATAAAGAAGTGCTTGACAAGGCCTATTTTCTAAAAATATTTCAACAATTTCTTTAACAAAATATTCCACATCAGTAACATTGCCCACATTTCTTCATCAAACAATATTGTGGCCCAAATAGGGCATATCAAAAGACGCGTCGCCCTACAAGGGCAGACCTTGGCTTGGCAGGAACCGCTTCTACACCTTGATCGCGTTTGATCATAACTGCCCGATATGGTCATATACATGGTCTATTTCGCTGTCACGTTGCTTCCTCGTTGCTTGTTTTAATGGTGACTCATACTGCAAAACTTAATTAAAATATTTCTGTAATTATCTTAAATCAGATAAGTTTGATTAATATATAACAGTGTGTAAAGCAGTCTCTTAATGGTATTACTAGAAATTTTCTCGCGACTTCATCTGCGTAAATTATAGCCTTTGTCACCCGCAGATAAATTAGCGAACGAACAATAAAATCTCTCGTCTCAATTTTTCCGCGTAAGCCTATGTCCCGTAGATAAATTAGCGTTCTTAGGTGAAAGAATTTTGAAAATTTTTCCAGTAGTTTCAGGAGGGAACAAATAAAAATACGGATCCTTATTAATAATATTTTAGTATATTGGAATAGATAGTGCGATAAACGTAACTAATTCTAATTTATAAACGTGAAAAGAATTATCTTTATTCAAGTAACTGCTTAACATTAAATTTTGTGTTAATATCGTAAATAATCGGCTTTTATACGATGGGCGCCGGAAGAGAAGCTGGTATGATAATATTTTCAGCTGGTGCCATGAAGACGTGGGTTAGGTGACTTAATTATTATCATATTAATTACATTACTTTTTTTACAATTTGCAATACATATACCTAATTTTATTATTTTTCTAACATATTTTTTTATGAAATGATTGAGAATACCTGTAGAATCATATTGGTAGGTGATGTAGCTTGCAACGGATCACTATTGTAATTCTGTTTTGAACTAATATGCTAAATGTGGCTAAGTATACCTACGTCTTTTAGACCTTGGTTCTGCCTACCCTGCAAGAAATAAATCTGTATTGTAAAAATGTGCTGTAAAAACTCTTCGGGTTAATAAATAATTTTTCTTTTTTTTTTCTTATATCACTCGCGGAACGCGCTAATCTCCGGAATTACTAGACCGATTTTAAATATCGTTGGATAGATACGTTATTCCTGAGGTCTATAGGGCATGTATGTACCACGGGTGAAGCCGGAGGGGACTACAGTAGTACCACTTTTATAAGTTACATCGGCATTGTTCGATGGCGCAGAATAGCGCAACCGACCGCCGACTCGGGCCGAATGAGAACATCAGTGAAATAACGAACTTATTGCTACGACATAAGATTTTAAATCTAAAAGCAGTAAGACTATTGCTATCTCGCTCACAATACTTGAACGCCTGCCGAGAATGGCCGAGACGCAGCATGGCGCGTACTCATCAGCCAATAGCAAACGGATATTTTAGCGCCATGCAAAAATTTGATTTCTGCGCAGGTACATCGGTGTAACTTATAAAAGTGATAGTACTTTAGGTAGTACTGAACAAGTATTAATAAAAATTGACAATCGAACGAAAGCCGTAGTTGCTAAAAGTTAACAAATAATATTTTCGCGATTGTAACACATTTAAATAAAATTGATTTTAATACGGAATCATCGCGTTTATTACATTATTTATACACTTGCAGGACACCTGGCAAGGCGAGGTGATGATAGGTGGAGTAGGGTTTTGACAGAATGGTGGCCAATAGATGGCAGGCGAAGCGTAGGTCCTCCGAGAGCGAAGTGGATTGATGATGTTAGGAAAATCGCAGGTTGAAACTGGCTACGTAAGGCACAAGATCTAAATGGATGGCATGCATTGAGAGAGGCCTATACCCAGCAGTGGGATGCAGAAGGCTGTTGATGATGATGATGATACACTTAACGTTTCGTGATCGTAGGTAGACTAAGTTGTCATTTTTGTTAAACCGTATTAAAATTTTGTAATTTAATTTAAATTTAACAAAGAGGCCTGCAGATCATATCAAAATAATCAAAAGCAATAAATACTCCACAAAAGTGCGTCAACTAAATAGAATTTAACTGGACCCGACTTCCTTCATCCATATTTGGCGTATCAAAAGTCTCGCTGGATAGTGTGAAGTTTATATGTCAATCACCCTGGGACCTTGTGGGGACCTTCGGCTGCCGGCCCTTATAAGGGCCCTCGAAGTGGTCCCGACTTACTGGCGTCTAAGTAAAGAGGAATTTTTTAGATTACTTCCATACATAGTATCACGTCTTTACCCCTTACGGGGTAGACAGAGCCTAAGGTCATAATGTTCAAAGGCCTCGTTTAGCATATTGATGGCCGTATAGGTGGAAAACGAAATCATAGTGATGGGTTGCTAGCCGCATGGCCCATTTCCTTGACTGGCTTTTACGGTCTGCGCTGGAAGATAAGCAGCTGGCACATTCTTCGTTTTTTTCTTTTCCCCCAGTCCAACATGGTGGGGAGAATAGAAAAATCGGCCATTTACGAGTAGGACTCGCGCAGAAAGGGTTCCGTTCCATCCTACTCCTAATTCTTCCTAATATCCCAATCTAACTAATATTATAAATGCGAAAGTGAGTTTGTTTGTTTGTTTGTTACGCTTTCACGCCGTACCTACTGAACCGATCATCATGAAATTTTGCATACACATAGGTTAGGGTACCGAGAAGGACATAGGCTATATATAACACGCGGGCGAAGCCGCGGGTAACAGCTAGTACCTAATAAATGCAAAAGTGAGTTTGTTTGTAACTTCTCCAGGCTTTATCTACTGAACCAATCTTCTTGAAATTTGGCATTCACGTTGATAATGCAATGAGGAAGGCCATAATGCTATATACTTATCACGCGGGCGAAGCCGCGGGCAACAGCTAGTCCTAACTAATCCAAACTAATTAATTACCTATTACCTATACAACATAGACTATCGTGAAAAAAAAGGAAAAAAACATGTCGTTGTATCGGAGCCTCTCTTAAATATTTATATTATTGTTTTATTCATAATTGTATGAACTAAAAACAATACACTTCTTTTTTAGCAGTCGTGTTAAACGTTGACTTTGATACGTTTACCACAGATAAAAAACCACGTAGTATACTTAGTAACTACCTGTTCTACACATATACTTACTTTGTACCTACTTGTTCTGTTCATTATAACAAATCGTTTTAATTATTTTAACCACAATCAACCGCGAGCTTCCGTACGTCTGTCACCCGATACCTCCTGACTGCAGGTCGTTGGACTAAACGGAACTGATGGCTGTTCGACCTTATTTAGCGGTTATTAGATATTAACTAAAATAAACTAAGTATGCCGTGTGGTTCCCGGCAGAGTAGAATAGGACCACTCCAAGTCTTCCCGTGGATGTCGTAAAAGGTGACTTAGGAAACAAGCTAAAAAAAGCTTTTAAGCATCAAAGAGACCTCTCCAACCCATCTGGCCAGTGTGGAGAGTGTAGGCCAAATCCTCTGACCGCTCAGGCTAATATGGCTCTGGTAGGTTCGTGTACCTGCAGTGGAGACTAAAAAGTCCTAATGATGATGATCATCATCATTTCGTGTAGGTGACACGGTCAGTCAACCCTGGTGTCAGAGTTCTTCGGAACCGCCTCGCCTCTCTGACGTGGATTCTTTAACGACTAATAAATAAATGATGATGATGATGAAGATTATTAGATATTAATCTAAACATTACTACTAGCTTCAGCCTTGGGTTTGACTCGCTGCTTTGATATTCACAACGCCACATCGATAAGAGCTCTTAAGGGGCTAAGATCAGCCAACTAGCGTCACCTCTCAATTCATTTATTTTGTACTTCGGTTGTAAATTACTTGTAGTATGTTCGGTATAATTTTTCATCAATTTCATCAGATCCCATTACCGGTAATTAGTAGTTCTTTTAATTTACCAAATGTAAAATAATGAAAAGTTATTATATGCTAAAAATAAATACTACAACTTTCGCATTTCTCATATTATTATGTATTAAGATTCTGACCAAAAACAATTAAAAATAGAAAACCCCTTTTTAATCCATATAACAATTTAAATACAAATAAAAAAAAATTGCAAAAAGAAAAAGCAACAAAAAGTGTGCGATGGCCGGGAATCGAACCCGGATCAACTGCTTGGAAGGCAACTATGCTGACCATTACACCACCATCGCAGCTGTTAGGAGCGATGAAATAACGCATCAAATTGATATGACGGGGTAATGACCTGATTAGTGACGCACGTTAAAAGATAAGTTGAAGGCCAAGTCTCGAATTAGATATTTTATTATTATTAAAATATAATTTGATGTTTATATCTGTGATTCTACTTATTTAAGAGCCAGGCTTTTGTCGCTGAAGTGATTTCAAGATTTTTCTAGGGCTAATTGTTTTATTTCCATTTCATTAACCCTGTATTGTTTTATTAATGTTATATGTTTTACTTTTATTAATGTGCAGTTTTAATGATTATAATTAAAAAGAGACATTAAAAATTATTTTTCATAAATGTTTATTATCATCATTTGACTTTAATATTTAACGTATTAATTCTCTAAAAACATTATATGTTGTTGTTAGTAGGTAACAATATTATTTTACCAAGCCAATTATAATTAATACACCGTTACTTATAAATAACCATGACATGATATTGATATAACAGAAATACATCAGATCGAGTGCATCGTTATTGCGAAGTGTTATTTATAAATTACCTACTTATATATAATTATGCATTGCATATTATGGACACTGTTTTGCGATGCTTGCATTATGGTTTTGTTTTATAAATTATATTTGTGCTTGAGCTATACGTATCAGTTTTCTCTACAAAGTAATATTCTTTCTTTCAAAATGTTGTCAGAGAAATAATATTTGTTTAATGTGATCGCAGGTCGAAACTGGCTACGTAAGGCACAAGATCGCAATGGATGGCATGCATTGAGAGAGGCCTATACCCAGCAGTGGGATGCAGAAGGCTGTTGATGATGATGATGATGATGAATGTGGATTTTGATTTCGATTTAGTGTTGCCTTTAATTTGGATACTAACAGTTTTTTCAAATGAGATTTTTGATTTACATTAAGTCATTGAGTAAGTAAGTATTACATTTTGTAAGTAGGTATATGAAAAAATGCATTAAAGCGTTTCGTCTTAATATTTTTGAAGATAATAGAGAAAGAGTCAGAGATGGTATATTACATAAATGAAAGAAAGAAATAAAATAAAGAACTAATACATAAAGTATTAATTTAAATTGGACAAGAACACAATGGTATTAATTTTATATAGATTAAATTTTGGCATGGCATGATGGCATACGAATATTAAAATATCTCAAACTGATATAATAATGCATTAGAATTCTAGTTTAAATTCATTGGATTAATGTCAAAATTAAGGTGTAACTTATTTCAATTTGCTATTTAAAAATTCTTGAACACTTTAGAAGCATTTTCGCACGATAAAGCATAAAGTTTTTTTCTTATACGATTACAGTTCTAGTTTCTTCTTATCTTCCGGTACTTAACATTTCACGGTCATTATCAAATAAAAACTTTTAAACCTTAAATTGCGCGTAATTACCTATGTCCAATTCTCAGAACACAAAATTCTGAGATCCAATTACTCAAATGCCTCCAATTAAATTTACGTCCTTGTATCTTTATAACCAAGGAATTGTTACACTAATTTGTTAAAAAAACTATGCAGAGTAACCCAAAGACATGGATGGATTGCTCACAATGTCGGTTTCTGCAAGACCTTCTACATATATGAGTGCATACCTACCTATATACATACTATCACGTCTTTCGGAGTAGACAGAGCCTAGGTTTGTAAAACCTTAAGGCCACGTTAAGCATGTTGGTGGGCTTGTAGGTGAGAACGGAATTAAAAATAGTAATGGGTTGCTAGCAGAATCGCCTATTGACATGATTCCTGACGCCCATTCCCTCGAACTGCTTTTACGATCTGCGCGGGAAGAGAAGCAGCTGGTTTATACATTCTACGTTTTTTCTTTTCTCCCAGACCAGTATGGAAGAACACACATACACATACACATATACATCTATTATTAAGCCAACTTAAACGTCCAATTACCCAAGTATTGTCTTCTAACTGCGAATTCGCTGCCTTATGAGGCCCCAGACTTGGCAACTTTATAACGAGCGCATTATTGCCTAATTTGTCCACAAAGGGCGCGGGGAGCGGTCGTCACGAGCCAATTACAGGGTCCAAGTTTATCGTGGAGCTAGGGAATGTATGAGAACTGGGAAATTCGGGATTTTCTGATGTTTTTGAAGCGTTGGTTTACGTAAGTGAGGGCTAACACGGGTATTAGCTTTTTGAAGAGCCTAAAGGTAGTGTATATCAGTTGTTGGACGTTTAAGCCTAAGAATTGTCAAAAAATGCGCACCAAGCGCGCTTCTTTTAAATAACTAAAGTTTTAGCAGTCCAAATTGAACTACTGTTTAAGGTCATTTGAATCATACTATGATATTTATAATATTTATGAGCTATACTCTCTTCGGTGTAATTTGTAGCAAAGAAACCAATCTTTATACAACTTTTTCGTTAAAAAACCCGACAAATATGTGTGAAACAGTTTTTTGCTTATTTTTTGACAGAAAAAACATTTTTTTTTTTGTCTTTACCTACTCCATTTATCATAGAATTTTACAGCATATCAAAAAGAAAGTATTAACTGTCAATTACGCAGAAGAATATAATAAGAAATCCCATGCATGCATGTACATTGTACACCCTACACAGAGATCACGGTGCGCCAGCGGCGATCTACAAAGTAATCAGCAGGACACACAACGTGGCTTATATGGGGATTTCGCAGATATTGTGGGCCGTGGGAGCTTGTGCTTTTGTTGTCAGTACTCAGATTAACTTATTACTGTCATTAGAAGTCGCAAAATGTACTGCAGAAGATGAAATTTATGAGAAGCATGAATTTTTCGGGGTCGAGTGCTGCCCATATTCGAAATAAATCTTCGGAAGAAACGGCGATATCATTTAAAATACACAAGCTAAATTATACTTTTTTATTTTTAGATTTCATTAGTCTATTATATTTTTGAATCATTTAAGTATATTATCAAATTAAATGTAGTTTTCTTTTTAGAGTAGTTGAAAAATTGTCAGTATGATTAAATATTGTAAGTACATAAGTCTGATTTATGACGTGAAAACTGTGATTCAATACTTTATGTAACAGGCATACGGCCCGTCTGATGGAAAGCGGTTACAGTAGCCTATGATCGTCTACAACACCAGGGGTGATACTAGCGCGTTGCCGACCCTGAAGAAATCTCTTCACGCCCTTTTTGAGGAAACCCATGTCGTACTTAGTTTCTCGGGAAAACCATAGTCGTTCTTTAGCTTAAGCGTACGTAGAAGAAAGGTCCGTTGCTTGTTTTTCTTGTGTGTAAGTGGCCAACACAGGTGTCAGATTTTTCGAGCTGCATAAAGGCAACAGAAATAGCTTTACGACTGCCCTCAATGACAACAGCCGGGACCAATGGCTTAGCGTGCCTTCCGAAGCACAGAAGAGCTCGAAATATTCTAATGCCACTTGCGGTCACCCATCCAAGTAAGGACTGCGCTCGGGGTTGCTTAAAATGTGGAAGCACTTATAATGCTCCAAACAAACCACTAGGCCATCGTTCCGTTTATTTATATTTTATATTAACTATTTTAGGACTTAAGGTGAAAGGATGAACTCCCAATCGATGGCGTGAAGTGTGATGATAGAAAGTGCTCGATGAAACTTCCATTCAATTATAGCTATATTATCAAAATATTACTTAATACATAATCAAGACTGTGTAGAGGAAAACTTCGTCTGGCATCTTAGGTAATATTCCACGCACGTGCAAAATGCATCCATTTGCATGTAATGAGTGTTTACTTAATTGCTGTTATCTGTTTATTCAGTTTTCTTCGTCGATTGAATAATTCACGTCTTTATATCATCATTTGTATTTTCCCGTAACTTTGTGCTCGTAAATAATAGCATACGTGCTTTACGATACGACCTCCGTGGCGCAGCGGTCAACACGCCTGCCTGCGACACGGATGGTCCCGGGTTCGATCCCTGGTCAGGTCAAGATGGGAAATGATTTTTTTCAGATTGACCTGGGTCTTGGCTGTTTATCTATATATGTATTTGTTAAAAAATATAGTACCTATCGTTGAGTTAGTATCCCATAACACAAGTCTTATTAAGAACTTACTTTGGGGCTAGCTCAATCTGTGTGATTTGTCCGTATATATTTATTTATTTATATTTATTTTAATACAATGATATGAAGGAACGGGGAGCTAGTGCCGATATGGTTGGTAACAGAAAACTTTGGAGAAACCCTAATAAGGAAAAGGCAAGGAAGAAGAAGAAGAAGTGCTTCTGATACAAATTGTATAGGTAGTAATTATAACTTTAGACGTACTTTAATTATTTTTGTTTTATAGTTAAGTTCAAAAAGAATTTAACAGTTTCATTACATTATTGTGAAAATCAGCAAACGTAATAGAACGAGCTCCGTGGCGCAGTGGTCACCACGCCTGCCTGCACCGCCGGACCAGTTGTACCATTAAGAAGTACCATTAATGGTACAACTGGCACCGATTTATCCCACTAGTACCATTGATAGTACAAGTGGTACCAATCAATCCCATTAGTACCATCAATGGTACAGTTGGTACTGATATATCCCACTAGTACCATTTCAGAGACACAGATGGTACAAGTGGTGCCCGGCCGGACCAGTTGTACCATTGAGAGGTACCATTAATGGTACAGTTGGTACTGATATATCCCACTAGTAAATTGGGCAAATTTTTTGTATGGTACTAGTGGGGTACATCAGTGCCAATGGGCTATTTTCCTAAAAAAATATAATTAGTCCGTTAGTTAGATTATCAAAAAACATTTGATCCCGATGTAATCCCATTGATTACATCGGGTACCACTTGTACCATCAATGGTACTAGTGGGATAAATCGGTGCCAGTTGTACCATTGATGGTACTAATGGGATTGATTGGTACCACTTGTACCATCAATGGTACTAGTGGGATAAATCGGTGCCAGTTGTACCATTAATGGTACTTCTTAATGGTACAACTGGTCCGGCGGCCTGCCTGCGACACGGGGGTCCCGGGTTCGATCCCCGGTCAGGTCATGATGGGAAACGATCTTTTTCAGATTGACCTGGGTCTTGGATGTTTATCTATATAAGTATATATTATAAAATATAGTATCATTGAGTTAGTATCCTGCGACACAAGTTCACAACTTACTGTGGGGCTAGCTCAATTTGTGTGATAGGTCCCTATATATTTATTTATTTATTATAATCTCAAATAACAATTAACGCTAATTGCAACAACTTTTACACAAAATTGCTCTAAAATCACGTGTAACAAAACTTTCTATTTATGATAGCAAAAACATGATAGAATTTTTATTTACTCACTCAGGTTGGTATCACCGACTAGTTTCAGCTGTTACAACCATCATTAGGGCGAGTGTTAGAGGTAATAGTGCAAGAATAAAAAGAAATAAAGATAATATGTATGCGTAAATTTTAATGTTTTGATAACAAAAATGCCAAGAGCTCTATTGTTCAGTTAAGTAACTTTGTATGCTATTGATTTACAGACAAAACTAGCTGTAATAAATAAAGCCTACATCAAAGTATAAATCATAAGATTTCTGGGCGCATGAGAGATGGCGGTGTTGCCCAAATATTTCAACGTCTAGCGGCGACGGGTGTCGATAATTTAGCCAAGGAGCGAGCATTTGTTTGCTTTTGCAAGAGGAATGCTGGGCTTGGCTCTTGCTCTGCACCGTGGCGGGGGTGGAAAATATTCTTCTTTAAATTATGAATATAATAAATAATATAATGATTCCTTTTTACCCTTTCGGAGGTTAAGGACTAGCATGCTAAAATGACTAAATTAACAAAAAGGCCAAAGTTGCAAAATGACCAACCTTTTGAGGAGCGGGACCCTAAAAATAGGTATTAAAAAAATTATTGTCAATTGTTCATTTCCATTCTAGGCCATCTTATGACGTCTTTGAATTTGCGGCTCTGTCTAACGCGACAGGGATTTATTTTTATAATAAAGAGGAAATATTTGAGTATTTTTTTTTGCATTGAATAGGATCCGCAACTGCTGGACCGATTTTTATAATTCTTTCACCTGCAAAAAGGTTATCTATCTGCGGGTGGCATAGGTTATATATATTATACGTGGACGACATCGCGGCAAAAATTGCTATAGGTATATTGCTTTGTATAAGTTTCCATTTTCAAAAATTTGTACAATATATATAATAGGTCGGGGAAAAAGTAATTTCGTATTTTTATGTGTAAAGTTGTAATCAAATATCTTTGGTAATGTTGTATATATCTGGCAGATTTAGATACCATCTGAAACGTACAATTTTCAAAAATTATATAGAATTGTACAAATATTTTCCCTTAATTTTTTTACCGTTTCCTTGATTATTAAAAATGTATCAGATAGACGAAAAAAAATTAACATTTAAAAAAATTAATAAATAAAGAAATTATGTAAAATACGCAGAAAGTGAATTTTGGTATTTATGAAAATACCGCAGTTCCAGTAAGAATAGCACAAAGTGGGTTTAAGCGTTTTGTGTCTGAGAATTTTGATGTCAAAGTTACACCTCTTTTGTATGGACGGATAAAATCTTCATACAAAATACGAAATAACTTTCTCCGTGACCTACAATAAATATATAAAATTAATACAATATTATCAAAGCTAATAGTTTGTCGATTTTGCAACGAATAGTTAAATTTTAAGAAAGAAGATGGCGTTCAAAATATGATTCGTGTGATCTAAATTTGAATAAATTCAATATATTTCATCATCAAATCGGAGTTAAACGATATCGCATGAAAACCGCAAGTAAACACCAACTGATAACAGTTTATTATTAATAGCAACTCGATCCGAGGCCAGAATCGAACCCAGTGACCTCTGGCGGTCGTTGACAAGTCAATAAGTCGATGCTGCAAGGTAGCGCACAGGACGTTGCATAACTCACACTTAAATGTTTTGGAAATTACTCGTAATATTATCAGACATATAATCGTGGAGAGTGTAGGCCAAATCCTCTGACTACTCAGCCTAGTATATGACTCTGGTAGTACAGAGAGGGTCGTGCCCCTGCAGGGGAGACTGGAAGGACCTGATGATGAATCGGTAAAACATGCCGTGTGGTTCCCGGCAGAGTAGAATAGGGCCATTGCAAGTCTTTCCGTGGGTGTCGTAGAAGGCGACTTAGGAAGCACAAGCACAGAATTATTAATAGTACCTACTGCACAAACTAACCAAAGAGACCGCGAGACCCGTCTGGCCAGCGTGGAGACTGTAGGCCAAATAGGACCACTCCAACTCTTTCTGTGGATCTCGTTCAAAGCGATTTAGGAGACACAAGGAAAACAAATCTTATAAACATCAAAGTGAACTTTACTATGCCTGGCCAGCGTGAAGAGTGTAGGCCAATTAGGAGCCCTGTAAAATTTAAAGTTTCTAGGTACAGATATGGGTTGTCTGTGAGTTAGGTATTCCTTAAAATATTAAAAGAAAGATTGTGAACGATTCAAAGAGAGGAAAGTAATGTGACACAACCAGATATTTAAATTTCAAATAGTCTGCGCCACAGAGCAAGGAAAGAATGCCATATTTACTGCTCTGTGGTCTGTGCCTTTTGTGTAAGATTATGAATGTTAAGGGGAAAAAGTACGTACGTTAAGGACTTAAGCCCACCGCTTTCTGTCCCCAAATAGGGGGCAAGTAACAGTATCTATGGATACTATGTCTATTTTGGTGGTAATCACCCATACCTCGGAGCCATATGTCGCTAGCATTGTTTTCGGCCAAGCCTCTCTCGTATTTCTTGATTTGTGGACGTTAGAACGTACACTTGAGATTAAAAGTTTTGGTAAATTGATTCACTCTTTTTGAGGCAGTGCGATTAAAGGCAATTGTATTTATTAAGGTTCAGCTGCGGCGTCACGAACGGTATTTCAGATTTAACAAATTTTACGGAATAATGACTTACAATAAGTATTTATTGTTTAATTTATATTGCGAACTTTTTGGAGGCTATTCGGTAAGAAAGACTATTTGTTATTCCATTGTAACTGACTGAAATTGTTGACGTATCAGGCTCTTTAAGAGGGCTATTGGACATTTGGGATGCCTAAGTATGATAAATAAATATTTTATTTTAAAGTTTAGCCCGAGGTCTGCAGAAAGTTAAACAAGCGTAGCGCTTGATATAATTTTTTTGTTTAAATATCTTAAAAATCAAACGTTTTAACAATAAAACACACTATCTATCCCATTTGAAGCTAAAATTTAAATGAGTAACATTCGTAAATAACAGTGTTATCAACTTAAGTTTCATAAGTATTTTTTTTTGTAAGCCTCTTAAATACAAGATCAACTTGGTTCAGAAACTAGTCTCTCACAATCTTTACATAAATTTCTCTCTTATTATAAGATGGAAAGAAAATATAAATATAATTCTTATTCTGTTCTAAAGTGTGCGGTGATAGTGACAGCCACCCACCGGCCCTTCGGCCCACAGAACTATAGATTTACTGTTAGCCACCGATTCTAGTTCAGCAGGTCGGGACAAACAGACCAGTTGACATCTTCATACTAAGTGGGCATTGTGGTGAATTGGCTGCTTTTGTTATGCTGTGAGAAAATTTAAATTGTTTCCGGTTTTGTCTGGACTTGTAAAATAATATTATATAGTCCTACTTTTTAGGTATATTGGGTTACTTTTTAAACAGCCGATTTTTTGCAGCGGTTTAAATTTATTATTTAAGCACTCGAGAGCTCAACTCTTATGTTCATTGGGCATCAGAATCTGTTCAGTATTTTTGGGATATTAAGCAAATATTCGCGAGGTCCAAGTTCATAACTAGTTATTCCAATTCGTAACACTAAATTGCAATTATTACATAAATGTGTTAATTATTTACGTCACAGCCTTTAATAAAAGAAAATCGCGGCACATCACACGCGCAAAATCGGTAGTTCTAGGCTTTTGTTTTTTTCGGTCATCATCTTCATCAGGCCTTTGTAAGTCTCCACTGCAGGAGCACGAGCCTGCCTCTCTGTACTACCCGAGCCATATCAGTCAGAGGATTTGGCCTACACTCTCCAAACTGGCCAGACGGGTTGTAGAGATTTCTTTGATGTTTATAAGTTTTGTTTAGCTTGTATTTCCTAAGTCGCCTTCTACGACATCCAGATATCATATACAAGACTTGGAGTGGTCCTATTCTAAAGAGACCTCTCTTTGATGTTGATAAGCTTTGTTTAGCTTGTGTTTTTTTGTTTACTGGTACCAAATTACATAATTACTAACTTTGTCTACTCCTTGACCAGACCAACCTCGTTGCCAGGCGGAGTGTGACAGACGGACAAACGGAGGATGTTGTTGTGACATTAGACGACAATGGCGTAGAGTTCCGGTGACACGGTTTGTGTAATAGCTAATACCATTCGTTGCTGTCACTCAACTGGCATGAATATGGCCGAGGAACATAAAAGATCTGGAATAGGTAGCTAAGTTATTACGAAAAGTTCTTTTTATAAAATTCTATTACGAAATCTTTCACGCGGGATTGAGAGTGAGGAAAGAACACAGAGTGTACCAGCTGCTTCTCTTCCAGCGTAGATCGTAAATGCCGATCGAGAGATCGGGCAAAAATCTAAAGAGTCGTAGCAATAGGCGATACGGCTAGCAACGCATCACTATGTGTTATACTATACACTTAATGTAGGTATATTATTGTATGTATCATGCATGATGTACTTTGTTTAAATATTCGTAATATGTTAAAAGTTAACCTATTCTGCGCCACCTATTTTATTAGTAAATTTCTCTTTCTTATAACGGTTGCCTGGAAGAGATCGCTTTAAGTGATAAGGCCGCCGGTTGTCGACCAATTTTCGTGTTAATTGTATTTATTTTCTTTGTAATGTTTTTTCTTTTGGTGCAATAAAGTGTTCTTGTATTGTATTGTATGTTGATTCCGTATCCATCTACATGCCCACCACTATGCTAAACGTGGTTTTAGGTCATAAAGACTTTGGCTATGTCTACCTCGCAAAGGAAAAAGACGTGACAGTATGTATGTATAAGTATGTATTACGGAAAATTCACAAAAAGCCGAAAGAGTTTGCCTTTTTTCGACTGTAGCTTAGTGCCTTTGAATCGGGGTTCGACTTGATTAGGTCAAACGAATACCTATTTACAGATTAACCTGGGTATTTTATCTACCTATAACTAAGTATCTTTATAAAATACTAGGTGTTGGGTAAACAAACCATCCCTCAAACCATCAAATCAGCCCGTCACAATGAACAACTTTTCCTGAGGAACAACCGATGGGAACTAAAAAAATTCAAAATTTTTCATACAAATTGCCGAGTCGGCCGAAAACTTTTGTTTAAAAATGTATTTTTATTCGAGTTCTCAACATTGGTCCCGTAGAAAAAGTTGTTCAATTTGACGACCAGTATTGTATCGTTGAGTTAGTATTCCAAAACAAGTTCACAACTTACTTGGAGTTTGCTCTGCTCATTGTTCCGAAAGCGAGTTTGTATATTCGTTTGTTTGTTTGTTACCTCTTCACGCTTTATCTACTGAACCAATCTTCTTGTAATTTGGCATACATGATTATGCTACGGAGAAGGCTATTATAACGCGGGTGAATCCACGGGTAACAGCTAGTAAATTTATATATGTAAAAACTATATATTACCCGCAACTACATCCGCATGGATGTGTGTTTTGTGACTGCCAGTTTTAATATAGGGACGATAAGGATAAATTCTGCCCCGATTTGAAATGCAAAATAAAACGCAGCAGACGGCGTTTCGCAAGCTGGCGATTTTGCGTGGGTGCTCTGTACTAACTGACCAGAATGCCGCCCTGATTCACAATTAAAAAGGTTACAGAGGCGCCAAGGCACCCTGCCTCGGAGCGTAGTGATATGGATTCTTTTATTTTTTTAATTTCATGTGTATTTTTAAATATTAGTTTTATTTATTGTGTTTGTAAAATAGTAATTATTTGTTTTTCTCTGTTGTTAATTTATAATATTAAGTTCAAAGGAAGACACCAAATATCAGGAGTCTTTAACTTATAAGAGTATTGTTATATTCTTTCTTAGATTTTTGCGCATCAAACACATAATTGTTAATATTAATAATTAAAAGCTCTGTTAAAACTCAAATTGAGCTAGCCCCGCAGTAAATTATGATAACTTACGGCGGGGCTAGCTGTGTGTTGTTTGTCCCTAGGGTATTTCAGCTCCTACACTCACGAAACAAAAATTTTAGATTTAGTTTGGCCAAGAGTTAAAGAACATCTAAAAAGAAGATTAAAATATAAAGTGTCCAGAATCCACTTAAAACGGGATAATAAGAATAACGAGAATATCCTTCTGTAACATCTCTTTATTTTGCGCCCTATTTGCCAATTGACTTGCCTAATAATATAATTAGACTGCCGCGTACACGCAGTATATTTTGCAATTTATGTAAAACAGAAACACGGACAACTCCGGAAAATTGGCCAACTCAATGTCCAACAGTATTATAAAATAAAAATGTCTAATGCCACAAAAACATTAAAACTTACGCGAGATACGAGTATATTCATTAAAACTTTTTTTTAATGGACTGTGAAGCTAGCTCCAAGTGAGCTTTTGCTAGTTCACCGGACTTTTTGAGGTGAGGGCAAAATGCCCTCAACCTGTAAGGCAAAAATCACCAAAAGGTCGCGTTTTGCATGCATAGCCTGAAGGGCCAAACTGAGAAACAATGGCAATGCCTTTGGAGAACATCAACTCTCTTGTTTTGCCGTATGGTTCAAAAGCTACGTTGCCAAAAGGGCCAATCCTGGGTGCAAGTCACCGAGACCGCCGGGCGGCCACCAGTAATCGAAGCTAATCATACTCCACGCACTCTATTTCGGTGGCGAATGCGACGGGATCGGGGTCGGAGAGTGCGTTAGTAAAGAAAACACTCACGTTATATGTTGTATAATTAAGTAAGCTGCATTATTTTGTAAGTTGAGCTTGTATCCAGAAGTGAGAGCACTGGGGATCTGTGCCAGAGGCCTAGCCTCTTACAGGCTCCAGTCTCTAGTGATCTGAGACGACCTCTCAACATAACAAATATTTGTTTTTGTTTTTCCACTTTGTAACTTAGATTGATAAGAAAAGAGAAAAAAAAGATTGATGAGAAAATAAATATATATTTTTATTTTTTAATATTTCGTCGGATCGCAAGTGCATTGTGGGAAGCGTAACTGTAGTTTTAATGAATTTTATACAATCTTAACAGTTTTAAAATCCCTTGTGGTGATGCATCGTTAAAAAGATCAGGCCCAAATAAACGGATAAACAGGATAATTTATAAGAATGTACATGCCAGCTCACTATGGTAAGGATTGCAGTATAAACGTTAGTCTTACGTTAGTATTATATCACAAACAGTCTTTTATACAACTCATGTCAATATGTGCAAGTACCAAAACATAGTATGACTCATACAAGACCCCAGTCTGACAGGAAAACGACGATTTGCGCTGTCAGGAAGCTAAAACAAACAGACAGCGTTTCACTTGTTGCCTGTCAAAATTATATCTATTACTATGTTGATTTTTTGCTGATACTATGTTATTTGTAGAATGAATTGAGCGTTGTATTGTCTCGTTTCACTACTCTTTAGAAACTGTGACAGAGTTAGTGGAGCAACCGTTTTCCGTATCCTCATCATAATCATCATGTCTATTTTAATCTCCACTGCAGGAGCACGATCCTCTCTTACTACCTGAGCCATATATTAGCCAGAGCAGTCAGAAGATTTGACCTACACTCTCACACTGGCCAGAAGGGTATCTTTGATGTGTATAAGCTTTGTTAAGCTTGTGTTTCCTAAGGCGCCTTCTACGTCATCCACGGGAAGACTTGGAGTAGTCCTATTCTACTCTGCCGGGAACTACACGGCTTAAGTTCCATATCCTTTCTATCCTTAATAAAAGTCTTCGGTACAGTCACAGAATTAATAATAGTACTAACGTAGGCGTAGAGTAAGTGGTAGAGTACGCTAGCCTACTGTTCACCGATTCGGGTACTCTACCAGTATTCAAAGTTACGTGTAGATATCAAGTTTACCCAATAAAGTTGATATCTACACGTAACTTTGAATTTTTATAGAAGAGTTAGAACGCTGCAGCTGTCACAAGTATGTACTCGAACTCTACCATAACTGATAGAATTAATGGTTGTGGTAAAACAGAGATGTCATTAAAAAAATTATTTGGTGAGGCCATTGAGAATCCTTTAAACGATTTTTTAAACTGATGTTAAACTAAACCCAGCATTTTTTACAAAAATGCCCGTTTTTGGCTACAATTTCGTGTGCGTAAGTTATTTATTTTCATTTGATATATTGTCTTGTTGTGACATGAAGGGCAGACAAACTATTTCACAATCTCTGACATATCCTGAATACGCCAGTCTAGTAAATGCAAGTTAAATAAGACGTATTCACTGCACTAGAATGTGGCCATATAAATCAGGAAGTGGATGACTAACTGTCATATCTGCTGCCTTATACAGGTATTGTAGGGTCAGTCTTGGCAATGAATTTGATGGATCTGGATGAAAATTGTTTGGATCATATATATTACCTACTAGCCATTTCCCGGGACTTCACCCGTTTAAATTATAGCCTATAACACTCGCAGATAAACTACGAGTAGCTTGCTGTAAGTGAAAGATTTTGAGAATCGGTCCAGTACTCTTGGAGCTTATTTGAATAACCAAAATAATATAATATAATAAAAATTCTATAGAAACTATTTTTTCTTAACACGCTTAGGTCAAATTAGTTTACCGTCGCAGACATTTCGAAGTCAAATAATAATTTCTTGGAACTCATCAACAACTGTGTTCAACATCTGTTGAAATAACTGAAAGAACCACGTCAGAGGCCAAGAGGCGGTTCCGCAAAACTCTGACACCAGGGTGTGCATGGTCGACTGACCGTGTCACCTACACGAAATGATGATGATGACTGAAAGAACTAGTTGCAGACGATATGGAAAATGGCACTCTACAATTTGAATAAAGTTACTTTTGATACAGATTTATCACGTTTTATTATCTCTTTTGTTTTACTCTCCACTGCAGGAGCACGACCCTCTCTGAGAGCCATATCTCGCCAGAGCAGTCAGAGGATTTAGTCTACACTCTCCACGCCGGCCAGACGAGTGGAAGAGGTTTATCACGTTTATTCATGATTTATACATCTGACGTTTCAAACTTTCCAGTATTCATGACCGTACAACGTAGACCGTAAAGTGTTGGAAACGGAGAAGACATTGAGGAGCTCGATGGCCTAGTGGGTGTGGTGAGCATTCGCAGTGCTTTCGCATGTTAAGCAACCCCGGGCGCAGTCCCCACTTAGATGGGTGACCGCAAGTGGTATAAAAATATCTCAAATTTCCTGCATGCTTCGGAAGGCACGTTAAGCCGGTGGTCCCGGGTGCCATAATTGATGGCAGTCGTTAAGCTATGTCAAATGCCTTTAGGCAGTTTGAAAATCTGACCCCGGTGTTGGCCACTTACGCGCACGAAAAACAAACAAACATTAGTAGACATTGTACCTACTGGGCCGTAAGCTGGTTTGTATAAGATCAAAGTAAATCAGGAAGTGGATGACTAACTGTCATATCTGCCGCCTTATACAGACGCAGTGGGCTCGAGCCTTGGTTTAATAGGCGAATCCGAAACACGCTGTATAAGGATCGACTGCTGGTTCCTTTTGCGAAAAGGTACAATATCAAGGTTTATAATAATAAACCTTGATAATGGTACTCAATTACTTGTCCTAAACTTTTTTGTTCAAATGTCAGAATCCATAATATATGAAATGTCATACAGTTTGCTGTAAGTACCAGAATTCAGAATGTTCCAATATTGGTAATTTTTTACCTAAATATCATGAATAAAGTGTTATACTTTAATGCTTGAAGTTGACGAGCTCCGTGGCGCAGCGGTCAACACGCCTGCCTGCGACACGGATGGTCCCGGGTTCGATCCCCGGTCACGTCAAGATGGAAAATGCTCTTTTTCAGATTGACCTAGGTCTTATATGTTTATCTATATAAGTATCTATTATAAAATATAGTATCGTTGAGTTAGCATCCCATAACACAAGTCTCGAACTTACTTTGGGGCTAGCTCAATCTGTGTGATTTATCCGTATATATATATTTATTATTTATTTATTTTATTATGCCATGAATGAATTGCTATAGTAAATTAATTTTCTAATTTTGGATGCTATAACGTCACATGTAGGTCTCGTATTCTATAATGAATGTTAGTACGTAAAAATAATTTGTGCAAAAAATAAATTTGTTCGCTAAAATAATTTCTATTGATTTTCATAACATTATTTATAACTTCTCAATCTGAAAAAGTTAATTTTTCATCTTGACGTAACCGATCGAACCCGGGACCATCCGTGTCGCAGACTGGCGTGTTGACCGCTGCACCACGGAGCTCGTTAAAAGAAATAAAGGCGGAAGATGACAAGAGACAAAAATATTTAGTAATTACATAAGGCGGCGCGGTCACCAACTTGCGGGTCAAGTTTAACGAATCGGCTGCGCGGTAACTCAGGGTCGCGCACAATACACGATTAATTACACACAAACAATGTGCGCGGTGTTGTGGGTCACCCGCTGAGCTAGGGCTGCTGCTTTCAAATTAATCAATTACAGAAAATAGGGAGACGCAATGTTTTTTATCTATGACACTAAACCTGCCTCTTACCTGTTTTCATGTATTACATATTACCAAAAGTGTTGTGTACAATCGTTATTAGGATTATAGAGTTAATAAAATGTGCAGATGTATCTAATTTAGTAAGTTAAGTTCTGTAATGTGTGATTGTGCCGCGAAAACATAAGAAAACCGTATGAAATAAATAAAAAATACCGCCTTTTGGAGTTTTGGTGCCAGAGAATACCGTTGTCGTAATATCATTAAATTTAACAAAAAACAAATCAGTGTTTAACAGAAAATACAAGCTAAAAATAACGGTAGGTAACATTACAAAAAATGGCTCGACCTTCTTGAGTTCGAGGTATATGCACAACCTCAACAACAAAAGATCGTAAAAGCCAATGGGCGTGAGGAAGCATGTCAATTGGCGATGCGGCTAGCAACCCATCACTGGGTTGATTCCACTATCCACCTTAACGGCCGTTAAAATGGATAGTGGAATCAACCCAGTGATGGGTTGCTAGCCGCATCGCCACTAACACGCTAAACGTGGCCTTTGGATTTTATGAGCTTGGTTTCTGTCTACCTCGCAAGGTATAAAGACGTGATAATATGTATGTACGTATTTATTAAAGAGTGTCAGCAGCCCTAGAGGAGGCGCCGCACGAGGCCAGATGAGTCACGCCGTCAAGATGATTGCTCATTGTGACGATCGGCTCCAGGTGAAAAATGCTGTGTTTATCATCACCAGAACGGAAGTGAGTATTCCTTATACTATACTCTGTTAGGTATGTCATATATGTCGGTGAAATACAGTCTTCCTTATTTTAAAGTTAGGCAAATTCTACATTTTAAAAAGTAATACCTTTAGGTACTAGTGAAATAAAAATGCTGTGTTTATGACCAGAACGGAAGTGCGTTCTATACTGTTTATGTAATGCGTTTCATATATGTCGTCGAACTTCATCATCATAATTTCGTGTAGGTGACACGGTCAGTCGACCATGCACACCCTGGTGTCAGAGTTCTTCGGAACCGCCTCTCGGCCTCTGACGTGGATCCTTTAACGAATACCAGATGGCAGCCGAAACCACCGGCTTAACGTGCCTTCCGAATCACGGAATCATCTCTCTTATCAGACAATCTGGTAATTCATGCCTGTAATGTCTTAGCCAAACTGGAAACAACTTTACAAAGTATGCGTCGAAATACGGTCTTCCTTATTTTTATTTATCAAATTTACTAGTGAAGTAAAAATGCTGTGTTTATCATTACCAGAACGGAAGTGGGGGTTCCTTATTCTCTGTAATGTATGTCATATATGAAGTACAATAAGAGAATTGCTATTTACCGCTATAGCTTAAAAATAAGAAAGATTAATTCAACGAAAATATGTAAAGCATAATAATAGAACTAGTTGTTGTATGAAATTTTACATTTTCGAGTACATTTTATAAGTTGGTTGCCTATAACTTTTTAGTTTGTACTTAGAACTCAGCTCTGATAGTTTCCCTTTCAACTTCAGTATATATACTACTGTTGTAATTTTTTTCACGTATCTATATATAACCGTTTAGCAGATAGAGGGGGACTTACCTCTAACAAAAATTCGCACTTTAAAACCAAATATTTCGGAAACGGATTCCTAAATCGAAAAATGGTGTTCTCAACCTCACAATATTTTTTAAAGACCTATTTAACGATACCCCACACGATGGGTAAATAGAGAAAAAAAATACTCCCCCACTTTACTTGTATGGGAGCTACCTTAAAAAAAAAATTTTTAATTTTTTTTTTTCTACCACTTTTTTGGCATGTTTAATATACATACCCATACCAAATTACAGCTTTGTAGTACTTATAGTCTCTGCATAAAACCGCGGACGGACAGACAGACATGGCGAAACTATAAGGGTTCTTTAATAACTACGTGTTACGATATCCCTCATAAACCATTTGTTTATTTAGTATAACTTATCATTATCTTACCTTTACCATTTAGTTCTATTAGTTAAGTATTCTGTTTTTGTTTACTATTCCCATACTAGTTCTATTGGTTAAGTACTCTGTTTATTATTCTCATAATTAATTAATGTAATGTTTACAACCCCCACTCCTACCATATCCCTATAAATACTCAAACCCACAACAACCCTTAGTCAGTAAGTCATCTAAATTTTAATAGTTAATATCTTGGTAAATAAAATATTTTTTTTAAAAAACAAGTTTTGTTGCTCGCCACGTAACAATCTGGCGCAGTCTCGGTAGGATACGCGAGTAAAGACGAAACAAAACGCGCGCACCGTCACCACAAGGACAACATCGCCGAAGTGAAGACATCGTCGCGTGGTAGCCAAAGGCTTTTAAGGAAGTTTCGCCGGACCAATGCGATCCCACATAATATTATTGTTGTGGTAAGTGGCTCAACTTGTTTTGCTCAGTTCCCATCTTTTTATTACTATTTCTACCATTTCCTAATTCCAAAAATCTCCTCATTCTTTTATCTTTCATTTATACATATTAAATATATATTTAAAAATGAGTACTCCGGGAAAATCTGAAAACGCCGCGCAAAACGAAGATTTCCTTAATTTAAACAACCTCGTGAAATTAATTCCAAATTTCGATACAGCTAACCCTCAAGAGGTTTACAAATTTATAAGATCATGTAATTCTGCATTTGAACTAGCATCCGAATCTCAAAAACCATTCATACTAGTGTTTGCCTTAAATAATATAACAGGGCCTAATGCCGCTGACGTTCACTGTAGGAAATTCAATACATGGCATAGTCTCCGAGAATTTTTGGTAGACAAATTTTCTAATACTAAAACACTTAGCCATTTAAATCTAGAGCTGCAGTCGATGTTCCAAAAACAGAACGAATCACTGACAGATTATTATCACAGAGTAGATCTATGCAGAAGCAAAATAATTGAAAAATTAAACGTCGAAATTACAGATAAAACTTTATTAGGAAGACTGGCTACTACCGAAGAAACAGCCTTAAATGTTTTCATAAATGGCCTTTCTTCAGACATAGGAATTATGCTAAGAACAAAAGGATTTAAAAATTTGTCAGAGGCAGGAAACTTCGCAAAACAGGAAGATAAAATTCGTGCCATGAATAACGCACGACAATCATTATTTAAAACATCAATTCAAAATTCATCACGTCCACTTACTCGTCCCAATTTTAACAGACCACAAATAAATTTTACATCTAGACCTCAATCTAATCCTCCCACGAGACCCCAATATAATGCTCCTCCGACGGGTCAAATTACCTCGGCAGTCCCCAAATTTTGCAACTATTGCAAATACCCCGGGCATATCATTTCTGAGTGTCGTAAACGAGCTTATAACAACCAAAGGGCTCAAAATACAACGCAACGCGCATTGCCCGCACCAAGTAACTCCTCAGTCACTCATTCAGCCAATCATTTAAACTCACAAGCGGCCGTAGAAATGGGCACCTCCACGGAAACCGCTTTAGTGCCCTTACTAGCTGCCCCCAGACAGACATTACAGACACAGGACATAGACGAAAACCTCATTCAATTCCAATAACCAATATAAACAAAAAATTTATCGATGCTTCCACACAAACTAACCCAGTCTATCGGAGACAATTCGTGGACGCATCTACTCAAACAGATACTCCTAAACCAATACAAGTCCCACCTCGTAAAGAAACCCACGAACAGGGTAACCAGCCCCAAACTCTCGGTTTCTCGAAATCAAAACAAAATTCTAAATCTAAAACTAAAATCTCAAAATCCAAATCGAATCCTAAATTCAATCCAAAACAAGATGCTAAATCAATTACTAAACCAAAATCTTATTCTATTACATCTTTAAATGATATACCACCTGAAAATCTCTTACATTGTACTTTCCAGATAGATAACAAACCAGTTACTCTTCTCATAGACACTGGAGCTGGAATTTCAATTATTAAATCTGACAAAATAGGTTCAGCTTCACTTAATTCGAATGAACTCGTTTCAATTGTAGGTATATCTGGTAACACATCTTCTATTCCTAGTTTGGGAACCACAGAAATATCTTTAGATAATTTACCAAAATATAAATTCCATGTAGCCAACATAAACATCAAAGCCGACGGAATATTAGGTAACGATTTCTTACAAAATTTTAATTGCAATATATTCGTAAAATCCAAAACAATGAAAATTAAAGGAAAAACCTACAAACTCCATTTTTTAAACGACAAAACTGAGATGAGTTCTAACATACAATTATTGAGTGGTCGTTCAGAAACTATCATTACTTGCAGAACAAACAACATAAACTCAGGGGAAGCAATTATCGAAAAACAAAATTTAGATAACGGTATTGTTATCCCCAACGCATTAGTGACTGTCGTGAACAACACATTCAATATTACTTGTGTGAACACAAACAAAGCTGATAAACAAATTGAAATCCCCACAATAGAAGCTATCCCTTACGAACCCTCATTAAGTAATGAGAACACAGTAGAGATAAACAATCTCAATAACAAAAGCTTAACAGATAGGCAGAATCACGTTCTTGGTCTTATCAGGAGAGACCATTTAAATGAAGAAGAATCGAAATCATTACACAAAACAATCCTGGAATATTCAGATATTTTCTACATCGAAGGTGATCCTTTAACATTTAGCAATCATACAAAACACAGCATTCCTACTACTACTAATGTTCCAATTCATACAAAAACATATCGTTTTCCACAAATACACGAAGAAGAAGTCAAAACCCAAGTGAAGAAAATGCTCGATCAAGATATTATTCAACCTAGCTCTTCACCGTGGAGTAGCCCCATTTGGGTAGTCCCTAAAAAACTTGATGCATCCGGAAAACAAAAGTGGCGTCTAGTCATCGACTATCGTAAGTTGAACGATGTCACAGTAGGTGATAGTTATCCACTCCCCAATATTACAGATATCCTGGATAAATTAGGACACTCTCAGTATTTTACGACCTTAGATCTCGCATCAGGATTTCATCAGCTTGAAGTACAGCCAGAAGATATACCTAAAACCGCGTTCAGCACGCCCTATGGTCACTATGAATACAAAAGGATGCCCTTTGGCCTTAAAAATGCTCCCGCCACTTTCCAACGCGTAATGGATTCAGTATTATCTGGATTACAAGGTGAAAGATGCTTCGTTTATTTAGATGATATTGTCGTATTCGCCTCAAGCCTCCAAGAGCACCAACAAAAACTCGAAGAAGTTTTCAATAGGCTCAGAAAATATCGACTTAAAGTCCAACCCGATAAATGCGAATTTCTCAGACGCGAAGTAGCATATTTAGGTCACATTATTTCAAATGAAGGCGTTAAACCTAACCCAGATAAAATAAAAGCAGTTGAAGAATTCCCAGTTCCAAAATCTTGCAAAGACATAAAAGCTTTTCTAGGTCTTACCGGATATTATCGCCGTTTTATCCCAAATTTTAGTAAACTTACAAAACCTTTAACCTCTTTATTGAAGAAAGATGTTCCATTCATATGGGGGGAAAGTCAACAAATGGCTTTCGAACAATGCAAACAATTATTAATCAATCCCCCAATACTCCAATACCCTGATTTCACAAAAGAGTTTATACTAACTACCGACGCCTCTATGAGTGCAATCGGCGCCATATTATCACAAGGTGAAATAGGCAAAGACTTGCCAATTGCATATGCCTCACGTACTCTAAACAAAGCCGAGTCTAATTATTCTACGATAGAGCGCGAATTATTAGCCATCGTATGGGCCGTGAAACATTTTCGACCCTACCTCTTCGGCCGAAAGTTTAAAATTGTCACGGATCACAAACCTCTAACTTGGCTTTTTTCGATCAAAGACCCTGGCAGTCGTCTAGTCCGTTGGCGATTAAAGCTTGAAGAATTCGAATATGAGGTAGTGTACAAAGCCGGTAAAAATAACACCAACGCAGACGCACTCTCAAGACCCCCTGTTCTTAACACGAATCTTATCGATCTTACGAACGACGATGACAATTCAACACCAAATGCAACCCATAATCTTGACAACGATTACTTAGAAATTAATTATCAATACTTTCGAGAACGAACCTCACATAAATTAGACACTCCAAATTTACAAGAATCTCCGGATCGTCTCGTAGACGACCGTCATAAAAACATTCTTATCCCTATCTCATGTGAACTTTCAGATAAAAACGACCTTTTCAATGAGGCTATTTCCATGTGTTCCCAAGTGGAACCATACCTCGAAAAGTCGAGAACACTCTACGACGTAGATTTATTAGTTTCAGACAAAAACCAAAATATTATATTTGGGTGCTCAAGGCCAAACCACTTTGACCCTTGGGACTCCGAAAGCTATTTTAAAACCCTACTCAATTGCCTTCAGAAACATAACTTCAAAACTCTTTGCGTTCCTAACCTTAAAAACGATCCTACTTGTAAAATGCGTGGTAACGAACAACTTCACATCACAGCTTATCTGGCGGACATGTATAACTGTACAATCACTATATGCGATAATACAATCAAATATCCTACAGCACAAGAAATTCCTAACATATTAAAAACATTTCACGATGATCCACTTGCAGGACATCGAGGTATCACTGAAACAATGCGAAAAATTAGAACCGAGTATTTCTGGAAAGGTATGACAGATACAATTAAAGATTATATAAATAATTGCCAAACTTGCCAACGTAATAAAATTCAGAGAAGTACTTACAAAGCACCAATGGTTATAACCTCACTATCAACAGAACCCTTTCAACGAGTTACTATAGATTTAGTGTCGTATTCTGAAGTCTCCAACGATTCCAACAGATATATTCTAACCCTACAGGATGACCTAACTAGATTTGTACAAGCATATCCAATTCAAGATAAACAAGCTACAACGGTGGCTAAAGCTTTACTTAATTTCTGCCAACACTTCGGTATACCGAAACGGTTCCATTCTGATCAAGGTACCGAATTTGTAAACAGTGTTACCAAGCAACTCATGAAGTTGTTAGGCTGTAATCATACTGTGAGTACTGCATATCACCCACAAACAAACGGTTCCTTAGAACGTTTTCATGCCACACTTCGTGATCACATAAGAATGTACCACAAACGAAACAAATCTGATTGGGATCAAATAATACCCTTTGCAATCATGTGCCATAATACATCAGTCAATCAATCTACAGGTTTCACTCCTCACGAGTTACTCTTCGGTTATAAACCAAAATCTTTATATTCCATGAAAGAACAAGATGACTATACTACTAATGACTACTTGAGAGATTTAAATGAAAGACTAAAGACATCACGGGAAATAGCGAGACGAAACTTAGAAAGCATGAAAGAAAAGGCTAAAGAAAGATATGACAGTCATATTAAAAACATTGCCCAATATAACGTAGGAGACAAAGTTATGCTAAAAGTACCTAATCCTAATAACCTAGATATTAAATGGGAAGGTCCATACACGATTAGCAGAAAAGGTTTCAACGAAAATTATGTGATTCGTAAATCCGGTCGAAACCATTTAGTACATGCAAACCGCCTCCGACCATTGCACGATTCACCACCATCATTATTATAATTAGATACTTTAAGTTACTAGCCTTTAATTTTATAATTTAGTCTAATGTACATATTAAAAAAAAAACCTTAATTCTATATTACAGGATATTGCAACAAAATATGGCACATCCCATTCCTCCTAATAATTCCTATAATCTAATAGATAATTTAAACTCTCTTATGCAAAACCCTTATATTAGTTTCATAATATGTTCTTTACTAAAACTCTTAATTTACATTATATTATACAAATCGTATATACTTTTTAAAGAATTATACATAAATAAGGTTAAGAAATCTACTAATATTAACTTGAACCAATCACCTGTTTCAGGTGCACATCCGCAGTAGTCAATGGGTTCCATATTGATCCCCTTCCATCCTATTCCGGACTGTTTTATGAAAATCAAGGCCAAATCCTCATTTCCGAAAGCTCATGGAAAATTATCGTTTACAGAAATTTAGAACCTTTATTTCTATCTCGAGATTCTCTAAAACGCCTCATCAATAACTATAACTTCTTGATTCAAAAGCATCCGAATGTTCCTAGCATAATAACTACTAATTCATTTATAAAAACTAATATTGATAAAATCGACTCTAGACTTAATGAACTTAATTACTACACTAGCAACAAGAGAGTCAAACGTGAATTACTCGACGGCTTAAGCTCAGTTCTTAAATGGCTAATTGGAACACCAGACGCTAAAGATGCTAAGCATTATGACGAATGTATTGAACTATTAGAAAGACGTCAAATTTCTACAGACGATATCTTAAATCAACAATTACAAATTATTTCTTCCACTATCAAAAATTTCAATGAGACTATCCTTAAAATTTCCTATGATGAACATATCCTTAATGAAAATATAAACAAAATAAACGACTATTTTAACTCGACAAGAAACGTTATATTTAATTTAACCATCATTGAAGAAATTAATTCGATTTCGTTACAAATTCTAGAATCCGTATTATCATTAGAGCAAGAAATAGATGATATTATAACTAGTATACTTTTCATTAAATCGGGCGCAATTCATCCTTCAATTATTTCCACGATGCGACTTTACAACGAATTATTAATTTCAGGAAATAAAAGACAAAATAAATATTTAGTAGCACCAATTATCCCAAATAACATTCACCAGATTCTCGAGTCATCCTCAGTAACTTCCTATATATATATGAATAAACTTGTTCATGTATTAGAATTCCCATTAGTTAGAAATGAAAAATTCACATTATACCGTATCTATCCTGTTCCCATCAGACACCCTAACTCCCTAACATATTCCACTATCCTTCCTGAGCAAACATATATAGCCACAAGCCCTACAAGACAAGAATACACCACCACGAGTAGTCTCGACGATTGCAAGATCTTCACAACCGACACCAGAGTGTGCAAGAACCTACCTGTGTACAACACGAATGCAAGACCTATTTGTGAAATGGACATATTATTATCCACTGAAGAAAAACTACCTCAAATCTGCGAGATGACTACGTTCTCAGCCCAAATAAACACTTTTCAAGCTCTAAGAAACAACAAATGGCTCTTCATATTACATGAAAAAACAACAGTGACCGAAGAATGTAAAGATAATATCAAACATGAAGAAATCTCAGGCACAGGAATACTAAACCTACATCCAGGATGCAAAGTCTACACTGCATTCATAACATTAACAGCAGACGAAGAAACTATTACAAATATCAGTCATCCGATTATTACCGTTAATATCGCGACGGACTGCATTCACGAAAATCCCGATATCAAGGAAGAATCACTTTCCAGAATAAAGTTTAATAACTTTCAACTAGACTCCTTAAAATCCATACAAGAAGAAATAAAAATGCAACAGCAAAGAATGGATGCAAGGAACAAAGGTCTCTTCATTGAAAAACATTCTACCAAAATAAATATCCTCACCATAGTTATTGGAATTATAATGCTCATGTTCTTCATATATAAATGCTGCTGCCGCTACCCCTACAAAATCATGCGCTGGGACTCACGAAGGAATGCTGATGCAAGCTGTATTCAGATTTTCAACAATTGCTTCGATAATTCAAGGCGTCGGCAACACATCGAGGTCCCCATTCCATTATCATCGCTGAATACATCAAACCTTTCGGAAGAGGAAGACGAACCGCCATGCCAGACATCACCTCAAAGATCGGCCAGAAACGCCCAATCTTTGTTCTGAGGGGGGAGGTGTTACGATATCCCTCATAAACCATTTGTTTATTTAGTATAACTTATCATTATCTTACCTTTACCATTTAGTTCTATTAGTTAAGTATTCTGTTTTTGTTTACTATTCCCATACTAGTTCTATTGGTTAAGTACTCTGTTTATTATTCTCATAATTAATTAATGTAATGTTTACAACCCCCACTCCTACCATATCCCTATAAATACTCAAACCCACAACAACCCTTAGTCAGTAAGTCATCTAAATTTTAATAGTTAATATCTTGGTAAATAAAATATTTTTTTTAAAAAACAAGTTTTGTTGCTCGCCACGTAACATACGGAACCCTAAAAAGGAAAATATACAAAGCCGTTCAGGCGAGTGAGCGACCAATACTGTAAAAAAGTGCTTAAGCTGCAGTGGTCGGTTCCGAAACGCTAGTAATCTATAGCTTTTGAAAAATAATTAATTATATTAACCTATTTCTTTGTAAATCATATTTCTAAGTTAATTGGAATTATTTAAATTTTGAATTAACGTGAAAAGTGCCCGAACAGGCCTATTTTCTGAATAAAATCTTTGAATATCCAGTCGATAAAAATACGTAGGTAGGTACCTCTTCTTCGAAGTTAATTCCCCCGTTTATGTTCGGCACGTTTAAAAGTTTAAGTTTTAATTGACTTACGATTAATTACTGCAAATTGATCGGTGGTTTCCGAGGTTGATGAACTTACCTGTAACAGAGATAAATGTTATTATTTTTGTGAAAGAAAAATAAAGTTCCATTGTATAAAATTTGAGAAATAGGCCTTAAATTATGACGTAGGCAGAATATCAGCAATGTTTATCCCTTCCTTCCTATTGTCAGCAAAAGCAAAGACAATATATACCTCATACAAAAATATTGGACCAAATTAAGGTTGCGAAAAGCAGGCGAATGTATGGCGCAGGAGAGTTGCTTGCTACTCGATACTAGATGGCGGTAATCTGCGTTAGCCTTTAACTTACTAAATATACGGTGTCATTTTAAAATTATTGCCTAAAATATTGTCTTGATTTTTAATAAGATATATTATGTGAATCATGTTTTTATATTCTCATAATACGGTAGATACAATGTTGTGTAGTTTCGAGTGACGCCATCTATACGAGTCTCTGAGAACAAATCGTACGTTGGCGTTAAGGCGTTGAGACCACATGGCAACAGTAAAGAAAAATCTTCTCCTTTTCCCCTATAGCTTAGTAAACATTTTTACAAAAAAAAATAGTTTTAAAACGTCGAAACGCAATGACGTGGTGATGATATCAGTGTCATTCATTACCCTTTTGTTGCATAGTCAAAGTTTACTTACATACATAACATATCATTCATTACCCTTTTGCTACATAGTCAAAGTTTGCTTATATACATACTTACATAATATTTTATTGAACCCAAATGACAATAAGTTGACAAATCCAAAATGCAATACCTATTTATTTGATAACATAAGTATTTAAAAAATCCGACTTCACCTAACTATAAAATTGATTTTGATTAAATGTGTTTGATTTGATTTTGATAATTATGACAATTGGAAGGTATATCTTTCCCAATAAAAAAAGGTTTTTACAAAAACGCAAGAGGTAACATAAAATAAAATATTCTGACTATTCCCTCAGCCTCTTTTTTTCTAAAGTCGTTTAATGTTTATGTAATAAAATATCTTTCTCTCTTTCTTCTTTTAAATTATGGCTTCTACCGAGATTTCAGTGATTCTGCCAATGTCCAGTATAATCAGATACTAAGTATCGGTGTTGTACGGTATGTGGCATCGAAGTTGGCATACATTCTTTGGTAGCCTCGTGGGAGCTTCTGATGACAAATCTATACGAGTCCATTTAACAGTCTACTTTAACTATTTCAAAAATTGTTCTCGAGCACGAGCATTTATAACACCAAACTACACCAATTTCATATTATAAACTCCACTTAAATCAATTTGCAAAATCGTCAAAGGCAAACGACAACTGTACCTCTTGACTTCCCACCAAAATCTCCATAAAATGTCTGAGTTAGGGAAACAAACAACAACGGCATATGTGACAATCAGATAGATCGATATCGATATAATTGTTATCGATGAACAATCGATTAATCGGAGGCCGTATCGATTAGCTGGCAGGATGCAATGTCGCATCGGTTAACCTTGTTTTATCCAATGTATTATGTGTGCTAAAGATAACGTAATTGTGGATACGTTAGAGAATAGCATGTTGTGAATTCAGCTTTCATGAAAGTAGCATAGCTTTAATTTAGACTAAAAAAACTTATTGAAAAAGAAGTCTGCCAAAATAAACTGAAGCAAAGACAATATAATACTTAAAGTAAAAATTTGCCATTCCATTCCTAACCTTAGTGTTGGATTGCATAGGACCAATTTCGGGGTATACCTTTTCCAAAAAATAAAAGAATTATAGAAAACGGAGAACTCTTTAAAGAGTTGCGATACGTAAAAAAATCGACTTGAGAACCTCCCCCGTTTTTTCGTCGGTTGAAAATATGTCGGTTGAAGGATTTCAGGCAGCACTGGCGATCTTAGATTGATTGATCATCAAAATGTCAATTCATCATCATCATCATCAGGTCTTTCTAGTCTCCACTGCAGGAGCACGACCCTCTCTGTACTACCAGAGCCATATATTAGCTTGAGTAGTCAGAGGATTTGGCCTACACTCTCCACGCTGGCCAGACGGGTTGGAGAGGTCTCTTTGATGTTTAGAAGCTTTGTGTAGCTTGTTTTTCCTTAGTTGGTTTTTACGACATCCACGGGATGACTTGGAGTGGTCCTATTCTACTCTGCCGGGAACCACACGGCGCAAAATGTCAATTATACGCACTAAATTGGGGTTTCCGAAAATAGTTTTGTTTCCGCGGGTCAGAAAGGCGTAGCACTGTTTTTTATCGTTAGAGTTGCGCACCAACGATATACAGATGGCGCTTTGTGTTATATTTAGTAGATAATATTACAACTAATTTAAAAACATCATTTTCGATTATTGTATTTTTTCAGGTAGCATTTTTTTCTTTCAAATTAATGCGTTCGTTAACAGATTAGTGAATTCAATGAGCAGTGGACCTACTGACTATCAAACAATGAGTTTTTGAAACTTAGGTTGTTAGAGCGCGTGCCTCCGGATGAGACTATTCTATGAGATGAGACGATCTATTCCTGTAGAATTATAATATCTATGTATTAAATTAAGTTAGGTTTAGCGATCGTTCGGTTGATCGATATTGATAATCGATACTCCAGTGTGTGTATGAAAACTTTATCACCGACATGCCGACGGAGGCGCGATACCTGAAGGTCGCAGACCGGTCACGAGTCGTGGGCGGCTGTCGCAACTTGCGTAGGGTACACTGTCAACTGCTCTAGTTGGTGACCAGTAGGCCTGTCTTTATCTCTATACCTGTAGATATTTAGTTTAGTCTGTTCCGATCCAGCAATGGAAACTGGACTCTGTACTGGATTGTAACATATTTTATCATCGCCATCAGAGGTGGTTGTTTATATGGGATTTATTTTGCATTCACAATGCTATTTTACCTAAAAACCTAAAAACCTGATGACCTTATTTATTAAATAAAGAAAATAAGAAATGGTGTTTTTTTTTAAATCATTTCTTATTTTCTTTATTTAATATATAAGGTCATCAGGTTTTTTTAGTCTCCACTGCAGAGCATGACCCTCTCTGTACTACCAGAGCCATATATTAGCCAGAGTAGTCAGAGGATTTGGCCTAGACTCTCCACGCTGGCCAGACGGGTTGCAGAGAAATCTGTAGAATTATAAGTATGTAGTTGAGTTTAGCGATCGTTCGTTTGATCGATATTAATAATCGGTGCTTCAGTGACATAGGTACCACCCATGGGCGGCGTCATTTATCAACGACGTACCATCCATGGGCGGCGGTGATCACTTACCATCAGGCGACCCACTGGCTCGATAGACGTCCTTTAAGACTTAAAAAAAATGCAACGTTGTACAATGTTTTGTTTAGAACTTGAACATCCATTACAGCTTTCGTATGATTGCCTTTTTTATGTCTGTTTGACGGCAAACGAGCAGACGATCTACCTGATGGAATGGTCACCGTCACCTATTACATCTGCAACACCTTAGGAGGAGCTGATGCGTTGACGACTCCCTGCCCGGGGCCCGGATATGATAAAACGCAATGCCGTGTGGTTCCCGGTAATGTAGAATAGGACCACTCCAAGTCTGCCTCCGTGGTCCAGTGGTTAAGGCGTTAGCCTTGTTGACCTGGGGTCGTGGGTTCGATTCCCGCGGGAAGCATACTTTGTTAAGTTGTTTCCAGTTTGCTTAGGACATTGCAAGCATGAATCACCTGATTGTCTGATAAGAAAGATGATTCACTGCTTCGGAAAGCACGTAAAGCCGGTGGTCCCGGCTGCCATCTGGAAATCGTTAAAGGAACTACGTCAGAGGCCGAGACGCGGTTCTGAATAACTCTGACACCAGGGTGTGCATCGGTCGACTGACCGTGTCACCTACACGAAATGATGATGATGATGACTCCAAGTCTTCCCGTGGATGTCATAGAAGGCTACTTAGGGAAAATAAGCTAAACAAAGCCTATAAAAGAGGGTGAGAGTGAAAGAGCTCCTGCAGTGGAGACTAAAAAAGACTTGATGATGATGATAAAAACGGAAACCCACGCAAACGAAGTTACTAGTTAATTAAACTAACAAAAAATAAATTGTGACTTACTCAAGAGTATTTCAACACTCCATTTTAAAAGTCTTGATTAATTTATTTATCTGATCTACGGCCATCTTCAGATTAACAGATAAAGATAAATAACAATGCTTTTTTGAACATTCACTTACATTTTCTGATATTTCATAAGTTCTATGTAATAGTGTAGGTAATTAAATTATTGCTAGGCAGCAGTGGCGTTTTCAGCAGTACATTTGCCCTGGGCGCAAATTATGCTGCGCCCCCAAATAGTTATCGGTGGGTGAAGGAGAAGTGATGATTTTTTTATGATTAGCAAAACTCTTCATGGATTACTATGTATAGATCCCGATTGATTACATTTACTTACGACTTGTGTGACTATTGTATAGTTATATATTTGAATAGATTTCATTTTATGTCATTTGTTTGCTATGGATAAACTTAAAAACTTTTGAACGATTGAAAAATTGTAATAAAGCTAGCATAGGATATAATTTACGCACATAAAACTATGGAAAAACAGCTAGTCTATTACCAATTTTATAAAGAGGATGTGATTATTGTTTTGATTGAATTTAAATGGGTCGATTTTCAATATTATTCACCAATAGAAAGCTCAAATCAAAATAAAAATCAAAATCAAAACGTTTATTCAGAAAATTTTCACGTCATATCATACTTATTTAAAATTATCTTATTAGATAATATGTATGTATTAATTGTTCAAAAGCTACAGACTACTAGCGTTTCGGAACCGACCACTGCAGAGAAGAAACGCCAAAAGAAACTCTTATCAACAGTTTTGGTCGCCTACTCGCCTGAAGGGCTTTATATGATTACGAATATTTATTCCTTGTTGTCTTTTTCTTTATTTTCTTTTTTGTGTTTTCATTCAATATACATAGATTTATTATTTTTGGAACATGTTATGCTACCTTTATCTACGAATCATATAGGCTATATAATTTAGGTAGACTAGTATTATGTGAATTCGCCAGTATTGACGCCCCGTAGAACCAGCACTTCTAGGCAACCCAACTCCCAACTATGCGGTGCGCACGCTACCGACTAGGTGCCTATTTACAATCTTCAATTTGTAAAATTTATGCAAAAATGACTTGCAAATAAATTTTGCGTAATGAATGAAGCTATTTGAATATTTTAAAATCAAATTTATTATTGCTCATTATTATGTATTTCACAACTTGCATTTGCAAAATTCTTGCTTTATAGTTGTGTGTGGGTCAAAATATATTATTGTGAAATATTTTAATAATTAGGATATTACATACAACATCTGTTCAATTTATTAAATTAACCTCATCGAAACGAACCTACAAAATTATGTTTTTGTTTTTTTCTTTAATAAAATAATACGAGAAGATAAAATATATTGTAATTTTAGTCTTTTTAGGGTTCCGTAGTAAACTAGGAACCCTTATAGTTTCGCCATGTCTGTCTGTCTGTCTGTCTGTCTGTCTGTCTGTCTGTCTGTCTGTCTGTCCGTCCGCGGTTTTACTCAGAGACTATAAGTACTAGAAAGCTGTAATTTGGTATGAGTGTGTATATTAATCATGGCAAAAAAGTCGTAGAAAAAAACCTTGAAAATATATTTTTTTTTGGGTAGCTCCCATACAAGTAAAGTGGGGGAGTAATTTTTTTTTCTCTATTTACCCATCGTGTGGGGTATCGTTAAAAAGGTCTTTTAAAAATATTGTGAGGTTAAGAACACCATTTTTCGATTTAGGGATCCGTTTCCGAAATATTTGGTTTTAAAGTGCAAAATTTTGTTAGAGGTACGTGTCCCCCCCCTCTATCTGCTAAACGGTTATGTATGGATACGTGAAAAAAATTACAGCAATAGTATATATACTGAAGTTGAAAGGAAAACTATCAGAGCTGGGTACTAAGTGCAAACTAAAAAGTTATAGGCAACCAACTTATAAAATGTACCTACTGGAAAATGTAAAATTTCATACAATCTTTATTGTTAGATGTTTTTGGTCGTTAGACTGTGAGGTGTGAGTGTAAACAGTGTGAACTCAAAGTTGTCATTCGCAACTACGGAACCCTACACTGCGCGTGGCCCGACACGCACTTGGCCGGTTTTTTATGTTTTAGGGTAATTTATCATGATTTTGTTAACAAGTCAGTGGTCCAATTAAGATTAAATTAAGAACATAGGTATACTTATGTAGATAATATTAGACAATTTTTAAGTTCAGTAGGCATTCATTTAAAAAGATTTTGGTGTAAATTCATGTAAAGGAACGGCTTTGAAATAGTACTATTTATTTTTAACAGGTTTTAAAAAAAGCAAACACCTTATCCAATTCGTTGTAAAAATTTAATTGAATTTATTTCTAATTTTAATTCGCTAGTAAACTAGTAAACAAAGACTTAAGCTTAACGTTTAAATAAGTATTTATGCAACAGACTATAGTTTAATGAAGCGGGCCGTGGATCAAATCGGTAAACACAGGTTGAGCTTAGGGTCAATACGAAGGGCCCAATTTGCGTCCAATTACATGTATGACTTGCCTCACAGTGGTCGAGTTGACCGAGCAAGTCAAACGCTGTTCATTACACACCAGTCATAGATAACAATTTTTTGATCATATTTGACTTTTGATAACGACTTTATGATAGCTTCTAAAGTAAATTAGGTCAAGATATGGGTTAAATTTTTATGATTTCAGGGTAGTTACAACACTATTCATATCAAAATTCATTTATTACGTCACACTTTCATCTACTTGTGTAGTGAGTTAATTTTTTTTACAGCAAACCCCATTTCTTATTGTGCAATCCAGTACATAAATAAAATTCAATCAACTCCCTCAATCTGAACATTGTATTCTAGTCGCTACGATCAGGTGCAGGTCACAGGTAACCGTATGCTGTATTGTTTCGATAATAGGCACCTCTTGAATTTTGATAATTTCACTTCGTATTGTGAATTTAAAAAATGGACAGCATACTCCATTTTTAATTGTGCTATTCAATTCATTCATAGACATACATTTATGGACTCTATTAAATTAAATCCTATCAACTTCCTCAATGTGAGCATTGCAAACTAGTCGCTATGGTTCGTAAAGATCAGGTGCAACGCAGTAGTTAGTAGTTACGAACACTGTTCATAACACCCACCCAGTCACAGGTAACCGTATGCTGCGTTGTTTTGATAATATGCACGTCTTGACTTTTAATAACTTCACTATGCGTGTGGTCGAGAATAGAAGCAGATTTTTTTGGGATTTCAGTTTAGGATAGCTTGTAAATTAGGTTTGAAATTAGTGATTTTAGGGTAGTTGCGAATACTTATTCAAAACACAAAGTATAGGTAATCTTATGTCATGTGATTTTGTTGAAGAGTGCCCATTTATTTTGATAACTTCACTATGTGTGAGGTCGGAAAAAGGGCTTGTTTTTTTATTGAGTCATGGTTCGTCGACGGAGAGTCTAGAATTATAGTAAAAAAATGAAACATCCACTTTTCAATTAACTAGACATTTCGAGTTCCCTCTAATATGGTTGAGCTCAGCGATGGCTGATCCACACGTCAACTCGTGAACGGGTGCTGTCAGGGGGGACTGGTCTGCTCGGCCTCTTTGAGTCTACTTTAAGTATCATATGTCGTTACACATAACATAAACATGTTCCAAAAATAATAAATTGATGTATATTGAAATTGTAACATAAAAACAGAAAAAAGAAAGAAAAAGAAAAGAAAGAAAAAGACAATAAGAAATTAATATTCGTAATCATATAAAGCCCATCAGGCGAGTAGGCGACCAAAACTGTTGATAAGAGTTTCTTTCGGCGTTTCTTCTCTGCAGTGGTCGGTTCCGAAACGCTAGTAGTCTGTAGCTTTTGAACAATTAATAAATACATATATATCTAATGAGATAATTTTAAATATGATATGACGTGAAAAAGTGCCTGCAAAGGCCTATTTTCTGAATAAACGTTTTGATTTTGATTTTGATTCTATCTTTTCACATAAAACATTATCTCAATGGGATCTGCCACGCAAGTGCAGCCGCCGGCAACAACTATAGCCCTAATATTTGTCACATCCTCGGATAGCAGAGTCGTGAGCTTACAAATTGTTTGTGGTAGCCCCCGAGCTATTGTGAAGGGCCGGGTTATGTAAGGGACCTTTACAACCTCAGTCGTTGAAGAAACGATACTTTTATTGAGCTTTCTATAAGAAATTAAAATTAAAACAAATCATAAACTACATAAATAATCTTATATTGTAAAATTTTAATAGACATTGGCAAGATTAGTAAGTTGTACTATTAATGTTACTCTCGAAAAGAAGAAGAAGAAGAAGAGGTTAAATTAGCTTTCTTATCAATAATTTATAATGTTTTGGTAGATTTAGGCTGTTAAAACTGCAGTGACGTTCTGACAGGCAATATAAACATTACCAAGAACAACAATATTTATTAGAATAGATTAAGAAAAAGAAATAAAGTACCTGGGCCTTATAAGACTACCTTGTACGTGATTTTTATTTAATTTGCTGTAAAAATTATGACGCATGAACTTATGTATTTTATTTATAGCATGTTTAAATTTACAGGTCGCATTACAAACAGATCTTAAAATATTGCTTTTTTCAAGCAATAATTATATAAAGTGGTTCGAAATTAAGTAGGCCTTATTTGGCTCCATTACCTTACATTGACCATTTGATTGACAAATAAAGTTTGAATGGGATTTTCATTGCTTGTAAGAATATTGCAAAATGATAGAGATAGCTGTAAGTGTTAGCTAAAGCGTAGTATTAGCATAATGCCTACGCAATAAGTATTGAAAGTAACGGAAAACAAGAAACATAATTATAAAAATAAAGTGACCACTCATCGAATCACTTTCTACGCCCAAATTAACTATCGTTAAACGTTTAATAATCCCAACACTAGCGAAAGTGGCGACAGGTGTAATCGCCTTCCAATGAATCGATTTAAAGGTTTATTCTATAAGTGGTCATAAAAATCTGGATACATGTGTGTCCACTTTGTAAACGTGTATGAATTCTAACACGAGTCAAACAAAACCAAAAACGGAACCATGAAGACCGTTGATATTGATGAGGATTGATTTCGGAAATGGACACTTTTATTAAAATTTATCAAATTTAACGCCATACATGAGTTTTTTGAAGCCTCCAATTTAGTAAGGCTCTATATAAGCCTTTGAACTATTTAATTATCAACTGCTTACAGTTCAAATTGAGAACTTGAAGCTTTTCGTTGCATTTTTGACAAAAGAGGCCGGCTTTGGCAAATTTTACTACTTGTAAGCAAAAAGTGATATATCGTAACACATTCAAAAAATAGTTTGGTAAACGAGAATCTTTTTTTTCGTTTATTTTTTTTATTCCACGGTACAGTTATCTACCTACATGTCAACAAATATATCGTTATTATTACTTCTAAGCTATCATTATGCTATCCACTGGAAATACGTGTGTCCAGCGGATTGTCGAGTTATAGAATAACCCGCTCCTAAGTTCGATAATCGATTAAACCACGAACGATGGTTATCGACAATTCGGCCATGAAAGTTTTAGCCCGCGGCGAGTATTATTGTTATAAAATAATTTATTTAAAATACACGAGCGTCAACATTAACATGAACATAGTCGCGCGCCCCGCGGCAAGAAGAGCCAAGTTTTGTTGAAATTACGAAACCCATACATAGTAATGTCAAAATTAATAATGTATAGAAATATGAAGAAAGTTTTATTTGTTTGTATGTCTGTTATTATATGAGGTGTAATAAACATGAAGAAAGTAGAAACTCTAACAATACTATTGAGTAAACGCACAGAAAAGCCTATAAAATGAAAGGAAAAGCACTGTAAAATGTAGTTTTTGTATGAAAAGTTAAGGCAGTGTTTATTTCTGAACGGTGACTTCACCAAGACGTTCAATTTTTGTATTCTCCATACAGCTTCGGCTTAGACACCTGTTTGGGAGATAAACGAGTAATACCTCAGATACGGAAGAAAATGCAGGCGCGTTTCGCCTATGTGGTTTCCGGTAGAGTAGAATAGGACCACTCCAAGTCTTACCGTGGATGTCGTAGAAGGCGACATAGGTAACACAAGCTAAACAAAGCTTATTAACATCAAAGAGACCTCTCCAACCCGTCTGGCCAGCGTGGAGAGTGTAGGCCAAATCCTCTGACTACACAGGCTATATGGATCTGGTAGTACAGAGAGGGTTGTGCTCCTGCAGTGGAGACTAGAAAGACCTGATGATGATGATGATGATTTAAAATGCATTCAATATTACTTTGTTACAGCATACGGTCATATCTAAACGATTTATTTTACATATATTTGCAGGTTTATTGTTGACAAGCAATTTTCTCGCAACTTCGTCCGCCAAAATTATAGCCTATGTAGATAAATTAGATTTCTATAGGCGAAAGAATAAAAATCGGTCAAGTAGTTTCGGAGCCTATCAATACAATCAAAGAAACAATCAAATCTTTACTCTTATATAGATATCTGCTGATGATGATATAGATTACAGCATAATAGTAACCAATTAAGCATTTTCTGACGACCACGTACCACAAGCGCAGCGTTGGACATCCACCGACCAGGTGGTCGGACGACCTGATAAAGGTCGCAGGAAGGCGCTGGATGCAGGCCGCTTCCAACCGGTCGTATTGGAAATCCTTAGGGGAGGCCTATGTCCAGCAGTGGACGCCCTGTGCCTGAGATGATGAAGATGAAGGATTTTCTTAATCTTGTCTTGGTGATAGCCCAAAATAACGATACCTTGATCTTTTTCGGGATACCATGGTGCAGTCCGAATTATACCTACTTTATGGCGACTCGGAATATCGCGCGAGTGGATGCGCAGTACACAATATTAGGTTCAGCGGGACGCGCGCGGGGAGGCGGGGTGCGTTCTACGCAGTTCGCAGCTAATATCCGACGCACCATAAAGTTTAATTCGGACTGTATCATGTACGAATTTTCTTTGCTCTTAGCCATGGAATACCTTTTTAGGGTTCCGTAGTAAACAAGGAACCCTTATAGTTTCGCCATGTCTGTCTGTCTGTCTGTCTGTCTGTCTGTCCGTCCGCGGTTTTACGCAGAGACTATAAGTACTAGAAAGCTGTAATTTGGTATGAGTATGTTTATTAATCATGGCAAAAAAGTTGTAGAATAAAATCTTGAAAAAAATTTTTTTTTAGGGTAGCTCCCATACAAGTAAAGTGGGGGAGTAATTTTTTTTTCACTATTTACCCATTGTGTGGGGTATCGTTAAATAGGTCTTTCAAAAATATTGTGAGGTTGAGAACACCATTTTTCGATTTAGGGATCCGTTTCCGAAATATTTGGTTTTAAAGTGCGAATTTTTGTTAGAGGTAAGTGTCCCCCCCCTCTATCTGCTAAACGGTCATATATAGATAAGTGAAAAAAATTACAGCAGTAGTATATATACTGAAGTTGAAAGGAAAACTATCAAAGCTGAGTACTAAGTACAAACTAAAAAGTTATAGGCAACCAACTTATAAACTGTAAAATTTCATACTATTTTCAGTGTTAGATGTTTTTGGTCGTTAAACGAGCGAGCGAGTGTGAATAGTGTGAACTCAAAGTTGTCATTCGCAACTACGGAACCCTACACTGCGCGTGGCCCGACACGCACTTGGCCGGTTTTTATTTTCGACATAGCAAAAACCTTAATTCCGCAAGTTTTAATTGGATATTTCCGATTGGTCTCGGTAAAGCACGGCACTAATAGGGCTTAGTAACTCCGGGTCAAGGGCCCCTAGGCAGGTACCTCTCTTGATTGGCTGTTTTTGTTTGTTTGTCACGAGTGGCCAACACTTTTTTCATACTTTTTTTTCCTTTACCTTATCCCAATTTTCTATGTAGTGTCGGCACCTTTTTAAAAATTTTCAAGTTGCCTAAGGGTATCTGACATAGCTAACGACTGGCATCAATGATCAAAGTCAAAACCAACGGCTTAACTTGCCAACCCAAGTACGGGGGAACTCAAGATATTTTTATACCTTATACTTAGTTGTGGTAGAGCCTCGCTACCGGCGAAAATCACTTTTGCTAGTAGCATGAATGGGCCGGCTCGTCCGGGGAAGTACCACACTCTCACAGAAAATCGACGTTTGAGTAGTAGCTTTACCGCTACTATGCTTCGTTCGGTGAGTGAGAGAGCCGGAGGCCCATCTCCCTCTCCCCTCTGGGGAGAGAAAAATAAAAGGCCGGCAACGCTCCTGTGACACCTCTGGTGTTGCAGTTGTCCATGGGCAGCGGTGATCACTTCCCATCAGGTGACCCACTTGCTCGTTTGCCGTCCTATGACATAAAAAAAAAAAAAAAAAAAATACCACTACTTAAGGGTACGCTAGTCAGGTGTTTCGCCATACAAATTCTGTAGGGTGATGACTCCGTTGTTCGGTATCGTCTGTTTAAAGTTTTTAATTCCATCGATTCCCTAGTAGCATTTATTGTTGGCATTTGCTTGGGCCACATACCTCTGGTTAGTTGGCAAATTCATACAATTGGCGCGCAGTTTTCGGGTTGGCCCCAAAACTAATGGCCTACGTAGATTTGAATACGATGGCCCAACTTGTAATAGGGCCAGCATACCTACAATCGTTGGCATTTCGTCGGGCCAGTTGCAATAAGTTGGTTAGACACTGAAGGGCCATTGGCTGCTGAAAAAATATGGGGCCTCCTTCTCGACCCTACCACCTCCAGGATGTGAATGGTGAACCTCAAGTTCCAATCACCCTGTGAAGTGCAGTGCACCCCTGACTAGCGTATTACCATGCCGACTTAGTGCACTCTGTCACTTGTGTTAAAGTACCGGCTCGAAGTATATAGCCAAAAGTACAAAAATGTTAATAGCGCGTTCTAACATACACCTTACGCCATCTATTGACTTAATAAATAATTATACATTATTATTAAAAAAAACTCCTTTTTAACCAGAATTGCCGGGTAATTCCTGGCAGAGAAGAGTAGGACCACTACAAGTTTTTCCGTGGATATAGTAAAAGGCAACTAAGGAAACACAAGCCAAAAAAAGGTTATATATATAAATATCAAAGAGACCTCTCCAACCTGTCTGGCCAGCGTGGAGAGTAAAGGCCAAATCCTCTGACTGCTCTGGCTAAAATGGTAGTACAAAGAGGGTTGTGCTCCAGCAGTGGAAATTATAAAAGACCTGATGATGATGATCATGATGATGATGAAACCAGCTTTCGTTGGACAGACTCGAGATGATATCTTATGTAGGTAGGCAAAAGATAATACAAAGTACATTACTCACTCGCAGTTTTTTTTTATTCAGTGTAAAATCTACGCAACATTACGTTAGTATTATATTAATTGTCTTTCGAAGGTCTTTCCCTACAAAATCCAACGGTAATCCATCCAACGGTAAGACTAGCACTAACAGGCCAGATGAAGGATTTTATTAGTTGGCCCGATGTTATAACTATAACTTAAATCCCTACAAAAATAACCCAACGGTAGGAGTAGCACTAACAGGCCCAATGAAAGATTTTATTAGTTGGCCCGATGTTGTTAAATAACTTAAATCCCTACAAAAATCACCCAACAGTAGCAATAGTAGTAGTAGGCCCGTTGTTGGCTACCCGTCGGGTAAGTAGTGCATGTTTATGACAGTAGGCCTATTTTAAGTGGAGGTTGGCGGAGTAACTAACCATCTGCCAATACGTTCCCAACTGTTGGCATATGGAAGCCAACGAAAAATGCTACTAGGGTTTGTCTCGTCGTTAACTATTCTTGTATGGAATCATATGAAGTTTATATTAAAAGTTATGAGTCTCAAAACATTCCATTTCAACAAGTAATTTTAACGCAACTTTGGGTACTATTAAATACCATACAAGCATAGTTTGGTTATTAAAAATTTAAATAACTTTACTTTTAATTAAAACATTCAGCTGTTTTATCACAAGAACACTTCTCCCAAACGCATACTCGCGAATTTTTAGACGACGACAATTTAGATTTTCAACAATATTTGTGTTTGTACACACTAGGCTGTAGTTCCGATGTGCTTATAAATCGGTGTAAATAGTACCGCACTGTTCATGACCGAGTCTATCCCTTTCTCAGCGAAATAGCACGCAAATTAGTTCGAGTTCCGGACTAGCTCATCCTTAACTCTTTATACCATTCGGTCACCCATCCCAGTATTTACGACCGACGTTGCTTTACCCAGCAGTTGGGAAAATTATAAATTTGTATTTGTATCTGTATCCTGCTAAATTAAATCGGTACATTATCAATCACATAGCAGTAGAGCATATTGAATCAGTACGATATGGCTCACATATCAATAGCACCTCTCTTTTTTTGTCGGGATTAAAGTGAGTTAACTAATTTGTGCTACTTCAGGTCAAGGCTCTCTCGACAGGTACCTCTTGATTGACAGTGCCGACAGTCCATTTGTTTTTGAGTGCGGATTGATGTAATTATTTCTACTTTTTATTAGTGTTGGGGCGTTTATAGGCTATCGATAAGTTGGTCGATAGATTTGTGAATGGTGACATTTTATTTGAACTAAAACTATAAAGAGAAAATATTTGATGTAATTATATCTACTTTTTAATAGTGTTGGGGCGCTTATACGATATCGATAAATTGGTATCGATAGATTAGAATTTCGAAATCTGAACGAAAATTATAAAGAGGAAAGATTTTAATGTGTGTTTGTTTGTAATGGATAAAGATAAAAGTAATGAACCGATAAAAAAAAACCTTTTACCTATGGATAGGTACAGTGAGAAATATAGTCTATAATTCACGGGGATGAAGTTTTAAAACAACTTGTCTCTGATCAATACAGGCGCCCATTTAAAATATTTTTATTAGACACAACATTTCATATTTATTAATTATTTCAAACGTAGAGCAAATAGTGAAGCCGGCTGACAATTAGAAAAATATATGGTTTAATGACTTGACGGACCATCATGTCACTTACGGCTAATGACTGTACTTAAAAACAGATGTTTCACAAAAGAAATATTTTAAAACAATATGTAAGGTAAAACTATACACATATTAAATTTAAAAAAAATATTCACCGCCAGAAAAGTATCGATATTAACGTAACAATCGATACCATTTCAACAAGTCGAAGCGTCACTACCAACCCCGCCGAAATGATTAATAGTCAATCTTTGGCAGGTAGCAAAAAATATAATAATTATCGCGTCATTTTACCGATAGTGATCGGAAACGAAATCATTTGCTTGTTGATTCGCGTTTGGCAATCTTGCATAAATAAATTAAGTTGTTTATCGTGACCTTGTGAAAGTGGACATGAAGGAATTTTATATGGTAGGGTTAGATCCTTCAAAGTTTCGCTTAGGAACAATTTCATACGAGTTTTATTAGTTCCTCGAGAATTTACTCTTATAGTACTTACCCCCGAATGTTCAAAATAATTTTAACTAATTACATGTTTGAATCCCTTTGTCTTGATAAGTTATCTAAAATAGACAGTGACAGAAGGAGAATTGAGAACGATTGTAGTGAAGATGCTGTACTTTGAGTACCTTCTCTTGCAGTAATTCGATTTACTGAAATCGAAGCATTATGAAACATTACTTTTAGAGATGGAACAACTAGCGGAACATACATACTAGATACAAAACATATTTTTTTGTCATACCTTAATCTGCATAGTTATGAGTTTTGTTGAAAAGTAGATTATTCAAAAATAAATACTTAGTCAACGAATTTATTTTATATACTTAATCTTTTAAAATTAGGAACCGACTTCTAGCAAATCGCTGATCCGATAATAACAAAATTTAAATGACATTATTTTGAATAGTAGTACTAGCTTTTGCCCGCGAATTTTTCAAAATCCGTTCTTAGAGGATGCCTATGACTTTGCATGCATAGTAGCTTTATGCATGCAAAGTCTCAGCCCGATCGGTTTCAAATTGACAAAGTTTCATACAAACTTTCATTTTTCTCCCCTATTTTATCCCGTTAGGGGTAGAATTGATTAGAATCCTTTCTTAACGGATGCCTACGTCATCATCTACCTGCATGCCAAATTTCAGCCCGATCCGTCTAGTGGTTTGAGCTGTGCTGTGTTAGATATAATATAGATAATATATAGAAAATAGATATAGATAGATTTTCAGATCAGTTTAAAATAAGGTGACAAATATTAAAAAAATACAACCCGATCGATAAAGAGCGACATACTGTGCTCTGCATGCCTTTAGTCGCATCGTCCTCACATCCATAAGAAAACACAGAGTACTCCTATTTAGGTAAAAATGTCCATGAAATAAACTCGTAAGAATGTCAATTCTTTCGCCCTTTCAAATGAGCCGCGAAGTCATAATTACCGGACAATTTCGCGCCAAATTATCAATTTACTGACGAAAACATAATAATATCTCATTAGCCATTTGTGGTCAACAATTGTTCGACCTCAGCCCCTTGGCAAACCGTGCAACATTGAAATGCTAATTGAACCGCTCTTTAATGGAAATACAATGATTTCTGTAATACAATTTTTCTCTCTTATTTGTGTATTATAATAAATGTACACTGCATGTTTTATTTACACTTATATTTGCCAATTCAAAACGGTAATGAAAGACATACTTACTACTCTGATACATTCAAATCTGATGTTAAATAGTTAAGTGTGTCTAAGTGAGAAGGTAGTGGTGCTAGATTCATTCAAACAGCCTAAAGATACTTGACTGAACTGATCAAGAACTGAAGATTAACGTTTGAAACGTGGCATCCAAAATAAAAAAGCAGGCTTCATCGCTATATTTTTCTTAACCAGTATCTAGTTGTGATTAAAGTAACCGCACATGAGTTAGATTGATCTATAATAGCAGAGGTGCATTTAGCTTTATAAATGTTGCCTGTATCATCCAGAAGAATATAAAAGGGGAAGAAAAAACCAGACATAGCTTTTTAAACCAATAAAGGAAAAAGTAAAAATTGTGTCGCACTATCATGTCAAAGGGCTGGCGGAGGACAAAGAAAGATGGAAAGAGCTCCATCGACAAGAGCGTCGCCATTAAATTTTGATGATTTATGATGATCTCTCTGACTACTCTGGCTAATTTAAGGCTCTGGTAGTACAGAGAGGGTGGTGCTCCAGCAGTGGAGACTAAAAAGTCCTGATAATGATGATGATATAATTAGCGTTTTAACGTAACACACTTTGCCAAAGGAGCAGACAATGCGTTGAAAATTATTAAAAAAAGAATTTGAGCCAAGGCCGCAAGAATTGCCAAAAACGGAGCAACCTCAGAGCAAATTGTATAGTTTTTCATAATTACATGTAATTTGGGACAAGAATACAGGCGTCTTAGACATCCTGCGCCTTTGTTGCTTGGTGTACAATAATTGGATGTTTCCTTGACTATCTCTCGCTTTTAATATTCGTTTCCGCTCCTTGTAAGTTAATTAGTAAAAGCATACAATTATATGGTTAATTCGGTTTTGAACATACGGTCTTTAAAAATATAATTGTTTATATTAAATTTGGCCAGGGAGTGTAGGCCAAGTCCTCTGACTGCTCTGGCTATATGACTCTAGTAGTAAAGAGAGGGTCGTGCTTTTGCAGTGGAGACTAAAAAGACCTGATGATTATTATATAAAATTTAATGTAGGTTCCTTTTTCACCATTTGTTGGTTAATAGCACGCCAAATAATTATCACCCCTTTGCTGAGCTATTTATGATCAGCACGCATAATTTTGAATTAAATAAAATATTATTTTCGTAAGTCGTAGCCGTGTAGTTCCCGGCAGAGTAGAATAGGACCACTCCAAGTCATCCCGTGGATGTCGTAAAAGGCGACTTAGGAAACACAAGCTAAACAAAGCTTATTAACATCAAAGATATCTCTCCAACCCGTCTGGCCAGCGTGGAGAGTGTAGGCCAAATCCTCTGACTACTCAGGCTAGTATATGGCTCTGGTAGTACAGAGAGGGTCGTGCTCCTGCAGTGGAGACTAGAAAGACCGGATGATGATGATGATGATGAAGTCATAAGTCATAGCATCATAACCAACTACAATCGTTACAGTTACATATTTAGTTACATTAAATAGTTTACGCGTAAAAAGTTATTTAGGGCAATTCTATATATTTATGCCAATATTTAGTGGTCACCGCACCAGAGGTTGCTTTACATGTGTAAGCGCTAATAGTGCTTTGCCCCAGTATATTACATACATACATATTATCACCTCTTTCTCCCTTGCGGGGTAGACAGAGTCAAAGGTCATAAAACCTAAAGGCCAGGTTTATCGTGTTAGTGGGCGTTAAGATGGAAAGCAGTATATTATGCCCACTTAACTATGAAAATCAACTTCGGAACTAATGCACAGAGTAACTACTGAGTAAAATTAAAACATAAGTTAATTCCCAAGATGTTATCTTTTAATTGAGACTAATGGACGCCATTCTTGCGGTGAGACTAGGGTTGCCAGTCTTAAAACTGAAAATCCGGACATACCGCACTATTTAGCTGGACATTTGAATTTAAAGTTCGGATATAGCTAGACGAGTTATAAATTTGAGGTATCTTATTTTGTGTTTGTTTATGTCTGTAATCGTAGCTCCCAAACGGCTGAACGGAATTTTATGCGGCTTTCTTTTGTTTGAAAGTTGTTGTGAGCTATATTGGTACAAAATTTAAATATTTTCACATCTTTACCCCCTTCGAGGTAGACTAGGCCATAAAATGAAATTGGTAAGTATAATAGTTGGAAACGGAATCAAATAGTAATAAGTTATCTATCACTTAGCCGTATCGCCTATTGACATGATTTTTCCTTCATGATTTTATGTCCAATCCTTCGGTCGGCCCACGCGGAAAGAGAAGCAGCTGGTCATCCCAATCCCAAGCCCAACTTCCCAACTAATATTATAAATGCGAAAGTGAGTTGGTTTGTTTATTTGTTTGTTTGTTACGCTTTCGCGCCGAATCTACTGAATCGATCATCATGAAATTTTGTATACACATAGGTTAGAGTACCGAGAAGGACATAGGCTATATATTACGCGGGCGAAACCGCGGGTAACAACTAGTTTTCTATAATTTTCTTTTCCCCAGACTAAAGTAGAAGATTCCAAGGAAACAAAATATTATACCTACTCTTGAAAGAGTCAAATTTTCTGAAAAATCCGGACAAATTTTAAGCTCAGTATGGTAACCCTACATGAAACTCGTAAATTATAAGTTCTGAGTGATTTTGACCATTGTTTCTTGAAATTCCCACCATTTTGAGTTGTTTAGGAGATCGAAATTCGCGCGAAACAATTATTTCTCTTTGAATAACTTTCTTTGGGTTTGATGTGTCGGATAAGCTTTTTAATCACAGTTTTTAATGTAATTATTTAAGCGAAGAAATCACATTGTCAAGTACGGAAATATGAATTTCTAAACTGTCGATTATTTTTTTTATCTGGTTTGCACACGACCGCCAAAAAGGAGTGTACTTATTGTTTTTTGACTTGTATGTACCTTCTTTTAAATTCTAATAGATATAACAGATTTGGACGTACGTATCGTAAGGACTTTTTTCTACTCCTGTACTGTAATCTGTCAGTTATGTAGTCAAGAACACAAACATAAGAACATCCATAATAAGTCTATACTCTATTCTTCATAACAGTACGGCACAGCCGTACTATAATGTAGCTATAACAATACAGCTAGCAGCCACAGGCTATTAAACCTAGATTTCGTGATTGCAAAAGAAGTTTTTTTGAACTGAATGCATTGCTGCCAACTTAAGAAAAACTTATTTCATAGTTTTTTTAAGAGTCTAGCGAACATAAATTTAAAAAGAAAAGGTATATATGACATAGCCACAAAATCACTGCAGAAAAACTGCCTTTACGGATTTTAGGGCATAAAACATACGTCATTTGAGTTTGAATTTATGGCCCCCAATAGAAACTCGAAAGGAATTGTATGACTTTTTTTCATTTTCACCCTCACACCATCATTTTGTCTATGATCTTTATTGCCTAGCGAAAACATAAGGCAGTCGGTCGTCTGATACTAGTAATAGTATCTTCTTCGTAGTTTGTGCACAAAATTTTGTCACGTTTTCATTATCCGCGAGTTAGTTGTCAAACTCAAATTTATGTTTTACTTGTTTTGCATTTTTTGAAAGTCGTAGAAAAAATATTGTATGCAACGGTTTATAATTGGGTCTTTAAAGGCTCGTGGCGCCTCTATTAGCGATATTCGCTACCCGCGCCACTCACCTTTTAAGACCCCTATTATAAAACCGTTGCATACAATACTATTAAAGGCGATACATTTTTGTATTTGTGTCTTATTTCTATTCTTTTTATTTTTTGTGATTTTATAAACTTTTAATGTGTAGACTTGGAAAGACTGTCATGGTGCGGTTGTAGTGAGATTTACTAAGCAAACTCAAAGCGAAGTCTATGATCATCATCATCATCATTTCGCGTAGGTGACACGGTCAGTCGACCATGCACACCCTGGTGTCAAAGTTCTTCGGAACCGCCTCTCGGCCTCTGACGTGATTCCTTTAAGTCTATGATGAAACCAGTGGATCCGTGAAGAATTATCGGAAGGGGTTCGTTTCGTTCGTCGGGGTTCGAATTATCGGAAGGGGGTCGAAAAACGACAATTCTTCGCGAGACTATCTCGCTAACTATCGAAATAAATGAAGAAAGGCTTTAAAGTACTCGCATCCAGGACCGTAAAACAATATAAAAACCTCTGTGGCAGATTACAAAACATATTTACAAACAACCGAACGTTACCTAAGTTTATTATTGCATAGGTCCCAAGAGCGTGGGTCTGTCCGTGTGTTCGTGCGTTGGTTGCTGGCACGCGCTGCGGAAGCGGCGAGTAATATGTGACAAGAATTGTGAGGCCTTCCGTCCATATCCAATTTGATAGTAAGTGCTTATACAAAGTATCCTGTGATAATAACTTAAGCAGTAATCTATAATTTTATGGAGAAGATACATACAAGACAAGAAGAGATGGAAGGAACTTGGAGAGGTCTTTGTCCAAAAATGCGTTCCAATAAAGACTGACCATGATGGTGATGATGATGATGAATTATTTAAAAAAATCGCGATTCCAATTGTGCCTTGTGTCTGGTCATCTCATGAAGTTCATATCTAAATTAATTTAAAAAATTGCACTGCTCCCTTAGTTGGCCTAGGACAATTTCAATTCAAAAATATTTTTGGATTGTGCCATATAGTTTTTTAGATATACCACATACAGGAAAATGTGGGTAAAATCCATGACTTATTTTTTTATTTGCCTATGTCAAAACTTAATTATTAAAAAGACGTTTATCTAAAAAGTTAAAAAAGTCCCAAAGAGCTCGAGAAATGTGTCACTTGTGGTCGCCAATCCGAGTGGGGACACCCTGGGTTGCTTAACATGCGTGAGCGCTAATAATGCGCACGACAACAAATTATAGAAATAGCAAAAGTTTATTCTAGTTAACAAAACTTTTATATATAATAACAAAATATTCTAAACCAAACCACAAAAGTGTCGTCAACTTTCAAAACCAAAGAAAGTTTATGATGACCCGAGGCTGTAATACTTGGAATTGTCCACAATAACCACATGACTTTCTGAATTTAGAGAAATGCCTCACCAAATAAGGAGTGGCCCTTCTGTTAAATTGTGGTTTGCTTAATCACCATGAGTGGTTCACGGCCGTGTAGAATAGAACCACTCCAAGTCTTCCCATGGATATCATTGAAGGCGACTTAGGAAACACAAGCTAAACAAAGCTTATAAGCATCAAACCCGTCTGGGTAGCGTGGAGAGTGTAGGCCAAATCCTCTGACTGCTCTGGCTAATATATAGCTCTAGTAGTACAGAGAGGGTCTCTGTGGTCCAGTGGTTAAGGCGTTTGCTTTACTGACCCGGGGGTCGTGGGTTCGATTCCCACGGGAAGCATACTTTGTAAAGTTGTTTCCAGTTTGGCTAAGACATTGCAGGCATGAATCACCTGATTGTCTGATAAGAAAGATGATTCCGTGCTTTGGAAGGCACGTTAAGCCGTTGATCCCGGCTGCCATTTGGTAGTTGTTAAAGGAACTACGTCACAGGCCGAGAGGCGGTTTCGAAGAACTCTGACACCAGGGTGTACATGATCGACTGACCGTGTCACCTACTCGAAATGATGATGATGACAGAGAGGGTCGTGCTCCTGCTGTGGAGACTAACGAAGACCTGATGATGATGATGATAAAACATCAAATAGACCTCTTCTATTGAGGTACCCAGCAAGTGGGAACCGCAATCGACTCTGATCGAGGTTCCAGTTGATGAATTTTTTTTTTGTTGACTGGAACCAATCACAAATAAAAAAAAAAATGTTTTTCAAGCTCAAACAGTAAATATAAGAAAACTAGTATGTTATAAACTAGCTTTGCTAATCCTATCCTTACTAATATGCGAAATAATTGCGAAAGTGTGTTTGTTTGTTTGTTACTCTTTTTCGTATCTACTTAACCTATCATCATGAAATTTTGCATACCCATATGTTAGGTAGATAGTAATTGCGATAAATTTCCAAGACCCCGGCCAATCTGTAAAAAAAATTCCATCATGATCTGCCCAAGGATCGAACCCAGGCCCCCCTCCCTCGTGTCACAGGCTGACGTACTACACCACGGAGGCTGTCAAAAAAGCGTCAAGCGCAATAAAAATAAAAATATTGATGCTCTCATACATATTTACAATTTATAATCAGTTTATTTTTTGGGTCAGTAACGGCCAAAGTTTGAAGCCTACCTTACCTATCGAACAAAAAAGAACTGACTTTGAGTTATCGCGTAATAGACATAAAAACAAAACTCGAAAGTCGAGCTCCGTGGCGCAGCGGTCAACACGCTAGCCTGCGACACGGGGGTCCCGGGTTCGATCCCCGGTCAGGTCAAGATGGAAAAAGATCTTTTTTATATTGATCTGGGTCTTGGATGTTTATCTATATAAGTATATATTATAAAATATAGTATCGTTGAGTTAGTATCCTGCGACACAAGTTCACAACTTACTATGGGGCTAGCTTAATTTGTGTGATATGTCCCTATATATTTATTTATTTAAACCATACAGATGAATTGAGAGCCTCCTCCTTTTTAGAAGACGGTTAAAAATAAAGATCTCCGGAATTCGTCAACACATTAAAATGAATATGTATGAACTAACAAAATAACACCAGAAGCAACCGCAACGGAATCATTAGTACACAAACAACAATAATTACGCTAACCGCAGATTCTCGAGTTTGCAAGTCATTAACATTCATACAAACATACATGCAGTCATACACGTTGCTAATATGTATTTTAGTCTAGCACATAATAATTATTGGGTACTTGAAATACTAAACAAGTTTTGTTTGTATGATCTAGCAAAGTTGGATGTTTATCTATATATGTATTTGTTATTAAATATAGTATCGTTCAGTTAGTATCTCATAATACAAATCTTACTTAAGAACTTACTTTGGGGCTAGCTCAATCTGTGTGAATTGTCCGTATATATATTTAATAATTATTATTAATTAAGTAGTCTATTTTTTACCCGACTGTTCCACCCAGAGGGAGGGTAATGTCTTGGGATGGTTTTGGTATGGTAGATAGCCGTGTGGTTCCCCCACACGGCTATATACCATAAATACATAATTTCTTTCTGAAATTTTATAAGATCTTGATCAGATATCCTTATGCCACATACAAATTTCAATGCTAATTTATCCTCATATCCCATTCTCATCAATATCTACAGCCTTGCCATGACATACATCAATAAACCAATCACAAACGTCATGCATCCATACAAAAAACAGCCATACAAGTACAACTGACGTTTGTATTGTGACCAAACCGGACTGTTTGTGTGTCTGTATGTATATGTATTTGTTAGTATTATGTCATGAACCGACTGGTAGACAATAGATGACGCGGGGAGCAGTTTCATATAATTTTATTGTGTTAGTGTTACCTTGTTTCTTGTGCCATGTAATAAGACAGACAGCTTGTAAATTGTAAGAAAAAACTATTAACTATACGTATATGTAACATATTTTGTGTATATTCATCATATCGTATAGTCATCATCATCAGGTCTTTTTTTAGTCTCCACTGCAGGAGCATGACCCTCTCTGTACTACCAGAGCCATATATTAGCCAGAGCAGTCAGAGGATTTGGCCTACACTCTCCACGCTGGCCAGACGGGTTGCAAAGGTATCTTTGATGTTTATAAGCTCTGTTTAGCTTTTGTTTCCAAAGTCGCCTTCTACGACATCCACGGGAAGACTTGGAGTGGTCCTATTCTACTCTGCCGGGAACCACACGGCATATTTAGTATATTTAGTTCAATATTGATAGTTATTAACGATTACTTTTCCTACTTGTAAGACATATCAGTTGCATTATGGGTTTTACGTATATCTCATATATACATAGGTCGAAGATTTTTTACTTTATAATAAATAAATCAATAAATATTAGGGACATATTACACAAATTGAGCTTGCCCCACAGTAAGTTGTGAACTTGTGTCGCAGGATACTAACTCAACGATACTATATTTTATAATATATACTTATATAGATAAACATCCAAGACCCAGGTCACTCTGAAAAAGATCGTTTTCCATCATGACCTGACCGGGGATCGAACCCGGGACCCCCGTGTCGCAGGCTGGCGTGTTGACCGCTGCGCCACGGAGCTCGACAAATTTATGCACTGAGATATTTTGGAGGGAAGACATTGCGGAGCTTCCTAAACGCTCCCCAACCGAATCGAATCTGTCGGAAAACCTCGTCCTCGAAGCTGGAACTTCCAACCTGGATCAATTGACCCAGGTACATATTGTTCGACAACTTATTTATTTATTTATTTATTTAAACTTTATTGCACAATTTAAAAAAAATGTGTACAAAAGGTGGACTTAATGCCATATGGCATTCTCTCCCAGCCAAACCTTTGGACCAAAAAGAAAATTAAAAATGGGTGGTGGGTGGTGCGATAAAGTGCCAGAATATAAAAAAAAAAAACAATGTCATAATATAAATACGCTAAAAAATAATATAATATAAATCAATATACCAACGTGCAATACAACTAAAAATATACCAACATAAATATAATAAAAATATAACATATAATTAGATACATATCTATAAAAACATAAATATATATAAATATATACATATAGGGGATGATTACTTATCAACGGGAAAGCTAAGAAGAGGAAAAAGACTTTTCTAAAAACCATTTGTGTACAGCCTCTTTGAAAGTGAACCTATTAGGGGCCCTACGGATATTTTCGGGGAGAGCATTCCAAAGGTGAATAGCCTGTACCTGAAAAGAGTTTGACATGAATCCAGATCGGTGAGAAGGAGTAGCTAGAATAAGACTATTGGTAGAACGAAGAAACAAAGAATGAGTGGAAGACAGGAGTTGAAATTTACATTTAAGATAATCAGGAGCAAAACGGTCATTGAGAATAGTGTAAAGCATGGATAGGATTCTAGCATTGCGACGCAATTGGATAGGCAGCCAACCAAGCTGATTACGGAAAGAAGAAACATGGTCATATTTCCTTAACCCATAGATGAAACGGATGCAATTATTAGCTAATCTATCCAGCCTTAAGACGTGTGACTGATTTAAATCAGGATAACAAACATCTGCATAGTCAATTAAGGGAAGAATTAAGGTTTGGGAAAGTGAAATTTTAGTTTTTAGTGGAAGGAAATTCTTAAATCTATAGAGGGATCGCAAGGTACCAGTGACTTTTCGACTCACTTCCGAAATATGAGTAGACCAACTGAGAGTGCGGTCAATGTGAAGTCCCAGGTCCTTGACACTTGAACAGAAAGGTATCACACTATTTTCAAATAAAACTGGAGAAACAGTGTTAAGATTAAGTTTACAAAGTTGGCCGGAGCTTCCTACAATTATGGCTTGACATTTATTGGGATTCACCTGAATACCAAATTCCTTAGACCAAACAGCAATTTGGTGCAAGTCATTGTTGAGCCGATCAATAGTCAAGTCAATTTCATCGCATTTACAGGATTGATAAAGCTGAAGATCGTCCGCATACAGATGGTGAGATGTTGAAAGCAGGTGAGTAAGGGAGTCAATGAAAATAGAAAATAAAAGAGGCGAAAGGATTCCACCTTGAGGAACTCCAGACAATAGATCACACCAACGAGAAAGCGTCTGATCAATTCGAACGGCCTGTTGCCGATGACGAAGGTAGGATGAGAACCATTCCAAGACTGTTGATGAGAGATTGAAACGAGACATCAGAGCCAGCAAGACATCGTGGTCAACGGTATTAAATGCGTTAGAAAAATCTATAAGTATAAGTACAGTTACCTTACCACTGTCCATACCAGCTCTAATATCTTCAGTGACTTTAAGAAGCGCCGTACTAGTGCTGTGTCCAAGACGGAAACCCGACTGAAAATGACTCAAGAGGTTGTTAGGAAGAATAAGTGTAGACAATTGAGTTAGAGTGATAGATTCAAGAATTTTGGACAAGTACGGCAGAATAGATATTGGACGAAGGTGATTTAAAGTACTGGGGTTATCGATTTTTGGCAATGGGATTACATAAGCATTACGCCATGAGGAAGGAAATACCCCAGAACTTAATGAAAAGTTTATGATGTGAGTTAAAACGGGGAGGATAAAGTCAAGAAGAAGCATCACCATATGTCTATTAATAGCGTCACATCCCATAGATGTGGATTTGATGGATAAAATAACTTTTTTCACCTCATCAACAGTAACAGTGGAGAAAGAAAAACACTCAGACCGAAGAAGTGGCGAGGAAGCTATATTAGAAATGGTACTAGATCTGGTAGCATCGTCAAGAGTAGAAGCAGAGGAAAAATGACAGCAAAGTTCGTCAGATGAAAAAGAGGAGTAAGAGATATTAGAATGACTTTTGCCAAAACCGAGACTTTTAAGGAACTTCCAAGTATCAGCAGAGGAAGAGTTGGAAATATTGTCGTGAAAATAACGACGTTTAGCCGATCTCACCATCTGGTTGCAGCGATTCCTTGCTATTTTATAGAGATTCCAGTTTGTATCGTTACGATCTCGCTTGAATTTAAGAAAAGCTCTGTTACGCTTTGTCATAGCCATGCGTACGCCTCTGGTGATCCAAGGAGAAGGGGGTCTTTTAAGCTTAACTGAGCGCAAGGGAGCATGTCGATCAAAAATTGAAATGATGGTTTTATTAAGGAGATCTACCTTGGAGTCGATATTGGCAGCATCAATAACCGAGTCCCACTCAGCGTTAGCAGCATCTTTATACAAAGCATCATTATCTACCTTGGAAAAGTTGCGTATTGACACGGTGACTGGGTGTCGCTTTGAGGTATGAATATTGTATGACGTATAGATGAGATCATGCCGAGAGAACTCAGGAGCTGGATGCTGGCCATGCATAAGAATGTTAGAAGGAGAGGAAGTAAGAATGAGATCAAGCCAAGTGTCATCTGTGTCATAATTGAAATGTGTGGCATTAAGTGGAAGAACAGAGAGATTAAAAGAATGAGTAAGGTCATAAAATTTAGAAGATAAAGAGTCATTTAAAAGGTTGTTATTGAAATCACCGAGCAAAAGAAAGTGAGGGTAACTGGAAACAAAACGGTCCAACTCAGATTCAAGTGCAGCATAAAAATTAATACCAGGGGCCGAATAAAAAACACCAAGGAATGCTCTAACCCGATTTACCTCAACTTCCAAAAAGAGATGCTCAGGAGAAGCAGAATAAACTGAAGGAGACTTGCTAAGTACTTTAAAGGAAATATTGCTGCGGAGGTACACGGCAACACCACCACCTCGAGCATTCTCTCTGTCATTCCTAATCAGTATAAAGCCTGGAAGGGAGACTAAGGAGGATACCAGACTAGGCTTTAGCCAAGACTCAGATATCAGAATGACATCAAGGTGTTCAATAGAAGCGAGTTCTAGAAGAGAGGAATAATGAGCCATTACACTCTGTGCATTAACATGACACACATTGAAATACTTTTTAAATGGGGAAAGGTCTTTGCTCAACAAGTTATGAAGAGATTCTGAATCATGAAAAGAAATGTCAGTATTCGAGGAGAAACTACCACTACCATCAGTATTACTATCACTAAAAGCCGTATGAAAAGAATCATCCATCACTCAGCAAATTAAATATAAATAATAAAAATATATATATATATATATATATATATATATATAAATATAATAATAAAAAAATATATGCAATATTCAAGTTAGAATTGAAAAAAATAAAATAAGACAAAGCACTTATTTACCAAAAACTACTTTGGTCTGCCGGCTAACAACATAGACTTAAATTAAAATAACATTAATTGCTTACAAACAAGCGTACACTACTTCATGTTTATGAGTATTGAAAATAAAACATACCTAGCTAAAATAACTCGAACACGTCGTCGTCGAACAATATGAGAAAAAAAAAACTAATGTCAGTGTCAAAATGACATGACATGCATGACAGATGAGATTTATATAACCCAACCAAATAAACTGTTGATAACTGGTGTAAAAAAAAATGCGTTCTACCTTGATTATGTGTACAAAGTAAGATTATAAATGGTCAGGGGTACTTCTAAGAATCCTAACAACAAAATGAGAAAAGCTATTTAGCTTTCGCCGCCGCTCCTCGTTTCGGACGTTGCTGTTTGTCGCCGGACGCTGCGGCAGCCCCACTGCGACTCTTTGAGGGTGCGGATGACTCTGGCGAACCAGGAACAGCGGGCGCAGATGAGGCCGATGACTCAAAGGCTGTTGCAGCCCGCTCCAGATCCTCTTTAATGATAATGTTGATAGGCTTCCCAGATGGAGGCTTGACATAAATGGAGCCATCGAGCGTCCAACACTTAGTCATTCCGAATCTTCTCTTCGCCTCGACAAAGAGGTCTTGCCGATGACGCGTAAGGAACTCTGAAACCACCATGGATGACCCTTTCAGTGATGACTTCTTGCGCCAGACTATGCTCTTCATTGTGTGGGACGCAAAGTGCACTAAAATAGGTCGGGGTCGGACATCATTTTTAGAGCCAAACCTATGGCAGGCTTTAAATGTGGAAGCAGAGATCTCCTCCAAATGAAATTTGTCCACAAGGATGGCAGAGACAACGCTGATGACGTCTTCTTTCCCACCATCTATAACTTCAGGGACACCGCTAAAGAGAAGACATTTCCGCCTGTGTCTCATTTCAAGCGAGTCTGTAGACAGTGCTAACTCCCGGATCTGTTGTTGCAGCAGCTTCATCATGACCAAGACATCCTCCTTGAACCGATCATAGTCCTTATCAAGTCTCTCCAATGTTGCAGGCTCAGACTTGGACGCCTTAAGTTGATGTTCAAAGTCAGTCATCCTTTGAAGAATAGTAGTCTGGATGGATTTCTGCATCTGGTGTACATCTGCGGCAGACGTCATTTTGGTGCAAATAGACAGTAATGTAGGCAGTGGGAGTGTATGTTGTTCAAGCCGGCAGTAGGTGTTTCAGTGCAAGTGAATCACTTCATGAAAATGGTTGCAAACACTTCTTGTGATAAAAAGGAAAAAAGGCTGCAAATTTATGTTGATATAAAGGTAAAATATAACTTTAAACTAATTTTATAATAAAATATATGCAAGAGTAACTTGTCAACTTTTTCTTCACCTACCCGAAAAAACTTCAAGGATGAAGTTTAGTACACTATATATAGATATCTGTGAAGGTACAACATGGACACTCGACATTATTTTCGTCTTGTCCATGTTCATTTTAAGGCCCATTGGGAAACTTCATTGAGGTCGTTGAGCATGGTACTTAAGTCCTCCAGCGATTCCGCCATGACAGCAATGTCATCAACATAAATATAAGATGGTTAGGAAAACCTCAAAATCAAATATTAACTTTCGTTTGCCACTTGACTATTAAAATTCAACACAATATTAATGTCGACGGATTCTATGCGAGTCAGGATGTCCCAAACGCACACTGAATCAATTCAGGGGGCCATAGATTATAGGAATAGCGGGATTAGACAGGTCAAGGATTGGTGCTAGTGTCACTCAAGCTATGAGTCGGAAGTGGGAAGTCACAGCAGTGAATACAATTTTGGCAGGCGACTAAGTCTTGCTGAACGTCGATAAAGTATGTATAGTGGGACTAGATACCTCTCAGTAGACCCATGGTGGTATCATATTTGATGGGCCCACAAAGTTTCATACTAACTAGAATATTGCACTTACACAGATCACGCTACGATCTATCAGATTTAATAAATATTCATATTACAACGAAATCATTTATAATTAGTTTAAAAACTAAAAAACACGCTTTTAGTATTTGTCATCAGAACTCAGAGCGTGTGCAAAATTTCATCGTTATCGAAGACCGGGAAGTGGGTCAAATTAAGGTACAAAGATCTTCTTACATAGAAGTAAAGCTAATTATTGCATTTATATAGGTTACATTTTTATCTCTCAAATATATGCGTACTATCCTTTTATAATTGGTCGTATTTTTATATTATAATAGATACTTATAAATATAAACATCCAATACCCAGGCCAATCTGAAAAATATCATTTTCCATCATGACCTGACTACGGATAGAACCCGAAGTCCCTCGAGTCACAGGCTCACTGCACAACGGAGGTAGTCAAGATCAACAAGAATGATTTTTGCCGAACTCAAACCCGAGGCCTTAATTATTATTATCAATTGACTACTCCGAGTAATTGAATGCATCCGAAATCAATTTTCACAAAACGGCTTATCATCTCCAATTAAAGAAATTAAATTAAGCCTTCCACCAGACGGAGACAATGGGGCAATTTACCAAGACCTCAGTACCAGCATTGATTAACTGCTGACATTTTTAACAAAGACGAAACGCCCTCGCCTTCACACTTATGTGGCATTTTGAACGGATTCGGCTTTTTTGGACAATGAGGGTTTTCCGAAATGCTCACCACCAGATGGCACCAGATGGGGCGTTGAACTCGATAATCTGCTGTCATTGGATAATATTTGACAAGCAGCAACATAACAAATTGTGGCCCAAACTTCGAGCAACACCGAACGGTAACGTTCCGGTATGGAAACCGTGTTGCTCGAAGGGCCCAAACTGAGCCCAAACTGACTGCGTCAGGTCCAGTAAGCTGCGATTGGGCCCCAATCACAGCTGCCGCCAATTACTTCAGGGCATTCTCATTCGTGGCCCTCCGTTACCATATTTAATGATTAATCCTGGATAAAATACAACTTGGGCCCGGTGCGGTACGGAGAATAGGTAGTTATTTTGGTTTATTTTTGTACTTTCGAGTCTTCATCATCAGTCTTTTTCAGTCTCCATTGCAGGAGCAAGACCTTCTACTAGTAGTACAGAGAGGTGTACTACCAGAGCCATATAGCCAGAGCAGTCAGAGGCTTTGGCCTACACTGTCCACGTTGGCCAGACGGGTTGGAGAGGTCTCTTTGATATTTATAAGCTTTGTTTAGCCTGTGTTTCATAAGTCGCCTTCTACGACATCCATGGGAAGACTTGGAGTGGTCCTATTCTAATCTGCCTGGCACCACAGTTAAACAGAACGTAATGAAGCGGTGCTGGAAATTGAAGAAGAGAAAATAAGAGTGATAAAGGAAATAGAGAATAGGAGGGGTAAGATGATTAGTCATTTGATAAGACATGATGCCTTCTTTAAAACATACTAGAGGGTAAGGTAAAAAGAAGGAAAGGCAGGGAGACCAAGGAAAAGTTTTGTTGACCAACTAAAGAAGAAGGCTGGTGTCATGTGTTATCAAGAACTAAAGCAGACGATAGAGAAGTTTGGCGCATACTCCTCAAGAGCAGAGCTACAAAGGTCTTAAATAAGACGAAGAAATTTTTGGTTTAACAATAATTATTTTCCCAAATAATGCAATGGAACCCTTAAAAGGGGCAATTACACAAAATACAGTCAATTACACAAAACGATGAATTCAAGTAGACGCCAGATGTGCGAACTACAAAAAATGGCGATCATGCCCTAATGAGGGCTGTATAAGGAGTTGATTGGATGTTATTTTTTTAATCCCCCAATTACCCCTTGATGTGAAGGCTCACCGCCCTTTTTAGTGAAGATATTTTGTCAGGAGAATAGCCGGTAATTTAAACTTTATTGCATTGTGATAAAGATTAATTTGTTGGGTATATTTTTTAATGTCGTATGTACAATGCTTTAAAAATAATTGTTTTGATTTATTACTTTTTAAGGAGATGTTCTTTTTTCGAAATGTGTAGAAAATAAAACCTATAATAGCGCTTTGTTCACTGCCAATGTATGTAAAGTAAATTCAAGACACGCAAAATTAGTTTCTTACTTTTTAGTATACATTTTTCACCGCGATTTTTATAAAAATATTTTTATGTAGGTATTAAACAGAAATTGTAATTTTTAAATTAGTTGAATTAGGGTTGAACATTCAGATATGTGTGGAAATTTCAAATACAACGTTTTATTGTTTATGAATAAATAAATAACTGAATCATCATACAAAATAAGTCCTAAGATTTACAGAGTACATCAGTAACATACAAAGGAGCGTTGATCCAAAAATAAAACGCTCTGAATCGTGTGTATGCCTTGTATTAAATATAATGTAAATACATTTATAAAAATTTGTCGGCACCTTAACTTGATCTTTTGGACAAGCCCAAACAAATTATGATTGTGAGTTTAATCGCGCGTTTACAACTTTAATAAGTGCCGTAAAAAATGCATCATTGCACCCAACTGCATTGCTCTGTAAGCGATGGATGACACACTATGTCATAAACGTATATTTTCTGCCCGATAAATAATTTAAGTTCGTGTTAATGTCCAAATAATTAAATAAATTTATTTCTTTCTTTTGAGAGTTCAGTCATGTTTATCCATACCAAGGTCTATAGATTAAAAAAAATGTTTTTGAAAAAATAAATCTTAATGAAGACAGACATATCGAAATTGAAAATATGTGATGAATAAAATCTCGCCACAGGTAGGATTCAATCCCACGACCCTTAGGCATACGCCCTTGTGTGATACTAAATACACCTGTGATAGTGACGTTTTACATATAATTTCTCCAAAAGTAAATGTTACCTTATTATAATTTTTTTTTGCACAGAAAGTGAAAGAAAGAACAATTATTCATTCGATACTTCTAGTACCTATGACAAAATTTCAATAGGAAAGATTGCATATAATTTAAAATTTTGTTTTCACACAACGATTATGTATGATAATATCTTCGTTTTGCAGCACTGGACCATGAACAATTAATATATGATCCTATTTTCATAATTATGCTACGTTTAAAACTGCAAGGTCTGTCAAGAAATATTATTTTAATTCCAACGAAACGAAACTAGAAACGAATCTCGAAAACAGCCCTTTCGTTCTCAATTTACCAACCGGTAACTGGACAATTACGCTGACAATGATTTATCATTACGGGTAATCAACGACGTTGTTCTCGCTTCTGGTATTGACAGATGTCGATACGGCTCGTCGAACACTGACATGCCTTAAAAATCATCAAAATACACATTTCTACCCCTTAATTGAGTAAATTTGCTCTCAATTATTCACTGGAAGAGATACCATCTTCGCATAAGTCCGCCATTGCCAATTTACTCTTACGTGCCTATATTCCTTTTGTATTTTTTATTGTACAATACAGATATCACAATCAAACAATTGATTTCACCCGGCTGACCCACCTTATCATCATCAACATCAGGTTTTGTTGACCCTCTCTGTACTACCACAGCTATTTGCAAAAGCAGTCAAAAGATTTGGCCTACACTCTCCTAGCTGGCCTAAAGAACTAGGTTGGAGAGGTCATGTTTCCTATACTCTCTGTCTCTTCATCTTTATCTTCATCAGGTCTTCATTAGTCTCCTCTGCAGGAGCACGACCATCTCTGCACTACCGGAGCCATATATTAGCCAGAGCAGTCAGAGGATTTGGCCTACACTCTCCACGCTGGTCAGATGGGTCTGGCCGGATGGAGAGGTCTCCATGATATTTATAAGCTTTTTTAGGATTTTTATTATTAGCTTTAATTTTATTTATAGCTTTTGTGATTAGGAAGACTTGGAGTGGTCCTATTCTACTCTGCCGGGAACCACACGGCACACTCTGTCTATTGATTCATATCTTTAAACGCTGCATTAATTAGATAATTTGAAGACTTAAGAATAAAAATGTTCATTAAATGAATACACAAAGAAGTGCATATAAACGCAGTACAAAACGCATTTTATTTGATCAGGTTATCAGCGTATCTGGGTCGGGTCATCCTTATCGGGCAGCTGATAACGAGGATATTGTTGATAGTAATTCGGGGGCAGTGTAAGAACTCTTTTACTATATATTTATGTTATATGAAATAAAATTGTATTAACATGTACCAATTCCGAGCAACATATTTCTTTTACATTTGCATTAATTGACGTTTCGTTAAAAATGCATAAACTCATATTCATCAATATATAAATTACACCTTTATGTAAATTACTGGCGTCAATATATGGCAATTTATTTCGAAGGGGTTTTGTAGTGGGAAGTGAAGAGCTCTTTTTTTTTTGAATGGACTACGTAGCTAGCTCCAAGTGAGCTTTCGCTACTTCACCGGACTTTTGAGGTGAGGGCAGAGTGCCCTCAACCTGTAAGGCAATCATCACCAAAGGGTTCCCAGGAGGGACGAACCTCGGCTTTGGGCGTTGCCTGGGTGCGCAAGGCTTGGAGAGACAGCAAACTCTCATATGCCTGATGGGCCGCGATTTGCATGCATGACCTGAAGGGCCGAACTGAGAAACAATGGCAGAGCCTTTAGAGAGCAGCAACTCTCATGTTTTGCCGTATGGGCCGAAATGAAGAGCTCAGTTGGGGTCTACCTTATATGGTTTTGCAATTGATACTAATAGATTTTATAATACGTATTGATGTAGTTTGATGTTTTAAATGCTCGTGTTCTTGATCAATGTGTGAAAAAGTTAAAGCAGACTGTCAAATGGACTCAAGATTTGTTTTCAGAAGCTCCCATAAAGCAATCAATAGACCTACGCCATATTTGATTGCTATATATATGCATATTAGTTAACTATATACAACTCCAATACTTTCTATCTCTTTAAACAAGGCATTGGCAGAATCACCGATACCTCCTTCGATCAACAATACCAACTAGATATCAGGTCGGCGCAAGGAAAGTGGCTCGGCAAATAAGAGCGCACTCCAGACGGTGAGCTCTTATTTTGTTTAGTTGGAATAATAGAATTGCGACTTTATTATCACGTGCTATGGTCGAGAATACGTTGAAGTTAAAACGGTTTTATAGCTACATTCAAGCGGACAGAATTTTGCTTCGATTTTGTACGTAACGCGATATCTAGTTGGTATTGTTGATCGAAGGATACCTCAGTGGAAGCAATAAAACAAAAAATAGACTAAATATATCAAAATGTCGGAAAATAACTAATTTAAACATTTTGAATAGTTTATTTCAAAAGATTTGGTATGATTATAAAGCAAAAAAAAACATACATTTGACAGTTTTATTCGGAACAACCGTAAACAACGCCACTCTTGATAATTACCATCCCCAATTGAACTAGATAGTGAAACAATCAAATCCACACGTTTTACCCAACCTCCCAGTGTCCGCTGCGCTTTGCAAAGTTCAAAGCCGCACCACGAAATGTCAAGCAATTATTGCTGTTACCGTCAGGAAGTCTGTTCGTCTGTTCTTGGTTCGATTGAGGTGTCAATTAGGACATAATGTGGTCCGAAAGATGAATGGTGGTGATAATGCTGATGGATGGGTGAAAATAATTACGACGCATTTACAGATTTTTCGATCATTTCGACTTTTTAATGTCAATGTCAAGGTTGTGGGTTCGATCCCCGGCCAGGTCAAGATGGAAATCGATTGTTTCGGATTCATCTGGGTCCTAAGTAGTAAGACATATATTTATTTTTAAAATACTAGCTATGCCCGCGATTTCGTCCGCGTAGAATAGAGAGATATGGTAGCCTTTTTCGAATTGTATTTATCCTATAATCGCCTATGCCCTTTCTTAGGCTGTGGACTATCAGTGTACCAAATTTCATTTAAATTGGTTCCGTAATTTTGGTGTGAAAGTGAAAAGACAGTCAGAGTTACTGACGCATTTCTAATATTGTGAAGGAATGTAGGAAAATATGAGAAACCATATTTGTAATATCATGTCAAGATACTCATAGATCTCTGCGAGGCCCTTTGATTATTATAGTCAAAGGCGAAGCCTTAGTTAATTTGCGCGTTTATAAGGCCCTTGTAAAATCAATCGTAGCGTAGCGCGAGGCTCCTGCAAACCAAATACTTCTATATCAATTGAGGCAGATGTGCTGTACTCCAAAAAACAGACATTTAAAAGCAATCGTGTCACGTGACGTGCATGGCGTCTTCACGGTACAGAGTTTAGGTGTGAGCTAAGCGCAATAGTGTTAATTAGCTCCCTTTGAACGCTTCAGAATTTGGTACGTACGGGTCGTCTACCTCATAGAAGTCTTTACTGCAAACGCGAGGCCCCGGGAAGTTTCCTGGCTCCACATCATCAATCATCATCATCATCAGGTCTTTTTAGTCTCCACTACAGGAGCACAACCCTCTCTGTACTATCAGAACCATATTTAGCCACAGCACTCAGAGGATTTGGCCTACACTCTCCACTCTAGCCTTGGAGAGGTCTCTTGATGTTTAAACTTTGTTTAGCTTGAGTTTCCTAAGTCGCCTTCTACGACATCCACGGGAAGACTTGGAGTGGTCCTATTCTACTCTGCCGGGAACCACATGGTCAGCCCCACATCACCGCGCCACTAATTATGCCAGTCAACATGACAACACCCAAATTCTAAATCTGCACAATGGGCATCTCATTGATATTCTATCAAGCGCTTTATGGGCGACGGGTCGCTGGAATCGCAATGACCTTGATTTAAAATCGATAAGTACTTTGGGACACACGTCAAACGCAACATATGGTAACAGCTATACTAGCAATTCTCCTAGGTAGGCCTAATATTTTGCCTCCCTATTTCATACACTTATGACAGTAGTACTACCTATATAAGTACGACCACCCCGACTCGGACCGAATAAAAAAATCAGTGAAATAACGAGCTTATTGCTACACTATAAGATTTTAAATCCAACAGCAGTAGAACTCGTGCTATCGCGCTCACAATACTTACGCCTGCCGAGATTGGCCGAGACGCCGCATGGCGCGTACGCATCAGCCAATAGCGGTTGGATATTTTCGCGCCATGCTAAAATTTGATTTCTGCGCAGGTACATCGGTGTAACTTATAAGTGGTAGTACTGTACTCAGTGCTCACTTACATCATGAAAGGAACCCCTGTACCAAATTTCAAGGTTCTAGGTACAGTAGTTTCGGCTGTGTGTCCAAGTCAAAAATCGCAACGTAAAGTTGTTGACAAGTAAGTCAGTCAGTCAGATTTTCCTTTATAAAGTGATGGACACGGACATAACAAGTACCTAATTATAATATCGGAAATTGTTATTTTTGTAAAAACCTTTACATTTTCATTATCTTTCCGTTAACACTTTTTTATAAGCTACTCCTTTTCTCTGTTCTTTATTTATTCTATCTTCGGTCATCGCAATCCAACTCCTACCAGTAATTTCACTGTGTGTGTTTCAATCTACAATCGTTCTGTCCTGTCTGTCTGTAAAGTTGACTGTACCTTACACAAATGCCTAAAATGTGAAGGCATGTCAAGTATGTTATGAAATCAAGCGATTTCTTTGTCTTTTGATATTATTATGCGAGGGACAACAGTCATGAATTATGATCGATAAAATCATCATTATTTGGAATTCCCAAACTACGGAATCCCGAGAATATCACCTAACAAACGATTCCTTTATTTTACAGATCGAGCTCCGTGGCGCAGCGGCCAACACGCTAGCCTGCGACACGGGGGTCCCGAGTTCGATCCCCGGTCAGGTCACTATGGAAAAAGATCTTTTTCATATTAACCTGGGTCTTGGATATCTATATAAGTATATATTATAAAATAAAGTATCGTTGAGTTAGTATCCTGCGACACAAGTTCACAACTTACTGTGGGGCTAGCTCAATTTGTGTGATATGTCCTAAACACATACACACATACATACATACAGATTCACTAAGCTCTCTTGCCGGTGGCATAGATATTATAATTTTACAGGTATAAATGTCTCATCCGAAATGTCTTATCCGAAGGCACGCGCTCTGGTAAACACTCTGGCAAGCTAAGTTACAAAAACTCACCGTTGGATGGCAGCAGATCCACTGCTAGTTAACTCAGAATGTGATTAAGAGTAATATAGATAGTTTACATTTATTTGAAAAATGTTATTTGAAGAAAAAAATACGAAAATGATTTTTATAGCAGGTTGAAATAATTAATACCTATAAAACATAGCACGTAACGCAATCTGTTCATAGTTAGAGCGAAACTCTAGTTTGTATTTATGAAACTTCGTGAACACGTCAAAGAAGATATAATATCACTAATCAAGCATTGCCATACAACGTGGCAATTCTACCAGCCTTCTGGGCACGCTACCACGGGGCAACGAGCTGCCAGGCCGCTTTTTATGTGAATAATAATTTTAGTTAATTTTTTTATATATTCTGAATATTTATTAAATAGTCAATAAATAAGAAAGAAGTGGCTCAGTCACTGCTCTAAACTAAGTCATGAATAATATTTGACCTATAAATAAACATAATGCAAGCGGATGTCATCCTTAAAGACGATATAAAACTTGAAAGGAAGTAAAAAATCGGTTATTATAGTTAGCCATAATCTCAACAATCGAGCCCGCACCGATTGAATAACAAATCGAATCGAATGCACCCGATCAGTTGCGTATCCAGGGTTTTAGTTTGGAGTTAGGGGGGCTTAGGCAAGATAATGAATCACTGAGGAAGGACACAACAGTTAAATTTTATTAACAGCATTTATTGAATAGATCGTATTTCATGCATGTCTGGGAGAAATAGAAATCGTAAAATGTAACATTTTTTAACCCGTGCCCACTGTAAAAGTAAAAGCCAGCCGCGATACTAAGCGAAAATCTAAGGCCATTTAGGCGATGCGGCCAGCAACTCAATCACTATTTTGATTCCGTTATCCGTCTATTCGTTTACCAACACGCTAAACGTACCCTTAAGGTCTTATGGACTTTATCCCTGTCTACCTTGTTAGGGATAAGGACGTAATTACTACATATGTGTATGTTTTATATTTTATTCTACCCGTCCCTCATCCGTAATCTAATCTCGTGCGTACCATTGAGCTAAAAAAAAATCAATAAAATAATGTCAACGTTGTTGGAAAATACCTCAATGCTAACCCAGGAACTGAATATTGCAGTATCAACTCGCTCAGTCAATAAAAATGTATTATTCGCAAAATCTATAAATTATGTCGAGCCTACTTTAAAGCGGGGCTCGTACCCTAAGCCCTTCTCTGGATCCACCACCGCACCCGATTTAAATCGATTACGCGACTCCTTATCGCCGACTCGCATGCGAAGCACGTCCGCGAGTTGGCAGTATGCGGTCGTTCCACGTTTGAATTTGGAATCGATTCGGTGAATCGCATTCGATTACGATGCATCGGTGCGATCGATTTCCCATGGTTTCTAGCCGACTGAATTTGAAAGTGAATTTCATGCAGTGGAATTTTGAACAGGAACAAGTTAGCGCCAAGCGGGCTGATATAATATGCGTAACAAACAAATAAACAAACAAACAAACTCACTTTCACATTCATAATATTAGTTGGGATATATTTATTAGATAAGGTATATTTATTTGACATAAAGCACACAAATAAACACAATTAATACCTACAACAAAACATCACATAAAATTTAATAATATGTGTAACTGAGCTTTCAAAACGGATCCAACTAATTATATTATTATAGTATTCCAAAAGTTAAGTAACTTTGACTGCAACAAACGGTAAATTCAAGCCGTGAGAGTCATAAGGACATCCTCATGTTTTACTCCGGCGGTCCTTTATGATTGGCTAATGATCATTTAACCGTGAACTAAGCCATGAGGGTGCATACAAAGCTGACATTTTCGATGTCAATGAACCAACAACTGTGTCTGTTTAGTCGTGGGAGGCGATCTCGGAAATCATTTTGAGATGTAATTAGTTTTGAACTGAACATTAGGTTTGATCACTGGATCTTTTTTGCTGTTACCCGGATCCTAAAATCAAATTTCAAATTCTTTGTTACAGCCCTTTCTCATTATTTGATACACTCTATCCTTACTCCAAGACTCACGGTTAGGAGAATTCTTAAGTTTGTATTTTTATTTAATATTCTCCATTTTATACCAGTAAAACAGTATTTAAACATACTTTCTGCTGAGCAACATCTACTTCATCTACTTTGTGTACGCTCTATATCAGAGCTTATTGGAGACTTTATGGTATTAGTACAATACACGTTTAATATTGGTTAAATTAAATATACATTACATAAGTTGGTCTGAAAGAATAAGTAATGCTAGAGATGGCAGGAGAGAAGGGATATTAAAAAAGTAGGAAATGAAGAGTAAAAATGCTGGGTCACTCACTAAGACATGTTGCCTTATAACAATAGTTAGATAGAGGGAAAACTCAGGAAGAGGAAAACCAAGGAGATGGTTTTTCTACCAAATCAAAAATAAATTAAATTTGAAAACCTTTAAGGAAACAAAACTACTATATAAGGAATGGATGGAATGGATGGAAAAGTTTATGAAAAATATACTATAAAGGATATGGAAATCTGGAAATCATTCTACTAACAAGAGCCTGGCTTGTAAAAAAATAATAATAAGAAGAAGTACAATACAAAGTATTTACAAGATATATCAAATAAAGATCATTTGTTGAACATGAACCGAGTGATAGTATGTGGTCTGTGTGACAGACATACCGACGTTCAGACGGGCCGCGTGATTATCACTATATTGTTTGTTGACAGAAGATAATAGTGATTGAACACAAACAAACTGTGTGGGAATTTCTCAATGACGATATGAATCAGAAAATTTTATTATACTTCGTTAAATTATAAACAATTTCACTATGGAAATCCAGCTTTACTCACATCGTCGGATGCGCCGACTAGTTTCGGTCTGTTACGAAAACCATAATGGGCGATTGTCAGGAGTAACGACACAACGGCTACGCAAGTGGTTTGTTGGTTAGCAATGGTTTGAGGGAAGGTCGAAACATATCGGCCAAAAGCCAAAATTTACGTGAGTATTCCGTTGTAATCATTCTTTGAACTATCGTAATTTTCAGCAATTTCAAAAAATGTGGTACTTAAATTATCGTAATCTTTTTGTATGAATGTTTCCCGATTTGAGCGAAGTCGACTTGGAAAATATAATTTGAGTATAATGCAAAGGGAACAGCTACACTTTTCTGATGGTCCAATTTAAATTTCATCAAAATCGATTCATCGTTTGGTTGATATTGGTTTATTTTATCTGAATATTTATAAGCTTATAAACATCAAAGAGACCTCTCCAACCCGTCTGGCCGGCGTGGAGAGTGTAGGCCGAATCGCCTGACTGCTCTAGCTAATAATATGACTCTGGTAGTACAGAGAGGGTCCTGCTCCAGCAGTGGAGACTAACAAAGACCTGATGATGATGATGATGATCTAAATATTTATAAATATATCTTTTAACATTAGCTAATTGCTGGTTTCGATCCTAATATGCGGTAGAACCAACTAAATAATATTATTCGTACCTCTACTAATAAAACTATTGAGCAATCGATCAATATGTATGTTTATTACTCTGAATGTCAAGTATGAATAAAAGCAAGAATTCACCTAGGTGCGCCGGATAATGCAAATTTGACTGCAAGGTTGCTTGTTTGACCGGAGATAACATCTGTCCCACGGTCCGAGGTTCGAATCCGAGCACCGTTACACGGACCAAATCATCATAGATAAATCGATGATTGTTTGGTTTTGGTATTGTGGTTTCTGGGAATGTATAAGGAAAATTATAATTTGCTTTTTGCTATCTTCTATTGATCTATTATAAACATCCGATTGGTTTTTATATTTTAGTGGTTCCCGGCAGAGTAGATTAGGAACACTCCAAGTCTTCCCGTGGATGTCGTAGAAGGCAACTTAGGAAACACAAGCTAAACAAAGCTTATAAACATCAAAGAGACCTCTTCAGTGGCCGGCGTGGAGAGTGTAGGCCGAATTGCCTGACTGCTCTAGCTAATAATATGAGTCTGGTAGTACAGAGAGGGTCGTGCACCTGCAGTGGAGACTAAAAAAGTCTGATGATGTGTAGGTATATGAATATATTACTAAGAGCTAAATGCTAACACTTTACTAAGTATAATTGTAACCTAACTAATATTTCGCGCCAGCAAAGACCAAATGCTCATAATTAATCAAAGCTGCTAATTACCGCATACAAATCACCGGATTAGCATTGCTGGCTATAGAGAGGCACCTGCGCTGGCGCCTCCGCCAACGCTGCGAGTAATTATGGGTTTGGAACAGTTGACAGCCTCACTCAGAGCTAGGATACCTATTATCACGGTTTATACATACATACTTCTTCTTTTCGTGTCGATGGCTCAAAATGTTTAAAAAATCCTATATTTTATCCCTCCAGAATGTTGCAATAGCCACGCCACTTGCTGAGGCGTAGTTGAGGTCGTACTTTGTGCAGGTAGTGGGGCACATGGGGCACGACATGAGGTGTGACATGGTCTGGTCTCTTTCACCACATTCACACTGAACGTTATTTTGGTCGATGTAGCCCCACTTGGCTAGGTTATGCTTACATCGGCCGAATAGGCTAGTTTACTAAACAATCAAAATAAAATCATAAAAATTAGTTCGTTTGTTAGGAATTCGCAGGAGCCATGTGGTTTCCGGCAGAGTAGAATAGGACCACTTCAAGTCTTCCCGTGGATGTCGTAGAAGGCGACTCGGGTTCAGAGTAGCTGACAAACTCAATTGTAGTGTAGGTATAGCTCCTTTCTTTAATATTAACTAGCAGCCCTACCCGGCTGCGCCCGGGCATGTATTATACCTTAAAACCTTCCTCGTGAATTACTCTATCTATTGGTGAAAACCGTATGAAAATCGGTGGAGTAGTTTTTGAGTTTATCGCGAACAGACAGACAGACGCGGTAGAGGACTTTGTTTTGTAATATGTAGTGATACATCAGTCATTTATACATGCATACATACATAATATCATTGCGCTTCGCGCTTTAAAAAAACGCTATGTAAAAGATTAAGGCAAAGAGCCATGGAAAGAAGCATCATAAAGAAAAAAAGAATCGACAAAATAAGTAATAAGAATTTAAAAAAAAAAAAGATTGGCTGACGGTACATAAAAAAAAACAAAAATGGAAGTGGGCAGGACATACAATAAGACAAGAAGATATAAATGGAGCAAAATTGTAAAAAAAGAATTGTAACACTATGGTACCGTAGAGGCTATAAAAGAAATGAGGGTAGGCAATTTAAAAAATGGGCTAATGCAATTTTTGAAATGGCTAGATAGACAAAATCCACATAAACATACTAATAAAAAATAAATAAACATACGTACTATCACGGTATTTTCTTGCAGGATAGAGAGTGCCAACTAAAGGGTGTCGGTCTGTCTCTAAGCCAACGGATAAATCATCCAGTTCCTCAAGATAGTTACCTACAAGCTACAACTTTACTGTTAGATTCTGTGTTTTTACATTAATTGGACCGCGTGGACGCAAAACAAAGGACTTATCTTCCATCTCAACGTCGCCAGAACTAATTATTCAATAAAATAAACATAAAACAATCCAAGTTGATAAGAGTGGCGCCACGCCCGCGCTATACTAGACGACGGCACGCCACGCAACATAATTAGCATTATTAATAGGACATGATAATTATTAGTCAAAATTACAATTATTTACTGAGCTATAATATTTTGCAGAGGAAAATATTAAATAAAAAGTACAACTTTACTTATTAGATGCTGAAATCATATGAACACAATGATTTAGTCACATTGAACTAAGGACCAAAAATTTCATTCGATTAGGCGTAGAATTGTAATTAATGATAATGATAAATGAATTTTTGTAATTTTACTTTTTAGAGAAAAGGGATTAAGACGTCAATGTGTGAGTTAACAATCGGGTTTGCAACCATAGAATTAGCGTGGAGAGTGTAGGTCAAATCCTCTGACTGCTCTGGCTAATATTACCTTCACCTATCGGCCGAATTCGGCCGCATAACAATAGATTGTCTATTGCTTCTGCAATTCCGTGAGCTGAAGAAATATATGACTCGGGTAGCACAGAGAGGGTCGTGCTGCTGCAGTGGAATCTAAAAAAGACCTCCTGATGAGACGCTAGTATTTCAGTAATTATGAGTGGACCACGGAAACCAGAGCAGACTTGTCAGCGGTATATAACTGAACACTGACATGATTTGCACTGAATCATGAGTGTTTCAGTTTCGGAGAAGCTGAGTAACAGACCGGGTATTTTTATCTAGCGAGGAAGACACTCCGCGTTGATAAGCAAACGAAGTGGTTTATTCGTCATATTACTAATGTTAATCTTGCTAAATAGATTACAGTCGAGAACAAAGAACGTCGTCACTAAATAAGCCTAACATTTTCTACTACCTGGACAATACTGGACAAACTTATATGAATTTTAAGAAGTCCAGTGCTGGTCCCCTTGAAATTCATGTATCTTTAGAAGATAAGTTCTTTAGATGTCCGTCTATCCATCTGTTTCTGGGGGACATGTCTCAAGCAAAACTCGTGAAGTTAAAGCTACTTGCTAAGGATGGATTGGAGATGAGAAAGTATAAGGTAGGGTGTCATACCTGCAACCACCGGACCGGCATTTAAGGATGTCAACCTTGACCCTCAAATAGTCCATTATTATTAGTCAGCCGCTCCTTTGATTATCATCAAAATTGTAATATTTTTAAAGTGCTCGACCTCTGTCGTAAAGTTAACAATACAACCTAAATATTTTGCCTAATGTCTCTCATTTAGTCTCTGACAAAACACTTATCTGTTGAGGTCAAGACCTACAGAATCTTTATCGTTAGTCGCTAGTAACAATAGGAGTTACTAAATCGATATTTATTTACGTTATGTAAATCCTAGAAAAGGTTCACATTGGTATAGTAAACGAAAGAGTTGAATAGCGAGTTACTTGACTGGTTAATGTTGGGTATTTGTTACATTTCTAAGTACGTTTCATTTAGCAAAGTGAAGGATAGAATACTTTTCACTTTAAAGAAATACATCCTTGCTCTTTAACATAAATAACAAAAATCAGTCTACCTGCCACCACGAACACTGTAAAGTGTTCGAAACGTTAGAGGTGTACCTCTATAATAATATAATAAACGCGAGAAAAAACCGTATTAAATTAATTTTATTTAAATGTGTAACGATCGTCGATTCTTAACGTTTACGACGACTTAACGATTTGAAAACATTATAAATAATAAAACTTATAGATAATTATCAGTTTGGTCATTGGTACATTAAGACCAACCAACAAACTGTTGTCTGAAATCTCGCGTTTGAAAGTTATTTTTGACAATCTAAGTGACAAAAATGTATCAGTTTGTCTATTTTTTGTTTTCATTTTGAAAGGTTTGTCATAATTTTTCTCCTCCTTCTTGAAGTCAGTTAAAAAAGACATGTGCCCAGGTGATCGCTGATAGCTCTAAAAGAAAAACAGAGTAAATAAACAAGGATTGATAAGACTGATTTAAATATTTCTTTCTCAATTGCATGTTAACGAGGTTCTACTCGCCCACTAGATCGACCAATCTGAGCTGGCCTAGCGTAGAAGACGGACGGCCTTGGAATGTTGCAATAATTCATTATCACTTACCGCTGCACGGCCCTCGCACGCCTCTTCTCATTTCGTAAAATGTACGAAAAATTGCAATTTTGCGCGTAGTTACCAAACCATCGATTAAAATATCAGAGACAATCACTTGAAATTACATTATTGACTAGTCAATATCGAATTGATTCGAACTTAATTTTGAATTAAAAAATTTTTCGTCAATATTACAAAGCCTGTAAAACCGAAGGTCGATGAGGAAAGGTTCTCTTATAGTGACCACGTACCAGTAATGTTTATTCAAAATGTCAAATAATCAAAATAATTTCACATGCAGTATACCTGATATTATTGACATAAATACAATAATAGGTAGGACCTGTAGTTAGAACACATATGAAAAGTGACATAGAAATTATTTAGTCCTGGATATTTCATTGACATAATGCACATAACCAATTTATTATCGTTTTGAAATGGGCAGTATAAATACAGCATTAACTTTTATTGTCACTAAATTTAGCTTAAATATATGTATTAAATTTTCTAACAGTAATGAAGTAGGAAATACATGCAAAAATAACTATGTCTATTTGTCGGTCTGTCTGTCTTTTATTTTTCTATGCTTTATTTAGTGAACCGATATAGATAAATAGTAGTGGGGAGATGATTTAAGCCCGGGAACCTATCATCTAAAAAATCTATTTTCGAGTCATCTCCAAATACATACGGGAAAATACTAGTACTACGATTATTTTTGATACATTTAAAAGTGGTTGGATACGTTTGTACGTCCTTCACTCAAGGCAAAGCATTGATTGATTCCTTGCACTCAGATTCGATGAGAAAAGAAAATGGGGAGAGTAACAATTAAAAAAACCGGCCAAGTATGAGTCAAACTCACGCAATGAGGGTTCCGTACAATATGCTTCGTGAACACACACACAATGTTCAAAAATGTTTTATTCAATTGACTAGCGCTATCTAGTGGTGTTTTAGTGAACTATTTCCCTAGGTGAACTTATTATAGTGAGTTTACCACTTTATTTTCAACTGATAGAATTCTTATTATTTTTCCGGTAATCTTCAAGCAATAAACTATATATTGTAATTTTTTGGAAATTTTAGGCCCAGTAGTTTCGGAGATCAGGGGGGGGGGGTAATGGTCAAATTTTGCCTTCTTTCGTGAATAAAATCAAAAGTATTGATTTTACCCGAACAAAAAAAAATATTTTTAAGATCCTCATAACAAGCCCTTTCATTTGATTTATAACACGGTAAGGTTTGCAAAACTTTTTTTTAACATTTTATATTTGGACCCCATAAACTGACCCTTATTTAAAAAAAAATATATATTTACTTTGCACATCCGTGTTTGGGTCATAAGTTTACACCATCTTACCAAATTTCATTTAATTTGGTTCAGTAGATTCGGAGAAAATCGACTGTGACAGACGGACGGACGGACAGACAGACGCTCGAGTGACCCTATAAGGGTTCCGTTTTTCATTTTTTGTACGGAACCCTAAAAATAGATAAATTGACAGTGTTTGAATTCTTGATCAGATCAAGTCATTAAAAATCATTATAAAACCCAATCACACTTTACTGAATTCAGGCACTGACGAGCGAGTCACTTACAATAAGCGAAGCAAAAAGTAAAGGCTAGCTTTTACCAGAACTAGATATATAATGTACAGCTCATATTAACGATGAAGTAAGTAAAATAGATGTTGTTAATAATATTTTATGACAGGCCATTATAGTTCATAACACAAGGAGTTAAGCGGTAATTCCATCATATCGATTTATTTATGGCAATAAAATCGTTTAATAGCACAAGTACGACTATAATGATATCAAAATGATAAATTTATCGCGCAATGACGTCACATTTATTTACATTGAGGACGTTACAGAAAACAATTAAAGCATTCAGTTACTTTATTAATATAACTGAACTAGCTTTTACTGGAGGAATTGCCCGTGCAATGGCAATCCCTCGAAATACTAATTTCCTAAACATAACTGGTACGCTTACCATTCATATGCAAAATTTCCGTCATCACATGCACCACGAAACGCAAAGAATACGATTATATGCAAGAACCCATTCAGTAGTTAAAGCGATGAACAAATAAGTAAAATCACGTTTTTATTAATGATATGAGTTACGTAGTATAAGTTATGATAAATTACTAAAAGTTACATGTATGAATCTAAATAACTAGCACTCGTTTTAAATGTTTGAATTGAAAGCTGTCAAAATTTATTTCATATAGCTTAACCTTTTTTTTTTAAAGAACCATCTATTAAATAAGTGGCCATTAAATTCAGCTACAAAACACAACACATTTGTTATTTTCTATAGAAAAACATTAAAGAAAACACACATGTAAAAACATTATAACTTAAAAAGGTGCAAGTATACATCCTTGAGGTACACCTATATTAAAATCAAGAAAATAGAATCACCAAGCGCTAAGCATTAAGAGTTACATAGTTATATTTAATTAAGATTACGTAATGAGTACATGCAAATAATTAACGGTTGACAAAACTAATCCGACGTTCGTTTAGCGAAGTGTCAATACGATCATTTGCCAATGTTTAATCTTGATCGATGTAACACTTTAGTTAGGATTTCTGTAATAATGTGTCAGAAAAATTGCGAATGGATTTGACATGTTGTTGCTTTGCAATTTTGTAATTTAATAAGTGTGATCTCGATTAGATTCACTGTAACGAAGTTTAAGTCGAATTCTACGAAAAGAATTGAATGCTATTTCGAGGAATTCATCTTGTCATCAAATTTATAAATGACTTAATGTTGTTAGATTGTAGTTAATTTGTTACTGTAGACGATAATTACCCTAATAAATAAAAAATAAAATAAATAAATATATAGGGACAAATCACACAGATTGAGCTAGCCCCAAAGTAAGTTCTTAAGTAAGACTTGTGTTATGGGATACTAACTCAACGATACTATATTTTATAACAAATACATCCAAGACCCAGGTCAATCTGAAAAAGATCATTTTTCATCTTGACCTGACCGGGGATCGAACCCGGGACCATCCGTGTCACAGGCGTGTTGACCGCTGCGCCACGGAGCTCGTCGAAATAAAACACATATGGTTAAACTTGTACCGCTTTTTACATATTTAAACTAGATTTAGAAATATTCATAGTAGACTTATTTATTTTATCAAATGTGGTTATTTCGGTAATACATATAGCAATACGGTAGTTGCCTAATGTTAAGATTATATAAAATTTGTTTCTAATGAGACTCATTTCTATCTAAAAACACTATGAAGAACACTTTTAATTTGATATCGATTCGTTAAGTGATCTTAAAGCTTCTTTTAAGTTGGGTGAATAGGACCATTTTTTAAAGTATGAAAATCTTAAATTACAATTATACTGTATTTTAGTCTGCAAAATTTATAGCAACTTTTATTATGAAACCATTACCATAAACGATATATTTCGTATAGCTACCAAACAAAGTTCCCACGCCACCCATACAAAATACAAGCTTGTGACGTCACAAATATGTAGGCATTTTAGCCGCGCGTTTTCACGTCTAAAAATTTACGTCTAAAAACATGTGTCTTTAAAACTTTTATAACTGAAAGAGTTTTTTGTTTAGAAATGTATTTCTGTCACTATTGTGTTTATTTTTGGCAGGTCTTTACATAGCAACATGAAAAAAAATTTAGTCAACATGCCCATTGCTCAGTTATTAACAACTCCAAATAAAAAAAAATCAAAATATCCTCATTCCTATTTTGGAAAATAAGATATGATAAAGATATGATACGCCACAAAGAATAATCTTCTAAAAGTAAACAAAGCTTAGCCTGTTAGTGGTGTAGGTCATCAATATTTTTGACTAACCTATGTTGGCCCACTGCTAGGCAAAGGTATCCATTTATATTAGAACTAGCTGTAACCCGCGGCTTCGCCCGCGTAATATATAGCCTATGTCCTTTTCGGTACCCTAACCTATGTGTATGCAAAATTTCATGATGATCGGTTCAGTAGATTCGGCGTGAAAGCGTAACAAACAAACAAACAAACTCACTTTCGCATTTATAATATTAGTTGGGAAGTTGGGATTTATTTTTAAGGGCTTTATTTGCTACATCTGTCTTTAAAAATTGTTTTCGTTCGTATATAATGCACCTAAAATATATACAAAAACCGGCCAAGTGTGAGTCAAACTCGCGCAATGAGGGTTCCGTACAATATGCTTCGTGAACACACACACAATGTGCAAAAAATGTTTTATTCAATTGACTAGCGCCATCTAGTGGTGTTTTAGTGAACTATTTCTCTAGATGAACTTATTATTGTGAGTTTACCACTTAATTTTCAAGTGATAGAATTCTTATTATTTTTCCTGTAATCTTCAAGGAATGAACTATATTTTGTAATTTTTTCAAAATTTTCGGCTCAGTAGTTTCGGGGACCAGGGGGGGGAATGGTCAATTTTTGCCTTCTTTCGTGAATAAAATCAAAAGTATTGATTTTACCCGAACAATAAAAAATATTTTTGAGATCCTCATAATGAGCCCTTTCATTTGATATATGACACAGTAAGGTTTGCAAAACTTTTTTTTTTTAATTTTTTAATTGGGCCCCTGAAAATGACCCTTATTTCAAAAAATCTTTATTTACTTTGCACATGCGTGTTTGGGTCATAGGATTACACTATCTTACCAACTTTCATCTAATTTGGTTCAGTAGATTCGGAGAAAATCGGCTGTGACAGACGGACGGACGGACAGACAGACGCTCGAGTGATCCTATAAGGGTTCCGTTTTTCAACTTTTGTACGGAACCCTAAAAATTACAAAATTGAAAGGATTATCAATATTTAAAACAATAGCATTGCCGCATGATTAAACAAAAGCATCCCGGAATCAGTAACAACCTTTTTAGATAGCTCTGATAGCCTTATCAAAGCTGATAAGGTTTATAGACTGCATGTATGCAGTTGCATGTGACTCTTGGTAAATGGCGCGAGTATATCAAATTATGATGGAGGTGTAAATCAAGATGATAATCTAGATATCAAAGTGTTGTTCCCGGCAGAGTAGAATAGGACCACTCCAAGTCATCCCGTGGATGTCGTAAAAGCGATAAGGAAACACAAGCTAAACAAACCTTATTAGCATCAAAGATACCTCTCCAATTCGTCTGGCCAGCGTGGAGAGTGTAGGCCAAATCCTCTGACTACTCAGGCTAGTATATGGCTCTGGTAGTACAGAGAGGGTCGTGCTCCTGCAGTGGAGACTAGAAAGACCTGATGATGATATCAAAGTAGAGACAGGTTGGGTGGATGATAAGAAACATCATTTGACAAAAAGAATCATTTAGGCCGATCGATCACATTATAAAGCATGTAAATGTACCCTAAACATGACGAACTCCGTGGCGCAGCGGTCATCACGCCTGCCTGCGACACGGATGGTCCCGGGTTCGATCCCCGGTCAGGTCAAGATGGAAAACGATCTTTTTCAGATTGACCTGGGTCTTGGATGTTTATCTATATATGTATTTGTTATAAAATATAGTATCGTTGAGTTAGTATCCCATACCATAACACAAGTCTTTCATTAGAACTTACTTTGGGGCTAGCGCAATCTGTGTGATTTGTCCGTATATATTTATTTATATTTATTTATTTATTTATTTAAACATACCCTTGATGAGCCTAGATTTTATAGAGTTCTCAACATTTTTCCTGAATGGAAAGGTTTTTTTAAATTAAATGGGTGACTCAGACCTTTGATGGAGGGATGGATGAAGGGTTAATTTACGCCCAATATATACAGAATAAATCTTGAAAACAACTTTCTAGTATATAACTAATCACATTTAGAGATCATGGCAATCGACTTTTGAAAGCAAAATCTACCCACTTTTTTTATAAAATTTTGCAACTAAACCAGAAAAGAAAAATATTGCAAACAAATAATAGTGTCGGAATTAAAAATCTCCAAAAATTATGCCACTAGCGGTCACCCATCCCAGTGAAGGCCGGGATAAATTAACAGGCGTCATCATCATCATCAGGTCATTCTAGTCTCCACTGCAGGAGCACGACCCTCTCTGTACTACCAGAGCCATATACTAGCCTGAGTAGTCAGAGGATTTGGCCTACACTCTCCACGCTGGCCAGACGGGTTGAAGAGGTCTCTTTGATGTTAATAAGCTTTGTTTAGCTTGTGTTTCCTTAGTAGCCTTTTACGACATCCACGAGATGACTTGGAGTGGTCCTACTCTACTCTGCCGAGAACCACACGGCTACAGGCGTAAGCGCTATTAATTCTGAATCCGACCTAGTTCCTCAAAGCAAAAGCAAAACAACAATAAAAATGGAACTACCTACATATCACATTATCGCATTGCTAGTAAGCACACCCATAGCATTATCATATTATTTCTGTGAAATGGACCACGACGAATGTTCATGATTACAGACTTTCACTGCTTTGCACTTATCAATAGTGGACTAATCACGTTTTAACATTAACGGGGTTGTTTTAAAAACACCTGCGGTCTAGAGACAGCTTTGATCGCATACCATGGTTATGTCTGTTCAACTCTACGGTACGGACTTGTTATTTGGGGTAATTCTGTCGATATAAATGATGTCTTCCTTATACAAAAGAAATGTGTTAGAGCGTTTTGTGGTGCCGGACCTTTGGACAGTTGTAGACCTTTGTTCAGGAAACTCAAAATATTGACTCTGGCCTCCATGTACATCTTAGAAATCTGTACATTTGTAAAAAAGAATATCAATTTGTTTAAAAAAGTACCATATACCTCTGCATCCAGGTATCCTAATCGTCTGGCTTTCGCGACACATACTACTACGTCATTCCGTAGAAATAGTTATAATATGGCAATAAAGCTCTACAATTTTCTACCCGAGAACTTTAAGTCACTACCTTTTGTACGTTTTAAGAACCAACTGCTCAAATTATTAGTATGTAATTGCTTTTATAGTATTAATGAATTTTTTGATTATAAATTTTGACATACGCAATAATAATTGAATAAACCTATTATTTAATCATCATATTTCTTATTATATAATTTGACATTTATTCATTATTAAATTTAATGTAGGTATCGTTGACGTATCATTTTTATTGTTATTTATTAATCTAACATATTAAACCAAAAAAGTGCACGAAATATATCATTATTTTTATATTTTTAATTCTAAATTACTTTAAATATTTAAATATTTGCATGCCGATTGTTGGCGCAACACGTATGTTCAATTCAATAAGGTCTAATTTTGACCTGCCTTTTATCAGTGTGATACTTGTACCGTGTTTACTAGCAAATAAATGATTTCATTTCATTTCATTGACCGAGCATAGGCTTATAAGACTTAGAGGCCAGGTTTAATGGTTTGGTGGTGGTCTAGGTCACGTTTATGGAAAACAGAGGCAAAGCAATAGCAAAACAATAAAAAATGAAGAAATAGTAGTATCACATTACTGGTAAGCACACCCATGGTATTATTTCTGTGAAATGGACCGCATCCAATGTTGTCACACTCATTAGCTCATGATTACCAACTTTCACTGCTTCAAATAGAAGTGTACTAATCACGTCTTTGTGCTTTACAGGATTAGACAGAGCCTAGGTTTATGTGTCCTAGAGGCCAGGCTTATATTTGATTACAGAATTAATAATAGTTTTGGTGGTATTCAAGATCTCGTTTAAAAGACGGAGTCAATCCAATAACAAAAAAAAATTAAGATAGAATCATATCGCAGTATCATGTAGTTAGTAAGCACACCCATGGTATTATTTCTGTGAAATGGACCGCATCCAATGTTGTCACTCTCATTAGTTCATGACTACTAACTTTCCTTGCTTCAAATAGAAGTGTCTTTGTGCTTTACAGGATTAGACAGAGCCTAGGTTTATGCGTCCTAGAGGCTACGTTCAGTAGTGGTCGTGGTTCGGTGGTGGTCAAGATCACGTTTATGGAATAGACATAGTCAATTCTTTCTTCTACTTCTTTCTTGGTTCGCCGAAGTTATTGAGTCGCCCCTTCAAGGGCAAGGGCGTAACTAGGTTAACACCAAATATATTTGAAGTTAAAGTATGATCATCTGTTACTGAGACCACTGTACCAACCATGACATCTTCTATAGACTAGCTCTCATCTGAGTGGGCTCCCGGTTGCATCCTCTATATGAGTACTTCGGAGCCCGGGGTCTGCTTATCATCATCTTCTATAGACTAAAAGGTATTGGAAAATTTATCGCAATGTCATAGCTCAGGCTAATTTTAAAGACTTTAATTAACACAATGTCAGTCCACCAACCTGGTTTTTAAGGTTATGAAATTGTGTGTTGAAGTTTGTTGCCGCTTTTTCTGCAATCCGTTTTTGAAGCGGCATTAAACTTAGCCATAAGTAAATTAACACGCTTCCAACCGGTCATATTGGAAATCCTTGGGGGAGGCCTATGTCCAGCAGTGGACTTCTTGCGGCTGAAATGATGATGATGATGATGATAAGTAAATTAATGACGTCAACAATGTTCAGTTGTAAAATGAAATGTGTATGAAAATTAATAAGTGTTCTTAGAAACCTATCCTAATCCTAACTAATATTATAAATGCGAAAGTGAGTTTGTTTGTTCTTTCACGCCGTATCTACTGAACCGATCATCATGAATTTTGGCATACACATAGGTTAGGGTACCGAGAAGGACATAGGCTATGTAATTACGCGGGCGAAGCCGCGAGTAACAGCTAGTATTAAATAAACGATTTAATTTGCTTTGAATAAATAATTGAATTTTAGCACCACCCAAATAAAACGATAAATAAGAATACACAAACAATGAAGATATTAAAAGGGTAATTACCTAGTAATTACGCATTTAAATAATTAAAACCTTCCACAAATCGTTTCTCATTTCTCCACAATCTGTTTACTTCCAAAGAGGCCAGTAAAACTTTTATCGAAGATATACGACTGTCAAGAGCCCAAATGTGATAAGATACTACGCCTTATGTTAATACACGTGAAATCAATAAATTTTAGCATTATGTGTGATCGGAATATGAATTTGTCAGTATCCTTAGATCATAGTATAATGAATGAGTCTTACAAATAATAACATAAATATAAAGAAACAATTCACACAGATTTGATTGAGCTGACCCCACACACTTCAAAATTTTCAGAAGCAATTAATTTATATACCACGTACTTAATAATGATGCCAGGCCTGTTAAAATTATATCTGTAGTAATATATAAATCTGAATAATCACTTGAGTTTATTATAATGAAACAAGCGGAAATCAATAAATGTTTGACTTGAGTAATAAACATCTGTTTCTGAGCTTGTATCTGCCAAACATACATTCTACAGATAAGATTAAGATATACGACTAGTAGTAGAATAGAATAATCCTTTATTTGAGTAAAATATGGTACAGAGTATAGCTTTAAGATAAAGGTTCGTTTATTTGATCAATTTGAATTGAGATGAATTTGAATCAATTTCACGAATTCAGTTCAATTGGTATTGAAATTCAATTTTTAGTTTAATATTGCTTATTAATTTCCTTTAAATAATTTGGTGCTATTTGTCTCTAATTCGTGACAGATTAATGATAAGTTCAGTTTTACTGCATCGAAATCTATATTAACACTCACCCTGCTTATATCAACGGTGATAAGAGGGCTGGCTGCTTATCACCGTTGATATAAGCAGGGGGCACACGGGCAGGAATTATTCTAAGTTTTGTAGTGGCTCTCCCTATATTATGTAAATAGTTAAATAGTTTAATTTATACCTGGAAATGACTTCAATTTAAGCAAAAAAAAACTCACCCTGCACAAAGCGACGCCCGTGTCCAATCTGTCCAAGAAATTGTCTGCTGTGATCCTCAATTCAGGGTAGAGAACAGTGAGCCACTCGGCCAGGTCCTCCTTCATGGCATACAGGTACTCCTCGGAGGAGCGGAACGGCCGGAAGGGCCGCGCCTCCAGCAGCACTGCGCCGGCGCACGCCATTGTTGCTTAGATGGACATTACTGGCTCTGGAACAAACAAAAGGGAAATCAATATCGAATGTAACAGAAAATATTGCGTTATGGTTCCCAGTAGAATAGAACCCCTCCAAGTCTTCCAGTGGATGTCGTAAAAGGAAGGACGCTCATTAACATCAAAGAGATCCCTCCGACTGGCGAGCGTGGAGAGTGCAGGCCAAATCATCTGACTATTTTGACTGAATATAAATGGCTCTAGATGATGATGATGATGACAGTCCTGATGTCAGATGATGACAGTCCTGATGAAGATGATGACAGTCCTGATGAAGATGATGACAGTCCTGATGAAGATGATGATAACAGAAAATCAAAAACTAGATACGACTTCCCTAGTGAAATTCATAAAGGAATTATAGTTACACACACTGATATGGAAGAAAATTCCAAGGATGTAACTGAATGGTATCCCCGTGATGGGAAGGGAAGGAGAAGAGGACACAGGAGAAGAGAGAAGGAGGATTTGATACTGAAGGCAGCCGGTGTGTCGTGGAAAAGAAAAGCAAGAAATAGGTAACTGTGGAGACATTTTGGGGAGATCTTTTGCCAAGGAACAAAGCAGCAACAACAAACGTGGCCAAGAAACAGTCACTGGCAGCAAGAGAGGCTGCAGCTATAAAGTGAGTATAGTTTATAAAATAATACGAATAAAATTTCCTTTGTTGACGACTATATCTAATTCTGGAAATTTATAAAATTTAATCCGTGATATGACATCCCGATTACAAAAGTGTAAACAGAATCAGCAATATTACGAAATTTGCTTTATATAAACTACTTTAACCTTATCATATCACTACCTTAACATCAACTTTAATTTTGTGCTCAATGCAAATAAAGTTCTCCTCAAACCCACGCGTACCTTTCTACTATTAAATTTAAAGCCAAAAGAGCTTGCTTTTCTATCATAATTCATAATATAATCCTCCATGCAATTTAGACGTGACAGACCTCAACAATTTAATCGACTAAACTAACGCTAAACAACTTCAAAAAATATCTCCTCCAGGCCATATTTGGGTCTAACAATTTAAATAAATCAGTGCTCAATTTGCTGAAACTCTAGACTCATTTGCAGGCACGCGAAGTCTCAATTCGTCTAAATTAGCTTCTGACAGGATCACACAGCTGGATCAATTGCATATCACATTACCATCTGTGATTGGTACTATTCGTTGCCAAGGTTGTTGGGTGCTAATTCATCAAAGTCTGGAATCGTTTCGGTAATCGACGAAAATTTGTTCGTTCCGCGTTCTTTGATCTGCGAAACAACTTTGGTGAAGTATACGTTTTCATGTTGGACGCAACTGTCAAAGTCAAAAACGATTAAATTTTTCAAATTACTCAGGTGTTTTTAAAGAAGATGTGTAATAGAAGCCAGTGGTAAATAGAAGCCAACTGTCCGACAGCTGTTTTTTTCTAGTCTTTAATTTGGAAGTTAAATGCAATAAAAAACTTTACATACATATATGAAAATGAAAACAACATATCTATATTTCTTTTCATTAATTTTTTTTTTCGTATTCATTTTTGGCTTGTGTAAAAATGAAAACGTTTTGGTGACAAAGTCAAACACATTGAAACCATTGACTTGAAAATGTTTCTTTAGAGAGAAAATAGTTCAAGTGAACCTTGCACTTCAAAATTAAAATAACCCGGTTATGTACTTATATTTATGAAATCATTCGAATTTTGTGAAGAACAAAGACATCATATGACGAAACCTCTATCTTGATTTCCTATTTCGTAACTCCAAACTAGATTTATTTTCGAAACACGGAAAAACATTTATATCAATAAAACAATTATCGGTACATCTAGATTCGCAACGGATAATATCAACAAGTATATCGCCGTGACTGACGCCATTTTGTGTCAAATATTATTGCTTTTTGTGCGGATCAATTAGTGTTTGATAGCACTATAAAATTCGTCAGAATCGTGTTGATTAGCGTAACGCCGATGTTTTAAGTTAACATTTTACGACTTCTTTTATTGGCATAAAGATTTACTAAAAATATTTTAACTAAAATCTAAAATTTATATATTCGCACACTGAGTAGTTATCACTTAATCTATCATCAGGCGTTCATTTTTTTTTGTCTCATTTCATATCCTGTTTGATCTACACAAAAAGTCACTCTGATGATTTTCTAGTTAATCACATGTTTAAAGAAAAACTAAAGATCAGCCGGGCTATTTGCTAACTTTTGACTACTACGTTGTACGTTTTGATGGTCATTGCAATATCCATTACGGTTTATATATCTAAAATAAACAATCATTCAACAGCCGTAGTGGATGACAAAGTGATTATCAAAACCTACACTGTAGTTGTCAAAAGTTAGCGAAATAGGTTTGCAGAACTTGAAATTTGTCATAACAAAACTAATGGAAAATTAATTAATTTGCTTAAAATATTGTATTGTAACAGACAATTTATTAAAAATCTCGTTTCCAAAACTGTGAAAATCTAATATCAATAATCTATTTTTGGCAATTCAGGAAGAACATACAGAGAAACAATAAACCAAAATCAATGGCCCCACCCAATTCAAATCAGATTGTTTATTGACGAATGCTTGCAGCACTAATGAACGAAATTGGCATTTTCCGACGCCACATGTCCAATCACTCTGCATTGTACGATGGCTATCCGAAAGTGCCATTATGCTCGTCACAACTGGACGCGGCCGAGCGTGCAGGTAAACGAACCAGCTCAATGTTGATGATATTATGGCAGTTGCTCTAAATAACTCTGAAAATGTGTTTTCTGGACTCCGTGATTCAGACAGAGATCTAGATAGCTATATGTTTTGAGAAGTTATGGAGATTGAATACATTGCTTAAGAGTCTTACGTAAAGCCGCAATCCCATACAAACGTAGTTTGGTTTTAGTTTTACAACAGTTAAGCCAATCTCAACCAAATTTCGTACATACGACCGGATAAGGAATTTTCGTAGCGAAAACTTGTACTTGCTGTAATTTTGTATTTTTTAGAATTCTAATACAATATTGAAGGAAAATAGATATTTATGGACAGAAAAAATATCTATATGCTCGAGTGGATACAAGAATGGCAGAGAATAGAAATTAATGGATCTAAAACATGCAGAAGTTGACAGAAGATAATGTAAGGAATACCTAGTAGCTTCGAATAAAATTCATGAAAAATTAAAGGCCTGACGATTTATAAATTATGAGGACTTTGAACCTTAAACATCAGATGATCGAAAAAGGAAGAATTTATGTAAAAGTGTAAAGTAGATAAAGGTATGATGAAGAAAATGTTTAGCTAAAATACTTAAAATTAAAGACACAAAATATTATTTCAATATGGAATTAAATAAGAAGGGAGCTTATTTCTGAGCACCAACTGCATAATATCTATATTCTAAATCTTAAAAGAAACAAAATGACTAACGCAATAACTGTCATTGTTTTTGTTGCTTCTGTTTGCATCGTATGCACAATTGGTAGAAATTTAATCACTGACAATCAAGCATGAAATATGAACATTTGTCCCACAATTTCTTAAAAATTAAATCTTTAATCTAAGATTTGGTGGCGTTTTTTGATGATTTTAAAGTCTAAGCCAGTGTGTCTCGTGTGTGGTTCGCGTGTAATGTTTATGTAAAATTCTATTTGTATCTACTTTTCATTGTGTAATTATCCGACTGATTGAATTTTCTGTCATACTTATTGAAATTACTAACCCTCTTATTCATAAAAAATTAACAAACACTTATTAAACCTATTTTAGTTAAAATATGTTTTGACTTTATCCTACGCTCTAATGTTTGACATTGAAAGATCGAGACAAACCTATTTTAACTAAAATAGGTTTAATAATCGATTTTTAATTTTTATGAATAAGGGGTTGAGTATATAAAGCTAAAGGTAAATGTGTATATTAACAAATACGCGAATTTTTAGCATAAGCTCCATAAAAAAAGTTATTTTTATTGACGGGCTGAGTTGCCCCTTTAGGGAACAGACAGATTTAATTAACATACTGGTTAAGAAATGGCATGACATCAGAAATTAACGTCAAAATTTAGTCATTAGTATTTTCCGTGAACCAATAATGAAGCCATAATTATTTTCCAAAACCATACGTAAACAAATTCTGAAAATTTCATGTGACGTAGTACACGTAATGTCGAAAACGTTTCAATCGAGATTCCAAGAAATCTTGATTCACACTACATCTGTGTTATAAACAATGATATTATTCATACTATCACTACTTTATTTGTGTTGTTTGTATTAACAATAGTTAATGGAATTATAAACACGTCATTGTTAATCACAAGGCTGACTGACATTGTTCATCATCAGGTCTTTGAAATCTCCACTGCAGGAGCACGACCCTCTCTGTTCTACCAGAGCCATATATGTATTAGCCAGAGCAGTCAGAGGATTTGGCCTACACTCTCCACGCTGGCCAGACGGGTTGGAGAGGGCTTTTTGATATTTAGAAGCGTTGTTTAGCTTGTGTTTCCTAAGTCGCCTTCTACGACATTCACGGTTAGACTAGGAGCGGTCCTTCTACTCTGTCGGGAACCACACGGCAAGAAATTGAAATGAATTTCTGACTAAAAATTGAGTGAATGGCATTGAAATTGTTAGTCAGACTTAATCCAATGTCATGAAATCAAGGGCTTTCGGAAAGTATGTCATATGACGGAAACATGGTTGTATCATCCAATAACTTATGTATGACACAACTGAACAATTTTAAAATTACGTGAGTGGATATATGAATTCTTTGGGTTGGTTGATTTTCTTAGCATTATTGCTAAAAGTGGAGGTTTTTAAAAACTTCACGTTCTTACTTTTGATTGTAAGCAGTAGTGCACAAAATCGTTTGAAGGGTTATCTAGGGTCTCGCGTTACAAACATTTTATATAATTTATTCAAAATGGGGGCAGCACAATCTCTAAAAAATAATTATGTATGCCGTACATTACTTACATTTTCAAATAAACTATATCAAAGAGTTCGACTTTTCAAAGAGACCAAAACAACTTTAATTTTTTTTTTAACACAAAACTGTATCGGATTGCATGCATTGAGAGAAGGATGTATATGATATTTGTTTATCTTTTCGTTCGGGTACTGCCCAAAAACTACTAGACCTACCTCCATGCTCCAGTGGTTAAGGCGTTTGCCTTGTTGACCCAGGGGTCGTGGGTTCGATTCCCACGGGAAGCATACTTTGTTAAGTTGTCCAGTTTGGCTAAGACATTGCCGGCATGAATCACCTGATTGTCTGATAAGAAAGATGATTCCGTGCTTCGGAAGGCACGTTAAGGCGGTGGTCCCGGCTGCCATCTGGTAGTCGTTATAGAATCCACGTCAGAGGTCGAGAGGCGGTTCCGAAGAACTCTGACACCAGGGTATGGTCGAATGACCGTGTCACCTACACGAAATGATGATGACTACTAACTAGACCCCACGTATAAATTAGGCACACTAAACTTCATCCAGTTATGCCTGATACTTACCCATACCGGAAAACAGGTCATAATAAAGGTACTCCTGCATTATGCACATAATTTACCACAGACAGGCGCCAGTCGCAACGAAAATAAAATATTATTAATACCTTTTAATAAATTCGATAACACCTTTAATTTGCCATGTAGGACGCGGACGTTCGGGACAGAAATAAAGATGGCGCCGGCCAAATGTCAGTCTGTCTGTGAGTCAGCGACCTTGAACCGCAACCTTCGCCTTGACTCGTGGATTTTACAGATGCAACTGTATTGGGGAAGAAAATGGTTATGCGAAACGGTATGAACTCACCCACCACCTCTCTCTCTCTACAACTATACAGAGTGTATCATGACTCTCGACATACCCTTAAAGACTCAGCCCATGAATATGAACAACTTTTGCTACGGGATCAATGCTTGGAACTAAAAAAAAATCGACATTTTCATACTACACTGTTTTACCGCCCTGGTGAAATGTATGGGAAATTAAAAAAAATCTCGAGATCTTAGTATTCACCCCATAGAAAAAGTTGATCATTTGGACGGTCTGAGTCCCAGTTAGTACGAGTATCCACGACACAAATTCACAACTTACTGTGGGGATAACTAAATTTTTGAGATTTGTCGGGTCATTTAATAATTAATTTGTCACCTTCATTCAAGCCTTGCGCACACAGGCAAAACTGAGGCCCGTCAATCGTGGAGGCGCTTTGTTTTAATGTCTGCCTTACAGGTTGAGGGCACACTGCCCTCACCGCAAAAGTCCTTTAAAGTAGCGAAAGCTCAATTGGGGCTAAAAAGTTCACTAGTAAAAAATCGTGCCAAATGGCATCTAAAACTGCGAGTTTCAATTAGGTACTTAACGATCCGACAAATATTCCCACAAAATTTAAAATTATGAGTAATTTGGTTTCAATAAAAGCTTGTCCTGAAGATGAAACATTTGGAGAGCCAAAAAAAAATAAGTTGCCATAAACACTTAAAACACCTATATCGCAAAAACCTGTAGCCATTTTGGTGGCATCAACTTAGTGTTTTGGTCATTGGCGGCCGACGGTGTCAATGCCCACTTAATTCGCTTAGATGAAGTCATTTTGCGACGGATTCAATTGTTTCGACTCACTTAAGTTTATAATTTAAGATTTAAGTTATTACATTTGGAATTTAATGAATAAGATAATGGTTATAAGGGTAATTTTCGAGGTAGTTGTCGACAGCCAGGCTATTGCCATTCTTTCATTTCTGTAGACATATTGATATTTGCGTTTTGATAATCCTCAAGTCCTTGCAAAAGGAAACAGATACATTCCAACAATGCTTCGTCAGGCTATGAAATCAAAAAAACATCCTCATTTCAATAGAGAGGATGGTTGGCAGTTACCACCAGCTTGGGATCCAGTCATCAATTTAATCAAATCTCAAGCTAAGCAGAAGACTGCAAGACCTTCAGACACCGTGAGCCAATACCTTACATCCGGAACGTTATCAATAAATATTTTAGGCGGTAGATTTTGCAGTTCTTATAAAATACTAGACAAATGTCAACTTAGTCTACCTGCGACTACGAACACTGTAAAGTGCTCGAAACGTTAGGTGTATAAATAATGTAATAATCGCGATAAAACCGTATTAAAATAATTTTATTTAAACATATTGATATTTTTTCCATCCAAAAGCACTAAATCATGTGTGCTTTGGTTGTTTGTATATTCAAAACATCCCTTATTACGTAGTAAATATAACATTGGAACATCAATTGTGAGTTGAAAACTTTTCAGTCCGTATCCTTAATAAAATTTTCAGCAATAAGGCTACCTTGCATGCTTTTATATGTTAAATTAGACCTCCTACTTAACTTAATTATAATATCATGCGATAAAATAACAACATAACAAATAAGCTAGGTTATAATTCGTAGCTAATAATTGAAGGACCACCGAAGAAGCAACCACGTGGGCTATTTATGTAGTGAACACCAAAATAGGTCACCATGATATTATAATTAATGGCCCTCCTTAAACATCTGTCCCTTAGATTAAATCATTAGCAAGAACCAGAAGTTTAGTACGTTATATTATAACGTAACATACACGGATCATTATATCTTTCATTATTTTATTAAGACATTTTAAGTGTTTTTTTTTTGTCAGGAGTTAATGACAACTAAGATGTTTTGTGTCTCCAATAGTAATAGTACCAGTTAGGTAGTAGTAATATATCCATCTTTGTAACGTATATTTTTATACACGTTACCGGTTTTTTCCGAATAATGCAAATGTATCCAGAATAACTGCGTTGCTAGATTACAATCTAATCTTATTTACTATTTGTTTATAGCGCAATATTATAAAGAAGCAAAGTTGCTTAGCTCTACAATATGTTTTTAATCAAAAAAGGATCAACTGTACCTAAATAGTGATCTTCTTCTTCTTTTCATGTCGGTGGCAAACCGTTTTCAAATATTGATGTACAACAGAGAAATTCTTTGTTTTTAAAAATTCCTTCTCTGTGATTTGCGGGAGTTAATATACAAAGCTTCTGCGTGCTACTAAGTGAACATTTGTCCCGTAGATCACCATTAGCGAAAACAAAGTGCGTGTTATGACACGGTAGGGTCAGCAGCACAATACAGAGATCCGCCACGCTTGCGCAAGCGCACGCTCCATGACTTCCGTTGTCGTGCAAGATGTAGCGTTAGCAAAGACATTTAAAGTTCGATAGAATTATAGTAAATCTTACATTACTTTCATTTGACTTCAGTTAGATTTTGATTGAATACAAATTTTTTCATGAATTAAAAAAATATTTATATTATTAAGCTGAAAAATTTGTTTGTTTGGTTGAACGCGAACCTCCGGAAGTAATGGACCAATTCAAAAAATCCTTTACTGTTGGATGTCCACGGGCGAAGTAGGGCGGACCGCATGTAGGTACATACATAAAATTATATTACTAATTTTTCAGTTTCTTATAGTTATTCCTATGCGTTACAAAGCTTTTTTCTTTTTACTCTAGGCTTTGAAAATAAAAGCTTGATGTGACCTGACTCCGGTGACATAAAGCTTTTATTTAGCTAATGGTATGGAAAATTGCTAATCGTTGTTGATATATAGGTAAATTGAACATTTTGCAATCGGAATCTACACATATCATTTGAATTATATGACATCATATTTTGGAATTTTTTGACCATGACATTTAATTGACAATGTATAATCAATCCACATACCAAGTTTCAAAAGTCAAATAAAACGTCACTTGCTATGCAGTTTGTTGCCGCTTCCTCTGCACTCCGCTAATGAAGTAACTGACATATAGGTTATTAAAAAATAAAGGACGCAACATTTTTTAGTAGTGTAATCAAATATGACAATTAAGAAGTTCACAAAAAAACCTACATTAAATAAATGTTTCAACCATGAGCATGACTACTAATTTTATTAATTCATCATCAAATAATTTACAAATTAAATGCTTGTACCAGGTTGAATCATAAATACCAGCCTGACAAGTAAACATATGTCGAAAAGGAATAAACAACGGAATTTTCTGTGACTTTTATGATAAATTTAATGGCAAAAAACAAGCATTAAACTGAGGTAATAAGTATTTAGTATTTTTCAGCATGAGTAAATCAATGATTAATGTTATGCTACCTAATTTATTAATATAAGTAAATTTCCTGTAATAACGCACGTGGCATTATGTTTACTCATAGTACAGTAACAAATTATAATGTAAATCATACATAATAATTAATAACGTATACTGAACCAAGAGTATTCTGTGGTTACTCACGTGTAATGTATTTGTCGTTTTTTGAGATTTATATGGCGTCATAAAAAATAATAATTTGTAAATATAACAAAATTCTAATTTTTACTATAAATATACAATATTTTAATCATCATCATCATTTTGTGTCACCTACAAGAAATGATGATGATAATTAACATATTGTATATTTCACACACGGCCGGTCGACTATGCACATCCAGTTCCACGCCACCACATCCACAATAATGTTATAAGCTGTCCGCTAGTTAAAGAGGCGACTCAGTCCGTCAATATGAACAACTTTTTTATGGGGCTAATGCAAAAAATTAACTATTTAAATTTCCCGGCCGGCTTAAAACTGTTGTATGGGAATATTTTTTTTACAAACTTCCAGCATTAGTCTCATCATAGGAGATCCTCCTATGAGACTAATGCTGGACTGAAGTTGTTCATATTAACGGGCTGAGTCGTCTTTTAAGGCGCTCTTATAGTAACACCAGCGCCATCCAGCAATTAATTCTTTTAACCCTAAATTATATCAAATTTTAAAAATCTAACAAGCACATAACTAGTAAATTACTTGGAGTATTTAGGTATTAATTTTCAATTATATTCGTCGTCGATTTTCTCTTTAAATATGTCACTAGTAAATTACTTGTAATAAATAAAAAATACTACAAGTAATTAACTAGTTTTGTACTAGTTAGATTTTAAAAATTCGATATTATTTAGGATTTAAATAATTTAATTGCTGGGTGGCGCTAGTGTTACTATAGGAGCGCCTTAAGCATGGGGCAGGTCTTTTTAACACATTGTATAATCCTGCATGATATTGACCCTCTGACCTATATTTAAATGTTGAAATTAGAATCCCTAATGGAATACAGAATTGCATGAAAAAAGTTAAAAGACTAACTTTTTTGCTGTCGGTACGTAGTTAGTAGGGTAATCTGGCTAGCGTCGCGCTTGTTATTTTTAAGTTGCGCACTTCTTCACCACACGCGGCTCAACCCAAATTCGGGTTTGTTTGGCCCGATTCATCAGCTTTTTGAACCGACTTCAAAAATGGAGGTTATGAATAACACAGCTTTCTTTTTCAACTAAGTTTTTATATATTTTTTGTGAATTCACTGTGTAAGACTCACTAGGTCTACAGTTCACAAAACCACTAGTCATAATCGTTATGTTACGTTAATAACTTAACGGTACCTATACATAAATCTAAAACTGAAAATTATAATATAAGTAACCCTGATATGAAAGTCCATCTTGTTAACGGCTGAACCAACTTTGATAAATATATCTAAGAACCATCGCCAAGGAACAAGATTCAAGATTCAATCGTTTATTTAATATAGGTTTCTTTGAACACTTATTAATTGTCATATTTGGGTTTACAATTTTTACAACAAAAAAATTTTGTTGACGTCAATAACTACTTATGGCTAAGTTTAGGCCGCTTCCAAAGCGGAGTGCAGAAGAAGCGGCAACAAACCTGCTTTCGAATAAAAAAGCTCATCCAAATCGGTTCAACCGTTTGAGCTACGGTGCTACAGACAGACACACACAGAACTGTCAAACTGCGACGCATAAACTAGGGTGTAAAGAGTTGAAACCCTATATTTTTGCGTCGGAGGTTAAAAAACAACAGCACCTTCGATCGATAAATCTTTTTTTTTTACATCCAATAAAAAACATTTCTTACAAAGTATTGATGATGATGTTGATTAATCACCAGTAGTAATAAAGATAATTTGCGTTGAAATACTGTTATCACTGTAACAGGTACGGTGGACAAATTGTCGGGTGGTGTCAGCGGCCGCGCGAGGCCGAGGTTCGATTCCGGGGCGCAAGGCCGCACGCACTACGCATTCAATCCGATAGTGGAAAATGAAAGCTTTAAATTGAGGAGATAAGATAACTTTATCAATAATAATAATTGTACGAAATAATACACAATAGGCTTTTTTAGCCTTTAGGTCTCGTGTTGGTCGGCTGGGCAAAGCCGAAAATCATTTGACATTTCGTTAAAAAAAGTATAAAACTTATATTGGTTTTCTTAACAAAAGATTTTAAAGTATTTTGCAAACATCCTATCCTAATCCTAACTAGTCCTAACTAATAGTATCCTATCCTAACTAATATAAACATTTTAATAGTTTGTTTCACGTAATTTGGTCAGTTTACGTTTAAAAATCTTTTTAGTCAGAAATCCATACATTTGAATTAACATTTTATAGTGACACTGATCGAAGTGACACTGGCTTATTTTTTGTCTCACAGTCACCCACTATCATCGGTTGGGATCTTCGTAAACCATGAGAAGCCGAATCCAACAAGTATAGGTAGCTGTCATTGATAAGAAATCTGTCACGGTTCTGATATGCTGATAATGCTCATTTGAATATCAGTATCAATAGATATCAACATCTAATGTAAGGCTGGTTTACCACCAAAAGCGATGCCGCGACGTCTTCCACCAAAACTACGAAAAAGTTGGACATAGATCTCAAAAAAAAACCGGCCAAGTGCATGTCGGGCCACGCGCAGAGTAGGGTACCGTAGTTGCGAATGAGAACTTTGAGGTCACACTGTTCACAATCGCACCTCACACTTTAACGACCAAAAACATCTAACAATGAAAATTGTATGAAGTTTTACATTTTCCAGTACATTTTAAAAGTTGGTTGCCTATAACTTTTTAGTTTGCACTTAGTACCCAGCTCTGATAGTTTTCCTTTTAAACTTCAGTATATATACTACTGCTGTAATTTTTTTCACGTATCCATATATAACCGTTTAGCAGATAGAGGGGGGAGGGGGACACGTACCTCTAACAAAAATTTGCACTTTAAAACCAAATATTTCGGAAACGGATCCCTAAATCGAAAAATGGTGTTCTCAACCTCACAATATTTTTCAAAGACCTTTTTAACGATACCCCACACGATGGGTATATAGAGAAAAAAAAATTACTCCCCACTTTACTTGTATGGGAGCTACCCAAAAAATTTTTTTTTAAGATTTTTTCTACCACTTTTTTGCCATAATTAATATACATACCAATACCAAATTACAGCTTTCTAGTACTTATAGTCTCTGAGTAATACCGCGGACGGACAGACAGACATGGCGAAACTATAAGGGTTCCTAGTTTACTACGGAACCCTAAAAATGTAAAGTGGAGGTAACTTTTTCTAGTTTCTGTTATAATTGAAGGATAAATTTGTAAATATAATCTAAGGAAACAACCAAAGTTCGAGACTTGTGGCGATTAATATAAATATAGATAAATATATAATAGACAACATAATACAGACAACAAAAACAAGGCATAATTACTTAAACACTAAGTAAAGTGCTCTGGTGGATAAGAGATTTTAATAATCAGCCTAATCTGCTATCTTACTCTTGAAAATCTATTTTCTGTCAGCAGCTTTATTCATCTTATTATTCAAACTTCGCACCGCTCTAGTGCTAGCCAGCTTTATAGTTCAAAATTATTAAGAGAAGTAAGCTATGCCTATGAGAATTTGGCGGATATGTCAATAAAGATGGTTTGATAAATATATTAAGATTATCTGATTGGACCTTGTGGTTCGATAAGGTCTGATGATTTCTTTTTGATTTAATTCAAATCAAAATATGCGATCCCTGTTTTTTTTTCAGATATTTCTTTCATTCTTAGGTAATATCATGCATGAATGCGAAAATAAGTACGTATATTGTTAACACACAAATATGCTTATTGACATTACTGAATAATAATTGATATACAATTGACAATGAACCAAACTAACAGATAAACGATAACAAAGATTAAAAACTTATCTTAAAACAAAACTAACCTACAAAAATAAAATAAAATAAAATTCAAGTTAAAAAAAACGCTGTAATTACTAAAAAAAAAACAAGAAATTTTGAATAAAAATTGTCAGGAGTAAAAGGACAGGTTACCCCGTGGTTACCTAACGAACTAAATACTGTTCCCACTTTGATTAATATGTGATCGAAGAATTTCCAATCCTAAAAGATCTATAGAAGTAGGTATCGCGAACGAAGCCACGGGCAAAAGCTAGAGAAAAATATAATTACCGAGTGAAAAACACAGACTACCAATTAAAAGAAAACTTAAAAACCATCATTTCTCGCAATCCAATACAAAATAAAACGTCTTCTCGATATTCTCAGTACATAAAGTCAACTTTGTGTGGTAATTGCTTTAATCTCGTCGTGAGCTTTAATTTATTTGTCTGTCTGTACGACGGAAGCGCGCGAACTGATGACAACTGACTGTTGCAAGCATTGCAACTTTGTGGACGAGTGTTGCACTAAATAAAGGTGGAACAGAAGAATCACTGGAGTGACTTCTGTTGATAAACCCCTCTCCGATCTTTAAAAGGGCGACTCAGCCCGTCACTATGAACAAATTTGCCTATAAGACATTTAAAAAAAATAATATATAAGAAATTTTTAAAAAATGATATTCCCACTCTTAACTGTTCAGCCGGCCGGGCAATTTGTATGAGATGTTGTTTTTTATTTCGAATTTTCAGCATAACTTACACAGCAAAAGTTGTTTATACATACAAGCTGAGTCGCCCCTTTAAGGATTAGACAGGGTTTTATTAACATATTGTATAGCCTTCACGTCATTTTCTCACCATACATATAGTAATAGCAGTCGCCCGCAGCTTCACTAACATAAATGTAAGTATATCAGCTTAAGTACTTTGTTTGAAATGAAAATTACTCTACTCTATATCCTTTGCGTATCCCAACAACTTTTTATGACGCCTAACAAACTAATAAAACCTGAACAAATTCTCTTTTGCAATTATATAGATTATAATTTTAGGGTACTAAAGAATATGAGCATGACAATAAATTTAATATATTTTTGACTTTTTTGCACGACTAATTTGAGCAACTTAATTCAATACTCCGACATATTGTAGTTTTGGAAACAAATAAAAATACAAGACCTATAATGATTTCAAGGAGCTCATCTGAAGAAAAAATACAAGACCTATAATGATTCAAGGAGCTCATCTGAAGATGGAATTCGCGCACAATAAATTAAATCACATTTTTTAAGGTTTTTACGCTGACTTGGCGTTACTCTTCTGTTATCGTTTTTCTTTTTATTACATTACATGTACCTGATATATTCAATTTAATTAAATGGCCATATTAAGAACACGCATGCAGGAAACACTGAAGATTTATAGGTTTAACAGAGTTCACTCGAACTTAAAGGCTTATTTTAGGTAAACAACTATCAAAGGATAAAAATATCAAACAAACAAACTCACTTTCGCATTTATAATATTAGTTAGGATTAGGATATTATGAGAAAATTTATTTATTTTTTCTTCCACGATGGTCTGGGAGAAAAGAAAAAACTTAGAATGTACCAGCTGCTTCTCTTGCCGCGCAGATCGTAAAAGCTGATTGAGGGAATGGGCGGGAGAAATCAAGTCAATAGGCGATGCGGCTAGCAATTCATCACTATTTTAATTCCGTTCTCAACTGACAAAACCACCAACATGCTAAACGTGAACGGTTTATCGACATCGGGCTCTGTCTACCCTGCAAGAGAACGCAAAAGAGGTGATGGTATGTATGTATAAAACTGCCTCCGTGGTCAAGTGGTTAAGGCGTTTGCCTTGTTGACCCGGAGGTCGTGGGTTCGATTCCCACGGGAAGCATACTTCGTTAATTTGTTTCCAATTTGGTTAGGACATTGCAGGCATGAATCACCTGATTGTCTGATAAGAAAGATGATTCCGTGCTTCGGAAGGCACGTTAAGCCGTTGGTCCCGGATGCCATCTGGTAGTCGTTAAAGGAACCACGTCAGAGGCCGAGAGGCGGTTCCGAAGAACTCTGACACCAGGGTGTGCATGGTCGAGTGACTGTGTCACCTACACGAAATGGTAGGTATTATATATTTTAATTTGAATGCTTCCATATTGTCACTAGTCTAGACCAAAGCATAACACATGTGTCATTGACTCCATGGCCTGTGTACTTTGCAGGCTTTCATGTAGACCACATGTTCAGTGGCCTAGAACAAATGTATTTGTTTATGGTTACTCACAGACGATGTCTTTATTAATATCTTTTGTTAAATTATTTTACTCTTCTTGCTATTATACTTATACGTGATCAATTGAAAATTGTATTTATTATAGCAAATGTAAAAGGCTGTGAAGAAATGTAAAAATAAAATATAAACAATAACACAGATTTTTATTCTGCTTAGTACTAAAATATTAGCGTAGATTAAACTGTTACATATTATTTAACTGGTTTTATAATTAATCTTATTAAATTCTTTATCAGATATACCGTAGCTTTTATTTGCAGCTATTTTTGATACATCATCATCATCATCATCAGGTCTTTCTAGTCTCCACTGCAGGAGCACGACCCTCTCTGTACTACCAGAGCCATATACTAGTCGGAGTATATATTTTTGATACAATCATTAAAATTTAAATTGTTTTTCTTTTTTTTGCATTCAATATGGTTGGTGCTGAGATATAAAAGTAGTCTGCGATATAGTATCTATATTTGACATCAAACCAACTAAACCTATTAACATGTCGACAAATAACAATTTGGTTCATCAAAATTTAGTAAACATTCAACAATTCTAGAGGAGTTCAAACAAAATATTATGAAAACGTCGCAAATCTATCACAAAAAGTGCATCTCAGCTGGAATTTCAAAGGAAGGAAGCTATTTCGAGCGTTTTATTTTCAGTTTGGACACCACGGAGCCACTTCACGGCTGTGAAACATATTTGGGCTAATTATATGTTTGTTAGTTGCTTATTCATAAGAAACTTAGTTAAAAAACTTAAAAAATTCAAGCGGTTATAGGAAAGAAAATATTATGATATATATACTCGTACTTTTATTTCTTGCTTGATGGAAAGCAATGATAAGGTCTAGGTCTAGGATGGTACACGCAAATTCAAAAATGCCTATTCACTCTTGCCTTGAAAAAAATCTCCTAGAACCCGATATAAAATGCAGCCGAAGTATTGTCGATTTTTTTTAACTTAGTGGTTGTATTGGGCCAATTATGTTTGTTGGAGGTTGATTTACCAAAAATCATTTTTAACATTTCTAAAAAACTTTTAAGGAGGTAAATATAAAAAACCGGCCAAGTGCGTATCGGGCCACGCGCAGTGTAGGGTTCCGTAGTTGCGAATGACAACTTTGAAGTTCACACTGTTTACACGCGCACCTCACAGTTTAACGACCAAAAACACCTAACAATAAAGATTGTATGAAATTTTACATTTTCCAGTACATTTTATTAGTTGGTTGCCTATAACTTTTTAGTTTGCACTTAGTAACCTGCTCTGATAGTTTTCCTTTCAACTTCAGTATATATACTACTGCTGTAATTTTTTTCACATATCCATATATAACCGTTTAGCAGATAGAGGGGGGGGGGACACTTACCTCTAACAAAAAAATTTTTTCAAGACTTTTTTCTACGACTTTTTTGCCATGATTAATATACATACTCATACCAAATTACAGCTTTCTAGTACTTATAGTCTCTGAGTAAAACCGCGGACGGACAGACAGACAGACAGACATGGCGAAACTATAAGGGTTCCTAGTTTACTACGGAACCCTAAAAAGGCATACCTCTTATTAAATTTAGAAATAAGATATAAAAATCCACGCGGGCAGGTTTTTTTATATCTTATTTTCTCATTTAATAATAGTATATCAGAATAGCATTGTGAATGCGTAAGAGAGTATCTATAAAATAAAATAAAAAATATATCATGATAACGACTCAAATTTACTAAAATTCCATTCGTAGTATGTTCAAGTTTATATTTTTTTTGAATAGATTTGCTACGTCATTTATTTGCATTCCTTAACTAATATAAATTAACAGTTATGTTTAAAAAAATAACATGTCTTTTGAGAATAACTAACTAAAAAAATCTGGAAATTAAAAAAAATGCATTTGAAGCTTTATTTTTAGTTCGTACCCCACGACGCGACGGTTCACCGGCTGTGAAACATATTCGGGCTAATTGTGTGTTTGTTTGTTGTTCCCACTCGTGTTTTATGTCTTTTAGCTGCTCGGGAGATTAGGGGATTAGGTTAATTAAATGAAACACTTTGTAAGGAATGTATGGTAATAAAGATTTAGACCCTATGTTTTGAATATTTAAATTTTTTTTTGCACACCTATGTTGTTTCAAAAAAAAGTTTTTTTTTACTTTTTTTTAATCTTGCGGCCAATAATAATATTGTTACTAACACATTTTTACATTTTTAAATGTATTGGAAAAAGAAAATGAGGGATGGAAAAAAACCTTAATAAACAAATTAAAACTTATTTTTACGATGAAATAATAATTTGTCACATTACAATAATTAATAAGCTAGTAAAATTAAGTTAGATTTTATTAAAATTAAAAAGACTGTTTTGTAATTTTTGAACAGATTTGAATGTATCATCCATCAGATTTAATTGTATTAATCTGACACTGGTTAATATATTTATTTAATACGAATTAATTTGCCATAAAATAAAAATGGCCAAGTGCATTTCGGGCTCTCGGGAACAAACGAATCCCTGAATCGAAAAAGAGGGTTGACACCAAATATTTTTAAGGGCCTATCCAATGATATCGCACATCAAGGGATTGACGATAAAATGAGCAACGTACATCACATTAGGGAAAGCATCCAAAAATATATATGTAAACTTTGACCCATGCCAAAGTACAGTTTTCAGTACGAATAGTTTCTGAGCGGACGGACAGACATACAAATGGACATGGCAAAACAAGTATTTAACTGTTTACTACGAAACCCTTAAAGTAGTTGTGTCAGTATTAAGTTATGATATGAGATGCATAAACAACAGCAATACAACCTCTTATTAAGATTTAAGTTATTCATGTTTGAATATTAATATGTACTCATAAATACCACAACAAATGCAGACGCAGAAGGACATGCCCAAATGCGTTTCTTGCTTATTGAATAATATTTGCGAGGTTGCTTTTGATATTTATAAAAACAAGCAAACATTTTAAGAGGGTATACTAGCAGTGCGTTTTCCATACAAATGTATTTCTCTATTTTCTCGCTGAAAACTACTTCTGGAGGCACAATTTTTTTTTACATAAAATGTATTAGTAAAATAGGTCTTTTTTTTTGTATGTCCCTATGTAATATTTTTTTCTAAAAACCTGTTTAAAAGAAAAAAATATACAAATAGAGTTTTTTTGGAAAATATAAAAAATAGGGGCATTTCTATTTTAGTACCTACTAGATTTTATGAAAAAAGAATTGTGCCTCTAGAATCAGTTTTCAGCGAGAAAATAGAGAAATACATTTGTATGGAAACCATATTGAAATAATACTGCTAGTATACGCTCTTAAGTTTAAAACAAACAAACAAACAACAAAATTAAAAAAAAGTTAAATAATGATCTGATCCAGTCAGTTCTTATTTTTCAATGCATCCAATGCATAATAATGTTAATATACATATTTCAAGAAACGAGAAAAAAGTTGTATGTTATACCTATTATTATATCAGTCATACGAATCATATATTATATTTTCTCAAAATATAAAGTTAAAAAGGTAAAGTTTTCTTTTAAGTTTCAATTTCAATTATTAGCAGCGTATTTTATTTGTTATTATTGTAAAAATCTTTTTACTTTTTTATCTATTTTAGTTATATATCGCAAGTATTCTGCTTTACATTACATGTTATTGGCTAAATACGTGTGGCGTAAAAGCCAAAAAAAAGGCTGAGATAGGTCGGTGTAATTTATAGAGTTTTTCAAAAATATTTATTTGAATATGTGCCAGAATTTATTTGCTAGATAAATAACAATATAAACCTAGACATTTATGATATTGTTAAATATCCTGTTACAGTAAATTAATTTATTTGTCCTGTTTGCGAATGAAGTCAGTATGTTGATTCATTGAACCTATTTACTATTAAACATTTATTTCAAAGAGTATTTGCTCAATATCACAAATGAGAAATTTAAATTGTCTCCTGAATTCGGGAAAAAATAGTTTTGGAGTACAATAACCATACTTTGAAAAGCCAAAGGTAAAATATAAAATAAAAATAATATTCATACTTTATTTATTAATACTAATTTATCAAAATCTTAATAAATAAAGTACATTTTTAATTCCTTTTTAATAAAAGAAACCACGATACGGCCATGCTTATCAATCGATAATAAAATATTTTTATGTTAGGATTATCGCGATTATAACTCTGACGTCACTGATAAAGATAAATACATCGCAGTTCCAATACCTTACAATTGTTTTAAAAACGGAATTAAGATAAAAAAAAAATTGTAGATAAAAATCCCAAAAAATCATTCAAAATAAAATAAAAACTTACAACTACCCTACAGCATAACCAAAACAAGCCTATAAAAACAATAAATAGTACCAAAAGCAAAAAAAAAACAACAATAAAACCTAAAAAAAGAGACGAACCTCAAAAAAGAAAAAAACTCCCCCGTCCGAACTGTCACAACACTCGTATTATCGACACTACACCACTTCGCGGAGGTTCTACACGTGCGCACTGCCCGAGCGTAGCGTATCTACTGAACGCGACGCATGTCCGATGCGCGCGCGCAGGCCGAAGGAGTTTGCCTTGCAATGCTGTTGCGAGCGGCCAGTCCTTCATGAATTTTCTTTTTGTATTGTTGGCTATATAAGATATTTTTCTAAAAATATTTTAAGTAGGTATCAATCATGTTAAAGACCCCAGAGAATATACCCAAAAGGTTGACTGCTACCTACTAGGTGCTATCATGAAACATGAGTATCAATTATGTTAAAGATACCTGAGAAAAAGAGGGGAAAAGGCAGGCCGTTAGCTACGTGGTGGTCTAGCATAAATAAAGACATGAAGATCCTGACCATGACAACCGATAAAATGTCCTGGTGCTGCATTACGGAAAGGCCCGACCCCAGATGAACTGGGAAAAGGGCAGGAGAAAGAAGAGTATCCATCATGTCTTGTACCTACTCGTATCAAGTAATAACGACATGAGGTTTAGGCCCAGCCTTATCGTAAAATACTACACTACTTTAGTCTTATTTTGTTTTTGCTAAGGCCAAGAAGGAGTGAAAGTAACCAATATAAATACTCAAAGAAAAATGTTTTCTTATGTTTTCGCGATTGTTACACATTTAAATAAAATTTTATCGCGTTTATTACATTATTTATAAACCTAACGTTTCGAGCACTTTACAGTGTTCGTGGTCGCAGGTAGACTAAGTTGACATTTGTCTAGTATTTTATTATAGTAGGCGGTAGATTTTGCAGTTCTTATAAAATACTAGACAAATGTCAACTTAGTCTACCTGCGACCACGAACACTGTAAAGTGCTCGACACGTTAGGTGTATAAATAATGAAATAAACGCGATAAAAACCACAGAACACAGAAAGACATATAAAAACCGTATTAAAATAATTTTATTTAAAACTCAAAGAAAAAGCCAAATTGAAACTCAAAAATTGATATGCTCGCGTCAGTGTGGTAGTATGTCTGCTTCTCAATCACTCAGGAACTAAACGCAATTGGATCATGTCCTATCTTACTAAAACTCTTTTACATATGCCTGAGAGACAAACACTCCCGGTGTCACAGGTAAAAAACTAAAATTTCTGCAAAACCTCCGACTTTGAGAAGGTGAACACCTTTTTTACATTTTGGGGTCCGAGGAGATTTAAATCTCGTTAGTCCTTGAATGGGGATGGCAACTGTCACGAGTGGCGTTGTTTATGATTGTTCCGAAACAAACTGTCAAATGAACTTTAAAATTATTTTTGCCCGAAATCTGACTAAATCTCGTGAAAGCGCCTATCTTTCAAACTATATAATACTTGCTTTTACCCGCGGCTTCGCCCGCATAATATGTAGCCTATGTCCTTTTCAGTACCCTTACCTATGTGTATGCAAAATTTCATGATGATCGGTTTAGTAGGTTGGGCGTAAAAGCGTAACAAACAAACTCACTTTCGCATTTATAATATTATTTTACTAGCTGTTACCCGCGGCTTCGCCCGCGTAATATATAGCCTATGTCCTTTTCAGTACCCTAACCTATGTGTATACAAAATTTCATGATGATCGGTCCAGTAGGTTGGGCGTGAAAGCGTAACAAACAAACAAACAAACCCACTTTCGCATTCATAATATTAGAGTTGGGATATTAGTTGGGATTATTCCATTAATAATAATTTTACTCTTTTATTTTCCATTAATAATAATTTTACAAACATACTTAAGTCATCCCGTGGATGTCGTAAAAGGCAACTAAGGAAACACAAGCTAAACAAAGCTTTTTAACAACCAAGAGACCTCTCCAACCCGTCTGGCCAGCGTGGAGAGTGTAGGCCAAATCCTCTGACTACTCAGGCTAGTATATGGCACTGGTAGTACAGAGAGGGTCGTGCTCCTGCAGTGGAGACTAGAAAGACCTGATGATGATGATGAAGTACAAACAATTGCGTAGTTTTTGTTATAAAATTATTTCCATAGTGTATGTGTTTTTTTTTTATTTTTAATAATTTATGTTTCTATAACAACCAACTTCTCGTCATTACCATTGTTAATTTGATTTTTATAATTTTCTATTTACTTTTCAAGCTTTCGCGGTCACAATCACTATTATGTTCACTACGGTACTTACCGCGATTATTTTTGAGTTCTGTCTGATATTTCGACAACATTGCAGCTGCCATTTTCACAGACTAACTGAAGAGACTGCGGTGGTTGATGTTGAGCTGTCAAGGGAAACCGTATCGGTCTCTTTCTTTGTCTTTTATTACACAGGTTTTTACACACAACACTATTTACTATTCTTTGAGTACTTCATGTTGTTAAATTGATTATGTCGTGTTCACAAATTTTGGACATTTACTAGATTTTACCTTGTATACAATTTTTTATATGAATGCTCTTTTGTAAACTGTCTGTATGTGTACTTAATAAAATAAATAAATAAAACAAAGCTTAAAAATCTATTAATAGGAAATCAAATATGATATTTTTACATTTTCTAACGAAAAGTCGAATCATCATCATCATCATCATCAGGTCCTTTTTAGTCTCCATTGCAGGAGCACGAGCCTCTCTGTACTACCAGAGCCATAGCCAGAGCAGTCAGAGGATTTGGCCTAGTCAAATAATTTATCATTTTTTATTATTAGGAGCAATCATATGCAGCGACATTTACAATAGCTTTGCGTTGTCATCCCTATTAGACTTGGATTTGCCTGGGTCCTTGAATTTAGTTTAGAAAATTACGTTATTTTTGAACACCGTAATTGACATAATTTAGATTTGCATATGTTTATTTGTTAAAACTAATATTATAAAGAGATTCGATTTGTATAGAAAGCTTATTTATCTGCGGGTGACATAGGCTATAGTTTACGCGGATGAAGTCGCGACAAAATTGCTAATTTTATTTAGAACTAAATAAATTCTTCCTGTCTAACCCGTCAGGCCAGCGTGGAGAGTGTAGGCCAAAACCTTTGTCTGTTCTGTCTATTAAACGGCTCGGCTTGTATTTACTAACTCGGATGACAGGTATCGATGCCTATCAATCTAGAATTTGCTGTTACATTGCGGGTTTTGCTTGCTCAAGCTTTTTATTTGGAAAACAAAAACCGCATTATAAAGGAAAATCCTAGATTGGTAGGCATCGACACCTGTCTTCCGAGTTAGTAAATACCCCGGGCTGGTAGTCAGAGATGGTCATGCGCCTGCAGTAGAGACTAAAAAAGACTTGATGATGAATCAAATTCTTAACAAATTCATTTGTTTGAGGAAGTGAAATAAAGATATTCTTCAAATTAACTAATACGCTATCAATCACAGCTCCATTTCTTTTCGGTTTTTTTTCCATTGTGTATAAGAGGCCTCTCAAGCTCCTCCGTGCTTCGGAAGGCACATTAAGCCGTTGTTCCCGGCTGTCATCTTTGATGCCAGTCGTTAAGCTAGGCCTTTAGGCAGTTTGAAAAATGACACCAGTGTTAGCTAAGTACTTACACACACGAAAAATCACTACATATTATAAAACAAAATCCTTCGCCGCATCTGTCTGTCTGTTCCCGATAAACTAAAAAACTACTGGTTTTTAATGTGGTTTTCACCAATACATAAAGTGATTCGTGAAGAAGGTTTCTAGGAAAAAAATTAGGTCGGGGAAAAAGTAATTTCGTATTTTTATGTGTAAAGTTGTAATCAAATAACTTTGGTAATGTTGGATGTATCTGGCTGAATTAGATACCATCTGAAAGAAACAATTTTCAAAAATTATATAGAAATGTACAAAATATTCTTCCTTAATTTTTTAACCGTTTCTTTGTTTACTAAAATGTATCAGATAGACGAAAAAAATTCACATTTTGAAAAATTAACTAAAAAATAAGGAAATTGTGCAAAATACGCAGAAAGTGAATTTTGGTATTTATGAACATACCGCAGTTCCTGTAAGAATAGCACAAAGTTGGTTTAAGCGTTTTCTGTCTGAGAATTTTGATGTCAAAGTTACACCTCTTTTGTATGGACGGATAAAATCTTCATACAAAATACGAAATTACTTTTTCCCCGACCCATGCCCGGGCGCAGCCGGGGAGGGCTGCTAGTAATAAATAATAAGAGGCCAAATGCCTCAAATATGGTCTGATAGTGCTGCCCACTGGTAAACATACATACATACATATTATCACGACTTTGCCTTGCGGGAGTAGAGCTTAGTTCTTTTACACCTTGTTGGTGGGCTTGTACGTGGTAAATGGAATCAAAATAGTAATGAAATAATTCCTCAAATATTTGCCAATTCCCTCGATCGGCTTTTACCATCATCTCATCAGCGGTAAGAGAAGCAGCTGGCACAGTCAACGGTTTTTTATTTTCGTAACTTTTTAAACTTTCACGGTTATCAACATTAGAATTAAACATTTCGGGATATTTACATGTAGCTCCTTCGTGATCATGGTCCATATGTAACTGGATCGAAATATCGAAAACTCAAAGAAATTTAAAATCACGGTAAATATATCGAAATGTTTAAGAGGGTATACTAGCTGTGCGTTTTCCATACAAATGTATTTCTCTATTTTCTCGCTGAAAACTGCTTCTAGAGGCACAATTCTTTTTACATAAAATCTATTACTAAATGATGTATGTCCCTATGTTTTATTTTTTTCTAAAAACCTGTTTAAAAGAAAAATAATTTGTACAAAAACAGTTTTTTTGGAAAAAATAAAAAATAGGGGCATTCCTAGTGCTCGATTTTATGAAAAAAGAATCGTGGCTCTAGAATCAATTTTCAGGGAGAAAATAGAGAAATACATTTGTATGGAAACCATATTGAAAAAATACTGCTAGTATACGCTCAATATTTCTTCCAGACCAGCGTGGAAGCGCGGGTACACATCATCATCATCAGGTCTTTCTAGTCTCCACTGCAGGAGCACGACCCTCTCTGTACTACCAGAGCCGTATACCTAGCCTGAGTAGTCAGAGGATTTGGCCTACACTCTCCACGCTGGCCAGACGGGTTGGAGAGGTCTCTTTGATGTTAATAAGCTTTGTTTAGCTTGCGGGTACACATACTCTTCCATAATGGCAATATTAGTTTATGGATTGATAAACTAAACGATAGTTTGTTTAGGAAAAGAACTAGTTGGTTTTGAGAGCGTTACAGTTGTTTTGAGAATATTTCGCTGTTTTCGCACCGAACTACTAAACAATAGGTACTTAGTTCATGGACGTAACAAGTTATGGATTGGGCCAGTTGCCCCTCTAGAAGGAAGCCTATTTCGCTGGTAGGCTGGAATGCCGACGAACTTAAAATGATAAAGCTATTCCTTAATATATATATCCTTAATATATATATATATATATATATATATATATATATATATATATATATATATAATCTTTTTAGTATTCAGTACTCAGAACCAATTTAAAATATTCCGATTTTTTCTTAACTTTTGCTGTAAGTCCTTGCTTCATGCCGAATTTCATGATTATTGGTCAATCCTATCTTCTTAGGTGTATCTTTCTATGGGCATTTATCATCATCATCATCAGGTCTTTGTAAGTCTCCACTGCAGGAGCACGACCCCCTCTGTACTACAAGCCATATATTAGCCAGAGCTGTCAATGGATTTAGCTTACACTCTCCACGCTGGCCAGAAGGAGTTGGAGAGGTCTCTTTATGTTTATTAGCTTTGTTTAACTTGTGTTTCCTAAGAAGCCTTCTACGACATCCATGGGAAGTTTTAGACTGATCCTATTTTACTCTCCCACATAGGTATTCAATAGGAGGTCTTGCAATTTCTAGTCAAGCCGCAACATCTGCGATATTAAGTACTTATGGGTCTTATCTGTCGAAGGTGTTGATTTAGATTTTTTTAAATATCTTATTATATCTTTTTACCCTTTAAGTTTCGGAACCATAAAAAAATACTTATTAAAAAAACCTCATTTATTATTTAGCATTGTTTGTTATATAAACTATCTTCTCAATAGCTTGCGTGTAATGCTTAGAAGTAACTACATCTTTTTGTTCCCCACGTAACCAAGTAGTCAGAATTTTATTACACGATTTAATTACTAAACCGCAGCGTGACATAACTTTCCAATGATCGGCAAAAACCGCTTTCCTCATGTTGAACAATTAACGTTATAACTTTTCACATCTTTGTTAATGTAGGCTAGGAGCTAAAAGGGCAAAAACTTAATGAAGCATCGTTTTCTAGTTTACCGTACACAAAAAAAAAACACTTTTAACTTGATTGTTTTCAATTCGGGCTCTTAATAAGCACAAATTTATGCTTTAATCCAAGGTGGATGTGAGGATATGCTTTTTTATAATAAAAAAACGGTTTCTTCTCATATTGTATCTCCTAGCCTAGGCAGCTATATATAACACCGCAGTCCACACTAACGCTTAAGCCTGTACCAGTTATTGCATACAAAACGGTTAATATTCTTAACCGAAATAGGAAAACGTCTAGAATAAGACATCCTATCTCCTAACCTAGGCACTAGGCAGTGTAACATCACAACGCCTTCTATACTTACGCTGCAGTTTTTACCATTTTTATTTATTTCAAAACGTTATATATAACAACGGGTCACTCATGTACTATTTTGTAGGGATTGTAACTATAGTCGGCAATCTCGATAAAATAGCACGTGACAGTGAGAGTATCTCACGTTAGTTTCAATGATATGTTTACAAAACGGTTAATATTCTTAACCGAAATAGGAAAAATCTACAATAAACCATCCTATCTCCTAGCCTAGGCAATATAACATGACATCGTCGTCTATACTTACACTACAGCTTTTACCATTGTTATTGATTAGAAAACGGTTTAATGTGCGAAAATCGGTGAATCGGCTTCTTGTTCTGCTGTGTGATTTGTCTGTATATATTTAGATATTTATTATTTTATTTTATTTAATAAATCTGTTCACTTGACATTGTGATATGCATATAAAGAAAGGCGCTGGAGTTCAGACGATACAAAACACTAGCGCCACCCAGCAATAAATTCTATAAGTCCTAAATCATATCAAATTTAAAAAATCTAATAGCTGAATTCCCTAGTAAATTACTTGTAGTATTCTTTTTATTATTTTTCATAGATATTATAATCTAAGTTCAAGAGAACGAATCATTACCGACAAAAGTGGCCACTTTTGGCGGTAATAATTCGTTCTCTTAATACATGTAACTTATATATTAAATTTTTTTTTTTCGGTCATAGAAAATTATTGATTCATTAAATTAAAAATAGTGAAAACTTGTACCAATAATACTACAAGTAATTTATTAGAGCATTCAGCTATTAGATTTTTTAAATTTGCTAGGTGGCGCTAGTGTGTCGTATCGTCTGAACTCTTTTGATACCATAGATATAAGCATAGATTTAAAAAAAAATCGTATTCATACTTCTATGGATATAAGAATATTCTTGATACCAACAAACATTTATAGTATCTACCGTGCAGCGTGTAAATATACCTTCGACAGTCTTTTGAAGGGGTGATTCAGTACGTCAATATGAACAACTTTTCGTATGTGACTATTGCTGAGAACTCATTATATTTTTGAAATTTCCATACAAATTGTTTTTTCATCCCGTCAATTTTTACGGAAATGTCGATTTTTTTTTTGGGTTCCTTGATTTGGTCCCGTAGGAAAAGTTGTTCATTTCAACAGGCTGAGTCACCTCATTTAGGGAATGTCCAGGATATATATACACGTTGTTTATCGCTGTTTGTCGAGATTAGATTAATTATTTGCTAGAAATATAGATTACTGATGATATGATGATCAGGGTCGGCAACGCGCAAGTGGTACTCCAGTTCAAAGGTAACAACTTATTTTCAGGTGGGCCGTATGTCTGTTTGTCTACTTCGTTCTATAACGAACTTCGGTCAACACGCCTGCCTGCGACACGGATGGTCATCATTCATCATCATCATCATCATTTCAGCCGCAAGAAGTCCACTGCTGGACATAGGCCTCCCCCAAGGATTTCCAATATGACCGGTTGGAAGCGGCCTGCATCCAGCGTCTTCCTGCGACCTTTATTAGGTCGTCCGACCACCTGGTCGGTGGGTGTCCAACGCTGCGCTTGCCGGTACGTGGTCGCCATTCAAGAACCTTTCTGCCCCATCGGCCATCGGTTCTTCGCGCTATGTGCCCCGCCCACTGCCACTTCAAAGAGCTAATCCGCTGGGCTATGTCGGTGACTTTGGTTCTTCTACGGATCTCCTCGTTTCTGATTCGATCTCGCAGAGAAACACCGAGCATAGCCCTCTCCATAGCTCTTTGAGCGACCTTGAGCTTTCTTATGAGGCCCATAGTAAGGGACCACGTTTCGGACCCGTAAGTCATCACTGGTAACACACATTGGTCGAAGACTTTCGACTTTAGGCACTGAGGTATTTTGGACGAGAAGACGTTGCGGAGCTTCCCGAACGCTGCCCAGCCGAGTCGGATTCGACGAAAGACCTCGTCCTTGAAACTGGAGCTGCCGACCTGGATCAATTGACCCAAGTAAATGTACTGCTCTACAGGTTCAAGGCTGAAGTTTCCAACAATCACTGGTGAAGGCGCAACATGGACGTTCGACATAATTTTCGTCTTTTCCATGTTCATTTTAAGGCCCACTTGTTGGGAAACTTCATTGAGGTCATTGAGCATGGTACTAAGATCCTTTGGACACGGATGGTCCCGGGTTCGATCCCCGGTCAGGTCAAGATGGGAAATGATCTTTTTCAGATTGACCTGGGTCTTGGATGTCTATCTATATAAGTATCTATTAAAAAATATAGTATCGTTGAGTTAGTATCCCATAACACAAGTCTCGAACTTACTTTGGGGCGAGCTCAATCTGTGTGATTTGTCCGTATATATTTTTTTATTTATTTATTTATAAAAAATATGACACTAGAAGGTATATATTAAAACTCCCTGACTATCCCTCGTGACTTTTTTCACGTAAATTATAAATAGAGTTACTTGCTGATAATGTAGTTACTTTCCATAGGTTTTTCACTACAAACATATACAAAAAATAATAATTTAATCTTCCCTCTTTGTATTTTTATTATCAGCACATAGTACCTAATAGTTAAGCCAGAGGCACTTAATCAGCGTAATACTTGTTTTACACACGACAAATTAATTATCAATAGACGGTGGTTTGTTTGTTCTAATGTGTAAAGATAAAAATAATCAAATCTCATAATATCTTTACCTATTGATAATGTAGAAATAAGCATAATATCCGATAGTCACACGAACCTAACGGTGATTATAACTCCAATATTTATACAATCCAAACTCCAAATTGTAATATTATTTTTTATACTTTAACCCTCTGACTGCTCTGGCTAATGTATGGCTCTGGTAGTACAGAAAGGGTCATGCTCCTGCAGTGGAGACTAAAAAAGATCTCATGATCATCATCATCATCAGGTCTATCTAGTCTCCACTGCAGGAGCACGACCCTCTCTGTACTACCAGAGCCATATATTAGCTTGAGTAGTCAGAGGATTTGGCCTACACTCTCCACGCTGATGTTGATAAATAAATAAATATATGGGGACATATCACACAAATTGAGCTAGCCCCACAGTAAGTTGTGAACTTGTGTCGCAGGATACTAACTCAACGATACTATATTTTATAACATATACTTATATAGATAAACATCCAAGACCCAGGTCATTCTGAAAAAGATCGTTTTCCATCATGACCTGACCGGGGATCGAATATTAGAAAAAACATTTAAAATTCATACGAATTGCCTGACCGACGACTAAACACTTTTGTATAGAAATGTCATTTAAGTAGTTACCTGAAAATCAATGATTTATACCTCGGTGGCCTTTTTGCATTGCTTCGGCACACAAATAACATGTTTGATAGATGAATGCGATAGATGCGTGTAAGAGGAATGGGATATGGTGGAGAAATTCGGCGCCGGGGCTTGAAGCGCGGTGGCGTAATTGGCAACGCATAGATCGTACTGAGATCTAGACGCAGGTTCAAGTCCTGCCCGCGTGGAATTTTTTCTCCATTTCTTATTTTCTTTATTTAATAAATAAGGTAAAATAGCATTGTGAATGCAAAATAAAATCCCATATAAAGTATGTTTGATAGAGTTAAGATATAAGATTGTTAATTGTTTTTTACTATTCTGTGTCAAGATTCAATTGTTTATTTATTATAGGTTTCTTTACACACTTATTAATTGTCATACTTGTGTTAACAATTTTCACAACAAAAATTTTTTGTTGACGTTAATTGTGTTTGTGAAAAATCAAATTAATGTCTCTATCTACTTTCGTCTCTGGAAGGGCGTGAGACATTCCGTGCAGTAAGTCGGTAACCGTAGCTTTGATTTCTGGGCAGCTTTGTGCGGTTGGGCGGTGAGTAAGCTGGGCGGGCGGAAGCGGCAGGCGCCCGCCGTTCACACGACGACACGGTTACTATGCGTTCTCGATCAAAAATCACTCTGAATTATAGAGTATTAAATGTACACGATAGATATTATAATTCTACAGGAATTTATGTCTCATTCGAAGCACATCATCATCATCAGGCCTTTCTAGTCTCCACTGCAGGAGCACGACCCTCTCTGTACTACCAGAGCCATATATTAGCTTGAGTAATCAGAGGATTAGGCCTACACTCTCCACGCTGGCCAGACGGGTTGGAGAGGTCTCTTTGATGTTTATAGCTTTGTTTAGCTTGTGTTTCCTTAGTCGCCTTTTACGACATCCACGGGATGACTTGGAGTGGTCCTATTCTCTCTGCCGGGAACCACACGGCACGCGAGATCCACACGGCACTCGAAGCACGTGCACTGGCAAGCTAAGTTTCAAAAAGTGACCGTTCGATGGTTGATCGATTAACTAGACTAATCAGATTGTATATGTAAATAAAGGAAAGTGCATGATAAGATAACGCATTTATTTGAAATACAAAAATGTAATCTGAATAAATGCAACGAACAAAAATACTTTTTATAGTTGTAATATGAATATCTAATAAGTATAGCACGTACCGACATCTGTGTATAGTTCGAGCGCAACTTTAATTTGTATGAAATCTTAGAATGGACATAGGCTATGCGGACGAAGTCACGGGCACAGCTAGTCAATGTAATAAATATAAAAATATATTTAGAAATATAAATATTCATAAAAAAGTTATATACATAGCGAAATTTTGATCGTTCCGGACCATTAAAGGGGTGATTCAGCCTGTCAATATAAACAACTTTTCCTATGGGACAAGTGCTGTAAACTCGAAAAAAATTTCGACAGTCCTATACAAATTGCCCGGGCGGCTGAACACTTTTGTATGAAAATGTCGAAATAAAATTTGAGTTTCCAGCATTGTCCCATAGGAAAAATGGTTCATATCGACGGGCTGAATCACCCCTTTAAGGGTCCAGAACGATCAAAATTTCGCCATGTATTTTTATTTTATTTATAAACACATACATAAATAATAGTAGGGGTGAGTTGTACGTGACTAACTAATAGCAATGTTAATGAGCCGTCTCGCCGGTTCCGTGTCGCCCGCACGCGCTAGTGTACACTACACACGAATTCCTGTTATGCTGAAAATGCATTCATTATTAAAATACGTAACAACGGGTTACTCACGTAAATAGTCAGCTACTGGCTGACATGTTTCGACCTCATCCGGAGGTCCTCCTCAGGGCGAATGTGCGGATTGGGACGACATCGTGCGCGCATCGTGTTTAAGAGCGTATACTAGCAGTATTTTTTCAATATGGTTTCCATACTAATGTATTTCTCTATTTTCTCGTTGAAAACTCATTCTAGAGCCACAATTCTTTTTTCATAAAATCTAGTACTAAAATAGGAATGCCGCTATTTTTTATTTTTTCCAAAAAAACTGTTTTTGTACAAATTTTTTTTCTTTTAAACAGGTTTTTAGAAAAAATAAAACATAGGAACATACCTATTATAGTAATAGATTTTATGTAAAAAGAATTGTGCCTCTAGAAGCAGTTTTCAGCGAGAAAATAGAGAAATACATTTGTATGGAAAACGCACTGCTAGTATACCCTCTTAATAACGTCTATATCTCACGTTAGTTTTAATCAAAAACATGCATTACTTGTTTGCTATTAGTGTAAGTGGCCAACGTGTGTGAAAGAAACGTGTTTAAGAATTGTATCGTGTTTCGAGTTTTTGTGCTTATGTATTTCACCATAACTTCTAAATGCGTCAACAGATAACCCTTAGAACCTCTACAGTTCTACACCCTCCTGTGGGACATAGGCTATAACTTTTTGTCAAGGTAAAATTGTTTTTTAAAGCCTAATCTGTCATTTTGATTCGGTGTTTCAAGACTACTTCATAAGAGATTAGGAAACATGAATTTTTCGGGATCCAATATTACAACCATTTACAACGGAGATATCATTAAAAGTTAGTGGAGTACGTGAAGTTTTTCTTAGCGTGTATGTCAAGAACGTAAAGTTTCACGTTCACAGTTTAGTAAACAGTTGTTCATATAATAGTTTGAAGGGTTCTAGAGAATTAGCAGAACAATATTTTAAAAGCTATATCCGTTTTAAGGGTTCCGTACCCAAAGGGTAAAAACGGGACCCTATTCACGAGACTTCGATGTCAGTCCGTCTGTCACCAGGCTGTATCTCAAGAACCGTAATAGCTAGACAGTTGAAATTTGCACAGATTATGTATTTTTATTGTAGCTACAACAAGAAATACTAGAATCAAAATAATAATAATTAAGGGGGGCTCCCACACAACAGAGTAGTTGTTGGCGTTTTTTGCTGTATCTCATGAACCGTAATAGCAAGGAGTTTAAAATTTTCACAGATGTTGTATTTTTATTGTCACAATAATAACAAATACTAAAAATAAAATAAAAATAATATTTTAGTGGGGCTTCCACACAACAGAAGTATTTTTTTACTCGCACTTGGCCGGTTTTTTTTTAATCAAATGATTTTAGTTACCCCGTAAAATTATTGTATCTCCTTAAGGTGCTGTGGTATGAGACACTAGCGCCACCCAGCAATTAATTCTTTTAGTCCTATAGTCAATTACTTGTAGTGATAGATATAAAAAAAATTTCGTCTCCTTGTAGTATTCTTGCAAGTTTTCACTTTTTTTTAATTTGTGGCCACTTTTGGCGGTAATGAGTAATTCTCTTAAACTTAAATTATAAAATATATGAAAATTATATCAAGAATACCACAATTATTTTAATATCCTAGGTATTCCGCTATTAGATTTTTTAAATTTAATGTGTTTTAAGACTATAGAATTAATTGCTGGGTGGCGCTAGTGTTTCATACCATAGCACCTTTATCTATAAAATGCATCTATTGTTAATTGCGCTTATGTTCTAGTGACAATTGAGATACTCAATTGCACCAATTAACGCACTTACTGCAATGGGGTCATTGCCTCCAAACTGCAGTGCTCATAAAATCTGAATTGGGGCAGAGCCAACACAAATTCTGTTAGCAACCATTCAGAACATTTCAAGAATTAAATCCGTCCCATTAACTAAGCACTAACCTTATCTACCCTTGTTTTATTTTGTGTTTCATGTGTGTAAGTTGCTTACACTGGGTCAAACTTTTCAAGATGCAAAGTCATTTGACATAGCTTAACGACTGCCATTAATGACGCCGGCCGGGACCAACGGCTTAACGTGTCTTCTGGAGCACGGAGGAGCTCAAGAGTATACTGCCGTGCCATGACAAGTATATTGTCGAGTATATTCCGATAAAACACTGTATCTTCAGATACAGTGTTTTATAGGAACATTAAAAAATGAGCTTCTTATACGTCATTACATGGACTAGAATATGAAAACTTTAATAAGCAGTCGTAAATACCAAGAAAACACTGAGGACATTATATCTGAAGATACAGTGTATTGTCATTGCAAGGCAGTTAAGTCAAAGGTGTTATGCTAGCAAAGAGCCCAATCAATCATAAACACCATGCTTCCAGGACAGACACCCATAACACTTCCTGAGTACTGTAACTAGTTATTAAGTCATTAATATCCATACAGCACGACCGACGTCGGCGCCACTCAAAATGTCACTGCTTATTTATAAATGTCTGCTGAACCGCAACATAGCGACGTTACAGAAGAATAACCACTAACCACTGTGTTTCAATTGTATGTGCTATTTCTTAACCTATGACAACGAAAAGCGCCTAGATCTTTTGTCATTGCTTATTTTATGATTGTCTGCTGAATGACTGAATAGTAAAGCACTGTTTTCACGAATACTTCAGTAAACATTCCTGCTCCCGTAGCATGGCTCCCGCGACGCCGTTTATATCGCGCGATAAACTATCTATTTCTCGCTCTTCAGTATTGCGAAAAACAAGATGGCGATAGTCGATAAACGTTGTCGCGCGTGCCATGCTACGGGGGCTGAAAATACATTTAGTGAAAAGTTCTGCTACCACAAATCTTACGACAGTAGAAGTACGGACACAAGTTCATTACCCGCTCGACTAGAACGGAAAAGTCAAAGTCAGATATCGGTCTTTAGATTCAAGATCTAGGGTTAAGATTGTCAGGGTTAACTGGGATTTGGTAGGAAACTAATGTCAAAATTGGATGACTGTGTATCTTAAACCTTCGCCATGGAGCAGAGTATTACTTAAGGTAACAAACATCATGTAGAAATGATCTGGACAAAATGCAGGCCAAAGATAGCTTGACGAAAGATAATTTTTTAATTTTAATCAAAAATTTTAAATTACCTCCATTAGTATCATAGTATGATCAAATTATCCTCCACAGCGATAGTTAGTCTTGATTATTATCATTTCATACATACATATTATCACGCCTTTTTAACTGAAGTGGTATACAGAGTCTTTATGTCCTTTTGACCAAAAGCCACTGCGACCTGCGCGGGAAGAAAAGCAGCTGGTCATTCTACGTTTTTTTTGCTCCGTATGCTAACCGCATGAGTGTAAGTACCATTACTTATCAATGTGTCTACCATTCTACGCCCTTATTATTTTACTTCGAACTCTGTTTACAGCACTTAACGTCCAATTAGTGGCTGAAAGTGACGGAATGTCGAGAAAATTAAAAAGTCATTGTCCCCGTAAATTTAACCATAGGCCCAAGACAGTGATTAAAAGCGAATTTATTACACCACAAAGTTATGATCTGGTAGCCCATATGGAAGTCGGAAAAAACGATTCTACCTATTAATTTTGGCATAATTTCATTGCCATTTTTAATCCTTACATCCAACAACTACCTTTTTATAATATCATGTGGCTTTCCGTTATCTTCCTGAATTTAAACAATAGTAAACATTATCATCCTTCACTTGCCAGTAGCAAAAGGTACCTCGATGAAAATAGCCGTACTTGTCGAAATATAATAACTTTTTAATCGGTTTTATCGCGTTTATTACATTATTTACTAGCAGCCCTCTCCGGCTGCGCATGAATCACTCTATCTATTGGTGAAAACCACATGAAAATCCGCGCAGTAGTTTTTGAGTTTATTGCGAACAGACAGACGCGGCAGTGTACTTTGTTTTATAATAATACGAGTATGCCGTGTGGTTCTCGGCAGAGAAGAATAGGACCACTCAAAATCTTCCCGTGGATGTCGTAAAAGGCGACTTAGGAAACTCAAGCTAAACAAAGCTTGTAAACATCAAAAAGACCTCTCCAACCCGTCTGGCCAGCGTGGAGAGTGTAGGCCAAATCCTCTGACTGCTCTGGCAGTACAGAGAGGGTCGTGCTCCTGCAGTGGAGACTAATAAAGACCTGATGATGATGATGACGTGATATTGTGATACCTAACATTTTGAACACTAAAGTGTTAAAATTTGCTGATAGACGAAGTTGGGATTTGTCTTTTATTTCATTAGAACTATGCAAAACTACTGCTTAAAATATTTATAGATATAAAACGATCCGAATGTACGCACTATTGACAGTATTACGAACATGACCACTGTAAAATGTTTGAAACTTTAGGTGTATATAACCTAAGCCTAACTGTCCCAACTAATATTATAAATGCGAAAGTGAGTTTGTTTGTTTATTTGTTACGCTTTCACGCCGTATCTTCTGAACCAATCATCATAAAATTTTGCATACACATAGGTTAGGATACTGTGTGTGTAGGACATAGGCTATATATGATGCGGGTGAAGCCGCGGGTAACTAGTAATAACCGCGTAAGTCGCGCGAGTAATGTAATAAACGCGATGAAACCGCATTAAAAGTTATTTAATTTGATTGAGATATTTAGAGATAGATAGCTTGAATACGGAACCATGGTTTGAACTCATCAATAGATCGATATATCACTTCTGCAAAGCTGTAGTAACAATTTAAATCACTTTCATTTACTTACTGTGTTTTATGTCTTTAAACACTGACCGTTCCATCTTATGAGATACGATTAATAAGTGCTATAACACCGATAGCTTGTGTGGCCCATCACAGAGCTCTTATTACGTGTCATCACTTCGCAACAATGAATGTAAATTGTTCGTCATTCTCGTTATTTCTCAAGTCTCAGCCACAAGAAGTTCACTGTTGAACATAGGCCTTCCACAAGGTCCATTATCGTGGAAGTTTTGCCTAATTATTATCACAATTTTTTTTATTTATCTTGACCTGTTATGTCTAGAGGATCAAACCTTGCATTGCAACTCAATTTTTAGGCACTTATAATCCGATTCAACTAAAATTTTATATACATATGTAATCGGGATAACACATATAGATCTGATTTGATGATGGAGTAAAGATATAGCCATAGACACTTCTAAACTAAAGAAAGTCAACTTTTAAAACTCATAGCATTTTATCAAAGACATTTGAGTTATGTATTTAGTGCTTTCTGCCTTCACAACACGTAATACTACCACACAATCATATGTCACCCGCAAAAAGCGTCTCGATCGATCAGCAAAAGAAATAGAAAGTTAAGCACCACACATTTGTCACTAGCGATGGCCCCCGGGTTTGTACAAGATATCATAGGGGTCATACAGGTGGCTTTCCAATTAAAATCGATGATGCATAAACACATGTCTCTAGATAAATTCTACATTAATTTAATTTACCCTTGACTAAAAAGATACGTGTGTGGTTCCCGGCAGAGTAGAATGGGACCACTCCAAGTCTTTCCGTGGATGTCGTAGAAGGCGGCCTAAGCCACACAAGCATAACAAAGCTTATAAACAATAAAGAGACCTCTCCAACCCGTCTGGCCAGAGCGGAGAGTGTAGACCTCTGACTAATATATGGCTCTGATAGTACAGAGAGGGTCGTGCTCCTGCAGTGGAGACCCTTTCTATTCTGCCGGGAACCACATGGCTAGTCGCGGCTAAACTGCAAGTATACCAATCCCAACTTTCCGAACTAATATTATAAATGCGAAAGAGAGTTTGTTTGTTTGTTTGTTTGTTACGCTTTTACGCCGTATCTACTGAACCGATCATCATGAAATTTTGCATACACATAGGTTAGGGTACCGAGAAGGACATAGGCTATATATTACGCAGGCGAAGCCGCGGGTAACAGCTAGTTTCTTAATATTTTACTCCTGAGTTTACCTGATTCTAGATGATATCACACGGTAAGCAAAAAGTTTGACGTGGGTCAGACAGGTCACAGATTTGATAGAAGCCGACGATAGAAGAACTTTAGTTTTTGATGAGGAAGTGTGGCTTTGAAGATTGATAGCTAACTAGAAAACAAAATAGTGTAAAAATGGTGGCAAAGCGGCCAGCGTTTTGGCATTACCGCAAGCAAATACAATATAATACTAACTTATATACTGCCAACCTCGTACAAAAATTTGGACCGAATTAAGGTAGCGAAAAGTAGGCGAATGTATGGCGCACAGAGTTGTTTGCTACTCGCTAATAGGTGGAGGTAATCTGCGTTAGCCTAAACATACTGAAACTAGGGTGTAATTTTTAAGTATTTGGTATACTTCATACGAACATAGCGGAAGGCAACGAATTTCATTTCGTTTCGTTTCGTTTCGTTTCGTTTCGTTTGTTTCGTTTCGTTTCGTTTCGTTTCGTTTCGTTTCGTTTCGTTTCGTTTCGTTTCGTTTCGTTTCGTTTCGTTTCGTTTCGTTTCGTTTCATTTCATTTCATTTCATTTCATTTCATTTCATTTCATTTCATTTCATTTCATTTCATTTCATTTCATTTCATTTCATTTCATTTCATTTCATTTCATTTCATTTCATTTCATTTCATTTCATTTCATTTCATTTCATTTCATTTCATTTCATTTCATTTCATTTCATTTCATTTCATTTCATTTCATTTCATTTCATTTCATAGGGTGTAATTTTAAAGTATTAGGTATACTTCATACGAACATACCGCAAGGCAACGAATTGCGCGATATATTTTAATTTAAAGACTAGTAGCCCTCCCCGGCTGCACCCGGGCATTTATTATGCCTATAAACCTTTCTAATAAATCAGTCTAATTATTGGTGAAAACCACATGAAAATCCTTGCAGTAGTTTTTGAGCTTATCGCAAACAGACAGACAGACAGGCGTGGCAGAGGACTTTGTTTTAAAATATATAGTGATAGGTATATTTTTTTTACTAGAAAACTTAATATGAAAGTTACTGGAAACCGCAATAGTGGAAGGCCAAAGAAGAGATGGATGGAGTGTGTAAAGAAGGATATGGAGAAAAAGAAGGTAACGCAGGAGATGGCTCGAGATAGAGCAAAATAGAAGAAGCTTACATGCTGTCCCGACCCCACATAAAGTGGGATAAGGTGAGAAAGAAGAAGAAGAAGTGATATTTTTTGTGTTTTTAACACAAATAAGTTAGGTGCCGTTTACTTCGTTGCAAGATAATTTGAGCACATTGGGTCAACACTTCTCACAACAACAGAGTACAGCTAAATATTCATGGGATTCACCCCACGACCTCGTGCGTATATTTATTCATCAGACCACTAACGGTGACTGCCGTGACCACCAACATTACAGCCTAAGGACTCTACGCATAAATATATAAAAGCTATGTTTGAGTTTCGACATGATTTTAATATTGCCATTCGATGTACATCGAATGGCAATATAATTATTAAAATCAATAACCCCTCTCCAAAAAGCACACAAGGCAACTGCCTGAGCCCTCGCCAATGATAGAGTGATAAAGGGACACTGCTAGGACGATACCCACTTTGGAGCTTAAAGCTTAACACAAACATAGGTACGCATAAATATTTTCTATATTTTTATTATTTAGGTGGCCATAAATGGTAAAGGTGTCTTGGACTTTTTCATTCGTCAGAATACAAGATGAGTCGCTTTTGACTGATAGCTTAGAAAGTTTAGCATTAGTGTTGGCCACTAGTACACGTCAAATTAAGTTATATTTAATTTAAAAACCAAAATACAAAAGCTTTATTTTTTAAAGTCTAATTTAGTATAAATTTACAGATTTCTGATTATTTAGTAGAGTTTTTTTTTATTAATAAATTATATTAAATATTTTTTAAGGTGTCCGTACTTCAAAAGGTATCAAGAAGCTGTTAACTTCTGAAGAACGCATACCTTAAAAACAAAACTAGCAAATCAAGATTACATATTCACGGAATCTGACCTAACACATAACTATGTTTAATTCACGTCACCGTTGTAACGGTGCTGACATGTCCTAATGTGCGAGTCGCGAACAACGGTGTTGTGATTAGTGAGTTAGTTGTTAACACGAGTTCAGCACTGTAACCCTTAAATGCATAGTGATGTATTAATGACACACATAGTAAAAAAAAATATTCAAATTACAATATATCAAATATACTATTAGGTATAGGTATTTTATTTAAAAAAATATTTGAAATGTTCCTCTATAATATGCCAACTGGTCGATGGATCTATGGACCGTTGAGGAGCCGATGGCCCAGTGGGCGTGAGCATTATAAAAACTTCCGCATGTTAAGCAATACCGGGCGCAGTCCCCACTTGGATGGGTGACCGCAAATGGCATAAAAATATTTTAAGCTTCTCCGTGCTTCAGTCGTAAAGCTATGTCAGATGCCTTAAGCCAGCTTGAAAAATCTGAAACCAGTATTGGCCACTTATTACTAAGTACTACTTTCACACGAAAAACAAAACATACCGACCGTCAATATGAATTTATTTGTGTTTCCAGCAGGGGTGACTCAGCCCATCTATGAGATCATTATCACATAGACGGGCTGAGTCACCCCTAATTTATATAGGTACATAAAAAAGTACGAAACATGGTTACGCAAAAAACCAAGTAAACAGTCATGTAAAACCATACTACAAACAAAATACTTAAACTGTCCTATAAATAACCATTACAAGTCGGAAGCGAGCCATCTAAGCCGAGTTCAAGGCCCGTGTCATGGGTCCAAATTGATTCTGTACACAAATTGGTCGTATTGTACCACACTCAATCAAAATGTCGAATGTTTTTGTTCGAAAAGGATGATTGGCGTGCAAAAACTTGGAAAATATTGAATTATAGGTTGATAGGTCAGGGATTACAGGCTTGTCGCCTGTCTAGTCAACTAATGTTTTTAATAGTTATTTTTAACCGACTTACCTATATCCAACTCACAAAAGGGGGTTGTCATTTCGATCCGTAATTAAAGATATAGGTAATATTGTTAGAATAACTCAGCAAATGTATGGTGAAATTCTGATAATTTTTTAACCCCCAAAGGGTTGATTCATGCCGTCGAAATGATCAACTTTTTCTTTGGAAACAATGCTGGAAACTAGAGAAATAATGATATTTCCATACAAAAATATTCAGAGGTCTATTTATTTATTTTTTTAGTTTTCAGCATTGGTCACTTAGAAATAGTTGTTGGGCTGAATCACTCCTTTAAGGGTCTAAAACAATCAAAATATCACCATGTGTAAAGAAATTGGTTTCGCTTGTATTATTTACTTATCATCATCTGGTATTTTGTAGTCTTCACTGCAGGAGCACGACCTTTTCTATTCTAACAGAACCATAAAATTAGCCAGAGAGGTCTTCAGAGGTACACTCTACACTCTCCACGCTGGCCAGACGGGTCGTAGAGTTATCTTTGATGTTTGTACAAGCTTTGTTTAGCTTGTGTTTCCTAAGTCGCCTTCTACGACATCCACGGGAAGATTTAGAGTGGTCCTTCTCTACTCTGCCTACCACACAGCACAAGCAATTATTACTCACCATAACGCAATGATCTTCCATGCTGGACTGGGAAAAAAAAATTAGAATGTGCCATCTACTTGTCTTCCCGCGCAGACCGTAAAAGCCGGCCGAGGGAATGAGCCAAAATCTAAGTAATCGTACCTATCAGTAGGCGATGCGGCTAGCAACCCATTACTATTTTGATTTCGTTTTCCAACTACAAGCCCATCAACATGCTAAACGTGGCCTTATGATTTTGCAAACCTGGGCTCTGTATACCCCACAAGGGAAAGAGACGTGATAGTATGTATAGGTATGTATGTATAACGCAATGAATCACAAATCTATTTTACTTTACAGCTGCACTCACGGCCGAGACCTGAATTTTTTTATCACCCATAAATTACGAGCGTGGGACGCGACCTATATTGTCTGCATGCCTGCGACCCACTGCTGGGCAAGGTGGTCGAGATTCGAGTGAATGTCAGAAAATAAGAATATTAAAATTACCACCCTAGACGACCATGTACCAAAGGATGCTAACATGTGGTCTCGACTCATATTAGTTAAATAACAATATACATAATAACATCAAAGAGACCTCTCCAACCCTTCTGGCAAGCGTGGAGAGTATAGCCCAACTCCTCTGGTAGCACAGAGAGGGTCGCGCTCTTGCAGTGGAGGCTAAAAAGGCGTGATGATGATGAGTATCGTTGAGTTAGTATCCCACAACACAAGTTAACAACTTACCTTAAACTGTGGGTTTGTCCCTATACTTATATTTATATTAGCTTAGCGTCATAAAAACTTCCATCTGAACCTGGTATGTCCCATACCTGCAAACATCGTTTTTTAGGGTTCCGTAGTAAACAAGGAACCCTTATAGTTTCGCCATGTCTGTCTGTCTGTCTGTCTGTCTGTCTGTCTGTCTGTCTGTCTGTCTGTCCGTCCGCGGTTTTACGCAGAGACTATAAGTACTAGAAAGCTGTAATTTGGTATGGGTATGTATATTAATCCTGGCCAAAAAGTGGTAGAATAAAATCTTGAAAAAAAAATTTTTTTAGGGTAGCTCCCATACAAGTAAAGTGGGGGAGTAATTTTTTTTTCCCCTATTTACCCATCGTGTGGGGTATCGTTAAATAGGTCTTTAAAAAATATTGTGAGGTTGAGAACACCACTTTTCGATTTAGGGATCCGTTTCCGAAACATTTGGTTTTAAAGTGCAAATTTTTGTTAGACGTACGTGTCCCCCCCCCCCCCTCTATCTGCTAAACGGTTATATATAGACACGTGAAAAAAATTACAGCAGTAGTATATATACTGAAGTTGAAAGGAAAACTATCAGAGCTGAGTACTAAGTACAAACTAAAAAGTTATAGGCAACCAACTTATAAACTGTAAAATTTCATACTATTTTCATTGTTAGATGTTTTTGGTCGTTAAACTGTAAGGTGCGAGTGTAAATAGTGTGAACTCAAAGTTGTCATTCGCAACTACGGAACCCTACACTGCGCGTGGCCCGACACGCACTTGGCCGGTTTTTATATTTTATACCTACATGTCAAACACTTCAGCAACAACATTCAGTGAGATCACCACGGCTGACACCGTCATTTGTCTAAGGTTCGATTCCGACAGGTCATGATGTCATTGCGTTGAATTACAGGTAAAAATAAACTATTATGAGTCGCGATGTAATATCTTTTTCTGACTAGTTTAATAAAAACATTGATTTATCCTTAAACAATTAACCGATTGAGCTAAAATTTTGTGTTAAAGTAATTCAGATGACAAGGCAATATGTATGTGGTTCAACACGCCGGCATATGTCACGGATGGTCCCGGGTTCGATCCCTGGTCAGGTCAAGATGGAAAATGATCTTTTTCAGATTGACCTGGGTCTTGGATGTTTATCTATATATGTATTTGTTATAAAATATAGTATCGTTAAGTAAGTATCCCATAACACAAGTCTTACTTAAGAACTTACTTTGGGGCTAGCTCAATCTGTGTGATATATCCGTATATATTTATTTATTTATACGGACAAATCACACAGACTGAGCTAGCCCCAAAGTAAGTTCGTGTCTTTGTTATGAGATACTAACTCAAGGATACTATATTTTACTATAGATACATATACATATAGATAATCATCCAAGACCCAGGTCAATCTGAAAAATATCGTATTCCATCTTGACCTGACCGCATCGAACCCGGGACCATCCGTGTCGCAGGCAGGCGTGTTGTCCACTACGCCAGTTTTAAAGTAGGCACTTTTAAACTAATTTAAACTAAAGATGATAATCCCCATGTTTGGGCTCATTAGAGTTATCTTGGCAAGCACACACACATAGTATATGTATATCATAAAATCACTCATACATAATAAAATGATTTACAAGACTTTTAGTCCAGAATTTCTTAATACATACATAAATGCTGTCACGTCTTTTTCTCTTACGGGGTAGACAGAGCCTGGATCTTTAAGACTTAAAGCCACATTAAGCTTGGTGGTTGGCATGTAGATGAAAATTCAAAATTACTTTACTAGAATAATTTCCCTTACAAAAATGATCCCTTGAACGCGTAAGCACTGAAGCTATGAAATCGCCTATTAGTAAGGCGGGCGATATTTAAAAGTTTGCTATAAAAATAATATAAAATAAAATCTATAATGCCACATTATGAATTTTTTCGCAAATTTTCTTTGTCAATATCCAATCTATTTGAGAAAAAAACTTATTAATAGATAATAAAAAGATTGAAATTCGAAAAGATTGGTTCAGGTTAACACCAGAGAGAGCTAAGTGGAAATAGATGCGAGATCTTTACCCAGCTGTGGGACTATATAGGTTAAGATGAGTGAGTGAGTAAGGCATGGGGTAAGTACAAAATAACCCAAAGGTTAGACGTGCTTCCGATTTATAATCGGCCCAAATTGAAGATAAGATAAGATATAGGTTAAGATACAAAATAAATCTCCTTTGTAAATAAGTTTTCGGCAAACGTAGTGTAGGACGTCCTCAGGCGCGGTGGAGTGATGATTTGCGCAAGATGGCTGCCAGGAGCTGGATGCGAGCAGCCGAAGATAGATCTCGATGGCGTGCAATTGAGGAGGCCTATGTCTAGCAGTGGACGAGTATTAGGCTGATGATGATGCCGATGATGAATAAGTTTTGAGATAGTTCGACGTTTGTTTGTTTGTGATAACTTTATTGTACAATAAATGAGATACAAAAGGAATACAGGCACGAAAGAGTAAATTGACAATGGCGGACTTATCCCAAGATGGGATCTCTTCCAGTCAACCAGCGAATAATTGAGAGGAAATTTACTCAATAAAGTAGAAGTGTGTCAATCAAATTTTAAATTTGCAATACTTAAAATATATCATAAAATCCTGTCTGTGCATGCAATAGGTACATAACCTACATCTAACAACATAAAATACTTATATAACTAAAAATATATAAATATATATAATTCATACATAACTATATACTATACCAGTACTTATAAATAGATTGAATACTTGTAGTCAAATGTCTGAAGTAACGAGAGAACATCTGAATAAACTACGTTTAAAGGAATTTAATGATGTTGCCATCATGATATCTGAAGGAAGCAGAGTCCAGAGTCTGGCAGCTAGAACTGCAAATGATTTGGAATAAGTTTGAGATTCATGCGATGGGATGTTAAATTTAGGAATTCCAGATATCACATGCTTATACAAAGAATAATATGCTTTAGATAAATCAAAGACAAAGATTTTATTTATTGACGAAAGCTCCACACAGATTTCTTTATTACCATACCAAACCATGTTTATATTATAGTACACAATCTCAATGCCTCGCTTATCGTTTTTTTCAGTCCCCTCCTTTTGGAGGTCACTGACACCGGAGATTAGATAACATGTGCGTGTATGACCCATTTAGTTTAGGCGGCCATAAAGAATCTCACACACATGTTATATAAATAACAAAACATGCATTTTACTAAGCTTCCTGTACAAACCGAATATTGACATTAAGATGTTTTCGGTCCAAACTATTACTGCCCGAAATGTCTTCATAAAAAAAGGAGTGAAATCAAAATATCGGTTTTAGGACTTTAGGTTTATATTTCATCATCATCATCATCATCTTTTTTTTAAGTCTCCACTGCAAGACCCTCTCTGTACTACCAGAGCCATCATTTTATTCCCAATACTTTACAAATAAAAATAAATTCAAGAATGTAAATCATATAAGCCTTAGTAAATAACCCGAAGTATTTTTGGAACCATGTTTTAATATTATGAGAATTAGTAATTAAGAGAAATAGTGTTTAATCTGATTCTTATAATTCTCGCTGATATACTTCAGGTTATTCCATCATCATCATCATCAGGTCTTTTTTAGTCTCCACTGCAGGAGCATGACCCTCTCTGTACTTCCAGAGCCATACCTATAATATGCCAGAGCAGTCAGAGGACTCGGCCTACACTCTCCACGCTGGCCAGACGGGTTGGAGAGGTCATCAGGTTATTTACTAAGGCTTATATGATTTACATTCTTGAATTTCTTTTTATTTGTAAAGTATTAGAAATAAAATCATTGGCGTCGCTACTGTGCCTAGTGTGCCCCCTTAAGTAGTATTTTTTTCTCACGTTCTGTTTCACACACCAAAAGACATAGTTTAATCAAATCAGATAGCAAATTCTCGATATGTAACATCATTTTTAGGGTTCCGTAGTAAACTAGGAACCCTTATAGTTTCGCCATGTCTGTCTGTCTGTCTGTCTGTCTGTCTGTCTGTCTGTCTGTCTGTCTGTCCGTCCGCGGTTTTACTCAGAGACTATAAGTACTAGAAAGCTGTAATTTGGTATGAGTATGTATATTAATCATGGCAAAAAAGTCGTAGAAAAAAACCTTGAAAAAATATTTTTTTTTGGGTAGCTCCCATACAAGTAAAGTGGGGGAGTAATTTTTTTTTTTCTATTTACCCATCGTGTGGGGTATCGTTAAAAAGGTCTTTCAAAAATATTGTGAGGTTAAGAACACCATTTTTCGATTTAGGGATCCGTTTCCGAAATATTTGGTTTTAAAGTGCAAAATTTTGTTAGAGGTACGTGTCCCCCCCCTCTATCTGCTAAACGGTTATATATGGATACGTGAAAAAAATTACAGCAATAGTATATATACTGAAGTTGAAAGGAAAACTATCAGAGCTGGGTACTAAGTGCAAACTAAAAAGTTATGGGCAACCAACTTATAAAATGTACTGGAAAATGTAAAATTTCATACAATCTTCATTGTTAGATGTTTTTGGTCGTTAGACTGTGAGGTGTGAGCGTAAACAGTGTGAACTCAAAGTTGTCATTCGCAACTACGGAACCCTACACTGCGCGTGGCCCGACACGCACTTGGCCGGTTTTATTTCTAATGGTAATAGGCACCTCATCTCGTTACTGTCAATCAATATTGTTAAACGCATGATGTGTTTTACCATAACGATATAACATTATATTGATTTAATCATCAGTTACATCTTGTGTGTTAGTAGTTGTTCGGAATAGGATATGTGTTCAAAAACGACATTAGCATAGTGAAATCGAAGAGTACTTATTTTAATACAGGTTTTACTATTTAATAATTTAAGATATTTTTAACAAAAAACAAAAACCGACTTCAACTCCATCAATTTTTTTTAATTAGCGTAAGAATAAAATGGAAATAAGTGTAATCCGAACGGGATTCGTGTAAAAAATTTTTTGGTTTTTGTGTATTTTTTTTTTGTTTTTGTGTATTTTTTCAAAAAGCACTCGGCACATTTCCATAAAAATTTAAGGGGGCCATTTGTAAAGTATTACCTATCGAACAAAAAAAGAATTTCTTAAATCGGTCCAGGCATCTTCGAGAAATCGGGGAATTTACATTAAAAAAAAGACTGTTTAAAAAAGGGTATACAGGGCATACATAATATATTCAGTGTCTAGTGTGCTTTGCCCTACCCAATATAAATTATTTAAGAAACAAGGCAGATAGATTTAATTTAAACTTTTAAACTATTTTGTGAACCTCTCAACTCTCCCTGAAGATCTGATACCTTCATCTACATAATACATCTCGTCATCTGAGCTAGACCCATTCTGGTAGAGCCGTGACAGGAGAGCAGATGTGACCTGACAGCGGGATAGCTTTGTAACGCGACTAACAAATATGTATGTAACATAGATATCAGAATATTTACTGTATGCAACATTTGTGTACGATTGTGGTTCGGAATTTTTGTAAAATTAGTTCTCTTGTTTGCTCGCTTGTTTGATATGCAATTATAGACACCGGGACATATGACAAAGCTTAGGACATAAGCTTGTAAAGAGTAGCCTGAAGAAAGCGTTAATTTGCACAAACTGTCGGGCCTAGGTTACATATCACATTTCTTTCAAGTAGATTCTTACATAAATCATTTTACCGAACATCTATATCTCCAGTTCCTTATTCTTGTCAGTGTCAATCATAATCATAACGTGGATGTGTTCTATACATAACGAATATTGATTTAATCATTTCAAGTGAGTGTGTCGTCCCCTTTATTGTCAAACTCCCGGATGTGCGGTGAGCACAGTTGCCCGAAACGGGATACGGGTTCAAAGACGGCATTAGTGAACTGTGTGATATTCAGTCACAGACTAGATACGAGGAGTGATACAGAGACTAAGATGTCATCAACGCAAAGAAATAGCTACAATAAAGTATAGTTGTTCGGAACGAGAAGTTGGGGTTTGAAAACTATATTAGTGAACTGTGTGATATTTAATTACAGAGTAGATACGAGGAGACATGCAGAGACTAAGATGTCAACCACGCAGAGCAATTTATATAAAATAAAGGATAGTTGGTCAGAACAGGGTACGGGTTCAAAGACGGCATTAGTGATCTGTGTGATGTTTAATCACAGAGTAGATACGAGGAGATAAACAGAGACTTAAATGTCAATTACGCAGAGGAGTTTCAAAAAAAGGATAGTTGATCCGAACCGGATATGGGTTCAAACACAGTATTAGTGAACTATGTGATATTCAATCGCAGAGAAAAGGAAATATACAGGGACTAAAATCTAACAACCCATCACTACATCAAAAATCTTCAGTAAGTATGGTAACTTTTTCCAAAAGAAAACGTTTCAGTCGCAAAAGCTAAAGTAGGTTCAACTAATTTGGTCTAAGTATAAGATAGAGCTGAACTAATGAAACCAATTACCACCTTTAGCGTATAACTTGCTAGTTTTATCGCTCATTGACACAATTCAAAAAGATTTTACAGTGACGTTACTTGACTGGCTTTTATAGTCTACGTGGAAATAAAGTAGATAAGTAGAAAAATAATATGACTCACAATGTAAAGATAGTTTAATTTGTATATGACTGCCAAAGAAGGAGTGTATGGTTTCTAAAATTCTAATACACTATGTATGTAAATGTGGATTTATTTATTACCACCATAACTTCTAAATGCCTAAACGAATTTGGGTGTTCGAAAAACCATTAGAATCCCTAACAGGGTGTTAGTGACATGATGTTTAAGTATAGTTGTAGTATTCGTGTTTGCTTACAGCTTAACCTCTGCATCGTGAACTCTGTGCTTAGCATTAGTGAAGTCGCCTGCAAATCCAATGAACGGTATTCTGTGGGTTAATTTAATATGGAAGATTTGGTTCACTTTGATGGGGATAAAAGCGACCTATTTATATGTCTAGACTGAAGGATTAAAGGTGGACTTTATTTCAAATGGGTCACATATCATTTGTACTTACGTATAAAACATGCTTTGCAAAATGACCAATTAAATGGCATTTTAACTAAAAGTCATTCCGGAATATTTTCAGGGATGTGCACTAAAACGTTTAAGTTTTTATTTATGATTCATTGATATACATTTCGTAAGTTTTAGCGATTTCGTAAAAGGACGAGGTTGTCAAATTGAAAACTGATTAAAAATGGTAAAACTGCCGCCAATATTTATTTATTATTAACAAATCCTCTGAATGCTCTGGCTAATTAATATATGACTCTGATACAGAGAGGGTCGTGCTCCTGCAGTGGAGGGTAAAAAGAGACATGATCATTATGATGATGAAATTAGATAGAATATGCAGGTTTCCAAACGGGCTCAATCCTTCAGGACTCCTCGATCCCTCGATTGTTACTTACCTGAAACAAGCGAAAAATAGATTAAGTAAGTAATTAATTTCAACTTCTAGGTTGCTATTAGTATATGGTTGAGGATTATCTGAAACAAGCGTCGGCAGCCCTTAATCGGGTGGCCTAAGGCATTTTTAGGCTTTGTTTGTTTTTTTCGTATGTGTAAGTGGCCAACACTGGTGTCAGATTTTTCAAGCTTCCTTAAGGCATCTGACATAGCTTAACGACTGCCATCAACGATGACAGCCGGGACCAACGGCTTAACGTGCCTTCCGAAGCACGGAGGAGCTCGAGATATTTTTATGCCACTTGCGGTCACCCATCCAAGTAGGGACTGCACCAGGGGTTGCTTAACATACGTAAGCGCTCATAGAGCTCACACCCACTGGACCATCGGGCTCCTCCTCGGGCTCCTTAGGCAAAAATGTATAAGTCTTTTTTTAATAAAACTTAAATATGTAACAACGGGTTACTCACGTAAATAGTCAGCTACTGGCCTTCATGTTTCGACCTCATCCGGAGGTGTTCCTCAGGGCGAATATAAATCGAAACCGGATGCGGATTAGGACGACATCCGATTCGCGTCTTGGTTCACATTCACCCGAAGTAAGATCGCTGGATGGGGTTGAAACATGTCGGACAGATGACTTTTTACGTCAGTAACCCGTTGTTACGTATTTTAATAACGTGTCAGTTGTTGCCGGTTTTCAAATATTATCCAATGACAGAGCGGCTTATCGGACCCTACGATTCAGTACTGCCACCTGGTGGCAAGCATTTCAGAAACCTTCATTCAGAGCTTTTACCAGCAATTTTTTAATACTATTAAGTAGATAAACAGGCATACTGGCCACCTGATGGATAGCGGGAAGCGGTAGCCTATCATCATCATCATCATCATCATCAGGTCTTTCTAGTCTCCACTGCAGGAGCACGACCCTCTCTGTATTACCAGCGGTAGCCTATGTACGCCTGCAATACCATGAACGTCACTCGCGCGTTACCCATCCTAGAAATATTCTTTTTAGGACTTTTTTCAAGGACCACATGTTGTTAAAATCTCCTGGCAATATTAAAAATTTAGAATTAGAAACTTCTAGACAAACCCGTATAAAATAATAACTCCTTTTTCAAATTCCACTATCAAGTGGCCATATATCAAGGATCAAAACGTTCTTTACATTTTTTAGAAAAGGTGAAACGGCACCCTTAAAAGATCTTTAGAATATAACACACTCGTCTTATATACAACCTATTATAGATGGCTTCTTAACTTACTCCACATTTTATAAATAAACTCTAACACTGGCCTTTATACATATAAATACACATTGACTTAAAGACCAATTAAAATTATCTGAATGTTTCATTCATGATTCGTTATCGCGCTGGCAAGCATACTACAAAACTAGATAAGTCTGTCTGTTTGTCACAAGTTTTTGATAATCTTGACCTTCTGGAAACATACAATATTAAGTACGTCTTTTCGCTTTCCGGGTAGATAAAGTTTAAGGCCTAAAGGCAATTTATTTCGTTGCTATTATTTGGTTTTATAGGGGCAAACATAATTTGTGAATATTTCGAGTCTTTCTCTATTTATAACGGTTCAATAGATTCGGCTCTGTTCCCGGTAGAGTAGAATAGGGTCACTCCGAGTCTTCGCGTGGTTGTCGTAAAAGGTGACTTAGGAAACACAACCAAAGCTTATTAAGATCAAAGAGACCTTTCCGGCCGTCTTATCCGATGTATTGTATGATATCCTAAGTCGCCTTCTACGACATCCACGGGAAGATTTGGAGTGGTCCTGTTCTACTCTGCCGGGAACCATACAGCATGTACAAATATCGGTATCACGTAATTACAAGATTCCAAACACACAACACAGATGAACACAGGTGATCAAACTAGTCCCACACATATGGCGCTAGTTTTGCTCTGATAACCTCAAATACCTGAGACCTGACCGCCGGCCATTAGTGCTATGGCCAGCGGGGCCAAGGGTAATTGGAACCTCGAAGCATTATGTAAAGAGTTAGGTAAAGAAGATGTAGGTACATATTTACTTCCCGATTAAATTTTCCAAAAAATCGAAGGCGCCCCTTGTAGTTAGTAGAACCCTCACCATTCCTCCATCGGACTACGAGACGTAGACAGGCATACATACGCGCGATTAACATTTCCCTCCTTCTGGGTGGGTGAGTCGGGTAAAATGCTAAATACCATGACTTCCTTGTCATAAACTAGATGTATTTTATTATATTTAATCAATAAAAGATAAGATTACTTTTTGTACTTTGCAGTATTTCTATTTATATATTGATAACATGAATTTGTTGTTGAGGATAATTGTTGTATTTCCTACTTACCAATAGGTATTGACAGAGATAGGGACGACATCGGGCGCACGTCTCACATTCAGCCTGAGGAAGACCTCCGGATGAAGTCGAAACATGTCGGCCAGTAGTCTATTTACGTGAGTTGCCTGTTGTTACATTTTTTAATAATACCGACAGGTATTTTTCAAATAATAATTATTGATATAGGTATTACTTATATTTCATTTTAGAATTCAACTATACGGAATAAGATCCAACTCATTTTATTGCATTTATGGAAAATAAAGTACATTTGTTTTTTTTTAAAGAATTGATATCTAAAACACACAACTAAAACTAGTTATACATAAAATTTTTGTTGTCCTTGTGTGGACAGACACAAAAGCAAGAATTTAATGGTTTGCAAGAATCCTTTTGAATATATTTGCTATTTTTTAGTACGATCGTTATGACATCAAAACTTAGATCGTTATGTTGTATTTTATGGACTAGGCCCTTTAACTTTACACCAATTGGCTAGTTGACTAAAAAAATTTCGTGTCGCTATGTAAAGACCTGCCAAAAATAAACACAATACTGACCGAAATACATTTCTAAACAAAAAACTCTTTCAGATATAGAAGTTTTAAAGACACATATTTTTAGACGTTTATTTTTAGACGTGAAAACGCGCTGCTGTAATGCCTACATATTTGTGACGTCACAACTTTGTATTTTGTATGGGCGGCGTGAGAACTTTGTTTGGTAGCTATACGAAATATTGCGTTTATGGTAATGGTTTGATAACAAAAGTTGCTACAAATTTTGCGGACTACAATACAGTATAAGTGTAATTTAAGATTTTCATACTTTTAAAAATGGTCCTATTCACCCAACTTTAAAGAAGCTTTAAGAACACTTAACGAATCGATATCAAATTAAAAGTGTTTTTTATAGTGTTTTTAGATACAAATGAGTATCATTGGAAACAAATTTTATATAATCTTAACATTAAGCAAATACCTAATTACAACTGCTCAATAGGCCATTTGCACAGATGCACAACTTCCTTTTCATAGAAATCGAGCAAAAAGTTTATACGTTCAGCTTTAAAACTCTGATAAATCGTGAGTGAGATGAACAACTATAAATATTCCTGATTACTACAATTGTACTTTACAAACTGCTTTAATTCTTAACTTTAATAACTTTCATATCAGCTAACTCGCAGTCTTGTTAAGTTTATGTTAATCGCCAATGTATTGAAAAACGTCGTATTATGGTCGCACTCAGTAAGCCATGTCAAGTCTATTTATGTCATTCTTGTCATCGGTTAATTATAAGCACTCTGCTTTGCCTCGTGCCTTTAAACACCTCGACTGTAATGTGCAGCTTATGTACTTGCACCATAATGTACTATAGGGTGGTGTCACCTGTGTCGTAATGCACGTCAAATGGTCAAATGGTGAGAGGCGTCAATAAATGCCTACATGCCTACGAGTGCCAAACCTAAACCGCTTACTGTGCAAAACACTTGTTTCACTGTGGAAACATCTTGCCTCGATTCAAGACATAAGTACCAAAGCCCATACCCTCTCCCCTCTGGGAGAGAAAAATATAAGGCCGGCAACGCTCTTGTCTCACTTCTAGCGTTGCAGTTGTCCATGGGCAGCGGTGATAACTACCATCAGGCGACCCGCTTGTTCGTTTGCCATCCAATGACATTAAAAATAATAAAAATAGTTTAGCCTGCAGAGAACAGGGAACAACAGTTTATTAACCGCCAGTTTCACAGTTCGCTACCAAGGTGAAGGTGTACCTGATATGACTCATGATGTCACAAATGCTGCAATGTTTTACGGCATTAGTGCAGGTCAGATCGCAATCCGTTGCAACTGGTGCAGCGGAAGGTTGCACCTTGACATGACGTGGCGGTCACCCGTCTCTACAATAATATGTTTTGTATGGGAACGTAATTTTTTTCAAATTTCCATAATTAGTCCCAAAAGCAAAGTTGTTCATAGTTGTTCATTGAAAGGCTAGTCACCCCTTTAAGCGTATGTCGAGGGTAAATTTCCATGCTGTATATGGATATAACCACGATGCTAAACGTGGCCTTAAGGCTTATAGACTTGGACTCTGTCTACCCGCAAGGGAAAAAGACGTGACAGTATGTATGTATGTATATGGATATCAGCGCAGCGCAGTCAAGGGAACACAGAGCAAGGGATTTTCATGTAGCTACTCACGCGCTACATTGAAATTCCTTGGTTGGGAGTCCCAATTTCAATCACTCCCAACTTGGGAGCGAGCGACGAGCCATACCTTGCTCTGTGGATAAAAACTATTGTACCATTTTGCATCTAGAAACTAAGCTCGAATAAATATATGAACCAAATTACACAGTGTGAACTCTGTCCATGGCACCTCAGTATGACAAACACAAGTAGATACTTTTTATTAAAGTTACCGACTTCATTTTTTCCTAGTTACAAACACACACAAAAATATACCAACATACATACACTTACGAAATTTGGCACACATGTTTAAGAAGCTGATAAAGACTCACATATATACTCGTAATACTCAAGTAATTCTGACAATATTAAATACATACGGGAAAATGATAACCTTCCTATTTGAAATTGGTTGAAAATTACTTATATTTTAACATTTATTTGATTCAAAATCTCAGTGAAATAACCAAATGCCGCCAACATAGCAATAATTTTGGTCACACGAGAAAAAAACATGAGTTGCAATGAAGTACTGTTTGCTTCATAAATGCAATTGTTATGCAACGAAGGATTTAACGATCGATTCCGTACTAGCTCACCAGGGCAAGTGCATGCACGTGAGAATTTATATTATACAGATAAGCCACGTCTTTACTCTTACGGGGTAGACAGATTCAGAGATGGTAAGATCAAAGGCCACGTTTACCGAGGTGTAAAACCCTATCCCATCAAAAACATAAATGTGAAATGAGATCCAATTTCAATATTGTAAATAAATATATACGGACAAATCACACAGATTTTGCTAGCCCCAAAGTAAGTTCGAGACTTGTGTTATGGGATATAAACTAAACGATATTATATTTTATAACAAATACATTATATAGATGGACATCCAAGACCCAGGTCATTCTGAAATAGATCATTTTTCATCACAGAACTAATAGTTCTGTGTTTTCCATCTTGACCTGACTAGGGATTGAACCCGTGGCCATCCGAGTCGCAGGTTGTTGACCGCTGCGCCACGGAGCTTGTCAAAACTGTGATTTTATGATGATTAAAAAAAATACTTAATATAAACTAACTGATTTCTGCACTTTTATATCCATCTGCAATCAAGCAGTGATTGTGAACGTACAAGGTTCAACTCCAGTCCAAAGCCGTTTCCGGTCCAGATTTGAGATGATACAATTAGTTTCCTGACCACGCTGTATAAGGCAACGTATACAGGGTGAAGGTTCAAAAGTTTCCGTTGCTTACTCATTAGTACTGCAGGTCAATGTTTACGATTGTAAGGCCTTTGACACATTAAGCCAGTACATAGGTAGAGCATATAGAGTAGTTACATTGCAATGCAACGTAATAACTACGCCAATCTCCTCTTTTTTTGAAGCTATCAAATGTGGAGAATGGAGAAGTGCGGGGACGCGGTTTACAGGGGACGCTACGAGGTTCTTTAAAGCCTAACGCCTTCCAAACTTCCTGATAGTTTGTAGCAAGCTAAACACTCACACGATTGGTCAACTAACAAAAATAAAGTTATTTCTACTTAATTAGTATTTTACTTTATCAAAACTGGTGGAATAATTCAAAAACGTTTTATTTTAATATAGTTAAATCATGCATTAGACTAGTCTAAAAGTTGTGTAGTAACTTTGCTGGAGTGAATCAATTTCTTTACACCAATGTGAAATCGCCCTTTAAGGTTGCCAAAATTGGTCCTATCGGAAGCCCACCAAGGTTGCCCCCTAGCGCCATATTGGGCCCTTAAGATATGATTTGTTGAGGAAGGTCGGCTGAATCAGAAGAATTTGAGTACACTGAGCTCAAATTGCTGCCATTTTCGTATTCATTGCCTTTTTATAATACATTTAATTTAAAAGCTTCGTTTATTACCCGACTGACCTTCCCCCTAACAATAAGTATGCTAAATTTCATAATGATTGGTTTGGTAGTTAAGCATGAGAATAAACAAATAAACACCTAAACCTATTTTAGGTTTAATAATACTAGGATTTAGCCCAACCGTGTGGTTCCCGGCAGAGTAGAATAGTACCATTCTAAGTCTTCCCGTGGATGTCGTAGATGGCAACTTAGGAAACACAAGCTAAACAAAACTTATAAACATCAAAGAGACCTCTCCAACCCGTCTGCTCAGCGTGGCGAATGTAGGATAAATCTTTTGACTGCTCTGGCTAATATGGCTCTGGTAGTACAGAGAGGGTCGTGCTCCTGCAGTGGAGACTAAAAAGACCTGATGATGGTAATATGATTTTGAAAAGCGAAACCTGGGTTGAGCTGAAAATTTTCAACACGATAGGCTCGAATTTTTAAAACGCTTGACTTTTTTTGCTCGATCATAACGGATCAGCCTGCGACATGGAGGTCCCGGTTCGATCCCCGGCCAGGTCAAGATGGAAAACGATCTTTTTCAGATTGGCCTGGGTCTTGGATGTTTATCTATATAAGTATATATTATAAAATATAGTATCGTTGAGTTAGTATCCTGCGACACAAGTTCACAACTTACTGTGGGGCTAGCTCTATTTGTGTGATTTGTCCATATATATTTATTTATTAAATCTTGTTTTGATTGACCATACGAAAACGGCATTGGATGATAAAGTGGCGCCTGCGCAGGTCCTTTGCCCAGCTGGCTTCAACCTTGCGTCCGCAGATGGCCGGTACGGCCGGTACGTTTTAGGTAAGGCTTTAGACATTCTTTACAGATGAGCAATTGGATGGTGGAATTCTGTATCGAGATACTTTCCAAGGTTTATGTTCACTTTCCGTATTTTTACGCCTTATATGTTCAGTTAATGCTTTTAGGTGGACGCTTTACTTGAAGGTATTAAAGGACAAAGTACGGAAAGGCAAAAAAATGAAGCCGTCTATCTATATATATTGCGTCTATACTATCTATACTAATATTAAAAAGAGGTAAGATTGGATTGCGTTGAATAATCTCTGCAAAGAGTCTACTCGTAGTCTGATTTTCAAAATTATTTCACCTGATAGAAATCTAGCTATAATTATTTAAGGGCCGTTATAACCGACTTCAAAAAAAGGATGTTTTTTGTTTGGATTACTCTTTCTTAGTAATCCCATTTAAATTTTATCGAAATCGGTTAGGTGAATTAATGGAAATCAGTTTTTTTTTTTAAGATTGTCTAGTCTATCTAGACGCCCACCGTCACGCAAACCTTAACCTTTAGGTAAGTCTACGATTTCAAGCTCTGCCTACCCCGTAAGGGATAAAGAAGAGATGAACATGTATATAGAAACTAAAGGACGAAAGGCAAGATTTCTCAGCCTCATTCCTTCGTGTGGGCGACGACCATTTTCGGTCAGTTACATAAGGCAGGTTAGTTTCACGTACTCTGATTAAATCTGCAAGGATGTGGTTAATTAGGGTTGGCCAACCGTTCCCACGCACACCGAATATGAGCTTGTTTATGGTACCAACTCATTATTGTGGCGTTTGACCCCAAAAATAGGATTGCAACTCGCAATATCCTAGTCTTTCACAGTTTTTTAACTAAAAGTCATCAATTTAAATTCTTTATTTTTGTTAGGTTGCCAATAATTCTTACGTGGGCCGAATATGAGCTTGTTTATGATACCAACTCATTAACAGTGGCGTTTGACCCCAAAAATAGGATTCCAACTCGCAAGATACCCTAGGCTTTTGTTGTTTTTTTAAGTAAAAGTCATCAATTTATCTTCTTTATTTTTGTTAGGTTGGCCAACAGTACCCACGTGGGCCGAATATGAGCTTGTTTATGGTACCAACTCATTATTTTGGCATAATATGAAATATTGCTGCCTCTCCAAGCCTTGCGCACACAGACAACGCCCAAAGCCAAGATCCGTCCCTTCTTTGATGATGTTTGCCTTACAGTTAAAGGGCACTTTGCTCTCACCTCAAAAGTCCGGTGAAGTAACGAAAGCTCACTTAGAGCTTGCTACATAGGTAAGCTATAAAAAATATTTTGCAGTTTTTAGGGTTCCGTAGTAAACAAGGAACCCTTATAGTTTCGCCATGTCTGTCTGTCTGTCTGTCTGTCTGTCTGTCTGTCTGTCTGTCCGTCCGCGGTTTTACGCAGAGACTATAAGTACTAGAAAGCTGTAATTTGGTATGGATATGTATATTAATCATGGCAAAAAAGTGGTAGAATAAAAACTTGAAAAAAATTTTTTTTTAGGGTAGCTCCCATACAAGTAAAGCAGGGGAGTAATTTTTTTTTCTTTATTTACCCACCGTGTGGGGTATCGTTAAATAGGTCTTTCAAAAATATTGTGAGGTTGAGTACACCATTTTTCGATTTAGGGATCCGTTTCCGAAATATTTGGTTTTAAAGTGCGAATTTTTGTTAGAGGTAAGTGTCCCCCCCCCCCTCTATCTGCTTAACGGTTATATATAGATACTTACGTGAAAAAAATTACAGCAGTAGTATATATACTGAAATTTAAAGGAAAACTATCAGAGCTGAGTACTAAGTACAAACTAAAAAGTTATAGGCAACCAACTTATAAACTGTAAAATTTCATACTATTTTCATTGTTAGATGTTTTTGGTCGTTAAACTGTAAGGTGCGAGAGTGAATAGTGTGAACTCAATGTTGTCATTCGCAACTACGGAACCCTACACTGCGCGTGGCCCGACACGCACTTGGCCGGTTTTTTTTTACTTTAGGTCAACAATTTAACTTCTTTCTTTTTGTTAAGTTGACCATTATCGTTATTTAATGATTTACATCTTTTATATATGTCTGTTTGTATGATGGTAGTTACATAATACACCCTTATTTTAAATTCAATACACAAACTTTAAGAGGTGACTCAGCCGATAAACATGAACAACTTTTGGTATGGGACCAATGCTGAAAATTCAATATTATTTTTACCTTTTCCATACATTGGTCCGATTAGCTGGACACTTTTGTATGGGTCTTTCAATTTTTTCTTTTTTGTTCTCATCATTTGTTCCATTTTAAAAGTTGTTCATGTTGATAGGCTGAGACAACTCTTAAAGTTTGTGTATTGAATTTAACATAAGGGTGTTAGTAACTATAATAACCAATCAAAACTAATATTGCTTCGCCTCATGGGTAAAACAGACAGATAGATGACAAATATATGAGGGTTTCGTTTTTTGACATTCGGCTACGGAACCCTAAAAATAGTGTCAAACCCAATCTATTAACAGAATCAGTTCTTTTCCCGTTAGGCGTTCGTGCGAATTTCGCCATTATGTTATGAGTAACGAATGACATAAAAGTGTAAAATCCCTTATCAGCGTTATCAGAACTGCTTCCATTAATTATTCAAGAGGCGGCCAGAAATAGCCGAGCAGACAGCTCTTTCTCGGAACCTGGATGATATAACCCTTTGGCAAAGCGGCTTTTACTAAACATTTATTCAAGAATCAGCTATAAAGCACAACGTTTATCCAAGAATCAGCTGAAACTGCGAAAATGATCCTTAATACTTTCTTAAGCCCAATTACCCGATAGCTCAGTGAGCGTACGGATTATTACCCTTTCACATGTTAAGCAAGTATGGCTCTACTAGGATTCGTAACCACAAGTAGCATATAAATTAGGCCTTTTCAGTGTTCGAAGGGCTCGACATTTGGTTGGTCCCAACTGTCATCATATAAAAGCATTTTTTTAATTTTTAATGTGAAGTGCCAGCTGGAATATTTTCGCACCATGTAAAGCATTCACCCAGGTGTTCTCGTCATGAACACGTCATAGCAATATTTTAAAATGAGTGTATACGTCCATATGATAGTACGCTTTGCAAAGGGGCCTGATCGCATCTAGGCACGTTTGCAGTCACTGCCCCCTCGGATGTTATCAGCGGGAATTCGACAAAACACCGTGTTTTACGATATTTTTGCGAAAAGTCTTGGTTAAAAATAAATAAATATAACACAAACTGCCCAGCAGTGGGACACGTGATGGCACGAAAAAAAAATTTGTTTTTGTTTTACAATTCTTTAAAATCTTCTTCTTCCTCGCCTTTTCGTTTTTTCTTCAAAATCATAGATTTCCAACTCGTTAAAATCATATTCAAATAAAATCGATGTTTAAAAGGTATTGAATCCAAAAATAAAAAAAAACCGGCCAAGTGCGTGTCGGGACACGCGCAGTGAAGGGTTCCAAAGTTGCGAATGACAACTTTGAGTTCACACTGTTCAGTTTACCGACCAAAAACATCTAAAAATGAAAATTGTATAAAATATTACATTTTCCAGCACATTTTATTAGTTGGTTGCCTATTAACTTCTTAGTTTCTACTTAGTACTCAGCTCTGATAGTTTTCCTTTCAATTTCAGTATCTATACTACTGCTGTAATTTTTTTCACGTATCCAAATATAACCGTTTAGCAGATAGAGGGGGGGGGGGGGGACACTTACCTCTAACAAAAATTTGCACTTTAAAACCAAATATTTGGGAAACGGATCCCTAAATCGAAAAAATGATGTTGATTTTTAAAGACCTATTTAACAATAACAAACACGATGGGTTTGTATAAAAAAAAAATATTACTCCCTCGTTACATGTATGGGAGCTACCCTAAAAAAAAATTTTTTCAAGTTTTGATTCTACTACTTTTTTGCCATGATTAATATACATACCCAAACTAAATTACAGCTTTCTAGTACTTATAGTCTCTGAGTAAAACCGCGAACAGACAGACAGACAGGTATGGCGAAACTATAAGGGTTCCTAGTTTACTACGGAACCCTAAAAAAATAAACTCTATCTCTTATTTGAATATATGGAATGTAGAATGTCATTTAATGAAATGTAGAAAGACATCTTCACTTTTGTTGGCCAATTCAAAAGTCTAGCTTTAAATGGTCGTAAAGTTCGAAATAATAATTTGATGACGATTAGATGCTATTTTTATGGCAAAATTATTTGGCAAACTGCTTCTTTAGTTCAGTGCTTCCTATCCCAACCCATCACAATCCCAAGACCAATAACAACTTCCCAACGAATTTATCCTAATCCCATCCCACATTCCAACTATCAATCAATCAATCAATTATTTATTGCTTTCTTAATGTGAAAATACAGGTGTTTAATAAGATTAGGAACAATTAAGGGCCCTGACGGGCGCTGCAATGGGAGAAGGGCTATTTTAATTAATAAATTATACAAAAAATATTATTATTCTTTTTAGAAATACGTGCCCTTTGTCATAGTAAGTCATATTTTTATTGTATTACTAGCTGTTACCCGCGGCTTCGCCCGCGTGATTTATAGCCTATGTCCTTCTCAGTACCCTAACCTATGTGTAATGCCAAATTTCATGATGATCGGTTCAGTAGATACGGCGTGAAAGCGTAACAAACAAACAAACTCACTTTCGCATTTATAATATTAGTTAGGATTTGTATTTAAAAAGTATTTGTATATTTGTTTGTTTGTTACTTCTTAACGCTTTCTCTACGAAACCAATCTTCTTGAAATTTGGCATACTAATTAGTATATATGTGAATATTAGGATACTGAGAAGCACATTGGTTACCTTTCATTTTTCGAAGTATTGAACATGAGTCAACATCGCGCCAACAAGTCTTTTTAAGGCCGTAAAGTTGACATTCTATAAATAAACCTATTTTGCTAACGGAGACCGTATGGTCATGTTTGAGTACTGAATACTAGGATACTGGTTTATTGTTTTAGATCATAGATAGAAGGACATATGGTCATTGTTATCGTCGAGCTCCGTGGCGCAGTGGTTAACACGCCAGCCTGCGACACGGAGGTCCCGGGTTCGATCCCCGGCCAGGTCAAGATGGAAAACGATCTTTTTCAAATTGGCCTGGGTCTTGGATGTTTATCTATATAGTATATGTTATAAAATATAGTATCGTTGAGTTGGTATCCCACGACACAAGTTCACAACTTACTGTGCGGCTAGCTCAATTTGTGTGATATGTCCCTATATATTTATTTATTTATTTATTTTTATCGAAATTATTTTTGACTAAACTGTTCGCTATCGAATATCAAAATCATCAACTATTCTATGAATTAACACACTACCCGATCTCTGAATTAGTATTAAATTCCAACCCCTTTTACTATCACTTTCAACGATCTCTACATACTTCCATTGAAGGAAAACTAAAAAACAATTGGTATCGATAAACTAAGTCAATAATCAAATACCTAATATAATGAATAGCTTCATTAGAGCTACACTCTAAAACACATAATAAGAAGATAAAACATATGTTACATATGTTTTATCTTATAGGTATATACATATGATATGTATATACCTATTTAATTATTAATATATCCATGTCGTACTCAACAGTACGTGGCCGAAATCTAAATATATAAGAAGTAAAATATAGGGGTGATAATAATTTTAGAAATTAACTATTTTATAATTCACAACTTCCAGCTTCTATTGCTTCTTCATTGTTTCTATTCAGTTCAAGCTCTTATCCGACCGATAAATATGATTCACACAAACTATTGCATATCTCCCTTATTCCCTGCTCTGTAAATTTAAGGATACAGTAAGATTTGATTCTACCTGTTAGCACGTGTGTGATAATTGTCATAGAATTTGATAAATGTCTCATATATTTGAAATTTTCGCGGATTTACTTTGCCAATATTGACTAACCACATCTCTCCTTTTCATTGACCTTAGTTAATCTAAGGATATAAAAGGATCGGGCCTAGCTCTTAGCATGTGTGGGATAATTGACATAGAATTTGGTCAATGTGTTTATTTGTCTTTTTCGCGGATTCGTTTTACTTTGCCAATGTTGACTAACCATATCTCTCCTTTTTATTGACCTCAGTAAATCTAAGGATATAAAGAATTGGGTCTAGCTCTTAGCACGTGTGCGATAATTTTCATAGAATATAATCAATGTCTCATATCGTTTGATTTTTTCGCGTATTTACTTTGCCAATGTGGACTGCCCATATCTCTCCTTTTCATTGACCTCAGTAAATCTAAGGATATAAAAGGATTGGGCCTAGCTCTTAGCATGTGTGGGATAATTGACATAGAATTTGGTCAATGTATTTATTTGTCTTTTTCGCGGATTCTTTTTACTTTGCCAATGTTGACTAACCACATCTCTCCTTTTCATTGACCTTAGTTAATCTAAGGATATAAAAGGATCGGGCCTAGCTCTTAGCACGTGTGCGATAATTTTCATAGAATATGATCAATGTCTCATATCGTTTGATTTTTTCGCGTATTTACTTTGCCAATGTGGACTGCCCATATCTCTCCTTTTCATTGACCTCAGTAAATCTAAGGATATAAAAGGATTGGGCCTAGCTCTTAGCATGTGTGGGATAATTGACATAGAATTTGGTCAATGTATTTATTTGTCTTTTTCGCGGATTCTTTTTACTTTGCCAATGTTGACTAACCACATCTCTCCTTTTCATTGACCTTAGTTAATCTAAGGATATAAAAGGATCGGGCCTAGCTCTTAGCATGTGTGGGATAATTGACATAGAATTTGGTCAATGTATTTATTTGTCTTTTTCGCGGATTCTTTTTACTTTGCCAATGTTGACTAACCACATCTCTCCTTTTCATTGACCTTAGTTAATCTAAGGATATAAAAGGATCGGGCCTAGCTCTTAGCACGTGTGGGATAATTGGCAGAAAACATGATGAATGTTGGCTTTGACATGCGAACATGTGAATAATGGCCCGTATGGCACACTTACTGTTTTATTAATGATTAAGCAAACAAACTTTGCGTAGATAAACATATATTGATGTCAATTGAATATAATTAAGGCATGAAGGACCTTCAAACTGATTTTAAGAAGATAGACAACCTGTAAATTTTCGTACAAAAAGTGATTGATAACGCTTCCCACCCCTTAAACATAGTCCAATTTCAATATTTTTTTTACTCGTTATTGATAAATTGGAGAAGTAGGGCTGTACGTTTTGATATTTAAGATATATTGCTCACAACAAAAGATATGAGCATCTAAGTATATATTCATATTTTTTACATAAAAATGCCCGTGGCATTTTAATTTATTCAAATTAATCTAAACTAAATCAATAAAAAAACGGTTAGCCCTAAATTAAGGTGTGCTAAATCGAATGACACTAAAATTTCCTCATTTCTTAAAGGTTTAGGGGGGTGGAAGAGTTATTGCTTTTTGTATGAAAATTACAGGTAAGTAGTCGATCCTCTTAAAAATCTTATTCATAATGCTAAAATGAGTAATTATAACAAACACTTACATTTACTTAAAAAAACCGGCCAAGTGTGAGTGAAACTCGCGCAATGAGGGTTCCGTACAATATGCTTCGTGTACACACACACAATGTGCAAAAATGTTTTATTCAATTGACTAGCGCTATCTAGTGGTGTTTTATTGAACTATTTCCCTAGATGAACTTATTATAGTGAGTTTACCACTTTATTTGCAAGTGATAGAATTTTTATTATTTTTCCTGTAATCTTCAAAGAATTATCTACATTATGTAATTTTTTAAAAATTTTCGGCCCACTAGTTTCGGAGATCAGGGGGGGGGAATGGTAAATTTTTGCCTTCTTTCGTGAATAAAATCAAAAGTATTGATTTTACCCGAACAAAAAAAAATATTTTTGAGATCCTCATAATAAGCCCTTTCATTTGATATATGACACAGTAAGGTTTGCAAAACTTTTTTTTTTAATTTTGTAATTGGGCCCTAAAACTGACCCTTATTTCAAAAAAAATTTTATTTTCTTTGCACATCCGTGTTTGGGTCATAGGATTACACCATCTTACCAAATTTCACCTAATTTGGTTCAGTAGATTCGGAGAAAATCGGCTGTGACAGACGGACGGACGGACAGACAGACGCACGAGTGATCCTATAAGGGTTCCGTTTTTCAATTTTTGTACGGAACCCTAAAAAAAAATATTAAACAAGTTAGATAGTAAAATATTTACCAGAGAGAGGAGATCACAAACATACTTATGGCGATGCGGCTAGCAACCCATCCCTATTTTGATTCCGCTTTTCACCTTAACGCCTACTATTAAACGTGGCCCTTGGGTTTTATGACCTTAAGCTCTGTCTACCCTTCTTCTTCTTCTTTCTCAGCCTGTGTTCACCCATTGTTGGGTATAGGCCTCTTCATGTTTCTGTCTTCCCTAAATAAGTATAATTACGCGTAAAAAGCATTACCCTTCTTCTGGGTTGGTAAGTCGAGTGAAAATGTTTAATCTCCGAAACCCTTCCTGTGTAGTCAAAAGAGAAATCTACACCTCCAAAATAGTATTGCTTTAGGCCAGTCAGAAAAAAACTATAGCTACCTAAGTATTTAATTTACCAAATGGGCATGTTGACTAAAATTTTTTTCATGTTGTTATGTAAAGACCTGCCAAAAATAAACACAATAGTGACAGAAATACATTTCTGAACAAAAAGCTCTTTCAGTTATAAGAGTTTTAAAGACACATGTTTTTACACGTAAATTTTTAGACGTGAAAACGCGCTGCTGAAATGCCTACATATTTGTGACGTCACATGCTTGTATTTTGTATGGGTGGCGTGAGAACTTTGTTTGGTAGCTATACGAAATATTTCGTTTATGGTAATGGTTTCATAATAAAAGTTGCTATAAATTTTGCAGACTAAAATACAGTATAATTGTAATTAAAGATTTTCATACTTTAAAAAATGGTCCTATTCGCCCAACTTTAAAGAAGCTTTAAGATCACTTAACGAATCGATATCAAATTAAAAGTGTTCTTTATAGTGTTTTTAGATAGAAATTAGTCTCATTAGACACAAATTTTATATAATCTTAACATTAGGCAACTACCGTATTGGAAAAAGCCCATTTTTCTTATTAAATAAAAAACATGGCAAGGCACTTACGATAAGGCGATTTCACTCCAAAAACAAACCAACAGAAGACATAGAGATAGTATTTTACATGTGTACATAAAAGCTTAGTCTTGTACCATTAGAACTAATGTCTCTGCAGCCAAATACAGTTCTTAATTAAACTATTTTTAACCGACTGACCCACCACGAAGGAGTGTAATGTTTTTCGCACGTGTGTATGTATGTAATTATGTCTGCTCCATTGTTGCCTTCTGTAGCCTAAACGGCTTGACCGATTTTGAAGTGTGAGCTCACACGAATAGGTCATGAGATTCGTATTCCCCGCCGTTTCATAGGCTATCTAAGGCTATAATATGTTTCATTCTACAATAAATTTATCGAGCTCCGTGGCGCAGCGGTCAACACGCCAGCCTGCGACACGGGGGTCCCGGGTTCGATCCCCGGTCAGATCCTGATGGGAAACGATCTTTTTCAGAATGACTTGGGTCTTGGATGTTTATCTATATAAGTATATGTTATAAAATATAGTATCGTTGAGTCAGTATCCTGCGACACAAGTTCACAACTTAATGTGGGGCTAGCTCAATTTGTGTGATATGTTCCTATATATTTATTTATTTATAAATGAATATGGCGGACGAACTTTCTGAAATTAAATAGTGCAACTTGTCCCATCTCTAATTCGTAGCATCCCAACTAATATTATAAATGCGCAATTGTGTTTGTATATTTGTATGTTAGATACGTCTTCACGCTTTATCTACTGAACCAATCTTCTTGAAAATTGGCATATAAAAATCGAATGATCGCAATCCTAAGTAGTTAGTGCACAGTAGCAAATCGTCTCAAACGCATATACATGGCGAAATTTTGATCGTTCTGGACCCTTAAAGGGGTGATTCAGCCCGTCGATATGAACCATTTTTCCTATGGGACCATTGCTGGAAACTCAAATTTTATTTCGACATTTTCATACAAAAGTGTTCAGCCGCCCGGGCAATTTGTAGAGGAATGTCGAAATTTTTTTCGAGTTTACAGCATTTGTCCCATAGGAAAAGTTGTTTATATTGACAGGCTGAATCACCCCTTTAATAAATAATAATATAAATATAAATAAATATATACGGACAAATCACACAGATTGAGCTAGCCCCAAAGTAAGTTCTTAAGAAAGACTTGTGTTATGGGATACTAACTCAACGATACTATATTTTATAACAAATACATATATAGATAAACATCCAAGACCCAGGTCAATCTGAAAAAGATCGTTTTCCATCATGACCTGACCGGGGATTGAACCCGGGACCCCCGTGTCGCAGGCTGGCGTGGTAACCGCTGCGCCACGGAGCTCGTCTGTCGTTTAATGGTCCGGAACGATCAAAATTTCACCATGTAGAGTAATTAATTCTCTTTTGAATAAACAAGCACAGCAAGGCACTTAAATAAAGGCGATTTCACTCCAAAAACAAACCAACACAAGTCATAGAGATAGTCTTTTTACACGCGTATCTAAAAGCTTAGGCTTGTACTCGGGCCATTAGGTCTAATATTTCTCAATCCAAATACATATCTCCAATACAACTCTTAATTAAACCACTCTTCCAAATATATATCCTAACTAATATTATAAATGCAAAAGTGAGTTTGTTTGTTTTTTACGCTTTCACGCCCTATCTCCTAACTGTTCATCATGAAATTTTGCATACAAATAGGTTGGGATACTGAGTTGGACATATGTTTTATATCACGCGCGCTGTTATGAGGAAGTCCCGGTCGGTCTTTTTAAAAAAAACGCGCACTTAAAAACACCAACACTTTATTCCCGAAAAATTACATAGATTAAATTCGGCACTGTATCCCGACTTTACTTCCCGAGCTCCGAGTACTAACTGAATTTTACTTAGCTGCGGAAAGCCATGAGGCGAGCAAACTGCTGACTCGATGGAAAAAATAGTAAAATGCTTATTGCATCTTAACCTACGTATTAAAGTAGGGTATAACAGCGCGAAGCCGCGGGTAACAGCCTGTAATATATATTGGTGCAAAGTACGAAAGTTTGTTTGTTTGAATATCAAAAATCTATAGCAAAGCTATGTAGATTAGTATTTGTATACAATCCCAACTAATATTATAAATGCGAAAGTGAGTTTGGGAGTTTGTGGTGGGAAGTCAAGGGGTACAGTTGAAGTTTGCCTTAGACAATTTTGCAAATTGCTTTTAGTGGACTTTATAATATGAAATTGGTGTAGTTTGGTGTTATAAATGCTCGTGCTCATTAACAATTTGTGAAATAGTTAAAGTGGACTGATAAATGGACTCGAATAGATTTTCCACCCCAAGCTCCCAGGCGGCGTCAAAGAACATACGCCATCGTTGATGCTACTTGGAAAAACTTTACCGTACAATACCGATACTTAGTATCTCATTATACTGGACATTGGCAGAATCACTGAAATTTCGGTGGAAGCCATAATATAAAACAGAAGAAGTTGTTACGTTTTCACGCCGTATCTACTGAACCGATCATCATGAAATTTTGCATACACGTTGTCTGGAGTACGGAGAAGGACCAAGGCTACCTTTCATCCCGGAGAAAAGTACTGTTTCCGAGGGATTGGCACTAACGCAAGCGTAGCCACGGGCGATAATAATATATTCATACAAAGTACCAAAGTTTGTTTGTTTGAATCTCAAAAATATTTAGCTTAGCTATGTAGCTTAATATACCATATATTCATTCATAAGCTCTTCCCATCCTTAAAAGGGCGATTCAGCCCGAAAATATGAACTCTCCTATAGAACTAATAGTGGAAATAAAAAAAATTACATTTTTAAAAATTTACAACTAAAAATTTTCGTTTAATTTCAAGTTTTTGGAAATTTGTTTCCTTCGATCATCATTATCGTCATCATCAGGTATTTTTTAGTCTCTACTGCAGGAGCACGACCCTCTCTGTACTACCAGAGCCATAATGAGCCAGAGCGGTCAAAGGATTTGGCCTACACTCTCCACGCTGGCCAGACGGGTTGGAGAGACTCATTGATGGCAGTCGTTAATCTATGCCAGATCTGATACTACTGTTAGCCACTTACACACACGGAAAACAAACAAGCCAGAATAAAAAACGAACGGTCGCTAGCATAAATAAAATGTAAATTCCCATATACGTTTAGGAGATGTGATTATTTGTCCATCTGTCTGTATTAGGTTTTGACAAGTTTCGCAAATTGGCGCAGTTTCTCAAAATGTCGATACGTCTATGTTGTAAATCGATATCAGTTTAGTTTAGTCATTAATGTTGTTGTTTTTATAGTTTTATCAATTCTAGGATTTTATTTACTTGACACATTATTTGGAGTATGTTAATTGGCATTTTGATAGGCATCTTCTCCTTAACAGGTAAGTATATGAAATGTCCAATGGCTTTATATTGTAGTTAAAATCTTCAGATTGTTTAATAAATAAATATAAAAAGTAGATGGACAAATCACAGTAATTGAGCTAGCTCCACAGTAACTTTTGTCGAAGGATACTAACTCAACGATACTATATTTTATAATAGATACTGTAATTAAACATCCAAGAGCCAGGCCAATCTAAAAAGATCATGAACTGGCCAGGTAGATCTAACCTAGGCCCCTCATATCGCTATTTTTATCAGTAGGTACTTATTAAGGAGTTTTTAAATTAGTTTTAAATATTTTTTATGGCGTCCGCGGAAGACCAGCGTTGTGGTTCATACCGCAACATTAAGCTGAGCGGAGACCTTTTTGGTATTAGCATAAGAGTTTTATGTCTCTATAATTGTGTTCATATTTTCTAATTATGTATTAAGAATAATACATAATTGTGTTAGTTAGTTAGTGTAAGTGTTTTGATACCAAATAAACGATTATTCTATTTTTCTTTCTTTCAGGCTGCCGTATTGCGCAACAGAGGTCGTATACACTATGAATCTAGTACTATATGAATATAAAACTAAATACATATTCAAATAGCAAGAAAAAACTTAGTAAACAAACTGAGTCACACTCCCATCTAGGTCTAAATAATGGCAGAAAACAAAACATCCCGCCCACTCGCATACTCGACTCGGTACTCGCAGATATGAGTACCTGCGATTTGATTGTTGAGGATCGCGATACTGAGTCACTGATAGCCCACTTATTTGAGATATAACTGTTTTTTAACTCATTATTTAAATAAAGAGTTACTATCATAGAGTGATATCTGTTTGTTGTAGCAAGATAAAATAAAAAACCGGCCAAGTGCGTGTCGGGCCACGCGCAGTGAAGGGTTCCGTAGTTGCGAATGTCAACTTTGAGTTCACATTGTTCACACTTGCACATCACAGTTTAACGACCAAAAACATGTAACAATGAAAATTGTATGAAATTTTACATTTTCGAGTACATTATATGTTGGTTGCCTATAACTTTTTAGTTTGTACTTAGAACCAAGCTCTGATAGTTTTCCTTTTAATTTCAGTATCTATACAAGTGCTGTAATTTTTTTCACGTATCCATATATAACCGTTTATCAGATAGAGGGGAGGACACTTACCTTTAACAAAAATTTGCACTTTAAAACCAAATATTTCGGAAACGGATCCCTAAATCGAAAAATGGTGTTCTCACAATATTTTTAAAAATCTATTTAGCAATACCCAACACGATGAGTTTGTATCGAAAAAAAAATTACTTTTTTTTTACTTGTATGCACCTTGTATGGAAGCCACCCTAAAAAAAAATTACTTAAGATTTTTTCTACCACTTTTTTGCTTCGAGCAACACGACCTCCGTACCGGACGGAGGGAGTGGGCAAAGCGACAATTTACTATGACAATTTTTCTGGCGTTTTTTGCGGGGGGAAATGTGCACACAAGTTTAGTTCCGCACACCTACATACAAAACTTAAACTGTCACTTGATAGTAATTATGACATTGTCATAAAAAATGACATAAAAAGAAAAAATAATTTGTGTACAGATGAGTCACACACAACTAACACATAGACATGCATATGCCTAATTTTGGCTTGTACCTTGACAGAGGGGAATACAGCGTATGGCTACTCCCTTCCGTGTTGCTCGAAGCTTTTTTGCCATGATAAAAATACATACCCATACCAAATTACAGCTTTCTAGTATTTATAGTCTCTGAGTAAAACCGCGGACAGACAGACATGGCGAAACTAAAAACTGAGATACAGACCCATACCGTCTAGTTCAGGGATGGTCTCCCAAATGGGTTGGCTTCGACTTATCCTGAGACCTGTATTTACTGTTTATACCTACAAACAAATGTAATGTGTTGGCAAAATAAAGTTTATAAAGGTTCCTAATTTACTACGGAACCCTAAAAACCACGTGTTGTGCCCAGGGAGTGCTGGCAGAAGTGAAAACTAAAATACTATCACTTAAAATTCATGGATGTGCATAGCACCTAACTGTAACACAAACATACATACATACATCGAATGATTATTTTTGATTTGATACAATATTTAATGATGATTATGATGATGAATGTATAGTAAAAAAACTGTATTAAAGTAGTTTTTTAAATATTTTTTTGCTCGTTTGCTACTGTCCTATAATCACGTTAGCACGACCGTCAACATCATTAGAGTCCACCATTTTGGCCGCGCCCACTCGCTGGCCAAAAACTCGTGGGTGTACTCGTATACTTTGCTTGCCCATGTATAAGGCAATACAAGTGAATATACTTAAATTCCCATTAATAATCACGTAGTATATAGTTATAGTTTACGGGTCATGCTCCTACAGTGGAGACTAAAAAATACCTGATGATGATGATGCTAGGTTTCAAAATCTTTCTTTTACTCAAACACTACTTTACAATGGTAAGACACGATATCGCCGCGTGGTTCCGGGTAGAGTAATAGGACCACTCCAAGTCTTCCCGTGGATATCGTATAGAAGATGACTAAGGTAACTTAAGCTGGACAAAGCATAAAAATCGAAGAGTCTTCTCCAATCCGACTGAACAGCATGGAGAGTGTAGGCCAAATCCTCTGACTGCTTTGGCTAATATATGGCTCTGGCAGGTAGTACAAAGAGGGTTGTGCTCTAGCAGTGGAGACTAAGAAGACCTGATGATGATACGATATCTATTGTTTCACTTCAACATTATTCTAAATATACACGGTGAAATGTTTCATCGTTTTGGACCTATGAGGGTTGAGTCAGGCCGTCAATTTTAACAACTTTTCCTTTAGGGCCAATGCTGGGATTTCTGGAAAGTCAATTTTTTTTGACATTTCCATTTGCCTGCAAATGCCTGATTTCTGAATGAACTTTTTGTTTTTCAAATCATTTTTCAACCAGTTGCCAATTGTGTAAAGTTATTCACTCTCCGGTGGCCACATTCTTGCAGAGGTCAATTCACATAAATTATTTTGCGAGGCTCGTCACGTCAATGCACTTCTGGCGAACGCATTCTGACGGATGTATGTATGGAAGTGGAGCGTGTGACAATGACCAACTTCACTGCATTATGTAATGTGCGTATTTAGTAAATTGCAGTGTGGTTCCCGGCAGAGTAGAATAGGACCACTCCAAGTCTTCCCTTGGATGTCGTAGAAGGCGACTTAGGAAACATACAAGCTAAAAGGCAGCGTAGGATAGGACCACTCCAAGTCGTCCCGTAGATGTCGTAGAAGGCGACTTGAAAATGTTTCATTTATTCATCTTATCCTCACTCTACTACTTAAGGACTGTTTTTAGTTTAGTTCCCTTTTCTTTTAGCATGTAATTTTTTAGCTTTAGATAGGATATATATTTTGTTAGAATTAGACAAAATATCCGAGGGGGGGCCTAGCTACCTGTAGCACAGGTACATTTTAGTACCTATTTCAGGAACTAGCGTCTCCACAAAGATGGATGTCTACCTAGTTTTTAGTCCTACTTTTAAGAAAACTGTATACTCTTTGTAAAGACGGAAATAAACACTTTTATTATTATTATTACTCTAGAATTGTCTATTGCCTCTATCGCCTAGAGAAAACATAAAGGTATAGTCGGTTGTCTGATACAAGTAATAAGTAGTATTTTCTTCGCTTTGTGTATGTAATTAGGGAGGGACGAAATGCTTATACCACCAGCTGGCAGCCACTGAGAAAAAATAGTATTGACAGAACTTAAACGCTATTGAGAGTTCTTCGTGGGAAGTTTAGCGGACTCACGGTGTTTGTTTTAAATTGATTTTAGTTGATTCTAGTGGACTATATAATGTGAAATCTGTGTAATTTGTTGTTTAAATGGCCATGTTTACGAACAATGTGTGGGATAACTGACATAGACTGTCATGGTGCAGCTGTAGTGAGATCTATCGACATCGTTCCGTTCCTCTATGATTGATTCGTGAAGGATCAGAAGGAGGAGCTCAACATCATCATCATCATCATCATTTCAGCCGCAAGAAGTCCACTGCTGAACATAGGCCTCCCCCAAGGATTTCCAATATGACCGGTTGGAAGCGGCCTGCATCCAGCGTCTTCCTGCGACCTTTATCAGGTCGTCCGACCGCCTGGTCGGTGGGTGAAGGAGGGGCTCAATCAAACCAAATTATTAACACAATCATTCGTTATTGTACAAGAATAACTCGCCAACTAGCGAAATAAGAGAAGAAACCGTAGGACTCGTATCCAGGTCTTTAAAAAAAGGTGTTCCATTGTTTTTGGGTCTGCTCTTTCTTTTTGTGTGCTTATATATAAGCTCTAATCCCTTGATATTAATTCACAAACACAAAGATAGATACGTATCGTATCGATAGAAGGTGTAGTAAAGTCCTTAAATAAGACCGTTACTAGAACAACAAATATATCCATACTGAAGCGAAAGGAAAGTGTAACTTTTACGAAAGTTTCTATAAAGTAAGTAAATACCAATACTATAAATCCGTTAAGGTAAGGCAAATTAACCTATATAAGCTTACAATACGCTAATAAAGCCTTAAAATAAGCTTTTATTTAGCTTTTACTACATTACTTCACTGCCAACTGTATATTTGACCACATAAACTAAATTCTTGGTTTTACAGTCTCAGAATGGAGTGAGTCACGCAAACAATAATTAACTAATCCAAATTAGTTAGGGTCTGTTTAGATATACGATATTACAAATTCTGTCGAATACTAAACCGGTATACCTACGTCATCACATCTTTTAACATCGAATTACAAATACAAATACGTTTATTTGCTATGATAGGGTACGATACAGATGTTAATGAAATATTTAGAAGGAGGATTTACAGAAGATGGTAACATGTATGAATAGTGCTTTTAAGAAAAAGGGTATGAAAGTGAATGTTAGTAAGTCAAAAGTAATGGTTTTTGAAAGAGAAGAAAATATGACGGTATGCAATGTTCTTATAGATGGAGAAAAAGTGGAACAAGTGGAAGAGTTTGTGTATTTAGGTAGTGTTTTTACAAGGGATGGAAAGCATGAAGGTGATATTGAAAGAAGAGTGGCTGCTGGTAATCGGGTAAATGGGGCATTGCATTCTTTTATGAACAGTAGGAAGATATCCTACAAAGCCCGACTAGCTGTTCATGAAGGGGTGTTAGTACCAACTCTTATGTATGGCAGTGAAAGTTGGGTATGGCAGAAAAGGCACGAAAGTAGAATAAATGCAGTTGAAATGAGATCGCTAAGAAGTATGTGTGGTATAACTTTGAGAGATCGGGTAAGGAATGACGTAGTGCGGGAGCGATGTGGAGTGAAAGATGATGTAGTGACTAAGATTGAGAAAGGAATTTTAAGCTGGTTTGGCCACATTGAAAGGATGGATGAAAGAAGAGTAACAAAGAATATTTATAAAGCCAGTGTGAATGGGATAGTTGGCCAGGGTCGACCTCGTCGAACGTACTGCGATCAGATTGCTGACGTTCTTAAGAAAGGAGATGTAAGAAGTACCCGAAACCGAAGAGCATGCATGGGGAGAGTGACGAGTTTAGATGAAGCTAGAGGGATTTGTCAGGATCGTAGCAAGTGGAGATCCATAGTCTCTGCCTACCCCTATGGGAAAAAGGCGTGATAATATGTATGTATGTATACGTTTATTTGCTATGATAGGGTACGATACAGATGTTAATGAATTATTTAGAACTGTTGAAAACAGTATGCAAAAATTAAACAAATAAAAAAGAAAGCTACTAAACTAAAATTATAAATTGAATCAAATGAAATTATTACACATGCAATTTATAATATTAAAAATATTTAATGTCCAGCCAAATCATCACTGTCAACATAAGGCAAAATCTACTCCAGTGCTCGGTAATCCTTTATTGAATAAAAACAATGTCCCTGTAGCCATGTATGCAAAGCCTTTTTAAATTTATTTAATGGAAGCTGTTTGATATCCTCCGAAAGTTTATTGTAGATAATTATGCACATTGCATAATTTTTTTCTTAAATTTTTCAGTTTTTGGAACCACATCTAATACGAGTCTCGTCGTATTTCTTACACACCGTGGGTACAAATCTTTTTGCAAACGAACTTGTCGAACGAAACTTGTCTTGTCTGAAATTTGAAAAGAACTTTAAATTAAAATTTAATATAATTATTATCCCGTCTTTAACCATCATCATCATCATCAGGTCTTTCTAGTCTCCACTGCAGGAGCACGACCCTCTCTGTACTGCCTGAGCCATATACTAGCTTGAGTAGTTAGAGGATTTGGCCTACACTCTCCACGCTGGCCAGACGGGTTGGAGAGGTCTCTTTGATGTTAATAAGCTTTGTTTAGCTTGTGTTTCCTTAGTCGCCTTTTACGACATCCACGGGATGACTTGGAGCAGTCCTATTCTACTCTGCCGGGAACCACACGGCGCACACGTACTTAATAAACATTTCTCAAATGGAGGTCCACTTTGATTCACCTGTAAATCTCTGAAAGAAGTTTACTTTCAGTGTCTTCATTGTTAGTTTGCTCCCTACTTATACCTGAACGGACCTTAACCTCGAATTACTTATAAAAAACGTGGTAACTAAATTGTGTGGGTGCCGTCGTCGGCGACGCAAAAAGTGCGCGTGTGGGAGCCTGCGGTCGGACGGGCTTTATCCAGGATGGTGGTAAGCATGATGTAAGCAGTAACTGTCCGAAATAATCATTTCGACGGCAAAAAGGCAACTGTTGGGTTCCTCTAATTTATATCTGTACTAATGTTTTCGCGATTTTTATTTAATAAGGTTTTTTTATCGTGGTTATTACATCATTTATACACCTAGCGTTTCGAACACTTAACAGTATTCGTGGTCGCAGGTAGACTATCTTAGGAACTACTGGACTGGACCGATTACTAAAATTCTTTCACCGTCGGATAGGTAAGTTATCCCTGAATGCCATAGGCTAGGTATGCACCACGAGCGTTGCCCGGTTGCCCACGTGTACGTTGTTAAAACTGTTTGCAGAGACCTACATTTCATTAATCATTCTCTTGCAAATTAGTCCCAACGCTACACCAATTTATCTTCTCTTGGTAAATTGATTATCTCTGAGGATTTAGTAACCTGATAAAATTTGTAATAAGTTTTCTAAAACTAAAAGTAAAAGACTTCAATGGCGCAGTAGTCACCACGCCAGCCTGCGACACGGGGGTCCCGGGTTCGATCCCCGGTCAGGTCATGATGGGAAACGGTCTTTTTCAGACTGGCCTGGGTCTTGGATGTTTATCTATATAAGTATGTATTATAAAATATAGTATCGTTGAGTTACTATCCTGCAAGTTCACAACTTACTGTGGGGCTAGCTCAATGTGTGTGATATCTCCCTACATATTTATTTATTTATTTATAATGCAAATTTGATATTGATGATCCTTAATGCGCAGTAGAAATAATATACAATCCATTATCCTCGTACAAATTAAAAAATGATTTATAAATTAAGTATGGATTGTTTTTTCCGTCTAATCCACTTAATAACCAAGGCACGACGTCATTTGAATTCTTATGAATGAACACATACCGAGAACGGAAAATGCCCTAATTAAATATTGGTGGCACGACAGTACTTAGCATTATTTTCCTAATTAATATGCATATATTGTGATTAACTCTTGTGTAATATATGTAATACAATTTTTTGCCAACAACTACACGTGGGTCATAATATGCACTATGTTCCAAGGTCCCTCTCTCTCATCTAAGCTTGAAACCCAAGGCCAGTAAACCAGTAATTATAATTTGTCGTGTCTGCCATTACGTAAAATATTTTTCTTTCTAGAACTAAAGATCTACGTATAGTTATAACTACGAAGTCTAGATAACTGTTTGTAACATATGTTCATAGTCGTGTCCTTAGCAGATGCAAAATGTTTTGTTGTTTATCTAAGTAAATAAACGTTAAAAATTTGACCCTCTCTTATCCAAGCGATTTCCCAGTCATATGCCAATGCATCCTCAGCCTTAGCGTCTTGGAGTCCGATGTCCGCTTGAAACTCCCGACAGAGTAGAATAGGACCACTTCAAGTCTTTTCGTGGTTGTCGTATAACGACTTTATAAGCACAAGTTTCCTTTCCACTTTGATATTTATAAGGTTTTTTTACCTTATCAACAACAAAAAGGAAAGGCAAGTCCTTTCCTTGATGATGACATAAACTACTTGCGTTTTGTTATTTCAGCGGTTTACTGGCGCTTTGTTGCATAGTTCCAACATAATTAATTTACTAAGATCGTGAATAACATTTGTATTAATCTTCACGCGACACGTGTCCAACCGCTTCCCGCATACGAGATAGATAGCCCAGCGAGTATGCGCATGTTAAGCAACCTCGGTAGCGGTTCCATTGGATTGGGTAAAATGTACCGGCAGTTTCTCCATCCTTTAGCTCATACGGCAAAAGAGGAGAATTGCTGCTGTCCAAACGCTGTGCCATTTCTCTGTTCAGCCCTTTAGGCTATGCATGCAAATCGCGGCCCATCAGGCATATATGAGAGTTTACTGTCTCTCCAAGCTTTGCGCACACAAGCAACGCCCAAAGCCGAGGTCCGTCCCTCCTGGGGCCCTTTGGTGATGTTCGCTTTACAGCTTGAGAGCAATGGCTCGCGCAGATCTTAGACGCCAGCGAGGGAAGGGTGGAATGCTAAAATGTGAAAATGTCAATAAGCAATTCGGGTAACGACATGCTTATTGTGCCCCTCGCAACGCAAAACGTTTAAAGTTCCTCCCAAACAAAGGTCAAGCTATTTTTAGGGTTTTTTTAAATATTTCCATTGTTTGATAAATTAATAAATTTTGATGAGCTCCGTTGCGCTGCGGTCATCACGCCGGCCTGCGACACGGATGGCCCCGGGTTCGATCCCGTCAGGCCAAGATGAAAAATGATCTTTTCGAAATTGGTTTCGGTTGATGTTTATCTACATATGTATTTGTAATAGAAGTATAGTATCGTGAGTTAGTATCATAGTAAGTCACACTAGTCTCAAACTTACTTTGGGGTAGCTCAGGCGTTTTATCCGTATTTATTTATTTTATAAATAATTTTATTTATTTAATATACTTAAATAAATTCATGCCCAGACGCGCATGAGGGCGCAAACCACTTTCAAAAAAATACAGTTACTTACTCGTATCATAGCAAAGACAATATAAATAGACAGTCAGTCAGTTTTACTTTATAGGTGGCGCCAGCTTTATTATTCATAAATACACTTCATTTAGTATGTCCGCCTGTGTTTACGCAATTTAAAAAAAAAGTATAACGTGGTTATTTCTTGCGATGTAGATAGTTATACTTATATAAGTTATACTTGGTCTTCATGCATTGCTTAATAGGCGTAGGTTATGCATATTTTACACCGAATATTCCAGCAGCTTCTCTTCCCCCGCAGATCGTAAAGCCGGTCGAGGGAATAGGCTGAATATCTAAATCAATAGGCGATGCGACTAGCAACCCGTTACTGTTTTGGTTCACTTTTCCTGCACGCCCTTTAGACTTATGGATCTAGGTTCAGCAGGCCGATTTGCTAACTCTGTGTACAACGATTTGATTGTCACTTTAGCATCCATTACGGTTTTCATATCTTAAATAAAAATAGTCATTCATACGAAGCCGTAATGAATATAGAAGTTACCATGAAAATGATGTACACCGTAGCTGTCAAAAGTTAGCAAATAGGCCTGCAGGTCGAGTAAGATTTATGAAATTTTATTGCTTCGATTAGGTCAAGATAGAAAAAGTCTTGGATGTTCAAATTGACCCTCGACATACCCACATGACACGACATGTCAATATGAACAACTTTTGCTAAGGAATCAATACTGGGAACTCAAGAAAATTTCGACATTTTTCCTGTATTTCAAGTACAGTATTTCAAAGTATTCACATCATTCATCTCTTGCGCAATAGATATTATATTATGTTGCTAAGTTCTATTTTCATTTAATTGTCGGTTTATGTTTTAGACGTTTATGTTTGTCGAGCTCCGTGGCGCAGTGGTCACCACGCCAGCCTGCGACACGGGGGTCCCGGGTTCGATCCCCGGTCAGGTCATGATGGAAAACGATCTTTTTCAGATTGACCTGGGTCTTGGATGATTATCTATATAAGTATATATTATAAAATATTGTATCGTTGAGTTAGTATCCTGCGACACAAGTTCACAACTTACTGTGGGGCTAGCTCAATTTGTGTGATATGTCCGTATATATTATTATTTATTTATTATTTAGACATTTTTGCTATATTTATAAATATAAATATATAGGGACATATCACACAAATTGAGCTAGCCCCACAGTAAGTTGTGAACTTGTGTCGCAGGATACTAACTCAACGATACTATATTTTATAATATATACTTATATAGATAAACATCCAAGACCCAGGTCAATATGAAAAAGATCTTTTTCCATCTTGACCTGACCGGGGATCGAACCCGGGACCCCCGTGTCGCAGGCTAGCGTGTTGACCGCTGCGCCACGGAGCTCGACAATAAGTATATAACTGTATGAATAGAGTTAAGTTCGCTTCTGCCCAAAAACAGATTCTTCTAGCTGGGCAAGAAGTAAATCAAACCTTGTTTTTAGTAGCCGATATGCACAATTTTCGTACCTTCACCTACCTCGCTCGCCTCCACTGTCCCTGCTGTTAGCTCATTCCTCGAGATACAGACTCACGTCTAGTTCGAGGATGGTCTTCCAAATGGGTAACGATGTAGTTGTGCTTTGTTGTACTTTAAATTTGATACCTACTTGTATTTTACATTTGTAATTTGTATGTACTGGAAATGTGTTGGCAAATAAACGAATTTTATTTATTTTATTTATTATAACTTAGTATCCCATAACACTAGACTCGAACTTACTTAAGGCTTACTCAATCTGTTTGATTTCTCTTATAATTATTCTAAGGTAGGGGTTAATTTAGTGTTGTACCTATTTTGCTAAGTGCTTTTCTGTTTTCGGGCTCTGTCTTTACCGTATAGGACGCAGACGTGACCGAGTGCACGCCACTTTAAAACAAATAAAGCAACCGATGCACATTGTATGCGGCGCCAGCTTTATTAATGAAGTTCTCCATGTAAATGAATACGTGCACATAAACATATTAATTTAGTACGACTGTCTGCATGTCTGTTTCCGCATTGGCAGGGTGTGGTTTAAAAGCAACGTTTTATTTATTGGCTACACCTTTTTATATGACCCGTAAGGGTTCCGTCGGTATCGTTAACAGTTATATAGTTAGGTTTATCTGGATAAATACTTATTTTTTTTACAGTTAGACTACAGCACAACGTAAATATACAATAAATACCCTTATAAGAAATTAAATGATACTGAACCCGGTTTAAATAAAAAGTTTTTAAATTTATTCACAAATAAGTAGTGATTAAACTAACGATTTTTTTCCAACCTAGAAAAATGTCCAATACAAAAAAAAATGTTCAGCTATAAAGAAAGGGGTGACTCAACCCGAACAGCTTTTCCTATGGGATATATGATGGGAACTCAAAATTTTTTCGACATTTTCATTACTAGTATCTGCAATTCGTATGGGAAAGTCAAAAACTATTTCGAGTTCACATTGGTCCCATAGTAAAGTTGTTCATAGTGATGGTCTGAGTCTATTGAGTAATGACGAGGTTCTATAGTCACCCCTTTAAGAATGTCGAGGGTTAATTTACACACTGTATGTACCTATATTTCATCTCAGATACGGACCTAAGTACCAACGAGGTCTATCTTATTTCTATTATACGAAACGAGAGACCCGAAACCAAACCTCATTAATAATCTGGCCGGCTTTACTTCCGTTTAATTTTGATTAGTTTAGGTCTGTGATTTTTTTTATGACTGACCGAAACTAGTCGGAGAAACATACGATTTTTTTTTAATATATAAATAAATATATACGGACAAATCACACAGATTGAGCTAGCCCCAAAGTAAGTTCGAAACTTGTGTTATGGGATACTAACTCAACGATACTATATTTTATAATAGATACTTATATAGATAAACATTAAGCGCGTCATAAAAAATCAGGGCGAGTGTTCACACACTCTCGCCTCGATGATGGTCTTCTTAACAGACCGAACTAGTCGGCGAATCCGACGAAATAAAACACGTCGTAAAAAATCAGGGCGAGTGTACATACACTCCCGCCCCGTGGTCTTTGTAACAGGCGAAAACTAGTCGGCGAATCCGACGAAATAAAACTAGAGTAAAGCTGAGTTTCTATAACAAATCTAATTACTTTGTAGCCAAGTATATTTCTATGGTTTTCCGCACCTGACTATACTAATAAATAAATAAATAAATATATACGGACTAATCACACAGATTGAGCTAGCCCCAAAGTAAGTTCTTAAGTAAGACTTGTGTTATGGGATACTAACTCAACGATACTATATTTTATAACAAATACATATACATATAGATAAACATCCAAGACCCAGGTCAATCTGAAAAAGATCATTTTTCATCTTGACCTGACCGGGGATCGAACCCGGGACCATCCGTGCCACAGGCCGGCGTGTTGACCGCTGCGCCACGGAGCTCGTCATACTGCAATTAAACCATTACGGCTATCAGATATCGCTCATTGAGGACAACATATAAATCTAAATAAAGCTCCCGTTTAGCTTGATTCTAGGAGTCAAAGACTCAAATCTATATCGCATTCCATTGGGTCGACATGTGCAATATGCACCTACTGCAAATTTTCCACTATTCATCTACCTATATTATAAAGAAGAAATATTTAATTGTGTGAATAAAAAGCGTGAAATAGTAATAAGTAAACAAAAAAAAACAAACTCACTTTCGCATGCATAATAAAAGTTAAGATTTATGTAGATTTTTTGAACCGCTGGGAGTTAGCCATCCAAGTCATCTCAGACAAGGGTACGAGTTTTGAAATTTCGCATACAAGCGGTTTTTCCATACAAAAGTCGTTCGAAGACGAGTTGGTCACACGTTCAAAAATAGTACTTACCCCAGATCACGTGCAGTGATTCGGCGATTCGATGCTTGGTGCAAAATTTTTTGTAATAATTTTATTCATTGTGTCTATCGGATGAAATATTTTTATATTTTCTTATACATATTTAAATATAATTTATATTACTTTTTTTATATATATATAGTAATTAATAGTATATAGTAATTAATTACAACTACTATCACTAGTTGTAATTAATTACTTTATTTTTTTAATGTTAGTTTAAGGCGTTTTATACTGTTTTTCTGAAACAATTGTTTGGCCGGATATATTTTGTAAATTTTAATTAAGTTAATTCTAAGATATGTTTAAGAATGGCTGTTGTTGTTTATTTAAATAAAATAAAAGTAATCCTATCACTCGTCCACTGTGAGTATTATAACTTAGGTACTATAAGCAAATAAGTTAATTCATTCTGTTACAATCAATATTAAATCCGCCATATAAATCACGATTGTTTACTTTCGACAGACAATGCATTACAATACATATACATTTATTAAAATTCGCAGCGCTGTACTCAATAATAATGATACAAGCGCGTCACCCGGCTTGATCTGGAAGGTATTAGCATGTATTCATTCGTATAAAATACGAACAGATAGTATAGTTTGGAATCCATTCATAGCTAGTTCGTGACCAAGCCTTAAAAGATTTTTGAGGCAAAGAAAATAAGTATGATTATACTTCGCAACTTTAAAAAATCGAAGGAACAAACACCTATTATCATCATCATCATGTTACTGGAATTGTGGTAAACTTAAGACTTTCTTCAATTCAATTTATTCAGGCTGGCATGGCTGCAGCTACCGCCGAGTCCTCCAAACGGCGCAAATATATATGCCTCGGTGACGCATATATTTTTGAGCCGTTTGGGGTGGAGACACTGGGTCCGTGGGGTCCATCGGCTCATAAACTTTTCAAGCTCATAAGCAAAAGGCTGGTCGAGGTGTCCAATGACCAGAGGGCTGGTAGCTATTTCGCACAAAGAATAAGCATTGCTATTCTGGGCACATTACCGCAGGGCAATGACCTGCGGGTCATTTTTAGGGTTCCGTAGTAAACAAGGAACCCTTATAGTTTCGCCATGTCTGTCTGTCTGTCTGTCTGTCTGTCTGTCTGTCTGTCCGTCCGCGGTTTTACGCAGAGACTATAAGTACTAGAAAGCTGTAATTTGGTATGGATATGTATATTAATCATGGCAAAAAAGTGGTAGAATAAAAACACGAAAAAAAAATTTTTTTAGGGTAGCTCCCATACAAGTAAATTGGGGGAGTAATTTTTTTTTCTCTATTTACCCATCGTGTGGAGTATCGTTAAATAGGTCTTTCAAAAATATTATGAGGTTGAGACCACCATTTTTCGATTTAGGGATCCGTTTCCGAAATATTTGGTTTTAAAGTGCGAATTTTTGTTAGAGGTAAGTGTCCCCCCCCCTCTATCTGCTAAACGGTTATATATAGATACGTGAAAAAAATTACAGCAGTAGTATATATACTGAAGTTTAAAGGAAAACTATCAGAGCTGAGTACTAAGTACAAACTAAAAAGTTATAGGCAACCAACTTATAAACTGTAAAATTTCATACTATATTCATTGTTAGATGTTTTTGGTCGCTAAACTGTAAGGTGTGAATAGTGTGAACTCAAAGTTGTCATTCGCAACTACGGAACCCTACACTGCGCGTGGCCCGACACGCACTTGGCCGGTTTTTTTATTTATAAGTAGGTTTTTGTTTTTATATGTAAGTTTTGTTTTAGATAAGAATATATTTTTTTTTAGTTTAATTTAGTTTTAATCAATTATGTTTAATTTTAATTTAGTTGTTTATATTTTAGTCTTTATCCTAACTAATATTTTAAATGCGAAAGTGAGTTTGAAATGAAATTTATTCAGAAACAATATAACAATGCATGCGAATATTGTAAGTACATGTAGAAATCATCTAAGTTATAACGAACATTGAATTAAATCAGGATCAAATACTAAACAGTCTATAAATATATTAGTATTTCTAACAAAAATTGTCATATATTTTAAAGGCTGTATGGTAATATATAGTTTTTTTTTTTTAATTTTAAAGTTTTGTAATAGACTTTTTCAACCGGTTTAAACAAACTCAATGTACCGTTTGATATCGGCTAGACGTTTAAAGTATCCAAATCTTTTTCGAGTTAGGTGCTTAATGATCAGACACAGTTTTCAAAATCTATTTTTTATGCATGTCCTCCATTATCTACGTCCCACAATTCCCATATGCGCGCATGATGTATTGCTGCAGAAAAGTATTGCTGCAATCCCAGACCGTTCCTTACTTGCAACTCTATTTTTCACTGACAGTATAATATTAAGGGGATACAGGAGTTCAGTGTTGCCCCCATTTAAAATAAATAATTTGAAAGAAAACGAAGAAATCATTTGAAATTTAGTTCTGCGAAGCGTAGCCCTTCCAACTATGTACTTTCACAATAATTAATGAGACTTTGTTGTTATTAAAATAAGTAACAACGGGTTACTCACATAAATAGTCAGCTACTAGGGCAAATGTGAATTGAGACGCGCGCTTTTCAATTCACATTCGCCATGAGAAGGACCTCCGGATGAGGTTGAAACATGTCGGCCAGTAGCTGACTATTTACGTGAGTAACTCGTCATTACTTATTTTAATAATGTCTTTAACTCACGTTAGTTTTTATAAAAAAAAGACTTTGTTGCTGTTTTTCGTGTATGTGTAAGTGGCCAACACTGGTGTTAGATTTTTCAAGTAAAGTGAGACATTTAAGCTTTTCTTAGCGTTATTGCCAAAAACGGCCACTTTTGGCGAAAACACTAAGTAATAAATCATGATCACATTTTAAACTGAGTAGTTTGAAGGGTTAATGTATGATTTACAGTTTTATTTTTCTACAGTAAAGACTTTCAATGTATTACCTACATTTCATTGTTCACGACTGTCATCTGTCCAGTTACGAATCTGTCCACTTGCAATGTAAGCATCTTGGGCCTCCTCGAACCAAATTTCAAATGATTGCTCCGTTTTCTTTTTCTAATAATTAATTTCAAATGGAGGCGACTCTAGACTCGTGTATCCCCTTAATAAAATGAGGCACTCTCACTCCATATCTAATCAGTAGAGCACTCACTACGAGAGCAATTTAAAATGCACTTCGCTATAATGCATAAATTGGCTCATGGTCGCTTTATCTGCAGCAGGTTTGTCTGTTTGTTTGTGCAATCTACTGCATAAATATTATCACGCCTTTTTTTTTAACTAGTTCCACAGTAAGTTGTGAACTTGTGTCGTGGGATACTTACTCAACGAGATACTATATTTTATAATAGATACTTATATAGATAAACATCCAAGACCCAGGTCAATCTGAAAAAGATCATTTTGCATCTTGACCCGACCGGGGATCGAACCCGGGACCTCCGTGTCGCAGGCTGGCGTGTTGACTACTGCGCCACGGAGCTCGACAATTAATCCCTTACGCGGAAGTCAGAGCCCAAGGTCTAAGACCCAAAGGCCATGTATAGGTGGAAAGCCATCCATCAACATCCTCGTATTCACCGTCAAGCAGAAAAATGCTTAATTGAATAATTAAAATAAAAGTGGAATCTATAGTACTGTGTTACAAGCCGCATCGTCATTTACGTGACTCCTTAGATTTGCAACCAATCCCTTGATTGGCTTATACAATCTGCGTGGGAAGAAAAGCAGCTGGTATATTCTATGAATTTTCGTTTCTCCCAAAACCAGCATAAGAAATTTATCTCCTACAGTCATTGGGATTGATGTAGGGTAGCTAAGCGTTTCGATGTTGCAGATGTCCATGAGCGACGTTGACGCTTCATCATCAGGTTTTTTCAGTCTCCACTGCAGGAGTACGACCCTCTCTGTACTACCAGAGCCAGAGCAGTCAGAGGGTTTAGTCTACACTCTTCACGATGGCCAGACGGGTTGGAGATGTCTCTTTGATGTTTATAAGCTTTGTCAAGCTTGCGATTCCTAAGTCGCCTTCTACGACATCTACGGGAAGACTTGGAGTGGTTCTATTCTACTCTGCCGTGAACCACACGTTACTTACCATCAGGTATATTTCAGAAACTCTTGTTGACGGCGGGACGGCACGAGACTAATGCTAGATTTTTTTTAAATTTCCTGCTGTAGTCTCATATCGGACTGAATAATAGTAAAAATTATGATTTCCTTAAATATTTGAAATATAGTTAAGAGCGCAACTCTAGTTTGTATGAAACTTCATAGACACATCAAAGATAAAACCACCAAGAAAGTACCAAAGAAGCGGTTTCAATCTGCAAGGCATCATTATTTCCACAGCAACTTTCATCAATTCATCAACATTTATATCATTAAAACTAACGTGACATAAAGCGCGAGCGGTTAGTTCGGGATCCACCGCCGCGCGTCCCGCACTCGCCTTGAAAATGGGCTCCTGACGAGTCCGAAACTTAAGTCGGCAATCCCGACAAATAGCACGTGAGTGACCCGTCAACATCATCAACACATTCTTTTTGTAGAACATTTTTAACGGTCAGGTTATGGGCCCGGGTACAGCCCATAACCTATTTTAGCCTTTTACGGCAGTTTCGACACTGTTTATACCAAGACGGGATGTTTTGACCACGTGCGTCGTAAAGTTGGTGTACTAAAGTTGCCATAAAGTGTCGCGCTGTTAAATTCTCTGGTTTGGTGCACACTGTGATCGGGTTGCACATGCGGGTGTAGCAGGGTTGCCATACAACAAAATAAAAAATTATTTAGTTAGTTACCATCACAGATTATAGATTATCTTGTGTGGTATCCGGCAGAGTAGAATAGGACCACTCCAAGACTTTCCGTGGATGTCATAAAAGGTGACTCAGGAAACAAAGCTTATATGCTCAAAGAGGCCACTCCAACCCGTCTGGGCATCGTGGAGAGTGTAGACCTCTTAGCACGAAAGGGTCCTGCTTGAGCAGTTGAGACTAAAAAAGACTTGATGATGATTTCAGATTACAATACTGCACGAATATATTTCTCATTCGGGGGCGCGCGCTCTGGCAAGCTTAGTTTCAAAAAGTCACCGTTAGATGGTAGGCCGCTGCTATCTAACAAGAGTTTCTGAATGTGTTTCATCATTGTATCAGGTTTATTAGTCTTTGTTTGTGTTTTCGTGTGTAGCCAACCCTGGTTTCAGATTTTTTCAAGCTGCCTAGAGGCATCTGACATAGGTTAACGTTGCCATCTCAGCCGAAACTAACGGCTTAACTTAACGAAGTTCGGAGGAGCTCGAGATATTCTACTTGCGGTTACCCATTCAAGTAAGGGGACTGCGCCCGGGGTTGCTTTACATGCGTAAGCGCTTATACCACCGGGCTACTAATTTCTGTCTTCAAACATCGTCGAGAAAAGAGGGTAAAATATTTTTAGAAGTTTCAACATTTTTAGGCAATTAAGGCGATCGTTGCCAGCCCTGCCTGGTGTCGTGTTGCATAACACAGTGCATGTGCATATGGCGTTTATTTCGGTGCGGAGACCCGGGCTGCGTCTAAACAAACGCTAATGCGCCCCCGGGGATGCAGCTGTGAATTTAAGAGGGTATACTAGCAGTGCGTTTTCCATACAAATGTATATCTCTATTTTCTCGCTGAAAACTGCTTCTAGTGGCACAATTCTTTTTACATACAATCTATTACTAAAATAGGTATGTCCCTATGTTTTATTTTTTTCTAAAAACCTGTTTAAAAGAAAAAAAATTGTGCAAAAACAGTTTTTTTGGAAAAAACAAAAAATAGGGGCATTCCTATTTTAGTACTAGATTTTATGAAAAAAGAATTGTGGCTCTAAAATCAGTTTTAAGCGAGAAAATAGAGAAATACATTTGTATGGAAACCATTTTGAAAAAATACTGCTAGTATACGCTCTTAACCGCTGGTAATTTGATCAGGCTTCATGGAGTTGAAGATTGGGTGCCAATGTACGACTGAGCTTCGTTAATCAAGTCGAACGGATTATCATGCAGTGGTCGGTTCCGTAACATATCTGTAGCTTTTAACACTAATAAATTAGAATTATTTAAATTATGCAATGACGTGAAAACGTCCCTGAAAAGGTTTATTTTCTGAATAAAATCTTTGAACCTTTATCCTTCCTCTATGGTTGAAAGTTCAAGTCCAGTATGATCACAACTTTTAATTCTATCCACGTGATGAAAAGGAAATAATATGATGTAACTTACGCGAGATTTCAATCATCAATACCAACTTTATAAAGAGGTAAGATTTGATTGTCTGTTTGTTTGCATTGAATATTCTCCGAAACTACTGGACGGATTTGAAGTCTTTCACGTATGGAACATGACGGTAAGGCTGGCCCTCCGATTACACGTCGCTCAGCGAGCTATGGAAAGGTCTATGCTCGGTATTTCACTTAGGGATAAAATCCGGAACGAAATCATCCGTCAAAGGACTAATGTCGTAGATATAATCCAGAAGTGTAGCAAGCTGAAGTGGCAGTGGGCTGGCCACATCTGTCGTAGGACCGATGAACGTTGGAGCAGACGGGTTCTCGAATGGAGACCACGTCTCGGAAAACGTAGTGTGGGACGTCCCTCTGCTAGGTGGACCGATGACCTAAGAAAGGTCGCTGGTAGTGGCTGGATGAGGAAAGCAGAAGATCGCACAATTTGGCGTGCCCTTGGGGAGGCTAATGTCCAACAGTGGACTGCAATAGGCTGATGATGATGATGACGTATGGAAAGCTTATTTATCCGTGTGAGTTTGTTTTGATTAAGGGGATGGAAGGTATTTAGAATTGGGTATGAGAAAGTAGCAGTTCAGTGAGTCCAGTTAGTATCCTATGACAAAGTTCACAACTTACTGTGGGGCTAGCTCAATTGAAACGATTTGTCCCGATATAATTTTATTTTATGTTACCTATTTAATTTTTCCCTCGCCAATCGCTCCGCTTCGCTGGACAGGCAGCCTTACTCGCTCAATCATTTACTATTTTTACCAGCAGAATTACTGCACCCCGCTTTTAATTGTGGGTTAATAATTTCTTGATTATGTTCACGATGTGATATTTAAAATGGTCTTGACATCTCGGCGGGAGGAGGCGCCGGACAGAGGAAGGGCGGGCCCTTCCGCGTCACAGACAGACGCGGAAGTTTAATCACTAGCTTTTGCTCGCGACTTTGATCGCGTGAACCATGAAGCTTCCCGTTTTTTAGAAAAATCATAGATGTAAGGCACAAGCCGAGGCCGAGTGCTTATAAAAAACCGACGACTATAATAGCTAGCTTACTGAGTAAGAGCATCATACGACGTAATAATGATACAACATCATCATCATCAACATCCAAGTTTCAATGTCATACACTTGGGTTTTTGAAACAAAACCTAGCAATTTGGAAGACGCGAGGTAATAAAAAAATATACAAATATGTATACAAAACAGGAAATACATGACCATTCTTGGCAGTTGGGTTAAAAAAGGTCTACGTCTAATAAAGAATATTACTTAAATAAATGTTGCAATACAGCACAACATACAGTCTCATTATCTACACTAGTAACCCTTGTTTACACTAGCGCACAGTCAATAAAGCCGAGCATACACTGAATCACTAAATAAAGATTGATGCGTCGCCACGAGTGCATACGGGCCGTAATCTTTAGAGATGGGATCTGTTTCTATCGATATATCGATTGAAAAGTCGATATATAAAAAACAAGCCATTTTCTCACGATTTCATCAGCGTAAATTGTGACCTATGAAACCCGCAGATAAATTAATTTCCTATAGCTGAAGGAATTTTAAAAATCGGTCCAGAGTTTCAGAGCCTATTCAATGCAAACAAACAACCAAATCTTTATATTTATAATATAATTATAAATAATAAACAGAATAGTTAACTGGTAGCTAACTCACTTTTCTAATATGGCCTCATAAAATTTTCTACTGGAATTCACTGAAGTTGCGGCCATATGCGCATAAACATTGTTTGAGCTTATGCTTGTTAAACAACTCTGGACGTGATCCGTACAGGAGTGGGTGGTATATCTCGAGTTCCTCCATACTTCGAAAAGCAGGTTAGGCGGTTGATCCTGACTGCCATAATTACATACAAGTCGATAACCAAGTTAGCTGCGCTCGAAAAAACGGACACCAAGTGTGGCCACTTACAAATACAAAATACGAACAAAATAATTCGTCTTACAATCTCATAGATTACACTAGTAACCCCTGTTTAGAAAAGCGCGCTCTGTCAATACAGCCGAGCACATATACTACATAAATAACTAAATTAAGATAAATGCAGGACGACGAGTGCATATACGCGCTGTAAATTTTGTAGGGATGTACATCTTGAACCTCTTCTACGTCGATATATCGATAAAAGTTGTATAGCAAACTTCGGTGAATGACAAAAATGCCAAACAGTGGTGGGATCTTGGCAAGAGCCACGTACTTTTGAACATGACCACATATTTTGCTAGGGAATCAGCATTGGCTTGCGGAATGAATAGTTATACGAGTATATCTTAGCTAGTTTCTTCATATGCAAACCTAGCTCAATCTTTCGAAATAACTATAATTGCAATCCCTGGTAGTAATAAATAATAATTGGCTGAATTGACATTAAAATATTCTTATCTCAAAATTTGCATCCGCGACAGGTCGGCTCTCATGTGACAAATTGCAAAGCAAGATCGATTGACTCGAGTAGCGTGCAAGCGCAACACTAGTTTTAAACAACTACCCAAAAAAGAAGTTATATGTTTTCAGACCTATACACGGTGAAACATTGATCGCTTTGGACCCTCAAAGGGGTGATTCACCCCGTTGATTTGAACAACTTGGAAAACGGATGTTTTTTTTTTTTATTCATAATGATCCAGCGATTGACCACGATCTCACCTGATGTTAAGTGAAGATGCGGTCAATGGTGGAGCTCGCTGGCTCATTAAAAACCTATTCACTCTAGCTTTAAAAAGACCCAAATTATACGTGCCAGGGAAAACCCCCGGTTAATGATTAAATTGATCAACAGCTTCGAATTGTGAGCGATGTTTAAAATCCTTCCTTACGCTGCTAGCAGCACCTAGGTGCTAGCGTTCACCAAAAGTGGCCGTTCTCTTTTTAGCTTGCTTTTCTTGCTAGCTAAAATTTTTAAGCTAGTTAGAACTAAAAATAAACATAGGTAATTTGTTTACACGGAAACCTTGGAGGGTAAATCCGACTAGTACTTGGCTAGTTGTTTATTTTCCTGCAGCCTATATTATTAATGCTATCAGGTTCCCTCCAAAAACATACACTTTTTGTCATATAATTTGATCCGTTAGGTAAAGAATACATCACATTTTGATTCTGCTTTCCACCTTTAGCTTTAACACGCCAACGTGATCTTTTCATCATGACCTTAGGCTCTGTCTACCCTGCAAGGGATAACGTGTTTTGTACTAATAAAAGAGAATATTTAGAAGGCGCAGAATCTCAACTATGTTGAGATTTGTATGCACTTGCGCCTTCTAAATATTGTCCTTTATTAGTACAAAACACGTTATCCCTTGCAGGGCAGTCAGAGCCTAAGGTCATGATGAAAATATCACGTTTGGCGTGTTCAAGGTAAAGGTGGAAAGCAAAATCAAAATGTGATGTATTCTTTACCTAACCAACACATTTCTTATATGAACGTCCTTAGTTGGTGGCATCATACTTATCATTTAGTGAATCTTATCTAAGTACATCTATTGATTAGCATATAAAGAACTGGAGCAGTCGTTAGGCGACAGATAACAATGCGACTGTGGGTGTGACCGTGATTATGGTAATGACGGTATATTCTATAGATACAGGCACGTTCGTACTATTTACGCAGTAGACAGAGTCTAAGGCCGGTCTTACGCCAATCTGTATTCATACTCCGACGCGAGATAGGTTGCATTAATCGCTATAACAAACAACGATGTTGTTATCACAGAATAAGTAGTAGGTAATACTATTGCTGAACGCTGGGTAAAATACAGGATTTTTATTACAATTGTGTAATAGGCCCAGGTCAATCTGAAAAAGATCATTTTTCATCTTGACCTGACCGGGGATCGAACCCGGGACCATCCGTGTCACAGGCTGGCGTGTTGTTCGCTTCGTTGTTTTAGCTAGATTACTGAATCTAGCTAAAACAACAAAACAAAAATTCAGTCTAATTTATATACATTCGCGTGTCGACAAACTTTTTAGCTCTTAAACGCTATGGAAACAATGTTATTAATTGGTAAAAGGTAAATTTGCATGAATTTTTGTAACCAACAATAATCGAGGTAGAACAATGACACTACATACTAATTTAGTCTAATTTACATTCGCGTGTCCAACAAGATTTCCAGACATAAATCGCTATGACAACGATAGTTTACTGAACGCTAAGTAAAATATGGGGTAATTATATGCATGAATTTTTGTTGCCTACAATAATATCACCTTTGTCACCTCTGAGCAGGTGTACCCAAGTATCAGCTAGACACACTTGACTCAGTCCATAGACAAGCTGTTTGTTTGTTTTTCGTATGTGTAAGTGGCCAACACTGGTGTCAGATTTTTCAAGCTGCCTTAAGGCATCTGACATAGCTTAACGACTGCCATCAACGATGACAGCCGAGACCAACGGCTTAACGTGCCTTCCGAAGCACGGAGGAGCTCGAGATATTTTTATGCCACTTGCGGTCACCCATCCAAGTAGGGACTGCACCAGGGGTTCCTTAACATACATAAGCGCTCATAGAGCTCACACCCACTGGACCATCGGGCTCCAGCTGGCTTACGAGCTGTCAGAACTATCGACGATCTCAATATTACAAGCGGTATCGAGCCACTGAGTCTAAAGAGAGATTTTGCTTCTCTCTGTGCTCTACTGTTTGTATAATGGGCTGTTCCCTGAGGAATCGTTTGAGATGTTGCCTATGGCCACATACTATCATCCCACCTCACACCATCGTCAGTGTTCATCCTTATACCTTAAATCTTAAATGGTTGCGTACAGTACGTTTTGAAAGAAGCTTTCGTCCATGTACGCTAAAGTTATGGAATGAACCCTACTATGGTTTTTCCGAGAGACTACAGTATGGGGTTTTTCAAAAGGGCGTGAAAAGATTTCCATCAGGTAGGCCGTTTGCCAACTTTGGTTTGGACGAGCTCCGTGGCGCAGCGGTCAACACGCCAGCCTGCGACACGGGGGTCCCGGGTTCGATCCCCGGTCAGGTCATGATGGAAAACGATCTTTTTCAGATTGACCTGGGTCTTGGATGTTTATCTGTATATGTATTTGTTATAAAATATAGTATCGTTGAGTTAGTATCCCATAACACAAGTCTTTCTTAAGAACTTACTTTGGGGCTAGCTCAATCTGTGTGATTTGTCCGTAAAAAAAAAAAAAAAAAAAAACTTAGTTGTAAAAAAAGTACTTAGCTAAAACAACGAACATAATAATTTAATCTAATTTACATTTGCGTGTCCAACAATGTTGCCAGACACAAATCGCTGTGACAATGACGATGTTAATAATTGAGCACGGGTCGATACAGGGTTTTTAAACTTTGTACACGATTTCGAGGAAATACGAAGGCTTTTCTAGAAAACTGTTTTAATATTGAAGATTCGATTGATGGTTTTAACCTGAATACGAGCCTCTGTTTCCTGGAAATGCGAAAGCTTTTCTCGAAAACTGTTTTAATATTGAAAAATCGATTGAAAACTCTATATTGAAGTCATTTAACCGTTTTCATTGAAATGGCTTTATTTCCAGGAACTTAACGTAAGTAGTAGGAGTAGGTAGTTACTACAATTCCTTGTCATTAAGCCATTTATTCGATTAAAAAGAATATTCTCTAGATGGCCATCTAATGGTAATGGAAAAATATTTCTTATTATATTAGCACGATCAAAGAATCGTTAAATGGCTTAAGAGTCGCCTGGACGCGCATGTCTCCATACTCCATACAAACGGAGAATAGGAATTGTGGCAATATTTGATAATTTTAGGGCAAAATTAAGCATCCAATCAATTAATCTCATTATAATCTACGTACCTACGTTCCTATACAGTTTGGTTAAATATATCAAATGTTTGAGAATTATACGCCTAATGTTTTCTTATGTTTTCGCGATTGTTACACATTTAAATAAAATTATTTTAATACGGTTTTTATCGCGTTTATTACATTATTTATACACCTAACGTTTCGAGCACTTTACAGTGTTCGTGGTCGCAGGTAGACTAAGTTGACATTTGTCTAGTATTTTATAAGAACTGCAAAATCTACCGCCTAAAATATTTATTGATAACGTTCCGGATGTACGCAGTATTGGCTCACGGTGTCTGAAGGTCTTGTAGTCTTCTGCTTAGCTTGAGATTTGATTAAATTGATGACTGGATCCCAAGCTGGTGGTAACTACCAACCATCCTCTCTATTGAAATTAGGATGTTTTTTTTGTTCAATAGCCTCACGAAGCATTTTTGGAATGTATCTGTTTTCTTTTGCAAGCACTTGAGGATTATCAAAACGCATATAATGGTTGGGTTTGTCTAGGGCATGTTCACAGACTCAGACTTCGTTGAGCGCCTATGCTTCATAGGCGCTCAACGAAGTCTGCAGTCTGTGAACATGCCCTATTGTAGGAGCATGACCCTTCCTGTACTACTAGAGCCATTTATTAATTAGCCAGAGCAGTCAGAGGATGTAGCCACACTCTCCACTCTGGCTAGACGGGTTGGAGAGGTGTCTTTGATGTTTACCAGCTTTGTTTAGCTTGGGTTTCCTATGTCGCCTTCTATGAGATCCACGGGAAGAGTTGGAGTGGTCCTATTCTAGTCTGCCGGGAACCACACGGCATATGCACAGGTACTTACCAATATTTAATTCATACTTCTGTTTCCGAACGGACCGCCTCCCGCCCACACAAAGAGATGACATTCCAATAATGAACAGACAGACATTTCAATATAAATGCCAAGGCGACACGTGCTAAGCACTTAACGATAGTAATCAGGGCATCCGACAATGATAAGTTGACTGTTTGTTTTTCGTATGTGTAAGTGGCCAACACTGGTGTCAGATTTTTAAGCTGCCTTAAGGCATCTGACATAGCTTAACGACTGCCATCAACGATGGCAGCCGGGACCAACGGCTTAACGTGCCTTCCGAAGCACGGAGGAACTCGAGATATTTTTATGCCACTTGCGGTCACCCATCCAAGTAGGGACTGCACCAGGGGTTGCTTAACATACGTAAGCGCTCATAGAGCTCAAACCCACTGGACCATCGGGCTCCTCGAAGTAAGTTAGTTAGACCATAAGTTGACTGGAAGATGCTCTTTCGTTTTATCTTTATACAATTTATAAATATATAAATAAAACCCTGTCCGATCCTTAAAGTGGATACTCAGCCCTTTAATATGAAGATTTTTTATGGGATTAATGCTAGAAATTAGAAAAAAATCTTGAAATATTTTTTTTTAGGGTTCCGTACAAAAGTTGAAAAACGGAACCCTTATAGGATCACTCAAGCGTCTGTCTGTCCGTCCGTCCGTCTGTCACAGCCGATTTTCTCCGAATCTACTGAACCAAATTAGATGAAATTTGGTAAGATAGTGTAATCATATGACCCAAACACGGATGTGCAAAGTAATTAAAGATTTTTTGAAATGAAATAAGGGTCTTTTTGAGGGGCCCAACTACAAAATTTAAAAAAAAAATTTGCAAACCTTACTGTGTCATATATCAAATGAAAGGGCTCATTATGAGGATCTCAAAAATATTTTTTTTGTTCGGGTAAAATCAATACTTTTGATTTTATTCACGAAAGAAGGCAAAAATTGACCATTTCAGTTCACAGTTATATCAATCCCACCAAAGATGATACAAAATTTGTGAAATACACTTATTATGTGAATGCCAATTTTTTTTCCGGCATTAGTCCGATGTAGGGTTTGAACCCCCAAACCCTACCCCCTGGCTATATCCATAGCTCAATTCGTCACCCTCAAAATTAAGTAGGTCTCAAAATCAATTCAGTACCCCGCTTTCTTGGACCTTGGTTTACATTGTAAGACTGCCCAAGTCGTCTACCCTGGGACGTCTGACAGAATGCGCGCGTGGGAGCGGTCAAGTGCACTCCACATCTGATAACCGAGATGTCTTACCTAACGTACGTCGTATAGCATTGACATATTTACTTACACTCAAAGGTGTGGTAAGTATCATGTTAAATATAATCTTCCTTGCTGGTTTGGGAGAAAGGAAAAAACACAGAATATACCAGCTGCTTTTCTTCCCGCGCACACCGTAAAAGTCGGTCAAGGGATTGGGCCAAAATCTAAGGAATCACATCAGTAACCGATGCGGCTGGCTACCCATCACTATTTTGATTCCGCTTTCCACATTTACGCCCACTAGAATGGTAAATGTGGCCGGGTCTTATGATCTTCGGCTCTGTCTACCTCACTAGGGATAGAGATGTATATATTAAGAATCTCCGCTTTCTTGGACCTCGGTTTACATTGTAAGTCTGCCCAAGTCGTCTACCCTGGGACGTCTGACAGAATGCGCGCGTGGGAGCGGTCAAGTGCACTCCACATCTGATAACACAATGTTACCTAACGTATGTCGTATAACATTGTCATTGACACATATACAATGAAAGTGTTGGTATGGTATGGAGAACCAGGTAAGTATCATCTTCCTTATTAATATTTTAAATGCGGAAGTGAGTTGTTATATTTGTTTGTTTGTTACCTCTTCACGCTTTATCTTGAAATTTGGCATACACACATGTTTGTTTGCATACGTATAGGTTAGGGAACTGAGAAGGATTACAAAGTTATCTTGGGCTTTTTAAAACAAATATTACGTGTTATCTCGTGTATTTTTTGTTTCTTAAATCTTGTATGTTCATCATCATCGTCTAAGCCAAAGGAAGTCCACTACTGAACATGGTCTAGGCCTCTCCTAAGGATTTCCAAATAATTGGAAACGGCCTGCATCCAACGCCTTCCTGCGACCTTTATCAGGTCGTCCGACCAAATCTTGTATAAACTAACCTTATCTTCACTCTTCCGACACAAAGTTGCATTACATTTTATAACATACTTATATTGCTTATATCTTGCATTTCATAACACCATTGCCGACAAGTATATGCACTTCGCGACAATCGAGGTATATCTATTTGTAAGTACCTACTGACAGCTTGACGCCGCGGGCGGTCATCTACCTGTTCCACAATGTAGTGATATGACATACTTATAAATTGTGTAACAAATTAACAATGCATTATAGGTACTATAGTGGCACTTGCAGTGTGGTTCCCGGCAGAGTAGAATAGGACCACTCCAAGTCTTCCCGTGGATGTCGTAGAAGGCGACTTAGGAAAGACAAGCTAACCAAAGCTTATACCTAAACATCAAGATCTCTCCAACCCGTCTTGTCAGCGTAGAGAGCGTAGGCCAAATCCTCTGACTGCTCTGGCGTATACAGCTTTGGTAGTACAGAGAGGGTCGTACTCCTGCAGTGGAGACATAAGAAGATCTGATGGTGATGACTATTAGTGGCACTGAGCTGCAGACCTCGCGAGTCTTATCACAGCGAACTCATAATGCCCCAAGAGCAATGGGACTTAGGTCGAATTATGTAGACAACTCCAAGTGACCTTTCGCTACTTCACACGACTTTTGAGGTGAAGGCAGAATGCCCACAGCCTGTAAGGTGAACATTACCAAAGTGCCCCCGAGAGGGCGGACCTCGGATTTGGGCGTTGCTTGTGAGCGCAAGGCTTGGAGAGACAGCAAAATCTCATAATCCTGATGGGCCGTGATTTGCTTGCTTGCATAGCGTAAAGGGCTGAACTAAGAAACAATGGCAAAGCCTTTGGACAGCAGCCACTCCCATGTTTTGCTGTGTGGGCCGAAAGCTACGTTGCCAGTGGGTCCTGTCTTGGATGCTCTCGGGACCGCCGGGCAGTCACCAGTAATCTGAGCTAATCCTACTCTCTCCGATGATGCTCGCCTAACAGATTGAGGGCACTCTGCGCTCATATCAAAAGTCCGGTGAAGTAGCGAAAGCTCACTTGACGCTACATTAACAAAAAAAACTTTATATAAACCAGTTATGACAAAAATCATACCAAATAAAAAATCTATATCAATTTTTCATCCTTGAAACCACCGGATACGGAAAAGGAAGTCCAATATAGGTCAGTCAATGCTAATTACATTCTGATTGACTCGTTCAAGTCGGGTCAGAGAATTAATTGAAGGCGACATCTAAATTAAAGTTGCGGTTTTGGCATGTGGCCGTATGGTGTTGATTGATCGGCTACTACTGCACGACTGTCAAAAGGCGATAAACCTACGTCATCATAATCATCAGGTCTTTTTAGTAAGTAAGCATGACCTTCTCTATACTAGAGCAGTCAGAGGATTTGGCCTGCATTTGCCACGCTGGCCAGACTGGTTAGAGAAGGTCTCTTTGATGTTTATATGCCGTGTGGTTACCGGCAGAGTAGAATCGGACCACTCCAAGTCATCCCGTGGATGTCGGGATGTCGTAGAAGGCGACTTATGGAACACAAACTAATAAACCTACGATGAAGAGTTTATTTTATCGATATGCAGTATCTAACCTCCCCCATCACTACTCGTAACTAATTTTACGAGTAACACAGGCGTTAATGAACTTGGTCTGAAATAGACGGCGTAATGCAATGAAATGCATTCTCTCTGTCTGTCTATCTCGGTGCACGTATCTCGTCAACATGCGGCGGGCTCGGGGTCCTCGACCGGAGCTATTTTCATATTTCTGTAATCGGTCGTAACTTGATCGAATGTTTGTGAAGAAGAATGTGCGTAAATACAGATTTGAAACCTCAAGATTAATAAGATAATAAGATTTCCAAAAATATATTTCTGTATTTTATACATACGCACTAACATTTCCAAAAAAAGATCTTAGTGTTTATTCTATAAATAAATAAATAAATATATAGGGACATATCACACAAATTGAGCTAGCCCCACAGTTAGTTGTGAACTTGTGTCGCAGGATACTAACTCAACGATACTATATTTTATAATATATACTTATATAGATAAACATATTCCAAGATATGGGTGTATATCTACATATGTATTTGTTATAAAATATAGTACATATCGTTGAGTTAATATTCCATAACACAAGTCTTTCTTAAGAACTTACTTTGGGGCTAGCTCAATCTATGTGATTTGTCCGTATATATGTTACGGTAAATTTGATTAATTAAAAATTATTGATAATTTTCTTATATATTAATAATAACCTAGTGTTTTGCGAAATGTGAATAATTCATTGAAATTAATTACTTTTTGTAGTTATTATTAATAATTAACTACAAACATTGGTAAAAGTAATAAAATTAAATAAGTCCCCAGGTTTTGTTGTCCAGCAGGGATTTTCTTATAATATCACACACAGTCTTATAATAATTGTACTTGTCTCAGATCACACAAATAAACACTTGTTTGTGTTCATTTAAAGTTAAAGCTTGTTTTAAAACAAGGACCCACTTGTACTTGTTTAAAAAAATAGAGATATTATATCATTCGCGTTTTTATTCAACAAGTTGTAATTTTAAATAATTAAACCGACAGCAATTTTTTCTAATAGCTGAAACATACTTACATCTCTATTTTATTAAATTACTGAACCGATTCTGAAGAAACTTGCACTGTTCCCTAAAAAAGAATAACCGTCATCCAGCGTTTTGCGTAGTATCGATCCGCCACTCGTTATTAAGCTTACGCGTGGTGACATGACTTCCAGGTAGAATCCTACCTGCCCTATGGATTTCATCAATCAATGGGTCATCAGCCAAAGGGTTCCGGCAGTACCCGGCACAATGGGTCCAAACGGTACCATTTACCCCAGGGTCCTATCGGTCCCTAAGGGTCCCATTAGCTTCCAAAGATCCCATTGGTTTCCATGGGTCCCATTGGATTCCATGGGTCCCATTGGGTCTCATGGGTCCCATCGGGTTCCATGGGTCTCTTGGGTCCCGTTGAGTGTCATGGGTTCCATGGGTCTCATTGGGAACCATAGAATCACATTGGAACCCACTGGGTTCCATGTATCTCATTGGGTTCCATGGGTCCGATTGGATCCCATTAGGTCCCATCGGTACCATTGGGTTCCATTTTGGCACCATCCACAGAGCCAAGAACGAGTGAATACGAAATGATTGCTGACGTCACAAAGAGTGGCGGATCGATTCTACCGGTTTAAAAATTGAGCTCCAGGTCTTTTTAAGTCTCCACTGCTGGAGTACTACTCTCTGTACTACCAGAGCTGTATTAACCAGAGTGCTTACGTTTGTTTTTAAAAAATTATTACATTTATCGGTATTAAGGTTACATTATTAATAATCACCGACAAGTGTGATTAATTTCTCACTTTTACCTCGACTTTCGGTAATTATTAATAATGATAGACAATTATTAATAATTTTCAATTAATCACTCTTACCGTAACATATATTTAATTATTTATTTGCTTTTTAAAAGAAGGGACCCGTGCAAAAATTTCATTAATGTAGCCCAAGGTATCAACAATCCCAATCCCAACTAATATTATAAATGCTAAAGTGAGTTTGTTTGTTTATTTGTTTATTTGTTTGTTTGTTACGCTTTCACGCGGTATCTACTGTACCGATCATCATGAAATTTTGCATACACATAGGTTAGGTTACCGAGAAGGACAAAGGCTATATAATACGCGGGCGAAGCCACGGGTAACAGCTAGTTTGTTTATAAACGTCATTATTAGGCGTGCGCCGCTGCTGAAAGCTGTCTGTCTCTTATCTAAGCGTTTTAAGTTTTAACATTAGTAACTGTAGGCCCGGGAGCCAGAGTCCCAAACAAATAAATTAATCCTTGTTTCCAGCAGTGCACTTTTGTCAAGCAATGGATGTCGTATCGAGATGTCGTTTCATCCCAATGTGACGAGATCATGATGATGTGTCAATGTTCACGTCATAGACAATACATCCGTGTCGGGCCGAGCCCAGCCATAAAATAAGTACATTCACACACCTATCTACTTCCCCGCGATAACTGTAATACGATAATAATGAGCTGTAAAAGAAATGCGATAATCGATATCGCTAAAATTGGCTGGTCTACGTGCTTCTGGTCACATCTGCCAAATGCCCACTGCCTCCGTGGTCCAGTGGTTAAGGCTTTCGCCTTGTTGACCCGGGGGTCGTGGGTTCGATTCCCACGGGAAGCATACTTTGTTAAGTTGTTTCCAGTTTGGTTAGGACATTGCAGGCATGAATCACCTGATTGTCTGATAAAAAAAGATGATTCCGTGCTTCGGAAGGCACATTAAGCCGTTGGTCCCGGCTGCCATCTGGTAGTCGTTAAAGGAACCACGTCAGAGGCCGAGAGGCGGTTCCGAAGAACTCTGACACCAGGGTGTGCATGGTCGACTGACCGTGTCACCTACACGAACTGATGATGAATGCCCACATCTACACACATTTTGCATACTTTCTGCACCGTCTAAATTGTAAGCGTCTCCTTAGAACCCTGAACGAAATTCACGCTCTTACGAATGTTAACATGAAATAAGTTCCTCACACTCGATGTAACGTAAAAAGTTGGCGTAACTTGTGACTTCCCCATGTCCATTTAAATTTAAGTTCATATTCTAAGTCGTGCTCCTGCAGTTGAGACTAGAAAGACCTGATGATGATGATGATGATGATGATTCTAAGCTGGCGCTGTTCTCCTGAATCTCTTGGGGGATTTTTTTTTCTAATCTAATTTTCTAATTATAATGGCTAGCCCCACAGTTAGTTACGAATTCGTGTCGTAGGATACTAACTCAATGATACTCTCCTAATCCTATCTAATATAATGCGAAAGTGAGTTTGTTTGTTACGCTTTCACGCCCTGTATTCAGAACCGATCATTATGAAATTTTGCATACACATAGGTTAAGGTACTGAGAAGGATATATATTAGTATATATCAAGCGGGCAAAGCCGCGGGTAACAGCTAGTAATATAATAAGATACATCAAAGACTGCTAACCTGTAAAAGGATCGCTATCCATCATGACCTGGCCGGGGATCGAACCCGGGACCCGCGTGTCGCAGGCTGACGAGTATTAAACTAAGTATGTAGGTACTTTTTGACCTGTAGTATTTTCAGATAATGATTAAAATTTGTTATCCCAAAATGAAATTGCAATTTATTAACAAACAAACAAAAGAAAACGCCTGTACAAATAAATCTCAAAAATCTCTCATCAAGTATGTACTTTCAAGTCCAGCCCCCTTCAAAACCAAACAAATAACTACACAAGCCCCTCAAAGCCATACAAATAATGCACTTATGAACCCAATCGAATATTTAAACACAATTAGTTGCAATGGCCGACTTCCCTTGCAGGGCACGGCTCAATAGATGACCCGCTTGAATTAACTGCATCCGATAGGGAAGGGGGTGTATCGATACTATCGAGTGTCGATAGACAGAATTAATTGCTGTCGATACAATTTATAATTATTTTTATAACTTTTTAGGTAGATTTTTAACCGCTTTCTGTGAGCTGGGGACGTATTAACTCAAACTAGGATAGAAAAAGCGGCCAAGTGCGTGTCGGGCCACGCGCAGTGTAGGGTTCCGTAGTTGCGAATGACAACTTTGAGTTCACACTGTTTACACTCACACCTCACAGTCTAACGACCAAAAACATCTAACAATGAAGATTGTATGAAATTTTACATTTTCCAGTACATTTTATAAGTTGGTTGCCTATAACTTTTTAGTTTGCACTTAGTACCCAGCTCTGATAGTTTTCCTTTCAACTTCAGTATATATACTATTGCTGTAATTTTTTTCACGTATCCATATATAACCGTTTAGCAGATAGAGGGGGGGGACACGTACCTCTAACAAAATTTTGCACTTTAAAACCAAATATTTCGGAAACGGATCCCTAAATCGAAAAATGGTGTTCTTAACCTGACAATATTTTTGAAAGACCTTTTTAACGATACCCCACACGATGGGTAAATAGAGAAAAAAAAATTACTCCCCCACGTTACTTGTATGGGAGCTACCCAAAAAAAAATATTTTTTCAAGGTTTTTTTCTACGACTTTTTTGCCATGATTAATATACACACTCATACCAAATTACAGCTTTCTAGTACTTATAGTCTCTGAGTAAAACCGCGGACGGACAGACAGACAGACAGACAGACAGACAGACAGACAGACAGACATGGCGAAACTATAAGGGTTCCTAGTTTACTACGGAACCCTAAAAAGGCCTGGAATAAGTTTTTCTCAGATATTTTTACAACTATATATCTCCAGATCGTCTCAACCACAATAAGTCTACTGGGACACCTCTAACCGTATCTTCAGACATCGTTCTTCAAAAACATGCTTCAGGAGTAGGTACATTCGTCATTGTTTAAAATTTCTTTTTTACCGATATTCTTGAGGTTTTGCTTCCATATCGAGAATCTATATCGACACATATAGGGAAAAATGACAACCAAACAATAAGAAACGGACAAGGACATTGCATCACAATAACAAATAAAATTTGGTAGTACATGTTGTTATCAGGTGAAGAGATATAAATTACTCACAATCAAATTCCGTAGTATAGGTATTGGCTGATAAGGAACATGGATACAAAATAATGAAGTTAATCAAATGAGCGATAAAGTGTGAATGCCTATTATTTTCTTACGGTACGAAATGTACAAGTAGCATTATTTCAAGAAATACATACATCACATACATATTATCACGCCTCTTTCCCATAGGGGTAGGCAGAAACTATGGACTTCCACTTGCTACGATCCTTACAAACCTCTTTCGCTTCATCTACATTCATTACTCTTTTCATACATGCTCGCCGGTTTCGGGTACTCCTTACATCTCCTTTTGCGAGAATGTTCGCAATTTGGTCGCGATAAGTTCGACGAGGCCGGCCCTGCCCGACTGTCCCAGCCACATCTGCTGAATATATACCTTTCGTTAGTCTCCTTTCATCCATCCTCTCAATATGTCCAAACCATCTCAACATACCTTTCTCAATTTTAGTCACTATATCGTCTTTCACTCCACAACGTTCCCTAACTACAGCATTTCTCAAACGATCCATCAAACTTACTCCACACATACTCCTTAGTGCTCGCATTTCAACAGCATTTATTCTACTTTCATCCTTTTTCTGCCATACCCAACTTTCACTACCATACATCAGAGTTGGCAGCAACACTCCATTATGAACAGCTAGACGTGCCTTATCAGATACTTTTCTGCTATTCATAAAGGAATGCAGCGCCCCATTCACTTGGTTGCCTGCAGCCACCCTTCTTTCTATATCATTCTCGTGCCTTCCATCTCTCGTAAACACACAACCTAAGTATACAAAATCTTTCACTTGTTCCACTCTTTCTCCATTTATGAAAACATTACATACCGTTGAACATTCACCCCTTTCAAAAACTATTAGTTTATTTTTACTTACATTCACTTTCATTCCTTTCTTCTTTAACGCGTCATTCATAACTGTTACCATTTTCTGCAGCTCATCCTCAGACGACGCAAGAATTACTTGGTCATCCGCATACAGGAGGCATTTAATGAGTAACTCATTCATTCTAATACCATATTCACTATCTTTCAAATATTTTAAACAAATGTCCATGTATAGGTTAAACAGCCACGGCGAAGCTACACATCCTTGCCTAACGCCTTTATGGATGTTAAACGAGTCTGTGTAGTCCGCATTAATTTGTGTAGTTCAAGAAATAAAAAACCGATTATCTTTTTGAGAGTGTACGTCAGCCATATCGATGCAAGTATACGACTTTCGCCTACTAGTGGAGCGCAGGCTGACACTCAGTATAATTAGTTTTATCTTTAGTAGGGCGCGAGCGACATTCTTTGGTTTTACGAGGGCCCTGAATGCGCACGTCTCCATACAAACGGAAAAAGGAATTGTGGCAATCCTTTCCTATGTGAGTGTGAGTGAAAAATGCGAAAGTGAGTTAGTTTGTTTGTTTATTTGTTTGTTACGCTTTCACGCCCAACCTACTGAACCGATCATCATGAAATTTTGCATACACATAGGTTAGGGTACTGAGAAGGACATAGGCTATATATCACGCGGGCGAAGCCGCGGGTAACAGCTAGTATTTGATAATTTTGATCTACGTACGTTTCTACAACGCTTAGTTTAAACATCAATGGTCTGAGAATATCGTTCAGGGCCCTCTTAAGGTTTGTTTGTTTGGTTATATGATCATTCCATCGACATTCTTGACTTCCGATGATCGATATCGATAGACTTTAACGCTCTCTTCCCTATCGAATCAATCAAGAGTGCAGGGCGCAGCGGAAATGCATACAAATGCGTCGAGTAGGGATGCAGTCTGCAGTCTTTGAAGATTCGTAACTGTACCTACAAAGCTAAGTAATGTATTGGACCACACGCAGTTTTGTTTTGTTTTGTTTGCGAAACTATACAGCAAGTAAATTTACGTCGACAAGGGGTGACTCAGCCCGTCAATATGAACAACTTTTCCTACGGGACCAATGGTGGATTTGGTTTTTTTTTTTTTTGCTTTCCCGAAGCAATTCGTAGGTACTAATTGCCCGGGCGGCTGAACACTATTGTATGAAAATGTCGATTTTTGTTTTGAGTTATAGTATAGGTAAGTAACCAATAGGTTTTTAGTGTCCAAAGTAAATCTTCAGTTCGGTTTTAGTCCGTGCTTTTCGTCGAAGTTAAAAGTTTTGTTCACGACGAAATGTACTTATTTTTTCAAGTTTCAGCGGTCAACAACGGCGTCACCACGCCAGCCTGCGACACGGGGATCCCGGGTTCGATCCCCGGTCAGGTCATGATGGAAAACGATCTTTTTCAGAATGACCTGGGTCTTGGATGTTTATCTATATAAGTATATGTTATAAAATATAGTATCGTTGAGTTAGTATCCTGCGACACAAGTTCACAACTTAATGTTAAGGCTAGCTCAATTTGTGTGATATGTCGCTATATATTTATATTTATTTATTTATTATTTAATTAGCCTGAAATTGAGTTAATATATTTATCAATCACATTTATGGCAACATATAAAACGAGATTTCTAGATATATATATGAAAAAAGAAAAGATTTTGTGTTTGTTTATATAACTTTGTCTTCATATACAGCAAATATAACTGTGTCATTTATACATAAAAACACTACTTATAAAAAAAAAACAAAGTATTTTTGCGGGCGAAAAATAACAATGTTATTTTGGCTAATCTATGCTTGCTACTACGGATAACGGAACCCTTCATGGGTGAGTCCGACTCGCACTTGGCCACTTTTTTCTTCATCATCATTACGTCGTTTTGCACCACAGCATGATCCTCTCTGTACTACCAAAGCCACAGCAGGGCATTTCTTCTAACCGGTCTATATTCTACTATCCTACGTAAGTATACTGAAATGTTCAGTATGCTCTGGCAAAGACAAATATTGTCTTTGGCTCTGGCTCTAAAACTGTTAAACAGAAACATAATCAACCCCATCAGGTAAATATTGAACCGTCAAATGTCATTGAAAGAAACAAAGCGTCGCGTGAGAGGCGTAACCACCCTGTCTGGAAAACACCCCCACCTAGCCCCCACCCTGATTTTAACAGCCAGACGTTACAGGCGGCTTTCTATGACTCAGGGTTTTTTTACATGATTGTGGCTAGCAACACGTTAATGTAAAAATCTATACAGTGTAACTGTGTATCGAGAACGACATTAACTGGTTTTTATAGGTACCAAACACATATATTTTTTAGGGTATATATAATACGTTTACTTTTCATTCAATTAGAGTATCTATACATACTTTTTTTTTATATAATTGTTTTACGGCCCTGAATACGAAACCCTTAGGGCCTTTCTTCATTTATTTCGCCAGTTGGCGAGTTATTCTTGTGTATCAAACGAAATGATGGTGAAATTCATTTCGTTTGCATTCATTGTACGGAACCCTCTCGACGCGAGTTCAACTCGCAATTAGCCGATTTTTTAAAACAATTTTATATTTATCGATAATCCTGAGAGAATATAACTTACTATTCCACGCGGACGAAGTTGCGGGTACAGCAAGTATAATAAATAAATAATAGCCCTTGCCTCAGTGTATTATATTGTATTTGCTTCAGTTATTTTATTAATCTTACTAATAAATATTATTTTTGTATGATCCCAAACGACAAACATCCAATAATACTTGAAGAATATTAAATAAATAAATTGTACTAACATATGAGAGCATGTACTAAACTGTTTTTTTAACTTCACCAAAACTATTTCCGTATACAAAAACTTTAAGAGACATCGCATACCAATAGCTAAATTCGACTCACTCGCTAACCGGCCCTGTGGCGCAACGGATAACGCGTCTGACTACGGATCAGAAGATTCCAGGTTCGAATCCTGGCAGGGTCGCGCTAAAAGTACTTTTTATTTTTTCTAGATTTTATATAAACATTGTTTTTTATTATTTGAGATATTTTTGACCGACTTCAAACAGAGGTTATCAATTTGACCCATGTATGTTATATTGCCAGAATTACACAGTTTTTCTCTAATTTTTGTATGTTAGTCTATACCAGATTCCAAACGCCTGTGCCTTATTTCATCAATTTATTATGTAAGTATATTTGGATGTTTCAAAAACTATAAGTTGGATGAAAATAATTCTTTTTTTGTCCAACTTAGGGAACATTCAAGTTTCATCGAAATCGGTTAAATTGTATTTATGATCAGCCGCCATTAGAAACAAATTGAAATCGGTTTAATTAAATTTTTAATTCAGTAAGTTGTACATTACATATTTTTTTTAAAATCCGCTTTATAAAAATATTTGTGCATGAACGGCATGAACTAATGAAAAACACAAATCTTCGCTTTCATTCTTTCATTATTAAATTGGTTAGGATTTTTTCTTATTAACCTACTTCAAAAAGAGAAAGAGGTTCTCAATTCGTCAGAATCTTTTTTTTATGTAGTATGTTCCCCGATTTCTCGAAGACGCCTCAACCGATCTAAAGAAATTCTTTTTTTGTTTGTAATACAAATGGTCCCATTCTATTTTATCAAAATTTGTCGAGCACTTTTTGAAAAAATGCACAAAATCCAAATAAATGTATACACGGATGCCATTTTATTTCCATTTTATTCTTATTTAAACCAATTGATAGAGTTGAAGTAGGTTTTTGTTTTTTGTTAAAAATATTTTGAATTATTAATTTTACATCCAGCTTTTGTTTACAGAAATTACAGATTCTCTGATTCGCTCTAGATTCAACCTAAACTTTCTTACGTATAATTTGAGAAATAATGTGAAAAACAGCATGATTCAAATAATTTTATTTCTACTTTTCTCGCTAACCCAAACAAGCTTCGAGCACAAAAAGACCTGCTTATAAGCAAAAACTAAACAAAATACCCTGTTATAACAGGGTATTTTGTTTAGTTTTTGTCGATTTCTCTTGAACTGGGCTAACAATAGCCACCAAAGGTTGAGCAGAGGGGCACTATGTTTACCTGAGAGTAAGGAAGAGGGATACAGCTATTTTTGCTCGAGGTCCTGTACAAAATTTTCAAATTTTTGTACAGACAGAATCATAGATATCAGAATATTTACTAGGACAGAATATAGTCAGCTAAAATACAAAATTAAATACTTTTATTCTGCTCAAAATGTGGTACAAAAGGAGATCTTATAAAATACTTAACGAATATGTCACACACATTTTACCAGATACTGATAATATTTATTTATGAGAAGACAAAGGATTTTTTTTTCCAAAATAGTGATGTGCCTTTGTCCAGTAAGTTCCCGGAATTTAAAAATACCGAAATAAATCGATTTTATGAGTACCCATAAAAAAATGGTGTAATAAACGGCGACCGTCACTGATAGAAGATATCGTTTAACATTTTTTTAATTTTAATTTGCCCTTCCTAGGTAACCCTTGAAACTATTTTATGAAGTGCTGTTTACAAATTAAAGTGTGAACGCTGAAGCTTTCCTTAAGGGTTTTGTCACAATTGGCCACATTTGGCAAAACTGCTAAGTAACTTCACGTTCACACTACACAAGTTCATAAAATAGTAACACAATTTTAAACGATATCTCCGTTTTATTTCAAGTGGAGACAGCACTGGATCCTGAAAATTTCATTTATCTAAATACATCTACTTGATTATACAAAGACGTCTATTAGCTTTTGACTTTCCTATAAAAGTCCGTATTTCTTTACTTCGTGTACAATTGATTTTATTAGACTAGCCTAATTTAAAATTAAATCAGTTTGATAACCTAGGATTTGATTTGACTTTGTTTTACACATGACATCATATGTATATTTTTCGTGAGCCCCAAGCCCAATTTATGGTTATAATTTATCCCACTGATCCCCAAACCCTGACCTTTGTTTAGCAGAACGTGCCAGCGACGCCTTCGGCCGGCTTAGTTTAAAAAAAAAAAAATAACATCCGACCCGCTTGTAAATCTCTTGTAAACGAGTTCAGGCTTTGTCAGTTTTATTTTCTGTCGGAGATTGATATGATATTATGATTAAAAGCCGGCAGAATTGTAAAGACTACATAAAATTATAGCTTGGTTATTTTTTCTCAAATTAGAGGAGGGAATCTAATCATTTTGTCATTAGTTCTACAGACATTAGATTGTTTTTTTTTTGCTTTAAACAGACTCAGCATAAACATTTATTTTCAAAGAAACTGAAAAAAGTTAGAGATTTTACATTGAAAATGTAATTGTTTGTGATTGTTGCAATTTGCATTGATGGGCATTCCGTATAAATAAATATTTCACTGATAGGTACTGTTTATATCGTGGACTTTTTATTAATGGGTTTGTACTTAAAATAGGTAGGTACCTACCTACGTACCTATTGAAACCTACCAGGAATGGGAGGAAAAATAATATGTTTTTCATTAATTTTGTGTTTACTGAACCTGCATTTGACATTTCATAATGTATACAAGTTTGACATTTGCCACTTTGGGATTTTGGAATGCCATGGGTAAACCTAGTTATTATTTCTAAGCATAAACGTCACATGTTGTATCTGCTTACTTATCATATATCTGTGATAAGTTCGCCCAAATTTCTTTTTTATCTTTTGACCTTAATTTATTTTGCCTTGACTTAACTTTTTTAGCAAGTCCTCCTCACCCTGAGCTTTTTTCCCGGTTGCATCTTCAGCTGAAGTGCTTGAAGCCCGGGGTTTGCTATTATGATAACTTTTAGTACTTCATACAAGTTCAATACCAATAGATACATGATTTTTTTCCGGGTCCAGTGCTGTGGGTGCTTCCTTCATTTGAAAAAAACTTTATGAAAGAAAACGGAGAAATCATTTAAAATGTTGTATTGCGAAACCCTAGATTCTACGTTAGTATTATAATTTCTTTGCCATAGATAACCCTTCAAACTATTTAATGAAGTACAAGCGGCAAGCTATATTCTTAGATTTCCTTAAAAAATGGTGACTTTTGGCCAAACGAGCAGCCGGCTTCCTGATTCCAACTACCTAAGGGTCTCTTGAGTAGATAAGAATTATTAAAACGCGAGATAAACTAAACAAACAGTTTAATCCGCGTAATTTTAGTTGGAAATGCCAACAAGTTTCAGCTTAAAAAGCTTCAGGGAAAATGCTGTCTATCAAGCAATAATTTGTAACATTAAAATATTTAAGTCAACACCTACCACGTACCTTCTAAAGTACTCATTCGAGAAAGCATCTTACAAATGTAATAATTCGTATAAAATAAAAGTCATCGCTATTACCTTGCTAAATGAAACGCCTGCATTATTCAAATAGCACGACTAGAACTATCATGTTTTATTGCAATTTCTACCCAAGTGGCTTTGATATAAAGTCTCATATCGCCAGACAGAACAGAAATGTTATAGTCAACAGTGCGACAGATATTCCGGTAGGTGCGTAGTGTATCGGGATTCAATAAATATGCTAAAAACGGTGCTTACCTAAGAAAGATGACAGGTAAATATCTTCAGGAAGAGTAATTCTGATCACACATCACCAAATCACGTCACACATCACATAAAATTTACGATACACCGGAAAATCAACACAGATAAATCGTCGGTACAACACTACGTAAACCGATAAAATGGCTAACAGCGCGCGAAATTAATCTACTGAATTTTATCACTTAACCTAAAAAAATGACAAATAAAAGGTTTTTTTCGATGCCACGGCGACGGTGTAGGTTGGACCACCCTCGAAGGTGACAGCTGACTGGCATCGTAGAGGATTCCACGCATGCGCCCTATGTTTTTTTTAGGACCCAGCGAGGGGGCAAATGTGGCGAAATATCTCGCCGTTTATCTTTACACTTGAGATAATGTTCCTCTGGTTTGTTATCGGCTTTTTGATTTAAGCGCTGGGATAAGTGAAGAGAGACAAGAAAAGGTCGGAAATGGGACGTTAGATTTTTTATCATATAGCTTCAAGAGGTACTTAATAGACCTGACTGCCGACATTAGCATACTTTTTAGACTGCAAGTCAGACTCTCCAAACGTTCCGTACAAAATTAAGCTATTTTAGTTCTTAAGGGGGCACACTAGGCACAGTAGCGACGCCAATCATTTTATTCCTAATACTTTACAAATAGAAAGAAATTCAAGAATATAAACAATATAAGCCTTAGTAAATGACCTGAAGTATTTTTGGAATCATGTTTTAATATTATGAGAATCAGTCATTGAGAGAAAAAATAATAATCGCCAAAAACCGCCGTTTTAGGCGGTAATCAGATTCTCATAATTCTCACTGATTCCGATAATAATTTACATGATTCCAAAAATACTTCAGGTTATTTACTTAGGCTTATATTGTTTATATTCTTGAATTTCTTTCTATTTGTAAAGTATTAGGAAAAAAATGATTGGCGTCGCTACTGTGCCTAGTGTGCAGCCTTAAAATTGACGGTTGTCAGTTGTGTCCTTTATTTCTGTCATACATACCTATATGACCATATTTCATGCCAGATTTCATGTTTGTGGGTCTACGGAAAGTACCACACCTTTACGTTTTGATTCTCATGAGAGTTTAAACAAATCGGCAAAATATACAAAACTAGCAATTATCTCGAGACTTCGTCCGCGTATAGCCTATGTGACTGGCTATAGGCGAAAGAATTTTAAAAATCGATCCAGTAGTTTCGGAGCCTATTCAATGCAAACAAACAAATAAACAAAAAAAATCAAATCTTTCCCCTTTGTAATGTGAGTATAGAATAGATATTCGGCCATATCTTTTAATATTATATTTTTACAGTTTGAAGGGACCTAGATTCCGGTTAAATTAATTTTAACTTGAAACGTCCACGGCTTGAGAAAATTGGTCGTGACAAATAGACAGACACTCGAATGGTACATATATAAATTATCTGTGTGTATAACTGCTACGTGACCATTTCTCGGGATTCATTTTCTTCTTAAAACAATCACTACGAATAGATGCACCTGGAAATCGTAATCGGATCACTCGTTGCATGGTTATTAAACTTATTTGTTACTCAGTTGCTACTAAGAACGTTCTTACAATCTAAATCTCATAATGCTAACATAACAACAAGAATGGTTGCACCTACAAGGTGTTATTAAGTACAAGTTTTCTATGCTAATCGCTTTTAAAGAAGCCTTTCATCTTGGCAGGAAGTCATATACCTACCTTCTTTTTTTTTTCCTAGACTGTAGATGTTGTGTCCCACTGCTAGGCAAAGGCCTCCCCCTGAATGCTCCACTCTTTTCGATCTTTCGCTATACATATACCTTCTAGATACAGATAATGTGAAGGAATAGCTAGTTAAATATGTGAAAATTTAACATCAATACCTGGGATATTAATCAATAAAAAGCCTTTATATCATTAAAACTAACGTGAGATAAAGACATCATAATATATATATATATATCAACGGGTCGCTCACGTGCTATTTGTCGGGATTGCCGACTATAGTTTCGGACTTGTCAGGAGCCCATTTTTAAGGCGAGTGCGGGACGCGCGGCGGTGGATCCCGAACTATCCGAAACTATAGTCGGCAATCCCGACAAATAGCACGTGAGTGACCCGTTGATATATATATATATAACAATAAAAAGCCTTAACTAAAAAAATTGAGGTCTGTATATTTTAAAGATAAAGAAACATAGACAAGTCACCTTCGATCAACAATCACACTGATTAATGTTTTCTTATGTTTTCGCGATTGTTACACATTTAAATAAAATTATTTTAATACGGTTTTTATCGCGTTTATTACATTATTTATTCACCTAACCTTTCGAGAACTTTACAGTGTTCGTGGTCGCAGGTAGACTAAGTTGACATTTATCTAGTATTTTATAAGAACTGCAAAATCTACCGCCTAAAATATTTATTGATAACGTTCCGGATGTACGCAGTATTGGCTCACACTGATTAAGTTATCCCTAGCCCCAAAGTAACTTCGACACTTGTGTTAGTTAGTATTATATTTTCTTTGGTTATGGGATACTATAAATCTCAACTATATTTAATTCTATATGAAATACACAGATAGAAAATAAAAAAAATAAAACTCGAATTACCCAGCTACTTAGGAAAGTAAGTATACATACTTACTATTAGTCACAAACTACCAAGAAGATAGGTACTTTTACAAAGCATAGATTTTTAAAAAATGCGTCTTATTAAAAGTATTATACGACAGACTGCCTTATGCAAATGGACAAAATATATGCGATGTCAAGATGAATAAAAATCCGGCTCGAAGGACCACTGTTTAGGCCTAAGGTAAGCTTTAAATAAAAGGTATATCGTGGGCTGTAAGTAAACTTATAATAATGTAAATAAAGAAAATACAATGGTTGTTTGTTTTGTTTTTCGTATGTGTAAGTGGCCAACACAGGTGTCAGATTTTTCAAGCTGCCTTAAGGCATCTGACATAGCTTAACGACTGCCATCAACGATGACAGCCGGGACCAACGGCTTAACGTGCCTTCCGAAGCACGGAGGAGCTCGAGATATTTTTATGCCACTTGCGGTCACCCATCCAAGTAGGGACTGCACCAGGGGTTGCTTAACATACGTAAGCGCTCACAGAGCTCACAACCACTGGACCACCGGACCAGCGTTAAATGTGCCGGCCGGCTCTCGGTTCGCCAAGCCAGTGACTGCTGCGCATTTGACATCGCTGGGGTTGCTGCTCTAATGTTGCCCGCTGTCTGCTTGCGCGTGGATACTAATATGTCTATACATGGCGAAATTTTGATTGTTCTGGACTCTTAAAGGGGTGATTCAGCCCGTCGATATGAACCATTTTTCCTATGGGACCAATGCTGGAAACTCAAATTTTATTTCGACATTTTCATACAAAAGTGTTCAGCCGCCCGGGCAATTTGTATAGGAATGTCGAAATTTTTTTCGAGTTTTCAGCATTTGTCCCATAAGAAAAGTTGTTTATATTGACAGGCTGAATCACCCGTTTAATGGTCCGGAACGATCAAAATTTCGCCATGTATATTAACGTCAATTAAGATTGAATTTGTATCCCCACCGCCTGTTTTATGCTCTAATATCGGTAGGTAAGCCAGCTATTCGGCAGTGGTACCATTTATATATCAGGATTAGAAACCGACACATGTTTATTGTAGGTAAACGGGTTAACCTGCGATCTGACGTATGGAGGGTTAAATATTTAATTTGGGCCCCACTTGTGGCAACAGGACGGTAATAATAGCTACCAGGGTACGATTTAATTAAAAAGGGTTAATGAAATACGGTCAATACATTTTTTATTAGGTACCAACAAGTTTTTCTAACAACGCAAAAAACAACAAGTCCCGCGTTCATGTCTAAATATGATAAAACGCTGAGCTGAAACCGTTTTGGTGGCATATTGTAGAAATAAAACTATGTTTAAAGTTAATATTAGTTTATAATTGTGTATGATGTTTGTGATCGTTCGTATAAATGTTTTTTAATTTTATACTCCAAATAAATATAGGTATTTATTTCCCTCTTTCTTTCAATATCAATTAAATATTTGAAGTTCACTTGCTTGAGAGCTCTTTTCATAGCACAATGATTAAAAATACGTGCAAGCCCCCATTCCAAGCTTAATAAGTATATATTGATTGATATGCCTCCATTGTGAAGTTAACACTCCAGCTACAAAAGGGGTTTGATTCCCGATTGTTGACGAGCTCCGTGGCGCAACGGTCAACAGCCTGCGACACGGAGTGTCCCGGGTTCGATCCCCGCTGGCCAGACGGGTTGGAGAGGTCTCTTTGATGTTTATAAACATTATTTAGCTTGTGTTTCCAAAGTCGCCGTTTACGACATCCTCGGGAAGACTTGGTGTGGTCCTATCCTATTCTACTCCGGCCTACTACGGCCCCAAAACAATAACCACGACGCATCGCCACGAACTAAAGCTGCACGCGGCCGATGTCGTGTCGGAAGTGTCGCGCGACGGCCGGCGACAAGCCATTGTGTCGCGCGTCTATTGTTTGCGAGCGTTCGTGGCTGTGCGCTCGTGATGTGGAAAATGTGTCAGCTTATCATCGACAGGTTTGCTACCACGCTAGCCGTTTACACTCGAAATTATGTAATTAGAATTCTACAAGGTAAGTAGATACAGTCATACTCTTTATATTGTACGTACCAATCCTGGATTTATAAATAGGCCGTATAGGCCGCGGCCTAGGAGCGGCAGCGTCATAGGAGCGGTAGATTTCAGAGGAAGGTCACTTGATTTCAGAGGATAAAAATCAAACACGTCCACTGGTTTTCTCATGGTTTAGTGGCCTACACTCGTTAAAAATATAAATTCGGCACTGGTACGTACACATTTTTGTTATTTTTAGGGTTCCGTACAAAAATTGAAAAACGGAACCCTTATAGGATCACTCGTGCGTCTGTCTGTCCGTCCGTCCGTCTGTCACAGCCGATTTTCTCCAAATCTACTAAACCAAATTAGGTGAAATTTGGTAAGATGGTGTAATCCTATGACCCAAACACGGATGTGCAAAGTAAATAAAGATTTTTTTGAAATAAGGGTCATTTTCAGGGGCCCAATTACAAAATTTAAAAAAAAAGTTTTGCAATCATTACTGTGTCATATATCAAATGAAAGGGTCATTATGAGGATCTCAAAAATATATATTTTTTTTTTATTTAGGTAAAATCAATACTTTTGATTTTATTCACGAAAGAAGGCAAAAATTGACCACTCCCCCCCCCCCCCTGATCCGAAACCCAAAACTACTGGGCCGAAAATTTTTAAAAAATTACAAAATGTAGTTCATTCCTTGAAGATTACAGGAAAAATAATAAGAATTTTATCACTTGAAAATAAAGTGGTAAACTCACTATAATAAGTTCATCTAGGGAAAATAGTTCACTAAAACACCACTAGATAGCGCTAATCAATTGAATAAAACATTTTTGCACATTGTGTATGTGTACACGAAGCATATTGTACGGAACCCTCATTGCGCGAGTTTGACTCACACTTGGCCGGTTTTTTCAGGATAATAATAGGCTGAGGGACTGGGCATGACGAATCATGTCAATAGGCTATGTAGCCCCCATCCTATTTTGATTCCGTTCTCCACCTACAAATAAAGTAAAAAAAAAAAACAACTACTTACAATTTTTTTTATTTTATTACAGAAATAATTATACAATTACAGGTACGGAATGTTGTAGAGCAGGTTAGTACATTTTGTTCTAAACTACACTTTTTTGAATGATCACTACGCGAGATTCTTCGAGCAAAAGTTTACCCATTCGATTTTTATATACTAATATAAGTAATATAATTTAGTTTTGACATAGATTACTTCAAATGCATAGCTCAATGGGTCTTACATAACAAAGAATACATATAATACTGACATACACATAGGTACCTAGTTACAAAGAAACCTTAGAATGCTGTATTTTGGTCTGGACTGGTAATATCCACTGTTACAAAAAACCATAATTTTAAACATAAATAGCCTCTGAGGATTTATTTTTTATCAGTTACATAAATTGAATCAAAAATCTTACGCACACCTTTCGCCAAACATTAAAAATACCTCAGTATACCCTTTATTTGGAGTTATGAATATGTCGCAGTCATCTGGTTGAATTTGCTATTTGATTGAATGACTAGCGCGTTCATTGAATGGCGACGTTCAATTGAATTACTGAAGGACAGCTCGTCAAGTCGTTGAATGTAACGTTCAACGTCTTGACTGAATGGATATCATTTAGCGAAGTCGTTGAATCTTAGACGACTTTGTAATATTTGGTGGTAGCATGATTTCATTTTGCTTAGTTTTTAAAGTAGCCGGCGGCGGCGTTATAATACGTAAATCCATAATGTCATACTATTTTATGACAAATAACGCACTTTTAAGTAAATTTAATCGAAAAAAATATCAACACCGTGCCATCTGTTCGAGCTGTTTGACGCTATATTTGTTTTGGTGACTACTAGCGCCGCAGTGGTAAAGAAATGAACTAAATTTGAATCACCTGACTGATTTTATGTCCGCTATGTTCAAAGGGCTATGTTACAACCCGCTAACTAGTTGGACGTTGAGCGACGCTTGTTCAATCAACGTTTGGCCTAGTCATCCAATTAAACGTGGTCATTCAATGAACGCGCTAGTCATTCAATCAAATAGCAGATTCAACCAGATGACTGCGACAAATATATTTGGTCATATTAAATGTACTCTAAGACCACAGAGCAGTGAATGTGACTGTCACTCGCGTGCTACTAGAGACGCCTCTCAACACATTTCATACGAAACAAGCGTGTCAGGGGGCGGTACCGTTTATTGAGGGTTTGAATTTCAAGGTAATTTCAGAAAACCCAAAATCTGCTATTTTCTTCTTACTCGTTTCATAGATTACATCAGACTTTTATTTATTAACCTTTTTACTGTAATAGGCACGATGAAAGGGTCTTCAGAATTTCAAAAATGTTTTTTTTTTATCGAAGTCTGTCTTAATAGACTATAAAAGTACACTTTCAAAGACAACCATCTACCGTATTATGATAGATACCATATCATAGCAAATTGTGATGTGTGTAACAATCAAAGTATGCGACCTACGACTTCGCCTACTAGCCGGGCACGGGCTGACACGCGGTATTATCATTACTTTCGTCTCTAGAAGTTGCGAGCGACATTGCGTGCGCTGTAATTATTGACACTGTAGTTCGTCTACTTCGGACTATAGCACAGGAGTGCTATTTTTGAACGCGTGACTCAAAGCGCAAGTCGTGCACGACTACAAGTCACACTCGTCTTCCAAGTCATGAAATGCCATTTTGCCATATTTTTGAAACCATCGTTTGAATTATAGTGCTGCCAACCTTCAACGAAAAATATTTCATTTTTTCTTGTTTCACGCAGAATTTTTTAAAAACTTTTTTAAGGTTATTAAGGATTATTAAAATGTTTTAAAAGTGTAGCGTCAAACGGAACGTAAAATGATGACTGATGAATTTCAAATGACAGGAAGTGACTTTGACATAAAAGCGTTCGTCGCCTGCGGAAACGAGCGGTCTTAACCGGTCGTTGCAATCACTCGTCAACGCATGATTCAAAAATGAGGCTTTTTGGAAACACTCGCGCCGATCACTCGTTTAGTGAGTCACGCGTTCAAAAATAGCACTCCAGACCATTGTTCGAGTATTGGCAGGTCATTCCGCATTGCCGCAGTGCAGCTACGTAGCGACGATTCTCACACGGTACCACGCAAAAAACTTGATGACGTCACTGAAAGAAATTATATGCATATGAAATAAATTATATTACTACATATTATAAAACAAAGTCCTCCACCGCGTCTGTCTGTTTGTTCGCGATAAACTTAAAAACTACTGCATGGATTTTCATGTGGTTTTCACCAATAGATAGAGTGATTCATGAGGTAGGTTAATAGGTATAACGAGCTCCGTAACGCAGCGGTCAACACGCCTGCCTGCGACACGGATGATCCCAGGTCCCTCAATCCCGGTCACGTCAAGATGGAAAATTATCTTTTTCAGATTGACCTGGGTCTTGGATGTTCATCTATATAAGTATCTATTATAAAATATAGTATCGTTGAGTTAGTAACCCATAACACAAGTCTCGAACTTACTTTGGGGCTAGCTCAATCGGTGTGATTTATCCGTATAAAAAATACCTACATGCCCGGGCGAAGCCGGGGAGGGCTGCTAGTATGAAATAAGTAATTATAACACCAAACTACACCAATTTCATATTATAAACTCCGCTAAAATCAATTTGCAACCTAATCAAAGCCAAGCCACAACTGAACCCCTTGACTTCCCACGATAAAAAGTCTAATTTCATTCTTGAACTGGTAGTACAGAGAGGGTCGTGCTCCTGCAGTGGAGACTAGAAAGACCTGATGATGATGATGATGATGATGATCAGCTTTTAGAGGGATGTGTAAAGTGATTGCCAAGACAAATTAATGAGCCCAAACAATAGGTTTATCTTCTTAAGTTTAGAAGTGTCTTTGGTCAGGCCCGACTCCATCAACAATCAGATGTATGCTTACTATAATATTGCATTGTCATTCGAATTACACTATTACACAAAATTTCAGCTGCAAGATATGACCCTCACAGAGAGACCAAAGTTAATTTTTTTCATTTTGATATTAATGCCAATTCACCTGTATTACTGTTATTTAGGTATACTAATCTCCCATATTTTATTTATTTGTTAACAATGTAGACTCCCAGTAAAAAAATCAACGCAATGTTGCATTTAGCATTTCTTTATAAAACTGTAAGGGGCAACGTTTTTATAGGTAGGTACCTATAAAAATAACATAATATACATATATTGGGACTAATCACACAAATTGAGCTAGCCCCGGTAAGTTTTGAACTTGTGCCGTTGTCTATATTTTATAATAGACACTTATATACCTTGAAATGTTAATAGTTTTGGACCCTTTAAGGGGTGACTCAGCCCGTCAATTTGAACAACTTTTCCTTCGGGGCCAATGCTGGGAATTCATTTTATTTTACTGTCCCATACAAATTATTAGAATTTATGACAGGTCTCGCAACATAATCCTAATAATATTCTCTTGATGAAGCCAACTCACCCATTTAGCTGAAGGTATCCAGGATGTACAGGTCCGACAGTAGGACCTCCTCCAGCTCTGGGGTGATGCTGGCCCGACGACGACTCTTGTCTTGGCGGGGGCCGCGATCTAATATGTACCTAAGTACAAAAGACAGGTACAGTACCTCTTTATACTTCGTGATAGATGGCTTGTTAACCATAACGCGTTTGGAATCAGAGACAGGAATATCAAGAAGGAAGGATGCCCTTCATCGACACTTACGATTTGCACCCTACAATTTAACGTTTCTTTGCGAAATTATCAATACTTACGACTCTTTAAGAAATGATCCTAAAAAAACCTACATAATCATAGATAATACAATGCCGGCGGCACGCGCTCTGGCAAGCTTTGTTCCAAATGTCACCATTAGATGGCAGTAGGTGCACTGCTAGTAAACTAGCCTAATAGAATATACTCATTTAAACTTTTTTTACAAAATTTTTACGTACGAGTACATATAATTCTACAGGAATAGATATCTCATCCGAAAGCAGGCGCTCTGGTAAGCTAAGTTTCAACAAGGTCTCCGTTAGATAGCGGTAGGTCCACTTATAGTTAAATTGACTAATCGCGTAAAAGGGATAGTAAGCATATATTTGAAAGATAAAATGTAATCTGAAAAAATGCAACTCGCAAATGCTTAGTTAGTTTTAATAGATATTTATTAGAATATCTATTACGGAGGCACACTAGGTACAGTAGCGACGCCAATCATTTTATTCCTAATACTTCGCAAATAGAAAGAAATTCAAGAATGTAAATCATATAAGCACTAGTAAATAACCTGAAGTATTTTTGGAATCATGTTTTAATGTTTTCAGAATCAGTCATTAAGAGAAAACGTGATTACCGCCAAAAACGGCCGTTTTTGGCGGTAATCTGATTCTCATAATTCTCACTGATTCTGATAATATTAAACATGATTCTGATAATATTAAACATGATTCCAAAAATACTTCAGGTTATTTACTAGTGCTTATATGATTTACATTTTTGAATTTCTTTCTATTTGTAATGTATTAGGAATAAAATTATTGGCGTCGCTACTGTGCCTAGTGTGCGGCCTTAGCGCCATCTGTGTATAGTTGGAGCAACACTTTAGTGAGTTCGTGGGCTCGTCATGATACCACCACAATGTAATCTGATAGTGTAGTAACTGTTTTTTTTTTTATAGTCAGTTATATTTTAAATAACTGTTAAAAGTACTACTTACCGCCATCTGTGTGTTTTTGTAACGCAACTAAAGTTAATAGAACATTGTGGAATTCTACAGATGAACCAAAATGGAAGTAACACCAATGAAGCCATTGATAAACATGATAACATAGCCAGTCACAGTACCCGAAAAGGCCAGGAATGGATGGATGGATGGATCTAAAATATCTAATGTGTTTTGTATGTGATGCAGTTTATGCGAAATAAATTATTTATCTATAAACCTAATCCTACTTTAATCTAGAAGTTCTACACTTAAGTACGTATAAAAATGAGTGTACAATGGAAAATATCAGTAAATCGTTTACAAATTAGAATCCTTCCTCCACATCAGTGACGGGGAAGGGGGAGCGGCGGTCCAGGCTGCGGTACACCTCCGCTCGGGTCATCGACCTAGCCACAGACAATACTATCGTATAGACAAACAACCTCATTGAGAAATATTAGTTGTGGTAGAGCCACGCTACCGGCAAAATTCACATTTGCTAGTAGCATGAATGGGTCGGCTCGTACGGGGAAGTACCACACTCTTACAGAAAATCGACGTTTGAGTAGTAGCTTTACAGCTTCTATGCTTCATTCGGTGAGTGAGAGAGCCGGAGGCCCAACTCCCTCTCCCCTATGGGAAGGGAAAAATAAACGCTCTTGTAACACCCCTGGAGTTGCAGTTGTCCATGGGCAGCGGTGATCACTTACCATCAGGTGACCCGCTTGCTCGTTTGCTGTCCTATGAAATAAAAAAAAAACAGACAACCTCATTGAGAAATATTAGACCATATGCGTGACCGTGCGACCACCCAGCAAATAATTCATTTACTCCTAAATCAAATCAATTTTTTAAACTTGATTTGATTTAATAGCTGATTGCCCTAGTAAATTACTTGTAGTATTCTTTTTATTACTTTTCATAGATATTATAATCTTAGTTTAAGAGAACGAATGATTGGTGGCCACTTTTGGCGGTAATAATTCGTTCTCTTAATTCATCAAATTAAAAATAGTGAAAACTTGTAACAAGAATACCACAAGTCATTTACTAGGGCATTCAACTATTAGATTTTTTAAATTTGATATGATTTAAGGACTTATCGAATTAATTGCTGGGTGGTGCTAGTGTCTCGTATCGTCTGATACCACAGCGCCTAAAGTGAAGTTAAAAATAGGCGGCCAACTTGGGGGGGGGGGGGGGGGTTGCTTACCTCAGGGGGGTAATTACTTAAGGGGTAAGGGATCGACTCGGCAGGCTGTCGCCGTTAGCACTAAGTGCGGTATATTTCATATCATCATCATCAACAGGTCTTTGTTAGTCTCCACTGCAGGAGCTCGACCCTCTCTGTACTACCAGACCCATATATTAGCCGGGGCAGTCAGAGGATTTGGCCTACACTGGCTGGCCAGATGGGTTGGAGAGGTCTCTTTGATGTTTAAAGTTTTGTTTAGCTTGTGTTTTCTTAGTCGACCTCTATGACATCCACGGGGAGACTTGGAGTGGTCCTATTCTACTCTGCCGGGATCCACACGGCTATTATAATATATATATCCTTAAGCATTTGAGATTTTTTATCGATCCCTGACTCCAAAGACATCGCCTAGCAGTTGCCTTCCTAGAGGCCCGGTATATATAAATCTATATTCCACAACCGTTGCTGAACTAAGGTCTCTTTTCAACCCATTCCAGTCTAACAGAAATAAAAAAAAATCATTAAACGTTTTAACTAAAAAATCACGCCTCCAAATGGGCTTTTGAATCTCCCCCCTCTTAAGAAATTCTGAAACACTCCCCGGACTCAAGAACTGATTGATCAAATATAACAAAAATTCGTATTGATAATGTTAGTTGGTCCTTCCCACATATAACATGCACACAGATAAGACCTTTTACGAGAAAAAAATCAATAATTGTTAATTATATAAATATATTCCAATCGGTTAAATAGGGAAAAATAAAATACATAAATAATTTAAAAAGTTTATTAAAAATATCGTGATCAACAGTTTTTTTTACTTATGGATAAAATAGTATTGTGCTAATATTATTGTTTAAACACCATAATTGCAATATATTATACACAACATGCCCAATTTATGTACATAAATACATGTTATGATATACATATTACATACAATGTTTTTAGTACTTATACTAGATACTTTTACTTATCAATAATCTTACATACAGCATATAACTACTAACTACATATGATTCCTTCACCAGATATACACTATTTTTTTTTACTATAAATTAAAATAAATTTTGTGTTTTTGTCATCCATAATATGGCACTAGATATCATTCAATATGTCAACTTCTAAAAACTACTAAAGACCAAATCATCATATTCTTATACTTAAAAAGACTCTGCTGGACATAGGCCTTCCCCAAGAATCGCCAATACGACCAATTGGAAGTGAACTGTATCCAGCGCAACAAAGCAAATAATTATGATTCAATAAATAAAAAAAATCTTATAATACCTACCTACTTAAAATGCACTAGTTTTATACAGAGTGCTTGGGATATTCTTATAGCTGGTTATAATTTAAAGTATATTTTTCAACAATTACTTTTAAACTTTCGCATTGCATATTTATTAAATGCAAAATCAAAAATTAACCCAAACATACCGTCCTAGTCATAGTCGTAAACAACGGTATGTTCCAGTCTTAGATTATATAAAGCCTAGATGGACTCTTTTAGCCTAAAATACTTGTACCCAACCCATAGTCGGTCTCGCACACACACGGCTACATTTGACGGACTTTGAGGGCATAAATTGACAGGACGCGGATATTAACAAAAAGCTGTCACGCACACAATCCTTGAAAAATTGGCCAGTTTTTAAACATTGAAATAAAGGCATAACGGTGTCTAGAGAGTATATAGTCAAAGGTTCCAATATATAATGTACTCTATGGTATGTTCGCGTTAATTCACGATTTGGCATCCAATATAATTGGCTACTTGACTAAAAAAATTTTCGTGTTGCTATGTAAAGACCTGCCAAAAATAAACACAATAGTGACCGAAATACATTTCTAAACAAAAAACTCTTTCAGATATAGAAGTTTTAAAGACACATATTTTTAGACGTAAATTTTTAGACGTGAAAACGCGCTGCTAAAATGCCTACATATTTGTGACGTCACAACTTTGTATTTCGTATGGGCGGCGTGAGAACTTTGTTTGGTAGCTATACGAAATATTACGTTTATGGTAATGGTTTCATAACAAAAGTTGCTACAAATTTTGCGGACTACAATACAGTATAAGTGTAATTTAAGATTTTCATATTTTTAAAAATGGTCCTATTCACCCAACTTTAAAGAAGCTTTATGAACACTTAACGAATCGATATTACATTAAAAGTGGTTTTTATAGTGTTTTTAGATAGAAATGAGTATCATTGGAAACAAATTTTATTTAATCTTAACATTAGGCAAATACCGAATTCTCAACATTAACACGAACAACTTTTATTGTAAAACCAGGAAGTCCTGTAAAATCTATTCCCCAAATACACTGTATAAACAAAATTAAAATCTGTCATAAAAAATAATGATAAATGGCAAGTTACTATCACATTCCGAACTTCCAATTAACACCAAAAGATGGCGCTATTAGGTGAAATCACAAACCCTCCTCAAAAATATTGTTAGAGTTGATCATAATAAGTCTTTTCAAGAGACTGTAACATTTTGGTTTCAATTGCTTCATTTCCATGATCTAAAATTACAATTAATTCTCCAGCAAAAAGGCACAATGGATTGGTCTACCGAATAGACCAATGCAGTTCGGCTAACAAATCAAGATGGGGTTTGGTCTTAAAATAGGAAAAGTCAAATATACTTATCAACTCAGTAAACTAACTGGTCTTCTCAAAAGACCGGCTTATTATAGCTTCATTATTTCCTTATCATTAACTCGTCGAGACTCATCAATCATTCAACTACAAGGTCTTTAACAAAGAATGTTTAACTACGCAACCCTGCCAAATTAAGCTAGAACAATGATTCACATATGAAAAAAGGCATAATAGACCGCTCTTCTGAGTAGACCAACTGGTCTTCTCAAAAGACCTGTGTGTTAAAGCTTCCAAACCACATCCCTTCATCATCAAACCCATCTAACTCCATCAATCATTCAAAAACAACCTGGTTCCTCTCGATATACCTCTCATAGCAGTGCAGCAGCTCGAAGCAAACCTCGGCGAGGATGAGGGCGATCACCATCCACTCCAAGCGCACGTGGTGACGGTCTGCCGCCCAGGAGGAGAGGAGTTCTAGCAGTTCCACGCAATGGGATAGGCGCTCGTTTAGGACCTGGAAATTGTCACTATAAAATTATCCTTTGAACATGGTAATGCTTCTTCAGGATATTTTTTGTGATACTAATGAACTTTTCCAAGGGCCCGTAATGTGATTCTGAACCTTTAAGCTATATAAAAATTTCGGAACCAGAATAATGGAATACCGAATTCCAAAACGAAAATGGTCTAAAACAAAAAGTGGATTCCCTTCCCATTCAAATTCGCCCAGCAGTTTTTTGGGAGGTCAAATTTTTTTCGTTTTAGGATAAAATACAAAAAATTAAAAAATAAACCCTTATAAGATTACTCGTGCGTCTATTTTACAAGGAATTTCACTTTTATTTAATTTTTTTTTATATGTAATATATGTAACTGTGTCCTTTTCAAATAAACATTATTCTATTCTATTCAATTTGTCGAATCACGTTTGTTGCGTGGGTGGCCCCCTATAATATTTATTTTTTAATGGTTTTGGTTAAAGACCAAGCAACATTCATTCATCATCTGTGAAAAATTCAACTGCCTTGCTATGACAGTTCATGAGCTACCGCCTGGTACCAAACAGACGGATGAACGGAAGGGCAGACATTGAAGTCTTAGTAAAAGGCTCCCCTTTTTACCCTTCGGTTACGGAAGCCTAAAAAGGGGGGTTTTAAAGAAGTATACTCACCCTGGTTCTCCTAGGGATGGTGAAGTACGCTATGGTGTTGGAGTAGAGCTTGTCTAACTGTTCCTGCTCCCAGTAGACGTCGGGCGTGCCGTCCAGGAGGTCGGACTCCACGTTGAGTTGGTGGCGGAGAGCGAACAGTTCTCCGAGTTTTTTCACCACCTAAATTAAAAAAAATACAGTGTACAATACAACAGTGCGGATTGGAACGATATCGTGCGCGCGTCTTAGGAGATAATATTGCAATGTTCTCCCGCCAGATGGCAGCATTAGCAGAGACAGCAAACAATGTTTGACAGTGACAAGTACGTCAAACTCGGAATAAACTGATTTTATTTTACATCCAAATACGCAGCACAATTTGCATTTTTATATTCTAATACTCATAGGAGTATTTTAAAATCAAATTAATAAACGATTAATGTATAATTTTACAAATTAATTGTCACTTTGACATTGTAATGTACATACTTGCCAGTGTCACACCGTTTTTCCAAATCGGTTCATCTATGACGGAGTTGGACAGTCTCCGTCACGCAATGGTTAACACGCCTTCCTGTGACATGAGGTAGTACGGGTTCGATCCCCGGTCAGGTCAATATGGAAAATGATCTTTTCAGATTGACCTGGGTCTTGGATGTTTATCTTTATAAGTATCCATTATAAAATATGGTATCGTTGAGTTAGTAACCCATAACACAAGTCTCGAACTTACTTTGATAAGTTTCATTGATGTTTAAAAGCTTTGTTTAGCTTGTGTTTCCTGAATTGTCTTCTACGACATCGACAGGAAGACTTGGACTAGTATTTAAAGCAATTTATTGATAAACAATAAATGTCATCACTTTTCGAGTCATGAACCCGTAGCAATGTATTTATTCGCGGCATATTCGAAGTATCATTATAATAATCGGCATATTGATTAAGAATGTAGTTCTACAATAGGTTAATTTATTAATAATCATTATTGTGACTGGCTCACCTCTTTCTTGTCGACCTTGGTGATGCCCTCAGTGCGCATGCGGGATGTATGGTAGCTGACGGAAGACGCCAGCGCCTCCAGTCTGGCCTCCCAGGCTCCCAGCCGGGCCGACTGAGCCATGGCATGACTGTAAAAATTAAAATCACAATCATATATATATATTGTCGAGCTCCGTGGCGCAGCGGTTAACACGCCTGCCTGCGACACGGAGGTCCCGGGTTCGATCCCCGGACAGGTCAACATGGAAAATGATCTTTTTCAGATTGACCTGGGTCTTGGATGTTTATCTATATAAGTAATCTATTATAAAATATAGTATCGTTGAGTTAGTATCCCATCCCATAACACAAGTCTCGAACTTACTTTGGGGCTAGCTCAATCTGTGTGATTTGTCCGTATATATTTATTTATTTATTTATTTATATATATATATATACAGGGTGTAAAGTTTAACACCGTTATCCTTGTTACCAGTTATTCAGAATCATGAGTAGAGTCCAATACTATCATAATCTAAAAGAAAGTATTTTCGAAAAAAAAAGTCCTTACGCTAGGTACCTACTACACACGCGCGTAGTAATCTAGGTATGTAGCATTGTCAATGAAGCCGCGCCCCGGAGCGGCGGCGGCGCCTATCAAAAGGTCGCTGACACGTGTAATGTCCATGAAATAACGCAAAATATCGGAATAACAAATCGTGGTACTTCTATAAAACGAATGGTGTATTCTTTTTAAATATTTTCTTAATAATTATATTTTAGAGTTACGTATCCATGGTTTGAAGGACAACGGTGTTAGCCTTTACACCCTGTATATATATCTTATGTACTTGAGTCTTGGAATAGGTACTCCAATAAGGATCAGCGCAGAACGAGGGCTGCATAGCGAAGAGATTTTTGTAAAGCACTCGAAAATAATCTTTAAAACTATAGCAATAAAGTGCATTTAAGGTTTATTTTCGAGTGTCTTGAAAATATGCTCTCTGCTGCTCAGCTCTCAATCTGCGATGTCTATTTTGCGAAATGTTGCTGACGTCATCACCACAAACACCCGCCCCATGTCATCCATAATAAGCCAAGTAGTCTAGACCCCCCATTAAGAGTCCCACGTCAAGCCGCAATCCCATACAAACGTAGTTTGGTTTTAGTTTTACAACAGTTAAGCCAATCTCAACCAAATTTCGTAAATACGACCGGATAAGACATAAATAATAAATAAATAAATATATACGGACAAATCACACAGATTGAGCTAGCCCCAAAGGTAAGTTTGAGACTTGTGTTATGGGATACTAACTCAACGATACTATACTCTATAATAAATACTTATATAGATAAACATCCAAGACCCAGGTCAATCTGAAAAAGATCATTTTCCATCTTGACCTGACCGGGAATCGAACCCAGGACCATCCGTGTCGCAGTCAGGCGTGTTGACCGCTGCGCCAAGGAGCTCGTCATTGAAAACGCGCAACATATTGATGTTTATAATCAGATTTCAATTTTAAAAACAATACCTATACAAAATTACAGCGAGTTGAAGTTTCGTATCGAAAACTTGTACTCGCTGTAATGTTTTACGTGGGACTCTTACGTAGTGCTTGAATACGCATACTACGCGACCCATTTTTTATATTATTTTACCCCCTCTGTCTCCGTGACATTCGTAAAATATTCTAAGACAAGACCCCACCCCACATATCTGTACCCCACCCCCTTTCTAGTTTTCACATATTAAATCTTAAATATAATTTTTAATATTTCTTTGCAAATAGTTAAGTCCGAATTTGGCTATATCTGTCTTTATAAATTTCAGATGATTGAAAAGCGGCGACTGCCACGCGGTGTGATTTGAAATAATTAAAGATATTTTTAACAAAAAAAAAAGAAAAAAATGGAAATAAGTGTAATCCAAACGGCATACCTGTAAACATTTTTTTTTTAGTTTTTGTCACAGAACGTGGTTTTTGTGTATTTTTTCAAAAAGCGCTCGACACATTTCAATAAAAATTTAATGGAACCATCTGTAAATTATTACCTATCGAACAAAAAAAGAATTTCTTAAATCGGCCCAGGCGTCTTCGAGAAATCGAGGAACATACATAAAAAAAATAAACATTACGACGAATTGTAAACCTCCTCCTTTTTTTGAAGTCGGTTAAAAAAGACGCGTATTTTATTTCCTTTTCTCCTGGTTATTTCTCATGTTTTTGGGGTGAGCAAAGCTAACAAATCAAAAACCATGAAAATTGGTTAAGCCGTTCTCGAGTTATAATTGTTCGAATAAACCCAACTTTGTTTAAGGGGGAACACTAGGCACAGTAGCGACGCCAATCATTTTATTCCTAATACTTTACAAATAGAAAGAAATTCAAGAATATAAACAATACAAGCCTTAGTAAATAACCTGAAGTATTTTTGGAATCATGTTTATTATTATCGGAATCAGTAAGAATTATGAGAATCTGATTACCGCCAAAAAAAGCCGTTTTTGGCGGTTATCAATTTTTCTCTCAATGAGTGATTCTCATAATATTAAAACATGATTCCAAAAATACTTCAGGTTATTTACTAAGGCTTATATTGTTTATATTCTTGAATTTCTTTCTATTTGTAAAGTACTAAAAATAAAATGATTTGCGTCGCTACTGTGCCTAGTGTGCCCCCTTAATAATGTACATTGATTATAGCCAGATAGATATATAGATAAACAAAATTCATCATAAAAAAGTTGTTACATCTGAAAGTTAATTTCGCCACAACACACATCAGTCAGGATGGCCGAGCGGTCTAAGGCGCCAGACTCAAGGTTACCCCTTGCCAGTTAAACTGGTACGAGTTGTTCTGGTCCTCTCTGAGGGCGTGGGTTCGAATCCCACTTCTGACAAATATTTTTGGTCGGCCAATTTTGTTTTATAAATGTTTTTTTTTTCTTTTCGTTATTGTAATTGGGCTATACTAGAGTCAATTTATAAAGCTGCCCAAAGGCATCTGACATAGCTTAACGACTGCCATCAACGATTACAACCGAGACCAACGGCTTAACGTGCCTTGCACGTGCACGGAGGAGCTCAAGATATTTTTATGCCACTTGCGGTCACCCATCCAAGTCGGACTGCGGGCGGGGTTGCTTAACATGCGTGAGCGCTAATAAAGCTGTACTGTACAAACCTGAATGTATACTTTTCCAGCGAGTTGTCTTTGTTGGGCACCATCACGAAGCACGACTCTTGGTCTTGCAGGTGGCACTTCTTACTGCAAAATAACATTGTATAGGATTAAGAGCATATACTAGCAGTATTTTTTCAATATGGTTTCCATACAAATGTATTTCTCCATTTTCTCGCTGAAAACTGATTCTAGAGCCACAATTCTTTTTTCATAAAATCTAGTACTAAAATAGGAATGCCCCTATTTTTTATTTTTTCCAAAAAAACTATTTTTGTACAATTTTTTTTTCTTTTAAACAGGTTTTAAGAAAAAAATAAAACATAGGGACATACCTATTTTAGTAATAGATTTTATGTTAAAAGAATTTTGCCTCCAGAAGCAGTTTTCAGCAAGAAAATAGAGAAATACATTTGTATGGAAAACGCACTGCTAGTATACCCTCTTAAGGCAATGGGCATGTTGACTAAAAAAAAAAAAAATGTTGCTATGTAAAAACCTGCCAAAAATAAACACAACAGTGACAGAAATTCATTTTTAAAGTAAAAGGGCCTAGTCCGTAAAATACAACGAACGTATTGAAAAAGTATTTTATACAAGCTTTTGCCCATAGCTTTGCTCGCGTTAGTGTCGGTCCCTCAGAAACAGTATTTTTCTCCAGGATAAAAGGTAGCCTATGTACTCCAGACAACGTGTATGCAAAATTTTATGATGATCGGTTCAGTAGATACGCTTTCAGCGTAACAAACAAACACACTCACTTTCTCATTTATAATATTAGTTGGGATATGAAAACCTAAGTTTTACAAGAAAAGTAAAAAAATAATAAACTCCCGTACCTAGTCGGCTGATAAAAATATGTCATCACCTCTCGCTCCTTCTCCACGACGTCAAGCGGGTAGCTCTCACGTTCGTATCTGAAAGTGAAAAAAATAAACTGATCAGAATTTCTTCTTCTTCTTCTGTTTTATAAAATGGCTTCCACCGAGATTTCAGTGATTCTGCCAATGTCCAGTAAATTGAGATACTAAGTATCGGTGTTGTACGGTAAAGTTGTAACAAGTAGCATCAAAGATGGCGTATGTTCTTTGATGCCTCGTGGTCGGGAGGTTATGTCAAGTCTATACGAGTCAATATAACAGTCCACTTTAACTTTTTCACAAATTGTTCCATGAGCACGAGCATTTATAACACCAAACTACACCAATATCATATTATAAAGTCCACCAAAATCACTTTGCAAAATCGTCCAAGGTAGACCCCAACTGCACCCCTTGACTTCCCTCCACCAACTTGCGAGAGAATTGTCTAAGGCAAACTTCAACTGTACCTCTTGACTTCCCACCACAAACTCCTGATCAGAATTTATTTATCTATATCAGCCTTCTGACAGATATTTTACGTTTTGTTAGGTTCATCAGCTATTTGTTATGTTGTCTGTTTTGTTGCAATATCTGTGTGCTTCTTTATAGCAACTGCCTCTAGCTAGCGACGTCCAAGTACCGCCCGCCACTGTCTTAATTTCGTCGACCCATCGCCTGAGTGGTCTGCCTCGTTTTCTTTTTCTGTTACCTGTGTACCAGTTCATCACTACTTTCGACCACTTGTCTATTCCTCTAGTCAAAGGAACTTACAAGATGCTGTAGTTTATAAAATTGGTTTATCATACATTGGGCAAACAAAGAGAAGCATCGGTACCCGTATAAAAGAACATATTGCTGGCATGAAGCAGAGGCGCTCAACGAAGTCTGCAGTCTGTGAACATGCCCTAGACAAACCCAATCATTATATGCGTTTTGATAATCCTCAAGTCCTTGCCAAAGAAAACAGATACATTCCAAGAATGCTTCGTGAGGCTATTGAAATTAAAAAACATCCTAATTTCAATAGAGAGGATGGTTGGCAGTTACCACCAGCTTGGGATCCAGTCATCAATTTAATCAAATCTCAAGCTCAGCAGAAGACTGCAAGACCTTCAGACACCGTGAGCCAATACTGCGTACATCCGGAACGTTATCAATAAATATTTTAGGCGGTAGATTTTGCAGTTCTTATAAAATACTAGACAATTACTACTAGGTTTGTTATTTTTTGAAATAATGCTTTACCACCAGGCATTCACCCGCGTGACCTTTCCCGTTATGGTGTAAGTCTGATTAAGTTATGAGTATTCTGATCAGTTCCTTTGAATACAATTATTTTAATACGGTTTTTATCGCGTTTATTACATTATTTATACACCTAACGTTTCGAGCACTTTACAGTGTTCGTGGTCGCAGGCAGACTAAACTAAACCGTATTAAAATAATTTTATTTAAATTTATAGTTATAGTTAATATATATATATATATATATATATATATATATAGTTGGGATTGGGATTTTTGTAAATTTGTGTAACCCTGGACAGGGTGTGAGATTTTTATGTGTTAGTGATAAGTTTCTGCTTATCTTGGAAACAGTATTTTTTCTGAAAGCATATTGATTTGTGTGCAAAAAAATCATGATAAACCAACTCATAAAGGCCGGTCTACCGTGCTGATTTCTCGGTGCCGGCGAAGCATATTGATATCTTGCTTACAATGGACATTACACAACGAGATTAATTGCAATTTTGCATTACTATCGTAGATTGGTATGTGCCTTATCTGGGAAACATGTGCCCAGCTATCACATGTTAGGCAGACATTATGTATTGTTTTTATCCTAAACTAGCAATTATCTGGCAACTTCGTCCGTGTAAATTATAGCCTATGTTGCAGATAAATTAGCTTTCTTCTTCTTCTCTTTGAAAATTGGTCAAGTAGTTTCTGAGCCTATTCAATGAAAACAGCCAACTCTTTGCTCTTTATAATATTTGTATAGACTGGCTGGGGTTAAACATTTAGTACAGTACTACCACTTTAATAAGTTACATCGGCATTGTTCGATGGCGCAGAATAGCACAACCAACCGCCGACTAAAGCCGAATGAAAACATCAATCAAATAACGAACTTATTGCTACAAAATAAGATTTGAAATCCAAATACAACAGGACTCGTGCTATCTCGCTCGCAATACTCGTACGACAGCCGTGAGTGGTCGAGTCGCCGCATGGCGCGTACACATCAACCAATAGCGGACGGGTATTTTCGCACCATGCAAAAATTTGACTTCTGCGCAGGTACATCGGTGTAGTGTAACTTATAAAAGTGGTAGTACTGTACCAAGTCATTTATTTGAAACAGGCGGGGTCGTTTCAGGACCATGCTCAATGACCTCAATGAAGTTTGATTGATGATTTTGTGATGATTTACAGCAGACAGAGCCCAGATCTGTAAAACCTTAAGGCCACGTTTAGCATGTTGATGGCCTTGTAGGTAAAAACGAAATCAAAATAGTGATGACTTACTAGCCGCATCGCTTATTGACATGATTCCTGATTCCCATTCCCTCGATTGGTTTTTACGATCTGCGCGAAGAGAAGAAGCTGGTACATCCTAAATTTATTATTTTCTCCCAGACAACATGGAAGAAACGCAAATAGTAGTTTTGGTAAAATATCTTGGTTTGTTACAGAAAATTTTGAACCTGTTTTATATCAGAAAATTTACCATCTTGTGAACCCAAATGGAGAGCGGAATCTCCAATCCAGAATCTCAAAATGTTTCACCGTAACATTCCAGACATAAATATTGCTAATGGTCAGTCGGGTTGTTTAGATTTTTTAAATTAAATTACTTGTTTACATTATAACAAGCAAATATATTTTTTTTTCAAATCTATGTAATGAGATTATCACTACACAAACTCTCGGCTTGTGCTTACAGAAGTAGATAAAAGATTGCAAACTGTGATGATATACTTTCTATATCCATCTTCAATTGGCTTGCCCCTGAGTCAGGGCCCCTCAGTCTGAGAGTTGGGATTATTTTGAATAGTCAGGGGCCCTGACTGACTATTCAAAATAATCCCAACTCTCAGACTGTCTTTGTCTTGCTAGGTTATCTAGAGAGTGACATAGATGAATACGATTTGAGTTAAGGCACATCTAAGATGCCTTTGAGTACATAGGCATGAGACAGGAAGGTAGGACACTTGAAGTGAACATACCTTTTAACAAAATCAAGAACATTTCGTGCTTCTAGCTGAGTGCAGTTCCAGAATACGACAGCCCCTTCCTTGAAGAACAGAATCTGCCGGGGCTCGTCTCCTATTGAATACACTGCATTGGCCACCACCACATCGCCGATCTCTTGGGTTTGTATGCTAAAAGGAAAAAATTAGTTTAGTTTTTATCAGGAAAAGGCAAAACTCATTTGTCAACCATCATCATTTCAGCGACAAGAAGCCACTGCTGGGCATAAACCTTTTCGAAAGTTTTCCAAAAGTACCATGGAGGCCATTAGGTTGACATTCTGCTGAACACCTAGCTTCCCCGTCAACAATAGGCTCTACATTACGCGTTAGGTGCCCCACCCCAATGCCACTTCAAAGACCTAATCTGCTGTACCATAGCAATGACCTTTGTTCTTGGATTTCCTCATTTCTGATTCGGCCTCAAGGAAAAACACCGAGAATAGCCCTCTACATAGCTTTAGCAACCTTAAGCTTTCACAGGTATCATATCAGTAGGCAACCTATCAATATTTTTTTTCTGTTTTGCACCTTTCATCACCCTACCCATTCAAATGTACCATCCTAGGCTGTCTTCCTCATAAGGGATTAAAGAATGTTAATATGCTGTAAAGTAGGATTTAAAATTTTCATCATCAAGGAACATTTTCTAGATAATGCATCTTTCATCAGTTAAGCTACATGCTTGTTTGTCTCAAAGTCCTGTGTGTGTGTGTGTACACACACACACACAGGACACACCTCCTCTACAGGGGAATTTTATGAAAACTCTCCATTTAAATTCCTCTTAATCATCATCAGGTCATTTTTAGTCTCCACTGCAGGAGCACGACCCTCTCTGTACTACTAGAGCCATGTATTAGCCAGAGCAGTTAGAAGATTTGGCCTACACTATCCACACTGGCCAGACGGTTTGGAGACATCTCTTCAATGTTTATAAGCTTTGTTTAGCTTGTGTTTCCTAAGTCGCCTACTTCTATGACATCCACACGAAGACTTAAAGTGGTCCTATTCTACTCTGCCGGGAACTACACGGCATTTAAATGTTTATTTGATAAAAATTAACTATTTATTTGTTTTTTATGTTGACACTGGTTTATTTAGTTCAGATTGCATCATCCCCATAAGACACGGAAATACTCACGAGCCAGGTTCGTACAGCTTCTGTTCCACAAGGGCTTCCTTTAAAGCCTTCAAGTCGTAGGAATTCGCCGTAGCATAGGCCATAGTCACATAATGCCCCTCCTTCTGACTCAACTCTTCCAAATCAGCCTTCTTGTGAATTATCTTCTTTTTGATCGGTAAATTTGCATTCTCCAGCGCAATCGTTGACGTGATCATGTCGCTAGAATATTTTCTAACATTTTCTTGCCTTATTACGGAAAAAATATCATTCTTAGACGAAATATATCGGCTTTTTGAAGCCGCGAGTTCTGCAGTGGCAAATAACGTAAAGTTCCGTGAAGATGGATGCCGTAAGACATTTAACACAATTCTTGATAAATACACAGTCATTTTGATGTGTTTCTGGTTTAATTATTAGCGGAAGAATGCTCTAAACAGTGATTTTTCGATAACGTTACATAAAGTTGAGGTTATCACTTTGTTTTGACATGACTTGTGATGGTGACAGTGACAGTTCCTTTTGTGGTGTTGCAAGATTTTAGAAAGAAAGAAAGAAATATATTTACTAGAAAGGAGTTAGGGTACGCACGCACCGCGACGCGATAGTCGCGTCGCGTCGCGTGACAGAAAAAACCAAATCATGGGTGCGCGCACTGCGATTCTGCAGTCGCGTTTTAGGGATGGGGCATTATGACTTTTCATTTATGTTTTAAATCTTAACGAAACTTTTCTTGTTGTATTACGTTATTTTACTTCTTCGTTAACTTTTGGAATCGTTACCAAACTGTTATCCGTTACTTGTCGTAGGTATAAATAAACGTTGTAAGTAAACAAATTACTATCATAGAAAGAAAGAAAGAATTATATTTGTTTGGCGCATAAAATCAATAAACATAAATACACACAAGAACAAAAATTATAAACTAAGCTTAATTTTACTGAACTAATTAAAAAACTAAAACCCACGCGGACGAAGTCGCGAGCACTGGTAGATAATACATCTAGACATAAATTAAAATGTTAAACCCCAAGCCACAAAAATGCATATATTAATATTTTTAATATAACCCAAAATAGATACCTACCAATGACATTCTAATACAATGTCATTGCAAAATAAGAATATACCTATTATTCTGTGACCTAAATACGTCTACTGTGCTCTGCCGCCCGAGCGCACCGCCCGTTCTCGTGAACACCTTGCCGCGTGCGCCTGCCTCCGCCGCATGCGCCTGCCTCCGCCGCATGCGCCTGCCTCCGAAGCTCGTCGCCGCCGCGCAACGCGCGTTTTCGTGGCCTTGCGGTAAGACTGAAATAGCGAGAATGTACATGGTCGCACTCGGGCTAGAGGCTCTTGCACGAGAGACTCGTCCGAGTGCTCTCGGTCGAGAGTGTACAGCCGCCATTATGATCGCATTGATCCGAATCATGATATTGATTAGTATTGATTCGAATCATAATACCTATCAATTTGTATTGATTCGCATTATTTTATCGATTCGAATCATTAATAGTAAATTCGAATCACAGTTCGATATTTTTCCAAGTGATTCGGGCTGATGCGAGTACATATTTTCAATTTGAGTCCCATCAGTACATATACTACCAATATAAATAAACTGAACAAATCTAGTGAAAGAAACTATTGAAATATTGGCTGGCTGCCGACAAATTGACAAATGAAAACATTGAGGTGTATGAAAACTTAAACCAAAAGTATTTTATAGGTAACGTTTCAAAAATACTTAAAACATATTTTGTTGAGGGAAAATATAAGAGTTTCATATATTTTATGACGAAAGGTCAAATGATTGATCACTATACATAAACAGTAATCACAAGCACAAAAGGCTAACAATAAAAAACAAAAAAATTTTTTTTAGGAAAACTGTATGTAAAATTTGCAGTACACTGTACAGTGCCACATCTATTCCGGATATTTGAATCTCAACGCGATTAACATTAGAAGACACGTTTTTATTTGAGTTGGCACATCACTAGTTGGCTATGTCCTGCGCAATGTTGCCAGGTTTTACTTTTGTTACTTTTTTATACAGTTACATAACTGTTGGTACAATTAAAAAACAATACATAATAAGGATTTAAAGTTTATTAAGCTTATTTGCAATAGTAATTTTTAGGTACTAATTCCAACGATATTTTCCAGTAAGTATTACAAATATATTAAATACGGGAGTATTGAGATGTAAACACTACTTAGGAGTTAAAATTGCTTAGGCATAGCTTATTAAAGTAACTAGGAACTCAATAAAAAAATTAAAATAAAAGTTAAGTTTGTTCGAATGGGTTAATTATCCAAAAATCGAAAGTAACTTCAAGTTACGCCAAGGATATGAAAGTTACAAATATGTAAGAAATGTTAATATAATGGCAACATAATCGCGCGACTGCCGAGTCGCAGTGCGCGCGTCTTCATAGATCTCCATACGTTGCAAACGCGTTTGCGACAGATCTGTCGCAAAAATAGCAACAATAGGTATGCGACGGCGCGACTATCGCATCGCGGTGCGCGCACTTCTATGGCACTCCATACGTTGCGAATTTTGCGACAGCAAATCGCGTCGCGGTGCGTGCGTACCCTTATGTCACTTTTAAAATGGCAAGAACGACGAATAAATTTTTAGCCGACGAAAAAGAAGGATGTTATAAACAGTCAGTAACAACAGTTGTAAAGTCAGAGCAGATCACAGACATACAAGTAGGGCAGATAAACCCAGGATAAACCTGACACCCCTACGAACACATTTTGAATTGTAGGGGACTGTACATCTTGAACGCGTGAACGTGCGTATAATTTTTTACCTCAAACAAAACGTGTTATGTCGTATTAGTTCTACATACGAGTGCTACGCACGAAATTCTTATTATGTGAAATTATAGGCCAATATACCTACTTTAAAGCTAAACAAAACTTTTAAACGTCATACTTCTCCAACCCGTCTGGCCAGCGTGGAGAGTGTAGGCCAAATCCTCTGACTGCTCTGGCTAATATATGGCTCTGGTAGTACAGAGGCAGTAGTGCTCCTGCAATGGAGACTAACAAAGACCTGATGATGATGATGATAATATCTACTTACACGGTTTAAAAACTTATTACATGCTTAATGCACGTGTCGTGTCGTGCATCTCATAGCTCTAATATGTGCTGATGCAAAGTTAGCCAGGATCCGGCCCCATTACTTTTGTGAGCTGGGTATTTAGTTCCCCTCTGATTTGTCCTTATCTCTACGGATTTCGGAAGCCCAATAAGGATGGACGTCAACATCTTTGTCTTTTTAAACTAAATTTTGTATAAATTAAAATCAGTGTTCTGAATTTTGATAAACTCAAAAAATGGTTGATTTTTAAGTCTATCAAAATTCAGACCACTGAATGTTATTTCATTTTATTTCATGGCAATACAACATGAGAAATATTTGGGAATCCACTGCCATAGTTCACCAAAACCGTGAAACAAATACCAAAATACTAGCAGCCTGTCTTGTTCCTTTCTATGCGAAATGAAAGAGAGCGTTACCTATTCAATTTTAAAACTTCTCACGTAACCACATTACTTGCTCATTGACTTACTCATTCAAGGAGAGATCATTTACTCACTATTCATAAGAAAGTTTGGAAAAAAGTTATTGTTTCATTATTTGCTAAAATATAGTGTAGGTAGCTCGAAAGAAGACAATGGCGGAGACGTAACAAAATCACGCATACATAATACAGCGTCTCAACGTAAATATATAGGTAGGCATAGATTTAAAAAAAATATGTAGGTAGGTGTATTATAGGGACACGTAAGTTTCATTTTATAAGCCATTCATACGAAACTTTTAACTGACTTCCTATAAATTTCGTGCGGATTTAAATTGAAATATGAAAATCAAGGAACTTAAACTAAAGACCGACTCTTACTTTGAAGAGACGCACTTTCTCTCTATGTATGTATCCTACATAGAAAGGGAGAGTGCGTAAGACAGCATGATCTTTTTTCAGGCTTCACTTAGGCAAAGACAATATAATACTAACGTAATAGACTGCCCACCTCATACAAAAATATTGGACCAAATTAAGGTTGCGAAAAGCAGGCGAATGTATGGCGCAGAAGAGTTGCTTGCTACTCGATACTAAATGGCTGTAATCTGCGTTAGCCTTTAACTTACTAAATATACGATGTCATTTTAAAATATTATGCCTAAAATATTGTTTTGATTTTTAATAAGATATATTTTGTGAATCATGTTTTTATATTCTCATAATACGGTAGATACAATGTTGTGTAGTTTCGAGTGGCGCCATCTATGCGAGTCTCTGAGAACAAATCGTATGATTAAGGCGTTGAGACCACATGACTTAGGTATTTGGACGCGTGGCCTCCAGTCTTTAGTTTAAGCTGCTTGTATGAAAATGCAGATTTCACGGCTCCTCCATATGGTAAAACTGTTAAGAAATAAGTCAGCATCATCAATCAAATCATTTATTTCACATCACAGATAAATACGCTAAATCATAAAAACTGAAATCACCGACCTAACCTGACTGCAAACCAATAGGCCAATAAATGCCATAATATTATGAGAAAAATATTACAGTTATATCCTGTCTTTATATAGGCATTGCCTCCTCTAGACAATTGCCGATGCTCGGCTGTCATCGCGGCGATTAACACTACATTGCTACTTTGGATAGAAAACTCGCGAGAGCTTTTGTGAGTTAAACATCAATGTACAATGAATAATCGTAACAGCTGATCACCGGCGAATGGGTACAGGCATTAAACTCAATGAATGAAAAAACCTAGAAGCCGCTCTTCATACTAATTGTCTTTCACTTTTGGCACCACGCAAAATGACAACTATTGCACTAGAATATTTCTTTTCTTTCTTCTTTTTAATTATGGCTTCCACCGAGATTTCAGTGATTCTGCCAATGTCCAGTTTAATGAGATACTAAGTATCGGTGTTGTACGGTTTGTGGCATCAAAGATGGCGTATGTTCTTTGGCAGCCTCGTGGGAGATTTTGGCGACAAATCTAGTCCATTTAACAGTCTACTTTCACAAATTGTTCTCGAGCACGAGCATTTATAACACCAAACTACACCAATTTCATATTATAAAGTCCACTTAGATCAATTTGCAAAATTGTATAAGGCAAACGATAACTGAACCCCTTGACTTCCCACCAATAACTCCACCAGAATATTTAAAATAATCTTAGCATATGACAATCTTAAGTCTTTTTCTTGCTAGCTTTTTTAGACAGTGTCGGAACAAGACTTGAAAACGATTTTAGTCTAAGATGCCTTTGAGTATTCGGACGATAATGGAGCAAACGCCTAAAAAGTGACTTAACTACATTCAGTATAGGGTAATATAAAACTTATTATATTACCCTGTACTGAATGTAGTCAAGTCTATAAAACAACTCTTGTTTTATTAGACTTGTGAACCTAAAGGTGTAAATGAGGGTATTCTGAAATAAGCAGCGGCAGCACAGAGGCGTCGGGTCCGGTAAGCTGTGATTGGGCCACAATGTGTCAGTTGTTGCTGCTTGTCAAATATTATCCAGGAGTTTGTGGTGGGAAGTCAAGGGGTGCAGTTGGGGTCTACCTTGGACGATTTTGCAAATTGATTTTGATGGACTATATAATATGAAATTGGTGTAGTTTGGTGTTATAAATGCTCGTGCTCATGAACAATTTGTAAAATAGTTAAAGTGGATAAATATGGACTCGTATAGACTTGTCACCATAACCTCCCGACCACGAGGCATCAAAGAACATACGCCATCTTTGATGCTACTTGTTACAACTTTACCGTACAACACCGATACTTAGTATCTGAATTTACTGGACATTGGCAGGATCACTGTGTCGGTGGAAGCCATTTTATAAAACAGAAGAAGAAGAAATATTATCCAATGACAGCGGCTTATCGAGGTCGACGCCTCAGTGCTGTCATCTGGTGGTAAATATTTCAGAAAACCGTCATTCCCTGCGTCACAGCCAAATCGGCTTCTATGTTTTCTTCGTTCTTTTTATTAATTAAAAAATCACAGATAAAATCACTCAGAGTAAGGTTTCTGTTAGATTAATATTTTAAATTACAATCACTTCATAATTTCACTAGATCCAATTTTCAAGCTTAATATTTATTTACAAAATATATCTAAAACTTACATCCTAAGAGGTACTTGGTACATTACTTTCATCTTATACTTATATACTGCCCATGGAAAAAGTAAGACGACAGGAATTAAAGTATTAGGATTTTATCTTCCATTTAAATTCTTATTGTGATCTTGAAATCCTAGCTGGGCCTAAAATACAACGCAGTATGAAAGTATTTTTATTCTTATTATTAATCATTCTTTCAACATTGATTAAATCAACTAATGAATATTTGTCATCTGGCTTCCATTTTTTAGCAACATCGTATTCCTCCTATAGACTACAATCAATATTCAGTCTTTTCAATCTTAGAATCACAGGGGTGTTACTGTATTTTTTTTTAATAAATATATATGCGGACAAATCACACAGATTGAGCTAGCCCCAAAGTAAGTTCTTAAGAAAGACTTGTGTTATGGGATACTTACTCAACGATACTATATTTTATAACAAATACATATATAGATAAACATCCAAGACCCAGGTCAATCTGAAAAAGATCGTTTTCCATCATGACCTGACCGGGGAGCGAACCCGGGACCCCCGTGTCGCAGGCTGGCGTGGTAACCGCTGCGCCACGGAGCTCGTGTTCGACGGTGTACTGTGAATTGTGAATGGGTATTGTGAATACCTGGTGGGATGTTTTTTTAGATATTTAAAATGCATTCACAATGCTATTCTAAATTAGTCTATCCGGTGATTAGTCTATCAAATGGTTTGCAGTACACCCACATGAGATTTTGGAAAGTAAATGAAAATCATAAAATAGTTTTTATTACTACAAAACAAAAACCACCTTTTTTAGGGTTCTGTAGCAAACTAGGAACCCTTATAGTTTCGCCATGTCTGTCTGTCTGTCTGTCTGTCCGTCCGCGGTTTTACTCAGAGACTATAAGTACTAGAAAGCTATAATTTGGTATAGGTATTTATATTAATTACTTATGTCAAAAAAGTGGTAGAAGAAAATTTTGAAAAAAAATTTTTTTAGGGTAGCTCCCATACAAGTAAAGTGGGGGAGTAATTTTTTTTCTCTATTTACCCAATTTTTTTATTTAGGGATCCGTTTCCAAAATATTTGGTTTTAAAATGAAAATTTTTGTTAGAGGTAAGTGTCCCCCCCCCCCCCCCCCCTTCTATCTGCTAAACAGTTATATATGGATGATATCATGGTTCAAATCCTGCCCGCGTGAAAGATGTCCCGTACCTTATTTCCCAACTAGCTGTTACCCGCGGCTTCGCCCGCGTGATTTATAGCCTATGTCCTTCTCAGTAACCTAATCTATGTGTATGCAAAATTTCATGATGATCGCTTCAGTAGATACGGTGGGAAAGCGTAACAAACAAACAAACAAACTCACTTTCGCATTTATACATTAGCTGGGATTGGGATTTAATAATAATATATGTGTGACTTTATACATTTTTGTTTTCGTGAGTATAAATAACCATCATTGGTGTCAGATTTTTTTTAATCTGTTATGCGGGATCAACGGCTTCTTGCGGTTCCCACTTGGATGGGCCCAAATGGAGACTGCGCTGGGTTGCTTAACATGCGTTAGCGCTAATAGTGCTCACGCCATCGAGCGCCGAGGAAATTTAAGCTAAAGACTTCTATTAAAGTGAGGTAGACACGCCGTACGTACCAAATTCGGTAGTTGCCTAATGTTAAGATTATATAAAATTTGTTTCCAATTATACTAATTTCTATCTAAAAACACCATAAAGAACACTTTTTATTTGATATCGATTCGTTAAGTGATGTTAAAGCTTCTTTAAAGTTGGGTGAATAGGACCATTTTTTAAAATATGAAAATCTTTCGTTACAATTATACTGTATTGTAGTCCGCTAAATTTATAGCAATTTTTATTATGAAACCATTACCACAAACGAAATATTTCGTATAGCTACCAAACAAAGTTTTCACGCCACCCATACAAAATACAAAGTTGTGACGTCACAAATAAGTAGACAAATCTGCAGCGCGTTTTCACGTCTAAAAATTAACGTCTAATAACATGTGTCTTAATATCTGATAGAGTTTTTTGCTTAGAAATGTATTACTGACACTATTGTGTTTATTTTTGGCTGGTCTTTACATAGCAACCCGAAAAAATTTTTAGGCAACATGCCAATTCTGAAGGGTTTAAAGGGAGCTAATCAACACCGTAGTGCTTAGCTCACACCTACACTCTGGACCGTGAAGACACCGATACGACATTGGAACCTTCAAAAAACTAGTCCATGTTCTCTTAAAAGCCGGTAATGCTCCTGTCACACACCTATGTACAATTTGCGTATGTCGCACGGCCCACACCGCAGGCACGCAGTGAGTAGTGAGTGACCTACGCGTTGTCAACCTTAGCGCTAACACGAACCGGTTCAAAGTCTCACGTACAGGGAGTGTCACCATGACGTTGTGGAAGTCTTTGTGAAATCACTCGATGAGTATGTTGCCATCATCAGCAGTGAACAGAGTCTTCATCTTCCTGGCGAACTCTGGCCCCAAGCGACGAGCTCGGGCCCCCGCCACGCCCGAGCGCGACACGGCCAGCTCGGCCAGGGACGATATGCTGTCTGCTGGCTGTAAGGCCTGGAAAATAAGGCATGTTATAAGTAAATACACCCCCTTTTTACCCCTTATAGTTTCGCCATGTCTGTCTGTCCGTCCGCGATTTTACTCGATGACTATAAGTACTAGAAAGCTATAATTTAGTATGTTGCTTCTACGGAACCCTTAATGGGCGAGCCCGACTCGCACTTGGTCAATTTTTTAAATTAGTGCACATGCGTTAAGGGGCACCTCAGCCTGTCCAAATGACTAACTTTTCTTTTGAAAACAATGCTGGGAATTTTAAAAAATGGACAGGGATATACAATAGTAATATAATTGTAAATGTCGCTGCCACTGATCATTCCTAACATATATATACATATATTTCTGGCCTTGAACTCTCGTAAAAAACCCGTCCGTCTGGCCAGCGTGGAGAGTGTAGGCCAAATCCTCTGACTGCTCTGGCTAATCTATGGTAGTACAGAGAGGGTCATGCTCCTGCAGTGGAGACTAAAAAGACCTGATGATGGTGCTTTAAAAGTACCTCATATAATTCCAGTGGTGATTTGTATTTAGCGCAGACAGCCCTGGAGGTTTCCAAGCTGGAGTGGGGCAAGATGGCGATCATCTGTTGCCAGAGGCCTTTCACTCCGTTACCTGAAATATATAAACAGTGTTAGGGTTCGTGTACACCGCAAGGCAAGAAGACGTGACATAATATATGTATGTATAAGGGCAAAGACAATATAATACTAACGTAATAGACTGCCCACCGCATACAAAAACATTGGACCAAATTAAGGTTGCGAAAAGCAGGCGAATGTATGGCGCAGGAGAGTTGCTTGCTACTCGATACTAGATGGCGGTAATCTGCGTTAGCCTTTAACTTACTAAATATACGGTGTCATTTTAAAATATTATGCCTAAAATGTTGTTTTGATTTTTAATAAGATATATTTTGTGAATCATGTTTTGATATTCTCATAATACGGTAGGTACAATGTAGTGTAGTTTCGAGTGGCGCCATCTTTGCGAGTCTCTGAGAACAAATCTTACGATTAAGGCGTTGAGACCACATGATAAGAGTTATAGGGTGCCATACTCAAAGGATGCCCTCCTGTCTCAACTCAACTCAAGGCTCTGTCTTTTAAACAATATTCGTTAGACTTTTGAAATTATCACAGAAATTAGTTTTTTTATATGGCTGTAACAACAAATTTATATAAAACAAATTCGGGCTTCTTCGAAACCATAAAAACAACTTTTTTTTAATAAGGAAAAGAAAGTCACATCTTCATCATGTTTAAAAATTCTATGTAAATAGTGTAAACGCATTACGGTTCAGTAATACAGCCCTGTGACATACAGACGGACATCGGAGGTTAAGTAAAAGCGTTCCATTGTTATATTTTTGTGTACGGAACCCTAATAAAAGTAAGTTACCATCAGGATCGACTCGCACGCACTTCTTGTTGTCTCCCCTCATGTAGAACTCTGCTTGCTCGTCCAGAGCGCGCTTTGCTTGTCTGAAATAACAAGAAAATAAATATATATAAGGAAAATTTTCACAGATTGAGCTAGCCCTAAAATAATTTCGAGACTTATGTTATGGAATACTAACTCAACGAATTCGTAATAAATACAGTGGTTTACACGCCAGCCTGCGACATGAAGGGCGGAGTTCGAGCCCCGGTCAGGTCATGATGAACACGATCTTTTGCTGATTGGCCTGGGTCTTAGATGTTTATCTTTATGTATAAGTATATATTATAAGTTTAGTACCGTTGAGCATCCTACGACAGTTTACAACTTACTGTGGAGCTACCTCAATGAGGGTTTTCGAAATTGATTTTTCGAAATTGAGATTGAAAATCAATCATGTTTAATCCTCATATTTCTTCTTCTTCTTCTGTTTTATAAAATGGCTTCCACCGAGATTCAGTGATTCTGCCAATGTCCAGTAAATTGAGATACTAAGTATCGGTGTTGTACGGTAAAGTTGTAACAAGTAGCATCAAAGATGGCGTATGTTCTTTGATGCCTCGTGGTCGGGAGGTTATGGTGACAAGTCTATACGAGTACATATAACAGTCCACTTTAACTATTTCACAAATTGTACCATGAGCACGAGCATTTATAACACCAATTTCATATTATAAAGACCACCAAAATCAATTTGCAAAATCGTCCAAGGTAGACCCCAACTGCACCCCTTGACTTCCCACCACAAACTCCATCCTCATATTTATGATTGATTAGTGGGTTTTGACAGCTGCAGAAAGATAAAATCAATTTAAACATCCTTATATATATATCATTCCGCAACATAGCACGTACTTGTGGGGGGCCTCAGCGATAGCCTTGGTGAACTGCACTATCACGAGAGCCAGCTCGTTGGGAGTGTCCACCAGCACTGTGTCGCAATCAGCTGTCACCAGTAGATCTGGAACAATACAAACGTGAGATAAAGATTTAATGCCATAGTCAAAAAAAGATGTTTAGGCACCAACATTTTTTTTTTTAAACTCAGGTAGATCTGGAAAAATACAACCATGAGATACAGACATTATGGCATAGTTAAAAAAGGTGTTAAGGTACAAAAAACAATTTTTTTTGGTGCCTTACCATTGCCATACGTCATAGTTACCATGCCATAAGCATGGCAAACTGATAACGAATCAACTGATGACGTAGCTGCACCTTTGTATTACACGCGCAATGAATGAGCGGCGAGTCAGCAGATTGCACAACAGCCGGCCCAGTGCATCGAATTATATTTTCTATTCAATAATTTTAGTATTGTATGAGTTTCCGAATCCCAATCCCAACTATCCCAACTTCCCAACTAATATTATAAATGCGAAAGTGAGTTTGTTTGTTTGTTTGTTACGCTTTCACGTTCTATCTACTGAACCGATCGTCATGAAATTTTGCATACACATAGGTTAGGGTACTGAGAAGGACATAGGCTATATATTACGCGGGTAAAGCCGCGGGTAACAGCTAGTAATAAATATTTTTTCTTTTTAATTAAAATTTCCTTTTTTAAAAGTCCAAGATAGACCGCTTATACTTAACTCTGTCTATGACATAATTTTTATGTATGCTACATGGTGGCAACACTGCCCCTTCTGCTGTCATCTCATGTTCAAGCAAGTCAGTGTATTACATATAAATTCAAAAAGTTAAATTATTTCTTTTATTTCCAATCCACTATGTGCTCAACAAATAAATAAATAAATAAATATATAGGGACATATCACACAAATTGAGCTAGCCCCACAGTAAGTTGTGAACTTGTGTCGTGGGATACCAACTCAACGATACTATATTTTATAACATATACTTATATAGATAAACATCCAAGACCCAGGCCAATTTGAAAAAGATCTTTTTCCATCTTGACCTGGCCGGGGATCGAACCCGGGACCTCCGTGTCGCAGGCTGGCGTGTTAACCACTGCGCCACGGAGCTCGACAATGAAATGAAATGTTTATTTGCTAGGGCCTTCATATGTTCCCGCCTTTCACAGTATATATAGTAAACAGTATATATAGGTAATACAAGGGATAGACGAAAAATAGTTTGTAGGAAGAACTCAATTTTTATTTTTTTATATTTTATCACCACTTTATCGGTGTGATTTATACATATCTATGCCAAATTACAACTTTCTAGTTTGTACTAGTCTCTGTGACAGACACACAGATGGAAGCTAATAGCTTAACCAAGTGGCAGAGACAATTCGGTATTTGCCTAATGTTAAGATTATATAAAATTTGTTTCCAATTATACTAATTTCTATCTAAAAACACCATAAAGAACACTTTTTATTTGATATCGATTCGTTAAGTGTTCTTAAAGCTTCTTTAAAGTTGGGTGAATAGGACCATTTTTAAAAGTATGAAAATCTTAAATTACACTTATACTGTATTGTAGTCCGCAAAATTTGAAGCAACTTTTGTTATGAAACCGTTACCATAAACGTAATATTTCGTATAGCTACCAAACAAAGTTCTCACGCCGCCCATACAAAATACAAAGTTGTGACGTCACAAATATGAAGGCATTTCAGCAGCGCGTTTTCACGTCTAAAAATTAACATCTAAAAATATGTGTCTTTAAAACTTCTATATCTGAAAGAGTTTTTTGTTTAGAAATGTATTTCGGTCACTATTGTGTTTATTTTTGGCAGGTCTTTACATAGCGACACGAAATTTTTTTTAGCCAAGTAGCCAATTGATATTTTTACTAGTTCTCTGAACGAATTCACAAGAGTTGCATTATGTGTTTTGTCTTATGGATAATTGATATATTATATTAATCGCTTGTCTATCATGTTGGTGTAAGCTGTAAAGATAGATTTGAGTGAGTGTCAAATAAATAAATAAAATAAATAAATAATTAGGAAGCTAATAGTGTCTTATCAATTCTTAAGCTTGGCTTAAAGCTATAAGGATTCATTGTTTACTGCGAAATCGCCATCGCTGCGAGTCGCCTTTTTTCATTTCATACGAAGCAAGCGTGTCAGGGGCCGGTACCGGTTTTGAATTTCAAAGAAATTGTAAAAAAATGCAAAATTCTGCAATTTTCTACTTGTGATAAAACACAGACTGAGTATGCGACTTTCGCCAACAAGCCGGTGCAAGCTGACACGCGGTATTATTATGACTTTCGTCTCTAGTTGTGCGCGAACGATATTCCATGCTGCGTAGCGCTGACCAACCCATATTTGTCCACCCCTCTTCTCAAAATTCTGGGGGGTTTTTCCCAGAATTTTTCTCTAAAAATACTCCCTCACCTGCTATAGCCATTTCTAGCTCTATGTCGGTCATCAACTTCTTACTGCTATTATTTGTTTTGCGACCGGACGATCTGAAAAATAAGGTAGAGACAATTAAATAATAATAATAAATAAATAAATATATACGGACAAATCACACAGATTGAGCTAGCCCCAAAGTAAGTTCGAGACTTGTGTTATGGGATACTAACTCAACGATACAATATTTTATAACAAATACATATATAAATAAACATCCAAGACCCAGGTCAATCTGAAAAAGATCGTTTTTCATTTTGACCTGACTGGGGATCGAACCCGGGACCATCCGTGTCGCAGCCTGGCGTGTTGACCGCTGCGCCACGGAGCTCGTCGGACGGATTATTTATTACCATATTTAAGGGCCCGCACTAGGCCAACTAGCGATACCAATAATTTTATTCTTAAAACTTCATAAGAAAATCAAATTCAAGAATTTAAGTAATATTTATAAGCCTTAGTAAATAATCTGAAGTATTTTTGGAATCATGTTTTAATATTATGAGAATCAGTCATTAAGAGAATTATGAATTACCGCCTAAAAAGGCCGTTTGGCCGTGTGGTTCCCGGTCGCCGTGTGGTTCCCGGCAGAGTAGAATAGGACCACTCCAAGTCTTCCCGTGGATGTCGTAAAAGGCGACTAAGGAAACACAAGCTAAACAAAGCTTATTAACATCAAAGAGACCTCTCTAACCCGTCTGGCCAGCGGTAGTGTAGGCCAAATCCTCTGACTACTTAGGCTACCTATATGGCTCTGGTAGTACAGAGAGGGTCGTGCTCCTGCAATGGAGACTAGAAAGACCTGATGATGATGATGATGATGATGAGGCGGTATTCAATAGTAATTTTATTTGTAAAGAATTAGGAATAAATTATTGGTGTCCCTGGTTGGCCTAGACGGAACCTTAACGGGTAAAAAATTTTCTTCAAAAATAAAAAAACTATTTTAAACTTACTTGAAGTAATCCTTAACCCCAAACACCACGAGCGTCAGCTTGCAAGCCGACATGTCGCGGATCGCGGCGACGTGTTGCGACAGCTCGCGATTGGCGACTTTCTCGGCGACTTCGTCCGCTAGTGAGATGTATAACGCCCGGTCACACCGCTCTTTGGTTTTCAGGCCGCACTGCGAACAAGTCATCATCATCATCAGGTATTTTTAACCGACTTCAAAAAAGGAGGAGGTTTACAATTCGTCGTAATCTTTAGTCTCCATAGTCCTATTTTACCTATTTAACATTTCAATGATGACAAAAAATTTTTCGAATTCAATTTGTATCATGACATTTAATTAAAACAATGCTCACTCTGTCCACATATATATATATATATATATATATATATATATATATATATATATATATATATATATATATAGTTTATAAGGTCTAACTAAAATTGTGAGTTGACTTCGCTTGGAGAAAATGCGCTGTGCAGTTTGTAGCCGCTTCGTCTGCACTCCGCTTTGGAAGCGGCCTAAACTTAGCCATAAGTAATTTTTTTGTTGTAAAAATTGTAAACACAAATATGACAATTAATAAGTGTTCAAAGAAACCTATATTAAATAAACGATTGAATCTTGAATCTTGATACTTTGAATCCTGTGGGCTGATGAAGATAGGCGTGTTTCCAACACTATTCTCGGCCTCCGGCTCGTTCACTCATCGAACGTAGCATAGAAGCAGTAAAGCTACTACTGACACGTTGATTCTCTGTGAGAGGGTGGTGGTAGCCGGGTCAAATAGATCTGTAGCAGTGGTGATCTATTCCTGACTAGCTTCTCTACATTCCACGCTGATGATAGTGTTGGATGCATGTCTATTTTCAGCATACCCTGGATTCGAAGCATCTTACTTATGGATGCTAGCTTCTCTAGGTATATCAGCCACATTCCACATTGAGAATAGAGTTAAATGGATGGCTATCTTCAGCAGACCCTAGAAGTGAAGTATTGTATTTGAGGAACCAACCGGTATTTCTTAGATGACATAGATCATACCTGTGCGTCTGTGAGGCTGATGGTGGGCTGCAAGAGTCGTGTCCACATGAGCAGAGCCGGGTCAAACAGATCTGTGGCAGTGGAGATCCGGCAGCCAGCCTGACCAGCTTCCCTGGCCACATCTGCCATGTACCATGCTGATGAAAGTGACGGATGCATCTCAATCTTCATATACTGTAAGTTTGTGACATAATTATACTGTATGCCTAGCTCTAAATATAATTACCATTTCATTAAAAACTAGCAATTTTCTGTAACTTCGTCCGCATAAAACTTCACCCTTAGGGGATTATTTGACACCCTCAGGGGATAAATTTCTAAAAATGCTTTCTTAGTGCTTACTTTCATTTTGAAAGGAACCCCGGTACCAAATAAATTGCTAGGTACAGTTCAATGCAAACTCTCCAACCCGTCTGGCCAGCGTGGAGAGTGTAGGCCAAATCCTTTGACTGCTCTAGCTAATATAAGGCTCTAGTAGAACAGAGAGGGTAATGCTCCTGCAGTGGAGACTAAAAAGGACCTGATGATTGTACAGTTCAATTCGGCTGTGCGTTTGACATATAAAGACAGTGAGTCAGGATCGCCTTTTAAACATACATAGGTATATATATACAGAAAACACAAGTATTCGTAACACAAAGCATATAGAGCTTAGAGTCGAGCTCTGACGAGCTACATAATTTTTAGCTACATTTTGAGCCACATTTAGTCACTCATCACTTACTTATGCTTCTTTCCTTTATTTTAATTTCTTATCACTCAGACAGAACAGTCATTCACTAGACGAGGTTTTAAAATATCTTATTAACCTTCATGCAGGGAGTTTGTGTGGGAAGTCAAGGGGTGCAGTTGGGGTCTACCTTGGACGATTTTGCAAATTGATTTTGGTGGACTTTATAATATGAATTTGGTGTAGTTTGGTGTTATAAATGCTCGTGCTCATGGAACAATTTGTGAAATAGTTAAAGTGGATTGTTATATGGACTCGTATAGACTTGTCACCATAACCTCCCGACCACGAGGCATCAAAGAACATACGCCATCTTTGATGCTACTAGTTACAACTTTACCGTACAACACCGATACTTAGTATCTCAATTTACTGGACATTGGCAGAATCACTGAAATCTCGGTGGAAGCCATTTTATAAAAAAGAAGAAGAAAAAGAAGAACCTTCATGCACTCTCCAGGCTTGTAAATCTTATTCTTCTCTATGGCTGCAGCTTTGGCAGCTTTTTCTTCTTCCTTCTTCTGCTTTTTCGCCTGTCTCTCAGCTACACTGGCTATTTTCCTACTGTTGTCTCCTGAACTTCCTGTAAAATTAAAAAATATGTGTGTAGATAATGTGTAAATAGAAATTTTTAACTTAAAGAAATAGTATTTGAGAGAATAGGATTTTGTAAAATGAAATTAAGTAAAAACATAACGATGCTCACCTACACTCTTCCTTCTTGTGCCACCTTTAGAGCTCGCCTGTGAACTTGTTGCCGTTGAAGTGAATCCAGATGTTGAAGACCTTTGAGAAGATGAGGCACTAGTCAGAGCTGGAACAAGTGGGATAACAAACTGCTGCTAGCCTCATTTTGTCTGTGTAATGCTTCTTTAAGCGTGGAAATTCCTTTTTAAGGGTTCCGTAGTAAACTAGGAACCCTTATAGTTTCGCCATGTCTGTCTGTCTGTCCGTCCGCGGTTTTACACAGAGACTATAAGTACTAGAAAGCTGTAATTTGGTATGGGTATGTATGTATATTAATCATGCCAAAAAAGTGGTAGATAAAAATCGTGAAAAAATTTTTTTTTATCTCTCATACATTTAAGAGGAAGTAATTTTTTTTTTTTTCTATACAAGGTATAGGGATCCGTTTCCGAAATATTTGGCAATTTTTTGTTAGAGGTAAGACTCCCCCCCCTCCCCCCTCTATCTGCTAAACGGTTATATATAGATACGTGAAAAAAAGTACAGCAGTAGTATACATACTGAAGTTGAAAGGAAATCTATCATAGCTGAGTATTTAGTACGAACTAAAAAGTTATAGACAACCAACTTATAAAATGTACTCGAAAATGTAAAATTTCATACAATTTTCATTGTTAGATGTTTTTGGTTGTTAAACTATGAGGTTCGAATGTGAACAGTGTGAACTCAAAGTTGTCATTCGCAACTACGGAACCCTACACTGCGCGTGGCCCGACAGTCACTAGGCCGGTTTTTTTATTACATATCATACTGACAAGGCTAAGGCTTAGGAAGTCTGTGAATCAAAATTTTAACAGAGGTGTCATGACTATTTCTTGGTAGGAATAATGGAGTATTTGCCATGGGCCTGGCAGGATTCAAACCCAGGACCTTTCAATTATAGGTTGAATTCTAGCCAATACCACTAGAATAGAGAGGTTACTCATAAAAATTTATCATTTACCTTCATCGCAAAATGCATAATCATTATTCTAGATCATCTAAGAATTCAGTGTTGAGAGTCGCCTGGACTACTACTCCAAATATATCAAATATTGCCACAATTCCCTTTTTCCGTTTGTATGGAGACATGCGCGTCCAGGCGACTCTTAAGTCTTGTCGTCCACCAAAGCAAAGGCAGTGGAGCGTAGAGAAACAGCAGAAGGGAGAACAGCAGAAGAGTGAAGTGAGGATGTTATGTTGAATGGAGTTCCTGACTGTGTTTGATCATGGGCACGGAGTTTATATATGTAGAATTGACCATGAAACCGCGTCCTTGCTCCACTTTTGGTACACTTGTGGCACAATTTTTAAACTAGTCTCTTGAAGAAGAGCAGGGTTGTTTTAAATTCTACTGGTGGAATGTCACTTAACCTACTGCCTCCTAGCTCTGCTCCAGTGAACAGGCAGCCTTAACGTCTACAATAATATAATACCTACCTAAAACAGCATCAAAAGCTTCATCCTGTGAAAGCTCCAATGCATCATCATCATCATGATTCCTTTTATTCTTCTTTTTGAGAGCCATCTAGAAAAAAATCTATCCATTTTAATTACACCAAGAAAGAAAAATCAACATTTTGATTACTATAAATTCTAAATTCCTTCACGTTGGTTAGTATACTATTATTAATTCTGTGACGTTGGTCTAGGAGAAGGAATGTACCAGCTGCTTCTCTTCCTGCTTAGATTGTAAAAGGCGAACAAGGGCATGGGCGTGAGGAATCATTGTAATAGGCGATGCAGCAAGCAACCCATCACTATTTTAAGATTTCGATTTCCACCTACAAGCCCTCCAACGTGCTAAATGTGGCCTTTAGGTTTTAAAGACCTGGGCTGTCTACCCGGCTAGAGAAAAGGATGTGGTAGTATGTATAAAAACTCTTGTGGCTAGAACAAACACATTCAATGTACAAGAGCAGGTGCACAAGAAGCAAGACAAGATTTAAAACAACTCAATCCAAAAAGGAAGAATATTTGGGAGCTCCTATCGACAGAAGGCCGAAAATTGGACACCTTCTGTTCACACACACAATGGGCATACTTTAGATACACACAATGACAATGCTTTCTATCTGTATTTTATGGACGATAAGAACACAGCCATGACACTATTGGGGCTCGGGCGGAAGCCATTACAAAACAAGTCGTTCACAGAAGGTACCTAGGTTAGGTTTGTTAGGATTCCTTGAGAACAAAACAGAGCGACCGAGCTAAGCGAGCGAGCGTCCGTTACTTAGGGCAAAACTCCAACTTTTTGTTCCTTGTAATATAAATGTTATTTTGTATAAAATTATACTGTGAAGAAGAGCAATGCGAGTTCTATAAGATCCAATGCTCAGAAATATAAAGTTACTTTTGTTTGTGTATTTATATATTCGGAATGTTTGGCGAAAGGCGAAATAATAAAAAGCCGGTAAAAGTTAGAAAACTTACATTTTCTCAGAGATTAAACTCACGTTCTAAAACTTTTACCAAAAATTAAACATTCTCTTAGAATCGTATTACACGTTGATGTTCATTATTAAGTGATAATTGCATTTTTATAAAAATAAAACTGTTTTAAATTACGATACAAAACAATCTGTATTGATTGATTAATACATGACAGTGACAACAAAATTTTTGACAGTGACATTGGCATTAATTATGATTTTTTTATTTGCTTTCAAACAAAAGAATAGTGTATCGAAATCCTTATGAAATTTTTACCCGACTACGAAATCGGTAAACATAGGGTTATGTATGACATTTCTCCCCGCGCGCGCCCCGCTGTACCTAATATCGTGTTTTGCGCATCGCCTTGCGCGATGTTCCGAGCCGCCATAAACTTTGATTCGGACTGTACCATGTTACACAAGCAATCCCATGTCAATGACTCTTGTGCCATGGAGGATGGGCAGATGGCTGGTTTGGGACGCCACCTGCGTCGACACTCGCGTCATCCCACCTTCCCGGCACAGGTTCTAAAGCTGGCATGCGTGCAGCCAATCGACGAGCTCCGTGGCGTAGCGGTCAACACACCGGCCTGCGACACGGATGGTCCCGGATTCGATCCCCGGTCAGGTCAGAGGATCATTGCCATCAAACGTGGCATGTGCTGCCAGTATTCTGGGTACCTTTCGTGTGACAACGACCTGCGGTACATTTTTGTATATATGTTTTTTAGTTGTCTTATTTATTAGGTATTATGCAATATTATTTATTTAATAGGTAGTTTATATTTTTTTATTTAGTTTTATATTTTAATTCGTTTTAGTAAAATGTATTTTGTAAAAAAATATTGTAATCAATTTAACAAAATGGTAGTATATATATATAGATACCTAACTCAACCACAAAATTGAATGAAAACCTCAAAAACTTACTTACCCTTCAAACCGGGGCCTGCTATTGATTTCCCATAAGCGTGTCTATAAATCATCCTGCCCCCGACCAGACGGCTCAGCTTCTTGTGATTAGTCCTTGAAATGTTTAAGAATCGTCTGTCTACGCTAAACCCTTTAGGTTTTATAGACCTGGGTTCTGTCTACCAAACCAACACAACCCAGGTCTATGCCTGTCTATGTATTTATGTATGTCTGTCTACGCGAAAAACGGTAAACCTTAAATGAAAACCTACCTATACTTACTCTTCAAACCGGGGCCTGCTATTGATTTCCCATAAGCGTGTCTATAAATCCTGCCCCCGACCAGACGGCTCGGCTTCTTGTGATTCTTATTACTTTATTATTATTAATACAGATAATTAAAATGATTACACTATTTAACTATTTACATAAAAAAAAGAAACCGAAAACACAACAAATTTAGAATAATTCCTGCCCGTTTGGCATGGTGGCAAGAACACTGGCTGCGTTCCCCGTTGGATAGCTATGCTAATCCGTTGGGCGAAAAAGCAGCCAGCCCTCTTATCACCGGAAGCTGATATAAGCCGTGGAGTAATCTCTTTAAAAAAGCCCCTCGTGATTGCGTCCTTAAAATATTTTCAAGAATCGTCTGTCTACGCTAAACGTGGCCTTTAGGTTTTATAGACCTGCCTGGGTTCTGTCTTCCCCGCAATGGAAAAAATGTCTGTCTACGTGAAAAACAGTAAACTTTAAATGAAAACCTACCTACTTACCCTTCAAACCGGGGCCTGCTATTGATTTCCCATAAGCGTGTCTATAAATCATCCTGCCCCCGACCAGACGGCTCGGCTTCTTGTGATGAGTCCTTGAAATGTTTAAGAATCGTCTGTCTACGCTAAACGTGGCCTTTAGGTTTTATAGACCTGGGTTCTGTCTACCCCGCAATGGAAAAAATGTCTGTCTACGCGAAAAACGGTAAACCTTAAATGAAAACCTACCTACTTACCCTTCAAACCGGGGCCTGCTATTGATTTCCCATAAGCGTGTCTATAAATCATCCTGCCCCCGACCAGACGTCTCGGCTTCTTGTGATTGAGTCCTTGAAATGTTTTCAAGAATCGTCTGTCTACGCGAAATAATATCAAAATTTTGCTTTATAACTTATGTTACATAACCACAAATATTTAGGTAGATACTCAACTACCTAAACATCTGTGGTTTCTTCCATGCTGGTTTGGAGAAAAGGAAAAACATAGAATATACCAGCTGCTTTTCTTCCTGCGTAGACCGTAAAAGCCAGTCAAGGGATTGGGCAAAAATCTAAGGAATCATTCACTATTTTGATTCTACCTACTTTCCACCTTAACGTCACTAGAACGCTAAACGTGGCCTTTGAGTTATATGACCTTGGGCTCTGTCTACCCCGCAAGGGGTAAAGACGTGATAATATGTATGTAGATACTCAACTACAAAATTGAAATAAAGGTTTACCTCCCACGGAAAATCTCTAAAATCCTACTTACCCTTCAAACCGGCGCCTTGATATTGATTTCCCATAAGCGTGACTATAAATCATCCAGCCCCCGACCAGACGGCTCAGCTTCTTGTGATGAGTCCTTGAAATGTTTAAGAATCGTCTGTCTACGCTAAACGTGGCCTTTAGGTTTTATAGACCTGGGTTCTGTCTACCCCGCAATGGAAAAAATGTCTGTCTACGCGAAAAACGGTAAACCTTAAATGAAAACCTACCTACTTACCCTTCAAACCGGGCCCTGCTATTGATTTCGCTGCGTGTCTATAAATCATCCTGCCCCCGACCAGACGCCTCGGCTTCTTGTGATTGAGTCCTTGAAATGTTTTCAAGAATCGTCTGTCTACGCGAGATAATATGAGAAATTTAAATAGGTACTATTTTTTAGTTCTTATTGACTGACAGGGCTGGGAATGTGTGCGAGCGATATTCCGTATTCTCTTACTTATAGGTACTTTGACTATATATGTACTTTTGTCGTGATCATATCATCATTTTTTTTTTTTTTTTTTTTTTTTTTTTTTTATAAATATATATATACGGACAAATCACACAGATTGAGCTAGCCCCAAAGTAAGTTCTTAAATAAGACTTGTGTTATGGGATACTAACTCAACGATACTATATTTTATAACAAATACATATATAGATAAACATCCAAGACCCAGGTCAATCTGAAAAAGATCATTTTCCATCTTGACCTGACCGGGGATCGAACCCGGGACCATCCGTGTCACAGGCCGGCGTGTTGACCGCTGCGCCACTGCTGGATTTAGGCCTCTCCCAAGGATTTCCAATACGACCCGTTGGAAAGGCCTGCATACAGCGCCGACCTTTATCAGCAGGCCTATTCGCTAACTTTTGACAGCTACGGTGAACATCATTTTCATGGTAACTTCAATATTGATTACGGCTTCGCTATTAATGACTATTTTTATTTAAGATAGAAAAACCGTAATGTATGCTAAAGTGACAATCAAATCGTTGTACACCGAGTTAGCAAATCGGCCTGCAGGTCGTCCGACCACTTTGTCGGTGGGTGGGTGGTACGTCGTTGCCATTCCAGAACCTTTCTGCCCCATCGGTCATCGGTACTTATGTCTCATGTTTCATTTCTCCTTAAAAACTGATTTGAATAAAAAAAAAACAAATGGATATAAAAATGTGCAAAAAAAGAATTTC